>CM050169.1:209509354-210846386 GCA_027410445.1 Discoglossus pictus | reverse complement strand
GGACAGGGTTAGGGTGAGGGGTGTTAGGGATAAGTGTGAGGGGTGTTAGGGTTAGGGTGAGGGGTGTTATGGATAAGGGTGAGGGGTGTTAGGGTAAGGGGTGTTAGGGATAAGGGTGAGGGGGTTAGGTGTTAGGGTGAGGGGTGTTAGGGATAAGTGTAAGGGGTGTTAGGGTTAGGGTGAGGGGTGTTAGGGATAAGTGTGAGGGGTGTTAGGGTTAGGGTGAGGGGTGTTAGGGATAAGTGTGAGGGGTGTTAGGGTGAGGGGTGTTAGGGATAAGTGTAAGGGGTGTTAGGGTTAGCTGTTAGGTATAAGTGTGAGGGGTGTTAGGGTTAAGGTGAGGGGTGTTAGGGATAAGTGTGAGGTGTGTTAGGGTTAGGGTTAGGTGTTAGGGATAAGTGTGAGGGGTGTTAGGGTTAGGGTGAGGGGTGTTAGTGATAAGTGTGAGGGGGGTTAGGGATAAGTGTGAGGGGTGTTAGGGTTAGGGTCAGGGGTGTTAGGGATAAGTGTGAGGGGTGTTAGGGTTAGGTGTTAGGGTGAGGGATGTTAGGGTTAGGTGTTAGGGATAAGTGTGAGGGGTGTTAGGGTTAGGGTAAGGGGTGTTAGGGATAAGTGTGAGGGGTGTTAGGGTTAGGTGTTAGGGTGAGGGATGTTAGGGTTAGGTGTTAGGCATAAGTGTGAGGGGTGTTAGGGGTAGGGTGAGGGGTGTTAGGGATAAGTGTGAAAGGGTGTTAGGGTTAGGTGTTAGGGTGAGGGGTGTTAGGGATAAGTGTAAGGGGTGTTAGGGTTAGGTGTTAGGGTGAGGGATGTTAGGGTTAGGTGTTAGGGATAAGTGTGAGGGGTTTTAGGGTTAGGTATAAGGGGTGTTAGGGATAAGTGTGAGGGGTGTTAGGGTTAGGTGTTAGGGTGAAAGGTGTTAAGGATAAGTGTAAGGGGTGTTAGGGTGAGGCATGTTATGAATAAGTGTGAGGGGTGTTAGGTCTTAGGGATAAATGTGAGGGGTGTTAGGCTTAGGTGTTAGGTTGATGGGTGTTAGGGATAAGTGTGAGGGGTGTTAGGGTTAGGGTGAGGGGTCTTAGGGATAAGTGTGAGGGGTGTTAGGGTTAGGGTGAGGGGTGTTAGGGATAAGTGTAAGGGGTGTTAGGGTTAGGTGTTAGGGTCAGGTGTTAGGGATAAGTGTGAGGGGTGTTAGGGTTAGGGTGAGGGGTAGTAGGGATAAGTGTGAGGGGTGTTAGGGTAAGGGGTGTTAGGGATAAGGGTGAGGGGGTTAGGTGTTAGGGTGAGGGGTGTTAGGGATAAGTGTAAGGGGTGTTAGGGTTAGGGTGAGGGGTGTTAGGGATAAGTGTGAGGGGTGTTAGGGTTAGGGTGAGGGGTGTTAGGGATAAGTGTGAGGGGTGTTAGGGTGAGGGGTGTTAGGGATAAGTGTAAGGGGTGTTAGGGTTAGCTGTTAGGGATAAGTGTGAGGGGTGTTAGGGTTAAGGTGAGGGGTGTTAGGGATAAGTGTGAGGTGTGTTAGGGTTAGGGTTAGGTGTTAGGGATAAGTGTGAGGGGTGTTAGGGTTAGGGTGAGGGGTGTTAGTGATAAGTGTGAGGGGGGTTAGGGATAAGTGTGAGGGGTGTTAGGGTTAGGGTCAGGGGTGTTAGGGATAAGTGTGAGGGGTGTTAGGGTTAGGTGTTAGGGTGAGGGATGTTAGGGTTAGGTGTTAGGGATAAGTGTGAGGGGTGTTAGGGTTAGGGTAAGGGGTGTTAGGGATAAGTGTGAGGGGTGTTAGGGTTAGGTGTTAGGGTGAGGGATGTTAGGGTTAGGTGTTAGGGGTAAGTGTGAGGGGTGTTAGGGTTAGGGTGAGGGGTGTTAGGGATAAGTGTGAGGGGTGTTAGGGTTAGGGTGAGGGGTGTTAGGGATAAGTGTGAGGGGTGTTAGGGTGAGGGGTGTTAGGGATAAGTGTGAGGGGTGTTAGGGTTAGGGTGAGGGGTGTTAGGGATAAGTGTAAGGGGTGTTAGGGTTAGGTGTTAGGGTTAGGTGTTAGGGTTAGGTGTTAGGGATAAGTGTGAGGGTGTTAGTGTTAGGTGTTAGGGTGAAAGGTGTTAAGGATAAGTGTAAGGGGTGTTAGGGTGAGGCATGTTAGGAATAAGTGTGAGGGGTGTTAAGTCTTAGGGATAAATGTAAGGGGTGTTAGGCTTAAATTGTTAGGTTGATGGGTGTTAGGGATAAGTGTGAGGGGTGTTAGGGTTAGGGTGAGGGGTGTTAGGGATAAGTGTGAGGGGTGTTAGGGTTAGGGTGAGGGGTGTTAGGGATAAGGGTGAGGGGTGTTAGGGTAAGGGGTGTTAGGGATAAGGGTGAGGGGGTTAGGTGTTAGGGTGAGGGGTGTTAGGGATAAGTGTAAGGGGTGTTAGGGTTAGGGTGAGGGGTGTTAGGGATAAGTGTGAGGGGTGTTAGGGTTAGGGTGAGGGGTGTTAGGGATAAGTGTGAGGGGTGTTAGGGTGAGGGGTGTTAGGGATAAGTGTAAGGGGTGTTAGGGTTAGCTGTTAGGGATAAGTGTGAGGGGTGTTAGGGTTAAGGTGAGGGGTGTTAGGGATAAGTGTGAGGTGTGTTAGGGTTAGGGTTAGGTGTTAGGGATAAGTGTGAGGGGTGTTAGGGTTAGGGTGAGGGGTGTTAGTGATAAGTGTGAGGGGGGTTAGGGATAAGTGTGAGGGGTGTTAGGGTTAGGGTCAGGGGTGTTAGGGATAAGTGTGAGGGGTGTTAGGGTTAGGTGTTAGGGTGAGGGATGTTAGGGTTAGGTGTTAGGGATAAGTGTGAGGGGTGTTAGGGTTAGGGTAAGGGGTGTTAGGGATAAGTGTGAGGGGTGTTAGGTTTAGGTGTTAGGGTGAGGGATGTTAGGGTTAGGTGTTAGGGATAAGTGTGAGGGGTGTTAGGGGTAGGGTGAGGGGTGTTAGGGATAAGTGTGAAAGGGTGTTAGGGTTAGGTGTTAGGGTGAGGGGTGTTAGGGATAAGTGTAAGGGGTGTTAGGGTTAGGTGTTAGGGTGAGGGATGTTAGGGTTAGGTGTTAGGGATAAGTGTGAGGGGTTTTAGGGTTAGGTATAAGGGGTGTTAGGGATAAGTGTGAGGGGTGTTAGGGTTAGGTGTTAGGGTGAGGGGTGTTAAGGATAAGTGTAAGGGGTGTTAGGGTGAGGCATGTTAGGAATAAGTGTGAGGGGTGTTAGGTCTTAGGGATAAATGTGAGGGGTGTTAGGCTTAGGTGTTAGGTTGATGGGTGTTAGGGATAAGTGTGAGGGGTGTTAGGGTTAGGGTGAGGGGTGTTAGGGATAAGTGTGAGGGGTGTTAGGGTTAGGGTGAGGGGTGTTAGGGATAATAGTAAGGGGTGTTAGGGTTAGGTGTTAGGGTCAGGTGTTAGGGATAAGTGTGAGGGGTGTTAGGGTTAGGGTGAGGGGTGTTAGGGGTTAAGTGTTTGGGGTGTTAGGGTTAGGTGTTAGGGTTAGGTGTTAGGGATAAGTGTGAGGGGTGTTAGGGTTAGGGTGAGGGGTGTTAGGGATAAGTGTGAGGGGTGTTAGGGTGAGGGGTGTTAGGGATAAGTGTAAGGGGTGTTAGGGTAAGGGGTGTTAGGGATAAGGGTGAGGGGGTTAGGTGTTAGGGTGAGGGGTGTTAGGGATAAGTGTAAGGGGTGTTAGGGTTAGGGTGAGGGGTGTTAGGGATAAGTGTGAGGGGTGTTAGGGTTAGGGTGAGGGGTGTTAGGGATAAGTGTGAGGGGTGTTAGGGTGAGGGGTGTTAGGGATAAGTGTAAGGGGTGTTATGGTTAGGTGTTAGGGATAAGTGTGAGGGGTGTTAGGGTTAAGGTGAGGGGTGTTAGGGATAAGTGTGAGGTGTGTTAGGGTTAGGGTGAGGGGTGTTAGGGATAAGTGTGAGGGGTGTTAGGGTTAGGGTGAGGGGTGTTAGGGATAAGTGTGAGGGGTGTTAGGGTTAGGGTGAGGGGTGTTAGGGATAAGTGTAAGGGGTGTTAGGGTTAGGTGTTAGGGTCAGGTGTTAGGGATAAGTGTGAGGGGTGTTAGGGTTAGGGTGAGGGGTGTTAGGGGTTAATTGTTTGGGGTGTTAGGGTTAGGTGTTAGGGTTAGGTGTTAGGGATAAGTGTGAGGGGTGTTAGGGTTAGGGTGAGGGGTGTTAGGGATAAGTGTGAGGGGTGTTAGGGTTAGGGTGAGGGGTGTTAGGGATAAGTGTGAGGGGTGTTAGGGTAAGGGGTGTTAGGGATAAGGGTGAGGGGGTTAGGTGTTAGGGTGAGGGGTGTTAGGGATAAGTGTAAGGGGTGTTAGGGTTAGGGTGAGAGGTGTTAGGGATAAGTGTGAGGGGTGTTAGGGTTAGGGTGAGGGGTGTTAGGGATAAGTGTGAGGGGTGTTAGGGTTAGGGTGAGGGGTGTTAGGGATACGTGTGAGGGGTGTTAGGATGATGATAAGGGGGGGGAAGAGACACAGGGGTGTCCTTGCAGCAGAGATCAAAAGAGTCCTTCAGGACTGTATTGCACACTGTGCACAGTAGCCTAGCTATGGTTTTCCCTATTGATGCAGTATCACCTACACTCAGCCTCCTCTCAGTAAGACTGCAAGTTAGTTATGATTCCAAAATGGCTGCTGTCCATGAGTTAGAAGGCTCTGGAAGGGAGTGTATGCTGCTGATTGGCTGGAATGTATCTGCTGACTGTGACATACAGGGTCACAGTTTGCTCAATGATAGGAAGGAAGTATAGGGTGCGGGTCGCATATCGCATATGTTCACAGTTCGCCGCGAATGCAAACATGCTATGTTCGCCGGGAACAGTCCGCCGGCGAAATATTCGGGACATCTCTATTCAACAAGTGATTAGCCACACAATGTCCAAAATACATAGACACAAATGGCATTAACAGGGTGTCCACATCCTGGATAACCCAAACAAGGAAAACTATGGTTATCACAGGGGAAGCCCCAAGCAGTAAGCAACAGAACTAAGGGGTGTCCATCTTGTGCTATTCTAAGGAAGGGATTCCCTTGGGGAAGACTACAGTAGGCTCGTTTGGGGAAGAAAGAGAAGCAGAAACCACAGTACTTTTGTATAGGCTTCTCATCCATGAGGACTGTCATCACTTTTAACTACAAACCAAATGCTCAAAAATATAGATGTCCTCCTACAGTGAACTATTTGATGAAGAATTAAGGTGCTTTAGCTGAGAATTGTAACCAACTTAAACATAATTCCCCACGAGTTGATGAGCAACAAATCATTTCCAGGTGAGAGAATTCAAACTCAACAAAATCTTGCATTTATTTATTTTATGTGAAACCGCTATGATTTAGACAATTATGCATATTGTGAGCATTTAGGTAACTTCCTGATCAAACCATAATGCAGTAGTTCCGAAGCTACTTAATCTGACTCTCTGTAGACCAACTCATGCCTAAAAATAAGTTAGTGAATGTATTTCTGATCAAAATCTCATAAAATACCTTGAGTCCGATTCAACTGCAAGCCCATTCGCCTCCGATTCCGGTGCCATTCAACTGAAGAAGCCTCTAAGTAACGGGCCGAATGCTGAAGCCGTAAATCATGTACTTGTGTGTATCCATTCAGGGCGGGAGCCTGATCAATTAAGCAAAGTCGTAACTACCCATTTTGAAACAGCCAATAGAAAATGAGACCGCTATCATTACGGCAGTAAAACATGGAGGTTACATGTCAATCAATTAGGTTTGGGGGTCCGTTATGCGATGGGACTTGCAAACCCTCAAAATACGAAATAATAAAAATGAATGCCATTACTGCTCTAGTCCATATGGGTACCCTGATTGTATTAACTCATTGATTCCCAAGATCGATATAACCCCGAAATTACTAAAAAAAAATATGATTTTTAATTGCCGATTTGCGAGCTTGAAGCTGTTGTGCAATTCATTCTATTGTCTTTCATCGCTTTCCCTGTCATTTACAGTGCAGTATTGATTTTTTATTTGCATTTACAGTACTCCGGACATGTCTTTAACCTCTTAGCGAGTCCTCTCTGGAACTCGTAGGTTTTTCTCCTACATTTGGCGTTTACGGGTGTGAAAACATTTGCAGGCTTGGGATATTGCATCAATTGAATAGCGATTTGTGATTTTGGTGATCGTAACTCTTGCGGACTTGACAGATCCAAGGCTTTGGGAGGCTGCAAGTTCTGGGATTAACCACCGCAAAGTTTTCAAGCCCTTAACCTGTAAACCGTTTGGAGCCCGCAAAAAGATGCCAATTGAATAGCAAGTTAACTTACGACCTCACTTACAGGCTCCAGTAACTTTTTATTGCTCACTTCGATTGGGCTCCTTGTCTAAAAATTTTAAAAAAGTCACACAACAAAAAGTACATTTTCGAAACTTTAGATTTTTTAAGACGTTTGTGTTTCTAGACAGAGCTTGCTTGTGAACTCTACTGCCACTTCAAGATTAACCCAATAATGTATATTGATTAACATATATCTGTAACCTTCTGATGAAAAATAGTTATAACAAGTAAGTCAGTGAAAAAAAACATTACTGGAAATGTGTCATATAAAACAATAAGGCAAACTGTGTCTCATTGCATTAATTATAGTATTCCTATATTTTCTAAGGGCTTAAACCACATTAGGACTGGGAGAGCAGCTGCTAAGAAAACAGTGTATGTATGCTTTTTATACCATTGGTCGCTTAAAATAATTTATCCACAGAGCTCTTAGTGGGTGTTCCACAGGTAAATATTCTCATAGGAAATTATTAAATTTAGCAGATCTCAGACTGGACATGGAAGGGGCATGGAACAATTTTTTTTTTTCATGCATGTAAAAAATCGTGTTGTGTTTTGCATTAATTTGTTTTAACTAAGGCCTTTTTAACTTCATTGGAACTAACAGGAAATGTACAGAGCATAGGCAGGTCTTTCACTGGTAGACATGTATAACTCATACATCTACACTACTGCTCAAAGGGTGATGGGGGCAAGCACCAAGATCAGTTAAAAATTCAAATCTGTATTTTTTTAGTTTTTTGCTGCTTTGATAGAATCATTTGAAAAGAAAAGAAAACACAAAGTGGTACATTATCAAGTCAGTTTCTCAGATGCGACAAACAAAACACATTAGTTCAATATTAACAAAGCTTAGGCTACTTGTTATCCCATAACTATCCAGGGGACATCCTTAATGGAAAAAAATATTGAACCGTAAGAACTTCAATAGTGGTATGGAAATCAACAGCCTTATTAACTTGAGATTCAGCAAATTTAAAAGGGCTCTATATAAGCACAAAGAATATTTTTTTACAGAAGTTTTTAGTTAGTGAACTTCTATCCAAAGGCAAGGTCTTCACTAACTAAAAACTTCTGTAAATAAAATATGCTATGTGCTTAAATAGAGCCCTTTTAAATTTGCTGAATCTCAATTTAATAAGGCTGCAGATGATCAGGTTGCTTTTAATTATATGGTAATTTCTTAAATATCTTCAGTTGCAAAGTTCTGAATACTGAAGTTAGGTTATCTAGCAACAGTTAATATAAAGAGGCAATCGGGTATTTGTCATGAATAAGTCTTTACATACCTCTGAAAATAATACTTCTAGGAGTGTTGTGACACATGGAAGGTATCAGGATCTGGCTCCCAGATTTCCCAATACTTCTAGATTTATTCCTGCTGTCAGGGCTATTAGAACCCAGTATGGTAACTGAACATTTTTATCTTAACATGCTATCTTTTTTCTGGGTTACATAATTTAATGATATTAGCTTCTATCATTGCCTTTCTGAATGTCCCTCCTTCAAAGTTATTTTAATTATATTTCTTATTTAATTCTGTGAGAGCTCAAAACTTACCCATTTTAGTCTTCTTTACAGTCTTAACAGTTTACAATTGTTTATTTATGTTAGATTCAATGATTAAAAGTCAGAGTCTACACAATACAGAATTCCATAAATATTATGATGCTTAAAGTCTCAATGGAGCTACTCCCTGGTGTCTGAAAATACTCTGATGTTTCAGCTTAATGTCTTTACAATGAAAACAATGCAGCCAGTGGGAAATGAGCAAATATTCACAATAATCAACCATTTTAAAGATCAATCTAGTTTCAGTGAGTGGATGACAAAGACTGATCAACAGGAAAACACTGTAAACTTCAAATTGTGTGTACTTAAAAAAAATGCATTTTTATAATAGCATTCAATTTGTAAAGTACTTGCTATCATACATATACTGTCATACAATATTTTTTTAAAGATACAAAGAAAACTACATGCATACAACATACATTAACATAAAACAAAAATAAATACATATTTTACAGGAATGCAATAGTACCTCATCTATAGTGTTCCTTTTAGTGCACACAATCCACAATATTATCTCATAAACTCAACTATTTAGGAAATCTGCATATATTCGTCCCACTTCTTCCACTTGTTTTTTTCCTTATTGCACTTAACCAGCAAATTTTGGGCAAAATCTCTCTCGATCTGTCTATTCCTTTCAGTTATAATTTTAATCTCATTCCAAGTAGGGATTATCCCCACTTTCCATTTCAAGGCGGTAAGCCATTTTGCTGTCAGTAATATATTTATAATAATTGCTTTACTGCTAGCATCAAAGTGAGATGGCAATATATTGAACAAAATTAGTTCTGGAGATAATTTAATATTTAAATAAAAAATATGTGAGAGATTCAACATAATGCCCATAGTGATTGTATTTTTATGCAGTAGCACCATATATGAGACTGTGTGCCCAACTGGCCACAATTTCTCCAACATTCATCATTATTTCACTCTAGACCTATCCTATGTAATTTCACAGGAACATAATACCACCTTTGATATATTTTGAAATTACTTTCTCCAAACGGTACACAGATTAGATTGGTATGTGCCGATTGCAATGCCTGCAACCAAATCTCCGTTGTACATTGGAATCCCAAATCAATCTCCCACTTCTGCATAGTCAACGTTTCCTCAGGAGGATTTGGTGAATGTAGAAATGCTCTACAGTTGGAGATATTACAAATAAACTTACCCTTTTTTAATTTTTCTTCAAATGCATTATAGTGTAACCATAAGTGAGAGGGGACACCTTTTATAATCTTTAAATTATCGAAGGATTCAAGTTCCTTATTTCTGTATAGATCCATAACAGAGATTAAATTCCATTGAGTCCAATATGAGTCGCAGGTAAGGGGAAAGGAACTAAATCATATTTTTATTTATGTTGTACCAATTTCTAAGACAAAACCTAATAACCACTGATTGTCTCTTTATACTTTTTTTGTCCAATGTTTTGATCTACAGTATATAAGTTATACAATATTTGGAACCTCCACTATTTACTTTTAGGAGGAGCCCGCTAAACATATTAGGTAAATTGACTTAGACCTATTAAAAAGGATTGTATCAGGGCCTATTGTTTTGGAAGCAAAAACCTGTATCACATTAGAGGCCTTTTTTTAATTGTTCCAAGAGCCTGATATATAGCCTTATTAAATTGTGATTTGGCCAATTGAATAGGGCTCTATTAAACACAGAGCATATTTTTTTACAGAAGTTTTTAGTTAGTGAAGACCTTGCTTTTGGATAGAAGTTCACTAACAAAAAACTTCTGTAAAAAAAATATGCTATGTGCTTATATAGAGCCCTATTCAATTGGCCGAATTGCAATTTAGTAGGGCTGCTAATCACCAGTCCATAACCATAATGGCTATTGAAGTCAATTGAACATCTTATGGAAAACAAGCAAGTTGCTATAAAACATGCCACTGGCAAAAACGCTAGCATCCCTTTCCTTATCAGTTCCCAAGGGTTAAGAAAATTGCTGATGCCTAACCAAATTGCATTGGCATTATAAGCTGGCATAAAAAGCTGACCTCCGTCATCCTATAAACCTCCAAAGCACTCCTGCTTTCCATGGCCCTCATTCAATTTCAATTTGCCCAATTGAATAGGGCTCTGAATAAGCACATAACATATTTTTTTAAAGAAGTTTTTAGTTACTAAACATCTATCCAAATGCAAGGTTTTCACTAACTAAAAACTTATTTAAACAAAATATGTTATGTGCTTATTTAGAGCCCTATTCAATTGGCCAAATCGCAATTGAATGAGGGCCCATATGTGGTGGTCTATGGAAAACCATCATGCACTCATTGCGTCTATACATGTACCTTTTAAAAAACTAAGCTTACCCAAATTTATGTTTATTAAGTGCTATTGGTAATCTCTTGGCCTAAAGAATACAATATATACAAAAATAAGAGGGAAGCGTTTTTCAACCACATATACAAAACATTGCAAACATGAATAATTAAAATATGACTACATAGTTACATAGGCCCTCATTCAATTGCAATTTGGCCAATTGAATAGGGCTCTAAATAAACACATAACATATTTTTTTAAAGAAGTTTTTAGTTAGTGAAAATCTTGCTTTTAGATAGATGTTTACTAGCTAAAAACTTATTTAACAAAAATATGCTATGTGCTTATTTAGCGCCCTATTCAATTTGCCAAATCGCAATTGAATGAGGCCCATAGTTACTAACAGCCTTATTAAATTGCGATTCTGCAAATTTAAAAGGGCTCTATTTAAGCATATAGCATTTTTTTTTTTACAGATGTTTTTAGATGAACTATCCAAAAGCAAGGTCTTCACTAACTAAAAACTTCTGTAAAAAAAATATACTATGTGCTTAAATAGAGCCCTTATAAATTTGCTGAATCGCAATTCAATATGGCTGATAGTAATTAAGGTTGAATAAAGACTGTTAGTCCATCAGGTTCAACCTCTTTAGTTCTCTCTTGATCTTTTTAATATGTGGACTATTTGTTATTAATTGTTAATGAATCCAAAGGAAGGCAAACAGAAAAAAAAAATCATTGAAACTTTGCCAATTGTCTCATAAGGGGAAAAAAAGCAAAATTCCTTCCTGACCCCAGAAACTGGCGATCAAATTTCTCCCTGGATCAATATTCCTTTGCTAGTTATCTAGGATAACCTTGAATGCCCTCTTTATTCAAAAATATATCTAACCCCTTTTTGAAGTTGTCTATCGAACTCGCTGTCACCACCTCCTTTGGTAGAGAATTCCACAGTATAGCCACCCTAACTGTGAAGAACCCTTTTCTTTGTTTAAAGTGAAATCTTTTTTTCCTCTAACCTCAAAGGGTGTCCTCTTGTCAGTTGAAAATCTCTTGCTATAAAAAGCTCTCTTGACAAATCTTTATACTGACCCTGGATGTATTTATATAAGGTAATCATATCCCCTCGTAGATGCCTTTTCTCTAGCAAAAATAAGTTTAATTCGATTAGTCTTCCTTCATAACTTAGCCCCTCCATTCCCCTTATTAGTTTTGTTGCCCTTCTCATTATTTAATGTTAATCGATGTAGTTGATTTAATTCAAACTTGAAAACAAATGCACTCACTGTGTGATAAACTGCCTGTTGTAAGTAACCACTTGACTTGTACATAATACATAATACATGTACTAAAATGCAAAAGGAGATCAGTTCCAAAGAAACAGCACCTCACAGAGGAGAGCTTCCTATACCCTCTCCCTAGCCAAGGTGCTAATATGTAGGTAAAATTCAAAACATATTGGATAATATAGTGAAGACAAAAGAAAGACTTATTCAGGGCATTCATTTGTTCATGAATCCAAAATTTAGATAATATTTTATTTTATTTACCCTTCTTGTAGAAGAGGGTTAAATTATGTTTGGATAAATATGTAAGAATCTCATTTAGTAACATACAGCAGGAGCATCAGATGCTACACTGACAACTTTCAACATACAGTATAAAACAAGCAGGTGTCTTATTGCAATTTACTGGTAAGATGTCTCAAGAGACATGCAATTCACACACCTTGGGACTATCAGATCATGTTCATAACCTAGATGGTTTAATCAACAACTTTACACAGAAAGCAGCTAAAATTAATGTAAGCACATTCATTGCTGAAAGTATATGCTATTTAAAAACAATAACTTGGGAAACTGGAGAAAGTTTTAGGAGTAACATAGAAAACAGTTTAGATGTTTTGATTTCCATTTCTTATCAGAGCATTATTGAATTTCATGGCATTTAATTGGTTAATTGAGGTTAACGCCATCAAAAGCATTTTTTTTCTAACATTAGCAATATAATGCTACATACAGCCTCATTAAATTGGAGGAAAGTAACTCCAATGTGAGGTCTGCAGCGGCTAAAGGCTTGAAAATCCCCTGTGTTACGGTGCTATTAAATTGGAAGGGGCTGCGTGCTAGGGGCCAGAAACGCAAAACCGCAACGCAGTCTGTCGCACATTGGATGTGTGGCTGTGAACACGATCAATTAGTCTAACCCGTAGTTACGGGTTAGATGTAGCCAATGGCAAAGGGGCTATTGCCTTCAGCCAATCAGAATGGGATACACCCCACAGGTTGCATTAGAAATGTTTGACAGTTACATCAGCCAATCAGAATGGGATATAGGGGTGTATCCCATTCTGATTGGCTCACACCTTTGCACCTTCTGATTGGCTGAAATATGATTGACAGCGTTTTCAGCCAACGAGAAGGCGCCATTTCTAAATTTTAGCTGCACATGCCCCAGAACCCTCATTTGCGGCGGGGAGCTCCTCAAGGAAGGAGCTTCATTATTTTTTAAAATTTCTTAGAACGTTGTTTTTTTTTTGGAAGGACCCTGCCTGCGAAGACTTCAAGAAGGACCAGGGTATCACTGAATGGGCATTTTGGACAGGTAAGTGTACTGTTTGGAATGTATTGTATTACATGTTGTATTTATTTATGTAATAATATGTACCGTATTTATCGGCGTATAACGCACCAGCGTACAACACGCACCTCATTTTAAGAAGGAAATTTTAGGGAAAAAAATTAAATTTCAAATAAAGAACTTTGAAGCAAAATCCTCAACCTCAACCTCCCTCCTCAACCTCCCTCCTCATCCTCCCTCCTCAACCACCCAATCCTCAACCCCCTCCTCCACCCCATCCTAATCCTCCTTCCTCAACCCCCCTATCCTCAACCCCCTCCTCAACCTCCCTCCTCAACCCCCTCCTCAACCCCCTTCCTCAACCTCAACCCCCCTCCTCAACCTCCATCCTTATCCTCAACCTCCCTCCTCATCCTCAACCCCACTCCTCATCCTCAACCCCCCTTCTCATCCTCAACCTCCCTCCTCATCCTTAACCTCCCTCCTCATCCTCAACCCCCTCCTCCTCAACCCCCTCCTCAACCTCCCTTTTCAAACCCCCTCCTCAACCCCCCATCCTCAAACCCCCCATCAACCCCCCTCCTCAACCCCCCATCCTCATCCTCCTTCCTCAACCCCCCTCATCATCCTCAACCTCCCTCCTCATCCTCAAACCCGCTCCTCATCCTCAATCCCCCTCCTCATCCTCCCTCCTCATCCTCAATCCCCCTCCTCATCCTCTCTCCTCATCCTCAACCCCCTCCTCATCCTCAACCCCCCTCCTCATCCTCAACCCCCCTCCTCATCCTCAACCTCCCTCCTCATCCTCAACCCCCTCCTCATCCTCAACCCCTTCCTCAACCTCCCTCCTCAAACCCCCTCCTCAATCCCCCCATCCTCAACTCCCCCCTCAACCCTCCTCCTCAACCCCCCATCCTCATCCTCCTTCCTCAACCCCCCTATCCTCAACCCCCTCCTCAACCCCCCTCCTCAACCTCAACCCCCCTCCTCAACCTCCCTCCTCATTCTAAACCCCCCTCCTCATTCTAAACCCCCCGTCAACCTAAACCCCCCTCCTCAACCTAAACCCCCCTAAATACCTCCCCCTCACTTACCTGCTTCCCGGTATATGCTAATGACGTGGCGCGCATGTGATGTCACATGCGTGCCGGGACAAGGAGCGGAGCGGAGGCCGGAGCAGAAGCAGGTAAGTGAGGGGGAGGTATTTAGGGGGGTTTAGGTAAATATGGTATGTAATGTTTCTTTTTTTGCTGGACCTGGGGACATTTATGGAGGGTCCTTGTCTGGGACGAAGCACAGAAGACCATTGTTGCTGGAGGGGCATTTGGGCAAGGTAAGTGGTCTAATTTACCCTATTCTAGTTCTAGGAAAGGGGGTTGTTTTAGGTGTAATTTAGGGTATTTTATTCAATGTAATTCAGTTTATTATTTTATGTGATTTTTATATATTTTTAGTAATGTAGCTTTTTTATGTTTTGTAATGTATTTTGTTATTTTCATTTTTATTTTTTGTAATGTAGTGTTTATTGTTTTAGGTGTAATTAGTGTTTTTTTTGTAATTAGAGGGGTGCTAGGGATTTTATTAGGGGGTTAGAAAGGTAGTGTTGGGGTTAATAGTCTAGAGAGGGGCTTGATAGTGTAGAGGGGGGCTTGATAGTGTCAAGGGAGGGTTAATAGGGTAAAGGGGGGTTTAATAGGGTAGAGGGGTGTTAATAGGGTAGACAGGTATTAATAGTGTAGAGGGGGATTAATAGGGTAGAGGGGGTGTTAATAGTGTAGTGTTGTGACTTTGTATCATGAGGGTCCTGGAGGACCCTAACGGCACTTATAGTGTTAATTGGGAGGGTTAAGTATTGTCCCATAATGGTCTGTTGAGGAAAGGAGTGGCTCAGTAAGAAGCACATTAATGTCCTGGAGTGGATTAGCCAGTCTCCAGACCTTAATCACATAGAAAATCTGTGGAGGGAGCTGAAGGTTCGAGTTGCCAAATATCAGCCTCTAAACCTTAATGACTTGGAGAGGATCTACAAAGAGGAGTGGGACAAAATCTCTCCTGAGATGTGTGCAAACCTGGTGGCGAACTACAAGAAACGTATGTGATTGCCACAAGGGTTTTGCCACAAAGTACTAAGTCGAAGGGGTCAAATACTTATTTATAAGTATCACTTATAACGTCCAAATTTAGCAGGGGACCAACCCCCCCCCCCCCACACACACACACACTGCATAAGGAGCAGGGGGATGTTTAGAAGCCAGGGGAAGGTTTGGGGGCCAGTGCGGAGGTCTCTTTGGCCAACGTACAGGCTTTTAGAGCCTTTGCAAGTCCTCCCCAGCACTCGTTGGGCTTCCGCCTCCATTTGTGCGGTACGGGCTAGCTCAAGGGGGACTTTGTTGCAATTTAATAGCAACATTGCAACATAAGGGTTACAGGCTTGACAGATCAAAGGGTTTGCGGGCTGCAAAGTTCCACGTTTCTCATCATGTAGGCATTTTTCGGCCGTCCTGCATATTCCTTTGCAAGTTATCTAGGATAACCTTAAATGCCCTCTTTATTCAAAAATATATCTAACCCCTTTTTGAAGTTGTCTTTTGAACTCGCTGTCACCACCTCCTTTGGTAGAGAATTCCACAGTTTAACCACCCTAACTGTGAAGAACCCTTTTCTTTGTTTAAAGTGAAATCTTTTTTTCCTCTAACCTCAAAGGATGTCCTCTTGTCAGTTGAAAATCTCTTGCTATAAAAAGCTCTCTTGACAAAGCCTTATATTGATCCTGGATGTATTTAAATAAGGTAATCATATCCCCTCGTAGATGCCTTTTCTCTAGCAAAAATAAGTTTAATTCGATTAGTCTTTCTTCATAACTTAGCCCCTCCATTCCCCTTATTAGTTTTGTTGCCCTTCTCATTATTTAATGTTAATCGATGTAGTTGATTTAATTCAAACTTGAAAACAAATGCACTCACTGTGTGATAAACTGCCTGTTGTAAGTAACCACTTGACTTGTACATAATACATAATGCATGTACTAAAATGCAAAAGGAGATCACTTCCAAAGAAACAGCACCTCACAGAGGAGAGCTTCCTATACCCTCTCCCTAGCCAAGGTGCTAATATGTAGGTAAAATTCAAAACATATTGGATAATATAGTGAAGACAAAAGAAAGACTTATTCAGGGCATTCATTTGTTCATGAATCCAAAATTTAGATAATATTTTATTTTATTTACCCTTCTTGTAGAAGAGGGTTAAATTATGTTTGGATAAATATGTAAGAATCTCATTTAGTAACATACAGCAGGAGCATCAGATGCTACACTGACAACTTTCAACATACAGTATAAAACAAGCAGGTGTCTTATTGCAATTTACTGGTAAGATGTCTCAAGAGACATGCAATTCACACACCTTGGGACTTTCAGATCATGTTCATAACTTAGATGGTTTAATCAACAACTTTACACAGAAAGCAGCTAAAATTAATGTAAGCACATTCATTGCTGAAAGTATATGCTATTTAAAAACAATAACTTGGGAAACTGGAGAAAGTTTTAGGAGTAACATAGAAAACAGTTTAGATGTTTTGATTTCCATTTCTTATCAGAGCATTATTGAATTTCATGGCATTTAATTGGTTAATTGAGGTTAACGCCATCAATAGCATTTTTTTTCTAACATTAGCAATAGAATGCTACATACAGCCTCATTAAATTGGAGGCAAGTAACTCCAATGTGAGGTCTGCAGTGGCTAAAGGCTTGAAAATCCCCTGTGTTACGGTGCTATTAAATTGGAAGGGGCTGCGTGCTAGGGGCCAGAGACGCAAAACCGCAACGCAGTCTGTCGCACATTGGATGTGTGGCTGTGAACACGATCAATTAGTCTAACCCGTAGTAACGGGTTAGATGTAGCCAATGGCAAAGGGGCTATTGCCTTCAGCCAATCAGAATGGGATACACCCCACAGGTTGGATTAGAAATGATTGACAGTTACATCAGCCAATCAGAATGGGATATAGGGGTGTATCCCATTCTGATTGGCTCATACCTTTGCACCTTCTGATTGGCTGAAATATGATTGACAGCGTTTTCAGCCAACGAGAAGGCGCCATTTCTAAATTTTAGCTGCACATGCCCCAGAACCCTCATTTGCGGCGGGGAGCTCCTCAAGGAAGGAGCTTCATTATTTTTTTAAATTTCTTAGAACGTTGTTTTTTTTTTGGAAGGACCCTGCCTGCGAAGACTTCAAGAAGGACCAGAGTATCACTGAATGGACATTTTGGACAGGTAAGTGTACTGTTTGGAATGTATTGTATTACATGTTGTATTTATTTATGTAATAATATGTACCGTATTTATCGGCGTATAACGCACCAGCGTATAACACGCACCTCATTTTAAGAAGGAAATTTTAGGGAAAAAAATTAAATTTCAAATAAAGAACTTTGAAGCAAAATCCTCAACCCCCCTCCTCAACCTCCCTCCTCATCCTCCCTCCTCAACCACCCAATCCTCAACCCCCTCCTCCACCCCATCCTCATCCTCCTTCCTCAACCCCCCTATCCTCAACCCCCTCCTCAACCTCCCTCCTCAACCCCCCTCCTCAACCCCCTTCCTCAACCTCAACCCCCCTCCTCAACCTCCATCCTTATCCTCAACCTCCCTCCTCATCCTCAACCCCCCTCCTCATCCTCAACCCCCCTCCTCATCCTCAACCTCCCTCCTCATCCTTAACCTCCCTCCTCATCCTCAACCCCCTCCTCCTCAACCCCCTCCTCAACCTCCCTTTTCAAACCCCCTCCTCAACCCCCCATCCTCAAACCCCCCATCAACCCCCCTCCTCAACCCCCCATCCTCATCCTCCTTCCTCAACCCCCCTCCTCATCCTCAACCTCCCTCCTCATCCTCAAACCCCCTCCTCATCCTCAATCCCCCTCCTCATCCTCCCTCCTCATCCTCAATCCCCCTCCTCATCCTCTCTCCTCATCCTCAACCCCCTCCTCATCCTCAACCCCCCTCCTCATCCTCAACCTCCCTCCTCATCCTCAACCCCCTCCTCATCCTCAACCCCTTCCTCAACCTCCCTCCTCAAACCCCCTCCTCAATCCCCCCATCCTCAACCCCCCCTCAACCCCCCTCCTCAACCCCCCATCCTCATCCTCCTTCCTCAACCCCCCTATCCTCAACCCCCTCCTCAACCCCCCTCCTCAACCTCAACCCCCCTCCTCATCCTCCCTCCTCATTCTAAACCCCCCTCCTCATTCTAAACCCCCCGTCAACCTAAACCCCCCTCCTCAACCTAAACCCCCCTAAATACCTCCCCCTCACTTACCTGCTTCCCGGTATATGCTAATGACGTGGCGCGCATGTGATGTCACATGCGTGCCGGGACAAGGAGCGGAGCGGAGGCCGGAGCAGAAGCAGGTAAGTGAGGGGGAGGTATTTAGGGGGGTTTAGGTAAATATGGTATGTAATGTTTCTTTTTTTGCTGGACCTGGGGACATTTATGGAGGGTCCTTGTCTGGGACGAAGCACAGAAGACCATTGTTGCTGGAGGGGCATTTGGGCAAGGTAAGTGGTCTAATTTACCCTATTCTAGTTCTAGGAAAGGGGGTTGTTTTAGGTGTAATTTAGGGTATTTTATTCAATGTAATTCAGTTTATTATTTTATGTGATTTTTATATATTTTTAGTAATGTAGCTTTTTTATGTTTTGTAATGTATTTTGTTATTTTCAGTAATTCATTTTTAATTTTTGTAATGTAGTGTTTATTGTTTTAGGTGTAATTAGTGTTTTTTTTGTAATTAGAGGGGTGCTAGGGATTTTATTAGGGGGTTAGAAAGGTAGTGTTGGGGTTAATAGTCTAGAGAGGGGCTTGATAGTGTAGAGGGGGGCTTGATAGTGTCAAGGGAGGGTTAATAGGGTAGAGGGGGGTTTTGATAGGGTAGAGTGGTGTTAATAGGGTAGACAGGTATTAATAGTGTAGAGGGGGATTAATAGGGTAGAGGGGGTGTTAATAGTGTAGTGTTGTGACTTTGTATCATGAGGGTCCTGGAGGACCCTAACGGCACTTATAGTGTTAATTGGGAGGGTTAAGTATTGTCCCATAATGGTCTGTTGAGGAAAGGAGTGGCTCAGTAAGAAGCACATTAATGTCCTGGAGTGGATTAGCCAGTCTCCAGACCTTAATCACATAGAAAATCTGTGGAGGGAGCTGAAGGTTCGAGTTGCCAAATATCAGCCTCTAAACCTTAATGACTTGGAGAGGATCTACAAATAGGAGGCGGACAAAATCCCTCCTGAGATGTGTGCAAACCTGGTGGCGAACTACAAGAAACGTATGTGCTTGCCACAAGGGTTTTGCCACAAAGTACTAAGTCGAAGGGGTCAAATACTTATTTATAAGTATCACTTATAACGTCCAAATTTAGCAGGGGACCAACCCCCCCCCCCCACACACACACACACTGCATAAGGAGCAGGGGGATGTTTAGAAGCCAGGGGAAGGTTTGGGGGCCAGTGCGGAGGTCTCTTTGGCCAACGTACATGCTTTTAGAGCCTTTGCAAGTCCTCCCCAGCACTCGTTGGGCTTCCGCCTCCATTTGTGCGGTACGGGCTAGCTCAAGGGGGACTTTGTTGCAATTTAATAGCAACATTGCAACATAAGGGTTACGGGCTTGACAGATCAAAGGGTTTGCGGGCTGCAAAGTTCCACGTTTCTCATCCCGTAGGCATTTTTCGGCCGTCCTGCGTTTTCACACGCAGGTTGTCTGCGGGCCAGTTTAAGAGGCTAATTTAATAGCCTTCAGCCCTACTTTTTTCACTACTGACTACTTTTTGAAACATAGCCCCAATTTAATGAGGCTGATAGTGTTTAATTAAGATTAGTGATATATCAATGAAAGCTGGAGCCCTGAACTGTGAGATTGTAACGACTATTAATGGACCTTTACCATATTTCAGAAGATGTTATCTTGTCATTACAGCTGCAAAGTATATGTTGTATTTTGGTATATATAACTAAATATATAAATAATACAGAGCTTCTCGTTGATATATGTTTCAGAACTGGGGGGAAGTAATAGTCCTAATCCTACCCACCTAGATAGGCCTTAACTGAGATTACATATTGCTCTCTACATCAAAAAGTATTCATGCTGTCGGGTGTGCTAGTTGTAAATGTAGTAATAGTGAGCCCCTTGATATAGACCACACCACCATCTGATGGCTGGATGTTTCTATAACAACAATACTAATATAACTTGAATATTATGTTATTTTACTATACTATATAATAAATTATTATACATAGAAATGATGGGCTACATATGTATGCTCTGCTTTAATGTCTACACCATGATTCCAATGTTTGCTTTGTAAGTATATCTCAGCTATGAGGATATTTGCAAGGCTTGTACTA
The DNA here is from genome assembly GCA_027410445.1 of Discoglossus pictus. Classification (NCBI taxonomy): domain Eukaryota; kingdom Metazoa; phylum Chordata; class Amphibia; order Anura; family Alytidae; genus Discoglossus; species Discoglossus pictus. The sequence goes on along the minus strand of CM050169.1, from coordinate 210,826,245 downwards.
TCACCTGGTCTATAAACTGTCACAAACTAGACAGAATACATTACTTAAATGTATGAATAGATAGCACCCTTGGCTGCATAACTTTACATTACTGCAAGTTACCACATACTACCTATTAACAATTGGTTTATAGAATAAAGGTATACCTGGGGCTACTTGAGTGGGCGTACAATATGGAAATCGTAATCATCCATGTTTCTGTCTAGATTCAACTGATGTAAATCTTCTTTGGAGAAACGTATCAAATGGGGAAATCTAATTGCTGAAATTGATTCCAGTGTATGGGTTGCCCATTCTTCCTTAACCATCCACATTATTTTCCACCCCACATAACTTTGACCCAGAGTGGTTAGGCGATAATTCAATCCCAAAATCGGAGTACCAACTAAACTAATCTGGGACTTTTTGTACTGCAAGACTAACCATAACTTATATGAAGAATAGTATTAGATATATACACTTGTAGTTGAATTTAAGCATGATTCACTGTAGAGAATCACATGAGAGATCATTCAGTGTATACAGTGTATACTGCAAGGGACTCTTCACAGGCTTAATTTAATATAAGCAACTACTGTGAGATCTCCATACACAGCTCATTACTGTTTGACATATTGGAACCAGCTGGAAAAAACAATAAAAAGCCCTTGCTTGTGTTGCTGTTCCTCCAATTAACAGTGAAGCTGCACATGGGAGATGCAAATATATTTAAATAAATCATTAAATCTTAAATCTGTAGTCATTGTGCAATAAATAAGGGATAACATAGATGGCATAAGTACAAAATACCTGACTTTTTATGTAAATCTATCGTAAAAAGAAAATACAGTATATATAGCGGTTTGAAAAATAAATTATGCCCTCTTAAGGTTCTTTGGTTTTCTATCAAGACATACCTGACTTTGATCTCACTGGACATCACCAAATTCTAACAGATAAATCTAACCTCATGTGATAAGTAACACACAATGACAATTTACTTTGTTGTTATTTATCAAAAAAAGAGATAATATTTAGTAGACTTGCAAAAAAGAGCACACCATGATCCAGTAATATATGCAATCCATGTTGAAATGTTTTTATTTCCTATAAGAGTTTACCAATCAGACTGTCACCTCAACAAGAACTTAATTTCATCTTAAAGTTTATTATACATTGTACTTCCCTTATTTTTCAACAGAACATAATTCTGGAGAAATTAAGTTTGTTTATGCAGCCAATGTTTGGCTCAATATGCTAATGATTGACTGATATTAGTTGTTAAGGGTGGGGGGGTTTAACTGAATGGTAATATTGGGATCATTATTTTAACCATCACAGACAAACAAGCATTCTGTGATTCTAATTAGCACATACAAGTAGTTAATTACTATTCAGGAAATGCTTATTTGCATAATAATGCCGCACAAATAATACAGAATTTTCTCAACAATTATCAACTTCAGAAATAAAGGGCTAATACAATGTGCAGCCAGGTTTTCATATTCTTTATAAATAATCTAGGTTGAGAGTTTTGTGACTACAGATAAAAAATTGCCAAAAGATGTATTATTCTGTAGAGACTACAGCCCCTGAGACTATCCAACAGATGAGATTTTTAATCTGTCTCAGTTTGAACTCTGGTAATCCACTTGACCTCAAGCTAAAATTTCCCTTAATCACAGATTGTAGGAAAAGGGACAGTGGTGTCACAGTTTGCTATCATTAGGTTAAAAGAGCAGATTTTAAACATTTTAAACAATTTTGTTAGCATGGAGAAGGAAAATTATAACTGCTAAAAAGCTCCTCTAATCCCTGTAAAAACTCATTTTTGAAAAAGCCATGACCACCTCACAAAAAAACCTTTTTAGCTGTTGCGGTGCCCTGCATCTTTTTGTGTTCGTTAAAAAAGGCCCCATCTGCCATCCACAGCCAGTCTCCCTCCTTCTTCCCAACCCTCTTCTCTCTCTCAGAGTCCTCTAAAAAGGGATTAGAGGAGCTGGCATAAAATAAAATACAATACCCCCCTATCTAACATAAAATCAATACTATGTATCTAAAATACATCCTCCAATCTATCTAATATAAAAGAAATCCTAACTATCTAAAATACATACCCCTATCTAACACACAATACTATATAATATACAATACATCCTATCTATTTATCTATCTAAAATACATACCCCTAACATACAATAAATCCTAACTATCTAAAATACATACCTCTATCTAACATACAATACTATATAGTATACAATAAATCCTATCTATCCAAAATACATACCCCTAACATACAATAAATCCTAACTATCTAAAATGCATACCCCTATCTAACATACAATCACATATATAGTTGTGAGCGTACGAGTCGTTGCTCACGCTTGCGGGCAATAAGCATACCAACAGTGGTGCGCACCAAACAGGATTGTATGAAAACTCACACAAACACATAGCAAACTACATTTAGATTCTTATTTAATGTTTAACAACCTATAAGCCTTAGAAAGAAGCCTAAATAAGCATACCAACAGTGGTGCGCACCAAACAGGATTGTATGAAAACTCACACAAACACATAGCAAACTACATTTACATTCTTATTTTATGTTTAACAACCTATAAGCCTTAGAAAGAAGCCTAAATAAGCATACCAACAGTGCTGCGCACCAAACAGGATTGTATGAAAACTCACACAAACACATAGCAAACTACATTTAGATTCTTATTTAATGTTTAACAACCTATAAGCCTTAGAAAGAAGCCTAAATAAGCATACCAACATTGGTGCCCACCAAACAGGATTGTATGAAAACTCACACAAACACATAGCAAACTACATTTACATTCTTATTTTATGTTTAACAACCTATAAGCCTTAGAAAGAAGCCTAAATAAGTATACCAACAGTGGTGCGCACCAAACAGGATTGTATGAAAACTCACACAAACACATAGCAAACTACATTTACATTCTTATTTTATATTTAACAACCTATAAGCCTTAGAAAGAAGCCTAAATAAGCATACCAACAGTGCTGCGCACCAAACAGGATTGTATGAAAACTCACACAAACACATAGCAAACTACATTTAGATTCTTATTTAATGTTTAACAACCTATAAGCCTTAGAAAGAAGCCTAAATAAGCATACCAACATTGGTGCCCACCAAGCAGGATTGTATGAAAACTCACACAAACACATAGCAAACTACATTTAGATTCTTATTTAATGTTTAACAACCTATAAGCCTTAGAAAGAAGCCTAAATAACTATAGCAACAGTGGTGCGCACCAAACAGGATTGTATGAAAACTCACACAAACACATAGCAAACTACATTTACATTCTTATTTTATGTTTAACAACCTATAAGCCTTAGAAAGAAGCCTAAATAAGCATACCAACAGTGGTGCGCACCAAACAGGATTGTATGAAAACTCACACAAACACATAGCAAACTACATTTAGATTCTTATTTAATGTTTAACAAACTATAAGCCTTACAAAGAAGCCTAAATAAGCATACCAACAGTGGTGCGCACCAAACAGGATTGTATGAAAACTCACACAAACACATAGCAAACTACATTTACATTCTTATTTTATGTTTAACAACCTATAAGCCTTACAAAGAAGCCTAAATAAGCATACCAACAGTGGTGCGCACCAAACAGGATTGTATGAAAACTCACACAAACACATAGCAAACTACATTTACATTCTTATTTTATGTTTAACAACCTATAAGCCTTAGAAAGAAGCCTAAATAAGCATACCAACAGTGCTGCGCACCAAACAGGATAGTATGAAAACTCACACAAACACATACCAAAGTACATTTACATACTTATTTTATGTTTAACAATCTATAAGCCTTAGAAAAAGGCCTAAATAAGCATACCAAAAGTGGTGGACACCAAACGGGATTGTAGAAAAACAAAGAAATAATGTCATTTTTTAGTTCATACAAATACATTAAAATAATATTACATTTTCATTTTTATTTTATATCAGATACTGCGTCAAGAACATCGGAACAGGAGTTTCAACTGAGGACCACACCAGCGGACGAGGACTTTCAACAGAGGACCAGACCATTGGACGAGGACTTTCAACAGAGGACTACACCATTGGACGAGGACTTTCAACAGAGGACCAGACGATTGGACGAGGACTTTCAACACAGGACCAGACCATCAGACGAAGGCTTTCAACACAGGACGAACAAAGATTCTGCTTCAAATCAAACTTCAACCAAGGTACAGTATAACAAGTAAAAAAAGAGAAAAATTAATTAATATTCTTCTTTAATGTTTAACCACCTATAAGCCTTACAAAATAGCCTACAGAAGCATACCAAAATTGTGGCGCATCAAAAAGGATTGTAGAAAAACACAGAAATAATGCAATTTTTTCATTAATACAAAGACATTCAAATAACATAACATTTTCATTTTTATTTTATAACAGATACTGCGTCAAGAACATCGGAACAGGAGTTGGAACTGAGGACCACACCAGAGGACGAGGACTTTCAACAGAGGACTACACCATCGGACGAGGACTTTCAACACAGGACCAGACCATCGGACGAAGGCTTTCAACACAGGACCAACAAAGAATTTTGCTTGAAATCAAACTTCAACCAAGGTACAGTATAAAAAGTAATATCTATCATCTATCTCTTATTTGTCTTTTAGGGCCAATAATCTTTAACAATAAATACAAACTTCAATGTAAACTTAAAAAATAAATTGGCATAGTCCAAAAAAGTCTAAAAACACAGAATCTATACAATTTGTCATTGTAACATTCCAGTCCTAAACCCTAATTTAATTGCCATTTGACAAATTGAATAGTGCTGTAAATAAGGACATAACATCTTTTTTAAAATACCTTTTTAGTTACTGAAACACTTGCTTTTGGATACATGTTTAATAAATAAAAATGTCTTTAAATAATTATCTCATGCCCTTATTTAGACTTTTATTCAATTGAACGCATTGAAATTGATTAACTATAAAATGTTAACACACTATTGATAACTATATGTCATGAAAAACAACTTAACATCTCAAAATAAACTAATGGTACATTATTTTATTTTTACAGATTAACATGGCTGATAATGAGAGTAAACAAGAAAAGAAAAGACGCCAAGCTAGAGAACGACGACAGAGAGCAGACAGCCAGCAGACACCGGAGAAGAAGGAAATTCGACGAGAAAAAGAACGCAAAAGAATTGCAAGCAAAAGACTGTCACTTGCAGAAATTAAAAAAAAAACTACAAAGAAAATAAAGCATTTACAACCTGTTGCTCAAACATCAGATGACATTTTACCAGAAAAAAGACAAGAGATACCAAAAAAAGCAACAAAGAAAACAAAGCATTTAGAACCGTTTCATGAAACATTAGATGACATTTTACCTCAAACAATACAACATATACCAAGAAAAGCAACGAAAAAAACAAAACATTTAGAACCTGTTGTTGAAACATTATATGACATTTCACCTGATGAATATGAAAGGCAAAATCCTATATGCTTTGCAAATTGTCCTCTACTCAAGTCTTTAGCAGTAGAGGTTCATAGTTGTGGGGACATGACTACTCAATGTCAGTTTTGTGAGGCTTATTATTTTAAACAGGAGAGACCCAGAGATGGACAATTTATTAGTTGTTGTCAAAAAGGCAAGTTCAAACTTCCAGAAAGGAAAGAATTTCCAATTTATTTACAAAATATTATGACTGAACCTACTTTTCCAAACTACAAAAATTTTAAGACAAACATAAGATCCTACAATAGTGCCATATCCTTTGCATCCATGGGGGCAACATTAGCTGCTAATGTACCAGGACATGGTCCTTACTGTTTTAAAGTCCAAGGACAAATTTATCATCGCACTTCCCATTTACATCCAGAGGAAGGAAATAAAAGAAAATTCGCTCAACTATATGTCCTAGATACAATGGAAGCTGTTGACCAACGTATGCAGATGGAAGAAAATAAAAAATGCTTACCCACTGTTTTCATAGAGCTAAATAACATTATGGACAACAATCCCTACAGTAAAGCTTATAAAAAATTGGCAGAAGTAGAAAATGAACAACTACTTCATTCACAAACACATCAATTACCAATGCCGAAGGTTAATATGGTGCTTAAAAGAGACAGACATACTGATAAACGTCGTTATAACTTGCCAACAACAAATGAGGTTGCAATGGTGTTTCAGAATGATGAAGGAGAACCACCATTTCAAAGAGACATACGAATATATCCTAGAAATGAGGACCAACCGTTTATTAATATGAGTATCTTAAGTCCAAATTTAGATCCAATGACATATCCCATCTTTTTCCCACACGGAGAAGCAGGTTGGCAACCAAAATTAACTCTTCCCAGTTACCCAAATGCTAAAGCCAGAATCCGAAATAATGTTTCTATGCTTGAATTTAAAGTAGCTCAAATTGCCATTCGCAATGTATTTAATCCAATTTTATGTGGTGGGAAACTAACACAACAATGGATTATTGATTCATATTTGCAAGTTGAGGCAAATAATTTAAACTTTATCAAATATCAACAAGATAAACTCCGTGTAGAACAATATTCTGGACTCATGGACTATGTTGCTGACGTGGCTACAAGCAGAGACATGACAGCTGGCAAAGCCATCATTTTACCATCTTCCTTTCAAGGATCTCCTCGGAATATGAGAGAAAGATACAATGATGCTATGGCTATTGTGACAAAATTTGGCAAACCCGATTTATTTGTGACATTTACATGTAATCCACAATGGCCAGAAATTACACTAAATCTACTTCTTGGACAAACTGCTTCAGATCGACCAGATTTAGTAGCCAGAGTTTTTAAGATTAAATTAAATGAATTAATACGTGACTTCACTATAAATCAGTTATTTGGCAAATGTCTTGCTTATGTATATACCATTGAATTTCAAAAAAGAGGCCTTCCACATGCACATCTTCTAATAATACTTCAAGAAAAAGATAAATTAGATACTTCAGACAAAGTGGATGCAGTCATTGTTGCTGAACTACCAGATCCAGAACTATATGGTAGACTATATGAGATTGTTACTCATCGCATGATTCATGGACCCTGTGGTGACCTTAATCCACAATCACCATGTATGGAAAATAATAAATGTTCCAAAGAATTTCCAAAAGATTATAGAGACAAAACCTATGCCAATTGTGATGGATATCCACTTTATAAAAGAAGAGAAGGAGATAGTGCCATTATTCGTGGGAAAAAAGTGGACAATAGATATGTAGTACCCTACAATCCACATTTACTCATGAAGTACAACGCCCACATCAACGTAGAAGCCTGCACTTCCATCAAATCCATTAAATATGTCTACAAATATATTTACAAAGGTTACGATGCAGCTACTGTAGTCGTCAAAAGTGCAGACAACCCTGAAAGTAGTGAGTTAGTACATGATGAACTTGCATCTCATGTAGATGCTCGCTATGTCAGTGCGCCAGAAGCTATGTGGCGGCTTTTAAAATTTGAAATGCATGATAGATCACATGCAGTATATAGGTTAGCAGTACATTTGCCACAACGACATTTAGTCTATTTCCATGCTGGAAATGAAATGAATGCATTGGCCCAAAGTGAAGATCGTCACACTACACTAACTGCATGGTTTGCATTAAATTCCACTGATGCTGAAGCAACACAATACTTATATATTGAAATTCCATATCACTATGTTTTTGTGAATGGATTATGGAGACCAAGAAAAACCAGAGGCAATAAAATTATTCCAAGAATTTACACAGTCAGTCCAAGAGATGTTGAACGTTTTTGCTTACGGATATTACTTTTAAATGTTCCTGGAGCACAAAGTTTTGAACACTTAAGAACTGTTAATGACATTGTATATGAATCCTTCCATTTAGCTGCAAGACATAGAAACTTACTCGCTGATGATACAGAGTGGGAAAGATGCTTAGAAGAAGCAGCACAATGTCAAATGCCACGACAGATGAGAGAACAATTTGCTTTTATTTGTATCTTCTCAAATGCTCCAAATGCATTAGCTTTGTGGGAGACTTTTAAAAGTAATATGGCTGAAGAATTTATGCAACGATACAATGAACCCATTGCACACTTAAAAGCGTTAATGGAAATCCAAGAAGTCTTTTTAACTCATGGATTAAGTTGTGCAAGTTTTAATTTGCCTGATCCAGGTCTTATAGATGACATTAACTTTGAAGACTATGACATTCAACTACAAGCAGAAAGAACAGAAGAAAGACTTGCAACTTTAAATACACTACAATTGCAAGCATTTCATGCCATTAAAAATGCTATAGATGATGACATGGTGACAGAGCGTTATTTCTATCTTGATGGACCTGGCGGATCAGGAAAAACATATTTGTACAATTTATTAATGAGTTCAGTACGAGCACAAGGAAAAATAGCAATGGCGTTTGCCACTACTGGAATTGCTGCACTTTTATTAGAAGGTGGAAGAACTGTTCATAGTGGATTTAAACTGCCAGTGCCTATTTTAGAAAATTCTGTGTCAGATATTCGCATGACATCCTTACAAGCAAAGAAATTGAAGAAATGTAAATTAATTATAATAGATGAGGCCACAATGATGTCATGCTATGCCCTCCAATGTATTGACCGTTTGCTTCGTGAAGTCATGGATAATATTTTTCCATTTGGTGGAAAGGTAATGTTGTTGGGTGGCGATTTTAGACAAACATTACCTGTTGTTGTACATGGAAATCGAACTGACATTATCGAAACATGTATAAAGTCAAGTACAGTATGGAAACATTTTACCCATCTTCAACTGCAACAAAATATGAGATCAGAAGGCCAAACTGATTTCAATGATTGGCTTATTAAAATTGGAGAAGGCAGAACAGAAAAAATACTACATTTACCTGACGACACTGTAGAGATCCCACCTCATATGATTTGTCAACAAGATATTATATCGGCTATATTTGAAGGGAGCATAAATAACGAAGAATATTCCGAGCTTGCCAACCAAGTCATACTGACATGTAAAAATAAAGATGCATTAATCCTCAATAATAAAATCTTTAAAAAAATTTATGCACCACAAAGAAATTATCACAGTGCTGATTCTGTACTTGCTGATGACAATGAAAGTCAGGCTAACTTTTCGACTGAATTCATAAACTCTTTAACTCCTTCTGGAATGCCACCACATATTTTGCAGCTAAAGAAAGGTGCAATTATCATGTTACTGCGAAATATGAATCCCAAAAAAGGCCTATGCAATGGCACAAGATTAATTGTTCAACAATTAAAGGACCATTTTATAGATGCTGAAATTTTAACTGGGACCCATAGAGGAGAGAGAGTTTTCATACCAAGAATAGATTTAGCACCAAGTGAAAGTAGTCTCCCTTTTATACTTCAAAGAAGACAATTTCCCATTATTATGGCATTTGCCATGACCATTAATAAATCACAAGGTCAAACTTTCAAATCTGTGGGTATTTTCTTGGAAGAACCAGTTTTTGCACATGGTCAATTGTACGTTGCTTTGTCAAGGTGCAAAAATCCACAGGCTATTAAAGTTTACATTGAAAACAATGAAAGTCAAGGTGATTTATTAGAAGATGGACGTATTTTTACTAAAAACATTGTCTACTATGAAGTACTATAACTTTGAAGGATACTAATTAAAGATGCCAAGATTTTTTAAAAGCATTGCAAAATACATAACAATTGGTTGTTTAATTCAGTCATAATTAATGGAAGTCATGTTTATGAATGATTCGCCTCACAAAATACTTGCCTTGCATTGTTAGTAAAAATTATGTTAAAATGTTAAGTCACTATGTTAATGTTTCTAATGTTACAAGTTTAAAAAATATATTTTCAAGTTATTTCATTCAACATATTACAAAGTGGATGTTAAGAGGTCAAGCACCTTTTAAGTCACAATGTAAATATTGTCTGTTATCTTAAGATTACTACCTACATTAATGTTTATCGCCAATTTATGTGCTCAGTAATAAATTAGTTTAATTACGTACGTTTTAAGAAGAGTTTGACTGTATGCCTTCCTCTACATTCAATGTATATTCAAGTTAACAATTATTGTGATAGAAATTGAATTTTAATACTGATTAATTTAAATGTCAATTGTTTTTACATTCAAATGTTAATACTTTTAATAAAAAATTACTTTACAAAATGTATTCACTATGTTTCTGTTTATAATGTTCAAAATTATACCAATGTTTTGTCAACTTCTAAACTTACATAAAAAATAAAGTTCAAGTTTAAAAATATATACTTTGATGGTTATTGCTTACATATATTTTAAACTTCATGTTAAAATTTGCAACGTTTAAAAAAGGCTTTTTACTTTTGGCTTTCCTATTCATTCAATGTATATTCAAGTTAACAATTCTTCAGATACTAATTACATTTTAAAAAACCATTACATCAACATTTTACAAAAATACACGTTCATATTAAAATACTTACAAGTGTCAAAAATATATGTTAATAACTAAACAACTTGACAAACATATACATAACATTGCCGTCATTTTTTGACGGGCAAGTCGCTAGTCACATATATAGTTGTGAGCATACAAGCCGTTGCTCACTCATGCGGGCTTGCATAGCAAACCGGCGGCCCTTGCGAGTGCTGCGGGCGAGGGCTTCAGTTGCGGCCCTCGCGAGCGCTGCCCTTGCAAAATTTACATTCCAACGCAAAAAACACGACCCAACAACCGCGACCCTCGCAAACTTTACCTCGCAACGCAAAAAACATACGAGACACGTTACCACACATTACGACCTCGCAAAAATCGGCCGCAACTCGCGAACATCACAAACTTACAAACACAAAAAAAACACACAGCACATACATAAAAAGCTTACCTACAGGAAGAGGAAACATCCAGGCCCTTTAAAAAAAAAGCTTACAACTTCAGTTAACTAAAAATAAAAGAGTTTAGACACTAAAAAAAAGCTAAGCGAGAGAAAAAATGGCTGCCGAACAAAACGAAAACGAGGCTACAGCACTCTAACCACACAAAACACCACACGAAACTCGCAAAACACCACTAAAGAGATACGAGACAGGTTACCACACATTACGACCTCGCAAAAATCGTCCGCAACTCACGAACATCACAAACTTCCAAACACAAAAAATACACACAGCACATACATAAAAAGCTTACCTACAGCAAGTGGGAGCATCCAGGACCTCAAAAAAACAACTTACACCTTCAGTTAACTAAAAATAAAAGAGTTTAGACACTAAGGGCCTCATTCTATTATCGGCCGTAAATCGGCCGTAAGGCTGCGATTCTTTGCGGGGGTTCAGTTAACTCGCGATTCTATTATACGGCCCCGCAAGGATCTCCTTTTACGGCCGGCCGCATATCTTGGAACCGGCCGTAATCTGTGAAATCTAAAAACTCAAAAATAAATTCAAGCCTGCACTGTACAGCTCTGTAAATGCTAGGGATCATATTGGGGGACATGAGGATTAAAAGGAACCCACTCTCAAGCTTGCACATCTGCCCAAACCCGAGTTCAAATTAACTGTTTATTTTCCGGCTGCGGCGTGGGTGTGTCTGAGGTGCTCCAAGCACTCTGGACTTTTTACATGGATATTTTACGGATATTCAAAATGAAATATTTTACGGATTTGAGTACAGGATAATTATGTGCTATTTTTTCTAACACCTAAAATCCCTTTATAGTCTTCTCAAAGTGCAGGATGGCTTTATTTGAGCTATTTTATGTGCTTAATTGGTGCTAGCGAGACCTTTTTCCTGCAAGTAACTGCGGCTCGCTTTTAGCCTTGCAGAGAGGTTTCCCGGAGCAATTGAATTGCAAATCTCTTGCGGCCGTTTTAGATCAAAGGCTTTCCTCCGGCGCGAGCGGCCGCAAGAGATAGCAAGGCACCGGCCGCAAGCCTGCCGGAGCCTCCGGCCGTAAGGGAATAGAATAGCCGAATAGCTTGCGGCCGGTCCTTGCGGCCCCGCAACGGCTGCGGCCGATAATAGAATGAGGCCCTAAAAAAATCGCTAAGCGAGAGAAAAAATGGCCGCCGAACAAAACGAAAACGAGGCTACAGCACTCTAACTACGCAAAACACCACAACAAACTCGCAAACCACCACAATCGACCAACGGATATTCCGCTAACATGCATACCACACATTACCCACCATTTTACGGTAATGCGGAAGTACCCAACTACTCTAACGGTTTCGTCTCGCGCACGCACACTATTACACTGCACACGTTCATCACGCTTACACAGCAGCTCCACACCACTAATGCTGCAGCAACATCAAAACAAATTGCCAGCTCTTCAACACAATGCTTCAAAATAGGTAAAGTATATTCATTTATTAATTGGATTATATATTTCAGTAGTACACACAAAACACCATTAGGTACTTTACAATTCCATTGCCGTTATTTTTTGACTGGCAATTCGCTAGTTCTATATAATATACAATAAATCCTAACTATCTAAAATGCATACCCCTAACATACAATAAATCCTAACTATATAAAATACATACCCCTATGTAACAAACAATAAATGCTATCTACATATACAAACCCTAATTCTAAGTTAAAATAAAAAAATTAACACCACTTACCTTTGCAAATGTCCCTTCAGATCAGCAACCTAGGACAAAAGTAAAATAAACATAATTATGTTTATTTTACTTTTTTTATGTTTATTTATGTTGTACTAATGTAATGTTTTTTTTTTACCTTCCCGCGATGTCCCCGGCCTCCTCCTCTCCTGCCCCATCTTCAAACAATCCGAGCTCTAAAACAAAAATAAAAAACTAACGGAGAACCGCACTCGCAGATCTCCCCGACGCTAATGAGCCTCCTACAGTGTTTTCCAGAAGAAAATTGCCTATGGCAGCTTCTGATTGGCTGAAAACACTGTCTATCAAATTCAGCCAATCAGAAGGGGCCAATGTGTGAGCCAATCAGAAAGGGATACACCCCAAAATCCCAATGTATACAAGGTATATTATGTTTATTTTACTTTTTTAATGTTTATGTATGTTGTACTAATGTAATGTTTTTTTTTTTTAACAGGGTTCACGCCGGAGAAGAAGAAAAGAAGGGCGGGGCATGCTGGAAAGGTGCGTAGAATATTTACAAAATTGAGAATGTTTATTTATTTTCTGTAAATGTGTTGTACTAATTTTTTTTTTTTCCCCTAGGTTGCTAATCTGAAGGGACATCTGCAAAGGTAAGTGGTCTTAATTATTTTATTTTAGCTTAGAATTAGGGTTTGTATGTAGAGATATAATTTATTGTATGTTAGATAGGGCTATGTATTTTAGATAGTTAGGATTTATTGTTTGTTATGGGTATGTATTTTAGATAGTTAGGATTTATTGTATATTATATAGTATTGTGTGTTAGATATGGGTATGTATTTTAGATAGTTAGGATTTATTGTATATTAGATTGGGGGATGTATTTTAGATAGTTAGGATTTATTGTATATTAGATTGGGGGATGTATTTTAGATAGATAGGATGTATTGTATATTATATAGTATTGTATGTTAGATATGGGTATGTATTTTAGATAGTTAGGATTTATTGTATATTAGATTGGGGAATGTATTTTAGATAGTTAGGATTTATTTATATTAGATTGGGGGATGTATATTAGATAGATAGGATGTATTGTATATTATATAGTATTGTATGTTAGATAGGGGTATGTATTTTAGATAGTTAGGATTTATTGTATATTAGATTGGGGAATGTATTTTAGATAGATAGGATTTATTGTATATTGGATAGATTGGGGGATGTATTTTAGATAGATAGTATTGATTGTATGTTAGATAGAGGATATGGTATTTTATTTTATTTGTATTGTATTGTATGTATTTCCTTTTCAGGTATGTAATTCCCCCCCCCCCCCTGTAGTGTGGGGGGTGGGGGGTTGTAATGTATTTTTTTATTTTTTGTGACTTAGGTTTTTTTATTTTATGTAATGTAGATTTTTTAATTTTTGGATACTTTTGCTTTTTTTTATTTTCTGTAATTAGAGTGGTAGGGGGGGTTTATTAGGGGGTAGGTAGGTAGTGTAGGTAGGTAGTGTAGGTGTTAATAGGTTAGTGTAGAGGGGGTTAGTTTAGATTTAATGGTTTATTGGAGGGTATAGTGCAGTGTAGTGTTTATACTTAATGTCATGATTGTCTTTGAGGATCGTCATGGCACTTATGTGGTTAATGTTAGGGTTGTAACAGCCCCATATAATATACCCTTATAGGATTGATGGGGTAAAATAGAGGCTTATGAGGGTCTGTATTGACCCCCATGAGTGACAGGGTTATTTATTGGCTTATGGTGGTCTGTACTGACCCCCATGAGTAACAGAGTTAATTAAGGGTTTATGGGGGTCTGTATTGACCCCCATGAGTGCCAGGGTTATTTATTGGCTAATGGGGGTCTGTATTGACCCCCATGAGTGACAGGGTTAATTATGGGTTTATGGGGGTCTTTATTGACCCCCAAGAGTGATGGTGTTAATTAAGTGCTTATGGGGGTCTGTATTGACTCCCATTAGTGACAGGGTTAATTATAGGTTTATGGGGTTCTGTACTGACCCCCATAAGTGACATGGTTAATTATGGGTTTATGGGGGTCTGTATTGACCCCCATAAGTGAAGGGTTTAATTAAGTGCTTATGGGGGTCTGTATTGACCCCCATGAGTGACAGGGTTAATTATAGGTTTATGGGGGTCTGTATTGACCCCCATGAGTGACAGGGTTAATTAGGGGATTATGGGTGTCTGTATTGACCCCCATGAGTGACAGGGTTAATTAAGTCCTTATGGGGGTCTGTATTGACCCACATGAGGGCCAGGGTTATTTATTGGCTTATGGGGGTCTGTATTTACCCCCATGAGTGACAGGGTTAATTATGGGTTTATGGGGGTCTGTATTTACCCCCATGAGTGACAGTGTTAATTAAGTGCTTATGGGGGTCTGTATTGACCCCCATGAGTGACAGGGATAATTATAGGTTTATGGGGGTCTGTATTGACCTACATGCATGACAGGGTTAATTAGGGGTTTATGGGTGTCTGTGTTGACCCCCATGAGTGACAGGGTTAATTAGGGGTTTATGGGTGTCTGTATTGACCCCCATGAGTGACAGGGTTAATTAGGGGTTTATGGGTGTCTGTATTGACCCCCTTGAGTGACAGGGTTAATTAAGTCCTTATATGGGTCTGTATTGACCCCCATGAGTGCCAGGGTTATTTATTGGCTTATGGGGGTCTTTTTTTACCCCCATGAGTGACAGGGTTAATTATGGGTATATGGGGGTCTGTATTGACCCCCATGAGTGACCGGGTTAATTAAGTGCTTATGGGGGTCTGTATTGACCCCCATGAGGGACAGGGTTAATTAAGGGCTTATGGGGGTCTGTATTGACCCCCATGAGTGACAGGGTTAATTAGGGGTTTATGGGTCTGTATTGAGCCCCATGAGTGACAGGGTTAATTAAGTGCTTATGGGGGTCTGTATTGACCCCCATGAGTGACAGGGTTAATGAGGGACTTATAGGGGTCTGTGTTGACCACCATGAGTAACAGGGTTAATTAAGGGTTTATGGGGGTCTGGATTGACCCCCATGAGTGACAGGGTTTGTTAGGGGTTGAAGCTGCTCTGTATAGATTCCCATGACTGATAGGGTTAATTTTTTTTATTACTGCTCCTTTAAGGACCTTCACATCCATTTTTTTCCTCGCTTAGTTATTTTTTGTGTGCCGAAACGGTGGCATTTGGGGTTAAATTCAAATTTAACCTCAATTACAGATGTCCTGGCTGTCCCCCCGTGCTGTGGGTGAGTGTTTTTTTTTTATTATTCTTTTTTTTATTGTGTTTTTAGTGTTTTTGTGCTTGCGTGGTTCGGGTGGTTAGTAAGGTGTTTTGCGAGACACAGGGGAGGGAGAGGACGAGGGGAAGGAGAGGACTAATTGCTGTGAGTTAATGGTTGTGTGGGGTGGTTTGGAGCGCCATAGGACTAAGGGCTACGAGGTTAGAGGTGTGTGGGGTTGTTTGCAACTCTTGCGCCTTAAAGCCTCCACCGTCCGCATTTGCGGACCAAACTGCAACCCTCGCTTCGCGAGGCATGCAGTTCTTGCGAGCTCGCAAAGCGACGACGTCTCACAGTTTGACAACTATTATATGTGATTGCTGTTGGAATTGTCAGAAATAAATACATACAGCCACATTAAATTCGAAGCCTGTAGCGGCATCGGCAAGCTTACAAAGTCTAGGGCTTGAAATTCGGCTGTGTTAGAGAGCTACTAAATTAGACCATGGTGCGAGTTATGGGCTTGAGATGCAAACCTGTAAATCCTTTCCGTGCACTTAAGCTGTTAAGGGGCCGGACGAGCTGCGATCAGCTGTAAATCACCAATTGCAGTATAACGTAGTGTGACAGGCCAAACAGCCAATATAAAGCGGGAAACCGCAAATAAACGCAGCAGGAAGGGCTTTAAAAGGGAGAAAAAACTATAAATCATTGACTGTGCTGTAGCTGAGCAAATGAACACACAGGTCTAGGTGTTGGTGGGTTTGTGAGCATTGGGGAGAGAGAGAGAGAGAGAGAGAGAGAGAGAGAGAGGGAAGGAATATTGTAAGTTTTTGCTATTTTGACTTCTGAGATACTTTAACCTTTAATTTCCTACACACATAATTACTGACATCACATAATTCACACACATAGATTAGATATGTTAGGTGGTAAACACCTTGGGAACTAGCAGTCCTTACAATATTAATCAATATTAACAACAATTGCTGGGAACACGTCACAGATTTGTCAATCTCACACACTGCACAGCAGATAGCAGATCCAGCAGAGCACTTCTCTGATGCACTTGCAGATGGCACACCGCACCTGCAGTACACATATTCATATGAGCCATGATTCGCAATGCTTATTATGCAGGCTGAGGTTCATCTGTGTAACACAAGCACCACAGTCAATCACAGGTGACCATGATGTAAAGGATATGGAAACACATAGCTGTCAATTGCTTAGGGAAACCAACTCAAATATATGTTTATTCCATTTAGTACCCAGTAGGTCAAGGCCAGACACAGAGGAACAGGGGGAGGCTCCAATGGAGGTGGGGTGGTTAAAGAAGAAGGCCAGGACATTCCAGAGGGCCCAGGACCATCCACACAAGCTGGCCATTCAGGGTCATATCAGTAGTGGGAATCACTGCCTGGGCCCTCAACAGCATCATCCAGCCAGGAACAGCTGTTCCAGCCCCTTCCATCGGCCATGTCCTGGCCCCAGCCACCATCACAGCTGCCACCTGCTACAGCAACATTGCAACCATGGCAGCCCACAACCACTCCCACACAATGGGGTCCCCAACATGGTCTCCCACACACTGAGGTCCCCAAACATGGGCCAACACCCCAGCCCTCCTGCCGACACCTCATGCCCTCCTGTCGACACCTCAGGCCCTCCTGCTGCCGTCACCTTAGGGCCTGCTGCTGTCACATCAGGGCCCGCTGACGACACCTCCAGGCACAATGCCGATACCTCCGGCCATAATGCCGACACCTCTGGCCCTGCCGTCATCACCTGTGGCCTCATTGCTGTCAATACCACCACCATTGACATTGCGGGAAATCATGGGCCTGTTCGCCAGGTAGGACATGGCATGCAGGAAACAAACAAAAAAGAGAGGCTACGGTTGCTCCGGAGGCAGTGTAGGTTCACACACACCCTCCCGGTGAGCACAAGATCGCTCCATTCTGAGGTGAGGAGGCACAACCACAGGATGGAGAGATATGAGGAACGGGCGATGAAGGACAGACGCAACTCATCGAATTAGCCGAGCACCAGCTCATACCTCTCCAGCCTTCGGTTGCACAACAGCAACCTGAGACGCCGGCCTCCTCATCTCAGACCAAACCACCATCTCAACTAGAACCCAAGCCAGCCAATGTTGTGGCAACCCATGCTCCTCCGTAACAAAGACGTGGAAGAGGGAGACGGGCCGCGGACACGGAAGGTGGGGGCCCAGTGCTAAGGTAGAGGAGGTCTTAGGACCATCCAGGAAGTCCTCCTCCTGATTACTCCTCACTAGTGATGTCGCGAACATCAAATTTTCGGTTCGCGAACAGAGGATGCGAACTTCCATCAAATGTTCGCGAACGGGCGAACCCGGCGAACCGCCATAGACTTCAATGGGCAGGCGAATTTCAAAACCCCCATGGACTCTTTCTGGCCACAATACTGATGGGAAAGTTGTTTCAAGGGGACTAACACCTGGACTGTGGCATGCCGGAGGGGGATCCATGGCAAAACTCCCACGGAAAATTACATAGTTGATGCAGAGTCTGGTTTTAAGCCATAAAGGGCAAAAATCACCTTACATTCCTAAATTGTTTGGAATAACATGCTTTAAAACATCAGGTATGATGTATCGATCAGGTAGTGTAAGGGTTACACCCGCTTCACAGTAACAGACCAATCTCCCCTTTTAATGCACCGCAAACAACCGCAAACAGTCCTTTTGCACAACCGCAAACTCCCCATTTGCACAAGGTTGGATACCAAGCTAGCCATGTCCCGTTCCTTGTCCTCACTGATGTCATTGAAGGTTTCTTCCTCCACCCAGCCACCAAGGGTCCCCGAAAGGTGACAACAAGCCCCCTGGGACGCCTGCTGTGTTTAGTCTTCCACCTCCTCAAAGCCACCTTCCTCCTCTGACTCCTCTTCTTCAGACTCCTCTCTCTGCGTTGCCTCTGTCTGCGTTATTATAAGGTGTGTACTGTTAAGTAGTACTATTCCTATCGGTTTAATCCCTGTTACGTCCACTATTAGGGGACGTGTATATGGCATTGATTTTTGGAACAGGGAGATGGAAAAAGATGCTTGGTCGGACCTCCTACTTCAAATTTGGGGCACTGTGCGTGCAATCTAAGGTGCCACCAGATATGAGTGTCACTGTGCACTGGCAAAAGTTGGCTGAGTAGGCGCTGTAGGCCTCACACACACTCCTGTATGCAAGCAACTGATATTCAATCAATTACAGTCAAAAAAGTGTTGTTTTATGTCACTGTACACTACGGTTGCACCAGATATGACGTATCACTGTTCACTGGCAAAAGTTGACAGAGTAGATGCAATAGGCTTCACACACACGCCTGTAGGCAGGCAATTGCTATTCAATCTATTACAGTCAAAAAAGTGTTGTTGTATTTCACTGAGCACAATATAAGCTTTTAGGTGTTAGCCTGTCACACACACACACTGGCAGGCAGGCTTAAGCAATTAGATTACACAGAAAAAAATTATAAAATAAAATAAATGATGTTCTAGCCCTAAAAAGGGCTTTTTGGGTTGCTGTCCTTGCAGCAGATATCAGATGAGTCCTTCAGGTCTGTAGTGGAAGCTAAATACACAGCCTGGCTATCTATTTCCCTATTAAATCTCCAGCAGCTACACTATCTGTCCTCTCACAACGAATGCAGCTTCAGAATGATTCTAAAATGTATGCTGTCCTTCAGATGGAAGGCCCTGGAAGGGAGTGTATGCTGCTGATTGGCTGGAATGTGTCTGCTGACTGTGAGGTGCAGGGTCAAAGTTTCCTCAATGATAAAGAATAGGGGACGAACCCAAAAGCGCATGTGTTCGCCGTCCGATGCGAACGCGAACATGCCAAAATCGCGGCGAATAGTCCGCAAGTGAACTGTACGCGACATCTCTACTCCTCACTGAATACTGATTGATATAGATGTTGACATACTATTGGCTGGCTACAGAGTGTGTACATGTCTGGTTATGTTTAACATTTCAACAATTGATGTTCAATGTGAATTGACCTTGAGATGAGGTGTTGTAGTTAATCAGAATATTGTTATGATTGATATCTTGTTCTTGTCTCTGTAGGTGTTAAAAGCCAAATCACACGACCATGAAAGCATGTTCTTCATCTTCGAGCAGTACAATACCATCATGTGAGAGAACTCTCAACCCACTTCCCAACAGCCATTCGATGAGTGTCATTCACCACTGCAGGTGGATCTGAAATGCAATATATGACTACATATCTCTTCACTAATGAACATGACTGGTGTGAGTTTCAATTAGAATAAATAGTGTCCCGGCTTTAGAGTTGCACAGTCCCATTAGGATCTGCTAATCCAAACCTGCGTTTTCTTGCATTTCATCCCGTTAACAGTATGAAAGCGTATTAATGTATTTAATGTCATCCAAACAAAATGGATGATTTTCTTGGTTTGACATCAGGATCAATGTGCATGTGTTTAGGGGTAATGTGAACAGTGTAATCTGGCCTTGGTACCATCCATATACCATTGAGATGTGATATCAGCATGGCACAACTATTCCATGTAGAAAGTGAAAGTACTTTTTCCTGAATGATTATGTTCACAGTGAAGCATGCCTTGTTGTATTACACATCCTCAACATATTCCAGAAAGGCTGATTGAACAGGACAGTATCAATATGGTTATTACTGCTAATAGATGGTATTCATGTTAATTGGTTTATTGTAGTCCAGAGCAATGTACTATAATAACAGCTCATGATAGTTCTAACACATCTTCTTTATGTTTTACAGATTCCTATCATCTATTTTGGAATCAGCAGTAATGTATGAAAATACACTGTGTGGGGAATTGATTAGTATCACATGATCTATGATTTCTAGCATCTGTTTAATATGGCAGATGGAGACCATAAGGTTGCTGTATGCGCATTAATGGTTATTTCTATGAAAGGGAGTGTTATATGATGTTCCTATGTAACATCCGATTATGGTTACTGTGGTGTCCTGACCACATGTGATCCTAGTAGATTCTATGCATTATCCTTATGATGTTGTCTAACAGTTAACCCTTTAGGTGTCATTTGATTGGCCACAGCTTCACCCATGGTATTAATGCACAGTCCATTTCTGATTGTACTCTGTGTATGAAATAAAGCTTTGTTATATCGTTCTAACCATGTCAGTGTGTTGTCAATGGTTGGGGTTATGGGACATCCACATACATCACATTTGTGTCACATTCCTATATATGTAAACTAATGAGCCCTAGTTAATATGCAATCGACCAAAACATATAATAATAATAATAATAATAATAGATATAATAGCATTAGATATCATATAATATATATCATATATAATCAATCTAAAGGGTTAATAATCATGCAAATGTCCAGTTAGTGATATTGTGGAGTATCAACATTCTCCTGAGGGCCTGATAGGAATATGACAGGTGATACTGGAGTGGGTTGCCAGTTCCTTCTCTAGTGGACTGATTTGTCTGACCTCTCTGCTATGACGTGCCCACCTACAGTGGCCCTACATGATATAGCTCATAGCTTCATTACAGTACACAAGTACCTTCAATACCACCACTTATCAATACTGAAGGGGCAAGAGGAACATAAACCACACTAATCTAATCCAACCCATCAGGAGGACCAGCAAAAACACATGTAGGCTGTGCAGAGGCACATGGATCAACAACCAACTCATCTCCATCAGGGCTAATCTCCGCTACACCCATCCTGGAAAGTCCCACGCTATTGCCGGTGGCCATGTGCCAAGATGTATAGCCATTCCCATTTGGTGACCTCCCATTATGTTCTGCTATTCATCAATTTACATTAGTGTGGATTGCTAAGTGGCGGTGGTGAAGGGGCTTGTGTACCTGAATGAAGCTGGGAGCTATACCATGTAGGGCCAGTATAGGTGGGCAGGTGATAGCAGAGACGTCAGGCAAATCACAGCCAACAAGAGAAGGAACTGGCAACCCACTCCAGTATATTTGGCATGCAATCCTTGTAGAACAGCATAGGCAGAGACCTAGCTAAATGTGCTGCAGTCCATAGGGTTACAGAGAGTCGGACCCGACTGAAGGACCGAACAACAAATAATAAAATGTTTCCCTCGAACTTGATATATCTGATCCGGCGGGCAAATATGGCCACTATTTGTTTTCCCAAATGTAAATGTGATTATCGAGATGTATATGCAATCATATTTATATGTTAGGGTCCACAATAGAGCCTCTGTGAGTGAGAAAGTCATAATATGGCATGTGTTTCATGTTTTTGTGTTGCAATTTAATCAGGTAGTGTGTCTTTAATTGCTTTGTGCATGTTGCAGCAAAGCTTTTTATATTGGCATGTACATGACCATTCCAACATATGATAAAAAAAAAAATGTTAATACCCATTTTTTGGTTTGGTGATTTTTGTGCAAGTAATTGTAATGCTGTTCCATGCTTTCCCCATAATTTAATGTCCACTGGTGTGTTTATATCGTCTTTGCGGGTCCAATTTGTAGCCTGTAATGTTTTTGCCTCCATTTGCGGGTTACGGGCTTTAATGCCATGGCGTCTTTGGATATTCGTTGCAATTTAATAGCGAAATTGGAGCGTAGCAGTTACAGGCTTGAGAGAACAAAGGATTTGCGGGCTCGCAGTTGAAATTTCCACGTCCCGTAGCATTTTTTCACCCTTAATCCGCAAGTCGTTGGCAGGTTGCTTTTCGAGGCCAATTTAATAGCCGCAAGTCCTGCGGGCCACGTTACAGGCTATGGTTTTACACATTCAGAGAATTTAATGTGGCTGTGGTGTATTCATCGTTACTGCATAAAATCTGACTAGCCAAGAAATGTTATACAGTATGTATTCCAAGTATTTAAATCATTAAATAGATTGTTAAGTATATTTGGATAGTTCACATTATAGGCCAATTTAGTAAATTTAGGGATATAAATGCCTAGGTATTTTATGTAATGTTTTGTGCTACGGAATATGTTGACACGTTACAAATAAACAATAATAATAATTTAAAAGAAAAGTTTAGTTTGGGAGTGAGATATTTAATGCCTCACTTTCATTTATATTTACTTTAAATCCTGAAATGCTTTCTAATTTTTCCATAAATCTAAAAGGTTAGGGGAGCTGATTAA
Source organism: Discoglossus pictus (assembly GCA_027410445.1). Classification (NCBI taxonomy): domain Eukaryota; kingdom Metazoa; phylum Chordata; class Amphibia; order Anura; family Alytidae; genus Discoglossus; species Discoglossus pictus. Next base: position 210,803,210 of record CM050169.1, on the reverse strand, counting down.
TGGTTTTGTAATTGTTAATAATATATCATCCACAAAGAGACTTAATTTGTATTCTTGATCATCAGTTTTTATACCTGTAATCTTTGAATATTCTCTTATTGCCATAGCAAGTGATTCACAGCGATGCATAATGCAAAAAGGAAATTAAAGGGGAAAGTGGACATCCTTGTCTAGTCCTTCTTGTAATGTTAAATCATTTGAACAATAGCCTTGATAAGATATGTATGCTTTAGGGAAAGAAAATAGAGTCATAATGCTTTTTTAAGAATTTATTACACAGGCAAAAGTTTTGTAAAGTTTTACACATATAGAGCCAAACTTTGCTATTAAAAGCTTTTTCAGCATCTAAGGATAAGAACATTAAATAAATTCTATTTCAAGATGCTATATTCATAATATCAAAGTTTTCTGGTATTATTTGGAGCTTCTTTACTTTGTATAAAGCCTACTTGATCAAGGTGAATCATATTGTGAAGAAGTAATGCTAGATTGGTCTATAGCTTTGACAATTGGTCGGATCCTCTCCTTCTTTATGTAGAGCTATGATTTTAGCTTCAAATAATTCCATTTGTTTCAGATTATTTGTTTTGAAATGATCTCTGTAAATTTAAAATTTCTTCATTAAGTTCATTAATTTATTTAATTTCTAAGTGTATTGTTGTTGATTTCAATTAGGTGTATATTCCTCTACCAGACTACCAGACTACCATTTGGTTTATCTCTCCCTTACCATTTAATTGAAAGTAGTTTTCTATACAATTTTTTCTTTTTTTTTTGTTACGTTTATGCTTCAATAGATACTTCAGAACGTGTCAACGTTTATTCACACCTTAAATAATATAATAAATACATATAATATGTAATATAATAATAAAGTAATAATATCAGTTCAGAGGAGAGTGATGGCTGTCCTTTTTCAACTATGATGAACCGGATTTGATCTCAGAATTGGATACAGAGGCGGTTTGCCTACTTCAGTAAATGCAGTGTAACCCATAGGGGCAAATTAAAGGTTAAGTTTTAGCATTTATTACCTTTATTTTCTGTCCTAGTTCAAGAACATTCAACTTTTTGCACATACAGCCAGGGACAGTTCCCATGGTACAAACCCAAAAAGTTCCCCCACTCACCAAATTTAGTGCCTGCACCTACACCCCACCATGCATAACATTATTTGCAATGCTGTACAGTCAATGAATTAACCATGTGAAAGTGCACAAGCACAGTTTTTACCAGAACTAATACAGGCCAGTAGGATTATGCTTTTATGCTACTCTAGGCCCACTCTGTAAAAACTGTTCACCCCCACAGAATCTACCCTGCATATAGCCAAGAGACGTACGTAAAAAAAAAAAAAAAAATCTACATCAGTAAAATCATTTAGACTCATCATACTAGTGCTCCATTAGATAAGGAGTCAACAGCTAAAATAATTTTATCACACTCAGGATCATAAGAACTATCCCCGGAAGGATCAAGTCTAGCTTATTGCTTCTGTTTGCTCTGTTGCACATTATATTAGTCCTTATCTCTTGCTTGAAGTTTCCAGGTAAAGTCACTGTGTAAGAGCCAGCGTCACAGATGTTATCACTGGAGCAGCCAAATAAAGTCTCAGTAACAGATGAAATATCTATTATAGAAAAAAGGACATTAAAGAACATTATAGTATAATATGGAACATTATTTTAGCATTGTAAAAATATAACACACATCATTTGATGTATTAATTATGTAGTACTACATAAAGATGCACCAAGTGTAAATGTGATGTGAAACAAAAATATGGAAGTACAAAAATGTTACCCGACTTTTGGGCGCACGCCAAATGTGCACCAACGTATGCGCTGTGACGCATGCGCAAACCAGCCAGAGCGAGCCTTAATATAGCCACCCGACATCTGCCCGCAGTCCTGGCTGAACTTATCCCTGTCAATCTCCCTGTCACCACCCTGCAGTCAGCCCTCTCCCTTGCACCTCAGTTTCATGCCCTACCCCCTTTCTCCTGTACCTCGGCACCCTGCACCCTCCTGCCTTCTCCCCTGTACCCCATGCCCTCTCTAGACCCTGAACTGTTCAGAGAGTGCTGAATGGTGAGAGATTCCTGCTACACACCTGGCTGCACCTGGGACATTGAGAAAGTGGATAGGGCCTGAAACTGAGGTGCAAGGGAGAGGGCTGACTGCAGGGTAGTGACAGGGAGAGTGACAGAGAAAAGCAGAGTTCAGCCCATACTGCGTGCAAATACTGGGTGCGCTACTTTCGGGGGAACTCTCGACGGTTTGCGCACGCATCAGCACGCATTTGGCGTGCGCCCGAAAGTCGATCTCCCGACAAAAATATGTGCACTTCATAACAGAGAATTTCATGTTGTATCAGCTAATGTTATCTTTATTTCAGAGATACAAAATGTAAAAGCTAAATTGCCACTGTAATGGCTTTAAAGGACATTAAAGTAGCAACATAAGTAGCTGTCATAAGCATAACAATATTTTTGAGAAAATCTAAATGTTTCAACACACTTTATAGTAAGTTCCATCTTGTCTGTCTTTTTATAAACTAATATTGTGATATTTTTCCTGTTTAATTACACGTCGGCTGTCTCAAACTTTCTTTTGTAATCACACTGTGGCCCATGTTGTAGTAAAATATAAGGAACATATCAATTTATTGTGATAAAAAAAGATTATATTTTGTGGGGAAATTAGCTGGTTTTCCACTGATTTTATGGCTGATAATCCTCACATCTGTGTAGCATTGCCAATTATCACTTCCAGTAAATTACACTTTTATAACCTATTTAGTTTTATTTGCAAATATAGAGACTATTCAAACTAAATAAAGGAGGAAAAACATATTTTTTCAATACAAACATCAATAAAAGCTATACTATCACATATATAATTGTCATCAGTGTGAATTGTCAAAAGTTGTTGCTAACGCCGCATTTGCGGAGGTGGAGGTTCCACCGAGACCGCAACATTTACGGAATTAGCATCCGCAAATACGACCCACGGGACATAGAAAAAAAAATATTTAGCTAAAATATGACATTAGCGGCCGAAACCTGCGCACATGAATACATTACAAACACAAAAAAATACACAGAACAAACACATATAAAACTCACCCGCAGCAAGGGGGGCACCTAGCAAATCTAACAATGAAGTTACACCTGAATTTAAGTAGAAATTCCAGAGTTTAAACACCCGAAAATCCCCTAAGGGAGAGAAAAAATGGCCGCCGAAAAAAACGAAAACAAGGCTACAGGACCCTAAACACACACAAAACCACGAAACACATACGGATTTTCAGAAAAAGCTGTACGAGGTCCAAGAACAAAGACGCAAAATTAGCCACAGCCGCGTACCACATTAGGCGCCATTTTACAACACTAACTTACACAATGCGGAAGTACAGCTACCCTAACGGATTTTCCTCGCGCATGCACACTATTTACACTACACACTGCACACATTGCTCACACAGCAGCTCCACAGCAGTGAAAACACACATTGCATGCTGCAGCAACATGAAAACAGATTGCCAGCTCTTCAACCCAATGCTTCCTGCATATATTACTTCAAAATAGGTAAAGTATATTACTTTATTAATGTATTATGTATGTCATTACCATACACCAAACAGCATTAGCTCACTTACAATTTCATTGCCGTCATTTTTTGACAGGCAATATTCTAACATTAATATAAAATATAACTAGGGCACGATCTTTAGTTCTAAAAAAAACACAACCATAGCCTTTCTACTCATGTTATATAATAGTGCAGTAAGTCCATAATGATAGGATGAACATAATTAAAGCAAGGTTTCAGGTTAGGTTTACTAAATAGTAAATACCTCGCACTTCTGTTCTCACGTATTTGACACAGTGATTTTCTTCCCCAGTGCAGTGCAGGTCATCTCTTCCTAAACACCGGTCAGAATTTGGTACAAAACAGGCTGGGCAGGTCAGTCCATTTTTATTTTTACTCACTGGTGGCACTAAGATACATTAAAAAGGGTGGATCAGAAAAAAATATAAAATGTCTAATAACATTTTCACTTATCAGAAAGCTATTAAAAAGATGTATGTGACAGACTGGGGACAATTCATATGTTGGCAAGAATCATAAGGCATTTAATTATTGCAGTAGATCAGTTGGTGACTATTTAAAAAAATATATTAGTATACTAATTTAGTGTACTGTTTGCAGCATTTTAAACCTCTGCAGCAGAGCTCCTCTCATATAATAACTATTCTTTACTAGGAACTTGCCTGTCGAAAATGACGTGAGTTAAATTTGCAGCTTGGACCCCAGAATCTGGCGATCTGATTACTCCCTGGATCAATACTACCTCTGTAATTATACATTCAAATTGTGAAAGGTGTAAATACGTACAATGTAATCAAACACAATAAAACTGTAGAAAGCAACTTGAAATACATGTAGAAATCAACTTTAAATACATAGACTAAAAGTATTAATTATTACATGTTATTTAACAGATGGTTAAATGAGGAAAACAAATATATATATACTCCCTGGATCAATAGGCTCTCAGTAAAGCAAGTTTGTATGAAAGTAAAACTCAATGTAACATCACAATGAATGAAACCGCTAACAACTGTATAAACAAATTTTAAATACATAGACTGTTAAATACAGACAAAGCAAACAGTAAGAGCGTTGTTTGGTTTTGTTACTTGCTTCTTGATCGTCTTTACTATCTTGCGCTGTTAGTGTTTGTGTGTTAGTGCTTTCGCCTAAGTCTGTGAGTGTTACTATGTTCGGCAGCGTGTATTGTCTAAGTCCTGTGTGCCTGGCATTGCTGAGTCTTGTTTTCATGGCGTTTGACAATTTTTACATTTTTTTCTTGCTTAGCCGATTTTGAAGTGACAAAAATACACAAATATGATTCAAATTTGCTTGCAACCTCACTCCCAGTGTTCCTGGCTCTCCCCTGTGCTGTGTGTGAGTGTGTTATTATTTTTTTATTCTTTTGTTTGTTTTTCTTTTTTTTTTTTGTTACGCCCTTGTCTCGCAGTTGCAACCCTTGCAGTCGGCTAAGTCCCGCTGCCTCATTGCAGCCTAAGTACTGCACCAGTACGTGGCTGCTTCGCCTCGCTTCACAAGACTGGCATGTTTGACGGCGCCTCTAATAGAAATCAAGGTCCCACATACAGTATCTGAAAGATTCTTGGTACCCTAAACTTGTACCAATGCTCTTAGATCAGCAAGTGCAATAACAATAAATGAGTAAATAAATCATGTGGAACTCTCTCACAATAGCACATTAATTCCATTTTTAAAAAGAAACTTAAGACTTATATGCTTATTCAAGCCTTTGGTTAACACAATATCTGGGGAATAATTGTAAAGCTCTTTTGAGTCGAAATAGGAATAAATTCCAATACAAGTAATTATTATATTATTATTATTATTATTATTATTATTATTATTATTATTACACCTGTTCAGGCAGCATTTTTTTCTATATATAAAAAAAATATATATCCACAGCAGCTCAGATTTTTGAAGGTATAATTGTGTTTACCTGAAATATTTTTTAACTAAAACTGTCAAAAAAATTAAATGTTTTCATTGTTTATATATGTTCCATTAACATTATTAATCAAGCAATTAAAACTTACAATTATTACATTTCCTGGATAGTATAATGGTACCAAGTATCTCGTTTTACATGTATTTATGCACATCACAGTCCATAAAATGCTAATAGTGCACAAATATTTTTGTAACTTTCTAAATCTAAAATCCCCTTCTGGATCGCTACCTTGTCACGGTGAAAGGGCTTGTGTATCTCAATGAAGCTGTGAGCTTACCCATGTAGGGTCACCCAAGATGGGCCAAGATGGTCATAGCAGAGAGGTCAGACAAATCGTGGTCCACTGAAGAAATAACTGTCAATATATTTGTCAAGAAAACCATATGGATAAGCACAGCCAGAAAGATGTGCCAGGTGTGCTGCATCCATATGGTCACCAAGAATTGGATACGACTGAAGGACTGAACAACAACATATCCAAAATAACTATCTGACAATTTTAAAAGGTTACACAATAAAAAAGAACAAAAAACAACAACAATATAATCATGTAAGAGCAATTATTTTCTGAAGAAAACATCCTAGATTCTTGCTGAATTTAGCACTTTTTTTAAGTTTTGAGAATGTTATAATTTAAAATTGTCCATAAAGATAGCTCTCAAAATCATAAAGGAAAGGAAAGAACACCTTTTGAACTAGTGAATGTATAAACCCAAATAGAAAATGTGTGGTACCAAAGGATGGAACATAGAATACAGTTATTGTAATATATAAAACTTAACTTTTATTGTTGATTATAAAACATAATAACATTATTAATAAAATAGATACAAATCTTCTAATGGTTCCTCCACTTGTAATAACTATCAATATTTATCTCTCAAACAATATTGGAAACAAAGACAAAGTGAAGAACTATGCTGACACTGAGAGTACCTCTATAATTTTATCCTAATACGATCCACAGTGCAAAATCTTAACTATAACACTTTCCTATATCCCTACTTTCTTATAGTGGCAGAGTTTGGACTGGGAACCGCCACTTTCCCCTCTCTCAGTAAATTGGTTTATACCTTCACTAGTTCAAAAGGTGTACTTTCCTTTATGATTTTGAGTGATGATTTTGCGCTAGTGAATGTGGTCCAGTGGCGGAGCTACCGCCGGTGCAGGCGGTTCAATGCACAAGGCCCTTCCCTGTTTAAAAAAAAAATTAATATATATATATATATATATATATATATTTTTTTTTTTCTCCTATTTACACTTTTTATTTTCTGTAGTGTAGGCAGGCCCCCAGACCCCATCCGACCCTGGGCCAGGTGACCATGGTCCACCTTGGGACCCCTGTGACCCCCTTAGCTGCACACAGATCCACCCTCCTTTCAAGAATGGAATGAGCCAGCTCACAGGATCGCAAACGAGCATAAAGATGCACGCACCACTCAAACTCTGGCATCATAGGACTTTTGCAGGGCAGGAAAGTAGGATGAGGATGTGGATGGGGTAAGTGTTGGGATAAGGGAAGTATGTAATGGAACTCTGCAAATACAGTATATATTATATATAGATAGTAAAAAATTATATTTTTACAAATTAAAATTATTATTATATATTATATATATAAATATATAAAAATACACAAGTATATATATATATATATATATATATATATATATATATATATATATATATATATATATATAAATACACATGTGTGAGTGTATATATATATATATATATATTTATTTATTCATTATTTATTTATTTACACGTGTGTGTGTCCTGAGTGTGTTGGAATGGGGGCCAGTGCAAAGAAAATATTTTGCACCCGTCACTCCTCCCTCTTGAGAGGGGGCACATATTTTTTTTGCACCGGGGCCCTCCATTTGCTAGCTCTGCCACTGATGTGGTCCATGCGTTATGTTTGACCTAGGAATACAAAGTAAGATATTGGATATTATAAAAAATCGGGGCATCACATTTATGATTTGCGGTACCATCAGTAAGATATCCACTGTATTACCAGTTTATTTTGCACTAATATTAATTAAAAGCATGTAAGATCTTGGTCATTTATGCAGGGACAAGACCCCAGGTTAACATTTTCTTTGAATGCTCGAAACATGCTCGAAACGGTCGTCAGGTAGTTGTTGTTAGACCACAAGGGAACCTTTACTCTGCAATTTAGCTTGGTCCATGACTTTCTAACAGTTAGGCCACCTAATAAAGACTATTCGTTTTTGGAGTCTTTTAGACCCATATTGCTCAATAGTTTGTGGCCTACAGTTAGCTCTTATTGCCCAAACAGTAGCAGACAGTTTGTTTTTCCCTCAGAGTGGTAACATAGGCAATGATTCTGATAATATAGTGAGTTGGAATCCTCACGCTGTATTTACGTTCAACACATCATCAAATGTGTCGGTGTATCATGTAATCTCTTATTGTAAGAAGGAACTTGGCAAACCATATCTATATATTAGCAGTTGTTTCTACAGTTATACTAAGAGTCTTAATATCAAGTCATGAATTTGACATATCTTTCTGGATGTGATCATTGACTTGGTTAATAAACCCTATAGGAATTATCACCCTGGTGTACTGCTGTAGTCATATATACCCCAAACTTGCTGCCCCCTTAAATACACATTCATGACACAAGTTTTTACATTTTTATTTTGTTCACAGCAGCGTTGTTAGTGTCTAATGAATTCAAGTTTTCCAATTTTAGCAGTTCATATTGGCATACAAGCACATACACAGTATATACATAGGTATGCAAACAGACTACATAAAGACCAAACACTTTCTAATCACATATATAGTTTTGAGCATACAAGTTGTTGCTAACGCTTGCGGGCTCGCATAGCGAGCCCGCAAGAATTGCGTCCTTCGCAAAGCGAGGGACGGAGTTTGCTCCGCAAATGCGGACCCTTGCGAAGCGAGGGTCCGCATTTGCGGAAGGTGGAGGCTCCAACGTCGGCTGTGTTTGTCCGCAAATGCGGACCCTCGTGAAGCGAGGGGCCGCATTTGCAGAGGTGGAGGCTCAAAGGCGCCTCACACGCGGTTAACACACACACGCACGACTTAGGAAAAAAAACAACTGCGTCCCACACGCATGACTTAGAAAAAAAAGCAACTGCATCCCTCGCAAAAAAATATGGGACGCGCTACGGCCCATTCCAAACATGCAAAAAACGGCAAAAAACGGCGCGCATGAAAACATCAGAAACACAATAAATAAACACAACGAACACATAAAAAGCTTACTTACAGCAAGGGGGGGGGCATCCAGCACCTCGAAAAGGGAATTTACACGTCCATTTAAGTCCAAAAAAACGAGTTTAAACTGCCGAAAATCACCTAAGCGAGAGAAAAAATGGCCGCCGAACAAAACAAAAACGAGGCTACAGACGCAACAATACTACAGTGACTCGCAAAACTGAAACACATACTATGCGGCACGTACCACACTGATATTAACCACCATTTTGAAAACTACTACGCATAAAATGGCGGATGGAACGCAAATTGGAAGCTGGAACGCAAATAGCGCATGCGTATTGCGTTATAACCGTCTGAGGCACCTCAAACTTTCCTACTGCACACACAATAATTATTTCCTAATTTCCTACTTTACACTGTGCAAATTACAACTGAGAGTTAAACTATAATATATTAAATTTTATTATCAACACAGGAAAAAAAAAACAACAAAAAAACAACAACTTTAACTATGAAAATGTGATTCATGTATAATGACATGTACACGCACATTTATTTGTATAGGCCCTACAACAAACTAATGTTAAACGAAACTTATTAAACAAGTATATTTAAATGACATTAATTTAATGCATCTCATAGCAAAAAATAATATGACACTAATACATATGGAACCTGAAGCTGAATCTTTCCCCTTTTTTTTCACTATTCAAACAGACTCTGCATCAACAGCGTCACTCAAGAATTTGCACCGTGGACTATGAAAGAGAATTACTTTTAAAGAACACAAAGAAAGAAGAAGAGATAGATAGAAAAATACATTACATGCTGAAAAAGACCATGCTTTGCTAAATCAAAAAGAAGAAATATACAAATAACCATTTAACTTTCTTTTTCAAACAGACACTACAAGAAGACTGGCGGATTAAGATTGGCAGGAGAGGACCCTGTGTCATTCGGACAAGAACAACACTTCAATCAAGGTAAAGTATAACAAGTAGAAAAAATAAAGGAACTATATATGTTTAATGGTTGCCAATATAACAATTTCAAGTAAAATAAAAAAAAATACATTCAAATTGAATAAAGAACAAAACACAGTTCAACAAACTTCACAAACACCTATACAATTTATGAAGACAGACAGTTTTACAGAAACCCCCCAAAAAAAAGAGGTGGCCACAAAACAGGATAGCATCTGAAACATTAGCAACATACATAAAACAAAACTATTCCTCCTCTTTACTGTAAAATAACCTCCAACCATCACCCACACGCCAAATGCAGCAACCAAAAAGTGGTGAACACAAAACAGGATAACAATAAAAAGCACAACATGATATAGAAAAGGCAATTAACATTAAGTTTTACTGTCCAACATGATTGAATACTCATAAAGAAGACTAATTAAGCAAATAAAGTATACAACATATGGTAGACACAAAACAGGATTGTACCAAAAATCACACAAACACATAGAAAAGTAAATTAATATTCTTCTTTACTGATTAAGAACCTATAAGCCTTACAAAGAAACCTAAAAAAGGAAACCAAAACCGATGGACACAAAACAGGATAATGCTGAAAACAGTGCCATCATATCCAAAATAGGAAAAACATTCATTTTCACTGTACAACAACATTTAATCCTCATAAAAAAGACAAATTAAGCAAATAAAGTATGCATGGCTGAACGACAAGAGAGATGGGCCAACCAGCAGACACCAGAGGAGAAGGAAATTCGACGAGAAAAAGAACGCAAAAGAATTGCAAGCAAAAGACTGTCAGCTGCAAAAATTAAAGATACACCAAAAAAGCTACTAAGCAAACAAAGCATTTAGAACCTATTCCTTAAACATCAGATGACATTTTACCTGAAAAAATCAAAGATATACCAAAAAAAGCCACCAAAAAAACAAAGCATTTAGAACCTCTTCCTGAAACATTACATGACATTTTACCTAAACCAATAAAAGATATACCAAAAAAAGCCATCAAAAAAACAAAGCATGACTGAACTTACTTTTCCAAACTACAAAAAGAAGGAAGGAAGGAAGGAGAGCAAAGAAAATGTTCTCAACTATATGTCCTAGATACAATGGAAGCTGTTGACCAATGTATGCAGATGCAAGAAAATAAAAAATGCTTACCCAGTGTTTTTATAGAGCTAGATAACATTATGGACAAATAACCCCTACACTAAAGCTTATACAAAATTGGCAGAAGTATAAAATGAACAACAACTTCATGCACAAATACATCAATTACCAATGCCAAAGGTCAATATGGTGCTTAAAAGAGACAGATATACTGATAAACGTCGTTATAACTTGCCCACATCAAATGAGGTTGCAATGGTGTTTCAAAATGATGAAGGAGAACCACCATTTCAAAGAGACATTAGAATATATCCCAATAATGAGGAGCAACCATTCATTAATATGAGTATCTTAAGTCCAAATTTAGATCCAATGACATATCCCATTTTTTTCCCACACGGAGAAGCAGGTTGGCAACCAAAGTTAACACTTCACAGTTACCCAAATGCTAAAGCCAGAATTCGAAATAATGTTTCTATGCTTGAATTTAAAGTAGCTCAAATTGAGATTCGAAATACATTTAATCCAATTTTATGTGGTGGAAAACTAACACAACAATGGATTATTGATTCCTATTTGCAAGTTGAGGCCAATAATTTAAACTTTATAAAATATCAACAAGATAAACTATGTGTAGAACAATATTGTGGACTAATGGACTATGTTGCTGAGGTGGCTACAAGCAGAGACATGACAGCTGGCAAAGCCATAATTTTACCATCTTCCTTTTAAGGATCTCTTCGAAATATGAGAGAAAGATATAATGATGCTATAGCTACTGTCACCAAATTTGGCAAACCCGATTTATTTATTACATTTACATGTAATCCCCAATGGCCAGAAATTACACAAAATGTACTTCTTGGCCAAAGTCCTTCCGATAGACCAGATTTAGTAGCCAGAGTTCTTAAGATTAAATTAAATGAATTAATACGTGACCTCACTATAAGTCACTTATTTGGCAAATGTCTTGCTTATGTATATACCATTGAATTTCAAAAAAGAGGCCTTCCACATGCACATCTTCTCATAATACTTCAAGAAAAAGATAAATTAGATACTGCTGACAAAGTGGATGCAGTCATTGTTGCTGAACTACCAGATCCAGAACTATATGGTAGACTATATGAGATTGTTACTCATCTCATGATTCATGGACCCTGTGGTGAGCTTAATCCACAATCACCATGTATGGAAAATAATAAATGTTCCAAAGATTTTCCAAAAGATTATAGAGACAAAACCTATGCCAATTGTGATGGCTATCCACTTTATAAAAGAAGATAAGGAGATAGTGCCATTATTCGTGGCAAAAAAGTTGACAATAGATACTGTATGTAGTACCCTACAATCCACATTTACTCATAAAGTATAAAGCACACATTAATGTAGAAGCCTGCACTTCCATCAAATCCATTAAATATGTGTACAAATATATTTACAAAGGCTATGATTCAGCTACTGTAGTCGTCAAAAGTGCAGACAACCCTGAAAGCAGTGAGTTTGTACATGATGAACTTGCATCTTATGTAGATGCTTGGTGTTTAAGTATACCAGAAGCTATGTGGCGCCTTTTAAAATTTGAAATGCATGTTAGATCACATGCAGTATATAGATTAGCAGTACATTTGCCACAAAGACATTTAGTGTATTTCCATGCTGGAAATGAAAGTAATGCATTGGCCCAAAGTGAACATCGTCACACTACACTAACTGCATGGTTTGAATTAAATTCCACAGATTCAGAAGCAACACAATTCTTATATATTGAAATTCCATATCACTATGTTTTTGTGAATGGATTATGGAGACCTAGAAAAAGCAGAGGAAATAAAATAATCCCAAGAATTTACACAGTCAGTCCAAGAGATGTTGAACGTTTTTGCTTACGAATATTACTTTTAAATGTTTCGGGAGCACAAAGTTTTGAACACTTAAGAACTGTTAATGACATACTATATGAATCCTTCAATTTAGCTGCAAGACATAGAAACTTACTAGCTGATGATACAGAATGGGAATGATGTTTAGAAGAAGCAGCACTAGGTCAAATGCAACGGCAGCTGAGAGAACAATTTGCATTTATTTGTATCTTCTCAAATGCTCCAAATGCATTAGCTTTGTGGGACACATTTAAAAGTAATATGGCTGAAGACTTTATGCAATGATACAATGCACCTATTGCACACTAAAAAGCGTTAATGGAAATCCAAGAAGTATTTTTAACTCATGGATTAAGTTGTGCAAGTTTTAATTTGCCTGATTCAGGTCTTATAGATGACATAAACTTTGAAGACTATGACATTCAACTACAAGTAGAAAGAACAGAAGAAAGACTTGCAATTTTAAACACGTTACAATTGCAAGCATTTAATGCCATTAAAAATGCAATAGATGATGACATGGTCACAGAGCGTTATTTCTATCTTGATGGACCTGGCGGATCAAGAAAAACGTATCTATATAATTTATTAATGAGTTCTGTACGAGCACAAGGTCAAATAGCACTGTTGTTTGCCACTACTGGAATTGCTGCACTTTTGTTAGAAGGTGGAAGAACTGTACATAGTGGCTTTAAACTGCCAGTGCCTATTTTAGAAATTTCTGTGTCAGATATTGGCATGACATCATTACAAGCAGAAAAAAAAGTAAATTAATTATAATAGATGAGGCCACAATGATGTCATGCTATGCCCTCCAATGTATTGACCGTTTGCTTCGTGAAGTCATGGATAATACTTTTCCAGTTGGTGGAAAGGTAATGTTGTTAGGTGGCGATTTTAGACAAACATTACCTGTTGTTGTACATGGAAATCGAACTGACATTATCGAAACCTGTATAAAGTCAAGCACACTATGGAAACATTTTACCCATCTTCAACTGCAACAAAACATGAGATCAGAAGGCCAAACTGATTTCAATGATTGGCTTATTAAAATTGGAGAAGGCAGAACAGAAAAAATACCAAATTTACCTGACGACACTGTGCAGATCCCACCTCATATAATTTGTCACCAAGATATTATATCGGCTATATTTGAAGGGAGCATAAATAACCAGGAATATTCAGAGCTTGCCAACCAAGTCATTCTAACGTGTAAAAATAAGGATGCATTAATCCTTAATAATGAAATCTTAAAAAAAATTAATGCACCACAAAGAAATTATCACAGTGCTGATTCTGTACTTGCTGATGACAATGAAAGTCAGGCAAACTTTTCCACTGAATTCATAAACTCACTAAATCCTTCTGGAATGCCACCACATATTTTGCAGCTAAAGAAAGGTGCAATTGTCATGTTACTGCGAAATATGAACCCCAAAAAAGGCCTATGCAATGGGACAAGATTACTTGTTAAACAATTAAAGGACCATTTCATAGATGCTGAAATTTTAACTGGTACCCATAAAGGAGAGAGAGTTTTCATACCAAGAATAGATTTAGCATCAAGTGAAAGTAGCCTCCCTTTTATACTTCAAAGAAGACAATTTCCCATCATTATGGCATTTGCCATGACCATTAATAAATCACAAGGACAAACGTTCAAATCTGTGGGTATTTTCTTAGAACAACCAGTATTTGCACATGGCCAATTGTACGTTGCGTTATGACGGTGCAAAAATCCACAGGCTATTAAAGTTTACATTGAAAAGAATGAAAGTCAAGGTGATTTATTAGAAGATGGACGCATTTTTACTAAAAACATTGTCTACTATGAAGTACTTTAACTTTTCATTAAAGAAATAAAAGCCATGCAAAACAAATTTAAAAGCAAATGCAAAAATATAAAAAAACACAATATAACCACCACATTTTTAAAACAAATACACATAAATGTCTGTTCCCATCAAAAGGTCATTATTAAGCAACAGAAATTACATTTACAAAAACAATATTTTCCTGTTAAACTGCATTAAATTGTCAAACACATACAGAACAGTGCTTACACAGCGTGCAACAAGTTTAACTTCTTGTGTTCTCTTTTTAGAGAACCACTTTTCCAGAGACCAAAATATATATGCGCGATTTAAAACAATTACTATAGCAACAAACAAAGGTCAACCATTCAAAAATACAAATCAATAAACAATTCAATCATACTTAATGGAAGTACTGTTTATGGATGATTAGCCTCACAAAACACTTGCCTTGCATTATTTTCACATATTATGTTAAAATGTTAATTAACTATGTTACTGTTTTTAATGTTACAAGTTTCAAAACAATATTTTCAAATTCCTTACTTAGACAGATAAGACAGTTCAAGTTTCAAAAAATATACTTTCAAGCTCCTTACTTAGACATATTACAAAGTTCATGTTAAGAGCTCAACCACGTTTTAAGTCACAATGTAAATGTTGTCTTTTATGTTAAACATTAATCCAGGGAGTAATCTGATCGCCAGTTAATGGGGTCAGGAAGGAATTATTTTTTTCCCCTCTCTGATACAATTCGCTCCGTTTAAAGGAGGGTTTTTACTGTTTGCCTTCCTCTGGATTAAACCTACGGATTTTCCGAAAAAGTCGGACGGCATCCGAAAACAAGGACACAAAATCAGCCACAGCCGCATACCACACATTAGGCGCCATTTTACAACACTAACTTATACAATCCGGAAGTACACAGCTACCCTAACAGATGTGCCTCGTGCACGCACACTATTACACTGCACACTGCACACATTCATGACGCTTACACAGCAGCTCCACAGCACTGATGATTCAGCAACATGAAAACAGATTGCCAGCTCTTCAACACAATGCTTCCTGCATATATTACTTCACAATAGGTAAAGTATATTAACTTCCTTTTTTTATTAATTATTAATTGCCATACCAAAAAAACACCAACACTGCTCATAGCACACAAACAACCAAGAGCCTGGCAATCATCACTGAATGATCTTAAAATACCAACAAAATTAATTTCGCACACAAACAACATTACCTGCCTTACAATCTTATTGCCGTAAATTTTTGACGGGCAAGTCGCTAGTACTTAAAAATACACTTAATCACTTACATATTGGTGTTGGGGGTGTGCAAAAATTTGTATCACAGCAAGTAGTATTCATTACAATTAATTTTGATGAGCTTCTTATTGTTCCATCCCGGTTACATTCATTGGATGTTCCGCATCTTCTTATAAGCTCTGTGCTGTCACTTCCATCTAAACAACATAAAGTAATTAATTTATCAACTTAAAACTTACATTTCTCTTTCAAGTATCATATCTTAATAAATGTATCTTAAAGGATGAGGGAGAACTGGATCCCATTCATCCAATTTACTAGGCTCAGTTGCAATGTAATATTGCAGCCCATCACAAGCCACCAATATTGGGGTATTTATGGAATGATTGTGGGGTTGTAAAGGGCGTGTAAAATGTAAATCTCTTGCAATGATTATGACTATACTATTTACTAAAGTAAATAATTAAATTGTTATTGGCCCATCAATTTTGCACAATGGATGAATCTGTTTCCAGGGGGAAGGAGAGTGTTCTAGGGCAGTGACTGAAGAACTACTAAGCCTTTTCCCACAACTTAGTTTTTTTTTGTAACATCCACCACAGTTCCCAGACCCTTTAGAAAGGGTTTGAGGGTTATAGGCAAGATCTTACACACCATTGGCTTGGTCAGAGGGTAAGGTAGTCATTGGTATGCACCATTAAGTAAAAAGCAAAAATCCCTAGCATGTTTAGTTGAGGGTAGATGACCCAGTAGCGTAGCTGACTGGGGTGCCAGGGGCAGAGCGCCCAGGGCGGCAGGTTGCTAGGGGCGGCAACACAGCCTGTACAATGTGTTCAGTCAGGGTTGCGCTGGGCTGCTTTTTACTCTAGATCACACAGGAAGTAGCAATGGCCTTCCTGCCCCTTCCCCCATGTCAGCTTGCTAGTCCCTGCTCTCCACTGGGCCCCTCCGCCTCCCTGCTCTTTGCTCTACCTGCACGGATCCCAGCTCTTTCCTCTGCCTACAGGGAAGAGGAGGAGCCACCTGGAGGAGGAGCCACCTGGAGGAGGAACCACCAGACCGGGGACGTGAGGAGCAGCAGCATCATAGAGGTAAGATTCATGGCAGAGAGAGGGGGTAGAGACAAGGGGAGGGGGAAGAGACCAAGAGAGAGGGGAGAGACAAAGAGAGGGAGGAGAGACAAAGGGAGGGGAGAGACAAAGGGATGGAGAGACAAATGGAGAGGGGGAGACAAAGGTGGGGGAGACAAATTGGGGTGAGAGGGAGACAGAGAAGGAGAAAGACAGAAGATAGAGTGTGTGTGAAAGAGAGAGAGTATGTGTGTGTGTGAAAGAGATCAAGTGTGTGTGTGTGCGTGTGAAAGAGAGAGAGAGTGTGTGTGTAAAAGAGAGAGAGAGTGTGTGTGTGGAAGAGAGAGAGAGCGTGTGTGTAAAAGAGAGAGTGTGTGTGTGTGAAAGAGAGACAGAGAGTGTGTGTAAAAGAGAGAGAGAGTGTGTGTGTGAAATAGAGGGAGCATGTGTGTGTGTGTTTGTGAAATAGAGCGAGTGTGTGTGAAAGAGAGAGAGAGAGAGAGTAAAAGAGAGAGTGTGTGTGTGTAAGAGAGCATGTGTGTGAAAGAGAGAGAGAGAGTGTGTGTGTGAATTGGAAGAGAGATAGAGAGAGAGAGTGTGTAAAAGAGAGAAATAGTGTGAGAGAGTAAGTGTGTTTGTGAAAGAGAGAGCGTGTGTGTGTTTGTGAAAGAAAGAGAGAGTGTGTGAAAGAGAGAGATATTGTGTGTGTGAGAGAGAGAAAGAGAGTGTGTGAGAGAGAGTGTGTGTGTGTGTGAAAGAGAGAGTGTGTGTGTGTGAAGGAGAGAGATAGTATGTGTGTTTGAAAGAGAGAGAGTGTGTGTGAGTGGAAGAGAGAGATAGAGAGAGTGTGTGTAAAAGAGAGAGATAGTGTGTTTATGAAAGAGTATGTGTGTGTGTGAAAGAGATCAAGTGTGTGTGTGTGTGTGTGAAAGAGAGAGAGTGTGCGTAAGAGAGAGAGTGTGTGTGTGAGAGAGAGTGTGTGTGATTGAAAGAGAGAGAAAGTGTGTAAAAGAGAGAGTGTCTGTGTGTGAGAGTGTGTTTTTGAAAGAGTGTGTGTGTGAAAGAGAAAGCGAGAGTGTGTGTTTGGGAAAGAGAGAGAGATGTGTGTGAAAGAGAGTGTGTAAAAGAGAGTGTGTGTGTGAGAGAGTGTGTTTTTGAAAGAGAGTGTGTGTGAAAGAGAAAGCGAGAGTTTGTGAAAGAGAGTGTGTGTGTTTGAAAGAGAGAGAGTGTGTGTGTGAAAGAGAGTGTTTGAAATAGAGAGAATTTGTAAAAGAGAGATAGAGTGTGTGTGTGTGTGTGTGAAGGAGAGAGAAAGAGAGTGTGTGTGTGTGTTTGTGAAAAAAAGAGAGAATGTGTGAACGAAAGAGTGTGTGTGTGTGAAGAAGAGAGAGTTTGTGTGTGTGTGTGTGAAATAGAGAGAGTGTGCGTGAAGGAGAGAGAAAGAGTGTGTGTGTGTGTGTGTGTGTGTGAAGGAGAGAGAGAGGAGAGGAAGTTGCAATTTTTTTCAGGGGGTGGATCTGGTGGCATGGGGGTGAAGTTGGGTGGAGGCGATGGTGGGGGGGACAGCAATCTCAGGGGTAGCAAAAGGTCTAGCTATGCCACTGCATCCAAGCCCAAGCAAGGAAGGGCTAGGTGAGGCCTTAAAAGGTTGTGGTTAATCATTTTACTTTTTTTTCCCCCCACCACAATAAATCAAGATATGGGAACCTCTGTGTGTGTTTGAAGGAGAGTGTGTGGGTGTGTGAGAGAGAGAGCATGTATGTGAAAGAGTGTGTGTGTGTGTGTGTGAAGGAGAGAGAGTGTGTAAAAGAGAGAGTGTGTGAGACAGAGTGTATGTGAGAGAGTGTGTATGTGTGTGAGTGAGTGAGAGAGAGTGTGTGTGAGAGAGAAAGTGTGTTTGGGAAAGGGAGAGAGTGTGTGTGTTTGTGAAAGAGAGAGATATTGTGTGTGTGAGAGAGAGTGTGTGAGAGAGAGGGGGGTGTGTGTGAAAGAGAGAGTATGTGTGTGTGTGTGAGAGAGAGTGTGTGTGTGTGTGTGTGTGTGTGAAAAAGAGAGTGTGTGTGAAAGAGAGAGAGTGTAAAAGAGAGAGTGTGTGTGAAGGAGAGAGAGATAGTATGTGTGTGTGTTAGAGAGAGAGTGTGTGTGAGAGAGACAGAGAGTGTGATTGGAAGAAAGAGAGAGTGTGTGTGTGTGAATTGGAAGAGAGAGAGAGAAAGTGTGTAAAAGAGAGAGAGGTGTGTGTGGGAAGAGAAGAGAGAGTATGTGTGTTTGAAAGAGAGAGAGTGTGGGTGAGTGGAAGAGAGAGATTGAGAGAGTGAGTGTAAAAGAGAGAGATAGTGTGTTTGTGAAAGAGAGAGTGTGTGTGTGAAGGAGAGAGAGAGTGTGTGTGTGTGTGAAAGAGAGAGAGTGTATGTAAGAGAGAGAGAGTGTGTGTGTGAGAGACAGAGTGAGTGTGAGTGAAAGAGAGAGAGAGAGTGTGTAAAAGAAAGAGTGTGTGTGAGAGTGTGTTTTTGAAAGAGAGTGTGTGTGAAAGAGAAAGTGAGAGTGTGTGTGTGTGAAAGAGAGAGAGAGTGTGTGTAAAAGAGAGTGTGTGTGTGAGAGAGTGTGCTTTTGAAAGAGAGTGTGTGTGAAAGAGAAAGCGAGAGTGTGTGAAAGAGAGTGAGTGTGTGTGTGAAAGAGAGAGTCTTTGAAATAGAGAGAATGTGTAAAAGAGAGAGAGAGTGTGTGTGTGTGTGTGAAGTAGAGAGAAAGAGTGTGTGTGTGTGACAAAAAGAGAGAATGTGTGAACGAGAGAGTGTGTGTGTGTGAGGAGAGAGAGTTTGTGTTTCTGTGAAATAGAGAGAGTGTGTGAGAGACAGTGTGTGTGTGAAGGAGAGAGAAAGAGTGTGTGTGAAGGAGAGAGAGAAGGAGAGGAAGTTGCAGTTTTTTTTTGGGGGGGGGGAGCTGGTGGCATGGGGGCGAAGTTGGGTGGAGGCAATGGTGGGGGGGACAGCAAACTCAGGGGTAGCCCCGGGCGGCAAAAGGTCTAGCTATGCCACTGCATCCAAGCCCAAGCAAGGAAGGGCTAGGAGAGGCCTTAATAGGTTGTGGTTAATCATTTTACGTTTTTATTTTCCACCACCACAATAAATCAAGATATGGGAACGTCTGTGTGTGTTTGAAGGAGAGAGAGTGGGTGTGTGAGAGAGAGAATATGTGTGTGAAAGAGAGTGTGTGTGTGTGAAGGAGAGAGAGTATGTAAAAGAGAGAGTGTGTGAGAGAGAGTGTGTGTGTGAGAGAGTGTGTGTGTGTGTGAAAGAGAGAGATATTGTGTGTGTGAGAGAGTGTGTAAGAGAGAGTGAGTGTGTGTGTGTGTGTGTGAGAGAGAGAGAGTGTGTAAAAGAGAGAGTGTGTGAGAGAGAGCATGTATGTGAAAGAGAGTGTGTGTGAAGGAGAGAGAGTGTGTAAAAGAGAGAGTGTGTGAGAGAGAGAGTGTGTGTGTGTGTGTGTAAGAGAGAGTGAGTGTGTGTGTGTGAGAGAGAGAGTGTGTAAAAGAGAGAGTGTGTGAGAGAGAGTGTTTGTGTGTGAGAGTGTGTGTGTGTGTATGTGTGTGTGTGAAAGAGAGAAAGTGTGTGTGAAAAAGAGAGTGTGTGTGTGTGAAAGAGAGATAGAGTAAAAGAGAGTGTGTGTGTGTGTGTGAAGCAGAGAGAGTATGTGTGTGTGAAAGAGAGAGTGTGTGTGTGAGTGAAAGAGAAAGTGTGTGTAAAAGAGAGAGTGTGTGTGTGAGAGAGAGAGTGTGTGTGTGTGTGAATGAGAGAGAGTGTTTGTGAGAGAGAAAGTGTGTTTGTGAAAGGGAGAGAGTGTGTGTGTTTGTGAAAGAGAGATATATTGTGTGTGTGAGAGAGAGAGGGGGAATGTGTGAAAGAGAGAGTATGTGTGTGTGAAAGAGAGAGTATGTGTGTGTGTGTGTGAGAGAGAGAGTGTGTGTGTGTGTGTGTGAGAGAGAGAGTGTGTGTGTGTGTGTGAAAAAGAGAGTGTGTGTGAAAGAGAGAGTGTGTGTGTGTGTGTGAAGGAGAGAGAGAGAGTATGTGTGTCTGTAAGAGAGAGAGAGTGTGTGTGTGAGAGAGAGAGAGTGTGATTGGAAGAAAGAGAGAGAGTGTGTGTAAAAGAGAGAATAGTGTGAGAGAGAAAGTGTGTTTGTGAAAGAGAGAGAGTGTGTGTGTTTGTGAAAGAGAGAGATATTGTGTGAGAGAGAGAGAGAGTGTGTGAAAGAGAAAGAGTGTGTGTGTGTGTGAGAGAGAGAAAGAGAGTGTGTGAGAGAGAGAGTGTGTGTGTGTGTGAAAAAGAGAGAGAGTGTGTGTGTGTGTGAAAGAGAGAGTGTGTGTGTGTGAAAGAGAGAGTGTGTGTGTGTGAAAGAGAGAGATTGTGTGTGTGAGAGATTGTGTGTGTGTGAGTGGAAGAGAGAGAGTGTGTATAAAAGAAAGAGATAGAGTATTTGTGAAAGGGAGAGAGTGTGTGAAAGAGAGAGAGAGTGTGTATGAGAGAGAGTGTGTGTGAAAGAGAGAGAGAGTGTGTGTGTGAGAAAGTGTGTTTTTGAAAGAGAGAGTGTGTGTGTGTGTGTGAATGAGAGAGTGTGTGAAAGAGAGAGATAGTGTGTGAGTGTGAGACAGAGAGAGAGAGTGTGTGTGAAAGAGAGAGAGTGTTTGAAATAGAGAGAATGTGTAAAAGACAGAGAGAGTGTGTGTGTGTGAAGGAGAGAGAAAGAGAGTGTGTGTGTGTGAAAAAGAGAGAGAATGTGTGGAGAGAGTGTGTGTGTGGAGAGAGTGTGTGTGTGAAATAGAGAGAGTGTATGAAAGAGAGAGAGAGAGTGTGAGAGAGAGTGTGTGTGTGTGAAGGAGAGAGAAAGAGTGTGTGTGAAGGAGAGAGAGAAGGAGAGGAAGTGGCTATTTTTTTCAGGGGTGGAGCTAGTGGCATGGGGGCGAAGTTGGGTGGAGGCCATGGGGGGGGGCAGCAAACTCAGCGGTAGCCCTGAACAGCAAAAGGTCTAGCTATGCCTTTGCATCCAAGCCCAAGCAAGGAAGGGCTAGGATAAGCCTTAATAGGTTGTGGTTAATCATTTTACTTTTTTATTTTCCACCACCACAATAAATTAAGATATGGGAACCTCTGAAACCTTCCCAGTTATATTGGAGTTTATAGGACCCTGAATCATTCTATTATCCCTCCACCCAGATGCACCAGGGGTGTACGGAGTGGGCTTATAGGTTCCCTGGTTATAAAGGGGATCAGTGAGATCCATGTTTATTGTTGTTAATATGCCCACTACTTGACAAAGTAATGTGCTAATGTGAGTATTCTTATTCCTAGCAGACATGCACAAGTGAAGGAGATTACAATATTTCAATGACCGCCCTGCTAACACATTGTACCTCCCTTTACTTATTAGAGAGCTGAGATTAAGTATTGATAAAATGCTAGTTTTGAGAATCATCCAGTGCTCTAACTACCTAAGAGACATGCTCCACAAGACTGGGTATACTTTTTAAATCTATTGATTCTTCTGATAATCCTGTTAAGTACTGATCTTCTTAAAATCAGATCTTACCTTTATTTGTAATGCGGCAACATATTCTGCAGTACTGTACAAGTATCCAGCAAAAACAATAGTAACACATTGCAGATGAATGGAGGGCCCTGTCTTTTAGCTTAAAATCTAGCGTGTATAGTCCATTCCTAAAGGACCTTGCAAGATTAAAGCTTGCAAATTTACACTATATAATAATAGCTCTAAATATGTACAAAGTACCTAATATTAATATATTGTGTTTGATTCCTATTATTAGTAAGGGCATTTTAGAGTTACATTTTTTTTGTACTACATTCTTTGACCTGGATTTCAATGTTTCAAACTGAACAATAGTATTAAGAGGTAAAACATGTGGAAAATCTTTAAATTATTATTTTTTTTAAACTTCTGCTTTATTCATTTTTTTTACACATACCGATCATAAATGTAAACAATAATAAAGAAAAAGAAAAGAAAACAGAATAAAACAGTTAAATGTTGTGTATATGTTGTGTATATCTTTCAGTGTAATATGTTTTACAGTTAAACATATTATAATAAAACCATTATTAACTTATAAAGTCACTCTTATTATTGTTATTTTCATTTCGTTTAGCTCAATCTAGATATCTTTATTTTAACTTTGCAAAAAAGGGGGGAATCATTACCAAATTCAAAATTATAATACTTTGTCCATGGTTTTCAAATACTGTGAAATTGCTCTTCCTGCTCCAACATAGCATAAGAAATGTTTGGGATTTTGTTTTTGCAGCCAGGGAGTCTCTATAACAATTCTAGATGCAGTTAATATTTTTGCTCATTTTTCTCTATATATTTCAAAGAACAATTTAGTAGCATTGTTACTGGGCCCAACTTTAATTTATAAGCTAACTTATTATTTATTATTCCTTGTATTGTTCTCCAACATGTTTTAATTTTAGGACATTCCCACTCTTTGTATATAAAAAAGGTATTACTATATACTGCAATACTCTGATTATTCATATATATATATATATATATATATATATATATATATATATATATATATATTATGGCAAAGCGACCTTGCAGACGTTGTTTTGGCTATTGTTTCCAGCTTTGAGATAACTGTCCAGAGGCAACAAAGGTGTAGTGCAGGTGACAGTATTTGATGTGCCAAGACAAGCAATTGACGAAATAAACATCTACATTTAGGTCCTTAATCACTTGCCTTGGCAGCTTGTCTGCCTCAGGGAAAAAATAGTAGTGCTTACACTTCAGAGAGTAAGAAATATGATTCAATATACAGTCCCTTCTGTGGGGGTGTATCAAATAAATCATAGGTTTTGGTACCTTATCTTCAGCAGGCTGTCCGTTCCTGGTTGCAGTATGCATGGAGTTCCTTTAAAGGCACAATGCCACACATCCCCCCCCTCAGCTCAACAAAACGAGGCTGAGCCATTTTGACATGAAGCCGTATATGCAAGCCAACATACCTTTTGTTCCAGGCAGACTGAAATTTTGCTGCATTAGTCTATTCACCGTGACACTGATGGGATTTTCTCAAAGCAGCTGAAGCTTCCTTTCTTCCAGCCATCTTATTTGGACTCCTAGGAATATTGCCACCATTTTTCTCTACTGTCTTTTCAATTGTTTTCATGGAACTTATCCCATATTCCAAGTATCTATAGAAGTTCAAAAGGCCTAAAGTCTTCTGCTTCCAGACCATTTCAGGACAGTCCCAGGATCTCCTCTCAGTAAGCCCCTTTGTGAAGCTTTGGGTTAAATAATTATGGTCAGTGGGTTTCTCCATCAACTCATCCTCTCTACTAGTGATTATGGCCTCCTGTTTCACTAGCGCTTTGTCAGGCTTCTGTCCCTTGACTTGTATTTTGGCCTCTCTGCTCTCAGTCTCTATTTTTAGCTTTGCCGTCTCCAGGCTTACTCTGCTGAGAGCATTCTCCATTTTATGAAGTTCAGCATCTTCTCTCGCAAACTATTTCACCTCACTCTGTTGCTCCTCACATTTAACCAGATGGCGGTTGGTGTTGGGTTCTGATAACAGTGGATTATTTGCTATCAATCTGTATTAATCTTTTCAAACTGTGGAACTTTGGGCTTGTTCAGCTCCCTTCTTTAGCTATTTCTGTAAAGATTCCAGCTCACTCTCTTTAGGTGCAACATCAGTATAATTGTCATTATCATTATATCCATCACCTTTATTAGGGGACAAAGACTTTTCAGATTCGTATCAAGCTGCAACAGCTTCACATGGCCATCTCGCTTCTTTTCTGGTACAGATTCCTCCAAAGGCTCCACAAGCAGGGTCTCTCTTGTGGCTGCTTCTTCCTCTTGGATCTGCACTTCATCTGTCTCATTGCTCACAGCAGGTGATTTTGTTTCAAATCCTGCAAGGACTGAAGCTCTCTATCTCTGCCAGGAACAATCTCTCAGAAGTGTGGTTTTGCTGGGATGCCTGCAGCTTTTTAGCAACTTCAGGGCTACGCTCAATGTCATGAATCAGCCAGTGACCATATTGGATTTGGCGTGAACGGTGCCGGTGGCCATTTTGTGACTGGCACAGCCATCCTGTGACTGGCAGCAGTGGTCACAATGGGAGCCATATTGGGACTGGCAGCAGAGGCCACACCCAGTGGCCATATTGTGTTTGGACAAAGTTCGTGGCTCATGCTGTGGAAGAAAAGGTTTGGGGCCCACTTGTTATTGATATATTGTTATGTTGCGGCATAGGTGATAAAGTATTATAAGTTTATCCCTTAGCATATTCCCATACCTCCCATGTTAAGGCTCATTGTAATGAGTATCCTGTGAGGGATCTAATGGGATATATTGGTTATATGTGGGTGAAACATTGTGTGTTATATTTGTAAATATGAATGTATGTTATTATATTAGTATGTTATTATATTGTAGAGGGGAAGCCCGTTGAATACAGCCAAGCCTCCTTTGTTCCCAAAGGCCTGTTAATCCCATTAGCTAAGTGTCCAGCAGAGTACTAACAATGGGGAGCTCACAGCTGGAGAGCAGACAGGCAGGCACCCAGAAACAATGGGATGGCCTGAGGCTTCTCAGCCTTCCTAGCATAGGCACAGGAGAGCCAAGGCATGTGTTCCCCTGGAGATTCAGAGCCCAAATGAATTAGTTGGCCCCACCTAGTTGGCGGACCTGGGAGGGGACTATTGATTCACACACAGTTTCCCTTCATTATTGGCCAGAGGTCATTTGGGGCTGGCTAAGGGTAGCCACTTCCCCATCCTTGTGTGATATTTTAAATATGTTGTTCCAAAATAAAACGTTGTTCATAATTTTCATCAAGATGTGGCGTGTAGATGTATTATTTACCCGGGGACATATGCTTGCAGTAAGATTCGTCAGACTTACTGTCAATATTGCTCAGTCTAACCCAAGGGCTGAGACATGATGTTCCTGTAATCAAAGCTGCTTCGGTCCAGAGTAACCCAAATCCAGTCAACAGATCCCAGCCAGAGAGTGGGTCGTGACACTCAACACATAGGCTAGTACCAACCTCAATTGCCTTTTGAATTTTGTATTTCTGAAAAAAAGCTAGTGATTTCAGCTTCCCCAGCTTTCATCTATGTGTCTTTTAACCGTTTCTCTTCAACTTTTTTGAGCTTTTCTTCTTCTTCACCTACAAGACTTTTGGCTTTTCATTTTTCTTGGCTTCCTTCAGCTGCAGCTTCTCCTCATTACCTTGTTACAAATCTAGTTCACTCTGCTTGCACTGGATCTCTTGCTGCATATTTTCTCCTCCTCAGACTTTTCCACCAGATCCTACCTGAATACCTCTGGCAGCTCAGCAATTATTTCTTCCTCCATCTGTCGCTCCTGTACAAGCTCCTGCTCTGTGTTTCGCATATGAGCTTCCTGTGGACATAGCTCTGCAATCAACACAGCGTTGAGCGTACACAGGTCCTGGGGGTCGGTGTTAGTTTCTTCTGGACATTCATCACTCTGAGCCAACTGTATCTCCTTATCAGATGGATCGGTCATCCTCTGCTCCTCTGGACTATGCATGCAAGTTTTTACTCTATCAGAGCTGTTTTATTCTCGGTCTCTTGTAGCCGAGAGCGTAGAACTTTGCTGTGCCTCATTTGTTTTCTTACTCGCAGTAGAGACATTGCTCATTTAACATGCATCCTCTTTTATGTGTTTCGCAATTTCTTTGTTTGCTCCTCAAACTTCTCTTCTGCCTCCATATTAGAGAGACCACCCATCCTTTGAGGTAAACGATTAGGGAGGATATATCACTTCTCCTGTTTGCCATTATGAGGCAGCTCCTGCATACATTTCTTTTTTATCTTATGCATGGGAGGACCTTTCTCTGCCCCCAAAGAGACATCTATATTATCTTCCTGTAGGATACTCACTATTCAGAAATGTACTCTGGAATTATCCTGATATTGTTCATATTAGTTCACAATTAGGACAGTGTTCCTTTGTAAGAACACTGGCTGCAATCATCTGTTTGATCTCCACTTTCTCTGGGTCAGAGATGGTGGCTGGGTCTATCCGGGTTTATTATGGAGGCCCCTTCGCTGCTCTTACCTATAAGGATTCTGCATATGTTTGGGTTCAAATCTTCCCCAGTGTCTTGATTAGCATGCTTCACACAGAGGCTGGTTTTGCACCCAGTAAGTGACAATACCTATCCTTTTCTCTTGGACATTTGCTCAGAACTTCTGTCACTCTTACATCATGATCATCTTGCTCCAAGGGCAGGAGCAAAGGTTTGTTAGCTACACCAGCATTCTCTTTTATGGTTTCAGCTGTCTCTTTTACTGTCTCTTTTGCCACCTTTGCAGTCCGTTTTGCTGTCTATGCAGTCTCTTTTGCTGTCTCTGTAGTCTCTTTTGCCATGTCTGCAGTCTCTTTCACTTTCTCGTCCATCTCTTTCGCTTTCTCTGCAGCGGCTCCTGCAGTCTCTTTAGCGGCTCCTGCAATCTCTCTTTCTGTCCCAGCAGTCTCAATTTGGTTATTTTTCTTAGTACTGAATGTGGTGGCTTCTTGCTCTTTCTCTGCCATCCAAAAGGTCTCTAACTCCTGATTTACTTCTACATCAGATTCCTTTCGCAATCCTTCATCAGGGAAACTGTATTTTGAACGTGGGCAGATAAGCATGCCTCTTGGGTAGTGATAAGCATGCTCGTCAAAACGTTTCCTTGATGGCAAACTCTGTACTTAGTTTACTCCGCCTCGATAAAGGATCACTTCTTTCATAACACAATAATTTGCTTCCTTTCCCTCATCCAAAATACTGTATACTTTCTGAGCTTCTCCACACAAAAAGGGGCCAAGGACTATGGCCCAATCCTTGTAAGGCCAACCTTCCCTAGTTGCAATTCGCTAAAAATTCAGGAGGTATGTTTCAACATCATCCTTACTTGCCCTTTTCTTTAAGAAGCAATTTGGATTCATGCCTCCCCTTGATACTGAAGCCACAGTGTTACTGAGAGACACCTGCACTTTTTGTGCTTCCAAAGTTTCTCTCAGTGTTGACTTCCAATTGTTTCCACCATTTCTCTGTGGCATCTTTCATACACTTTGTGGCCTCTCTCAGGCATGCAGCAGCATCTCTCAGACTGTCGTCTTTCCTGCTTGTGGTTTATTAATTTCTTGTTGTGTCGCTGTAGCCTTTACAGACTCTTTCATGCTGAAACGTGGGCTGTCTCCAAAATCATGGATAACAATTTTAATACAAAGGTCATGGGCATTAATATTGGCTTAGGCTTTCTTGCCTACTATCTTAATGTCTTATAGCTCACAAACCTTCTACATACCCCCCCCCCCTTTCTATTGCTGTTTTTGTAAGCTACATGCTATACTAAAATGTATTGCTCTTTATTTTACTCTGCTGTGTTCTTATCTACAACTTGATCTATAGACTGACTTTCTGACCTATCAGGACATTATTTACAATGCTGGTCTGTTTCTCACTTAACTCTGGCCAGTGAATTTAGTTTTTTTTTTTTTCCATTTTTTTTTTTTTATCTCTTTCTGTTTACTGTTTTTAGTTAATATCTGTATCAGTATCGCTTGTTGACTTGAGAATGAGAGGCATTATCTTTCGAAAGCTTGTCGCTTTATTATGAATACGTGTGTCAAATAAAAAAGGTATCACTATTCACTGCAATACTTTTGATTATTCAACTGGATTACTAGACATTCACGGCTACCTCACTCTTCCTATATATATATATATATATATATATATATATATATATATATATATATATATATAGCTGTACATGGATAGGATACTCAGCTTGTGATTAATCCAACCTCGGCTTTGCATTAAAGCTGTGTAATACAGCATGCATAAGCTTAAAGGAAGCCATGTTTGATAATGGCTATGGATTGAAGAGGGAGGCATTTGTGGTAACATTTGCATGTCCCAGCTCAGCTTCCCAGAATGCAGAGTAATAACTGTTTATCTCTGGATTTTGAGCTGGAAGCAGGTTTTTTAACTTGTTTTAGACATTCAAATGTGAACACAGATGTCCTATTTATTTACTATATACCGTATTGGTCCGAATATAAACCGCACCCGCATGTAAGCCGCACCAGTAAAGTTTAAGGGGAAAAAATAGAAAAAAGATAGTACTCAAATATAAGCCGCACCCGTAAAATTGGAGAGAAAAAGACTCTCAAAGTAATCAGCCATTGCAAGAACCAGGCCTTTTTTTGCAGGTTACAGGCTTTACAGGATGTTAGAATCACTAAAACCTTAAATCGCTATTCAATACCGCAGTCTAAAGCACGAAAAACGGCACCCTTAACTCGCAATCGTGCAAATCGGCAGTAATTTTGCATTCGTGAATAGAAGTCGCACGCGTTACAAGCAAAGTTCGCAAATCGGCAATAATTTTTTGACGGTCGCGAATATAAGCCGCACCCCTAACTCACAAGCTCAAAAATCGGAAAAAAGGTGCGGCTTATATTCGGACCAATACGGTATATATATATATTAATAATTATTAAAATCGCTAGATTGCTGGACATTCACAACTGCTTCATTCTTCAATTATATATATATATATATATATATATATATATATATATATATATATATATACTGTATGTAGACATGCCCAGTTCCTTACATCCTTTGAAAAATGTTGGTGTATGTGTGTCTTGTACTTTATTTTGATTGGTATTCTGTACCAAAAATTAATTTAGGGAAGAGATAATAACTATTCTTTTTATAGCTTATTTTTTCAGTTTGAAAAAGAAAAATCTGTTAGTAAAAGTTGTCATGGAATCATGAGACAATAATGGTCTGAAGCTATAGCTTAGTGTTCACAACCCAGAAAGCAGTGCGGTAACACATACAAAAGATGGCAACACATATAGGAATAACAAATAAGAAAGGAGGGCTGTATCAGCAACTGCGAATTTGTTTAGGCTTGTGGCTTGTTAAATGTAAATAAGGTGTAAATATTATTTCATAAGTACATCAAAGTTCAATTTCCATGTAAATAAATCCATAATATTGCTTACTCTTAAATGTCCATCTCCTTGAGTCTATGGGATTTCCATGTCGCTCTCCATTCCTCCTTACATACCTGTAGTGTAGTCATCAAAGGGTGCCACTGTGTATTTGTGTGTTAGGGGGGGGGGGGGGCAGCAACCTGTGAAATGTCATATTACATTTTCTAGTGCTTACAGCATGGTTAGGTGCACCCAATAGCAGTTCCATGGGTTAGGCGGGGATAATGTTACTGACTCCTGTTCTAGCATGCAAGTTTTCCCCTCAGAGTGAAACTTTCTGAGGTCAACATGGCAAAAGAGCAGAACATTTAAAAATTCTAAATATTTTAATATAACTGGGTGAATAAAACTGTTGTTGTGCTAGATGCAATCAGGCAATGACTTGTTTTATCAGCATTATGTCCCTTTCATTGAACCTAGTTTATCCTTACATACTGTGGGTTATTTTTCAATCTGAGAAATGAATGATTAAACTAATTCTGCAACGGAAATATAATCAGAACGAACATAAAAGGAGTGCTGAAAATTCTATATATATGTTTATTTTCTTCTTTAAAAAAAACTTGCAAAAGAGAGAGAAATAAAGGTATCACATATATAGTTGTGAGCATGCGAGCTGTCGCTAACGCTTGCGGGCTCGCACAGCGAGCCTTCGCGAGGGCCGCAGTTGCTGGCAAGGAGAGCCGAAGGCGCTCCTTTCCAGCAACTGTGGACTTCGCAAAAAAATACGAAACCCGTTACGACCAATTACGACCTCGCAAAAATCGTCCGCAACCCGCAAACATGAAAAAATGAAAAACAATAAATACACACAACACATACATAAAAAGCTTACCTACAGCAAGAGGGGGCATCCAGGACCTCAAAAACTGAAGTTACACCTCAATTTAACTCAAAATAAAAGAGTTTAGACAATGAAAAATTCTCTAAGCGAGAGAAAATATGGCCGCCGAAAAAACCAAAACGAGGCTACAGCAGTCTAAAGACGCAAAACACCACCAAACACCTACGGAATTGCCAAAAAAGACATACGAGATTCAAAAACAAGGACGCTACCCCAAACACATTACAAAAACAATAAATACACACAACAAACATAAAGCTTACCCACAGCAAGGTGGTGCACCCAGTACCTCTTCAAGTGAAGTTACACCTCGATTTAAGTACAAATTTAGGAGTTTAAACACCAGAAAATCACCTAAGTGAGAGAAAAAATGGCCGCCGAACAAAACGAAAACGAGGCTACAGGACTCTAAACACGCAAAACATCACCATAAACACTCAAAACAGCTACCGTTATTCCGCCACAGCTGCATACCACACATTAGCCGCCATTTTAGAACAATAACTTATACAATGCAGAAATACACAGCTACGCTAACGGATTTGCCTCGTGCACGCACACTATTACACTGCACACATTCATCACGCTTACACAACACCTCCACAGCACTAATGCTGCAGCAACATCAAAACAGATTGCTAGCTCTTCAACAGAATGCTTCCTCCATATATTACTTGAAAACAGGTAAAGTATATTACTTTATTAATATATTATTTATTTTATTATTATACACCAAACAGCATTAGCTCACTTACAATTTCATTGCCGTTATTTTTTGACGGACAATTTGCTAGTAAATAGTATAACAAGTAGAATATAAAGAGAGAGAGAGATGTGTTTGTGATTTGCCAATTCTAAATTGTTTTGCTCACAGTTATGTGTGTAAGGTATATTGCAGTATGTGTGTAAGGTATCTTGCACTGCTATTGCCTAAAACTGAAGTCAAGTCAAACCGTATTGTTTCCTTGTTCTTTCAGATAGACAGACATCATAATTAGGACGACACTGATACGGTTCACTAGTGCACATCTCTCCATTGTTGATTTGGCAAAAAGAACACCAGAGGAAGTTTCCTAAAATACAAAGTAGAAAATGTGTTCAAATATTAAAATGTGTAATGTATCTCATCTGTTTTTAAAATACTGCATTCTCATTTCTACATTTTTCACTTGGCTCCAATTATATTCAGATAGGATGAGCAAATTGTAATTTACTGAAAGATCTTAGAGCCAACATATTTGCTTTTAAACTTTGCTTGTAGATATTGCACATAATTCCTAATATGACTCAGTATGTTTCTGTTTGGAATATACTGTTTATTATGCAAAAATCTTCAAGCAATGATTGCCAAACATAATATTCACAACACACCAAAAGGTCCGAATTGTGAAGATATACTTAACTGCACTTATGTGGCTCAGAATAACTGAATCGTGATACTTCTGTACTACAGATTAATCCTCCATCTCTTTTCTCTTAGTGTGCATTGAGAGGTACAGTTAGGAATTAGTGCTATAAAATATGTCCACTAAATTACTTATACTTCTATATTCAGCCGCCATTCCATGGCTACCTCAAGAAAAGAACCAAGGGTTTCATTCCATGGACTACGTGGGGAATTTAAAGAATAAGGTTTACTAGCAAATCATTACCAAACAATGAAATCACACATCAAAACCAGTTTTACAATAAATGCCTGCTGAATGGTGCAAAAGTTTAAAAGAAAATCCATGTGTAGCTGTCTCATTTTAATTTTCAAGCAACCCATCACAATCCAAAATCCAAGAGATACATGTACAGTTACAAGTGCATGTAAGTCCAACACAATTACAGGCTTAATACCAAAGCATGTGTCAAGAGGGAATCCCAAGGGTTCCTCAAGTTTAATCTGGTATTTGGGTAATCTTGGGAATACCTGAGCTCATAGGGGACAGGGGGTCATGGGCAGAGGGGTTCGAAAACCCCTGCATATGTTTAATTATTTAACCCCTTGCATGCCATGGGAAGGTTTTTATGTTGATATAAATGCTAAAGGGAGAATGCTAGGGCCACTAGTGGGTACCATTCTGCAGCATTGCTTTGAAGACTAGTGAGCTTCAGACACAGAGTCTCCTTTGAGCCCCTCAATACCAGATACCCTCTATGAGCTATGTATCCCCTGGTTATCCTCCATATAAAGTATAACCATGGGGTCACTATGGACCCACATGGTATACTAAACTATAACATGGAGTCTCTATGGACCCAGATAGCATACTAAACTATTACCATGGGGTTCCTCATGGACCCCATGGAAACTACTAATAACCCCAATACTATGGGGGGTCCCTACAGACTTCCAAGAGACACTATACTATAAGCATGGTGGACCATATGAAGAAGCTAATTTCTTCAGTTTGTCTTGATTATTCAAATCTGGCACAATTAAGACAGGATGTGAGCACTTGATAAAGGTAGAGAACTATTGGCAAACCTTCTGGATTCAAGTCAGTAAGTTGTACAGGGTTCCATAGAAAAGCTTTGCAAAATTGTCGTTGAAAACATTCCATAGCTGCAAGACAGACTTATGGGAGATCTCATGGGAGCCATGTAATGGAGGCTTACATTTCTAAAATTGACCATTTTTTTCACGACCATACAGCTGATAAAGATAAATGTTTCAAAATGAAAACCATCAAAAGGAAATTTAGAAATGTACAGATGCTTCAGATAATGTTTTAAGCTTCCATATAGCTAGAAATGATTTGCCAAATTTATCCTAAAGAACTACTATAACAGTCTAGCTTTTGTTTAGTTATTTCACATTTAAGCTTTATTGAAATGTTAATATTTTTTTTAGAAAAATAATTTTGAAGTTAAATGGTTTTCCCAATATCTTTAGTTCAAAGATCCAACAATGTTTTTCAATCTGTAGCCCATACCTTACCATAACTTCTGTAGTTGCCTATTTACCATAGAGCTTTATTGGCGCAGCCTAGCAAAATGTGCTGCACTCTCTCCTGCAGCCTGAACAAACCACTTTTTTAGTCTAAAAATGAGGATAAACAACAGCAACAAAAAATGAAAAAGTGTGGTGGCTCAACGCTCAGTATAAAGTAAATCAAAAGAGGGTGCTCCTAGAGATAAAGTTTGTCATATTCAAAAAGGGCACACCTCCTCCTACCAAGTCTCCAATGGGAGAATAATTTTATAAGTTTTATTTAAAAACTCAAAAAAATATTTAAAATTGTACAGACGCTGATGATAAATTCAACTTCAGGGTGTGAAAATTACCAGAAACTTAATTTAAGAACAAATATTTTTCCATAGCAATAGTATTGTATGTTATTATATAGTAAACAGTCTTCTAAAATACTTTAATTTGTATAAAGTGGCCTAGTGCTTTGTTCCTTGCCAATATTGAAGAATATCAAAGTGCTTAGTGCTTAAATACATAAAGTGCTATATGAAACAAATATAAAGTGCCTTTTCTATTTCATTAATACTGCTAATTTGGGATATTCTCAAAATAAAGATTAATCAAAAGTGTTTTGTCTTTTTAACTTTTTTCAAAGTGTCTGAATATAATCTTAACATTTATTATATCTAAAATCAACACTATTATTATTACACTTAAGGATCTTAATCTTATATATCTCAATCTTAATTTCTTAGAAGTCCTTATGAAATATAAATTCCTATGTATAGTAGTATTCACACCTTTGATTGTGCAGTCTCTTTTTCTATCTTTATAAATCATTACAGCCTAATTCATCTGCACATTTTCCTTCCTTTCCCCTTTTTTTTTTCTATATCAATGCAGGCTGAATTGAAGACTCTCTAAAAGTATTATGATTACACATTATGCTGCACTATTGACGTGTCCTGTGGCTGAGGTGCCTAGCAATGTCTTCATCAGTATGCGGCACGCATGAGCGTCTGACCCAACGTTTCTGTTTTCATCAACTTCTGTACAATTTTAAATATTTTCATGTGATTTGAATAAAAGTTAAGTTTTAAAATTATTCTCCCATTGGAGACTGAGTGGAAGGATATGAGCCCTGTGGATATAAAAACAGCAACAAGGTAAACATTCCAATGTAAACAACTTTTATAATCACATTACTACAACTAACAATTTATTTAAACACATTTTTTTGCTTTAAGTCTTGAAAGCTAAACCAATGCAGTGGCTCTTTAATATTTTAAAATAATTTTATACTATGGTAATACATTTGTTAAACACTCAGGAAATAATAAAAAATCTTCAGTACTGCAAATGCTTGAACATATTTAATTTGCCTGCTCATAATAATTATTTATTTGTTTTTTTAATGAAACAAAAACCACTTAACCTCAAATTATAATTTAATTTGTTTTTTTTTTGCATTTATTGATATTCCAGACAATTCCATTGGTTTTCTCTTATTTGTTTTAGGGTAAACACGCCTTGGTGAAATCAAGCATATTTCATTTGTGTATTGTTCATATTCTATTGCATGTAAAAGATTGTTTCAATGCCACTCATTCACATTATGTATGTCTCACATGGGAAATGTTAAATCTGTGAGCTAGGTCAGCAGTGGTTAACCTCACAGTATTGCTTGGTGAATATTTGGAAGCTATGGTTCTCTTATCAGTAATTGACAGTATTGATAAGACTACACATCTTAGCACACTATCTATACAGAAGAGAAAAAGTACATAGATTGGCAGCAGAATCCATCCAATTACAGAAAAGATTTATTAAACCTTCCCCCAAAGAGCTAAGTAGCCTCAGCATGGCGCACTGTGCGAGACAAATAACTTTCTAGGAATGCTTTAATATGTTTTTCAGTACAGTAAATTATCCCTATGCCTATCATATCATATGGAAAATCCAACGCTGGTTACATTGATTTTTCAAACGATGCAGTTGATTACAGACATTGCAGAATTACAAAAGTCACTAGGTGAGCAATGGATAATACATACCGTATTTATCGGCATATAACACACACTTTTTCTCCCTGAAAATAGGGGGCAAATGATGTGTGCGTGTTATATGCCGATAAAATGTTAAGGACCCGTGTCTCTTTACCCCCCCCCCCACTCCGTGTCTCTCTACCCCCCTGTGTCTCTATAACCCCACCGTGTCTCTTTCCCTCCCCCCTCCTCATCCTCAACCCCCCCTCCTAAACCTAAACCCCTCTAAATACCTCCCTCTCTCCCCTCACTTACCTGCTTCTGCTCCGGCCTCTGCTCCTTCTTGACCCGGCGCACATGTGATGTCACATGCGCGCCACGACATTAGCACATACAGGGTGCCGGCACCCGGCATATGCTAATGACGTGGCGCGCATTTGACGTCATGCCATTAGCATATACCGGGTGCCGACACCCGGTATATGCTAATGACGTGGCGCGCATGTGACGTCTCATGCGCACCGGGTCAAGAAGGAGCGGAGGCCGGAGCAGAAGCAGGTAAGTGAGGGGAGAGGGGGAGGTATTTAGGGGGGTTTAGGTTGAGGAGGGGGGCTTAGGTTGAGGAGGGCGGTTTAGGTTGAGGAGGGGGGTTGAGGTTGAGGAGGGGGGTTAAAGAGGGGGTTGTGGATGGGGTTGAGGAGGGGGTTGAGGATGAGGAGGGAGGTTGAGGTTGAGGAGGGGGGTTGAGGAGGGGGTTGAGGATGAGGAGGGAGGATGAGGAAGGAGGTTGAGGAGGGGTGTTGAGGAGGGGGGTTGAGGAGGGGGGTTGAGGAGGGGGGTTGAGGAGGGGGTTGAGAATAGGGGGGTTGAGGAAGGAGGATGAGGATGGGGGGGTTGAGGAGGGGGTTTGAGGAGGGAGGTTGAGGAGGGAGGATGAGGAGGGAGGTTGAGGAGGGGGATGAGGATGAGGAGGGAGGTTGAGGATGAGGAGGGAGGTTGAGGAGGGGAGTTGAGGAGGGGGTTGAGAAGGAGCAGCGATTTCTGAGTAAACTTTTGTAAAAACATATAATATCCAAGTTTCTTTGTTTAAACAGTTGCTTTTACTGTAATTTTACGTTATTTACCTTATAAGTGTTAATAATAGTAATAAAAAAAAGTTCTGAGCTACCCTTATTTTGCTTCAAAGTTATTTATTTGAAATTTAAGTTTATTTTCCTGAAATTTCCTTCTTAAAATGAGGTTGGTGTTATACGCCGATAAATACGGTAGTTTATCTACTTCTAAAAAATATACATATTTCAGAAAATGAAATAATTTAAACTACACTACACTACGACTATGTAGCTATGTAACTATGTAACTACAATATTTGATAGAAATATAGGGGAGTTATTAAACATACCAATAGGTAGAGAAGTAGTGCTGTTTTCAATTGTACACGACATGCGAGTAAATCTAGGAGAATTTACAAAAGCTTCATTTTCCCTGCAAATCTTTTCTGTGCCACATCCTTTCATATTTTTACTCTGCACTGAAAAACAAAAACATGTTAAATATTTATCTATAGAAAATGACTATACATACATTTACCTGTAATTCACAGACCCCAAAAATTCAATTTATTTAACCAGATTAATTTAACAATAGTTAATATGTATGTCCCAAATGATAGACAAAATGCTTTTTTGAACTCCATTTTGAAATGTGTTAAAAACATCAAGTTAGGTTTGTTAATAGTTTGTGGCAATTTTAATATGATAATCAAACCTACATTGGATAGGAAGTCTGCTAAAAACCCACTTCTGGATTCCTAACTATTGAGAAACTCAAAGCATTTTCACGTGAGCATCATAAATTCAGAGTTGTACGATATCTGGAGGTTACTCCAGGAAGATGAGAAAGATCACACGCTTTTTTCGCATCTGCATATGTCTTACTCTAGACTTGATTATTTTTTTGTAGATCTTGAGACATTAAAAATAGTTTAGTCTGCTGCTATAAATACAATTAAAGGGTTGGACCATGCAATGATAGAACTATGTCTTAAAGACCAAACTCATAATAAACAACATCAAATAAAAAAAATGAATATTTCCTTATTTAATACCCCAGAGAAACAAACTCTTCTTCAGGGAGAGATTGATAGCTTTTTCCAAGTGAATGAGTACTCTGTCAAAAAGTATGTAACAATATGGAATACGCATAAAGCATATGTCAGGGGACTTTTGCTTTCATGGGCAATCCTCAGGAAAAAACAAGGAGACCTTCCATTAAGAGATCTTTATGTTAAATTAGCAATAATGGAAAGAGAAAATAAATTAAACCCAACATCAGAAAACTAAGAGAGCTTACTAAAATCCAAGCTCCAATTAAAAAAATATTGCAATCTCAAGCAGGTCATCATATATTTAAACTGCAACCATGACAATATTTTTTATAGCAATAACGTGGGCAAATATATCTGGCATATAAATTTAAACGAAAGAATACTCATAAACGTATTGAAGAAATAAGTATTGAGAATAAAACAAATTGTCCTAAATCTATAACTAATCCTGTCTATATTGAAAAAGCTTTTTATGATTATTATAGAGATCTCTATCATTTAGAAAATATAAAGGGGTTTGTAAAGCTTAAAAAAGGAGAAATTAAAGCTTTTTTGGATAAATTAAATGTTCTTAAAATAAAAAAACAAAGATTTATAGAGTCTCAATAAAGAGATTGACAAGAAAGAAATAGAAAAGGCCATTCAGGAATTATAATTAAATTCAGCTCCTGGCCCTGATGGATTTGTTAACTTTTACTACAAAACTTTTAAATCAATTCTCTCAAAACATCTAGTGAAAGTGTTTAATGAAACTAAAACAGAAGGTAGAGCCCTTGCAGAAATGTTTGAAGCAGTTATAATTAATATCCCTAACTCAGATATTGCAAACATTTTAGACTGATCTCTCTGATAAATATGGATATTAAATTATACTCAAAAGTATTGGCAAAGAGACTAAGTGCTTTTTACCTAGCTTAATTAGTTTTGATA
This sequence comes from Discoglossus pictus, assembly GCA_027410445.1. Classification (NCBI taxonomy): domain Eukaryota; kingdom Metazoa; phylum Chordata; class Amphibia; order Anura; family Alytidae; genus Discoglossus; species Discoglossus pictus. The sequence continues at coordinate 210,764,455 of CM050169.1, read as the reverse complement.
CAAGACTATCAAGGGTTTGATAATACCAGAAAGATGATAGACCTTATGGCATTCTGTAAATATAAAAGTATTCCATGTGCAGTAGTTACTCTAGATGTGGAAAAAAACCTTTGATAGGCTCAACTGGGCTATCTGTTGATGGTGCTCCAGAAATTCGGCCTAGGAGAATTTGGAGCTAAATCTCTAAATCTCTTTATTCTGCTCCTTTGGCCTATGTGTATAGTGTGGGCATAAAAAAAAATATTCTATTATGAATGGAACTCGCCATGGGTGTCCTCTCTCCCCAATAATATTTGCGTTAATGATGGAACCTTTGGCTGAAGCTGTTAGAATATCCTATGATATAGAAGGAATAAGTATTGGTTATCGAACCTATAAAATTATGCTTTTTGCTAATGATGTATTCTTAATGGTTTTAATCCTATATATGCTCTTAAGCATGTGAGAAGTTTGATTGAAAATTTGGCAATCTTTCATATTATAAGCTTAATATGTCTAAGACTGAGGCACTAACATTAAATGTTGGAAGAGAAGATCTAAACCAACTAAAGGAGAATTTTTAAATCAATTGGAACCAAGACTCCATTACTTATTAATGGATTGAATTATCCTACAAGTTGGAGGATCTGACTAAGGTGAACTTACTTAAAATACACGATAAGATTAAAGTATTGCTAAGTAATTGGGATAAATTACCTTTGTCTTGGTCATGCAGAATAGTCGCTGTAAAGATGACAATTTTGCCTAAAATAAATTATCTTTTTAGATCCCTCCCTTTAGAAGTTTCTAACTCAGTCATAAAGAAATTAGAACTATTAATTGACAAATTTATATATAATGGTAAAATACCAATGATTACACTTTCTATTGTTAAAAGAAACCTCTCTAATGCACGGCAAGTTGGTTTGAAATGGAAAAGATATTAGCTTTACAATACCATCTGGAAAGCTGGAGTTGGTACAAAACAAAATTGGAGAGTCAATTAAAAGTTTATCTCCGATAATAGACACAGGATTTAAAATATGGTACAAATTAAATAAGAAATTTGAGTTATCTGCATTCCCTTCCCCAGCTTTTCCCTTAATTTGGCTAAGCAAAAAATGAAACTACTGTACACCTGTGACTGGTACAAATGTAATATTCACTGCTTAGGAGATTTATATAACAATGAAGGCAATAAATCTTTGTCTGAATTAAGTTCATAATTTAAATTACCTATAACCAAATGGTTAGAATATGACAATCTAATTAGAACTATTAATAAATCTGAATTCTCTGAATGTGAAAAGCTTTTATTAACTAATAATAGCAAACATATAATTTCCAAATGTTATAGTATTTTAAAGATAAACACACGTAAGTGAGAATAAAACAGGTATGGCTAAATGGGAAAAAGATTTCCACTTAACTGTTCCAATAGCACATTATTTAAGGCGTTTGAATTAATGCAAAAGGTTATTAAACTTCAAACATATAGATAGATTTTCTTTAAAACAGTAAACAGATGGCATTGTGTGCCGTCAAAGTTAGCAGCCATTATGAAAGATGTGAATTAAGGTTTGTGCTGGAGATTATGTAAACAGCAAAGGACGTATAGGTGGGAATGTACTCCAATTAGGAGATTATGGGATACCTGTTTTGATTACATTTCTCAGTTATGTAAGACGAAGATTAATCCCTCACCTGAAATAGCTTTGCTGCATATGGTCTCTACGACTTAATTGCTAATTGTAAAAAAATGGAATCAAGAAAGTGTACCTTCAATAAATGAAATCTTACTAACTGTTAATAATAACAGAGAACTAGAAAAAGATATTAACACATTGGGTATAAAGATTACGTCAGTAAATAGTTGGTCCATCTGGGATAAACAAAAACAGATTTTGTTTCAAACAATGTGACTCCCATTTCTTTCTTAACTATCTGAATGTCTGGCTGCTTTGAATGTATTTGTATATATGTTTATGTTTGTAAGTAAGCTGTACTCATTAACTATGTATTGTATTGTTTGTATCGTTTGTTTTTTGTAAACAAATGAATAAAAATACTTGAAAAAAAAACTCCATTTATCCCATCCCTGAGAATGAAGCTTAATAACCCTTTAATAATGCCATCAATGTTATTATTTCATATTTTCCGTCAAGCTTTTATAAAACTTTCATTTGTAATAATAGACTGTTGATTCTAGGCCTTGGCCTAAGTTCGCCTGACAGCCAGTGTTATTTGGGTACCAAGGCATCACTATCTATCTATCTATCTATTATATATATATATATATATATATATATATACATATACTAGTAATTGCCCATTAAAAATGACGGGTATAACATTTTAAGCGTGACAATGCTGTTTGCCACACAATGTGAGCACCTTTGGCACTCATCTGCATCCTCCCTTGTGTCTCATTTCCCCTCTCCTCTCCCTCCCATGTGTCTCCTTTTTCCCCACCTCTCCCTCCCTTGTGTTTCCTTTTTCCCCTCCTCGTGGTTGTGGCCCGTAACGGCGGCAGAGGGGGGGGGGGTGAGAGAGACGCAGAGGGGGATGAGAGGCCGGAGCAGCAGACGTTGAGAGCTCATTGCATCCTAAGTCCTGCAGGCCTACGGGCCACAAACGGCTCGTCTTAGTAGTTGCGGCCCTATGGGCCGCAACTGCGTAGCCATCATCGCAAACGTTACGGACAGACCCGCAGATCGACATGAACTCATAGGTAGCAGTTCAGGGAGGGAACATGATCAATTAAGCAAGGCCTTAACTACACATTTCTAATCAGCCAATAGAAAATTAGACTGCCATCATTACAGCAATATAAAATGGAGGTAACATGTTAATCAATTTGCGTTTAGAGGTCCAATATGCAATAGGACTCGCAAAACCGCAGAATACAAAACAATAAACATGAATGCCAATACTGTTCTAGTCCTTGTGGTTTGCCTGATATGTATTAACTCATTCATTCCCGAGATCGATATAACCCCGATTTAAAACATAAAAAAAAGATTTTTGATTGCCAATTTGCGAGCTTGAAACTATTGTGCAATTAATTTTAATGTCTTTCATCGCTGTCCCCGTCATTTATAGAGATATCGCGAATAGTTAGCCGGTGGACTGTTCCCGGTGAAAATAGCATGTTCGCGTTCGCGGCGAACTGCGAACACATGCGATGTTCGATCTGCCCCCTATACTTTATCATTGAGCAAACTTTGACCCTGCAACTCACAGTCAGCAGACACATTCCAGCCAATCAGCATCATACCCTGCCTTCCAGACCCTTCTAACTCATGGACAGCAGCCATTTTGGAATCATAACTAACTTGCAGTCTTACTGAGAGGAGGAAGAGTGTAGGTGATGCTGATTGAATAGGGAAATCAATAGCTAGGCAAGTTTATTCAGTGTCCAGTGCAGTGCTGAAGGACTCATCAGATCTCTGCTGTAAACACAACACCCTAAAAAGTCCTTTTTAGGGCTATAACTTCATTTGCCTGTCTCCCTGCTAGCCCCTGCTAGCAAGTGTGTGTGTCAGGCTCACAGCTTATACTGTGTGTGCACAGTGCAACCAATACAATCTTGTTTACTAGTTGTCTACTTTTAAAAAACCAAAACTTTTATTTTGTTAAATCTTAGTTAATTTGCCTGACCGCTAGCCAGTGTGTGTGTCAGGCTTACAAGTACTGTGCCAGAGAGCATGTTGTGTGCATGCTTGAGCTCCAAACAAAAGGCTTTTTAGGGTCTTAGTCCCTCAAATACAAGTTTTATTTTAACACCTTTCTGTTTATAAGCACTTTGTGCACGGTGTTGTTCATTTTTGGGAGTTTTTGTGGTATTTTTCTTAGTTTAATTTGTTTTAGTTTTCTGGGAGCCAAGCTCAGCTCTCTATCCCAGGAGAGTGAGCTGTCTCCTGGATACTTTGCCACACCCCTCCCTTAGCACTTTCACTCCTGGAGCTTTTTTACTTTGACTCTTTTTCTTTTAAAAAGTTTATTAGGTTTTGTTGAAGTTTTTGTTTGGTGTTGGGTTTTATGTTTTTGGGGGAGAGAAGACAAGTAACATCTTTGTAGGCAGTGGGGGAGTTGAAGTTTTGTTTAAAAGGCTTTTTTTAACATCTGACACAGACACAGAGGGGTTAAAAAGCCTCTGTGTTCTCTGTGTTGTTGCAATTAGCAACACATTGCAACAGGCCATTAACCCTTCCACTGCCAAACATCATCTCTCTCTCTCCCTTAGTTTTGTCTTTTTGTTTCTTTTTCACATATATTTTAAAAAAAGAAAACAATAGAAAATCATAAAACAAAAAATAAAAATAAATAAAACAAATAAACTAAAAAAAAAAGGGTCTAAACATGAGGGATAAGACCACTAAGAAGCCTCAGGGGTGAAAAGGGGGAATAATGGCCCCTGAAAATCCTAGCTGCAGCACTGCACAGCAAAGGCCCCAGGCAGATAAGGCAGCCCCAGCTCCTGGTGGTTCTGCCAGCAGACCTACCCCTGTGGCTAATACCTGGTCACAGGTGGTTTCTGCTGGCCCCAGTAATACCACCGCTGGGGCTGAGGGGCAGATCACTAGGAAGCATGGGGTTAAATGTCAGATGTCTGGGGTCTACAGCATTGATATCTATATGCGTGCTGCAGCTACTGTCATCAGCCCCTCTGTTATAGTAGCAGCCAGCAAAATGTACGGGAAAGCAGTTTTCTTTACCCGTACGCTGGCTGCTGCTCACATTCTTGTACAGAGAGGCATCACAGTGGGGGGATTATATGTCCCAATAGAACCCCTGGAAGGGTTGGGCACAAAAGTTACACTCTCTAATGTGCCCCCCTTCCTACCAGACTCCCTCCTGCGCCCCCACCTGCTAACCCTAGGGGAAGTAAAAACACCATTTATTAAAATTCCCCTGGGGTGCAGAGAGAGAGCACTACGTCATGTGCTCTCTTTCAAGAGGCAGGTACAAATGTGCCTGCCTCAGGGCGCAGAAAACATTGAGGGGTCTTTTGGGGTTCCATTTGAGGGGGTGCTCTACAGGATTTTTTACAGCACTACGGAGGTGCAGTGCTATCATTGCAAGGGGTTGGGGCATACACGTAGGAATTGTCCTAATGAAAAGCATCATGCCCCAGCCCCAGCAAATGGCATCTCCGTCAGTACAGCACCCATCCCCGCTGAGCCCATAACAGCGGGGACCTCAAGGGTCATAGCCCCCCCACAGAGCTCAGGCAAGGAGGCCGTTCCTCAAGCCACCACCATGGCCTCCAAACCCCCTTCTTCCCCAAAAAAGCCATCTGTGTCTGTGGTCTCCAGCAAGACTGCAGACACGGGGAAAAAGGGGAAGAATGTCACCGGTCCTCCCAGTGTCACAGCTGCATCTCCCAAGTCCCAATCTGCCCCCACCATAATTACATCAGTTAGTGTGGGGGCACAGTGTAAGCAGAGGGATAATAAGCCCTCTGCAGGGGAGGCAGCTAGTGGCAGCTCCTCTTCCAGGAGTGACGTCCCCAGGAAGAGGAAGCATAAAACCAACAGGGAGGTTGCTGATGAGTGGGAAGTGCTCTATAGTGGAGCACCTCCCTCTAAAAGCAAGAAGAGGAACAAAACATCTCCTCCTCATCCGGTGACATTGTCTGGCACAGTTATTAAGCTCAGCCAGCCGGTGCCAGACCACACATCTCTCTCTCCAGACCCTATAGGGGTTAATGTGGAAAAGGGTCTGGAGGAAAAGCAGGGGCAAGAGGGTCTCCCAAGTGAGGCAGGGGTAGACAAGAAAGATCAGGTTCTGCCTCTGGCCTTTGAGGGGGGACCCAACAAAGCCCCTGCTGAATGGGTAGTCAGTGTCCCTGAGGTGCTGAGCTTCAAGGGCACCAGTCAGTCTCCTCCTCCAGTGTCACTCTCTAGTGACGTACCTCGGGCTTTGTTAGAGCCCCAGGCCGAGTCACTACTGGAGGGGGGGAATATAGGCATGACCCCCATTCAGGACCCCATGGATTTGTCTGTCAGGGGGGATGTGGCACAAGGGGAAGTGGAAATGGGGGAGGGTGATAAAACAGGTTTTCCTGTTAACATCATGGGAGAGCCTGTCTACCCTCCTCAGCCGTCCACTGACCCTAACATCGGTGCCATCCAAGCTGAGCAAGCAGCGGTGGAACTGGCAGAGGAGGCATATAAAGCCTCCAAGGCTTCCATTAAGGAAGCCATGCCAGCCACTGCTGTCCAGCCAGCTACCCCTGAATGCACTCCTGAAGCTACAGGGGTGCAGCAGCAATCCAAGGGTCCATTATTTACCTTGAAGGGTGCTAAAGGGACTCCTTCTGTATCATCTAAGAGGGGGTCCCTGAGAATAAAGCTGAGGAAACTGACTCCAGCCGGGGAGGATGGAGTAAAAGCCCTCAGCCAAGAGGAGCCCAGGGGTGACCCACTAGAAGGAACATCAGATTCTGGGTGGGTTATCCCTGTCAAGGAAATAGATCTATTCCTTGAGAGCACCCTTCATGGACAAAAGAAAAGGAAGGTGCGGCTGGCCTTGGAGAGGTGGAAGAATATGTCGTTTATTCTCCACTCTCCCCAGCAATATCTAGTGGTCAGCACTAGGGCCAAGAATTCTGGGACTGCGGAGCATCTCCGCGTCCGGAAATTCTATAAAATGTGCGTGTCCTATCAGCAGTCTCAAGGATCTGAGGAACGCAAAATTCCTGACACGCAATAATGGCTTTGCACATCAGCACACTAAATACCAATGGCTGTCAAGACAGTTTCCGCAGGTTCCAGGTACTCTCCTATTTATATCAGGGAGGGTACTCTGTGAGCTTCCTGCAGGAAACTCACACCACTCCAGAGGCTGAGGCCTCGTGGCAACTGGAGTGGAGAGGCAGGGTCTTCTTCAGCCACTTCACATCGACGTCATGTGGAGTGGTGACCCTGTTCTCAGAGTCTTTTCAGCCAGAGCTGCTGCTTGTGAAAGCTGTTATCCCAGGCCATCTAATCCACCTCCGGGTCCGAGAGCAGGGTAGCATCATTAACCTAGTTAATATATATGCCCCTGCTGGAGGGCTCGAGAGAGTGAGGTTCCTCGCCAGACTGTCCCAGTTTTTGGAGACGGTTGATGCAGATGAGTGTTTGGTACTCGGGGGTGATTTCAACTGCACCCTCGACGCTCTGGACCGGAATAGTCCAGAGCCGTACCCGCCTTCTGCGTCAGCCCTGCGGGAGATCATCGCCCGCTTCTCCCTGGACGACATCTGGCGAGAGCAGAACCCAGGGGCATCAGACGGTTTCACCTACGTCAGGGTGAGAGCCGGTCTGGTGTCCCACTCCCGGATCGACAGACTATATATATCTAGTCACTATATGTCACGAGTCGGTTCTTGTGCCATTAGGCTGGCTCCGTTCACAGACCACAACTGTGTGTCTGTGACAGTGGCGCTAACGCCAACAGCGCCACGAGCCGCCTATTGGCACTTCAACAATGCTTTGTTGAAGGACCAGGGGCTCGTGACATTGATCCGGGAGTTTTGGACGGACTGGAGGGGTTGCAAGGGGGACTTTGCCACGTTAAAACTGTGGTGGGACGTGGGCAAGGTTCATTTGCGACTTCTGTGTCAGGAATATACCAAGGGTGCGAGTGGGCAGCGCGAAGCTGAGTTGGAGTCACTCCGGGGGGAGGTACTCCATCTGGAGCAGAGGCTGTTCACTTGTAGGGACCAATCCCTGCAGAGCGAGTATGTAGAGAGGAAGGGTGTCCTCTGTGACCTGGAACGACACCAGGCCAAGGGGGCATACGTGCGCAGCCGCTTAGGTTTTCTCAAAGATCTAGACCGCGGCTCGCGCCTCTTCTACTCACTGGAGAAAAAGGGGGGTAACAGTAGGCACATCACCTGTCTTCTAGATGAAGACGGTGCCCCCCTTACAGATCCGGAGAGTATCCGGGATAGAGCCCGGAACTTTTATAAAGATCTTTACTCTCCGGATCCCATTTCTCCAGACGCCTGCAGGGTGCTATGGGAGGGGCTCCCCACAGTCAGTGAGGGTGTAAGAGAGCGGCTTGATATACCACTATCTTTTCAAGAGCTCTCTGAAGCCCTCCGTGCCATGTCCTGTGAAAAGTCTCCAGGACTGGACAAACTGACTGTAGAGTTTTTCCAATTTTTCTGGGAGACTCTGGGACCTGATTTCCATCTGGTCCTTGGGGAAGCCCTGGAGACCGGGGAGATGCCCCTGTCTTGTCGCAGGGCAGTACTTGCCCTGCTGCCCAAAAAGGGGGATCTCCGGCTTATTAAGAACTGGCGACCGGTCTCTCTGCTCAGCACGGACTACAAGATTGTAGCTAAAGCCATCTCGCTTAGACTTGGGTCTGTGCTGGCAGAATTGGTTCACCCTGACCAGTCTTATGCGATCCCGGGCCGGACTATCTTGGATAGTATCTTTCTGGTCCGGGATCTATTGCATTATTCTCGCAGGACTGGTCTGTCACTCGCCTTTCTCTCTTTAGATCAAGAGAAGGCGTTTGACAGGGTGGACCATGGTTACCTCATAGCCACTCTGCAAGCGTACGGCTTTGGCCCACAGTTTGTGGGCTTTATAAGAACGCTGTACGCCTCTGCAGAGTGTTTACTTAAAATCAATTGGTCCCTAACAGCACCTTTGGTATTTGGACGAGGGGTGCGTCAAGGATGTCCCTTGTCTGGACAGTTATATGCACTGGCCATTGAGCCTTTCCTCTGCCTACGGAGGAAAAGGCTCACAGGGCTGGTGCTAAAAGATCCAGACATGCGGATTGTCCTTTCAGCTTATGCTGACGATGTGCTCCTCGTGGCCCAGGATCCAGTTGATCTTGAGCTGGCAAAACAGTGCCAGGAGGTATATTCAGCTGCCTCCTCCGCTCAGATCAACTGGTCCAAATGCACAGGCCTTTTAGAGGGTAATTTACAGGTGGACTCTTTGCCTCCCACGTTTCGTGACATCACGTGGGAGGCAGATGTCATTCAATATCTGGGGGTCTACCTGTCCGCTGCGGACGCTTCCGTCCCAGACAACTGGAGGGAGTTAGAGGGCAGTGTCCTCTCTCGTCTGGGACGATGGAGGGGTCTAGCAAAAATGCTTTCCCTTAGGGGGCGGACTCTAGTGGTGAATCAGCTGGTGGCTTCTCAGATCTGGCACCGGCGGATTTGTCTGAGTCCGACCCCCGAGTTTGTCACCAATATCCAGAGGAATTTGTTAGATTTCCTCTGGATGGGAAGGCATTGGGTCTCTGCAGGGGTGGCAAGTCTGCCTTTGGTGGAGGGTGGACAGGGAGTAGTTTGTGTGTGCTCCCAGTTGTCCACCTTCCGCCTTCAGTACCTGCAGAGATACCTATATGCAGATCCCTCTCCGCAGTGGTGCGCACTGGCATCCAGCTTTTATCGCCAGTTGCGCAACCTGGGGTATGACCGGCAATTATTTCTGATCAGGCCCGAGGGGTTTGGGAGAGACCTCTCTGTGTTGCCGGCATACTACCAGGAAACCCTCAAGGCCTGGAGCATGGTCTCCGTGACCAGGCAGGGCGTGCCTTTGGGGGATGAAATATTCACAGAGCCCCTGCTATTTAATGCAGCAGTGGGGGCTCCAATGTTACAGTCCCCCAGTATCATCCGCCGCCTTAGTCATGCACGGATGACCCGAGTCGGGGATCTCCTGGAATACGGGCGTTCTGATTGGGTGTCACCCCAGGAGCTTGCGCTCCGTTTGGGATATGTGACGCCCAAAGTCTCAGGGCGCTTGCTCCAGGAGATTAGAGATGCCATCTCCCCCGACTCGCGCACCTTCCTTCGCGGGGCTTTGCAGGCCGGAGTGCCACATGCACCTTTCAACACCTCTTCTCCGGCTGTTTGCATTGGACACAAGCCCCGTGTTTCCCCTCAGGCTCCTCCTGTCCCCAACCTCTCGAGGTTGAGGGACATACCCTTGGCATGCTTTCGCGGCATGCCGAGGAAGAGCTTATATTCTCTCGTGCTCCATACAGTGCACTTCCTTGCCCTCGTGACCCGTCCCGATACCATCTGGAGGCGGGTCCTACCAGCTGACGAGGGCAAGAGGCCCCGGTGGAGGGAACTTTATTCTGATTTAGTTCCACGACCCACCGGGGACTTGAGTTGGAGAGTGCTCCATGGTGCACTGAGCACGGGAGAGTACTTAGCTAAATTCACGGACTCTCCCTCCACTTGTCCATTCTGTGGCAAGGGAGAGTCCGTGTATCATGTTTATTTTAGTTGCCCCAGACTGCAGCCCCTCTTGTCACTCTTGAGGGGCCTCCTCCTGCAGTTCTGGCTGCATTTCTCCCCTCACATTTTTATTTTTGGGCGCCCAGTGTCCCGGGGCAATAAGGCCAGGGACCTCCTCGTCAACCTGCTCCTGGCATTAGCCAAGTTGGCTATATATAAGTCCAGGAAGCAGTGTTTGATAGGGGGGGTTCCCTTGTCACCTGAGGCCATATTCCGGGTGCTGGTGCGCTCCCGTATCCGGGCAGAGTACCACCTGGCTTTGTCTACTGGGGGAATGGATGAGTTTGTCTCCCAGTGGGCTGTAGATGGTGTGCTCTGCTCGGTATCCCCCCATCCGGTTTCTTTATCTTTCAACCTTCTAATATGATTTTTATTTAGTTTACAGAAAATGTTTTCTCATAATTTTAAAATACACTGTGCCAAGTTCAACCAATCCAATCTAGTGGTGTACCAGCAATCTACATTAAAAAAAACAACACTTTTTTTCTGTGTAATCTAATTTCATTTGCCTGCCTGCCAGCGTGTGTGTCTTAGGCTCACATCGTATACTGTGCCCACTTGCCCAGTCAGTGCCACCACTCATATCTGGTGTAACAGTCAGTAGTGCACATTTAAACAAAGAATACAATTTTGACTGTAATACATTGAATAGCAGTTACTTGTCTGGAAGCGTCTGTGTCAGGCCTACAGCGTCTACTCTGCCAACTTCTGCAAGTGCACAGTGCCACTCATATCTGTTGTCACAGTAGCTTGCACGCATAGTACCACTAATCGGAAAAAAAAATGACAGGCAGAGGCAGGACACCCCACAGGGGCCATCGTGGTCGTGGTGCTGTGATTCCCTTTGGCCCTACAATAATGCCCAGTGTTCAGAGGCCAGTTACCCTGAACTTGAAAAGTTCAGAGAACGTAGTTGACTGGCTAACACAGGACACCCAATCTTCTACAGCTTCCGCTTGGAACATTGACGCACCATCCTCCTCCAGCTTAGCTTCGGGCACCTCTCAAGTTACCACTCGCCCGCCTGCCGCCACCACCAACACTAGTACCACAGCCGATTCAATTGATCAGTCAGAAGAGTTATTTACACATCAGTTTGAAGAAATGAGTGATGCCCAACCATTATTGCCAGAGGATGTAGATAACAGGGATATGTCTCAGTCAGGCAGCAGTACACACATGTACGTACGATGTGATGATGATGATGTACCCACTGCTGCTTCCTTTGTTCAGTTGTCAGATACAAGTGAGGCGGGTGATGATGATGACGATGCGTCCGTGGATGTCACGTGGGTGCCCGCTGGAAGAGAAGAAGAACAGGGGGAAAGTTCAGATGGGGAGACAGAGACGAGGAGGAGACGAGTTGGAAGCAGAGGGAGGTCATCGCAATGAGCTAGTGGCACAGTCAGACAGCATGCATCAGCACCCGGGGTCAGCCAGACAGCACGCCAATCAACGCATGCTGTTGCCACCACCAGAATGCCGTCACCGCAGAGCTCAGCAGTGTGGCTTTTTTTGTGTGTGTCTGCCTCTGACAACAGTGATGCCATTTGCAACCTGTGCCAAAAGAAACTGAGTCGTGGGAAGTCCAACACCCACAAAGGTACAACTGCTTTGCGAAGGCACATGATGTCACATCTCAAACGCCAATGGGATCAACACATGAGTACAAGCAGCACACAAACTCAAAGCCGCCATCCTCCTCCTGGTCCAGCATCTTCATCCACGTCAACCACTGCTGTCCTACTTGCCCCCTCTCAACCATCCGCCACTCCGTCTCTCGCCTCTTGCTGTTCCTGCTCATCTCCCCACAGTCAGTTGTCTGTCAAGGGCATGTTTGAGCGTAAGAAGCCAATGCCACAAAGTTACCCCCTTGCCCGGCGTCTGACAGCTGGCTTGTCTGAACTCTTAGCCCGCCAGCTTTTACCATACAAGCTGGTGGAGTCTGAGGCTTTCAAAAAATTTGTAGCGATTGGGATACCGCAGTGGAAGGTACCCGGCCGAAATGTCTTTGCCCAAAAGGCAATCCCCAACCTGTACTCGATTGTGCAAAAGGAAGTAATGGGATCTCTGGAACACAGTGTTGGGGCAAGGGTCCATCTGACCACTGATACCTGGTCTGCAAAGCATGGTCAGGGCAGGTATATCACCTACACTGCGCATTGGGTAAACCTGCTGACGCCTGCCAAGCATGGAAGCCGTGACTCTGCAGAGGAGTTGGTAAGACCGCCACGACTTGCAGGCAGGCCTGCTGCCACCTCCTCTACTCCTCTTACTCCATCCTCTTCGATAACCTCCTCAGCTGAGTCCTCTTCTGCTGCGTCTTGCTCCACATCAACAGTACCCCCCAGCTCCCCAGATACTATTCCACATCCCGGATACGGCAGTGTCATGCCGTCTTGGAGTTGACTTGCCTGAAAGCAGAGAGTCACACCAGGCCAGCACTCCTGTCCGCTCTGAACGCACAGGTGGATCAATGGCTGACTCCGCACCAACTAGAGATTGGCAAAGTGGTTTGTGACAATGGAAGAAATTTGTTGGCGGCATTGAATTTGGGCAAGTTGACGCATGTGCCGTGCATGGCACATGTGTGTAATCTGATCGTACAGCGCTTTGTCCATAAGTATCCAGGCTTACAGGATGTCCTGAAGCAGGCCAGAAAGGTGTGTGGCCATTTCAGGCGTTCCTACACGGCCATGGCGCACTTTTCAGATATCCAGCGGCGAAACAACATGCCAGTGAGGCGCTTGATTTGTGACAGCCCCACACGTCGGAATTCAACACTCCTAATGTTCGACCGCCTGCTCCAACAAGAAAAAGCCATTAACTAGTATTTGTATGACCGGGGTGCTAGGACAGCCTCTGCGGAGCTGGGGATTTTTTTGCCACGTTACTGGACGCTCATGCCCAATGCCTGTAGGCTCATGCGTCCTTTTGAGGAGGTGACAAACCTTGTCAGTCGCATCGAAGGCACCATCAGCAAATTCATACCATTTGTTTTCTTCCTGGAGCATGCCCTGCGAAGAGTGCTGGATCAGGCCGTAGATGAGCGTGACGAGGAAGAGTTGTGGTCACCATCGCCACCAGAAACAGCCTTATCAGCATCGCTTGCTGGACCTGCGGCAACGCTGGAATAGAATTGTGAGGAAGAGGAGTCAGCGGAGAAATGTGGCTTTGAGGGGGAGGAGGAAGACCAATCACAACAGGCATCCCAGGGTGCTCGTTTTCACCTATCTGGTAACCGTGGTGTTGTACGTGGCTGGGGGGAAGAACATATCTTCAGCGAGATCACTGAGGACGAGGAACGGGACATGGGTAGCTCTGCATCCAACTTTGTGCAAATGGGGTCTTTCATGCTGCCGTGCCTGTCGCAGGACCCTCGTATAAAAAGGCTGAAGGGGAACGACCTGTACTGGGTGTGAACGCTACTAGACCCCCGGTATAAGCAGAAAGTGCCTGAATTGTTACCAAATTACCGCAAGTCAAAAAAGGATGCAGCAGGTCCAAAACAAATTAACAAGTATGCTTTACACAGCATATAAGGGTGATGTCACAGCACAAGGGCAATATAACAGTGGAAGAGGTGAAAGTAATCCTCCTCCCACGACCACGCCGACAAGGACAGGACGTTTAAAACATGTGTTGTTGATGGAGGACATGCGGACCTTTTTCAGTCCTACGCATCGCAACAGCCCTTCGGAATCCACCCTCAGAGAACGACTTGACCGACAGGTAGCAGACTACCTCGCCTTAACTGCAGATATCGACACTCTGAGGAGCGATGAACCCCTTGACTACTGGGTATGCAGGCTAGACCTGTGGCCTGAGCCCAATTTGCAATTGAACTTCTGGCCTGCCCCGCTTCAAGTGTCCTGTCAGAAAGGACCTTCAGTGCTGCAGGAGGTTTTTTCACCGAGAAGAGAAGTCGCCTAGGGCAAAAAAGTCTAGATTGCCTCACCTTTATAAAGATGAATGAGGGATGGATCCCGAAGGGACTGACACTGATACATTCGACTGAAAAAGGCCTGATGAGATGAGCTGCATTCGGCTAAAAATGGTCCACACGCTGCTGTATGTTATCTGTGAATGCCGGATGACTTGCGTAAATTATCCGCCACCAACTAGGGTTCAAGAAGAGGCAATGTTTTATGGCACTTTCTGCCTGGGGAACAAAAGTCAATTTTTCTGGCCGCTGTAACAGCAGCGGCTGCAACAATACCTAATTTTTAAATTTACATTTTTATGTCAGAAGGCAAACGGCATGCAATGAAAAAGAAAGCATATTGAACAGTCTTGCATAACACAACAGTTGTGCAAAAATACATATTTACAATGAAGACATTTTGTTAAAATTAGCTGGCTAGGCCTTCTTATTTTTACTTTTTTGGTTAATAAATTTTCTTTTTTTTTACTGTGATTGCAATTTTTAAGAGAAACATAAGACATGGTAAAACAGACAATAGTAAAGAGTATATCAGCAGTTAACACCAAAGTCCTATTATCTATCATCCCTCCAGCAGTAGCTTATTATTTACAATATCTAACCTGCTCAATCGCCCTTGGGTTACCCTAGGGCAGGCTTCAGTAGGCGACCTCTCCTTTCCTCGGATGATTTTGCCGCCGGTTGCTTCTGAAGGGTCTCCTCCAGGGCTCCCCCACTCCGGTCCTTCCCCCCGAGTCGCTTCAACCATTAACAAATGTTTTATTATATTAGGGGGGCACTAAATGGTGATGTTATCCAGGGATCCCAAATTGTCTGGAACTGGGTGATTCTATCCAAGACTACATGGTTTAATCTCTCGTTAAGCAGTAAATAGTTGATTTTTTTTTATTAATTCCTGAAAGTTTTAATTTGGGGTTTTCCAACTACTAGCTATGCATATTTTTTCTTTCAAAAAATATTTTATTAGTTCAGGTAATATATCATATTCAAACAACCATTTCCATGTTACATATATATCCATACATGTTAATACATCACTGAGTTACCTTATCTCTATTAATACTTAGTTTACCCCTTTCCATTCCATAATCTTGGAGCTTATACCATATCCAGGGCTAGTATGTTATCTGGATTTGGTTGTACCTGTAGCCTAAAAATATATATATATTTTTTACTTTTCAGTTATTAATATAGCTTTAATTCAGTTTGTTTTAAGTTGATTCCCTTTAAGTCTTGAATCCGACTATAATTGGGGAAAAAAATAACTAGTTTTAACATTTAACATGTTGGGAAAGGGAAAGGTCCACAAACATCCTCCTTTTTTACATAAATATGATGTAAAATATAGCACTTACCTCCGTCCTCCGCCCCTCTAAGGATCCACACACACCTCCATCCATCCCGTTCTCTTGAGAATAACCTCTCCCATTTAGGGGAGCCCCTATTCCGGACCTAAATTTCTTTAATTGTCTCCAGATGATATGCTATCCCTTAATTGCAGCCACGGAGACCATATATCTCAAAATGTATCCATGGAGTTGTCTACTAAATGGGTAAGGCGTTCATTTATAAGGATAACGTTTAATTTATTTTTAACCACCTGAAAGTGTAGGGTATACGATTTCCATTGTCTGGCTATATGGTTCTTTGTGGCCAACATGATGAACTTTAATAGCCTATTTTGAGCGGGCGAGAGACAGACATGCGGAACACCCAGCATGCAGTTTTCTATATTAGCAGAAATCTGAATCTTAAACATTTTAGAAGCTAGTAAGCATGTTTCTTCCCATAGTCTTATGACTGCCGAACACTCCCACCAGACATGAATAAATGTAGCCTCATTACCACTGTTCCTAAAACATGAGCTGCTCCGTTTTGGATCCCATTTATTTAGCTTAAAAGGAGTAATATATGTCCTGTGTAGGACCTTTATTGAAGTCTCAAGCAGACTATAATTTAAAGATCCCCTACTTAAGCCTCGCCAACTTTTATCCCATGTGCTGTCTGCCAACTTGGTGCCCAAATCCCTCTCCCAGGCTTTGGTATAGTCTGGTTTGTTTGCCCATGAGTTTTCATTAAATAGTTCATACATGAGGCTAATAATACCAGTCTAAAAGGGGGAATCCCTACATTTTTTGAGTAGCCAGGTGTTTCTTTGGAGGGTTCCCCTACCACTTATCATATATATAAAATGATGTATCCTGCAAAAATTATAGTGTTTAGCCAGGGGTAAAGTGTATCTATCTCTCACCCGCTCAAAGGTCATTATTTTGTCGTCATGCCACCATGGACCAACCCTTAGTAGGTTCTGAGACTTCCACCAACTGAGAGAGCTTTCCGGAAGATGTATCTTAAAGTGGGGATTGGGTACGATAGGGGTAAGATCTGATACCCGAGTGTCCAGTTTTTGTGTCCAGTTCATCTCCGTCCATATTTTTAATGAGTGCTTAATCAACAGGTTTTTCAAGTTTCTCAAAAAAGTATACAGGCCTGGAACCCATATTACTGTATCCCATGTATAAGGTGACATGCATACATTTTCCATAAATACCCAGAGCAGCTGATGTGTGGGAGAATGCGCCAGAGGAATGAAAGCCAGCTGCGCTGCCTTGTAATACAGTTTGAGATTCGGGCACGATAGGCCCCCTTTCCCTTTTGGTCTATATATATTATTTTTTGAGATACTCGGGGCTTTATGATTCCAAATAAATCTAAAAATTAGTTTTTTCCCCTTTGAATCTTTATGTGTTGTAAGCGATATCCCGGGAGTTTTTATCTGGCTGACAGGGATTTGTAGTATGTATCTATCAAGTTCATAAATTTGCCTGCAAACCCAAATTTCTGTAATACTGCTTTTAAATAAGGCCATTCCAACGTATAAAAGGCCTTTTCTATATCTAACGCCAAAAGGCATGT
The DNA here is from genome assembly GCA_027410445.1 of Discoglossus pictus. Lineage (NCBI taxonomy): Eukaryota > Metazoa > Chordata > Amphibia > Anura > Alytidae > Discoglossus > Discoglossus pictus. The sequence goes on along the minus strand of CM050169.1, from coordinate 210,747,350 downwards.
GGGTATCTGATGTTGGGATGACCATGAGATTAAATTTTGTGTCCGTCTGATATTGTCCCCCGTTTGTCTATGGGGGATAAACCCTGTTTGGTCTTTATGGATTATGGAGGGGAGAAATCGCGAAATCCTGTTTGCCATTAATTTGGCCAAAATTTTTATATCCCCGTTTAGGATTGATATAGGGCAGTAATTTGTAAGTTCTAATGGGTCTCGTCGTTCTTTCGGGAAACATATCATATTTGCATGCTTTAGTTCTTGTGGCATGGGAGAGCCTTCTAAAATTTGATTGAAAAGTGTGGCTAAGTGGGGTAATAACAAGTCTATAAAAGTTTGGTAATAGAGATTTGTAAATCCATCCGGGCCCGGGTAGCTATGTGTATTTTGAATGCTAAAGCCATTAATTGGAGAAGCTTGTTCTAGGATTGAGATAAGTTTTTTTTTATGTGTATCCCCAGTAAGCAGGATTCCATTGAAAGATAAATATCCTTTTGCAAGGATTGGAGGCCCATGATTTAGCTGAAGTCTTTTATAGTGGACATGAGTGCTGGTATAGAGAGAAGGGGCTTGGTCAGGGTGCAAAGTATATCGTCCGCGAAAAGTGAACATGATGGTGTCCTACTTGCACCCCCTGGATGGCATGGTTGGTTCTGATTGCCTGCGCTAGGGGTTCAATGGCAAGAGCAAAGAGCAGTGGGGAGAGTGGGCATCCCTGCCTGGTCCCTCTCTGTATTTGGATTTTGGCCTTATGGTCCCCTGGTATCTTTAAGTTAGCTACTGGTGAGTCGTAGTACCTTCTGAGCAGGTTGAGAAAGCGTCCCTCAAATCCAAACTTATCTAGCATTTTGTACATATATGGCCATTCCACCGTATCAAAAGCCTTCTCTATGTCTAGGGCTAGAGGGCAAACTGGGTTGTTATAGTGTTGAGCCAAGAACTGGGCGTTCAGAACCCTCCTAACATTATCTCCTGCCTCTCTGAAAGGAATGAACCCCGTTTGGTCCTTGTGTATTTAGTCCAGTAAAAAGCTAGATATTCGTTTGGCCATAATTTTAGCTAGGATCTTGACATCCACATTGATTAGGGGTATGGGGCGATAATCTTTAACCTCTAAAGGGTCCCTACCCTCTTTTGGAAAGACTATGAGGTTGGCCTGATTCAATTAAGGGGGCATAGGTTCTCCATTTAGTATAGCGTTAAACAAAGATGTTAGGTGCGGGGGTAAGCAAGGGCTCAAATTTCTTATAGTACAGATGAGTAAAACCGTCTGGCCCTGGGGACTTGCCAAATTGAAGATCTTGGATTGAAGATTTAACTTCCTCTTGGGATATGTCTAGGTTCAAGTTGTCCAATTGAGGTACAGGTATTTTGTGGACTTCTTGCTGTAGTAGGAAGGACTCTATGTCAGATCCGCTGCAGCGGGATTGGGATGAATATATGGTCTGATAGAAGTTTTGAAATGTTTCTTGGATAGCATTGGGGCTAAAGGAGGTTTGGCCATCAGGTAGTCTAAAGATACCGTATATTATGTCCTCTCTTGGGGGGTAAAGACACTAATAATTCCTCCAATAAAATTATGTTTTTTATGTGGGCAAGGTCCCTGGTTAGCCCCTTGGGTTATCTGTTAAAAAGAGTGGTGCAAAGACTGTGGGGGCTGTTAGCCTCCTTGTCCCCGTGTGGCCGTTTAGAATCCCTGCTGCTGCATGTTTCAGCTTTATTAAGATGTAATTGTACAGCGTTTGACTCAAGTAGCTGCCTGTGCATGGTCAGTTTGGCTTAATTGCTGGGCCCTTTTCCTGCCAAGATGGCGACCGTCAGTCCATGGGCCTCTATGTCCCAATCACTACCTTTGTCCCCGCTTGTGTGCTTATTTGGGATGGCCCCCCTTTATATCTCCGGCCCGTGGCCTTCTCAGGTCCCCCCCTCAATCTCTGAGTGTGGGTATGCGGGGCTGTGGCGTTGAATCAGGCCTACCTTCTTCTCTGCTCGCTGCAAGATCAACAATACCTAATTTTTCAGGCATGTGTACATGCCTAATTTTTCTGGCCTCTGGTGCTGCACTGTGGCTTCAACAACCAAACCCCCAAAAAAGTCACATAACAGGGATTAAACTGATAGGAGTAGTACTACTTAACACAACACTCATGTCTGGTGTAACAGTAGTGTACATTTAAAACAAAAAACAAAAAATTCTACTGTAATAGACTGCATAGCAGTTAGTTGTCTGCAAGCGTGTGTGTCAGACCTAAAGCGTCTACTCTGCCAACTTCTGCAAGTGCACAGTGCCACTCATATCTGTTGTCACAGTAGCTTGCACGCATAGTACCAATCTTTCAAAACCTGTAATGATGAATGAGGTCTAGAGTAGCCTGGTTCCCTTATACTCTACAGGTTGAGACCTAATGTTTGGGTGACTCCAGACCAACACATGAGTACAAGCAGCACACAAACTCAAAGCCGCCATCCTCCTCCTGGTCCAGCATCATCAGCCACATCAACCACTGCTGTCCTCCTTGCCCCCTCTCAACCATCCGCCACTCCGTCTCTCGCCTTGAGCAGTTCCTGCTCATCTGCCCATAGTCAGGTGCCTGTAAAGGACATGTTTGAGCGTAAGAAGCTAATGTCACAAAGTGCCCCAAATTTGAAGTGATACGACCAACAAAGCATTTTTTCCATCTCCCGGTTCTAAAAATCCAGGCCTTATACACTCCCCCTGATAGGTGCTGTAACAGGTATTAAACTGATAAGAGTAGTATTTACAAACACGCCACTCCTATATGGTGGCACCTTTGATTGCACGTGCCGTGCCCCAAAATTGAAGTGATATGACCAACCAAGCATCTTTTTCCATCTCCCGGTTCTAAAAATCCAGGCCTTATACACGCCCCCTGATAGGTGACGTAACAAGTATTAAACTGATAAGAGTAGTACTTACAAACACGCCACTCCTATATGGTGGCACCTTTGATTGCACGTGCCGTGCCCCAAAATTGAAGTGATATGACCAACCAAGCATCTTTTTCCATCTCCCGGTTCTAAAAATCCAGGCCTTATACACGCCCCCTGATAGGTGACGTAACAAGTATTAAACTGATAAGAGAAGTACTTACAAACACGCCACTCCTATCTGGTGGCACCTTTGATTACACGTGCCATGCCCCAAAATTGAAGTGATACGACCAACCAAGCATCTTTTTCCATCTCACGGTTCTAAAAATCCAGGCCTTATACACGCCCCCTTATAGGTGCTGTAACAGGTATTAAACTGATAAGAGTAGTACTTATAAACACGCCACTCCTATATGGTGGCACCTTAGATTGCACGTGCCGTGCCCCAAAATTGAAGTGATATGAACAACCAAGCATCTTTTTCCATCTCCCGGTTCTAAAAATCCAGGCCTTATACATGCCCCCTGAAAGGTGACGTAACAAGTATTAAAATGATAAGAGTAGTACTTACAAACACGCCACTCCTATCTGGTTGGCTGCTTTGATTGCACGTGCCGTGCCCCAAAATTGAAGTGATATGACCAACCAAGCATCTTTTTCCATCTCCCGGTTCTAAAAATCCAGGCCTTATACACGCCCCCTGATAGGTGCTGTAACAGGTATTAAACTGATAAGAGTAGTACTTATAATCACTTCAATTTTGGGGCACAGCACGTGCAATCTAAGGTGCCACCATATAGGAGTGGCACCACTCCTATATGGTGGCACCTTAGATTGCACGTGCTGTGCCCCAAAATTGAAGTGATATGAACAACCAAGCATCTTTTTCCATCTCCCGGTTCTAAAAATCCAGGCCTTATACACGCCCCCTGATAGGTGACGTAACAAGTATTAAAATGATAAGAGTAGTACTTACAAACACGCCACTCCTATCTGGTTGGCTGCTTTGATTGCACGTGCCGTGCCCCAAAATTGAAGTGATATGACCAACCAAGCATCTTTTTCCATCTCCCGGTTCTAAAAATCCAGGCCTTATACACGCCCCCTGATAGGTGCTGTAACAGGTATTAAACTGATAAGAGTAGTACTTACAAACACGCCACTCCTATATGGTGGCACCTTTGATTGCACGTGCCGTGCCCCAAAATTGAAGTGATACGACCAACCAAGCATCTTTTTCCATCTCCCGGTTCTAAAAATCCAGGCCTTATACACGCCCCCTGATAGGTGACGTAACAAGTATTAAACTGATAAGAGTAGTACTTACAAACACGCCCCTCCTATCTGGTGGCACCTTTGATTGCACGTGCTGTGCCCTAAAATTGAAGCGATATAACCAACCAAGCATTTTTTTCCATCTCCCGGTTCTAAAAATCCAGGCCTTATACACGCCCCCTGATTGGTGACGTAACAAGTATTAAACTGATAAGAGTAATACTTACAAACACGCCACTCCTATCTGGTGGCACCTTTGATTGCACGTGCCGTGCCCCAAAATTGAAGTGATACGACCAACCAAGCATCTTTTTCCATCTCCCGGTTCTAAAAATCCAGGCCTTATACACGCCCCCTGATAGGTGACGTAACAAGTATTAAACTGATAAGTGTAGTACTTACAAACACGCCACTCCTATCTGGTGGCACCTTTGATTGCACGTGCCGTGCCCCAAAATTGAAGTGATACGACCAACCAAGCATCTTTTTCCATCTCCCGGTTCTAAAAATCCAGGCCTTATACACTCCCCCTGATAGGTGACGTAACAAGTATTAAACTGATAAGAATAGTACTTACAAACACGTCACTCCTATCTGGTGGCACCTTTGATTGCACGTGCCGTGTCCCAAAATTGAAGTGATACGACCAACCAAGCATCTTTTTCCATATCCCGGTTCTAAAAATCCAGGCCTTATACACGCCCCCTGATATGTGACGTAACAAGTATTAAACTGATAAGAGTAATACTTACAAACACGCCACTCCTATATGGTGGCACCTTTGATTGCACGTGCCGTGCCCCAAAATTGAAGTGATATGACCAACCAAGTATCTTTTTCCATCTCCCGGTTCTAAAAATCCAGGCCTTATACACGCCCCCTGATAGGTGACATAACAAGTATTAAACTGATAAGAGTAGTACTTACAAACACGTCACTCCTATCTGGTGGCACCTTTGATTGCACGTGCCGTGCCCCAAAATTGAAGTGATACGACCAACCAAGCATCTTTTTCCATCTCCCGGTTCTAAAAATCCAGGCCTTATACACGCCCCCTGATAGGTGACGTAACAAGTATTAAACTGATAAGAGTAGTACTTACAAACACGTCACTCCTATCTGGTGGCACCTTTGATTGCACGTGCCGTGCCCCAAAATTGAAGTGATATGACCAACCAAGCATCTTTTTCCATCTCCCGGTTCTAAAAATCCAGGCCTTATACACGCCCCCTGATAGGTGACGTAACAAGTATTAAACTGATAAGAGTAGTACTTACAAACACGTCACTCCTATCTGGTGGCACCTTTGATTGCACGTGCCGTGCCCCAAAATTGAAGTGATATGACCAACCAAGCATCTTTTTCCATCTCCCGGTTCTAAAAATCCAGGCCTTATACACGCCCCCTGATAGGTGCTGTAACAGGTATTAAACTCATAAGAGTAGTACTACTTAACACACCTTATAATAATGCAGAGAGAGGCAATGCAGTGAGAGGAGTCTGAAGAAGAGGAGTCAGAGGAGGAAGGTGGCTTTGAGGAGGTGGAAGACCAAACACAGCAGGCGTCCCAGGGGGCTTGTTGTCACCTTTCGGGGACCCTTGGTGGCTGGGTGGAGGAAGAGACATTCAATGACATCAGTGAGGACAAGGAAAGGGACATGGCTAGCTGGGTATCCAACCTTGTGCAAATGGGGAGTTTGCGGTTGTGCAAATGGACTGTTTGCGGTTGTTTGCGGTGCGTTAAACGTGGAGTTTGGTCTGTCACTGTGAAGCGGGTGTAACCCTTACACTACCTGATCGATACAACATCATACCTGATGTTTTAAAGCACGTTATTAGGTAATCTATGCCCTTTATGGCTTAAAACCAGACTCTGCATCAACTATGTAATTTTCCGTGGGAGTTTTGCCATGGATCCCCCTCCGGCATGCCACAGTCCAGGTGTTAGTCCCCTTGAAACAACTTTCCCATCACTATTGTGGCCAGAAAGAGTCCCTGTAGGTTTTAAAAATTGCCTGCCCATTGAAGTCTATGGCGGTTCGCCGGTTCGCGAACATTTGCGGCGGGTTGCGTTCGCGGTTCGCGAACCGAAAATTTTATGTTCGCGACATCAATAGTCATTTACAGTGCATTATTGATTTTTTTTATTTTCATTTACAGTGCTATGGACATGGCTTTAACCCTCTCTAGTACTCGTAGCATTTTCTTCTACATTTGCTGTTTACGTGTGTGAAAATTTGCGGGCTTGCGGAATTCTAGAAATTGAATAGCGATTCGCGATTTTAGCAATTGCTATTGTCTCAGATCAAAGGCTTCGATGGGCTGTAAGTTCCGGTTTTAACAACCGTAAGGATTTCAAGCCTGTAACATGTAGCCCGTTTGCGGCTCGCAAAAAGACTCTAATTGAATAGTAAATTAGCTTATAGGCCGCATTACGTGCACCCATAACTTACAATTGCTCAATTGAATGAGGCTCTATATGTTTGTCTCCTGGGCAGAGTATACATTTTAAAATAAGTTAAAGTTAACATGTTTTCTTACTTTTAAATGTATTTTCTCTCAAGCAGACCTGTTTATCTGGTGCTCCCTGTGATTATCAGGGGCATGGTCAGCTTTGCTGGCAGGTGGACCAGCATGGAGCTTTTATATATATCTATATATATATATATATATATATATATATATATATATATATATAAAATAAAATTCCTAATAATATCTGTCAAACATTAATACATTGAAACCCAAATATTTAATCGTTTTTGGATTATTAGTTTTTATCTGTTTCTGACCACTTGGAAGTCTTGCGTAGCCTATGCATGTAAAGGGTCATTACAAAGTAAAATTGGAGCAGTAATGCAGAAAATGTGAGGTTTAGTTACCATTTTCTTCATTGAAATGGACACAATGGGTTTGATCTCCTGTGCACTCCATGGAGAAATTAGGGTCACAGTTATCATTAACAGAATAGCAGGAAGGGCAAATGACGCCATTCTTCGTTTTGTTTGATATTCGGGTCACTGATGCAAACAGAGAAAACAGTAAGGAAATAATTTACAAGCAAGGCTCAGAAAAATCTGAAAAATATTGTATTGATATAAAGAAACAAGCTTACCATATATTGCTTATTTTGTCAGTTCCTTCAACGAACACCCAGTAAATAATAATTAGTCATTGTGTTATACATATACTATCTGGTAGCAAAGCTGGAAGAGCCTTGATTCTAGTCAGTAGTCAGTTAGAAGTTGACAATAAAGTAAGCTTAGAGTAAGCTTCCTTGGGTTTCCTCAGGCACAATCCTCAACAGGTCATCACCAACAGTTTAAAATTCAGACAATGATGGTACAAGATCCCACTTCCTGCTTGTTCCTGGTGCTCCCTCTGTGAGTATCATATGGACACTGGTCTCTCTCAGAAGTGTAGAAATTGGGTTACTATCACTTTTCTCTCTAGATATCACAATGTGGTTTATCTTTTTGGTACGATTTGTGAGACTTCTAATCTCTATTCTGGGATATATTCAGGAAGTAGAACATTTTAAAATATCTGGTATGTGTATCCTCTCTTTTATGCATACTATTCTAAGAACTGGCACAATGACATGTAGACCCCACAGAAATAATATGTTCTGGCAACTCAGCATGAAATCTATTTAATTCAGTGCCAACAGTGAATTGAAAGCTGGTCTTGGATTTACCGAACAGACACATTTAGTCAAAAGTTTCAGAACTTATAATATTAGAGAAACAGTGATCATTATGTGTACTAATTTTAGAGCAAAAATAATTAAAAGCAAATCGCAGGAGTGAGTGACAACATTTCTGAAAACAGTATACCTCATAATATTTTAAATAAGCATTTCTAATTTATCTATTGGATTTATTGCCATGTATTTTGTTATAGTGTTATCAAAACTAGTGTTTCACAAATGAAGTACTAGCACACACTGATGAGATCTGTTTAGATTTAAACAGTGACTGTCTGTGGTTTATGTGTGTATTTTTAAAAGTAGAGAAGAGTCATTTGACTCTAATCTATATGTAGTAGAGATTAATTCAGGGCTTCATTTCCTATAGACATAAACATGGAGATTTTCTAAGAGTGACTGTATGATGCACCTATGTGCAATTTTACTACTGAACCCCCCAGAATGGAGAGAAGTTAATGGAGTATTTCATTTTATGTAATTTTATTTAATGACAAGGCACACTTAGATGCAGAAAAAATATCAATACCATGTTTATATTGAGGTATTTGTTCAGAGAGACTGCATCATAAGTCACTAGACTCAACTGTGCAAGGTTCGAAATGTATTTGAGTCATCTGCTCATATGGCTCAGTAAACAAAGCATTCAACTGTTTTGTAATAGTTATAGGGTACATGCTCTCTTGCTCTTTTTTATATTTTTTTGAAATGTGTAATTAGTTTATGGTTACAAAGGGGAAGAAAAAAAGATCTCTTTTTTGGGGGCACCTCCTATTCTGATCTCATTCTAGGAGGCCAAAAAAGCCTGAAAAATTGTACTTAAAATATAAGTTGTATTAATTAATTTGTGAAAAAGCTTGTTAAAAAATATGAATAAGACACAGTCTGGACCTAAGCTTATATATTGTTGTGGTGGGATTCCTCTTAATCTGTGAGGGTACACTTCAGATTTTATTATATATTTAGAATCAGCATATCTTCCACAGAACTCCACCTGAATGCAGTTTTAAATCAATCTAAGATATCTTTAAAACACACTGCAGCCCCGAATATCCCACATAACTCCACCTGAATGCAGCTTTAAATCGATCTAAGGTCATTTCAGAAGAACAGCTTCTCACCAGATTCATATCTACCTCTACAACTGACTATTTAATATTATTAATATCTGTGTTATGATAATCACTGAGGGCCTCATTCTATTATCGGCCGTAAATTGGCCACAAAGCTGCGATTCCTTGCGGTGCTCCCGTTACCTTGCAATTCAATTATACGGCGCCGCAAGGCTATCCCCTTACGGCCGGCCGTATATCTTGCAATAAGCTCAGAAATCTTTAAATGCAAAAATAAATTCAAGACGGCACTGTAAAGCTCTGTAAATGCTAGGGATCCGAATGGGGGACATGAGGATTAATAGCAACCCCCTCTCATGCTTGCACATCAGCCCAAATCCGAGATTACATTAACTGTTTATTTTCCAGGCCGCAGCATGGGCGGGTCTGAGGTGCTCCAAGCCCTCTGGACTTTTTACATGGATATGTGACATAAATTTAAAAAAAAATTTAATTACGGATTTGAGTGTAGGGGAATGTTGTGCTATTAATGCTAACACCTACAATCACTTTATAGTCTCCTCAGAGTGTAGGATGGCTTTATTATGGCTTTATAATGTGCTTAAATGTGTGCCTGCGGGACCTTTTTGCTTCAAGTAAGCTGCGGCTCGGTTTTAGCCTTGCAGAGAGGGTTCCCGGAGCAATTGAATAGCAACCAGGATTTTCTTAAGGACAAAACTCTTGCGGCCGTTTAAGATCAAAGACTTTCCTCTGGCGCGTGCGGCCGCAAGGGATAGCAAGGCGCCGGCCGCAAGCCTGCCGGAATCCCCGGCCGGAGAGGAATAGAATAGCCGAATAGCTTGCGGCCGGTCCTTGCGGCCCCGCATCTCCTACGGCCGATAATAGAATGAGGGCCTGAGATAGGCTTTTTTTCTGTTAGATTTTACTGCTATTGTCATGACTTATTGCTTTTTATTTGTAAACCGGAAATGTTCTGTGTTCACTCGTCTCATTTATTGACCCTATATCTCCACCCACTCAAATAACTCCTTCTCTGTCTTATAGATATATTTAAAACACACTTCAGCCCAGAATATCCCAAAGAACTCCAACTGAATGCAATCCACTCCCTCCATGCCCCTCTACCCACCCATCCCTGATTACACTTAATATATTGAGGCATACTAATTACCTGCATCTGTTAAATCAGCAAGATCTGCTTATTACCTCTAACCCCCCCTTTAAGAATACATACTTTAACAGTGTTTCCTCTTACTTCCCTCTTCCTTATCATCTCCTGTCTGTTTCTCAGGCTCTCCCTAATGTCTTTAATTCAGGTTTCAAACTGTATAACCATCTCAACCTCCCTGCTCTCTTCCCCTCTTCTCTGCTCCCATGAGCTCATTCCCTTCCTCTAGTTTCTATCTCCTCCTTCTTCAATAATCAAAAAAGCAGAAATGCTTCTGTAATTCCTATTCCCATCTCATCTCTCTTTCATTGCTCATTTACACTCATGACCTATTAATTTCCAACTCCCTCAACCTTTTAGCTATCACGGAAACCTGTATCTCTTCATCTGACACTATCTATCCTGCTGCACTTTCATATGGTGGCTTACATTTCAGTCACACACCTAGACCTGGGAATAAACAAGGTGGAGGCGTGGGCATATTACTTTACTCCCATTGCTCATTCAATTGCATTCTCCCTCCAGTTCTCTTTTTTCGAGGTTCACACTATCCGCCTTTTTTCACCAATCTCCCTGCAAGTTGCTGTCCTCTATCGCCCGCCTGGACCTGCCTCTAAATTTCTGGATCATTTTGCCGCCTGGCTCCCTCATTTTCTCTCTTCCAATATACCTTCACTCGTTATCAGTGATTTCAACATTGCCACTGACACTCCCACTTCTCCCACAGCCACTTAACTACTTGCACTTCCCTCTTTCCTCTGCCTTTCTCAATTGGACAGATTCCCCTACCCACCGCGATGGGCACTCTCTTGACCTCATTTTCACCAATCACTGCTCTATCTCCAATCTTATAATCTCCCCACTCCCTCTTTCTGACCACCATCTCCTAACTTACAGCCTAACGATCCCTTCCAATATCTGCACCTTTTCGCTCCCAGCTACCAGAAAAAACCTGAAGGCACTTAACCCACAAAGTCTTTCCAAATTAATGCAACCCCTTCTCAGTCCCCTCTCTTCCCTCACTTGCCCTGATATTGCCAGCACACAATACACCTTGACTCTAACTTCCACCCTTGACACACTTGCCCCCTTTACCACTGATAGACACCCTTGCCCTCACCTACAACCATGGCACACCACACAAACATGCTACATCCAGAAGTGCTCCCGCACTGCTGAACAATTATGGAGAAAATCTTACACCTCAGCTGACTTCCTCCATTACAAGTTTATCCAACGCTCCTATCACTATGCCGTCAATCTGGCCAAACAGTGCTACTTCTCCACATTAATAAAACATTTGGCCTCCAACCCCAAACATTTGTTCTCCACTTTAAACACTCTCCTCTGCCCTCCCCCACCTCCTGCCCCTTCGTGTCTTACAGCTGAAGACTTTAACAGTAAAATTCTAAATATCCAAAAGGAACTCTTCTCTCAACATGGCCAGAGTCATATCACACCTTCCCCTCAACATACCAATAGCATCCTACCTGCACCCTTCCCGAAACCTATACCCATTATGAACTCACTTAACCCTGCAACTGAAGATGAAGTTGCTAGCCTTTCAACCTCTCATCTTACAACCTGTCGATAGGATCCTATTCCATTACAGCTGATCCCTCTCCTCTCTACCACACTTATCCCAAATCTTACACAAAATTTTCCAATCTTTCCAAATTGCTTGAGCGTGTCATCTACAATCGCCTTACCCGATTTGTTTCCTCTACTCTCTCCTTGATCCCTTCCAATCTGGCTTCTGGTCCCACCACTCCACAGAGACAGCTCTAACAAAAGTTACTAATGACCTGATAATCGATAAACTCAAAGGGTAATTTCTCTATCCTAATTCTCCTGGACCTCTCTGCTGCCTTTGACACAGTTGATCACTCTCTTCTTATCCAAACTCTCCGCTCCCTAAGCATCCATGACACTGCTCTCTCTTGGTTCATATCCTATCTAGAAAATAGAACATTTAGCGTCTCCTCTAGCGTCTCCTCTTCCCTCGGCCTCTAGCTGTCGGCGTACCCCAAGAGAACTTAGAACCAGAGAACTTAGAACTTAAATCTTCATACCTTGAATGCACTTTAATGTGGTGTGTTGTGGTAATTCTGATAATCAATAAGATAATCATAAAGGGCAAGAAACGTTGTGTTTAAAAGGACACTTAGACTTGACTTTTGCTTCTTCAGCTTATCCTGCTATATTGAAAAATAATTTGTTTTGCCGTTAATATATTATGTTGTATTCAGTGTAAGTTTAATATAATTGACACATTTATTTTGCACCATTAGATATACAAGTCAGTGAGTTGAATTATAAGCATCAATGTAATATACAATTTTTTTGTCAAAATGAACCAATATCGTTTGCTGTGCCCAGTGTGAATTTACTATTTTTACTAACTAAACTGAAATATTAAAGATAGAACAGAATATGAATAAATAGCAAGTCTCTGATCATCTGTGTTCCTTTAAAGAAGGCATTGCAACTAGCAGAGGAAAACATTTTTTTTTAATAAAAAAGAACACTTTGAAATATGTAAGGAACAAACAATATGTAACACATGATGAAATATATACTAGGCACTTACAGTCAGGAGGTGGTTGGGTGCACTCATCTGTACTACAGCAACGGATGCTGGTTACGATTATATATGAGGATGCTGTAAAACTTTCATATACACCGCAAAGTTGAGGACGTCCACAGCCTTTTTTAATGACTCTTTTTACACTATTCTCATCTATAAAAACATAGAAACACACAGTATATTTCTTCCATTTCACAACCTAGGGGCTCCAAAAAGGAGATCTGACTCTGCATTTAACACATAACATTAGTTGTGACATAATATAATATGTAATGTAATGAGCACAGGTAAAAAAAAATATGAAATTATTCATTTTACCATTTATCTATTTTACAACATGTTTTTTAGCAAACATACAGCAGACACATAGAGGAGAAACACATAGGGAAGGGGGGGGGGGGGAGATGGTGGAAAGAGACACATGGCATTCCCAAGCACAAAACTTGCATATAAACAAAACCTGCAATGAGCGGACTGCACAGTAGACGGGAGGAAAGACTCGCAATGAGCGCCAAAGGTGATCATCGCGGGGCTTGCAATGAGCACTGTGAGCGGGAGAGCCGCTCATTGCGACCTCAGCAATAAGTCCCGAAGGCGCTCAGCGTGGGGCTTGCGATGAGCGCCAAAGGTGATCAGTGCAAATCAGGAAAGTTGAAGTACATGGGGGAGAGGGAGAGTCTAAGGCGCTCATTGCAAGCCACATGACGAGTGTCAAAGGTGCTCAGCACAGGGCTTGCGATGAGTGGCAACGGTGCTGAGAGTTGCAAAAGCCTCACAGTGTGTGGCAAACAGCATTGCAAGCCTTACAATTTTATTTTTGACGGGCAAGTTCCAAGTAAAATATAAAACATGTCAATGCTCCACTCAATTTGACAACATAGCCTATGGTAGCTTGTTTCACCTCTTTTGGAATGACATTGTTTAGACCTGTCCCTTACCTTAGCTCAGTCAGCTAAAATGAGCAATAAAGGCTAAAATTCCAACCTTTGAAAGCGACTTTAAAAAAACACTGTAGATTATGAAAAACTTCCCTTGCTTGTACAGTATGCAACAAATTCACATCATTAGCAGCTATGTAAATCGTAGGCATAAAAGCATTTGTATAGAAAATCTTTATTATAGCAGACCTTGCTAGTGTACGGAAGCTGCCTTAATGGTGGCACGTCCTTTGAGCGCTGGACAACAGCGCGCCGTCCAGAGGGAGTCGACAAATAAGCGCGCCCACATCAGGCGGACAGAAAAGAGCGAGCGCCACCCTGCGAGAGAGCTAGAGTATGGGGTGCAGGGGAGAGAGGGGATCAGGTGATGGGAGAGAGGGGATGAGGGGACAGAGCTAGGGGTTGGGGTGCAGGAGGGAGGGAGAGGATGAGGGAGAGCATGGGTGCAGCATCAGAGAGGGTGCAGGGGAGAGCAAAGGTGCAGGGGATAGAGAAAGAGCATGGGTGCAGGGGACAGAGAGGGTGCAGGGGACAGAGAGAGAGCATGGGTGCAGGGGACAGAGAGAGAGCATGGGTGCAGGGGACAGAGAAGGTGCAGGGGACAGAGAGAGAGCATAGGTGCAAGGGACAGAGTGTGGAGATGGGGTGCAGAAGAGGAGCGTTGATGCCTTCTAACCTGCAGTCTCTTTGGCAGATGGGGATGCATGGTGGAGCTTAGTTGTCAAGCGCGCTCTTTTCTGGAGTGCAGATGTGGACGCACGCATTTGTTGGCGCCCACAGGACAGAGCGCTGTACTCCCCAGCTCAAAAGTTGGTGTGCAGCCTTAATAGTCATAGTTCCATTTTGAAGTACAAGGAGCATATGGTTGGTAAATATATTTGCAAGTTGCCTCTACTGAACCAATGGGAGGAAGGGAGAGGTGTATAATGCAGACATCTTATCTGATCCCACTAATTAGTCAAAAGTTCCCCCTCAATCCTCCCTCCATCCACTTATGAATAGATTATAACAATTACCAGAACATGCTTTCTCCCTCTCTATCCAATAGGAAGTATGGAAGACAAAAACATGGCAACCTTTAAACAGTTTTTTACTTACTAACAGTTACATAAAGAAAAAATATAGACATGCAATCTGTCTTAATCAGAAGAGGTATGCAAAAATAACCTAGAAAACCATAAATGGTTTAACAACTTGGATGTGCCCATAGTGGAAAATCAAAAGCCTAACTCAGTGGTAAAGTAGGGTTATCCCGTTATTTTAATAATATATTAATACAATAAAATATGTCACAAAGTGGAATATGGTAAAAAATGACAATGAGGCTACTGTTGTTGTGATAAACAGGATAACTCACGTTCATATATAAATGTGTCCAAAGATTTACACAGTTCTGTGGAACTGCACTCCTCTGCAGACCCTGTGCAACTCAAAGTTATGTTGTCTTCGTTAGTCTCCTCACAAGTGATGCAGAGCAGAGTGTGAGCTGAAATCAATAAAGAAAGAGCAACATGTCAATATAAGCATCTTAGGCCAAATCACTCCTCAAAATGTTGAAAATGTAGGTTCAAGTTACATAGTTAGTAAAAAATAACTGTAGTCCATTATCTTCACCCTTTTAGATCTCTTCTAATCTGTAATATGTGGATTAATGGTTAGTTGTTAATTGATCCAGAGGAAGGCAAACAGAAAAAAACATTGAAACATTGCCAATTGTATTAAATGGGGAAAAAATGCCTTCTGCAATCTGATTCCTCCCAATTCTCTTTCGCTAATTATGCAGGATAACACTGAATGCCCTTTTTAAAATTATCTTTCAAAACTACTTTCAACATTTGGTAAAGAATTCCACAGTTTAAACACCCTTACTGTGAAGGATCTAAAAGCTTGCAAATTAGATAATAGAAAAGGACCCACATTTTAGCAATAGCTTTTTTGCACATGTAGAGGATCTGCATATTATCCAGTGTTAGGACTTAAAAGCCACTTAAGAGATCTTATAAAGAGATCTCTAAGGAATAGCTAGATCATTCTTGATCATTAAAAAAAAAACTTTATTAAACTTATACCGTAGTTTAAAAAAAAGTCTATTTTTAAATGATCCCTTTGGCTGTTTAAATTCTTAATCTCTCCACGCCATGGATGAACTATTGTGGCTGGAGTGGACACACCCCGGGTAAGTGCCAAATTGAAAATTCTCTAAAATACACATTATTAGCAGGGAGCATTGTAACATTACCTGTTAGATACCACCTACTACCATACTACAGATGTGGTATGGGGGGGTATAGAGAGCTGGTGCTTATATAGCCTGGGGGGAGGGGGCATGTTTCAAAAATAGTAATCAATTATTTAAAAGCACAGTTACATTTTAAAGTATTTTTTTCTTATTAAGCTCTACCTAACTATTATTTATGGAGACCTTTATAAGAACACTAAAGTGGTCCTATAAAGGGAGAAGAGAGATATTAAGATATTATTAATATTTCACAACTGTACATGAATAGCTATGTAACTGGGTTATTAGAGTTTTCAGAATACATGCTAAGATTTAAACTGCCCTGACACCTTTCTCTATAGTGTCACTTTAGATACCACTGAATTTGCACACTGTGGTGAGTCTGTGCCCTGAATGTTTCTCCCCATATAATATAGAAGCTGAATACTAAGTAAATTATCAGCAATGTATAGAATCAGCAGATAATCCAGAGTTTAAAGGGCCACCATGGTACAACATTTTTATAATGCATGTAAAATATCACATTTTAAACACTTGCAGCCTTATTAAATTGCGAATTGAAGACCTTGCTTTTGAATAGAAGTTCACTAACTAAAAACTTCTGTAAAAAAATATGCTATGTGCTTATATAGAGCCCTATTCAATTGGCTGAATTGCAAATTAATAAGACTGTTGTTTAGGAATAATTAGTCTAGTGTAGAAAGTTATATCAAATCAAGACAGTGTGATTTTTTCGCCTCCTACTCTGTCCTTGACCATGATGACGTGTCTGGACTGCAACAATATTGTTATTTTACTGTACTTTATTTGAATGTAAATCAAAAAATAAAACACAACAGGGTGCCTCTGTTTACACCTCGTCTAAAATTCACTGGTAAGACAAAGGAAAATGAAACATGTTTTTTTTGTTTTTTTTGATTGTCTGTTGTTTTAGTGTTACTTTTCTTAAATTAATATAATTTATTTTCCATACAAAAATGTTTGCAAAGTATAAAACACATTACTTTAAATGCATGACAGACAATTTTGGAGTACAGAAGTGATTTAATGTTACCACATGTCAATCAGTTGCTGTCATGTTGAGAACCACATTCTAATGTATAATAGTGAATGATGATTAAGGGGGATGATTTTTGAAGACATTAATGATGGATTGAAGATGGGCTACATAGTACCAATAAGTATTTATTATTATCCATTATTATTATTATCCTTTATTTGTAATGTGCCAGCAAATTCCGAAGCGCTAACATATTATGTAGAGCTAGCTGTGACAAGGTGAGTAAGTGTTAAAATCTGGCAATGCTCTATAAGCATTTTTTGCATAGCAGAAATGACCCGATCTGTAATAACTTTATAAATAATAGAAATAGAAAGAAATAATTTTAAGGGACTGAAAAAGGCTTATTTCGTCAGTAGATGACTGGGCTGATAATTAAGGGCAAATCTTTTTGGAGAAGGGGAGTCCATTATAGATATATGATAATAAACTAATAAATGAAAAGCTCTATATACAGTAAGTTGACGTCATTTGTTATTAAGAGCAATAATATGGTCAAATGTTCTTAATAGCCTGTTTTTTGGGGGGGATATACTCCTTAGGAGTAAAAGGGTGTCCTTTCTTGTTTTGTTTCTTTTCGTGGTGTAGTTCTATTATATCACTTGATACATCTCGTATTAGTAATCAATATTTACACCCTGAACTTAAGAAATTCTCTTTAAGCTCTATCAGAAGAATTTAGTTAGTCGTCTGAACGTTATACTTGAAGGGAAGTACAGAATTTTTTTTACGTAGAGGCTCATTTCCATAGGGCTAAGAGAGAAGAACCATGGCTTCAATCAAGAAAGAAGAGGACGGATTATTCTAGCAACATAGTGCCAGGGCTGAAGTTTGTGGACCAAGGAATTGGTGATCATTGTTGGAGGGCGTCTAAGGGAGAGGTAATATACAGGCTGAATTTATTTTTTTAATCTTCACAGTCTCTTTTTATGTTTTGTACTTTAGTGTTAGGGACTATAGGGGTGCATATGGACCCCATGGTGTAGGGTTAGATTTAGCTACCATGACTAGCGTTAGCTACCCATGGGGGACCACTGAGGAGCCATGTTTGTAACAAGGTGGAGGCTTAATGGCAACCACAAGTGAAATGGGGGTCCTGTGTGTCTCCCTGGACCCTACAGACCTAGCTCAGGGTCTACATGAGGGACTTGATGAATCTTGATAGGGATCTCCCTGGTCCCAGGGAGATCCCTATCAAGATTAGTAGAACTTAGTAGAACTCCCTATGGGCCTTGATGGGTTCTAGTAGAACTCCCTATGGGCCTTGATGGATCTAGTGGGGATCCCTGGGTATGGATGGGCCCCAAAGGGCTGGCTGGTATTCAGGGGTCTTGATTTGCTTGCAGGCCTAGCTGGGACCTCCCCAGGCCTCACAGGTATTGTGGGAATCCTGGAGGTCTTTATGGGGTCTCCTGCTGGCCTGGTAGAAATCCCTGGGGGTCTTGACTGACCTTGTGGGTCTAGTGGGCATATTCAGGAATCTGCCTGGGCCCCTGGCCTAGCTGTAGGTCTCACTGACCTAGCTCTGATCTCCCGGGGTCTCTATACATATATATTTTATTTACTAACAGAAATGGAAAATAAAATGAACCTACATATGGAATCTCCACACAGAGCAGAGTAATCTGAAGATCAAAATTAAGCAATTTAATCACAGGCATCAGTTAGAGTGCTCACAATACAAAAAATCTGTTTTCCTAAATGTGTGGGTAGACAGTGAGGATATATGGTGAGGCATGCTTTTATATAAACATTTTATTCAAATGTAGAAATGCATTCCACTGTGAAGCTCCATTGTCTGGGGACCATCACTCTCACTGACCACAGCCTAATCTGATTGCTGCAGCTCCTCCACTTGATACTAATTTGGAGATGTATTCAGGCGGCATTGCTGTAGACCAGAGTGCATGTGCTAAAGCCTCTATTAACAAATTGTCACATATGGTCTGGTCACTCATAACTAAATATATATATATATATATATATATATATATATATATAATATATATATATATACTAGCGACTTGCCCTTCAAAAATGACGGGGCAATAAAAAAAGTGTTGAAATGCTGTTTGTCACACAATGTGAGTGTACTCTGTGCCTCAACTATATAAACCCCTATAACACACTAATGAACATATGTAATAACACTATAAGTGCCATGAGGGTCATCCAGGACCCTTATGACACAAAGTGTAAGCACTACACCATTTTAAACCATTCTCTTATGGGGGTCTATACAAACCCTCATAAGCCTCTATTTAACCCATTAGTCCCATAAGGGTATTTAAAGACACTCATGGGACAGTTAGAAGCCTAACATTACCCCGTAAGTGCTATGAGGGTTCTCCAGTACCCTCATGACACTAAGTTCAAACACTACACTGCACTAAACCCACCCCAATAAACCATTAAATCTAAACTAACACCCCTCTACACTAACCTATTAACACCTACAGTACCTACCTAAACTACCTACCCCCTAATCAACCCCCCACCACTCTAATTACAGAAATTAAAAAAACCTATGTCACAAAAAAAATCTACATTACATAAAATAAGAAACCTAACTCACAAAAAATAAAAAATCTACATTACAGAAAATAAAAAACCTAAGTCACAAAAAATAAAAAAGGAACATTACAGAAAATAAAAAAAATACATTACAACCCCCTCCACTACAGAAAAAAAATTACACACCTGAAAAGAAAATACATATAGAATACAAACAATATACAATACAATAGAAATAAAATAAAATACAATACACCCCTATGTAACATACAATCAATACTATCTATCTAAAATACATCCCCCAATCTATGTAATATACAATAAATCCTAACTATCTAAAATACATACCCCTATGTAACATACAATAAATACTATATAATATACAATAAATCCTAACTATCGAAAATACATACCCCTAACATACAATAAATCCTAACTATCGAAAATACATACTTCTATCTAACATACAATAAATGCTATCTATATAAACAAACCCTAATTCTAAGCAAAAATAAAATAATTAAGACCACTTACCTTTAAGATGCCCCTTCAGATCAGCAATCTCGGGGGGAAAAAAAATAGTACAACACATTTGCATAAAATAAATAAACATTCTGAATATTCTACTCACCTTTCCAGCATGTCCCCGTCCTTCTTCTTTTCTTCTTCCCCTGTTAAAAATAAACATTACAGAAACATAAAAAAATAAAAAATAAACATAATATACATTGTACTTAGCTCTCGCTATGTCCCTGGCCTCCTCCTCTTCTGCCCCGTCCTGGAACAATCCGAGCTGTAAAAAAAAAAAAAAATACTAATGGAGATCCGCACTCGGGACCTCCACGACGCTAATGAGCCTCCTATAGAGTTTTCCAGAAGAAAATTGTCAATCGTGGCTTCTGATTGGCTGAAAACGCTGTCTATCAAATTCAGCCAATCAGAAGGCATCAATGTGTGATCCAATCAGAAAGGGATACACCCTAAAATCCCACTCTGATTGGATAATGCACCTATCAATCTTTATTTAAACCAATCAGAAGGCTTTCTTGTCATCAGCCAATCACAATGGGATACACCCCCACGGGGTGATTGGCTGAAGACATCTGCGTCTTATCATTGGCTGTAATAATGATTGACATTGACAACAGCCAATCAGAAGGCCAAATGCCTTAAATCACTAAGTGGGAGTGTATCCCATTGTGATTGGCTGTTGTCACTGCAACCAATCAGAATGCGCAGATGCCTCCAGCCAATCACCCTGTGGGGGTGTATCCCATTGTGATTGGCTGAAGGCATCTGCTCCTTGTGATTGGTTTAAATAAAGATTGACAGGTGCATTATCCAATCAGAGTGGGATTTTGGGTTGTATCCCTTTCTGATTGGCTCACAAATTTGCACCTTCTAATTGGCTGAATTTGATAGAAAGCATTTTCAGCCAATCAGAAGGCGCCATTGCCTATTTTCTTCCGGAAAAGTCTCTAGGAGGTGCATTAGCGTCGGGGAGGTCTGCAAGTGCGGATTGTTCCAGGGCCCAGCCGGGGCAGAAGAGGAGGAGGCCGGGGACATCGTGGGGAGGTAAGTGCAATGTATATTATGTTTATTTTTTTATGTTTATGTAAGTTGCACTAATGTAATGTTTTTTTTTTAACAGGGGCCGCGCTGGAGAAGTAGAAAAGAAGAAGGACGGAGACATGCTGGAAAGGTGAGTAAAATATTTAGAATATTTAGATTGTTTATTTATTTTATGTAAATGTGTTGTACTAAAGGGTGAACTAAAGGGACATCTGCAAAGGTAAGTGGTCTTAATTATTTTATTTTAGCTTAGAATTAGGGTTTGTATATGGAGATAGCATTTATTGTATGTTAGATAGGGGTATGTATTTTAGATAGTTAGGATGTATTGTATATTAGATAGATTGGGGGATGTATTTTAGATAGATAGAATTTATTGTATATTAGATAGATTGGGGGATGTATTTTAGATAGATAGTATTGATTGTATGTTAGATCATTAGGGAGGTACTGTATGTTATTTTATTGGTATTGTATTGTATTTCCTTTTCAGGTGTGTAATTTTTTTTTTCTGTAGTTGGGGGGGGGGGGGGTTGTAATGTATTTTTTTCTTTTCTGTAATTTTATTTCCTTTAAGGATCCCTAAGGCAGGAATTTTGAATTTTCATTGCAGCGGGGGACCCAGATTGCGTGCGATCGAGGACCCCCACTGCGAGCGCTAATGTGGGGTTAATGCGGGTTTCCAAGCTTATCTCGGATCCCTTCAACCCCTTTAAGGGGTTCTTGATTGACCCCCATGAGTGACAGGTTTATTTAGGAGTTGATGGGGCTCTGTAGAGAGCCCCATGAGTGATAGGGTAATTTTTTATTTTTTTTATCTTTACAGTCCTTTAAGGACCCGTAAGGCGTGAAAGTTGAATTTTCATTGCAGCGGGGGTCCCCAATCGCGTGCTCTGGTTTCTATTTCTAAAAAATAGTTTTATGTATATATTTTTCTCATTTCACTTCACCAACTTAGACTATTGTGTTCTGATCCATTACATAAAATTCAGATTAACAAAAGATTGAACTTAGGCTGTAATGTAACAAAACAGGTAAAAAGTCAAGAGGGGTGAATACTTTTGCAAGGCACTGTAAATGTAGGGTTGCACCCAATGGTTACCAAAAATGCACAAGTCTCTGAATGGTTGTTTTCGACAGGAGAAACTGTATAAATATGTACATAGTTCTTGGTACCTGTGTTGGAGAGTAGTTTATCCTATGACCACTGTTCTATTGATTATCTCTTTGAAGCATTCTTTAGTGTTTTCCCTGCTGTGAGTTCATCTTCTGTTGCCGAGCTGTACAAAGAACTCCACGATTCTGCTGAGTAGCTGGAACTAGGTTCCTATCATTCCCAATTGAAGAAAGCCGATTGTGACACTCTTGTTACTCTCTCTTCTACTCTTTCCTCTCCCTTAACTCTCTCCTTTCCTCTATCTAATTCTCTTTCTCATTTCCTCTTTCTCTCTTCTACACTCTCATTTTCTCTCTTCTCTCCCTTCTCTCTCATTTTCTGTCTTTCATTTTGTGCTCATCCTTCTCTTTTTTTCCCATGTCTCTCTTTTTGTCTTTGCTTTCCTTTTTCTCATCTCTCTTCTCCACTTTGCTTTTCTCACTCCTCTCTCTACTCTTCTTCCTTTCTGTCTTTTCTCACCCTTCTCTTTATGTGTGTGTGACACTGGATATGTGTATGTGTGGCAATGGACCTGTGTGTCTAACAGTGGATGTGTATGTGTGGCAATGGACCTGTGTGTCTAACAGTGGATCTGTCTGTGTGACAGTAGATATGTCTGTGTGACAGCGGATGTGTGTGGAAATGTGTTTGTGAGTGTGTGAGGCAGTAGATCTCTGTGTATGGGAGTGGATCTGTGTGTGTGACAGTGGCTCTGTGTGTGTAACAATGGATATGTGTGTGTATGTGACAGTGGGTATGTGTGGGAATGGAAATGTGTGTGTGACAGTGGATATTTGTGTATGGCAGTGTATATGTGTGTGGGAATGGATATGTGTGTGTGACAGTGGATATTTGTGTATGGCAGTGGATATGTGTGTGTAGCAGTTGATCTCTGCGTATATAGCAGTGGATCTGTGTGTGTAACAATGGATATGTGTGTGTATGTGACAGTGGGTATGTGTGGGAATGGAAATGTGTGTGTGACAGTGGATATTTGTGTATGGCAGTGGATATGTGTGTGGGAATGGATATGTGTGTGTGACAGTGGATATTTGTGTATGGCAGTGGATATGTGTGTGGCTCTGGATATGTGTGTGTAGCAGTTGATCTCTGCGTATATAGCAGTGGATCCGTGTGTGTAACAATGGATGTTACAGGGGATATGTATGTGTGGCAGTGAATATGTGTGTGTGAAAATGTATATGAGTGTGTAGCGGTGGATAGGTGTGTGAAAGTGGATATATGTATGTGTGACAGTGGATCTCTGTGTGTGACAGTGGATCTGTGTGTGTGGCACTGGATATGTGTGTGTGTGACAGTGTATATGTGTGTGTGACAGTAGATATGTGTGCGTGGCAGTGTGACAGTAGATGTGTGTGCGTGTGGCAGTTGATACATATGTGTGTGGCAATGTATCTGTGTGTGTGGCAGCGGATATGTATGACAGTGGATATGTGTGTGTGGCTGTGGATTTGTGTGTGTGAAAATGTATATAAGTGTGTAGCGGTGGATAGGTGTGTGAAAGTGGATATATATATGTGTGACAGTGGATCTCTGTGTGTAACAGTGGATCTGTGTGTGTGGCACTGGATATGTGTGTGTGACAGTGTATATGTGTGTGTGACAGTAGATATGTTTGTGTGGCAGTGTGACAGTAGATGTGTGTGCGTGTGGCAGTTGATACATGTGTGTGTGGCAATGTATCTGTGTGTGTGGCAGCGGATATGTATGACAGTGGATATGTGTGTGTGGCTGTGGATTTGTGTGTGTGTGACAGTGGATTTGTGTGTGTGGCAGTGGATATGTGTGTGACAGTGGAAGTGTGCATGTGGCTTTGGATTTGTGTGTGTGACAGTGGATTTGTGTGTGTGGCAGTGGATATGTGTGTGACAGTGGATGTGTGTGTGAAAGTGGATGTGTGTGTGACAGTGAGTATGTGCGTGGGACAATGGATATGTGTGTGGCAGTGTATCTGTGTGTGTGGCAGTGGATATGTGTGTGATGTTGGATATGTGTATGTGTTTGAAAATGGATATGTGTATGTGTGTCAATGGATTTGTGTTTGTGGCAGTGGATACGTGTGCGTCAAAGTGGATGTGTGTGTTGCAGTGGATGTGTGTGTGACAGAGGGTATGTGTGGGTGGCAGTGGATTTGTGTGTGTGGTAGTGGATTTATTACATAGTTACATAGTGTTTGAGGTTGGATAAAGACTGTTAGTCCATCAAGTTCAACCTTTTTAGATCTCTTCTGATCCTTTTAATATGTGGATTATCACATGTAATAGTTGTCAAGCTGCGAGCCATCGTCACGCTTTGCGAGCTTGCAGAACTGCGTCCCTCTGGAATCGAGGGACGCAGTTATGGCTGCAAATGCGTCCCTTGCAAAGCGAGGGCCGCTTTTGTGGAGGTGGAGGCTCCAACTTCGGCTGCAATGAGCCAAAGGCCGCATTTGCCGCATTTGCGGAGGTGGAGGCTCTACGGCGCCTCACTTGCGGTAAAAGAACAACCCAGAAAAGCGGGACTTTGAAAACAAAGACCACACCGTGGAATTTAGAAAAAAAAATATACGACCCACAGGGACATACAAGGTCCAAAAAATACGAAGTTAATGGCCGAAGCCCGTACATCAAAAAACACCAAAAACACTGAAAAATAAAAAAATAAAAAAATCATTACATACAGCACGTGGGAACAGCCACGTCGTCTGGGGGTGAGTTTGCACGCAAATCAAAGTCGAATTTAAGGAGTTTTGCCACTTGAAAATCAGCTAAGCGAGAAAAAAAATGTCGGCCCAAAAAAATTATTACGAGGCTACATGACCCTGAAGCGCAGAAAACACTGACGAGGACGCAAGGACGTACAAATTTTAATTACGACCCGCGTAACTTATAAAAAAAAATACGAGGTTGCAAAAATACGAACTTAACCACCGAACCGCACACATCCACAAACACGAAAAGCACAACAACAAAAAAAAACATATAAAACAAACATCACACACAGCACGGGGGACAGCCAGGACGTCTGGGACTGAGGTTGCACGCTTATTTAGGTTGCATTTCAGAAGTTTAGGCACTTCAAAATCGCCTAACTGAGAAGAAAAATGCCGGAGAAAAAAAATGAAAACGAGGCTAAAGGACACAGAGCCGCAAAAATCACCGCCAGACACGTACGAGTTAGCCAGGAACATAGCAGATACAAAATATGACATTACAACTGACAGAAAATGCTTGCAAGCCAAGAAACACATAGAACAAAGACGCCATTTTACAACACTAACTTACAGCTCATAACATTAGGAATCTAAAATGCTGGTTTACCCGCCAAAACAAACGGTTTGGCCTCGCGTACGTAGCCTATTTACACTGCACACTTGCCACATTGCTGAAACTTTCTCCTCAGATGATCAACACTCCAACTGTATATTTTCAGATGCAGGTAAATCCAAATAGATTGTTAGCTCTTAAGGATACTGATTGCTGCATTTAAAATATAAATAGGTAAAGTATATTCATTTATTCATTCATATTCCTTTATTAATTCACTGTACTCAAATTTTTTTAACCATTCTACACTATACTTATATATCTGTCTTAGCAATGAGAGCCAAAGGTAATTGTTGCAAAGCCGGACAATTGAAGTACACAAAGGGAAAGGCTCACAATGAGTGCCGAAGGTGCTCATTGAGAGCCCTGCAATGAGCGCCAAAGGCGCTCAGCGCAGGGCTCAGAATGAGCGCAGAAGGTCCACAGAGGACAAAAAAACTCACATTGTGTGGAAAACAGCATTGCCATGGCTTAAAATTGTATTGTCCCATCATTGTTGACTGGCAAGTTGCTAGTTTGTTAATAATTGTTAATTGATCCAGAGGAAGGCAAACAGAAAAAAAACATAGAAACGTTGCCAATTGTCTCATAAGGGGGAAACAAAGCCTAATTTCTTCCTGACACCAGAGACTGGCGATCACATTTCTCCCTGGATCAATATTCCTAGTTATCTAGGATAACCTTGAATGCCCTCTTTATTCAAAAATATATCTAACCCCTTTTTAAAGTGATCTATCGATTTGCTCTCACCACCTCCTCTAACCTCGAGGGATGTCCTCTTGTCAGTTGAAAACCTCTTGGCACAAAAAGTTCACTTGACAAAGCCTTATATTTACCCTGGATGTATTTAAATAAGGTAAGCATATCGCCTCTTTACTACTTAACCCCACTTACCACATTAGTCCAATATAAGTATGTTCCATTTACAACACCCCTTTGCTTCCTGTCTTTTAGCCAGCTCTCGATCCATGAGCAGATATTTACTGCAATCCCTGTATACCTTAGTTTGTTCAATAATCTCCCATGTGGCACTCTATCAAAAGCCTTTGCAAAATCGAAAAAGACTACATCCACTGAGTTGCCCTGATCCAAGTTCCTACTTACCTCCTCATAGAAACTAATTAAATTGGTCTGACATGACCTATCTTTCATAAATCCGTGTTGACTTCTACTTATGATCTTGTTCACATAGACATATTCTTGTATACTGTCCCTTATTAACCCTTCTAAAAGCTTCCCCACTACAGATGTGAGGCTTACAAGTCTATAATTCCCCGGATTTGCTCTTGCTCCCTTCTTAAATATAGGTATCACCTCTGCCTTTCTCCAGTCATCTGGTAGCGACCCTGTGGTGAGTGAGTCTTGAAAATTTAGATATAATGGTTTGGCTATTACAGAACTCAGAGGTATGTCATCAGGACCTGGGGCTTTATTAACATTTATTTTCTCCAACCTCTTTTGGATTTCTTCCTGCGTTAACCAATTATTAGTGTAGTGTAGCCCGTTTTGTTGCAGTGTCCCAACCACTTTTACCTCCCTTGTGTATACGGGAGAAAAGAACCTATTTAGCTCATCTGCCTTTTCCTGGTCACTAATTATCAGACGGCCTGTTTCACATTGTAATGTTCCTAGAGCTTCCTTCCTCACCTTCTTCCCATTAATATATTTTAAAAATATTTTAGGGTTAGTTTTACTTTCCTTTTCAACTGACTTCATATTTTCTATTTAAGCCAGTCTAATAGTCTTTTTGCAAGCCTTGTTGACTTCCTTATATTCACATAAAGCTGCCCCTGTTCCCTCCTTCTTGTATAATTTAAATGCATGTTTGTTTTTTTCCTTATCATGATCTTTAAGTCATTGTTAAGCCACATAGGACGTGATTTACTCCTATTCATTTTATTTCCACATGGTACATGCCGATGTGTATGTATATTTAGTAAGGATTTGAATGTCGTCCATTTATTTTCAGTATGTTCCCCTGTAAGTTCTTTATCCCAGTCTATATGTTGTATTGCTGCCCTTAGCCTAATAAAGTTAGCCCTTTTAAAATTTTGAGTTTTTGTTGTCCCCTTACAACTCTGTTTTTTTTTTATTTAATCTTAAATGAGACTGTGTTATGATCACTGTTCCCCAAGGGTTACCCTATTTTTACATTGGATATTATATCAATATTACTTGTTATGACTGAATCCAAGATAGCCTCATTTCTAGTAGGTTCTTGTATAACCTGGGCCAGATAATAATCCCTGAGTGTACTCAAGAACCTGCTTCCTTTAGCTGAACTGTTGGTCTCATTTATCCAGTTTATTTCAGGGTAGTTAAAATCTCCCATTATTAGAACTTGCCCATGCTTAGCTGCATTATCTACAGAATCCGTAGCAATAGTTGCAGTTTAGCACCCTCAATTGTATTTGTGGGTTTATAGCATATTCCTACCGCTATGTGTTTAGAATTTGCTCCTCCACTATTTAACTCAACCCACAAAGATTCAATGTTGTTGCTAGTTCCACTATAAATATCTTCTCAGACTCCAGCTTTAAAACCAGGCTTAACATACAGACAAATCCCTCCTCTACCATTTCCCCTATCTTTCCTAAATAAGTTATAACCATCCAAATTAACTGTCCAGTCATGAGATTCATCCCACCATGTTTCAGTAATGCCTATTAAGTCCCATTTTCCATGTACTGCTAAAAATTCTATCTCGCCCATTTTCCCAGGCAAACTTCTTGTATTAGCAAGCATACACTTTATGTTATGGCTATAGCTCTGCTTTGTGAAGTGCTTGCCACTGTATTTGAGTCACCTGGTAATACCTCCCTACTGTCTATTGTAACCCTCCCCCTTCTCCTCCCCCATGGGTAGATAATTCATCCCTTTTCCCCTCTACCCTTTCTACCCCAATACGTCAATCTAGTCCCTTACCCCCACCTACTAGTCTAAAAACTCCCCCAGACGTTCTACCACCCTTTCCCCTAGCACAGCAGCTCCCTCATTATTATGGTGCAATACATCACTTCTGTAGACATTGTACCTAAGTGAGAAGTCAGCCAAGTGCTCTAAAAACCCCAAACCCTCTGTACTGCGCCACTTACTTAGCCACGCATTAACCTCCCTAAGCTACTTCTGTCTCCCTAGACTAGCACGTGGCCCTGGTAGTATCTTGGAAAATATTACCTTGGAGGTACTTGCTTTAAGCTTATTCCCTAGTTCTTTAAAACAATTCTTTAAGACACTCCATCTTCCACTTACTTGTCACTGGCACCAATATGTACCTCCCAATAATTTATCCACCCGATCCACAACATGCCGAACCTGAGCACCCGGGAGACAGCAGACTGTTTGATTGGTGGGATCTGGGTGATAAATCACCCTTCTTACCTTCCCAATTATAGAGTCCCCTACCACCAAAACCTGTCTGTTTCTCTGCCTATTCTGCCCTCCCTCTCCTGCAGGGAACAGCTCTATCTGGCATTGCCATTCCTGAATGCACATCCCCAACAGTTTCACTCACTCTGCCAAATCTGTTGGTGTCAACTCAGAACTGGCCTGCATCCTCCTGATCCCCCTGCTTCTCCTCATAACTGTAACCAGGCTACCTCTCTGGACATCGTCACTCGCCCCAGCTCTACCCTCCATGCCAAGGCCAGCTAAACTGTGCTCCTATTCTAGTGGAGTAATATCACTAAGTGCTGCAATTCTCCTCTCTAGTTCTCCAGTTTGAGCCTCCAGAGAGGCAACATGCTCACACCTGCCACAGAGGTATGGACCCTGGATCATCTGTTCCAGCAGTGCATACATGTGGCCGGATGTAAACTGAGTGAGGTTGCCGCTGGACTGACTCCTTACCAGTTACAAAAATACAGTGAGAAAACTATTCAATGTGTTTGTATAAAGATTGTTATTCTGCACCTTAACCCAAACAAAACAAAATATATATATATATTTTTTTTTGTTTTCTAATTTTTCTTATAATACCCCTTTTCTTTGAACTCCCTCCTTTTGTTTAAACTCCCACACTTACACACTAACTGCACTTGCACTAGAAATTTTTGCAAGCTCCAAAGTTCGCTCCTTCCCCTGTTAAAATAGTCCCTGCCTACTCACCTGCACAATGATTGTAGCCGACAGGACAGAAAACACCCTTTAGCTTCCTGCACTGATTCACAGATCTGATTCAAACAGAACACCACACAAGTGCACACAGATATACTTTTATACAGGCCAAACCACTCCCCCTCTCACCTGGAAAATTATTACAGAGCACAGGACTGAAAACACCTTTTAGTTTCCTGCACTGATTCACAGATCAGATTTGTGTGTGTGTGTGTGGCAGTGGATTTGGGTGTGTGGCAGTGGATATGTGCATGTGGCAGTGGATTTGTGTGTGACAGTGAATCTGTATGTGTGACAATGGATATGTGTGTGGCAGTGTATATGTATATGTGGCAGTGTATCTGTGTGTGGCAGTGGATATGTGTGACAGTGAATATGTGTGTGTGATATTGAATACGTGTATGTGTGAAAATGGATGTGTATGACAGTGGATATGTGTGCATGGTAGTGGATTTGTGTGTGTGTGGCAGTGGATTTGGGTGCCTGGCAGTGGATTTGGATGCGTGTTAGAGAATATGTGTGTGTGTGGCTCTGGATACATATGTATGGCAGTGGATTTGTGTGTGTGGCAGTGAATATGTGTGTGTGGCAGTGGATATGTGTGTGTGGGAATGGATATGTGTGTATGGGAATAGATATGTGTGTATGGGAATAGATCTCTATGTGTGACAATGGATATATGTGTGTGACAGTGGATCTGTGTGTGTGGCAGTGACAGTGTTCTGGCTGAGGACAGCTCCCAATCCAAAAGTAGAGGAATTGGTCTGAACAACCTGCTTCTTAGTTTGTGGTGTGGGCCATGCAGCTATCCCCTCTACATTGGTCTATTCTGGCCTAATCTGCCTACTACCTACCCAGTAACCTAGATACTGTACCTAAGCCCTAGCCCACTGACAGTATGTAGTATACTCCTGGTATGCCGGAGGTGATCTTCCCAAGTGCTGCTAAATAAGGCAATGTCATCTAAATAAGCCTGAGTATACCCTTGGTTCCCCTGTGATAATCAGTCTACTAATCTAAGGGGCATACTTCATCTCAGGTGGTATCACCTTCAATTGGTAAAACCTAAATGGGGCGATGAAGGATGATTTCTCTATGACAGTGCCCTTTGGAGAGTTTCAGAGTGGTTAGGGACTTAGCAGTACCTAGACGGTCAAACAACTTGTCTTCGTGCTTCCCATAGTCACCTTCCCATTAGTTTCTGATTACATTCAAAGGTCCTTCTATCTATCTGTCTATCTATCTATCTATCATACAGGAGTTAAAAGGGAGATAAACCCATGGACTCCTGTGGTACTTCTCTATAAGCAAAGAGGTGGTACAGGAGTATACACTCCAAATCTTTCTCCTGCTCTGTGAAGGTACAGAGAATTTTCTTAAGAAACCTCTCACCAGTAGAACACCCTGGTAAGGAGATGCTCTGTCTCCTGCACTCCCATGTGGACAGCTAAGGGTTCCTCATGGGCTACCTCCAGCAACCTCTCTAT
Source organism: Discoglossus pictus (assembly GCA_027410445.1). Classification (NCBI taxonomy): domain Eukaryota; kingdom Metazoa; phylum Chordata; class Amphibia; order Anura; family Alytidae; genus Discoglossus; species Discoglossus pictus. The sequence goes on along the minus strand of CM050169.1, from coordinate 210,716,247 downwards.
AAACTTGGTAAACAACCCTCTGTTTCTTAACTTCTCTCACCCCGTTTCCCTCAGATTTAGAGGTAATTCTTTACAGCAATCCTTTTTCCCACACATACTCATCTCCCTCGTGACTCTTCTCTTGCTTGTCAGCCCTTTACCTAGCTCCAGCCATGGCCCATCATCCCATAATGCTACCCTTACATCCCCTAAAGTGGCCCAACCTAGACCCAGTTCCCCATCAGGTAATGGACTTTTCCCAGCTTCCAGGTGCCCTCATCCTCCTCATTTGGACCATCCCTGGTGACTTTGCCAGATTGCAATCTGGTTACGACAGTGACATACTGGCTCTTGAGATGCCCCAAATCATTGTCAAAAGAAACCGTAGCCAGGAGCTCATGCATAAGTCCCGCTTCTCAAACTCCCTTCCCAGTGCTCCAAACCAGGTGCAAATGGGCAACCAGTGTGTGGTACTACATCTGGATGGACCATGGTCAAAGCAGCCTGTATCTTGCAAACCCTTTGCCTTCTTCCCCTGGACAAAACCTTTTGGATATTCTGGATCCTGTTGCCCTCTGAACCAGTCTGCACAGAATGGATGGGTTGATAGAAGTCCTCCTCTGGTCTGGGACACTAGGGTTCTTCCGCATCCACATTACACTCCCCCAAATGGTAGACTGGCTTAGTGGGGTGGCTGTCCACCATGCGAGGTATGTTGTGACATTCTCTTATCACATGCCCTGGTTGGTAACAACCATAGCACTCCAAGCCCCTCATGTTTCTAGTGACAGGATGAAAACTGGAAAGTCCTGTGGGGAGAGGGGCCACTCCTGTGTTCCCCCAAGGTTAGCTGCCTATTTGTGCAGCAGCACTGCTAGGGCGGGTGGCTAAAGAGCGAGTTGTTAAAGGTGCTGGAACAGGAGTACCCCTTTGGTAGGTTTTCTTGGGTCTTTACTTCCTGTCTCATCTCTAGTAGCCACAAAACAATCTGCTAGGCGAGCATCCTTCTCCTCTGTAGTGGGCTTTTGATCTTTCCCCTAAGCCCTTAAGCCCTCAGGACACATGGAGTAAATTGCCCCAGCAGTAGTAAGTCCATTGCTTCCTCCCGGGTAGTTACCTCCATCCCCTTCCACCAACTGCAACAGGCATGCCTCATCCACTAGATGACCACAGTGTCCTCAGCATCCCAGGTCAGGCTACAAAAATGTTGCTTTTATGTTTCTGGGGTCACCGCATATCTGGCCAACAGCAGCTTTTTTGCCATCTCATATATATGCTGGCCCTTAGGGAAAGCCATTAATGCTTCACCAGCTCTTCCACTAAGCCTGCTGATTAGAAGCCAAATCCACTCTGCTTCAGGTAGCTGGTGTAGTTCACATTACTGCTAAAAGTCTTGGAGGAACCCATCTATGTCCAACTTTTCCTTGCAGAACTGTTTGAAGCTAATATATGCTGTCTTTATCCTGGCTGCTATTGGGTCCCTTACTTTTGTAGGACCTGATGACAGACAGTTAATCCTCTATTGCTTCTCTCACTTGGCTAATCTGGGTCTGAAGGGCCATTAGCTGATTACCGGACGTGGCATCATGATCCTCCACTTCTGAAATCTCTTCATGTTTATTTGATGATAGCTCCGAAGCAAGGGCTGGGTCCTGTGTCAGTAATGCGGCTTCCTCCTGTATCTCCTGTCTTTCCTCCACCTGATGGAGCTTATCTTTCATCAGGAGCTCCTGGATAATTTTTGTCTTTCTTGTGGTCACTGTTCTGTGGAGCCCTCTCTCCTGGTAGAGGTCCATGAGGTTTGCAACAGACATACTGTCATATCTGGACATCCTGCTTGTCTTTACATGGATCTCACCACTTGCCACCAGCTGCCATGACCCACTTCTTTAATTGGGCTTGCCCAGAACTTGCTTTAGACCTACCCATCATTTGTGAGGCTTCTTGTAAATGTCCTTGCTAGTAGGAATAGAACCTGACCGTTATTGGACCACCAGGATGTCCACAGGAACACATGAATCTCAGACAGAGTAGCAGAGTTACGGGTTAAATATAGGTATATGTATAAATATCAATCCCAATGGTAATGATTATTCCTCCCTCAGAAATGAGCACACACGTAAATTATATGATCACACTGAGAGCTGTTTCTTAGACCAACATCAAAACATATTTATGTACACCAGCCACCAATCATTATTACGCTACAACCCTTAGCAAACATTCCATTAGAAATCCCCAAGTCCTATTTCCAAAGCCACGTGGGACAACTGTTCATCATACCCTGACGGTCTCCCTAATGATCCCCCAGGTTTTCTGGAATAATTAAATGATCCAGGCTATCAAGAGGGGTTGGCTAGCCAAATACTGGTGGAGACAACTCATCTAGCTTCCTATGACACTCTGGTCACTAACCTCTAACCTTATACCAGGTCCCTTTTAGTGATCTTAGGGTCCCCCATTCATGACACCCATTTTCCCAAGAACTGAACCTGTTATTAATATAGCCAAGTTACCTAGGGTGGGGCGTAGACACACTTAGGGATCCGGCTTTGCTGCCTTCACTATTGGTTAATGCTTTGCGGTAGACCTGGAAGGACTGAGGACTACTATATATTAATAACTAATGGGGCCAAGTAACTGCTAGTACTTAGGGCATACTCAGTTTTGGGAAGCCAACTAGGTATCTCCCCTGGTCGGCAAGATATTCAGTTAACCTTAGGGGTTGAGACCGGGGTTCTCCACTTTTAGAGCTCATCAGGACTTTATTACTAAAGGTCGCTCATAGACTTGCATGGGCTACAGAGTTGAAATGGTGTCAATTATGGCTCAACTTCAAACAATAGATCAAAGTGGATACCAGTGATTAACTCTTGATTCCAACTGACCTTTATTGAAGTAAGTGCCTTCAATATTCTATTTTGACAAGCACAACAAGACCTTTAACGTCTCAATTCACCCCCACAGTTCCATTGATGTCTGGGCGCTATATTTTGACAGAGGCCATGCAGTCGTGGACAGGCCCTGCGAGGATGAAAAGCACAGCTTGTGGTCATAAATTGCAAGCGTATTGACAAGCTCTTAAAGGGGTGCTAACTAAATGTCACTGTGTGCTAATAATGTTTAATCAGATCTTCATCCACACACCTTCAACTGAATTACCTGAGCTCCCAGAAGTCTATCAGCTGTCCCTCAGACCTCTAAGTCTTTCCTGAGCCCTGTATTATGGAACCCCAGAACTCTGACCCCATTCCCTAAGGATTGAGGCAGTATGTTTTTTTTGTATTCCTTAGGGAGAACCGAAACTTTTGATACCAAACATGCTTGGGATATTTCACATACCTGACATTACCCATGAAAAACATTGTTAGCAATCATATTACATTTTTATAAAACCACACATGCCAACAGGGCAACAAAAATCCATAGATCCAGGTGGTGGTGCAATGTTTGTAAGGAAAGGGACCCATTGTGCCATGTATCCCATGACCACCCAGGATCCGAGTTTATTCATTTCCAAAGAATCCCCAGGGGCCCCTGGACATCACAAGACACCTATGTGAGTTAGGAACTGAAAGTGCAGTTTGTGGACTGTTCGCTTTCTGCCGTGGTTAAAGTGTACCATGACTGGACAAACAGCACACCATTACAAATAAACAGTATGACATGAACGTGGGCAGCAAATGTTTCTAAAATGACATTACAGAAAACTCTGTGGCATATGGGGCTCCAAAGCAACGGTTGACCACTGCACTCATGCTGCTGAGGGTTCATCTCCAGAAACTACTTCAATTTTCACAACAATATTGAATGGACTGCTTCTGGTTGGAAAAGCTTTGCCTTCCTGATGAGTCACGTATTCTGCTACATCGACTGGATGGATGTTGGCTTGTCAGGTGAGAAACCTGACAAGCCAACACTCTACAATCATTGTTGGAAGAACACAAGCTGGTGGCGTCAGCATTATGCACTGGGGTATGCTTTCTTGGCATTTTCCACTCATACTTCTGAAAGGCACTCTCAACTGCGTTATCGATCCACCCTTGCAGAGCAAGTACACCCATGCATATATACTGTCTTCACTGGAGTGTATGGGATCTTCCAGCAGGACAGTGCAGCATGTCATATGGCCAGAATTATCTGGGAGTGTTTGGAGGAGCATGACGAAGAATTCAAAGTATATCCCCGGATTCCAAATTTCCCGGACTTGAACCCCATCGAACATTCGTGGGTCCACCTTCAATGCCATGGTCACAGTATGGATCCTCAACAACGCACTCTTCAGCAGTTGTCAGAGGCACTGTTGTCTGCATGGCTCCATATACCCTTGTCAACCTTCCAGCATCTTATTGACTCACTACCACACCATCTAGCTGCTTTCTGGGCTGTACACGAATGTGACTCGACTGTGTATATGGAAATAAAAGTAAAGGGACTAAATCACATCCCATGTGACTTAACAATGACTTAGAGATTAAGATAAGTGAGTACAAGAAATTTAGCAAGGCTTGCAAAAGACCTATTTGACTGACTAAAATAGAAAATGAAAATGTAAAAGGAAGGAAGAGTAAGACTAACTCTAAATTAATTTAAATATATTAATGGGAAGATGGCTAGAAAATAATCTATAGAAACATTACATTGTGAAACAGGTCAATTGATAAATATTGACCAGGAAAAGGCAGATAAGCTAAAAAGTTTTTTTTTCTTCTGTATACACAACGGAGGTACCAATGACAAGGACACTGCTACAAAATGTGGATACACTGCCTTCATCAAATAATTGGTTATGCAGGAAAAAATCCAAAAAAGGCTGAAAATAATAAATGGTAATAAAGCACCAGTTCTGGATGGAACACCTCTAAGGGTACTGAGGGAACTGGGTTCAGTTACATCTATTTTTTCAAGACTCACTAATCACAGGCTTGGTACTAGATAACTAGAGAAAAACAGATGTGATATCTTAATTTAAGAAGGGAGAGAGAGCAAATCCAGAAATCTATAGGTCCGTAAGCCTGACTTCTGTATAAAGGAAGCTTTTATAAGGGTTAGTAAGTTATAGTATTCAGGAATAGAGACGTCGCGAATAGTTCACCGGCGGACTGTTCCCGGCGAACATAGCATGTTCGCGTTCACGGCGAACTGCGAACATATGCGATATTCGACCCGTCCCCTATACTTTGTCATTGAGCAAACTTTGACACAGTCAGCAGACACATTCCAGCCAATCAGCGTCATACCCTGCCTTCCACACCCTTCTACCTCATGGACAGCAGCCATTTTGGAATCATAAGTAACTTGCAGTCTTACTGAGAGGAGGCTGAGTGTAGGTGATACTGCATCAATAGGGAAAACCATAGCTAGGCTACTGTACACAGTGTGCAATACAGTCCTGAAGGACTCTTTTGATCTCTGCTGCAAGGACACCCCTGTGTCTCTTCCCCCCCTTATCATCATCCTCCCCTCACCTTAGCACCCAACCCTAACACCCCTCACACTTATCCATAACACCCATCAACCTAACACCTAACCCTAACATCCCTCACACTTATCCCTAAGACCTAACACCCCTCACACTTATTCCTAACATGCCACACACTAACGCCCCTTACACTTATCCTTAACACCCCTCACCCTAACACCTAACCCTAACACCCTCACACTTATCCCTAACACCCCTTACCCTAACCCTAACACCCCTCACACTTATCCCTAACACCTAAACCCTAACATCCCTCACCCTAACACCTAACCCTAACACCCCTCACACTTATCCCTAACACCCCTCACCCTAACCCTAACACCCCTCACACTTATCCCTAACACCCCTTACCCTAACCCTAACACCCCTCACACTTATCCTTAACACCTAACCCTAACACCCCTCACCCTAACACCTAACCCCCTCACCCTTATCCCTAACACCCCTTACCCTAACACCCCACACACTTATCCCTGTGTCTCTTCCTTCCCTTATCATCAAGGGAGGGGGGAGGATGATGAGGGCGGGGGGGGAGACACAGGGGAGGATGATGAGGGAGGGGGGAAACAGACACAGGGGAGGATGATGAAGGAGGGGGTAAAGAGATACAGGGGAGGGTGATGAGGAAGGGGGGAAAGAGACACAGGGGAGAAAGATGAGGGAGGAGGGGGAAGAGACACAGGGGAAGATGATGAGGGAGGGGGAAAAGAGACACAGGGGAGGATGATGAGGGAGGTGGGAAAGAGACACAGGGAGGATGATAATGGAGGAGGGAAGAGACACAGGGGAGGATGATGAGGGAGGGGGTAAAGAGATACAGGGGAGGATGATGAGGGAGGTGGGAGGATGATGAGGGAGGGGGGATGAGACACAGGGGAGGGTGATGAGGAAGGGGGGAAAGAGACACAGGGGAGGATGATGAGGGAGGGGGTAAAGAGATACAGGGGAGGATGATGATGGAGGGGGATGTTAGGTTATTTATGCCCTTTATGGATTAAAACCAGACTCTGCATCAACTATGTAATTTTCCGTGGGAGTTTTGACATGGATCCCCCTCCGGCATGCCACAGTCCAGGTGTTAGTCCCCTTAAAACAACTTTTCCATCACTATTTTGGCCAGAAAGAGTCCCTGTGGGTTTTAAAATCCGCCTGCCCATTGAAGTCTATGGCGGTTCGCCGGGTTCGCCGGTTCGCGAACATTTGCGGCGGTTCGCGTTCGCGTACCGAAAATTTTATGTTTGTGAAATCACTATTCAGGAATATATACAGAAGCATGGGAAGCAAATATAAGTCTGCCACTATACAAGTCTCTAGTACGCCCTCATTTGGAGTATGGAGTGCAATTTTAAGCACCACTTCATAAAAAGGATATTTTAGAGCTGGAAAAAGTACGGAAAAGGGCAACAAAACTAATAAGGGGAATGGAGGGGCTAAGTAACGAAGAAAGACTAACCAAATTAAACTTATTTTCTCTAGAAAAAGGGCATCTACGAGGGGACATGATTATCTTATTTAAATACATCCAGGGTCAATATCAGGCTTTGTCAAGTAAACTTTTTGTACCAAGAGATTTCCAACTGACCAGAAGACATCCCTTTAGGCTAGAGGAAAAAATATTTCACCTTAAAGAAAGAAAAGGGTTCTTCACAGTTAGGGTGGTTAAACTGTGGAATTCACTACAAAAGGAGGTGGTGAGAGCAAATTCGATAGATAACTTTAAAAAGGGGTTAGATATATTTTTGAATAAAGAGGGCATTCAAGGTTATCCTAGATAACTAGCGAAGGAATATTGATCCAGGGAGAAATTTGATCGCCAGTCTCTGGGATCAGGAAGGATTTTTTTATTATTTTTTTCCTTATGACACAATTGGCAAATTTTTTATAGTTTTTTTTTTCTGTTTGCCTTCCTCTGGATCAATTAACAATTATTAACAAATAGTACACTTATTAAAAGGATCAGAAGAGATCGAAAAAGGTTGAACTTGATGGGCTAACAGTCTTTATTCAACCACAAATACTATGAAACTCTGTAATTATGTGATAATAATAGAAGAGGACCTAACTGGGATCCATTCACTAGCTTGATCAGCTGGTTCATCCTCATTGCATTAAAATAATTTGTAGAAACATTTTGTTCTTTATAAATGTTTACCAGTGTAACACTTTGTCTGTCTAGTATGCCAATGGTTGTTACATATCATACTTTTATATCTCCAACGCAGTCATTGAACATTGTTGCATTATATATCATAGGGAGTGGAATATCCACCCAAATAGATGTGCTGGCCACTCTTGAATTGATAGTAGCAACAATCCTATACAAAAAGTGTTAAACTATGTGTTTTTAAAATTCTATAAGATGATTATTAAGACGGGGCAGAGATGCCATTTAGGCTGTTAGGCTGTGTATTCATTAAACTCTGAATACAATTCATCTGCTTAAAATCAGCTTCTATCTTGGCCAACTAGGAATACTACCAATTTTTCTGACATTGACAAGATATATACAGTTCTTTAATTCCTGGATGCACTGCAGCTCTACAGATAATGTCATTTCCTCCCTGCCAAATACATATTTGTAGCATTTAATTAGAGAAGCTTTACTGCCTTATTGTTTTATAGCTGAAAAGGGGCCCATTCAGTGTTGTGTGCTCTAGTGCTTTTCACTTCCTGCAGCAATAGCTCTGCCACTGTTTTTGATGAAGTAAAGCAGTATGCTACTAGTAGCCTAAATCCTGCCTTTCTGATTTAGGTTTATAATAAATAATTTGCTATACCATATATGCTGGTACCACATTCCAAATGGGAAGCTGAGTTAATTGTGAACTCTACACAAGACATTGGGTAATAACTGAGTTGAATGCATGGGCATAGGAACTGAGAGGAATGGGGGGATAATAACCCACCCCAGGTTATATGTACAGGGGACACAAAAAATAGCAAAATTAAACCTAATCATACATTACCAGATTTGTCCACAGAGGGCAGTATGGAGCAGTAAGTTTTTCCCATGAAAGCTTTGAACCATAATTTATATATATATATATATATATATATATATATATATATATATATATATATATATATTTATATATATATAGTAGACTCAGTTATCCCTCACCCTCAGTAATTGGTAGATACCGGATAAATGTGTAGTCTTTGGTTGCTTGAGAGTCAATATTAAAGGAGGCCTAGATTAGCTGCACATAGGATGCTCTGCTAAGTATATTTGTCAGTGAGGGCTGTTCTAGCAGCAGCAGCTTTCACTCCCCACTTACACACACGTACGTTTGGCTGGAGGGTGCAGTGCTGACCCCGGGGAATGTAACGCCAACACTGCACTGGCTCAGTCACTCATGTCCATCTGCTTCCAGGTAAAACTGAATCGCAGAGATGTACAGTGTATGCAATCTAGGTGCCTGTAAGCATTTTGTGTTCTTTAAAGTACAGTATTCAATCTGTCCCTTTTGTAGCCATGTATTTGTAGCTAGCTGTCTGAAAAGCTGCTGTTAGTTTATAAAAACATTAAGAGCTTTAAAACATGAAATGTATTTAAAATTCCCATTTAGGGACTGGTAGCAATTGTGGTCAATAAATAAGTAATTTATTCATTATGTCCCAGTAGCAATGGTGACAAAGACAGGACTGGCAGTTTTTCTATCCTTTTTTGGACTTAATGATTGTTTTTTTTTATTTAGTTTTAGTTGTATGCATGGTTTTTATGCTTGAATTGATAAAAGTGGAAAAAAATACAATTTACTGAAGGAGTAAACTGTTATGTTCGAAAATTGCTATTTAGTTGCTATGAACCCACTGGCGTTCAAATCCGTAATGCGCAAATGGAGCCAAACAGCCAACTTGTACTAGAGAGGAACCGCGAGAGGGTTAAAGTCCTATCTGGAGCACTGTAAATGCAAATATAAACACACTACTGTACTTAAAAATAAAGGGAAAGTGATGTTAGGTATTAAAATGAATAGCACAACATTCTCAAGCTCGCAAAACTGCAATATAAAATTAATGTTTTTATGTTTAATTTCCATGTTATATCGATCTCGGCAATCAATGTGTTAATATTTATAATGGAACTTATATGGACTAGAATATCATATTTATTGATTTATTAATATTGCATTATTTCTGGAATGCGGGTCCGATTGAAACTCGTAATTGAAACCCGTAAGGCTTTGAAATCCAACCTCTATTTTTCAGTGACGTAATGATGACGATCTCTTTTGCCATTGGCTCCGTCTAAACCCCTAACTACGTGTTTGACTAATTGCGTCTCTGTCCTGTTGGTTGCGGCATGGTGGAATGTAATAGCTCTGTAAAAAAGCAGAATTTCAAGCCTGAAAGGATATGCGGGTGTCCCGTTGCTGCTACGGGCTTCAAATTTAATGGGGCTGTTTTTCTGCATGTGTTAGAATTACCCCATAAGTAAAAAATATTCAGCCTTATTAAATTGCGATTCGGTAAATTTAAAAGGGCTCTATTTAAGCACACAGCATATATTTTTTACAGAAGTTTTAGTTAGTGAACTTCTATCCAAAAGCAAGGTCTTCAGTAACTAAAAACTTCTGTTAATATAATATGCTCTGTGCTTATATAGAGCCCTTTTAAATTTACCGAATCGCGAATCACCGAATTTAATAAGGCTGCATGTTAGCACTGGATGGTTACTGAATTCATGTTGACCACAGCTATTATTTAACTATTCTACAAGTGATTTAGATTAAAGCAGATTTTTTCTACAAATTAAAGATTTCAAATAAATATTCCTTACTTTTTTTATAATTCTGGATTTGTGTTAAGCACTGGGATTTTCTTGAGCTTGTTAGTTGTATAATTAATGTAATAAATCAGACCTATTTTGTTAAGGGGACAACAGACTAATTAAATTTGCTGCCCTGTACTGTAATTGTATTTTTTGTTTTACTAGAAATGATTTTACTATGAGTGTCTTAGTGTCATTGTGCATTGCTGGTCTCTGTGAGAAGGCCATATGACCCCCCCCATTAATACTGGGGGCAAGTCAATCTTATTAGTGTTATTATAACTTAAAAGGAAATGGAAATATAGTTGTTTCCTTTGTTGCATCAGAAATAAAGTGTTTAGTAATGTGTCAAAGTATGTTTTTTTTTTTAAAAAAAGGTGTAAAAACACAAAAGCTTATTCAGATTTTTAACTGTTCTTGGGGGCTTGCAATCTGTCAGTCAATGAGATTTACAGACTATAGTATGCGCCGTGTATTTCCTGTTCTTTTTCAGGTTTTGCTTAATATATTTTAAAAAATGTAATGTTTGATATACGTTCTTTTAAATGCATGAAAAAAATACTTGTGTCAAATGTTAGTGTTTGATGAGCAGATGCTGCTTTAAAACAATACCTTTGCTCATCTCTCTCTTCATTTGGGTGTAAGTTTATTGCATCTTTAGGCATCTTGTCATGAAGATGCTGTTTTACTTACAGCCACGCCATAGGATTCTTTATTAGGAGACTTAAATTTTTTTAGTCACAGTAGCATAATATGTAATAGCAGAGCAATCAGAGACTTGACTAATGATAATCTCCCAGGTCATTACTGTAATAAGATCATAATTGGTTCTGTAGACCAATAATATATATGGTATTTGGGATAGGTCTCTAAGAAAATCTTCTCGAAAATTTAGTATGCTTTGAATTTCCAGGCATTGTTCTCACTTCATTCAGTGCCGGCAGGCTTGGTCCCACTCCTCCTCCACCTGTCCTATCCTCCACCCCTCCTCTCCTTTGCACCAATCTGATTGGCATTGATGTGTTTATAGATGTTTTCACTCTGCTACAGAGTAGGCTGTTAGTATTTATACACATTTTTTTTTCTTATTGCTAAATACAGGCTTAGCTTCATCTCCTCCCCTCCCAACAATTCCTTTAGCCCACTCGGTTACTTAGGGACGTGTGTTTGGATGTGTTCAGCACCCTGCTGTATGTGATGTGATGACTTCTGAATGGCTGCACTGCTATCTGCATCCTTATCATCCCCCAGCATCTCATTCCCAGAACAGCAGATATAATCCTGCAAATAACTTGGCTGCCAAGTGTCGTCTTCATCCAGCTGCAGGTGACGGCTGCTCCTCAACATGCGTGGGGTTAGTTGATTTTGTTGGCTATTTCCATTCTTTTTATTATTGTGTGACCCTGCATGTGCACCTGTCCTAGGGCCTCATTCAATTGCGATTTGACCGATTGACTAGGGCTCTAAATAAGCACAGAGCACATTTTGTTAACAGAAGTTTTTAGTTAGTGAAGACCTTGCTTTCGGATAGAAGATCACTAACTAAAAACTTCTGTAAACAAATATGCTCTGTGCTTATTCAATTGACTCAATCGCAATTGAATGAGGCCCCTAAATTGCAGTGGCAGTAACATAGCTACAAAACCTTTAAAATGTATGTGAATAAATTAATTGGCCCAGGATGAATGCAAGGTATAATTAGGGGAAGCAGTGCTTTAAGATTAAGTTACCGTTTCCTTCAACGGACGTCACATGACCATTTTGTTCTTTCTTTCTTCTTTTTCTGGATGATACTTCTATCCTGAACTTTATTAAATCCTTTATATATTTGAAGGTTTCTGTCATATCACTGTGTAGCTTCTATACTCTAAGATATAAAGACTAAAGGACAACTACTGTTGAAAATGATCTATCTTGCATTTAAAAGATCATATTTTAAACATTACAAAAAAAGTATTTTTATTTGAAAAATAAGTGGCCTACAATTTAATTACATTAAATTCAAAAGCAATTAGATTGTTTTCTCTTCCTCTGTCCTGACATATTACAGAAAACAAAAATACTGAACCTTATGGATGACCTGCAGCTTATTGTGCTTGTATTCCTAGTCAACTAAAGGTGATCAGATAAGAAAGCACATGTTGTGTACATGTCCTCTCAGTTCACTTGTAATATGAAGGGTGGATCAAACACATAATTTGTATCTGTTTCTGTAATGTTTTATTGGTATTTTTTCTTAATAATATAGTTTTTACATTAAAAAAAAAATGTTGATAATATATGATAGGTTCTTTTAAATACATCATATAAAGTTATAGACTACAGTGGCCCTTAAAAGGAGATGCAATTAATATTTTCTTTGTTGCATCAGACAGAGGGTATTTGATAATGTGTCACAGTGTGTTTTCTTTTTTTCAAATGGAGGTTGCAGAGTACAAAAACATATTCAGATTTTCAACTACTCTTACCCTCTGTCAGCTAATGGGATCTAGAGACTAAAGTATGCTCTCTGAGATTTCTGTTAGCCTAATTGATGCTTCAACAAGTTATGCTTAAAATGTTGTGATGCTAAAAAAAAGGCTTTTTACAATGTTTAAAACATACAATTTTAAAAGCATGTAAAAAGATGTGTGTCCCTTGTCTCTTTAAGATAATGAAGTCTTCCTTTGTTTGGTTTTCTAGGCCATGAACCACTTTAATCAATCTTGTTTTCAACACACTATTCCAATTGGGGTCTCACTAAGGGCCTCATTCAATTGCAATTTGGCCAATTGAATAGGGCTCTATTTAAGCATATTTTTTACAGAAGTTTTTAGTTAGTGAATAACTCACTAACTAAAAACATCTATAAAAAAATATGCTTTGTGCTTATAGAGCACTTTTCAATTCTGCTTCTCATAATATGTCTGCTATAACAATATATGCACTTTATTTTTAATTTTGTGAACCTGACCATTGACTTTCAAATAACCTTCTGACTTAAAATATACAGCTGACGTTTATGCTTATGCTTAATTATTTTTTATGTTTAAGCAAATATAGCTATAGACTTTTAAACATCTACAAAAAACAGACCATTATAATTCAATACATATTTGAAGCACCATATAGCAGTAAATTCATACATAATAAAGTATAAACCAACAGATATCAAAAATATAAAAATAAATAAATAATATAAAAGTAATATCAATGTGCAGTATTAGAAAATCCAAAATATTTTATATTATTGGCAATATTAAGTTTTTATTTATAAAAAAAATGTAAGCAATGGGCACAGTAGTTTTGCGAATATAATTTTGATGCCATGTTTTCGCATCCAATATAGCTATTACAGTCAGTGGAGGAGCTACTGCATGAACAGCAGGTGCAGAGCACCAGGGATAGCAGTTGGGTAGGATCCCTCTCATGGGTGTATTTAGGTTTTATGCTGCCCTATGTATTCAGATATGAGTGCACCCCATACCCCACTTGCAGCTTCTCCTTTCCCACTCCTATATGTTTATGTGTGTCTATGGTGTGTCAGAAAGTGCCACTCTTGCAGACAGAAATATCATTGCATACAGACATTTCTGTGCATATACAAACATATTTCAATGTACCGCACTGGTATCTTAAGGAAGCTTGCTGCCCTAGGTCTGGGCCTCGTTGACCTATGTTGAAACTCACCCCTGAGTCCTCTGCTACCTGGAATAAAGTGGTATCTGCATGTATTAATAAAGATGGCAGATAAGGTATTTTTGGATCTAAAACTGATCCCAATAGTCAGCACTAATTACAGCCATTGGTGAGGCACCACACAGTCCCAGGGAAGCTTAATCAGTCTGGTGGATTTTGTCTGATTAGGATTAAAAGAAATGATGAGTTGCATAGGGTTTTGCATATTAAATGGAGTCAAAACCCTAAACTTGAGCTAAAAGTTGTCTCGGTCTACATATGTTAAGGTGAAGTTCTATTGACCTTATATTAATTTAAGTAAATTATGATATATATCCACAAACATGTATTACAAATGTTAATACTGTGGTAGCAGTGCAGTCATTCAACCATTCTTTCTAAACAACCTAATTCATTTTTATGAGGCATTATAGGACACTGATAGATTATGATGAAGTAACCTTACTAAAAATATATAGAATCCAGACTTGATAAATCTAACTTGTGTTTTTTACTCACCTGTTGTTATAATCATTGAGAAGATACAGACTTCAGTGAATGTTATCTTCATGGTGGCTACTTGACAATGACAGCTCTATGTGTGCCGTATGACAGCCCTGTGTGTGCTCTATGACAGCTCTGCGTGTGCTGTATGACAGCTCTATGTGTGCCGTATGACAGCCCTGTGTGTGCTCTATGACAGCTCTGCGTGTGCTGTATGACAGCTCTATGTGTGCCGTATGACAGCCCTGTGTGTGCTCTATGACAGCTCTGCGTGTGCTCTATGACAGCTCTATGTTTGCCGTATGACAGCCCTGTGTGTGCTCTATGACAGCTCTGTGTGTGCTGTATGACAGCTCTGTGTGTGCTCTGACAGCTCTGCGTGTGCTGTATGACAGCTTTATGTGTGCCGTATGACAGCCCTGTGTGTGCTCTATGACAGCTCTGCGTGTGCTCTATGACAGCTCTGTGTGTGCTCTATGACAGCTCTGCGTGTGCTGTATAACAGCCCTGTGTGTGCTCTATGACAGCTCTGTGTGTGCTGTATGACAGCTCTGCGTGTGCTGTATGACAGCTCTATGTGTGCCGTATGACAGCCCTGTGTGTGCTCTATGACAGCTCTGCGTGTGCTCTATGACAGCTCTGCGTGTGCTGTATAACAGCCCTGTGTGTGCTCTATGACAGCTCTGTGTGTGCTGTATGACAGCTCTGCGTGTGCTGTATGACAGCTCTATGTGTGCCGTATGACAGCCCTGTGTGTGCTCTATGACAGCTCTGCGTGTGCTCTATGACAGCTCTATGTTTGCCGTATGAAAGCCCTGTGTGTGCTCTATGACAGCTCTGTGTGTGCTGTATGACAGCTCTGTGTGTGCTCTGACAGCTCTGCGTGTGCTGTATGACAGCCCTGTGTGTGCTCTATGACAGCTCTGTGTGTGCTCTATGACAGCTCTGCGTGTGCTGTATAACAGCCCTGTGTGTGCTCTATGACAGCTCTGTGTGTGCTGTATGACAGCTCTATGTGTGCTGTATGACAGCTCTATGTGTGCCGTATGACAGCCCTGTGTGTGCTCTATGACAGCTCTGTGTGTGATCTATGACTACTCTGCGTGTGGTGTATGACAGCCCTGTGTGTGCTGTATGACAGCTCTGTGTGTGGTGTATGACTGGTCTGCGTGTGCTCTATGACGACTCTGCGTGTGGTGTATGACAGCCCTGTGTGTGTCTTATGACAGCCCTGCGTGTGCCATATGACAGCCCTGCGTGTGGTGTATGATAGCTCTGCGTGTGCTCTATGACAGCTCTGCGTGTGCTCTATGACAGCTCTGCGTGTGATCTATGATGACTCTACGTGCGGTGTATGACAGCTTTGCTTGTGCTGTATGACAGCTTTGCGTGTGCTCTGTGACGACTCTGCGTGTGGTGTATGACAGCCCTGTGTGTGCTATATGACAGCTCAGCAACTCCTGAAGTAGATTTTGAAGGAAGGGGCATGACCATGGCTGGAGGGGGAGCAAGAAGGAGGAATTAGGGAGGAGCTGGAAGAGGCTATTTAAGGGCTGTAGTCTCCTCCCTCTTTCATTTCAGTTGCTGTTCCCCTATGTCTATATGTGTATAAATGTTTTCTATAATATGTTGTGTTGAGTCCCCCTATATGCATTTATCTTATGATGTCAGATGCTGCCTTCACTCTCTCTGCATTGCTGTTTAAGTTCAAACTGAGGATTTCATCTCATGTCAGTGTTTTTGTGTTCTTTGGGCCTTATCCATTTTCTATTTTTTAGGGATTATTTCAACTACCTTTCCTCAGTATAGATGTATACTTTTGGTGGTGGGAGTGTCATGGCCTGGGCCTGCATGAGTGCTGCCGGCACTGGGGAACTACATTTCATTGAAGGAACCATGAATGCTAACATGTACTGTGACATACTAAAGCAGAGCATGACCCCCTCCCTTCGGAGACTGGGCCGCAGCGCAGTATTCCAACATGATAACAACCCCAAACACACCTCCAAAGTCAGGGTCAAAAATTGTTGATGATTTATGTATGTTAACCAAATACAGTCACCCGTTCCATCCCTTTTGCACCAATATATCGGTATCCGTACAAGAAGGGGAAACAATCTCTGTATGATTTACAATGTACCACCAATAAATATACTGATAATCATAGAGTTGTTAAGGTTTAAAACAACAAAAAATCAACATAAAAAAAAAAAAAAAAAATGGGCAACAAGTTTTAATCAAATCCTAAAAGAGTTAAATGGCTGCTCTACAATACAAAAAAATATGTAATAAAAGTCATACAGGGAGTTAGGACCATACACATTGGAGTGGAAATAACATATAGCAGTCAGAGAGTACTTGCGATTCAGTTTCCATTTTTCCAAATCTCCCCCTTCGTCAAAAAACACCAATACAGCCCTTCTCTCCTGAAGTTGTCCCACTTGAAAAAATTAGTGCCAACGGGCCGTTTTGTCCATCTTGTGGACATTTTCTGAGGCTATATTCCCTGGCTTTTTGCTTGGCTTATAAAGCCCTGCTACTTCCGGATTTTGCGTGGGCGTAATGGCGTCATGACAGCAAATTTACACTGTTATACAGGCTGTACACTTACTACTTTACATTGTAGCAGAGTGTAATTTTTTCAGTGTTGTCACATGAAAAGATATAATAAAATATTTACAAAAATGTGAGGGGCGTAGTCACTTTTGTGAGATACTGTATATCTATCTATCTACAGTCAGGTCCATAAATATTGGGACATTGACATAATTCTAATCTTTTTGGCTCTATACACCACCACAATGGATTTGAAATGAAACGAACAAGATGTGCTTTAACTGCAGACTTTCAGCTTTAATTTGAGGGTATTTACATCTAAATCAGGTGAACGGTGTAGGAATTACAACAGTTTGTATATGTGCCTCCCACTTTTTAAGGGACCAAAAGTAATGGGACAGATTAACAGTCATAAAACAAACTTTCACTTTTTAATACTTGGTTGCAAATCCTTTGCAGTCAATTACAGCCTGAAGTCTGGAACGCATAGACATCACCAGAAGCTGGGTTTCATCCCTGGTGATGTTCTGCCAGACCTCTATTGCAACTGTCTTCAGTTCCTGCTTGTTCTTGGGGCATTTTCCCTTCAGTTTTGTCTTCAGCAAGTGAAATGCATGCTCAATCAGATTCAGATCAGGTGATTGACTTGGCCATTGCATAACATTCCACTTATTTCCCTTAAAAAACTCTTTGGTTGCTTTTGCAGTATGCTTCGGGTCATTGTCCATCTGCACTGTGAAGCGCCGTCCAATGAGTTCTGAAGCATTTGGCTGAATATGAGCAGATAATATTGCCCGAAATACTTCAGAATTCATCCTGCTGCTTTTGTCAGCAGTCACTTCATCAATAAATAAAAGAGAACCAGTTCCATTGGCAGCCATACATGCCCACGCCATGGCACTACCCCCACCATGCTTCACTGATGAGGTGGTATGCTTTGGATCATGAGCAGTTCCTTTCCGTCTCCATACTCTTCTCTTCCCATCACTCTGGTACAAGTTGATCTTAGTCTCATCTGTCCATAGGATGTTGTTCCAGAACTGTGAAGGCTTTTTTAGGTGTTGTTTGGAAAACTCTAATCTGGCCTTCCTGTTTTTGAGGCTCACCAATGGTTTACATCTTGTGGTGAACCCTCTGTATTTACTCTGGTGAAGTCTTCTCTTGATTGTTGACTTTGACACACATGCACCTTCCTCCTGGAGAGTGTTCTTGATCTGGCCAACTGTTGTGAAGGGTGTTTTCTTCACCAGGGAAATAATTATTCGGTCATCCACCACAATTGTTTTCCATGGTCTTCCGGGTCTTTTGGTGTTGCTGAGCTCACCGGTGCGTTCTTTCTTTTTAAGTATGTTCCAAACAGTTGATTTGGCCACACCTAATGTTTTTGCTATCTCTCTGATGGGTTTGTTTTGTTTTTTCAGCCTAATGATGGCTTGCTTCACTGATGGTGACAGCTCTTTGGATCTCATATTGAGAGTTAACAGCAACAAATGCAAATAGCACACTTGAAATGAACACTGGAGCTTGTATCTGCTCTTTGTAAATGGAATAATGAGGGAATAACACACACCTGGCCATGGAACAGCTGAGCAGCCAATTGTCCCATTACTTTTGGTCCCTTAAAAAGTGGAAGGCACATATACAAACTGTTGTAATTCCTACACCGTTCACCTGATTTGGATGTAAATACCCTCAAATTAAAGCTGAAAGTCTACAGTTAAAGCACATCTTCTTCGTTTCATTTCAAATCCATTGTGGTGGTGTATAGAGCCAAAAAGGTTAGAATTGTGTCGATGTCCCAATATTTATGGACCTGACTGTATAAATATATATATATATATATATATATATATATATATATATATATATATATATATACTGTGTGTGTATATATATACTGTGTGTATATATATATATATATATATATATATATATATATATATATATATATACACACTTGCCCCCTTTGTGCTTCCTACCTCACCAGCACTCATCCCACACTGCAGCCTTCCCTTGCGGCAGGTAAGGATGCAGTTCGGGAGAGTGCTGCTGGTTCCGTAAGAAGCGCCAATGGAGGGAATCAGGAGTGGGGGAAGATCAAGGGGGGGATTAGGATGTGGAGGGATCAAGAGGGGCCTCAGGAGGGGGAGAGGATCAAGAGAAGCAGAGAGAGGATTAGGAGATGCTGATGGGGGATAAGGAGGAGGCTCTCTGGGCTCCTTCCAGGAGCAGGGCCTCGGTGCATTGCACAAAGTGCACCGGCAGTAGCTCCGCCACTGTATGGGGGGCTTATTAAGGGAATCCACTATTATTATAGAGGCTGAATTGCATATGTTCTCTCCCATCTCTCTGCTACATTAAGCCCTGATGTTAACCCAGCTGTTTCTTCATCTTCACATCAGTTTTTTTTTATTGAACCCATAGCCAGGCATATTCCTAATAGGGGTTCTACCTTTGTGGCTTCTGCCTCTTTAACCGCAATATGCAGCAGGAAACAATCAGAACTGTATAGCGGTGCTAGTAGAGTGTCTGATAGATTTAGTCTCTATAGTTGCCATGGTTCATCTGCTACTAGTAATGTCCATAGTAGATGCCACCTTCATGCCAGATCTAGATCCAGAACCTCTCATAGAAGCCATAAGAGATGCAGATGTCATGGTTAATAGGCAAAGTGCTGCCTCTCTCTGGTCAGCCCTAAAGTTGGGGGAATCCTGGCAGCAAAGGTGATAGCATCTGAACCCTGTTGGTGGTCTTGTGATCTATTGTTGGTATGTCATGTGGACAAAATGTAATAACGTGGCTGTGACCTAATTTCTCCAAGTAATGTTTCATAGTAATTTATTAGTGGGAGTGGTGGTGGTAAATTATGCAGTGACGGAGCCAGTGACCTTACGACAATGACAGCTCTGAGTGTGATGTTTGACGGCTCTGTGAGTGTTCTATGACAGCTCAGCATGTGATGTATGACAGGTTTTTACATAGCAAAGCATGGTTTAATATTCCAGGATCAGGTGTTTCACCTCTTGGGAGAAGACAAATGGAGGTTGCTACTCCAACACAAGTATTTTGTGCAGCATTGTAATCATCCAATTGAGACAGACCACAGTTATAGATGTAGGCACTGCAGTATATATTAGTATGACATAATGTGCAGCAACTTCTGTGTAGTATGTATGTGTATGTGCTGTAGACGCCAGATCAGAGCACAAATCAAGATATTGTTATGAGCCAATAAAAAATCAAGCTCATAATACAAAGCAATGATCGCATCTAGCAAATTATATCTTCAAACAATATCAAATAAATGAACCATCCAGATTCAAGAGAACAGAAAGATAGGAACACGCATCAATCAAATGATCATATAATGTTGGTAACCATATACCATTCTCCTCTCATTGCAGCAGGCAGGGGATCTGGGTTCACTACAGAGCCAGAGGTGGGGACGTTGGCTCAGTCTAAGCCAGAGATTGTTGGCAGGGCTCCACCCACCAGGATTTGTGTCAGGAGGAGAAGCCCAGGAGAGAATCAGACGGCCCGGGGGATGAGGAGGAGCAGGATTCACAATTTATGTGATCAGTGGGTGGACTTGCTGGACCTTCTGACCCCACTGGCCCTTTCCTTCCCCATATTGATTAGCCACTTAGGTCTTCTTAGTGGACTGATGCACAATAAATGCTGCCACTAGCGCCATCAGGTCCTTCTCCCACCACCAGCACATTCTAGCCACCACCACCATCACCTGCATCCAGTCCCCAGCACCTCCCCACTGGGCCACCACCATGGCCGCCTCCTCCCACAGCAAACCACAACCTTCATCCCAAGGCCCACCGTTGGAGGACACCATGGGGGAGATGCTGGTCATGATTCAAGAAAAAGAGACGCTATAAGAGCTTTCAGGCCAGCATCAACTCCCAACAAGCTTCGTGGGCCACAGCATCAAAAAGCTCAGTAGAAATCAGAGGAGGCAAAACCAACAGGTAGAGTCCTACATGACCAGGCTGCTTGAGGAGGTGCAGAACCAGTGTGCGCTCATCCAACTCAGCATGGACAGTGCCCATTGTGTCGCCAGTGTGTCCAAGTTCCCAGCATTGCCTCCACCACCCCCAAATCCTTCCCTAGCACACACCCAGCTTTGGCCCTCCTTGCCTCCCTCCATGCCTCCGCATCTATTGATGCTGCTTCCTTGGGAGGAGGGGGGGGGACTTCTTGACAGCACTCCTCAGTGACCATCTATTGGTCCAAATGTTAACATAACCTAGCCTGACTACAGAGTGAATGATAATGGACTTTGTGATGATACCAAAAAATGTGAATAAAATATATATCAGATAACCATTCCATCAATGACATCCCCACAGCAGAATGATCTCATACACCATAAAATGATCATATATTATGTTTAATAACACATGGATGTTGTTAAGTTTAACTTATAGCAGATATGCAGCGGGACTAGCAAAGTACTCTGTGTATCTAATAAACTATATTTTTATTCAGATATTGATGTTTCTGTATGTTTCTAGTGGTTACTGATTTGGGATATCACTATACATAACAATTACTGAAGACTTATGTTTCAGGATATTGGTCAGTATTCTGTATGTACAACCCTTTGGTCATTTGATGACTGTAAACATATGTTGCAATATCACTAATCTTCTGTTGATTTGTAATTGATGTTATTATGGCCAAATGTTTCCACTTTTTTTAATACATATGAAGTGAATATCTACAGGTTTAACATTAGTTCACAAATTGGTGCAAACAATACCTAAATTCTGCATGTAGTGTGACACGTCTTTTCATTCCAAACCTTTTTGATTTGAACACTCCAGTGACACAAGCTTGGTTTACATGTATTAAACTGTCAAACATGTGTTCCAACACGTATTTAAATGTTATTATCCTATTTTCTAAAACATGCATTAACATAATTCTTTGTGATTATCGGGAGTTAATAATGTGCTATCTATACATTGTGACACTTTTGTGGCTCACAATTCACTGTAGGGTTGTTAACCATCTGACATGTCTAATTAATAATTAATTGATACAGTAATACTAGCAGTAATTGTTATAACATCATTATTGTTAAACAGTTTGCCACAGGAACAACAGCAATGGCATGGGACCTGACAGGAAAGGGATAGCCATGACTTCCGTTGATGAAGGTACGATTGCTGGTGCTCCATATGCCTCTCCACAGCCTTATTTTACGTTTTCAGGCCTTCCTGAACAGCTTCATGACATTAGTGTAATCCCCCTTGTCATGATATGTCCCTCTATGGCCATGTCCCTGTGCCTATAAAACCCTGTTACCTTCCATGCTCCATGTGTAGCTCCAGTGCCTGGCCTGTGCTATCTAGTAATGTAATTGTGGTGTTTGAAGCATCATAGTAGGGATGGGGTTGAAAAAGCGCACAACCTCCTTTAGGTAACCCCAATAATATGGGGTGATAATGGAGCCTGAATCAATGGATAGAGGTCCGTCTCGTGTTGGTTGTTGTCTGTGGGTGTCAACTGCCGCTAAGATCGGTATCTTGGTGATGGGGTGTTGGAAGAACACTGTGTATTCGCCAACTGGATGACGGCGTGTATGGAAGGTTTTGTTACTCCTCTATGTAAAGTTATATGATTTCTGAGGCTATTTATTAATGTGCTGTCTCTTTAACAGATTTATCCATCTGTTCGTATAACATTTTCTATTCCCTTATGTTTGATGGGTCACATGGGAAATTACGTGTTTTTTTCTTGCACATATGTGCCTATAGCAATGTTAATCATTCATTTCTGATGATATTGCATATTTTTTTATTGTTTTTGGGATGTTTTCCTGTCTCTTTAAGAGATGCTCTGGCACTCAGCAATGGTTTTAAAACCAGTTGCCAGTGGTGTTTAATACCCATCATTTTCACTTCAACTCTTTGAAGTAATGGTTCTGTCCTATTTTGCGAGTTATCGATAAAGTCTGATTAGAATAGGGTAAGTAAGGAGTCACTCTTAATATTTTGGCAGTGCAAAAATTGGTGAAAAGTTTGCTGTAATTTTTGGCTTTGTCTTGCCATAATCACTTGTGTTAGTTCTCTCACAATGTTTCTGGAATGGGTGAATAGAGTAGTTAGGGAGTTTTACTTTGCTCTTAAACATGGTGTAACTTTGCGATATGGGGGATAGAATGAGCTTACAGTTGTTAACTGTTTCACTAAAAAAATAAACCATACAATGTTACATATTAATTATAATCAGTACACACTTTTGAATGAATACTGCTTTAAGGATAGTTAATGTCAGTGTGTTGTATAGTGTTAATAAATCAATCAATAACTATACAAAGTATCCACAACATAGCAACTTTTTGTGTCAATATGTGTTAAAATTACAAATTAATTTTCTTATTAAGAAGTAATTGACTCCTTTTATTTATTTATAAAATACGATGGGAATGATAGTGATATTTTTTTCTCCAGCGCGCTTTCAGGCCATGGACATAATATATTTTAAGGGAAAATATGATTTTTTTTTAACAATCTGTTTATGATGAGAGGAATCCATTTTTTGTTTGTTACATCACTTCCTCACAGCTGAATCATGAAAGTGTGTGGGCCGAGGGTGGGGAAGAAAGAGAAAGCCTTTGTTAAGATAATTGGAGAAGAGTGAAATTAACACCACATCTCTTCCCCTTCACTTGCCCAGAAGCAGACTCTTTACTTAACGAAATACAAAAATATTTTTAGAAATGTAAACATACTCACACACACAACTTCCACCTATGTATCATGGATTCCCTGGGGCCCAGCAGAGCATCAGCATTTTTTTCTAATTTAAATTGTTAAGAGTAACAAATAGCCTATTAGCTATGGACTATAGGTTGATACATTTTAGTTTTAAAATCAGTAGCAATTTAAATAATTACTGATTCAGGCATCAAACCACATGTCACTCTCCTTCCACAATTAAGCAGTTGGCGGTGTGGATATGAAATGAGGCAGTAGCCCTTTTAGAGGCTGCTCCATTAGCAAACTGACATGTAAGGACTTCAAATTATAAGTAGATAGCCTAGCTCCTGGGCTGGAAGGGTCATGATGAGTTCATTGGATAGGGTATATGCAATTTATTTTTTAGACAACTTAACTGCATTATCACATTGCACTTGAATTTAATGGACCCTGTGACCTAAATTTTATGCAATCTCACCAAACCGGTTGACCCCAATTTCTTTTGATGTTATGTACGGGGTGTACGTCAAAGTGTAAGTTAAGAAATCCAGACTTAGCCCCTTAGTGTATTTGTAATTAACACCTTGTCTGCCTGTGTTACTAAAGGATCTAAGTTACTAAAGGCTCACTGTGCCTTAGGGAGTTCAGCTGCACCTCACTGACGAGGCCCATAAAGGCCGAAAGGCATCTGGGGTTTGCTGTTTCTCCTGTTCACGGTAGAATTGCCTGGTATTTCGAGGCTGTGTCACTCTTTTGAGTGGGACCAGACTGATATAGTACAGGATATTTCTCCCTGTTAAGGGCACAAGTGAGCTAAAAGAGGTTGCTCTCAGTGTGGCTTATAATGGCTATAGAACTAACCTATTAAGGTTGGTTCGTTCTCTCACCTTTGACTTTGTTGATTTGTCTGTGTAGTTTGGTAAAAACTTCACATGCTTGTAGAAGTGTATTTAAAAAAATGGCATCTGATTAGAACTCTTGGCACAAGTGATAGTCCACATATGTCTGCAAATATATATATAAAGATACAACTGTATTGCTTAACATTAATGTATGGTATAAAAAAGTATAATTCTAAAGGGAACTTCGGAAGGTGCATATGCGGCTACATGGCCTTGGTTCATAGCAAAGACCTTGTGTAGAATATCATACAGTGATAGTACCAAATTTAAGTTCCCACTTCCATTGTCATACTGTGGCTCCAGGTACGCTTCGGAGTAACATGTACTAATAGTAAAGAGTATTTGATAATAACATTTAATATATCCTTTAGAGAGGAGTTTATGGTAAAGCTCCATATTAAAGAGATAATATATGTTCTAGCATTATTCCAATATTTCCCACTCAACAGCAAACTGGTCTTAACAATTTCTAAATTTTATTTGTCATCTTTTGCTCTTATGTCTTACGTATTTTTTATTATGGGTTTTCAATAAAGTTTAAGTTTTACATTTAGTCTGAGTTGATTTCCACCGAATTGGATTACTGTACATTAATGTGAATACCAGCTTTATTGGTGTTCTTTTCTCTTCAGATATTATTGGAGATTTTAGAGTAAACAGAAAGAATCTCATGAGAGAAAGTCCTAGCATAAGCAGATCTAGCGAGATCTCCTTGGACTACTTAATTGCAAGACACATTGGAAGCAGCTGTGAAGATAAACACACTGATGCAACCTGTATCTGTGTTTGTGTTAATCCAATTAACAATGTACCTACACATCCAAGAAATACCTGTACACCCTACATAACAAAAACTGACCTGTGATTTATTAATATATGCAAGTGTTTTTCTATTATGCTTTCATATAAAAAATATCAAAATATATAAAATAAATAAGGCTTTATATTAATATTTATTGACTGTGAATAGAGATTTTTTTTTTACAGTATTTTAAAGTTCCTCTGTACTAGTAAAGTAATCAGTAAAAATAGCTTTTCATTTATTGTGATTAAAAAATAATTGATGTTTTGTGAGATAACCTACAATGAAAATGGCTGGTTTTGCCCTGATCTTCACACTGGAGCCATCCCCATGTTTACCAAACTGTGGCAGGATCTGGGGCATGTTTCCGTGTAGCTGCAGTATTACATGGTAAAGAACAATCAAAATTAATAACTGTTTTCCAATCAAAGTTGTGCAATGAGACACAACAAAAACTATGAAAACGGTAGCATTACTGTGACATTTTAAGAGCAACATGGGTTGAGAAGCATAATACAAAAGTCTCCTAATAGATGATTGCTTGTTTTAGATGTTGAAAGTTAAATTTAAATTGTATGATAAATGATACGGTTAACGTTTAAATCTTGATGCCTCTGTAGGGCCCTGGTGGAATATATGACACATAGATGCAAGTTGGATAGTAGTGTGTTTACATTCCTAAAGATATATTTTTGCATTTCCTGAAGTAAAGAGTCTACTTCTGGGCCAGTGTAGGGGAAGGGATGTGGTGTCATTTTCAAACTTAGCCCATTATCTTAACAAATACTTTATCTTCCTTCCCCACCCTCTCTCCGTTGATAGCCAAAACATATGATTCAGTTCTTTTTTTTCCTTTTATTTGTTTTTGCATCAAAAGACAATTTACATACTTCAACAAAGAAACACATACATATTGCATAACATTGTAAAATCTTAATTTTAAGCATATGTTTCGTAGTTACAAATGTATCATCAAACATAACAATCACACCCCATTCATACCATTTTTAAAATAGACTTCAAGGGGGTTAGCAGCAAAGAGTAAGTTATTAAGCTAATCCGTAAGTATATAAGGGATATGAATTGAGTGTTTTAGGTAAGAGATGTTAAACTCTTTCTCTAGAGTCCCAAATTACCCATTTCTTTGGGTTGTCCCCGATGAGGCCACTACTAGGGAAATGTCTCTCCAACTCACGGCAGTGATCCATACTACACATAACTTCTCTCCAAGTTGGAGTACTTGCCTGTTTCCATTTATGAGCTATTAAAAGTTTAACAATAGAACAAATTTGGATTATTATTTCTATATCCTCCCGCCTATATACTTCTGCAAAAATATGTAGTAAACCGATTTGGGCAGTTGGAGTGACATCTCTCTTGAGAATAACAGAAACATAATCAAAGCATTGCAGCCAAAGTGGTATAATTAGGGGACAGTCCCACCATACATGAAGTTGGTTGGCATTCATCCCACAGCCCATCCAACAAAGTTTATCTTCGTTCTTATGAGTGATTTGAAATAGTTTAACTGGGACAAAATACCATCTATTAATTACCTTGAAAAATGTCTCCCTTTGGGTAGCATTTTTAATAACTAAGTTAGTGTTTATAAGAGCTTTCCTCCACTGGTCCTGGGAAAGATCTATGCCTATTTTAACGGCCCAGGCATTCATGCCAACTGTATTACCTTCTTCCAGCTCGTCACACAAAATGTTAAACATCTTAGATATCAGATGAGAAAAGTCTTGATTTTTAATAATTATTTCAAAAGCCTTACATTTGTTTTTTTGCCACAACATCCAATTCAAATGTTATTAGGGACCTTAGTTGTTCATAAATAAGCCAGTATTGGGGGGGAAATATCAAATTTGTCTCTTAATTGTTGGAAAGAAGCCATTACATCACCTATAAAGAGATCCTTCAAAATATCAATACCCTTACTAGACCAAGGCCCTCATTCAATTGCGATTTGGCCAATTGAATAGGGGTCTAAAAAAGCACATAGCATATTTTTTGTAAAGACGTTTTTAGTTAGTGAAAACCTTGATTTTGGATAGATGCTTACTAACTAAAAACTTTAAAAAATATATATGTTATGTGCATATTTAGACCCCTATTCAATTGGCCAAATCGCAATTGAATGAGGGCCCAAGAGTCTGGCCAATTTATTTCATAAAAGTTTGCTAGAGTTTTAACTGGAGTTATTAAGCTCAGACAAGGCAGATTTGAAAGTTCTTATTAATTCTGCTCCGGGCTCTAAAAATATTTTGACTTTAAAAGCTTCTTTACTGATATGTTTTAAAGGGTATTTCCCTATAAAAATTTATGCTTTCAAATCCCCATTCAAAACCTGGGTTTCCTCTATTTTGTACCAAGGGTATTTATCCAGAGGTTCTAACCATTTTAAAAGATGGAATAACATTGTAGCATTCTGATAATATTTAAGTAAAGGATAAGCTATTCTGCCTTCTAGAAATCTCCTAGGGCCTCATTCTATTATCGGCCGTAAACCGTCCGTAAGGCTGCGATTCCTTGCGGGGGTCCCGTTACCTTGCAATTCAATTAAACGGCCCCGCAAGGATCTCCTCTTATGGCCGGCCGTAAATCTTGCAACCGGCCGTAAGCTCTGAAATCTAAAAAGTCAAAAATAAATTCAAGACAGCTCTGTAAAGCTCTGTAAATGCTAGGGATCATATTGGGGGACATGAGGATTAAAAGTAACCCACTCTCAAGCTTGCACATCAGCCCAAACCTGAGTTTAAATTAACTGTTTATTTTCCGGCTGCGGCGTGGGCGGGTCTGAGGTGCTCCAAGCACTCTGGACTTTTTACATGGATATTTGATGTATATTAAAAAATATATATTTTACGGATTTGAGTATAGGGCAATTTTGTCCTATTTTTGCTAACACCGAAAATCACTTTATAGTCTTCTCAAAGTGCAGGATGGCTTTATTTGGGCTATATTTCGTGCTTAATTGGTGCTAGCGGGACCTCTTTCCTGCAAGTAAGCTGCGGCTCGGTTTTAGCCTTGCAGAGAGGGTTCCCGGAGCAATTGAATTGCAAATAGGATTTTCTTACGGACGATTTCCTTGCGGCCGTTTTAGATCAAAGGATTTCCTCCGGCGCGAGCGGCCGCAAGAGATAGCAAGGCACCGGCCGCAAGCCTGCCGGAATCCCCGGCCGGAGGGGAATAGAGTAGCCGAATAGCTTGCGGCCGGTCCTTGCGTCCCCGCAACGGCTTCGGCGGATAATAGAATGAGGCCCCTAGTCATTACCGTTCTCTTCAACCTTATGTGTTTCCTCAAATGTATGAACTTATCTTAAGTATTTTGTAATTTAACAGACCAAGATCTTGATCGATCGATAGGTAAACATCTAATAGTATAGTTGATAATTGGTAGAATTATCATTTTAACGCTAGCAATTCTTCCCGAAAATGATTCTGATATTTTTCCAACCATCTATGAATGTTGGTAACTTTCTCATTTGTATGCTTGTAGTTAAAAGCCAACATTTTATCTAACGCCTTATCAAAAATAGTTCCTAGATGTTTAAAGGTATTTGCTTCCCAATTAAACAGGAACTCTGACTTCAACACCTTATTAAGTTCCTTAGAGATGTTCAAACCCAATATTTCTGACTTCTTTGGGTTTATTCTATAGTTTGATACCAAGCTATATTCCTAGATTATTTGAAATACATTAGGTAATGAATCCCTAGCATGTACAATAGACAGGACAATGTCATCTGCAAAGAGAGTTATTTTGTACTCTATCTCCCACACTAATACCCTTAATAACAGAGGTTCTCCTTTTTGCTATCGGCAAAGGTTCCAACAGCAATGCAAACAGGGTGGGAGAGAGAGGGCACCCCTGTTTTGTCCCCCACGGCCATTCCACTCACCAAGGCCGTGGGGGTTTAATATAAAGCACCAATGGCATGAGAACCAAATTTACCAAAACCCATTTTCATTAATGTTTGTCTCATGTACCCCCACCCTACTCTATCAAATACTTTCTCTGTGTCTACTGACAGAAGAAGGGTGGGGGTACAGCTGTTTTTAGAGAAAAAAAAACAGATCCAACAACTTTCTGATGTTATCTGAACTATTCCTACTGGGAATAAATGCAGTTTGATCTAGTGATACCAATCTTTTCAGTATGGTCTTCATTCTATTAGCTAACATTTTAGCATATGATTTCAGATCCGCATTCATCAATGAGATAGGCCTATAACTGCTACAGAACTGAGGCTCTTGTTTGTTTTTAGGGATCATACTAATATTGGCTATCTGACGGTATTTTACCCTGATCTTTAAATTCATTAAAGGTGTCCATCAAAATTAGACTAAGAATGAAACAGAACGATTTATAAAAAAAAAAAATATTTGCTAACAACCTACTGATTTTATTGTCATGATATTGGTATTTTTGCTGCAGCCTCCAAATTGCTTTGTCAAACAGTCCCTGATTCAGTTCTGAGGAAGTGATGTAACAAACATAAAATGGATTCCTCTCATCATAAACAGATTGAGATTATCCCCCAAAATTAATTATGCCCATGATTTACATAGATACTGATGTTGTTAGTTTGGTACATATTTGACAGACACGTGTCTTTTTACTTGAACTACAGTGGCCCTTTAAAATGTGCTAGTAGAGATCAGGTGAATGCAAAATAATTATTGTCTCTTAATTAATTTAAATGAGCTTAATGATTCTGCCTTAGAGACCTGGTCATAGGTTGATCCCTTGTGGTTGTTAGATTAATGTAGACTGTTTTCCAGTATTGTTTGCTACTTTATTTATTTAACTCATAACAAGTACCCCAGTGTTAAGTACAATGATGCAATAATATGGCTTTTCCTAACAAGGCTTGAAAACCTGCTAGGTGAAAACGATATATGCTCTTAAAGCAGTTTTTATTATTATTATTATTATTAATATTAATATTATTATTAATAGTAGTAATAATAATATTTGTAAAGGGCAAATAGAAATAGTTCCTAGAAATATATTTTTAGGTATAAACTATGGGCTTGATTCAATTGCCCAATTCGTAAATTTATACACACTTAAAATTACTCTTAATATTGCTACATATTCAGCAAATATTACTTATTGGCACTGATGAATTTGTAAGTCAATAAAATGCATATAAATATTTATAAATCAAACATCGAATTTGCAAGTAGCTAATAGAATATGGCCCAAAGTCTACATCTTGGTCTGGCAGATTGTCTGTTATTTAGCCGCCTATTTCTTTAATGTATTAAACTGCTGAGTAACCCACAACCTCCTGCTTTATTTCACATGCCAATGAACGTAGCATGTTCACAAAAAAAACAAAAACAAAAAGCTGTCACTGTGCATCCTCAACTATAAACTTACCTGAGTCTCATTCTATCAGCCTTGGCTTTAATTGTATAGGAAATGAAACAACCAGTCGTGTGGGACCCTTCAAACAAATTTAAGAAGGGTAAGTGTTCAGAAAAAGATGGAATGAACTGGAAAACAGAATAATGATTGTAAGCTTGCAGTGTTTGACGATGTTTTCACCCATGCTCAATAATTGAAATGCTATTTTTTTACCCGGCCATCATTACTTTTTGGTTGACACACAAAATCTTTCCATTAAATATAATAAAAAGCTGTAACACTGAATACAAACGTTCACCCTGATTGTGACCCTGCATGTTCTGGGTTGAATTAGGTTTCAAGAAGAAATGTGTGTATCTATATATATATATATATATATATATATATATATATACACTATCTCTACATAGCTGCCAGTTCCTCTCAGCAGCCATCATCTCATAGCACCCAGTCCCTCTCACCCTCTCAACACCCACCCCCACAGAGCACACACCCCTCATAGCAACCATTCCTACATAGCATCCAGTCCCTCTCACCCTCTCAACACCCACCCCCACACAGAACACACCCCTCATAGCAACCATTCCTACATAGCACCCAGTCCTTGTTAACAGACATCTCCTATCAGCATACAACCTCACTCTGCACCAAACCCCACTCAGGTCCCACCTCACGTAGCACCCATCCCTATCTCCTTTGCTCCCCCTCAGATAACTTAATCTGCTCTACTTTGCCGTCATCCAACCTTTCAAAGGGGGGGAGGGGGGGGGGGGGGCTCAGTGCTTTGTGCATCTAACGTACAGAAGGTTATATGAAAGTCAGTTAGCAATTTCACAATAATAAATTTAGCATAGTATATTAACAGAATTCTTAAAAAGTGCATATATTGTTATAGCAGACATATTATAGACTGTCAATTTGAAAAGTGTTTGTGGGAGATTCATATCTACAATGTCAATCCTGTTGTGATCTATATGCTATCACATATAATAGTTGTCAAACTGTGAGACGTCGTCACGCTTTGCGTGGTGCGTACAAGTTAGTCGATCAACGCCGCAGGCGCTCATCGCTTGCAAGCCTCGCAAAGCGAGGCGAGACGTTAACGCCTAGCACTTAGGCAATGAGTGCCAAAGGCGCTGATCGCTCCGAGGCTTGTGAAGCGTGGCGAGCCGTTAATACGTAGCACTTAGGCGTTGAGCGCCGAAGGCGCTCATCGCTTGAGAGCCTCGCATAGCACAACCCACTACAACTATCACCACAAACACGATGAGGCAATAAAACACGGGACTTAGCCACAAAACACATTCTAAACGCGGGATCGCCTTGGCCTGCAAGCGGTTGACAAACGTGGAATGCAAAAAATACAAGATTAACGGACAAACTGCGAAAACAAAAAAACAATAAAAACACACTAAATACAACAACAAAAAATACAAAAACATAACAGACACAGCAAGGATGTCTGGGAGTGAGGTGGAACACGAATTTAAGCAGATTTAGACGTTTTTCTCCACTCGAAAATCGCCTAAGCAAGGAAAAAAATGGGCGCCGGAAAAAATGAAAACAAAAGAAAGACTTCATTACCTTGAAGGGACATGGAACATAATATTTTGGGCATTTAAAAGAGCATGTGAAACATGAACATGAAAAAATATGAAGCAAAACTGGTTAACCCATTTTTCAAACTAGCCGGAATCTCATAGAGCATACTTTAGTCTATGGAACTCATTAGCCGACAGAGAGCAAGAGCAGCTGGAAATCTGAATATGTTTTTGTGATCTTGAACCTTCATTTGAAAAAAAGAAAACACTATGACACATTATCAAATATCTGTTGAAACAACGAAAATATTATTTCCATCTCCCTTTAAGGACCACTGTAGTCCATAACTTTATAGGATATATTAAAGAGAACCTGTATTATACAATATCAACATTGAGTTTTGTATGTAAAAAGACTATTTAAAGAAAATTACCAATAAAACCACAGAAATAGAAAATGTTTGATTCACCCTTCATCTTAAAGTGGATAAAAAAAACACCCCATGAAGAGCCTGTTAAAGGGATATGGATGATTCTTGGATTTTACTTGGTAAATAACCTATGTGTCAGCTTACTTGTATGTGCTTTATTTTATTGAGAAGTGGTTTAAGATTTTTACAGCCTAAAATTTTACAAATATTTCCTCCATGGGTCTGCAGCTCAAAAAAACAGACTCCCAATAGGTTAAGACACCACAGTGCAAATCCAGCCCTACAGAGTCTGTGGCCCTCATTCAATTGCAATTTGGCCAATTAAATAGGGGTCTAAATAAGCACATACCATATTTTTTTTAAATACGTTTTTACTTAGTAAACTTCTATCCAAAAGCAAGGTCTTCACTAACGTAAAACTTCTGTAAAAAAATATGCTATGTGTTTATATAGAGCCCTATTCAATTAACCAAATCGCAATTGAATGAGGGCCTCTGTGTCTGAATATATTGCAGTGGGCAGACCCATACACAAACTATTTGATTTTATGCAGCCTATTGATGTTGTTGTGTTTGAAATCTCAACAAACTGCACTTTCAGAATATAGATTGATTTTAATGTTATGAAATATATTACAATATGTTTACTTCATGTTCAGCAAGTAAAGAAAATCATTCAGTGCTCTTACTAGTTTCTGATGTGAATTAATGTAGAGCTATATTTATTTGGTATCTTAGCTTTTGCCAGTTTTATTGCTGATGACACAATTGTAAATACTAAATATTATATTTATTTAATTATATTTATTACATTTTTGTATTTAAATTATATCCATAATGAATATAATATCAACAAAATTCTATAATTATGCAGAACAAAATATTATATCATTTGCCATATGTATGATCTGCTACTTCAATTGGACTTGGTAAGAACCTAGTTCAAACCTATCCAGCAGAATTGTGCGGTCCTTGTACACCTCTGATAACAGAAGATGGACCATACACAGGAACCACGACCAGGAACTTGCTTCAGCAGACCAGAATATCAGGAACACCATATAATCCTTTAGAATTAGGATTAATGCACATAATGACACTTACATAGTAGATACCACTGGCATATCTTTATTAATCAGCACATTTTATACAATTTCCTGGCACACAGGCTGGCTAATCAACAAGCCCCATCTCTAAATAGGCGGCCCCCTGCTAACTAAGAAAACCCTGTACCTCTGATTTTAATCTCATCCTGTTGATTATATTTAGGTGGGCTGAGTTATCACCAGATTTTAATCTCATCCTGTTGATTATATTTAGGTGGGCTGAGTGAGTTATCACCAGATAACAACATTGTAACATAATAGACTGGTGCAATAGCCTGCAGACTAGCTCATATATTTCTTTACAATAATTCCTATATCATGAAACATAATACATAAACCAACATACATACAGTATAACAGTGTAATCATATTTTAACCGTAAGCAGTAGAAAAACACATAACTTTAACCATAAACAGGATAACTTATTCCCAGTCCAGGCCCAAGCCATAGTCCAAAACAATCCAGTCAGGCATGACATGTACATAAAAATAACAGGAATCAGGTCTAAACAGCTGTAGCTCCAACCTTCCTTATTATATAAACGTTTTATAAGAGGTTTCATATTGTCCATCAAATCACAGTCTGTAGCTATGTTTTATTTACTCAAAAAATTGGATTTTTTCTCTTTTTCAGAAGCTTTTGTGTGGACTTCTTTTAGGCAATATCCCACATATAAGATGACTTTCATTTACATTTTTTTCTAGTGCAAAGGCAGAAAAGCAAAGGGTCCTGGAGATTCATTAATTCAGGGATTGCTTCTTAATACATCTGTTTTGAATAATTTAGACAAAGTAGAACATACCGTACTGGTAAAGCTATCAATATAAGTTTTTTACATATTTGCAAAAATTAAATTCTCATTTGTGATGCACATAACAAACTAAAACAGACACTACTGAAAATTGGAGGCCTTTTACTGATATTAGAAAGTCACAGCTGTCACAGATTTGTGTTGTCTGCGCTGGGTAGAATAGGTGTAGGTATATACCCTCCTGAGATCTGAAACTTGAAGCAGGAGGAGCAGCTGCATAATAGATGTTATCTCAGAAATAGTTTGTTACACTCCCAGCTTACCTGAGATGTAAAGAAAATATTTTGATAATGTAAATAAGGGACATACTTCTGGCCTCTGCAACATCCATGGTAATGACCAGAAAATATTTTTGCAAGTTGATAACGTGTGTCAATGATAGAAAACAAGTTGTTTCATGGCTAGGTTGAATTGATTTTCACAAACTTTGTGGTATTGTTTATTTTTTTTTTTTTTTCAAGGACCAAATGTCTTCATGAAAATGAAGCTGCCTTTTGGAATCCATATTTTTTATGGATGCACATATAATTATTTTATTATAATGACACTCAAAAAATAACAGGAATTGTTTTTACATAGATAAAGAATAACACATAATTGGTAGATTATTTAAGCATTTTGAACATTCACAGCCTTATTAAATTGCAATTCTGCCAATTGAATAGGGCTCCATATAAGCACGTAGCTTGTTTTTTACAGAAGTTTTTAGTTAGTGAACTTCTATCCAAAAGCAAGGTCTTCACTAACTAAAAACTTCTGTAAAAAAACAAGCTATGTGCTTATATGGAGCCCTATTCAATTGGCCGAATTGCAATTTAATAAGGCTGATAATGACAATCTAGAGGTATATAATGAGATTTTGAATTCCTATTTAGCTAAGCTTTGACAAACCTAAAAACCTTAAAGCCAGTGGAACCCAGTGAAGACATTTGTCCTAACATTTTGGTTATTTTACATGTACCTCTATGCATACAAACTTTCTGCTGGCCTCTAAAGATCAAAGGCCCTATTCAAATGACCAATTCATAAATGTATACACACTTAAAATCACTCTTAATATTGCTACATATTAAGCAAATATTACTAACTAGCGACTTGCCCGTCAAAAAATGACAGCAATAAAATTGTAAGGCAGGTAATGCTATTTGCCACAGAGAGTAACTGTTTTGGTGGTCTGAGATGCTTGTGCGCTCATTGCGAGGCTGGCGCTGAGCACCTTTGGCGCTCATCGCATGGCTCGCAATGAGCGCCTTTGGCACTCATTGGGAGCCTCTGGGTTGGTGTATTTGTTGTTATAATAGGCGCTTTTGCGCTTATTGTAAGGTCCAAAGTGATCTAGTTTTGTGGCTTATTGCAAGGCTCTTCCCTGGTGTAGTTTGTGTCTTATGAGGAGCGTTGGTGTTAATTTTGTTTTGTTTTGTGTCTATTTAATTTTTTTATGGTAATTAATTAATTAATGAAATCATAAATTAATATGCTTTACCTCTTTGTAATTAATATATGCAGCAAGGAATGTGCTGAAGAGCTAACAGTCTGTTTTGATGTTCCTGCAGCATATAATGTAGATTTGCAGCGTTGTTGAACTGAGGTGTAAGTGTCAGCAATGTGTGCAGTGTGTAGTGTAAATAGGCTGCGTGTGCGAGCGGAAGCCGTTAGTGTAGCTGGGTACTTCCCCATTGTGTAAGTTAGTGTTGTATAATGGCGGTGAATGTGTATGTTGTAGGTCATACGGATTTTTGTAAAAGCCATATTTGCTTTGTGGTATTTAGCGGCTTAAGGGGCATGTAGCCTCGTTTTCGTTTTTTACGGCGGCCATTTTTTCTCTCGCTTAGGGGATTTTCGAGTGTCGAAACTTTGTAAATTTGACCGAATTCGAGGTTTAAGCAGTGTTGCAGAGGTCCTGGGTGTCCCCCCTTGCTGTGGATAAGTTTTTTATTTTATTTTTGTGTGTATTTTTGTGTTTTTTAATGTTTTGCGATGTGCGCAGGTTGTCCGTTAAGGTCGTATTTTTGCGAGTCCGGACTGGATTTTTTCTAAGTAATTGTTTTTGTGTAAGTCAGCAATTTTTTATTTTCTATGTCCCATGGCTCGTATTTTTTTGTGTAAGTCCGTAGTTAGTCATTGCGTGTTTATTTGTTTTTTTTTAAAGTCCCACTTGTGTGGTCACTTGTAACGGGTTTTGTGGCGCCATAGAGCTTCCACCTCCACAAATTCAGCCCCTCGCTACGCGAGGGTCCGCATTTACGGCCTGCAATGAGCCTGCGGCTCATTGTAGCTGACGAGGAAGCATCCACCTCCGCAAATGCGGACCGAAGCGAGGGGCTGCATTTGCGGTCTAAAAGTCGTAGGGGGTCGTAGGGATGAGAGCTCCTAATTTGACTGGCTTCTGAGTTTAACATAAGTTTGTTAATCAATGACAAACTGACTTTGAGTTAGAAAAGACTATTGTTTGGGTACTGTTGTGGAACTTCATGACTAGGGCCCTCATTCAATTGCCATTTGGCCAATTGAATAGGACTCTAAATAAGCACATCACATACTGTACATAGTTGTGAGCGTACGGGCGTTGCTCATGCTTGCGGGCTCACGTAGCGAGCTTGCGGGCTCGCGCAGCGAGGGCTGCGGGCAAGGGCCTCAGTTGCTGGGATGGAGCGCCAAGGCGCTCCATGCCAGCAACCGAGGCCATCGCGAAGCTTGGGCTGCGGGCAAGGGCCCCAGTTGCTGGGATGAATTGCCGAAGGCGCTCCATGCCAGCAACTGAGGCCCTCGCTTCGAGGGCCTCGGTTACTGGCATGGAGCGCGAGCCGCGGCCCTCGTGTAGCGAGGGCTGCGGGTAAGGGCCTCAGTTGCTGGGATGGAGCGCCAAAGCCAGCAACTGAGGCCCTCGCTTACTTCCCGATGTATCGGGCCTGTCTATCCGGTTACTTCCCGATGTCTCGGGCCTGTCTGTCCGGTTACTTCCCGATGTCTCGGGCCTATCTGTCCGGTTCCTCCTCGCCTCCAGGCTCGGGTTTCCAGGCCTTGCATAGCCAGGGCCTGGCTGTAGGTGTAGTGCCCGGCTGGTGACACATGAAGAAAGCTGAGCCCACAGCACCTTGTGGGACAACAGAGGCCTCTCCTCCAGCCATGCCCTCAGCGGCTGCCTGATGTCTTGGCTCACATGGCGGCTCCGGGCCCCGGGCTCAGGTATCACACACCGGGCGGCAGCACAGGCACACACCGGCTCCCAACGGGCCCGCACCCCGCGAGCAGAGCTACCGAACACCAAGAGAGGAGATCGGGTCAGGAACAGGGCCAGTACCAACATAACGTACAAGCCTAGGGCTCAGTGCCCCATACAGTCTGACAGTGGCCGCGCTTTACGGCGCTCACTGATTTACGTCAATAATGAACTCAGGCCGCAGATGTCAGCATAGAGATGTGATAATGTAATGTGCACAACCACCTACAACCGATCATATATACAGGCCAGGCCTGGGATAATGTGCACACCGACCTACACACCCATCATATATACAGACCAGACCTGGGATAATGTGCACACCCACCTACACCACATTATATATACAGCCCAGACCTGGGATAATGTCCACAACCACCTACGCCATCATATATACAGACCAGACCTGGGATAATGTGCATACCCACCTACACAAGCATCATATATACAGACCAGACCTGGGATAATGTGCACACCCACCTACACCCCATCATATATACAGACTAGACCTGGGATAATGTGCACACCCACCTACACCATCATATATACAGACCAGACCTGGGATAATGTACACAACCACCTACACCCCATCATATATACAGCCCAGACCTGGGATAATGTGCACACCCACCTACACCCCATCATATATACAGCCCAGACCTGGGATAATGTGCACACCTACCTACACCATCATATACAGAATAGGGACAGATTTCGGCGCTCCTTGCCAGCAACTGAGGCCCTTGCAAACTTTACGTCGCAACGCAAACAACACAACACACCAACTACGACCCACGCAAACTTTACCTCGCAATGCAAACAACATACGAGACACGTTAACACACATTACGACCTCGCAACACTCGGACGCAACTCGTGAACATTACAAAATTCAAAACACAATAAATACACACAGCACATACATAAAAAGCTTACGTACAGCAAGAGGGAGCATCCAGGACCTCAAAAAGCAACTTACACCTTCATTTCACTCAAAATAAAAGAGTTTAGACACTAAAAAATTCGCTAAGCGAGAGAAAAATTGGCCGTCGAACAAAGCGAAAACGAGGCTACAAACGCAAACAACATACAAGACACGTTAGCACACATTACGACCTCGCAAAAAGGTTTTCACTAACTAAAAACTTCCTTTAAAAAAATATGCTATGTGCTCATTTAGAGCCCTATTCAATTGGCCAAATCGCAATTGAATGAGGGCCTAGGTGTGAGTAGTAGGTATAGCTTTCTTAATGAATTAGGGGCCTCATTCAATTGCGATTTGGTCAATTGAATAGGATTCTAAATACGCACATAGCATATTTTTTTTAAAGAAGTTTTTAGTTAGTGAAATACTTGCTTTTACATAGATGTTTACTAACTAAAAACTTCTTTCACAAAAATATGTTATGTGCTTATTTAGAGCCCCATTCAATTGTCCAAATTGCAATTGAATGAGGGCACTGGTGTCTGGAACAGATTAAGTTGAAGCACCTGCTATAAACCTGAAATATAATAGAAAGTGAGGACATGCCATTATAGTTACAGATTGGAAATTCAGCTGAGCATGATCAAGTTTTATTAATGGGAGAGATTAACTACCATGAAATAAACTGTATGAAGACCAGCAGATCTGCTAAGGGAAGCAGGTTCTTGAGTACACCCGGGGTTCATTGTGTTGAATTTAGTTATCACAAATATTATTAATATGGTATAAAATGTTGAAATAGGGCAAACTTTGGTAAACAGTGATCACAACACAGTCATTTGAGATTGAATTAAAAAAACAGAACTGTGAGGGGCCGACAAAAAGGGTAGATTTTAACGAGCAGCAATATAAAATATAGACTGGGACAGAGGACTGAACATAAATGGGCAGCATTTAAATCCTTACTAGTGATGTCGCGAACATAAAATTTTTGGTTCGCGAACCGCGGACGCAAATTTCATCAAATGTTCGCGAACAGGCGAACCGGGCAAACCGCCATAGACTTCAATGGGCAGGCAAATTTCTAAACCCACAGGGACTCTTTCTGGCCACAATAGTGATGGGAAAGTTGTTTCAAGGGGACTATCACCTGGACTGTGGCATGCCGTAGGTGGATCCATGGCAAAACTCCCACGGAAAATTACATAGTTGATGCAGAGTCTGGTTTTAAGCCATAAAGGGCATAAATCACCTAACATTCCTAAATTGTTTGGAATAACATGCTTTAAAACATCAGGTATGATGTTGTATCTATCAGGTAGTGTAAGGGTTACACCCGGTTCACAGTAACAGACCAATCTCCCCGTTTAATGCACGCAAACAACCGCAAACAGTCCCTTTGCACATCTGCAAACTCCCCATTTGCACAAGGTTGGATACCAAGCTAGCCATGTCCCGTTCCTTGTCCTCACTGATGTCATTGAAGGTCTCTTCCTCCACCCAGCCACCAAGGGTCCCCGAAAGGTGACAACAAGCCCCCTGGGATGCCTGCTGTGTTTGGTCTTCCACCTCCTCAAAGCCACCTTCCTCCTCTAACTCCTCTTCTTCAGACTCCTCTCTCTGTGTTGCCTCTGTCTGCGTTATTATAAGGTGTTTACTGTTAAGTAGTACTTTTAGTACTAGGCAGGCAACTGATATTCAATCAATTACAGTCAAAAAAGTGTTGTTTTATGTCACTGTACACTACGATTGCACCAGATATGACGTATCACTGTGCACTGGCAAAAGTTGGCAGAGTAGATGCAATAGGCTTCACACACACGCCTGTAGGCAGGCAATTGCTATTCAATATATTACAGTCAAAAAAGTGTTGTTTTATTTCACTGAGCACAATATAAGCTGTGAGCCTGACACAGGCAGGCAACTGAAATTAGATTAAAGGAAAAAAGGGTTGTTTTTTTTTCAATGTATGGCACACCAACTATGACTGGTGAAACAGAGCAGAATATTAGCTGTGAGCCTGACACAGGCAGGCAACTGAAATTAGATTAAAGGAAAAAAGGGTTGATTTTTTTTCAATGTATGGTACACCAACTATGACTGGTGAAATAGAGCAGAATATTAGCTGTGAGCCTGACACAGGCAGGCAACTGAAATTAGATTACAGGAAAGAAAATTGTTGTTTTCAATGTATGGTACACCACCAGGTATGAGTTGTGAAAATAAGCACAATATAAGCTGTTAGGTGTTAGCCTGTCACACACACACGCTGACAGGCAGGCATATGTAATTAGATTACACAGAAAAAAATTATAAAATAAAATAAATGATGTTCTAGCCCTAAAAAGGGCTTTTTGGGTTGCTGTCCTTGCAGCAGATATCAGATGAGTCCTGCAGGTCTGTAGTGGAAGCTAAATACACAGCCTGGCTATCTTTTCCCCTATTAAATCTCCAGCAGCTACACTATCTGTCCTCTCACAACGAATGCAGCTTCAGTATGATTCTAAAATGTATGCTGCCCTTCAGATGGAAGGCTCTGGAAGGGAGTGTATGCTACTGATTGGCTGGAATGTGTCTGCTGACTGTGAGGTGCAGGGTCAAAGTTTTCTCAATGATAAAGAATAGGGGACGGACCGAAAAGCGGATGTGTCCGCCGTCCGATGCGAGAGCGAAAGAGCCAAAATCGATGCGAATAGTCAGTGGGCGAACTGTCCGCGACATCTCTAATGCTGGCAATTGGCCAAAGGTCCTACCCATGATACCACGCAATTTACATAGATATGCAGCAATATTGAGTCACGGGGTAAACCATGTCTCAACAGGAGGGATGGTAGATATAATACATAAGGTATTTACAGCATATAGCTTCACAAACTATTCAAAACATTTTTGTATGAGATGTATTGTCTGTGCAAAAGTAATCATAGACATGTTTTTAAATGGGTTGAGTATCTGGCAGACTATATGGCAAGAAATTACCACTGTAAATGTTTCTCCACCCCATGAACACCAGGAACTATCTACACACAGTGATAAAGCCAGGAGGATGAGTACTTAAAATCATCAAAAGGAAGAACTGGATGGACGCCAAGTGGGAAGGTCCTTACCAAGTTTTTTTGGCAACCCCGACAGCTATGAAAATTGCAGAAAAGACCTCCTGCATACATCTGACCCACTGCAAGAGGGTCCCTCTGTCGGCATCTTCCTGGGGACCTAACTGCTAACATGAGTAACTCTGCACCTTTCTGTTACACAAAGTCTGTCTACAAAGGGGAGTTAAACCGATAGGGTCACTCGTCTCAAACCCAGTGAAGATACTGCTGTGTTCAGACAGATTAGAGGAGCCTTGGGGAAGCAGGAAGGGATCCCCGGAATGATACCCAAACACAGACTGTGGCACCCCTTCAGAAGTCCAGGATAGTGTGGGATGAGAAAGTCTATATTAATCTTGATCCATGTCACTGCCATTATAGTAATACCTACCCTGATCTGGGAGAATACACAAAAATAGATTAAGGGACAAATCCACAAAGGCTAACCAGGAAAATGAACGAATGATGAGCCACCATTTGGTCAAGTGATAGCTTCAGAGGTGAGATGGATACCTGAAGCCACTAACCTAAGATCTACTGAAGGTAAATTTGTAACAGCA
Organism: Discoglossus pictus; assembly: GCA_027410445.1. Taxonomy (NCBI): domain Eukaryota; kingdom Metazoa; phylum Chordata; class Amphibia; order Anura; family Alytidae; genus Discoglossus; species Discoglossus pictus. The sequence goes on along the minus strand of CM050169.1, from coordinate 210,673,806 downwards.
CAGTTTGACTTTAGTGCAATCGTACCCTGCGGAGAAAATTAGGTAAGTGTGAAATGGTCAGACAAATATATGTGCATGGTGTACCTGATGGATGGGCCTGAAGGTCGGTGATGTGGTCCTGGGAAAATGCCTTGTGGACTACCTCTCATAGGGACTATGGTTACCATCACAAACAAAAAAAAAAAAACAGAATGCCGAGATGTAAAGATGACAATTTGGGACTTGGGACTGTGGATTACCCGTCACTCAGATTATAGCTACCATCAGAAGCCAAGTGGGCATTGCCCACATATAAAAGCAAGGATGAGCATAACTAAGGGCAATAGTTAAACTCGATGTAAAAAAAAGCCAAGCTGCAACCCTATCCACCTGACTCTCAAAACTCCAAAGCACTGTGATTCAGGATTATGTCTCTGGGGAGCTGATATAGGTGGAAGGGATCCAAATGGATGGATTTGGATACGAGTTTTGAATCCAAAGGCAGGAGATGATCCTTTTATTCTTAGAACCACAACTCCACCTAAAGAACCACTGCCAAAACAATCAGTAGTCACCTATCTGAATGTCACTAGTATGGCCGACACACTTGAAAATGAGACTGGATACGCTTAAAAGAGCATATGACTTGAGTGGATGCTGTACACTGCCTCAACCATGAATGTGACTAACTGTATTGCCTACTCCACAGCAAGACCAACAATGGCAACTGTGCCCTTCATACTGAATTCCCAAAATGAAAAGGAGGGAGTAAAATGTGTGTTGCAACTGTTCATAGGATGAGCAATCCAAAACTTCACCACATTGCACTACTTTTTCCCACTTGTAGCCATAATGCAACCTCCTCAGTTAACTCCATATGAAGCATTTACACCTGTTTCCTACGTACCTCCCGAGGGAAAAACGTGGGAAGCCTGGTCTCCTGTAACAACATTATAACCACTGGGAGTAATGGCTATCCTGATGAGTGGTTTGCCAACCATACTACAAGAAGAGCAGATGTTTGGTAGTACTGTGGAGGACTGAAACTCAGACAGGCATTGCCACCGAACTGGCAAGGAACTTGTGCACTGATACAATTGGTGATGCTCTTTTACCTGCTTCCTTAAAAAGAACTAGGTCTTACTGCAACTCACGATACAGAGGCCTTGACACAATCTAAGAGATCCACCCCAAGTAGCAGCTTTGATGACAGAGTCTACATCGACTCCATTGGGGTACCACGGGGAGTACCAGACGAGTTCAAGGCCAGAAATCAAATTGCAGCAGGATTTTAATCCATGTTCACCTAGTGGGTAAGAATGTTGATTGCATAAATTACATCTACTATAACGAACAGAGGTTTGTGAAATATACAAGATGTGCGGTACAAGGGTTGGCTGAACAACTAGATAAAATGAGTCTGATGATATGGCAAAACCACATGGTTCTGGATATGTTTCTAGCAAAAGAAAGGGGTGTTTGTAAAACGTTTGGCATTGCCTGCTGCACCTTCATCCCTAATAATACGGCACCGGATGGCACAGTTACCAAAGCCCTGGAGGTATTGACTGCCCTGTCAAATGAACTGGCAGAAAATTCAAAGATGGAAAACCCATTTACCAGCTGACTTCAGTTGTGGTTCGGGAGATGGAAAGGCATAGCCCTCTCTGTGATGACTTCCATAGGTGTCATGCTTGCCATTTTGGTCACATGTGGTTGCTGTGTGGTTCCCTGTGCAAAGGGACTGATACAGAAATGGATTGACACGACCATAACCCATAACCCAATTCTCTCTCTCACTCACTCTCTCCCTCCTTCTCTCTCCCTCTGTCCATCTCTCTCTCACTCTCCCACTTCTTCTCTCCATCTCCTTCTCTCTCTCTCCCTCTCCTTCTCACTCTCTCTCCCTCCCTCTCATTCTCTCTCTCTCCCCCTCCTTCCTTCTCTCTCCTTCCCTCCTTCTCTCTCCCAACCTCTCCTTCTCTTCTCTCCTTTCCTCTTCTTATCTCTCCCTCACTCTCCCTTTGCCACGCAATGCAGTGCTCATACGCAACTCACAATTTTGAGAGCAGTATATGCACACAACAACTATATTAGTGACAAAGAGTGATATGCTACAAAATATACATACAATATTAAAAGTAAAGCATCAAATAAAATAAAAGCATTACTATCTGTTGTTTAACCCTTTAAACATTTTTGGTTTTAAAGGAGAATTTGGTTGTCATTACATAGATAACCATATGCATATATTAAACCTTCAGCTTACCAATCACATATATAGTTGTGAGCGTACGAGTTGTTGCTAACGCTGCGGGCTCGCGTAGCGAGCCCGCGGCCCTCGCGAAGCGAGGGCCGGGGCTCACGCAGCGAGACGCGGGCCTCGGGAAGCGAGAGCCGCGGCTCGCGCAGCGAGTCGCGGGCCTCGCGTAGCGAGGGCACTGTGCCAGGTTCTCAGTTGCTGGCATGGAGCGCCGAAGGCGCTCCTTGCCAGCAACTGAGGACCCTCGCGAAGCGAGGGCCTCAGTTGCTGGCTTGGAGCGCCGCAGGCGCTCCATGCCAGCACCTGAGGACCTCGCAAAGCGAGGTCTTCAGTTGCAGCAACTGCGACCCTTGCAAAAAAAAGTTTACGTCGCAACACATTACGACACTCGCAAACAACATACGACACACGTTCACACACATTACGACACTCGCAAACAACATACGACACACGTTCACACACATTACGGCCTCGCAACACTCGGACGCAACTCGCGAACATTACAAAATTACAAACACAATACATACACACAGCACATACATAAAAACCTTACCTACACAAACAGGAAGCACCCAGGACCTCAAAAATGCAACTTACAACTTAATTGCACTCAAAATAAAAGAGTTTAGACACTAAATAGTTTGTTAAGCGACACAAAAAATGGCCGACGAATAAAACGAAAACGAGGCTACACACGCAAACACCATACGAGACACGTTACCACACATTACGACTTCGCAAACATCGGACGCAACACGCCGACATACAAACATTTAAAACTTAACAAAGACACACAACAAACACATAAAAAGCTTACCTACAGCAAGAGGAACCAGCCAGCACCTCAAAAAAACAAGTTACACCTACATTTAAATCAAAATAAACACTTTAGACACTAATACCATCGCTAAGCGAGAGAAAAAATGGCCGACGAACAAAACGAAAACGAGGCTTCAGACGTAACTACACTACACTTACTCGCAATAATGAAACACATACTATGCGGAACGTATCACAATCATATTAAACACCATTTTGAACAGTAATACGCCTAAAATGGCGGATGGAACGCAAATTGTAAGCTGGAACCCAAATAGCGCATGCGTATTGCGTTCTAACGGTCTCACTTTCCAGAACTTTCTACAAGTTTATAAATACTGCCTATTTCCAACTAAAAAATACATTTCTCCTCAGGTGATCAACGGAGTGACTTCTGAGATAACTGATGCTTTTACTTGAGAAGACAATTCTTTACTAATTTACTACTTTACATTGTGCAAATTACAACTGAGAGGTAAGCTATAATATATTACATTTTATTATCAGGACAGGTCAAACAAATACAAACAAAAAAATAGGATTTATGTAGTCATCATGTATGGCACATTTATGTGTATAGGCTCACAAAAAAAATACGCTTTATTTAACAAAACAACAAAAAAACATAATTTAATATTAAACAGAGCTTTATGTATAGTGACATCTGACACGCACATATATGTCTATAATGTATAGTGACATCTGACACGCACATTTCTGTGTATTGCCCCTTCATAGTGACATGTGACACGCACATATATGTCTATAATGTATAGTGACATCTGACACGCACATTTCTGTGTATTGCCCCTTCATAGTGACATCTGACACCGACATATATGTCTATAATGTATAGTGACATGTGACACGGACATATATGTGTATAATGTATAGTGACATGTGACACGCACATTTATGTGTATTGCCAATGCAACAAAATTAGCTTACAACAAAATCAGTAAACAACTACATTTAAATGACATTATATCTCATGTATACTGATATGTCACACGCACATATATGTGTATCATCTATAGTTACATCTCACACACACACATTTATGTGTGTGGTGGAAAAAAAAAATATAAGGTTAATTTAACCATTTAAATTTGACTCATGTATACTGATATGTCACACGTACACAAAATAATTACATTAAACTATGTAATGTGCTTCATGTATGTGACATATGTGTGTAGCCCCCAACAAAAAATAAGGTTAATTGAATTAATTTACTGCAATTCAATAGATCATATAAAGCTGAATCTTTCTATTTCTTTTAATATTCAAACAGACTCTGCATCAACAGCGTCTCTCAACAATTTGCACCGTGCACTGTGAAGCACAATCCCTTTTAAAGAACACCAACAAATTTGAAGAGGTAAGATACAACAAGACATTACATGCTCAAAAGGCCATGCTTTGCTAGATGACAAATTATAAATATACAAATAACTATTTCACTTTCTTTTTCAAACAGACACTACAAGAAGACCGGCGGATTAAGATTGGCAGGAGGGGACCGTCTGTCATTCAAAACTTCTATCAAGGTAAAGTATTAAGTATAAACAAGAAATAACCATGAGCCTTATTCAATTGCAACTTTCTCAATTGAATAGGGCTCTATATAAGCACATAACATTTTTTTTATACAGAACTTTTTAGTTACTGAACTTCTAACCACAATCAAGGTTTTCAATAACTAAAAACTTTGCTCAATAAATATGTTATGTGATTATATAGAGCCCTCTTCAATTGGCAAAATTGCAATTCAATGAGGACCTATATGTCTTTAATGGACAAGGGCCTCACTCAAATGTGATTTGCCCATTTCAATAGGGCTCTATATAAGCACAGAGCATATTTTTTAAAGGAAATTTTTCTTTTGTGAACACGTTCCTTTTGGATACAAGTTCACTAAATACAAAATTCCGTAAAAAAATATGCTCTGTGCTGATATTGAGCTCTATTCCATTGGCCAAAACACAATTGAATGAGGAGCTCACAATATAACAAATGCAGTAACCAAAGGCCCTCATTCAATTGCTATTTTGGACAATTAAATATGGCTATAAATAAGAACTTTTAGGCCCTTACTCTATTTTAACAAATATATGTGATGTGCTTATTTACAACCCTATTCAAATTTCTACATTGCAATTCAATTACGGCCTTAGAGTACTATTACATTGTAAAAAATGCAATTGAATGAGGGCCAAACTATGCAACATATGATACACACAAAGGCCCTCATTCAATTGCAATTTGCCCAATTGAATAGGGCTCTAAATAAGAACATAACAATTTCTTAAAACTAAGGTTTTAGTTAATAAAAAAATATCAAAAATACAGTTTTTCAATGACTACAAAATTATTTTAAATAATATGCTATGGGCCTCATTCAATTGCAATTTTGCCAATTGAATAGTGCTCTAAATAAGCACAAAGCATTATTTTTTTAAAGAAGTTTTTAGTTAGTAAAAACCTTGCTTTTGGATAGATGTTTACTAACTAAAAACTTCTTTAAAAAAAATATGTTATGTGCTTATTTAGAGCCCAATTCAATTGGCCAAACTGCAATTGAATGAGGGCCTATGTGCTTATTTAGGGCACGATTCAATTAGCCAAATCGCAATTCAATGACACACAAACTGCTACACACAAAACAGAATTTCTTATTAAATGTTTAACAACCTATAAGCCTTACAAAGAAGCAAAAATAAGAATAACAAAAGTGTTGTGCACCTAATAGCATTGTATAAAAAAGCACACAAACTCATAGCAAACTATATTAACATTCTTCTTTAATGTTTAACAACCTATAACCTGTACAATCAAGAAGAAATAAGTTTTGCACAAGTGATGCGCACCAAACAGGATTGTCAAAAACTAACACAAACACATAGCAAACTACCTTAATTATATTATTTCATGTTTCAATAACTATAACCATCCCGATAAAGGTTAAATAAGTATACCACAAGTGGTGTGCACAAAACAGGATTCTACAAAAAATAACATAAACACATCTTATTTAATATATCACAACCCACAAGCCTTACTAAGAACCTTCAATAAGAATAACAAAAGTTGTCGGATTGTACAGAAAGTAAAAAAAAACAAAGATAGAAAAAAATAACCATAACTCATACAATACAGTCAAATTAATACATTTTTAATTTATTTAACAGACATTTCACTCAAACAACATTTTCTATTTTACATTACAACAGATACTGCGTGAAGACAATCGGACGAGGACTTTTTCCACAGGACCGGACCATCGGACGAGGACTCGGACCAGACCAGCAGACGAGGAATTTCAACACAGGACCAGACCAGCAGACGAGGAATTTCAACACAGGACCAGACCATCGGACGAGGACTTTCACCAACGGACCACAACATCGGACGAGGGATATCGCCACAGGACCACAATATCGGACGGGTGCTATCGCCACAGGACCACACCATCGGAAGAGGACTTCCAACAGAGGACCACACCATTGGACAACAATTTTGAAACGAGGACCAACAAAAATTCGGATTTAAATCACACTTCAACCAAGGTAAACTATAATAAGTACTAAAGTATAAAACTAAAGAAACTGCTTTCAGTTGCATCCGTGTCAACAGAAAAATAAAATAATTAATTTACTATCTCCCTTATTTTATTTAAATTGCTACTATGCAATACATAGCTCAATAACCACATCACTTTTTTTTTCAGCAAAGAAGTTTTGCAGTGGTAAATATCTATCCACAAACAAAGTTTTTAATAAATAAAACCATTATTTTAAATAAATATGTTACATGCTTATTTACAGCAGTATTCCATTGGCCAAATTCTGAGCCACTGAAGACAGGAATTATAAATTTAACTAAATATCAATGATACATTCATGATTTGCCTTTTATTTCACCAATTGTGCACAATAATCTTTAACAGGAATTACAAATTTAAATATACACAATTACATTTATTTGTTTCCGTTTACAGATTAATATGGCTGATAACGAGACCAAAGAAGAGAAGAAAAGACGTCAAACTAGAGAAAGACAAGAGAGATGGGCCGCCCAGCAGACACCGGAGGAGAAAGAAATTCGAAGAGAAAAAGAACGCAAAAGACTTGCAAATAAAAGAATATCAGCTGCAAAAATGAAAGATACAACCAAAAAAAATAAAAAAATAATAAAGCATTTACAAACTGTTCCTAAAACATCAGATGACATTTTACAACATACCAGTCAAGACAGACCAAAAAAAACAACTACAAAAAAAAAGCATTTACAAACTCTTACTAAAAACTTACAGGAAATTTCAATCGAACAAGTCCAACATATACCAAGAAAATCTACGAAAAAAACTAAACATTTAGAACCTGTTGTTGAAACATTTCATGACTTTTCATCTGATGAATATCAAAGTCAACATCCAATATGCGTTGCAAATTGTCCTTTACTGAAGTCTTTAGCAGTAGAGGTTCATAGTTGTGGGGACATAACTACTCAATGTCAATTTTGTGAGGCTTATTATTTTAAACAGGAGAGACCCCGAGATGGACAATTTATTAGTTGTTGTCAAAAAGGAAAGTTCAAACTTCCACAAAGGAAACAATTTCCAACCTATTTACTAAATATTATGACTGAACCTACTTTTCCAAATTACAACAATTTTAAGACAAACATAAGATCCTACAATAGTGCCATATCATTTGCATCTATGGGGGCAACATTGGCTGCTAATGTACCAGGACATGGTCCTTACTGTTTTAAAGTCCAAGGACAAATTTATCATCGGACTTCACATTTACATCCAGAGGAAGGAGAGCAAAGAAAATTCGCTCAACTATATGTCCTAGATACAATGGAAGCTGTTGACCAACGTATGCAGATGGAAGAAAATAAAAAATGCTTACCCAGTGTTTTTATAGAGCTAAATAACATTATGGACAACAATCCCTACAGTAAAGCTTACAAAAAATTGGCAGAAGTAGAAAATGAACAACTACTTCATGCACAAAGACATCAATTACCCATGCCAAAGGTTAATATGGTGCTTAAAAGAGACAGACATACTGATAAACGTCGTTATAACTTGCCAACATCAAATGAGGTTGCAATGGTCTTTCACAATGATGAAGGAGAACCACCATTTCAAAGAGACATTAGAGTATATCCCAGAAATGAGGACCAACCATTTATTAATATTAATATCTTAAGTCCAAATTTAGATCCAATGACATATCCCATCTTTTTCCCACACGGAGAAGCAGGTTGGCAACCAAAATTAACCCTTCCCAGTTACCCAAATGCTAAAGCCAGAATCCGAAATAATGTTTCTATGCTTGAATTTAAAGTTGCTCAAATTGCCATTAGAGATGAATTTAATCCAATTTTATGTGGTGGCAAACTAACACAACAATGGATTATTGATTCATATTTGCAAGTTGAGGCAAATAATTTAAACTTTATAAAATATCAACAAGATAAACTACGTGTAGAACAATATTGTGGACTCATGGACTATGTTGCTGACGTGGCTACAAGCAGAGACATGACAGCTGGCAAAGCCATCATTTTACCATCTTCCTTTCAAGGATCTCCTCGAAATATGAGAGAAAGATACAATGATGCTATGGCTATTGTGACAAAATTTGGAAAACCAGATTTATTTGTGACATTTACATGTAATCCACAATGGCCAGAAATTAATCAAAATCTACTTCTTGGACAAAGTGCTTCAGATCGACCAGATTTAGTAGCCAGAGTTTTTAAGATAAAATTAAATGAATTAATACGTGACTTTACTATAAATCAGTTATTTGGCAAATGTCTTGCTTATGTATATACCATTGAATTTCAAAAAAGAGGCCTTCCACATGCACATCTTCTCATAATACTTCAAGAGAAAGATAAATTAGATACTTCGGACAAAGTGGATGCAGTCATAGTTGCTGAACTACCGGATCCAGAACTATATGGTAGACTATATGAGATTGTTACTCATCGCATGATTCATGGACCCTGTGGAGACCTTAATCCACAATCACCATGTATGGAAAATAATCAATGTTCAAAAGATTTTCCAAAAGATTATAGAGACAAAACATATGCAAATTGTGATGGATATCCACTTTATAAAAGAAGAGAAGGAGATAGTGCCATTATTCGTGGAAAAAAAGTGGACAATAGATATGTAGTACCCTACAATCCACATTTACTCATGAAGTACAACGCCCACATCAACGTAGAAGCCTGCACTTCCATCAAATCCATTAAATATGTCTACAAATATATTTACAAAGGTTACGATGCAGCTACTGTAGTCGTCAAAAGTGCAGACAACCCTGAAAGTAGTGAGTTAGTACATGATGAACTTGCATCTCATGTAGATGCTCGCTATGTCAGTGCGCCAGAAGCTATGTGGCGGCTTTTAAAATTTGAAATGCATGATAGATCACATGCAGTATATAGGTTAGCAGTACATTTGCCACAACGACATTTAGTCTATTTCCATTCTGGAAATGAAATGAATGCATTGGCCCAAAGTAAAGATCGTCACACTACACTAACTGCATGGTTTGCATTAAATTCCACTGATGCTCAAGCAACACAATACTTATATATTGAAATTCCATATCACTATGTTTTTGTGAATGGATTATGGAGAGCAAGAAAAACCAGAGGCAATAAAATAATTCCACGAATTTACACAGTCAGTCCAAGAGATGTTGAACGATTTTGCTTACGGATATTACTTTTAAATGTTCCAGGAGCACAAAGTTTTGAACAATTAAGAACTGTTAATGACATTGTATATGAATCCTTCCATTTAGCTGCAAGAAATAGAAACTTACTCGCTGATGATACAGAGTGGGAAAGATGTTTAGAAGAAGCAGCACAATGTCAAATGCCACGACAGATGAGAGAACAATTTGCTTTTATTTGTATCTTCTCAAATGCTCCAAATGCATTAGCTTTGTGGGAGACTTTTAAAAGTAATATGGCTGAAGACTTTATGCGACGATACAATGAACCCATTGCACACTTAAAAGCCTTAATGGAAATTCAAGAAGTCTTTTTAACTCATGGATTAAGTTGTGCAAGTTTTAATTTGCCTGATCCAGGTCTAATAGATGACATTAACTTTGAAGACTATGACATTCAACTACAAGCAGAAAGAACAGAAGAAAGACTTGCAACTTTAAATACACTACAATTGCAAGCATTTCATGCCATTAAAAATGCTATAGATGATGACATGGTGACAGAGCGTTATTTCTATCTTGATGGACCTGGCGGATCAGGGAAAACATATTTGTACAATTTATTAATGAGTTCAGTACGAGCACAAGGACAAATAGCAATGGCGTTTGCCACTACTGGAATTGCTGCACTTTTATTAGAAGGTGGAAGAACTGTTCATAGTGGATTCAAACTGCCAGTGCCTATTTTGGAAAATTCAGTGTCAGATATTCGCATGACATCCTTACAAGCAAAGAAATTGAAGAAATGTAAATTAATTATAATAGATGAGGCCACAATGATGTCATGCTATGCCCTCCAATGTATTGACCGTTTGCTTCGTGAAGTCATGGATAATATTTTTCCATTTGGTGGAAAGGTAATTTTGTTGGGTGGCGATTTTAGACAAACATTACCTGTCGTTGTACATGGAAATCGAACAGACATTATTGAAACATGTATAAAGTCAAGTACAGTATGGAAACATTTTACCCATCTTCAACTGAAACAAAATATGAGATCAGAAGGCCAAACTGATTTCAATGATTGGCTTATTAAAATTGGAGAAGGAAGAACAGAAAAAATACTACATTTACCTGACGACACTGTAGAGATACCACCTCATATGATTTGTCAACAAGATATTATATCGGCTATATTTGAAGGGAGCATAAATAACGAAGAATATTCTGAGCTTGCCAACCAAGTCATACTGACGTGTAAAAATAAAGATGCATTAATACTCAATAATGAAATCTTAAAAAAAATTAATGCACCACAAAGAAATTATCACAGTGCTGATTCTGTACTTGCTGATGACAATGAAAGTCAGGCAAACTTTTCAACTGAATTCATTAACTCTTTAACTCCTTCTGGAATGCCACCACATATTTTGCAGCTAAAGAAAGGTGCAATTATCATGTTACTGCGAAATATGAACCCAAAAAAAGGCCTATGCAATGGCACAAGATTAATTGTTCAACAATTAAAGGACCATTTTATAGATGCTGAAATTTTAACTGGGACCCATAAAGGAGAGAGAGTTTTCATACCAAGAATAGATTTAGCACCAAGTGAAAGTAGTCTCCCTTTTATACTTCAAAGAAGACAATTTCCCATTATTATGGCATTTGCCATGACCATTAATAAATCACAAGGTCAAACTTTCAAATCTGTGGGTATTTACTTGGAAGAACCAGTTTTTGCACATGGTCAATTGTATGTTGCGTTGTCACGGTGCAAAAATCCACAGGCTATTAAAGTTTACATTGAAAACAATGAAAGTCAAGGTGATTTATTAGAAGATGGACGTATTTTTACTAAAAACATTGTCTACTATGAAGTACTATAACTTTGCAGGATACAAATTAAAGATGCCAACATTTTTTAAAAGCATTCCAAAATACATAACAATTGGTTGTTTAATTCAGTCATAATTAATGAAAGTACTGTTTATGAATGATTCGCCTCACAAAATACTTGCCTTGCATTTTTAGTAAAAATTATGTTAAAATGTTAAGTCACTATGTTAATGTTTCTAATGTTACAAGTTTAAAATATATATTTTAAAGTTATTTCATTCAACAGATTACAAAGTGGATGTTAAGAGGTCAAGCACCTTTTAAGTAACAATGTAAATATTGTCTGTTATCTTAAGATTACTAACTACATTAATGTTTATCGCCAGGTTATGTGCTCAGTAATGAATTACTTTAATTACGTACGTTTTAAGCAGAGTTTTACTGTATGCCTTCCTATACATTCAATGTATATTCAAGTTAACAATTATTGTGATAGAAATTGCATGTTAATACTGAATAATTTAAAGGTCAATTGTTTTTACATTCAAATGTTAATACTTTTAATAAAAAATTAGGTTACAAAATGTATTCACTATGTTCCTCTTTATAATGTTCAAAATTATACAAATGTTTTGTCAACTTCTAAACTTACATACAAAATAAAGTTAAAGTTTCTAAATATATACTTTGAAGGTTATTGCTTACATATATTTTAAACTTCATGTTAAAATTTCGCAACGTTTCAAGAACGCTTTTTACTTTTTGCTTTCCTATTCATTCAATGTATATTAAAGTTAACAATTCTTCAGATACAAATTACATTTTAAAAAACCATTACATCAACATTTTACAAAAATACACGTTCATATTAAAATACTTACAAGTGTCAAAAATATATGTTAATAACTAAACAACTTGACAAACATATACATCACATTGCCGTCATTTTTTGACGGGCAAGTCGCTAGTCATATATAATATGCATCAATAAAGGAAGCAGGGAAAGGGGGTATTACTAGCAGCATACACTTTACTCCTTGATCTACTGTGACAGACCTTACATTATCGTGACTCATAGCTATATGTGATTTACTAAATCTCATCATATATATAGTTGTGGATCTTGCGATGTTGGTCACGTTTGCGATGTTGGTCATGCAGTTGCAGGGCTGAAATGAGCGCCAGGAGTTAGGCTGCAATGAGCAGCCCAAGCGATGAGCGCCATAGGCGCTCATAGCGAGGAACGTAGAACTTTGCGGCTATTGTGGCCTTTCAGGGTCTCTCTAAGGGACCTCTGGCTAGTCATACTTCCTATTTGCCCCAGCATGCTACACACATGGAAAGAGATTAAAGGCGCACATTGCAATGCTCGCGATCAGCACGCAAGTCTTAGAAAAGTTTTACAACTTTAATGGCAATTAATTCAAAATTTACACTTAAATCCTCACACACATCACAGTGTGAGAGGCAGGGAGCTTGGTAGTCAGGGTGCAAGCTAATTTAAGCTTTAATTGCTGATTTTCGGACATCAAAAATCAGCTAAGCGGGGGGAAAAATGGCAGACGGAAAAACATAAATCTTTCAAAAAAGGCTCAAAACAAGGCCAAAGGTAGTAACACTTAGGCGCGTCACGAGAGGCTTGCAACACTTAAAGAAAAAAAGGCAGTAATACTTAGGCGCTCATTGCGAGGATCGCAAGACTTGCGCAGGGAAAGAGAGGAGAAAGGGGAAAATTGCAAGCCACGTAAGTTGCAGGTTGCAAAGGCCTGCAATAAGCATGTTATCAATTGAGTGTTGTTTTAAAATGCATTTTCCTACAGTAAACAAACAGTTTGCAACTTATATATGTCAATTGTGAAAAGATGCTCAGCATCCAGAGAGTGCAACAGGGTTGGAACAATTAGCGGTATTACTGCAATCAATACTACCTGCTGTTACAAAACATTTGCAACCCTCCATCACCTACTTCTAAGTCCCAATCAGAACAGTAATATGTACACTGGTAGTATTAATGCTAGCTGTACTTATGATAAAATATTTACTGCGGTGTAAATGGGCAGGTCATGCCCTTTAAAAGTTTTTGTTGCATCAAGGATGATGAAAATCTTATTAATACGATTTTCATAGATTTATGAGTTATTACTATTTTTTTTTATTTCACTCTGCTGACTCCTAAGGGTTGCAATGTGTAAAATAGTTTTACACAAAATGATATAAATAGATGCAGCCTTTAGTTTTTAACTATTGTATTACATTTTGCTTTAATGATGACGGATATTTTATCTTTGGCTGTAAAAGACTGACAGCATTACAGAGCTATTAAATTAGACTATGCCAAAGTTATGGGCTTGAGACGCAAACCCGTAAACTATTCTTGAGCACGTTGGATGTGCCGCCGTGAACATGATCAATTAGTCAAACCAGAGTCACGGGTTTAGACGGAGTCAATGGCAAAGAGATCGTCATCATTACGTCACTGAAAAGTGGAAGTTAGACTTCAAAGCCTTACGGGCTTCAATTACCAGTTTCGATCAGCCCCGCATTCCAGAAATAATGCAATATTAATAAATCAGTAAATATGATATTCTAGTCCATGCGAGTTCCGTTATACTGTATGTATTAACACATTGATTGCTGGGATCAATATAACACGGAAATTAAAGAGAAAAAAAAAAAAATTTGCTGCAGATTTGCGATCTTGAGAATGTTGCGTTTTAATACCTAACATCACTTTCCTTTTAATTATAATTACAATAAGGTGTGTATATTTGCGTTTACCGTGCAATGGATAGGACTTTAACCCCCTTGCCGGTCCTCTACCCGATGGTTTTTGGCTTTATTTGCGGGTTATGGGTTTGAACGCCAGTGAATTTGTTGTAATTTAATAGTGATTTTTGAATGTAACAGTTACGGGCTTGACAGAACAAAGGATTTGCGGGCGTGGATTGCAATTTTCGACGTCCCGTGTTTTTTCCCCGCCTTTACGCCGCAAGTTGTTAGGGGGTTGCTTTAAGGGGCCAATTTAATAGCCGCAAGCCTTACGGCTATGTTACAGGCTACGGTTTTACACGTTGAGAGAATTTAATAGGGCTCTAGATGTACTAACCAATTAAAGAATGTCTTTCAGCAGCATTTAATCACATGCTGTTGGGAGACGTTCTGTGATATACAAGTGCATTTAGTACCAATAAAAACAATGTGCCTGAGCTACTGGGACCAGTTATTTGTAGGGACTATTTGGAAGGCTTAAGTGAGTAAAACAGCTTTTAAACACTTTTTAATAAAATTATGTTTAGATATGCAAATGAATAGATTATGTTAATATTAAAAAGAGGGAAGCTTCCACGTGCCTTTGAACATATTTCTAAGGAATTGTTCTAGTCTGTCACATGCGTCCTATAATTGTTTATCACATGGTTCCTGTAATAGTTTTTCAATCAGTGCCAAGTCAGTGGTGTTAGATATTACTGAAAAAAACATGAATGATTTATTTGACTGAGCAATCTCTACTTATATCCTAGTGCCATCATTCAGTACTGATAAGAATGAACTGATTTGTCCAGGATGTTTTATCCAAAATTCTGATTGGTGTGTAGCAAAAGTGCCCAGATCATGCCCAGGGAGAGAAGATCGTTGTGCCCACTACACGAGAACTGAAGTAAGAGATACATTCAGTTTATAATATTTTATTGGAACAATAATGATGTGTTTCAAGTTATGCATATAAATACAACACACACACAAAGGAATATACATGTGTAGAAATCACAGGAAGTGGAGATATTGAACTACCGTATATACTCAAGTATAAGCCAACCCGAATATAAGCCGAGGCACCTAATTTTACCACAAAAACTGGGAAAACTTATTGACTTGAGTATAAGCCGAGGGTGGGAAATGCAGCAGCTACTGATAAATTTCAAAAATAAAAATAGATACCAATAAAAATACATTAATTGAGGCATCATCCTCCTCCTTTCCCCCTCATCTTCCTCCTTACCCCCCTCATTCTCCTCTTCCCCCTCATCCACCTCTTCCCCCTCATCCTCCTCTTCCCCCTCATCCACCTCTTCCCCCATCCTCCTCTTCCCCTCCTTCCCCCATCATCCTCCTCTTCCCCCCTTCCCCCATCATCCACCTCTTCCCCCCTTCCCCTCTCACCCTCCTCCCCTCCCCCTCTTTTTCCCCTCCTCTTCCCCCTTCATTCTCCTCTTTCCCCCATTATCATCCTCCTCCTCACTCCTCTACCCTCCTTTCCCAACCAATGCTGATCCACTTGGTATTCATGGCAGAGATACTGGAGTGTAATGTCAGTTCCTTCTCCAGTGGGCCACAGTATACAGTTCCTGGTATTGCTAGGTAGTCTCCCATCCAAGTACTGACCAGGCCAAATCCTACATGTCTTCAGGGTCGTGTGAGCTCTTGTTCCCTGGCTGGAACTGAACCGAGATCGCAGTGATGAAAGCTCTGAATCCTAACCACTGGACCATCAGAGAACCCTAGTCACTTTTAAAAAAAATCATCTTGAGAATGCCTGAATTAGACATCAATCCTCTCCCAGCTGGAGGCAGTGTATGGGAGGCCCCTTGACTGCTTTGTAATGCTCCAGAGCACAAATTGAATATCATTACACTTATTTGGCTTTCAAATTGTCTTGGGCCATTGGATGTACTTAGAAATTCTGGTTATATTAAAAGCATTAAATTGTCCAAATTGTAGTTACTGTTACCGTAATGTAGCCCTCAAAAGTTACTGCTATTAAATTGGTCTCTTTTAGCTAAGCAAAATCCCTGCAGTTGTCAAAATCGTAACTCCGTCCCAGCTAAGCCTTTGATCTTTGAAGCCTGTAAGTATTACAATTGCTAAAATTGCAAATCGCTATTAAATTTCTACAATTCCTCAAGCCCGCAATTGCTTTCATACCCATAAATGGCAAATGTAGCCAAAAATCCTACAAGTACTAGAGAGGACTCGGAAGGGAGTTAAATACCTGTTTGTAGCACTGTAAAAGCAAATATAAACACACTACTGTACTTTAAAAGAAAGGGAAAGCGATGTAAGACATTAGAATAAATTGCACAGCAGTCTCAAGCTCGAAAATCCGCAAAATTATATATTTTCTGTGTAATTTCCATGTTATATCGACCCGACAATCAATGGGTTAATACATATCATTGAACTTGCATGGACTAGAATAGTAGATTTATTGTTTTTTTAGATTGCTAAATTTCTGGATTGCGAGTGCAATCGCAAATCAGACTTCTAAACACTAATTGATTGTGGTTTAAACTCCATGTTTTACTGATGTCAT
Organism: Discoglossus pictus; assembly: GCA_027410445.1. NCBI lineage: Eukaryota > Metazoa > Chordata > Amphibia > Anura > Alytidae > Discoglossus > Discoglossus pictus. The sequence goes on along the minus strand of CM050169.1, from coordinate 210,656,885 downwards.
GATGACGGTCTTATTTACTATTGGCTGCGTCTAAATTGTAATTTACGGGCTTGCTTAATTGATCATGATCATTCCCTGAAATGCTACATATGGAAGCATGGTTCCCGGTTTTGGATTTCGGCCATGTAGCTGCGGGATTGTTCAGTTTAATCGCTCTGTAACTGCTGCAAATTTCAATCCCGCAGATTTAAGGCCGGTATGAAGACGGGCTTGCAATTTAATGAGGCCCATTGACACTTGGATTTTTACTGTAAAATACACTACTGAGGTAAATTTTCTAAAACTCTTTTTTAACATCTTATATGACTAGAGATATGATATGATAAAAAATACAGTGTTTTTCTTTTTCTCCCCTTAAAATACCACAGGATAATGAAAACGATATATATGTATGAAAGCAAGAGTCAACCTAAAACCATAATTACCAGCCGTATTAAATTGTGATTTGGTCAATTGAATAGGGCTCTATATAAGCACAAAGTATATTTTTTTTACAGAAGTTTTTAGTGAGCGTCTATCCAAAAGCAAGGTCTTTACTAACTAAAAACTTCTGTAAAAAAATATGCTCTGTGCTTATATAGAGCCCTATTCAATTGGCTGAATCACAATTTAATAAGGCTGTAAGTAGGGGAAAGTTGCAAAGCTACAGCCTGAAACCACCCATCCCTATTCAAATGCTCTGATAACCCCTCCGCCAACCCTGCAAAACACCCGAAAATAAGTCTGATTGACAGTGACAACAGCCAATCAGAAGGTGTTATTCCCTTCAGCCAATCAGGATGAGATACACGCCATTGTGATTGGCTCCAAGCACCTGCGCCTTCTGAGATGTCACTGTCAATCAGACTGTAGCCAATCAGAAGGCGCAGATGCCTTCAGCCAATCACCCCAATGGGGGTGTATCCCATTCTGATTGGCTGAAGGCAATAGTGCCTTCTGATTGGTTTAAAAATGATTGATCCATCAGCCAATCAGAATGGAATATAGGGGTGTATCCCATTCTGATTGGCTCACACCTTGGTGCATTCTGATTGGCTGAAATTTGATTAACAGCCATTGCAGCCAATCAGAAGGCCCCAATCCGTTTTTTTTTCCGGAAAAAGCGCTAGAGGCTTCGTTAGCGTTGGGGAGCTCCTGCAGGGAGGAGCTCCAATAGTTTTTTTTTTTTTAGAACAGTGGGTTTTTCAGGGCTCAGCTGGGGCAGAAGAGGAGAAGGACAGGGACATCGCGGACAGGTAAGTTTAATGTATATTTTGTTTATTGTGTTTTAAATTGTGTTTATGGGTGTACTGATGTAATTTTTTATTTATTCCAGGAGCCCAGCCTGAGAAGACAAGAAGAAGGACGGGGACATTGTAGAAAATTTAATATTTAGAATGTTTATTGTTTTTTATGTAGTGTTTATTTTCGACTAATTTGATGTTTCTTTTTTTTTCTAGGGGTGAGACCTGAGTCAGTAAACCCATCATCGCTTAGGGAGCATCTAGGCAAGGTTAGTGGTCTTATTTATTATATTTTAGGTTAGATTTAGGGCTTTTAATGTAATGTAGATAGGGGTAATGTTTTATAGATAGGCGGTAATGTATAGATAGGGGTAATGTTGTATAGATAGGGGTAATGTTGTTAGGATAAAGGGGGGTTAGTTTAGATTTAGTGGTGTATTGGGGGGGATAGTGTAGTGTAGTGTTTGCACTTAGTAGTCATGAGAGTCCTGGAGGACCCTCATGGCACTTATGGGGTTAATATTAGGGTTCTAATTGTCCAATGAGGGTCTTCATAGACCCTTATGGAACTGATGGGGTTAAATAGAGGCTCATGGGGCCTATATAGACCCCCATAAGTGATGGGGTTAGATGGAAGCTTATGTAGGTCTGTATATACCCCCATTAGAGATGGGGTTAAATAGGCCTAGAAGGGGTTAAATAGACCCAGTTAAGGTTAGATAGGCCCAGTTAGGGTTATTAGTTCCAGATAGGGTTAAACAGGCCCAGTTAGGGTTAAATGGGCCTAGAAGGGGTTAAATAGGCCCAGTTAGGTTTAAATATGTCTAGAAGGGGTTAGATAGGCCCAGTTAGGGTTAAATATGTCTAGAAGGGATTAAACAGGCCCAGTTAGGGTTATAGAGGCCCAGTTAGGGTTAATTAGGTCTAGAAGGGATTAGATAGGCCCAGTTAGGGTTATTAGTAGGGTTAAATAGGGCCAGTTAGGGTTAAATAGGCCCAGTTAGGGTTAGACTTTGTCATGAGGGTCCTGAAGGACCCTCATGGCACCTAGGGGTTAATAGTGTCCTATAGGGGTCTATATAGATCCTTATGGGACTGAGGGGGTTAATTTTAGTCTCATGGGGGTCTATATTGATCCCATGAGTGATGGGGTTAATTTTAGGTCACAGGGGGGTACTTTTAGTACCCCCGTGGCATGGGTAAAACGTTTTATTGATTGCGGGTCCTTTATGGACCTTCAAAGTCTTTTCAGGACCTACCATGTCGGGAAATTTTAATTTTTAATGCAACGGGGGCCCCAATGGGGACCCCCACTGCAAGGGTTAATGTGGGGACCCTCCGGGTGTCCCAATAGGGACCCCGCAGCATGGGGGTTAATGTTAGTTGCCCTGTGGCTTGGGGTAACCATTAGTCCCTTTAAAGAGCCGCGGCAGATCTTTAGGGGTAAATATATTTTCAATGCAGCACTGTACAGTGCTGTAATTGATAGGGGACATTAGGGGGGACATGAGGATGACATGTAGTAAATTGGCTTGCTGGCACATCGCCGCTAGCTAATACTGTCATTTATGGCCACAAGTTTGCAGGGCTTGGAGAACGGGTTACTGCCTTGGGGGTCCCTGCCAGGGTTCCTAGAATGCAGTGTAATAACTGTATTTCTCTGAATTCTCATATTATTTGTAATATGCCAACGTATTCTGTAGTGCTGAACAAGGGTTAGGTACAAGGCAAAACAAAATTGACCACAAAGATTGGAGAGCCCTGTTATTGAGTTTAGAATCTAGTGTCCGTGGATCTTTTGCTGAAGCACCATACAAGATTGAAAATTCGCAAACTTGCAATCTAATGGCTTTGTGTTGGGTTTGGAGGGTGAAAAATGTGTTGTGCATGTTAAGTCTCGTGCATGTTAACTTCTTTGAACAGGTGTGTTTTCAGTGAGGTTTTTAAGAATGAGAATAGTCTAGTGTAGCGAGGAGAGGAGTTCCAGAGAATGGGGACAGTGCGAGAAAAGTCAGAGAAAGTGATTAGAGAGGTCATTAGCAGAACGAAGTGGGCAGGTGGGGGAGTATTTTGAGATGAGAGCGGAGATATAAGGTGTTGTATTGTTGATGGCTTTATACGTTAGGGTCATGATTTCAAATTTTATTTTGGAGGTTACGGGGAGCCAGGGGAGTGATTGACAGAGAGGTACTGCAGACACTGAGCATTGAGTATGGTAGATGAGTCTAGCTGCGGCTTTCATTATGGATTGGAGCGAAGATAGATGGGTGGTGGGAGGCCTGCAAGGAGAGAGTTGCAATAGCTGAGGTGAGATATGATGAGAGAATGTACTAGGATTTTAGTTGTGTCTTGTGTAAGATAGTGACATATTTTTCAGATGGAAGAAACAGGATTTCGTTAATAAATGTGTGTGTGTGATATATATATATATATATATATATATATATATATATAAATATATATATAAATATATATATATATATATATATATATATATATATAAAGTTACATAGTTAAAAAGTTACATAGTAATTGAGGTTGAAAAAACTATTTTAGTCCATCAAGTTCGATCTTCTATATCTCCTCTGATCTGCAATATGCACAAAAGAGAAAACAATTCCTTCCTGACCCCAGAAACTGGCGATTGGATTCCTCTCTGTATCAATACTCCCTCTCTAATTAACCAGAATAACCCTGAATGCCCTTTATATTTAAAAACATCTCCAGCCTTTTAAAGTTATCTATCGTCTATCACTGTCACCACCTCCTTTTGTAGAGAATTCCATATATTACCACCATTACTGTGAAGAACCCTTTTCTTTCTTTAAGGTGAAATCATTTTTCTTCTAACCTCAAAGGATGTTCTCTTTGAAGTTGAAAACCTCTTGGCACAAAAAGTTCACTTAACAAAGCTTTATATTGACTCTGGATGTATTTATATAAGGTAATCATAACCCCTCATAGATGCCTTTTTTCTAGAGAAAATATGTTTAATTTGGTTCCTTTTTCTTCATAACTTAGCCCCTTCATTTCCCTTATTAGTTTTATTGGCCTTTTCTGTACTTTTTCCAGCTCTAAAATGTCCTTTTTTATGAAGTGGTGTCCATAATTGTACTCCATATTACGTACTAGGAATTTGTATAGTGGCAGAATTATTTTTGCTTCCCTTGCTTCTATACCCTTATTAATACATGCTAATATGTTATTTGCCTTTGTAGCTGCTGCTTGGCATTGAGTACTGTAAACTAAGTGGTTGTTCACAAGCACTCCTAAATCTTAATACATGCTAATATTTTATTTGCCTTTGTAGCTGCTGCTTGGCATTGAGCACTGTAAACTAGGTGGTTGTCCACAAGTACTCCTAAATCCCTTTCAATATCTGATACCCCTAGATTTGCTCCATTAAGATTATAAACTGCATGGCTATGTTCCTTCCTAAATGCATACATTTACATTTATTTGTATTAAACCTCACCTGCCATTTAGTTGTCCATTTCTTTAATTTATGCAAATCCATTTTCTGATTTAATTATCTTGCCCAACTTAGTGTTATCAGCAAAAATGGAGACAATACATTCCAGTCCTACTTCTAAGTCATTAATACATATTTTATTAAAGGAGAGGACCTAATACTGAACCCTGAGCAACCTCACTTACCACATTAGTTCAATATGAGTATGTTCCATTTACAACGACCCCTTTCTTCTCTCAATCCATAATTATCAATCAATGAGCAGATATTTACTGAAGTTCAAGTATTCCTTAGTTTGGACAATGGTCTTCCATATGGCACTGATCAAAAACCTTTGTAAAATTGAAAAGATTTCATCCACTGAGTTGCCTTGATCCGAGCTCCTACTAACCTGCTCATAGAAACTAATTAGGTTTGTTTGACATGACCTACAGTGGATATAAAAAGTCTACACAACCCTGTTAAAATGTCAGGTTTCTGTGCTGTAAAAAAATAAGACAAAGATAAATCATTTCAGAACTTTTTCCACCTTTAATTCGACCTATAAACTGTACAACTCAATTAAAAAACAAACCGAAATCTTTTAGGTGGAGGGAAGAAAAAGAAAAGAAAAATAATGTGGTTGCATAAGTCTGCACACCCTCTTATAACTGGGGATGTAGCTGTGTTCAGAATTAAGCAATCACATTCCAAATCATGTTAAATAGGAGTCAGCATACACCTGCCATTATTGAAAGTGCCTCTGATTAACCCCAAATAAAGTTCAGCTGCTCTAGTTAATCTTTCATGAAATGTTCTTAGTTGCATCCCACAGCAAAAGCCATGGTCCACAGAGAGCTTCCAAAGCATCAGAGGGATCTCATTGTTAAAAGGTATCAGTCAGGAGAAGGGTACAAAAGAATTTCCAAGGCATTAGATAAACCATGGAACACAGTGAAGACAGTCATCATCAAGTGGAGAAAATATGGCACAACAGTGACATTACCAAGAACTGGAGCTCCCTCCAAAATTGATGAAAAGATGAGAAGAAAACTGGTCTGGGAGGCTACCAAGAAACCAACAGCAACATTAAAGGAGCTGCAGGAATATCTGGCAAGTACTGGCTGTGTGGTACATGTGACAACAATCTCCCGTATTCTTCATATGTCTGGGCTATGGGGTAGAGTGGCAAGACGAAAGCATTTTCTTACGGAGAAAAACATCCAAGCCAGGCTACATTTTGCAAAAACACATTTGAAGCCTCCCAAAAGCATGTGGGAAAAGGTGTTATGGTCTGATAAAACCAAGATTGAACTTTTTGGCCATAATTCCAAAAGATATGTTTGGTGCAAAAACAACACTGCACATCACCAAAAGAACACCATACCCACAGTGGTGGTGGCAGCATCATGCTTTGGGGCTGTTTTTATTCAGCTGAAGCTGGGGCCTTAGTTAAGATAGAGGGAATTATGAACAGTTCCAAATACCAGTCAATAGCCAGGTGGAAAAAGTTCTGAAATGATTTATCTTTGTCTCATTTTTTACAGCACAGAAACCTGACATTTTAACAGGTGTGTGTAGACTTTTTATATCCACTGTATACCTCATAAATCCATGTTGACTCCTACTGATAATCCTGTTCTTTGTATTATGCTTTATTAACCCTTCTAAAAGCATTCCCACTACATAAGTTAGGCACTGGTCTATAATTCCCTGGATTTTCTCTTGCTCCCTTCTTAAACATAGGTATCACATCTACTTTTCTCCAGTTATCTGGTAATGACCCTGTGTTGAATCCTGAAAAATGAGATCTAGTGGTTTGGCTATTACAGAACCCAGTTTCCTTAGTACCCTTGGATGTATTCCATCAGGACCTGGGGCTTTATTAACATTTATTTTTTCCAACCACTTTTGGATTTCTACCTGCGTTAACCATTTATTTTATGAAGGTAGTGTAACCCAACCACTGGTTCCTCTCTTATGTATGCAGAAGAAAAGAACATATTTAGCTCATCTGCCTTTTCCTGGTGACTAATTGTCAGACGGCCTGTTTCACATTGTAATGTGCCTATAGCTTCCTTCCTGGCCTTCTTCCCATTAATATATTTAAAAAATATTTTAGGGTTACTCTTACTCTCTTTTGCAACCAATTTTTCTAATAGCCCTTTTGCAAGCCTTGTTGATTTTCTTGTACTCACGTAAAGCAGTCTCTGTCCCCTCTTATTTCTATAATTAAAATGCCTGTTTTTTACTCCTTATCTTGATCTTTAAATTATTGATAATCATTGATAAGCCACATTGGATGTAATTTACTCCTTTTATTTTTATTCACACATGGTATATGGTGATAAGTATGTATATTTAGTAAGGATTAGAGATGTCGCGGACAGTTCGCCCGCGGACTATTCGAGGCGATTTTGGCTCTTTCGCGCTCGCATGGGACGGCGGACACATGCGCTTTTCGGTCCGCCCCCTATTCTTTATCATTGAGGAAACTTTGACCCTGCACCTCACAGTCAGCAGACACATTCCAGCCAATCAGCAGCATACACTCCCTTCCAGAGCCTTCCATCTGAAGGACGGCATACATTTTAGAATCATTCTGAAGCTGCATTCGTTGTGAGAGGACAGATAGTGTAGCTGCTGGAGATTTAATAGAGAAATAGATAGCCAGGCTGTGTATTTAGCTTCCACTACAGACCTGAAGGACTCATCTGATATCTGCTGCAAGGACAACCCAAAAAGCCCTTTTTAGGGCTAGAACATCATTTATTTTATTTTATAATTTTTTTCTGTGTAATCTAATTGCATATGCCTGCCTGCCAGGGTGTGTGTGTGACAGGCTAACACCTAACAGCTTATATTGTGCTTATTTTCACTACTCATACCTGGTGGTGTACCATACATTGAAAACAACCATTTTTTTCCTGTAATCTAATTTAAGTTGCCTGCCTGTGTCAGGCTCACAGCTAATATTCTGCTCTGTTTCACCAGTCATAGTTGGTGTACCATACATTGAAAAAAAACAACCCTTTTTTCCTTTAATCTAATTTCAGTTGCCTGCCTGTGTCAGGCTCACAGCTTATATTGTGCTCAGTGAAATAAAACAACACTTTTTTGACTGTAATAGATTGAATAGCAATTGCCTGCCTACAGGCGTGTCTGAGAAGCCTATTGCATCTACTCTGCCAACTTTTGCCAGTGCACAGTGATACGTCATATCTGGTGCAACCGTATTGTACAGTGACATAAAACAACACTTTTTTGACTGTAATCGATTGAATATCCGTTGCCTGCCTACAGGCGTGTGTGTGAGGCCTACAGCGCCTACTCTGCCAACTTTTGCCAGTGCACAGTGACACTCATATCTGTTGGCTCCTTAGATTGCATGCGCAGTGCCCCAAATTTGAAGTGGGAGGACCGACCAAGCATCTTTTTCCATCTCCCGCTTCCAAAAATCCATGCCATATACACGTCCCCTGATAGGTGACGTAACAGGTATAAAACTGATAGGAATAAATAGTACAACTTAATACACCACCCCTATCTAGTGGCACATTACATTGCACGTGCAGTGCCCCAAATTCGAAGTAGGAGGTCTGACCAAGCATCTTTTTCCATCTCCCTGTTCCAAAAATCAATGGCATATACACCTTCCCTAATAGTGGACGTAACAGGGATTAAACCAATAGGAATTGTACTACTTCTCTGAAGAAGAGGAGTCAGAGGAGGAAGGTGGCTTTGAAGAGGTGGCATCCCAGGGGGCTTGTTGTCACCTTTCGGGGACCCTTGGTGGCTGGGTGGAGGAAGAGACCTTCAATGACATCAGTGAGGACAAGGAACGGGACATGGCTAGCTTGGTATCCAACCTTGTGCAAATAGGGAGTTTGCGGTTGTGCAAAGGGACTGTTTGCGGTTGTTTGCGGTGCATTAAACGGGGAGATTGGTCTGTTACTGTGAAGCGGGTGTAACCCTTACACTACCTGATCGATACAACATCATACCTGATGTTTTAAAGCATGTTATTTCAAACAATTTAGGAATGTTAGGTGATTTATGCCCTTTATGGCTTAAAACCAGACTCTGCATCAACTATGTAATTTGGGAGGTTTGCCATGGATCCCTCTCCGGCATGCCACAGTCCAGGTGTTTGTCCCCTTGAAACAACTTTCCCATCACTATTGTGGCCAGAAAGAGTCCCTGTGGGTTTTGAAATTTGGCTGCCCATTGAAGTCTATGGTGGTTCGCTGGGTTCGCCCATTCGCGAACATTTGATGAAATTCGCATCCGCGGTTCGCGAACCGAAAATTTTAGCTGCAAGACATCAAAATTTCATAGCTGATGATACAGAATGGGAGAGGTGTCTGGAAGAAGCAGCACTATGTCAAATGCCAAGGCAAATGAGACAACAATTTGCATTCATTTGCATATTTTACAATGTACCTGATGCTTTCACTTTGTGGGAAACATTTAAATTAAACATGTCAGAAGATTTCTTGAAACGTTACAGCGAACCAATAGCTCTGTTAAAAACATTGATGGAAATACAAGAAATATTGTTGGCTCATGGATTAAATTGTGCAAGTTTTAATTTACCAGATCCAGGACTTATAGATGACATCAATTTTGATGATTATGACACTGAGCTACAAAAACAAAAAAAACAAGAAAAACTGGCAACTTTAAATACTTTACAGTTAGAAGCATTTCAAGCCATCACAAATGCTACAGATGATGAAATGGTCAAAGACCGGTATTTCTATCTAGACGGCCCAGGTGGATCAGGAAAAACTTATCTGTACAATGGTTTGATGAGTTATATTCGATCACAGGGTCAGATAGCTATGCCATTTGCAACAACTGGAATTGCTGCACTTTTGTTAGATGGTGGTAGAACTGTGCACAGTGGATTTAAGCTGCCAGTTCCCATTTTAGAAACATCAGTGTCAGATATTCGATTGAATTCCTTACAAGCAAAAACATTTAAACTAACTAAACTAATTATCATAGACGAGGCAACAATGATGTCATGTCATGCATTGCAATGTATTGACAGATTTTTAAAAGAAGTGATGGATAATAAGTTGCCATTTGGTGGAAAGGTGATGCTGTTAGGAGGAGATTTTAGGCAAACATTACCTTTTGTGCCACACGGAAATAGAACGGAGATCATTGAAACATGTATCAAGACCAAGTGTGAGAATGTTAGGGTTAGTTGTTAGGGTAAGGGCTGTTAGGGATAAGTGTAAGAGGGTATTAGGGTTAGGTGTTAGGGTGAGGGGTGTTAGGGATAAGTGTGGGGGTGTTAGGTCTTAGGGATAAGTGTGAGAATGTTAGGGTTAGGTGTTAGGTTGATGGGTGTTATGGATAACTGTGAGGGGTGTTAGGGTTAGGTGTTAGGGTGAGGGGTGTTAGGGATAAGTGTAAAGGGTGTTAGGGTTAGGTGTTAGGGTGAGGGATGTTAGGGTTAGGTGTTAGGGATAAGTGTGAGGGGTGTTAGTGTTAGGGTGAGGGGTGTTAGGGATAAGTGTAAGGGGTGTTAGGGTTAGGTGTTAGGGTGAGGGGTGTTAGGGATAAGTGTAAGGGGTGTTAGGGTTAGGTGTTAGGGTGAGGGATGTTAGGGTTAGGTGTTAGGGATAAGTGAGAGGGGTGTTAGGGTTAGGGTAAGGGATGTTAGGGATAAGTGTGAGGGGTGTTAGGGTGAGGGGTGTTAGGGATAAGTGTGAGGGGTGTTAGTGTAAGGTGTTAGGGTGAGGGGTGTTAGGGATAAGTGTAAGGGGTGTTAGGGTTAGGTGTTAGGGTGAGGGGTGTTAGGGATAAGTGAAAGGGGTGTTAGGGTTAGGTGTTAGGGATAAGTGTGAGGGGTGTTAGGGTTAGGGTGAGGGGTGTTAGGGATAAGTGTAAGGGGTGTTAGGGTTAGGTGTTAGGGTGAGGGGTGTTAGGGATAAGTGTAAGGGGTGTTAAGGTTAGGTGTTAGGGTGAGGGATGTTAGAGTTAGGTGTTAGGGATAAGTGAGAGGGGTGTTAGGGTTAGGGTAAGGGGTGTTAGGGATAAGTGTGAGGGGGGTTAGGGTTAGGGTGAGGGGTGTTAGGGATAAGTGTGAGGGGTGTTAGGGTTAGGTGTTAGGGTGAGGGGTGTTAGGGATAAGTGAAAGGGGTGTTAGGGTTAGGTGTTAGGGTGAGGGATGTTAGGGTTAGGTGTTAGGGATAAGTGTGAGGGGTGTTAGGGTTGGGTGCTAAGGTGAGGGGAGGATGATGATAAGGGGGGGGGGAGAGACACAGGGGTGTCCTTGCAGCAGAGATCAAAAGAGTCCTTCAGGACTGTATTGCACACTGTGTACAGTAGCCTAGCTATGGTTTTCCCTATTGAAGCAGTATCACCTACACTCAGCCTCCTCTCAGTAAGACTGCAAGTTAGTTATGATTCCAAAATGGCTGCTGTCCATGAGGTAGAAGGGTGTGGAAGGCAGGGTATGATGCTGATTGGCTGGAATGTGTCTGCTGACTGTGAGTTGCAGGGTCAAAGTTTGCTCAATGATAAAGTATAGGGGGCAGGTCGAATATTGCATATGTTCGTCGCGAACGCGAACATGCTATGTTCGCCGGGAACAGTCCGCCGGCGAACTATTCGCGACATCTCTATGAACAAACCATTTTAAAAAGATAAAAAAATATAAGCAACCTTTAAATTATTTATAATATGTACTTGCAGCTGTACATACTAAGGGCCATATTAAATTCCAAGCCCGCAGCGGCACTGGTATTCCCGCAAAGCCTGCAGGCTTGAAATTCAGTGAAGTTATAGAGCGCTAAAATTAGCCAAGCCCGCAACAGCCGTGGCCAACATCCAAACCCATAAACCATTCTTGCGCATATTTCATTAGTCAAACCCGTGGTTACGGGTTTAGACAGAGCCAATGGTAAAAGAGATCATCATCATTACATCACTGAAAAATGGAGGTAAGATTTCAATCCCTTATGGGTTTGAAGTACGAGTTTCGATTGGATCCGCATTCCAGAAATAATGCAAAGTTAATAAATCAATAAATATTATATATGTCCATTCGAGTTCTAACACATTGATTGCCGGGATCGATATAACATGGAAATTAAACATAAAAAAAAGTATTTTATATTGCAGCTTTGCGAGCTTGAGAATGTTGTGCTATTAATTTTAATACCTAACATCACTTTCCCTTTAATTCAAAATACAGTATTGTGTTGATATTCACATTTACAGTGCTACGGATAGGACTTTAACCCCTTTGCGGGTCCTCTCTAGTACCCATAGGATTTTTGGCTCCATTTGCAATTTACGGGTTTGAATGCCAGTGGATTCATAGCAATTTAATTGTGATTTGCGAGCATTACATTTACCAGCTTAACAGATCAAAGGCTTAGCGGCAACAGAGTTCAGATTTCGATAGCCTGTAGGTTTTTTTCCGCCTGTAACCCACTGCTCGTTTGCGAGTAGCTGAAAGAGGCCAATTTAATAGCCGTAAATCTAATGAGCTCCTTTACTGGCTACAAGTTTTACCGATAGAGAAATTGAATAGGGCTATAAGCATACTTTTAGTTTCATGCCTATAAACAGTATATATACAGTTCTATTTGTAACTGAAACAGTGCTGTCTGTGGGTAGCTTTCCTAACTTGGGCATAATCTATCCTATGCTACTCTTTAAAGCTGTGACCCATTGATGTCCATTTGAATAGCTCTTGAGTTATGTAGCCACATGGGCTAGTGTCCATCAATGTTTTATTGCCATCACAAAAGTGTCCATGAGTCTAGGTGGGTCATTACATTTGGAACATGGTGATTTTGCTTATTCTGGATTGTATAGAAAGCTCTGAAGGTTTATTTTGTTCATGCTGTATATAATGGTTTTTATGCTGTTGAGAGGAAGTGGGTTGAGTTTTGAGGGAGACCAGCTGAATGACTGGGGGAATACCAGTTTTTATGTATTATATAAATGCATTCTACTGAGTTAAGCCCGTTAGTGAGGGCTAACTTTATTTTTGTGCTAGCTCAAGAGATAAAAGTGTTGCAGGACATACCAAAATGCTTGTGAGAGTGCAGCAACATCAGGGAATTCTTTCAGACACAAATCTGGAGGTTATCAGGTTTCATAAACTGATTCCACCTCACTCCATACCTCACTTGAGGTCGATTTCTAATTAGAATGAGCCAGAAAAGATCCTGACTTTGTTCTTGTCTCAAATTCATCTTGTACAGGTATTCATTTACGATTTTTGAACCTTTGCATTGTCCATTATTGATTGATGGATATAGTAATTACAATTAGGTAAAGTATATTAATTAATTAAGTAACTAATTAATTGATTATTATTTACAAAAATATAGACATATGTATCTGTCTTTGTGATGAGCGCAGAGGCTGCTCAGAGGAGCAAAGGTACACCAGAGGAGAGGCTTGCAATGAGCGCCGAAGGTCTTCACAGTACAAAAACCTTCACATTGTGTGTCAAACAGCATTGCCATGGCTTCAAATTTTATTGACCGTAATTTTTTGACGTGCAAGTCGCTAGTTATATATATTTATCCAATTACATACTTATTTTCTTATATTCATATTTGGTCTGGTTTTGAAAATGTATGTATGATAAAGATCCTTCACTGCTGCCCCTTTATGAGCCCCAGTTCTTCTATATTTAATAGTTACAGCTGATTGATGGAGTTGATTTTGTCAGCTAGGGACTGACTCAATCGAGGCTTATTCATTCGAGTGGTCACATTCATTTGTATAGCCAAGCCTCATCCTCATTATTTATGCAGTTTTTTGAGAGAGGATTTCAAGTGCTATAAAAATGGCCTTGAAAAGTTCTAAAAAAGATCACTATAGCATTTTTTTTCTCAAGTTGTGCCTCAAAACTGATAAAACAATATACAAGACTGTCCACTGAATAATCTTACAGTAATACTGCTTTGAGTTATGCTATAGATGCTGTTGTGTAACAAAATTAACTGTAGAGAACTGTGACTTTTCGTTGATAATATCAAATGCTCTTTTTTTTGTTTCCCCCCACCAATAGTGCCAGAAAGAGAGAAAAAAATTAAATAATATCCATAATAACCAGTGCTAAAAACGCTAAATCCATATTCAGTTGCAACAAATCAAAAAACCTGCAATTGTCTTTAAACCCCTAAATGGCAATTGAGTACTAGATAGGTCTCACAAGTAGATTTAACACCTGTTCATAACACTGTAAAAGCAAACATAAATACACTACTGTACTATAATGGGACAGCAATGAAAGGCATTATAGAACAGTCTCAAGTTCACAAATCTGGAATACGTTTTATTTCCCTGTTATTCTGATCCCAGAAATCAAGGAGTTAATACATACCAGGCCACTCGCATGGACTAGAACAGATGATTTATTGATTTTTATTGATTTCTACATTTCTGGATTGCGAGTCCGATTGTAGATCGGACTTCTAAACACAAATTAATTGTAGTCTAAACATCATGTTTTACTGAAGTCATGATGACGGTCTCATTTACTATTGGCTCCGTCTAAATTGTAACTTACGGGCTTGCTTAATTAATCTTGATCATGCCCTGAAATGTTACGTAAATGAAATTGTTCATGTGCACTTGGTATAAGTATATATATAGTATATATATATATATATATATATATATATATATATATATATATATTATATATAATTGTCATAAGTGTGGGTTGTCAAAAGTTGTTGCTAACGCTGCAGCCCTCGCGAAGCGAAGGCCTCAGTTGCTGGCATGGAGCGCAACATTTACGGACTTACAACACACAAATACGAGACGAGGTACTACCATTACAACCTCGCAAAAATACGACCTTAACGGCCGACGCGCGCAACCCTGAAAACATTAGAAACACAATAAATACACACAAAAAATACATAAAAAACATACCCACAGCAAGGGGAGGCATACAGGACCTCTGCAAGTGAAGTTGCACCTCCATTTAAGTCCAAATTCCAGACTTTAGAGACACGAAAATCCCCTAAGCAAGAGAAAAAATGCCCGCGGAAAAAACGAAAACGAGGTTACAGGACCCTAAACACGCAAAACACCACAAAACACATACAGACTTTCCCCAAAAAACGGACGAGGTCCACGAACACAGACGCAAAAGCAGCCACAGCCGCGTACCACACATTAGGCGCCATTTTACAACACTAACTTCCTGAATGCGGAAGTTCACAGCTACTCTAACGGATTTCCCTCGTGCACGCAGCCTATTTACACTACACACTGCACACATTGCTGACACTTACACAGCAGCTCCACAGCCGTGAAAACACACATTGCATGCTACAGCAACATGAAAACAAATTGACAGCTCTTCAACACAATGCTTCCTGCATATATTACTTCCAAATAGGTAAAGTATATTCCTTTATTAATATATTATTTATTTCATTACCATACAACAAACAGCATAGCTCACTTACAATTTCATTGCCGTCATTTTTTGACGGGCAATATTCTAGTTCTTAAATAATTTACCAGCAACTCTGATTATTTTGAAATCATTTTTATGAATTTTAGGTATATAATGTTTAAAAGTAAGACAAGTGCACACTCACTTCCCCCACCCTATTAGAGAGACACTGTAAAGTGGGCACATTTTGATATCATAGTAAAGTAGTATGCTAATAAAAGCCTTTAAATATTATTTGGATACAATTTAGTGTATCATAATTATTTTTTTACATATTTTTTTTATTCTCTACTGTAGGTACCCATGTGACAACAGCCCTGATGGCAGAGAAGACTTTGCTTCTCTTTCTACCCCAAGGGAATGCCTTTTCTGGGCCAGTTGAAGATGGAGATGACATCCCTGGGTGTTGTTCTTTTACAGACCAGGGCTATCCCTGCTTGTTGTTTATATGTGTACTAGCGACTTGCCCGTCAAAAAATGACGGCAATGTTATGTATATGTTTGTCAAGTTGTTTAGTTATTAACATATATTTTTGACACTTGTAAGTATTTTAATATGAACGTGTATTTTTGTAAAATGTTGATGTAATGGTTTTTTAAAATGTAATTAGTATCTGAAGAATTGTTAACTTGAATATACATTGAATGAATAGGAAAGCCAAAAGTAAAAAGCCTTTTTTAAACGTTGCAAATGTTAACATGAAGTTTAAAATATATGTAAGCAATAACCATCAAAGTATATATTTTTAAACTTGAACTTTATTTTTTATGTAAGTTTAGAAGTTGACAAAACATTGGTATAATTTTGAACATTATAAACAGGAACATAGTGAATACATTTTGTAAAGTAATTTTTTATTAAAAGTATTAACATTTGAATGTAAAAACAATTGACATTTAAATTAATCAGTATTAAAATTCAATTTCTATCACAATAATTGTTAACTTGAATATACATTGAATGTAGAGGAAGGCATACAGTCAAACTCTTCTTAAAACGTACGTAATTAAACTAATTTATTACTGAGCACATAAATTGGCGATAAACATTAATGTAGGTAGTAATCTTAAGATAACAGACAATATTTACATTGTGACTTAAAAGGTGCTTGACCTCTTAACATCCACTTTGTAATATGTTGAATGAAATAACTTCAAAATATATTTTTTAAACTTGTAACATTAGAAACATTAACATAGTGACTTAACATTTTAACATAATTTTTACTAACAATGCAAGGCAAGTATTTTGTGAGGCGAATCATTCATAAACATGACTTCCATTAATTATGACTGAATTAAACAACCAATTGTTATGTATTTTGCAATGCTTTTAAAAAATCTTGGCACCTTTAATTAGTATCCTTCAAAGTTATAGTACTTCATAGTAGACAATGTTTTTAGTAAAAAAACGTCCATCTTCTAATAAATCACCTTGACTTTCATTGTTTTCAATGTAAACTTTAATTGCCTGTGGATTTTTGCACCTTGACAACGCAACGTACAATTGACCATGTGCAAAAACTGGTTCTTCCAAGAAAATACCCACAGATTTGAAAGTTTGACCTTGTGATTTATTAATGGTCATGGCAAATGCCATAATAATGGGAAATTGTCTTCTTTGAAGTATAAAAGGGAGACTACTTTCACTTGGTGCTAAATCTATTCTTGGTATGAAAACTCTCTCTCCTCTATGGGTCCCAGTTAAAATTTCAGCATCTATAAAATGGTCCTTTAATTGTTGAACAATTAATCTTGTGCCATTGCATAGGCCTTTTTTGGGATTCATATTTCGCAGTAACATGATAATTGCACCTTTCTTTAGCTGCAAAATATGTGGTGGCATTCCAGAAGGAGTTAAAGAGTTTATGAATTCAGTGGAAAAGTTAGCCTGACTTTCATTGTCATCAGCAAGTACAGAATCAGCACTGTGATAATTTCTTTGTGGTGCATAAATTTTTTTTAAGATTTTATTATTGAGGATTAATGCATCTTTATTTTTACACGTCAGTATGACTTGGTTGGCAAGCTCGGAATATTCTTCGTTATTTATGCTCCCTTCAAATATAGCTGATATAATATCTTGTTGACAAATCATATGAGGTGGGATCTCTACAGTGTCGTCAGGTAAATTTAGTATTTTTTCTGTTCTGCCTTCTCCAATTTTAATAAGCCAATCATTGAAATCAGTTTGGCCTTCTGATCTCATATTTTGTTGCAGTTGAAGATGGGTAAAATGTTTCCATACTGTACTTGACTTTATACATGTTTCGATAATGTCAGTTCGATTTCCATGTACAACAACAGGTAATGTTTGTCTAAAATCGCCACCCAACAACATTACCTTTCCACCAAATGGAAAAATATTATCCATGACTTCACGAAGCAAACGGTCAATACATTGGAGGGCATAGCATGACATCATTGTGGCCTCATCTATTATAATTAATTTACATTTCTTCAATTTCTTTGCTTGTAAGGATGTCATGCGAATATCTGACACAGAATTTTCTAAAATAGGCACTGGCAGTTTAAATCCACTATGAACAGTTCTTCCACCTTCTAATAAAAGTGCAGCAATTCCAGTAGTGGCAAACGCCATTGCTATTTTTCCTTGTGCTCGTACTGAACTCATTAATAAATTGTACAAATATGTTTTTCCTGATCCGCCAGGTCCATCAAGATAGAAATAACGCTCTGTCACCATGTCATCATCTATAGCATTTTTAATGGCATGAAATGCTTGCAATTGTAGTGTATTTAAAGTTGCAAGTCTTTCTTCTGTTCTTTCTGCTTGTAGTTGAATGTCATAGTCTTCAAAGTTAATGTCATCTATAAGACCTGGATCAGGCAAATTAAAACTTGCACAACTTAATCCATGAGTTAAAAAGACTTCTTGGATTTCCATTAACGCTTTTAAGTGTGCAATGGGTTCATTGTATCGTCGCATAAAGTCTTCAGCCATATTACTTTTAAAAGTCTCCCACAAAGCTAATGCATTTGGAGCATTTGAGAAGATACAAATAAAAGCAAATTGTTCTCTCATCTGTCGTGGCATTTGACATTGTGCTGCTTCTTCTAAGCATCTTTCCCACTCTGTATCATCAGCGAGTAAGTTTCTATGTCTTGCAGCTAAATGGAAGGATTCATATACAATGTCATTAACAGTTCTTAAGTGTTCAAAACTTTGTGCTCCAGGAACATTTAAAAGTAATATCCGTAAGCAAAAACGTTCAACATCTCTTGGACTGACTGTGTAAATTCTTGGAATAATTTTATTGCCTCTGGTTTTTCTTGGTCTCCATAATCCATTCACAAAAACATAGTGATATGGAATTTCAATATATAAGTATTGTGTTGCTTCAGCATCAGTGGAATTTAATGCAAACCATGCAGTTAGTGTAGTGTGACGATCTTCACTTTGGGCCAATGCATTCATTTCATTTCCAGCATGGAAATAGACTAAATGTCGTTGTGGCAAATGTACTGCTAACCTATATACTGCATGTGATCTATCATGCATTTCAAATTTTAAAAGCCGCCACATAGCTTCTGGCGCACTGACATAGCGAGCATCTACATGAGATGCAAGTTCATCATGTACTAACTCACTACTTTCAGGGTTGTCTGCACTTTTGACGACTACAGTAGCTGCATCGTAACCTTTGTAAATATATTTGTAGACATATTTAATGGATTTGATAGAAGTGCAGGCTTCTACGTTGATGTGGGCGTTGTACTTCATGAGTAAATGTGGATTGTAGGGTACTACATATCTATTGTCCACTTTTTTCCCACGAATAATGGCACTATCTCCTTCTCTTCTTTTATAAAGTGGATATCCATCACAATTGGCATAGGTTTTGTCTCTATAATCTTTGGGAAATTCTTTGGAACATTTATTATTTTCCATACATGGTGATTGTGGATTAAGGTCACCACAGGGTCCATGAATCATGCGATGAGTAACAATCTCATATAGTCTACCATATAGTTCTGGATCTGGTAGTTCAGCAACAATGACTGCATCCACTTTGTCTGAAGTATCTAATTTATCTTTTTCTTGAAGTATTATTAGAAGATGTGCATGTGGAAGGCCTCTTTTTTGAAATTCAATGGTATATACATAAGCAAGACATTTGCCAAATAACTGATTTATAGTGAAGTCACGTATTAATTCATTTAATTTAATCTTAAAAACTCTGGCTACTAAATCTGGTCGATCTGAAGCAGTTTGTCCAAGAAGTAGATTTAGTGTAATTTCTGGCCATTGTGGATTACATGTAAATGTCACAAATAAATCGGGTTTGCCAAATTTTGTCACAATAGCCATAGCATCATTGTATCTTTCTCTCATATTCCGAGGAGATCCTTGAAAGGAAGATGGTAAAATGATGGCTTTGCCAGCTGTCATGTCTCTGCTTGTAGCCACGTCAGCAACATAGTCCATGAGTCCAGAATATTGTTCTACACGGAGTTTATCTTGTTGATATTTGATAAAGTTTAAATTATTTGCCTCAACTTGCAAATATGAATCAATAATCCATTGTTGTGTTAGTTTCCCACCACATAAAATTGGATTAAATACATTGCGAATGGCAATTTGAGCTACTTTAAATTCAAGCATAGAAACATTATTTCGGATTCTGGCTTTAGCATTTGGGTAACTGGGAAGAGTTAATTTTGGTTGCCAACCTGCTTCTCCGTGTGGGAAAAAGATGGGATATGTCATTGGATCTAAATTTGGACTTAAGATACTCATATTAATAAACGGTTGGTCCTCATTTCTAGGATATATTCGTATGTCTCTTTGAAATGGTGGTTCTCCTTCATCATTGTGAAACACCATTGCAACCTCATTTGTTGTTGGCAAGTTATAACGACGTTTATCAGTATGTCTGTCTCTTTTAAGCACCATATTAACCTTCGGCATTGGTAATTGATGTGTTTGTGAATGAAGTAGTTGTTCATTTTCTACTTCTGCCAATTTTTTATAAGCTTTACTGTAGGGATTGTTGTCCATAATGTTATTTAGCTCTATGAAAACAGTGGGTAAGCATTTTTTATTTTCTTCCATCTGCATACGTTGGTCAACAGCTTCCATTGTATCTAGGACATATAGTTGAGCGAATTTTCTTTTATTTCCTTCCTCTGGATGTAAATGGGAAGTGCGATGATAAATTTGTCCTTGGACTTTAAAACAGTAAGGACCATGTCCTGGTACATTAGCAGCTAATGTTGCCCCCATGGATGCAAAGGATATGGCACTATTGTAGGATCTTATGTTTGTCTTAAAATTTTTGTAGTTTGGAAAAGTAGGTTCAGTCATAATATTTTGTAAATAAATTGGAAATTCTTTCCTTTCTGGAAGTTTGAACTTGCCTTTTTGACAACAACTAATAAATTGTCCATCTCTGGGTCTCTCCTGTTTAAAATAATAAGCCTCACAAAACTGACATTGAGTAGTCATGTCCCCACAACTATGAACCTCTACTGCTAAAGACTTGAGTAGAGGACAATTTGCAAAGCATATAGGATTTTGCCTTTCATATTCATCAGGTGAAATGTCATATAATGTTTCAACAACAGGTTCTAAATGTTTTGTTTTTTTCGTTGCTTTTCTTGGTATATGTTGTATTGTTTGAGGTAAAATGTCATCTAATGTTTCATGAAACGGTTCTAAATGCTTTGTTTTCTTTGTTGCTTTTTTTGGTATCTCTTGTCTTTTTTCTGGCAAAATGTCATCTGATGTTTGAGCAACAGGTTGTAAATGCTTTATTTTCTTTGTAGTTTTTTTTGACATATCTTTAATTTCTGCAAGTGACAGTCTTTTGCTTGCAATTCTTTTGCGTTCTTTTTCTCGTCGAATTTCCTTCTTCTCCGGTGTCTGCTGGCTGTCTGCTCTCTGTCGTCGTTCTCTAGCTTGGCGTCTTTTCTTTTCTTGTTTAGTCTCATTATCAGCCATGTTAATCTGTAAAAATAAAATAATGTACCATTAGTTTATTTTGAGATGTTAAGTTGTTTTTCATGACATATAGTTATCAATAGTGTGTTAACATTTTATAGTTAATCAATTTCAATGCGTTCAATTGAATAAAAGTCTAAATAAGGGCATGAGATAATTATTTAAAGACATTTTTATTTATTAAACATGTATCCAAAAGCAAGTGTTTCAGTAACTAAAAAGGTATTTTAAAAAAGATGTTATGTCCTTATTTACAGCACTATTCAATTTGTCAAATGGCAATTAAATTAGGGTTTAGGACTGGAATGTTACAATGACAAATTATATAGATTCTGTGTTTTTAGACTTTTTTGGACTATGCCAATTTATTTTTTAAGTTTACATTGAAGTTTGTATTTATTGTTAAAGATTATTGGCCCTAAAAGACAAATAAGAGATAGATGATAGATATTACTTTTTATACTGTACCTTGGTTGAAGTTTGATTTCAAGCAAAATTCTTTGTTGGTCCTGTGTTGAAAGCCTTCGTCCGATGGTCTGGTCCTGTGTTGAAAGTCCTCGTCCGATGGTGTAGTCCTCTGTTGAAAGTCCTCGTCCTCTGGTGTGGTCCTCAGTTCCAACTCCTGTTCCGATGTTCTTGACGCAGTATCTGTTATAAAATAAAAATGAAAATGTTATGTTATTTGAATGTCTTTGTATGAATGAAAAAATGGCATTATTTCTGTGTTTTTCTACAATCCTTTTTGGTGCGCCACAATTTTGGTATGCTTCTGTAGGCTATTTTCTAAGGCTTATAGGTGGTTAAACATTAAAGAAGAATATTAATTAATTTTTCTCTTTTTTTACTTGTTATACTGTACCTTGGTTGAAGTTTGATTTGAAGCAGAATCTTTGTTGGTCCTGTGTTGAAAGCCTTCGTCTGATGGTCTGGTCCTGTGTTGAAAGTCCTCGTCCTATCGTCTGGTCCTCTGTTGAAAGTCCTCGTCCGATGGTGTAGTCCTCTGTTGAAAGTCCTCGTCCAATGGTCTGGTCCTCTGTTGAAAGTCCTCGTCCGCTGGTGTGGTCCTCAGTTGAAACTCCTGGTCCGATGTTCTTGACGCAGTATCTGATATAAAATAAAAATGAAAATGTAATATTATTTTAATGTATTTGTATGAAGTAAAAAATGACATTATTTCTTTGTTTTTCTACAATCCCGTTTGGTGTCCACCACTTTTGGTATGCTTATTTAGGCCTTTTTCTAAGGCTTATAGATTGTTAAACATAAAATAAGTATCTAAATGTACTTTGGTATGTGTTTGTGTGAGTTTTCATACAATCCTGTTTGGTGCGCACCACTGTTGGTATGCTTATTTAGGCTTCTTTCTAAGGCTTATAGGTTGTTAAACATAAAATAAGAATGTAAAAGTACTTTGCTATGTGTTTGTGTGAGTTTTCATACAATCCTGTTTGGTGCGCACCACTGTTGGTATGCTTATTTAGGCTTCTTTGTAAGGCTTATAGGTTGTTAAACATTAAATAAGAATCTAAATGTAGTTTGCTATGTGTTTGTGTGAGTTTTCATACAATCCTGTTTGGTGCGCACCACGGTTGGTATGCTTATTTAGGCTTCTTTGTAAGGCTTATAGGTTGTTAAACATTAAATAAGAATGTAAATGTAGTTTGCTATGTGTTTGTGTGAGTTTTCATACAATCCTGTTTGGTGCGCACCACTGTTGGTATGCTTATTTAGGCTTCTTTCTAAGGCTTATAGGTTGTTAAACATAAAATAAGAATGTAAATGTAGTTTGCTATGTGTTTGTGTGAGTTTTCATACAATCCTGTTTGGTGCGCACCACTGTTGGTATACTTATTTAGGCTTCTTTCTAAGGCTTATAGGTTGTTAAACATTAAATAAGAATCTAAATGTAGTTTGCTATGTGTTTGTGTGAGTTTTCATACAATCCTGTTTGATGCGCACCACTGTTGGTATGCTTATTAATGTAGTTTTGTAATGCTAATAGGTTGTTAAACATAAAATAAGAATGTAAATGTAGTTTGTTATGTGTTTGTGTGAGTTTTCATACAATCCTGTTTGGTGGGCACCAATGTTGGTATACTTATTTAGGCTTCTTTCTAAGGCTTATAGGTTGTTAAACATAAAATAAGAATGTAAATGTAGTTTGCTATGTGTTTGTGTGAGTTTTCATACAATCCTGTTTGGTGCGCACCACTGTTGGTATGCTTATTTAGGCTTCTTTCTAAGGCTTATAGGTTGTTAAACATAAAATAAGAATGTAAAAGTACTTTGCTATGTGTTTGTGTGAGTTTTCATACAATCCTGTTTGGTGCGCACCACTGTTGGTATGCTTATTTAGGCTTCTTTGTAAGGCTTATAGGTTGTTAAACATTAAATAAGAATCTAAATGTAGTTTGCTATGTGTTTGTGTGAGTTTTCATACAATCCTGTTTGGTGCGCACCACTGTTGGTATACTTATTTAGGCTTCTTTCTAAGGCTTATAGGTTGTTAAACATAAAATAAGAATGTAAATGTAGTTTGCTATGTGTTTGTGTGAGTTTTCATACAATCCTGTTTGGTGGGCACCAATGTTGGTATGCTTATTTAGGCTTCTTTCTAAGGCTTATAGGTTGTTAAACATTAAATAAGAATCTAAATGTAGTTTGCTATGTGTTTGTGTGAGTTTTCATACAATCCTGTTTGTTGGGCACCAATGTTGGTATGCTTATTTAGGCTTCTTTCTAAGGCTTATAGTTTGTTAAACATGAAATAAGAATCTAAATGTAGTTTGCTATGTGTTTGTGTGAGTTTTCATACAATCCTGTTTGATGCGCACCACTGTTGGTATGCTTATTAATGTAGTTTTGTAATGCTAATAGGTTGTTAAACATAAAATAAGAATGTAAATGTAGTTTGTTATGTGTTTGTGTGAGTTTTCATACAATCCTGTTTGGTGGGCACCAATGTTGGTATGCTTATTTAGGCTTCTTTCTAAGGCTTATAGGTTGTTAAACATTAAAATAAGAATGTAAATGTAAATCCTGTTTGATGGGCACCACTTTTGTTATACTTATGTAGTGTTTTTTCTAATGGTTATACATTGTTAAACAATCACATTTGAATGAGGCCCTCGGCCATTAAACATATTTAGGTCCTGAATCAATTGCGTTTTGACCAATTGAATAGGGCTCTATATAAGCACATAAAATATTTTTTGACAGAAGTTTTTAGTTAGTGAAGACCTATTATGTGCTTATATAAAGCCCTATTCAATTAGCCAACTCACAATTGAATAAGGCTCATGGTTCGGTTCTTTTTTATACTTAAATACTTTACCTTGATTGAAGTGTGGAATGACAGAGGGTCCCCTCCTGCCAATCTTAATCCGCCGGTCTTCTTGTAGTGTCTGTTTGAAAAATAAAGTGAAATAGGGATTTATAGAAATTTTTATTTGTATTTAACAAACCATGGCCTTTTCAGCATTTAAAGTATTTTTGTATCTTACCTCTTGTTCTTTGTTGGTGTTCTTTAAAAGGGATTGTGCTTCACAGTGTACGGTGCAAATTGTTGAAAGACGCTGTTGATGCAGAGTCTGTTTGAATATTTAAAAAAGTAGAAAGATTGAGTTTTAGGTGATCTATTAAATTGCAGTAAATTAATTTCATTGAATTATACTTCTGTAATTAATTTGAATTAACATTATTTTTTGGTGGGTGCTACACACATATGTCACATACATGAAGCACATTTCCATAGTTGAAAGTAATTTTTTTGTGTGCGTGTGACATATCAGTATACATGAATCATATTTTAATTGTTAAATTAACCTTATTTTTATTTTTGGCCAACATACATAAATGTGTGTGTGACATGTGACTATAGATGATACACATATATGTGCATGTCACATATCAGTATACATGACTCATATTTTAATAGTATTTTAATAGTCCCAACTTATTTTTTTGTAATGTAATTTAAATGTAGTTGTTTAATTAGTTTGTTGCAGGGGCAATACACATAAATGTGCATGTAACATGTCACTATACATTATACACATAAATGTGCGTGTCACATGTCAGTATACATTATACGCCTAAATGTGCGTGTCACTTGTCAGTATACATTATACGCATAAATGTGCGTGTCACTTGTCACTATACATTATACACATAAATGTGCGTGTCACTTGTCACTATACATTATACACATAAATGTGCGTGTCACTTGTCAGTATACATTATACGCCTAAATGTGCGTGTCACTTGTCAGTATACATTATACGCATAAATGTGCGTGTCACATGTCAGTATACATTATACGCCTAAATGTGCGTGTCACTTGTCAGTATACATTATACGCATAAATGTGCGTGTCACATGTCAGTATACATTATACGCATATATGTGCGTGTCACTTGTCAGTATACATAAACCTCTTTGTCTTCTTTAATTTTTTTTTTTGATGTCCTGTCTTGAAAATAAGTAATATATTATAGCTTACCTCTCAGTTGTAATTTGCACAATGTAAAGTAGTAAATTAGGAAAGAATTATCTTCTCAAGTTTTAGCAGCAGTTATCTCCGAAGTCACTCTGTTCATCACCTGAGGAGAAATGTATTTTTCTCTGTCAAATAGACAGTATTTATAAACTTGTAGAACATTCTGGAAAGTTAGACCGTTAGAACGTAATACGCATGCGCTATTTGCGTTCCAGCTTACAATTTGCGTTCCATCCGCCATTTTGTGCGTAGTAGTGTTTAAAATGGTGTTTAATATGAGTGTGATCCGTTCCGCATAGTATGTGTTTCATTATTGCGAGTAAGTGTAGTGTAGTTACGTCTGGAGCCTCGTTTTCGTTTTGTTCGGCGGCCATTTTTTCTCTCGCTTAGCCGATTTTCGGTCGTTTAAACTGTTTGTTTTCACTTAAATGGACGTGTAAATGAACTTTTGGAGGTGCCGGATGCCCCCCCGTGCTGTAAGTAAGCTTTTTATGTGTTTGTTGTGTTTATTTCTTGTGTTTGTGATGTTTTGATGCGCGGCGGTTGGAATGGGTCTTTCGCGGCCGTATTTTTTTCCGATGCGGCCGTATTTTGTTGCGAGTAAGTGTAGTGTAGTTACGTCTGGAGCCTCGTTTTCGTTTTGTTCGGCGGCCATTTTTTCTCTCGCTTAGCCGATTTTCGGTCGTTTAAACTGTTTGTTTTCACTTAAATGGACGTGTAAATGAACTTTTGGAGGTGCCGGATGCCCCCCCGTGCTATAAGTAAGGTTTTTATGTGTTTGTTGTGTTTATTTCTTGTGTTTGTGATGTTTTGATGCGCGGCGGTTGGAATGGGTCTTTCGCGGCCGTATTTTTTTCCGATGCGGCCGTATTTTGTTGCGATATACGCAGTTAGCTTTTACGTGTACGACGCAGTGTATTTGTTTCTAAGTCGTGCGTATGTGTGTTAAGAGCGTGTGAGGGGCCTTTTTTACTGTTTTTTTGTTAAGTCTTGCGTCTGTGTGTCTGGGTGTAAGCGGGTGTGAGGCGACTTTGAGTTTTTTTTTGTTATGAAGTTGTGTGTGTGTGTATGTGTGTGTTAACACAGCCGATGTTGGGATGCTCCCACCACCGCAAATGCGGACCCTCGCTTCGCGAGGATCCGCATTTGCGGGGACGTTGTTTGTTTTTTGTTGGCTGGGCGGTTGGGTTTATTCTGTTAAAAAAGTCGTGTGTGTGTATGTGTGTGTTAACACAGCCGACGTTGAGCCTCCACAACCGCAAATGCGGGCCCTCGCTTCGCGAGGACCCGCATTTGCGGCGAACTGCGTCCCTCGCTTCGCGAGGGACGCAGTTTCTTGCGGGCTCGCTACGCGAGCCCGCAAGCGTGAGCAACGACTTGGGTTTTTGTTGGCTGGGCGGTTGGGTTTATTCTGTTAAAAAAGTCGTGTGTGTGTATGTGTGTGTTAACACAGCCGACGTTGAGCCTCGACAACCGCAAATGCGGGCCCTCGCTTCGCGAGGACCCGCATTTGCGGCGAACTGCGTCCCTCGCTTCGCGAGGGACGCAGTTCTTGCGGGCTCGCTACGCGAGCCCGCAAGCGTGAGCAACGACTCGTACGCTCACAACTATATATGTGATGTAGTTTTGTAATTCAGATATTGTAATGTAATTATTGTTTGCAAGTACATGTCTAAGATATCCATTGTGACACTAACGCAGAGGGGAGCCCTGCTGAGTGATCAGTTCAAATGGCTGCTGGCCTTACTATTCTAATTACATTGTCTTATATTACTCTGCACTCAGACTAATTAAATTGCTGGGACCTTTTTGTTCTCCCATGTATACAAGTCCTTATGTGTTTCAATAAGTGCATTGATACTTTTAATTTTAAATGCTGGGGGGTACTTATAGTAACCCCTCGGCAGGCGTTAATTCTTTAATTAGCCGGGTCCTTTAAGGACCTTTAAGGTCCTTTCAGGATCTGCGAGGCAGCAATGTTGAATTTTTAAATGCAGCGTGGGTCCCCATCTGGACCCCCGCTGCAAGGGGTAATATAAGGACACTGTGGGGGTCTGGATGGGGACCCCCAGCATAGGGGGGTTAAGTTTAGGTGCCCCGGGGGTACTTGAAGTATCCTTGTGGCAGTGGTTGACTGTTGGCAGTGGTTAACCGATCAGAACCACTGCAGCAAGAATTAATATTGGGAGCCTGTGGGGCCCAATCGGTACCCCTGCAGCATGGGGATTAGTCTGGTGAGCAGGGGGAGCTTTAGGGGCTGGAGGGAAGTTTGAGGGCCGGAGCTGGAGTCTCTTCTGCCGCTCACGCAGTAAACATAAGGGCTTTTAAAGCCTTTGAGAGTCCTCTCGGGCACATGTTGGGCTTTGGGCTCCATTTTTGTGTTACGGCTAGCTCAAGGAGGACTTTGTAGCAATTTAATAGCAAAATGGAAACATATCGGGTACGGGCTTGACAGATCAAAGGGTTGCGGGCTACGATGTTCCATGTTCCACTTTTTTCGGCCATCCTGAGTTCTAACACGCAAGTCAGCAACGTCCTGCTTAACGAGGCTAATTTATTAGCCTTCAGCCCTACTTTTTTCACTACCGGCTACTTTTAGAAACATAGCCTCAATTTAATGAGGCTGATAGTCTTTTTTGACCATAAGGACAATAGTACTCCATTTGTCCACTTGTTTTACAGTGATAGAATAGCATTCCTGTGATTGCTTTAAAACTAGGTTTTCATTGTTCTTCAATTTATAGAAAGTGTATTTAATTTCTTTTATAACTTCATCTACAATAGTCGCTATGTTTGCATATGTTTTAAAGTTGTAAATGTACTTGTTTGTTTACATTAATCTGTATGTTAATTTCATTTTTATTTTAATTTCCTTCCAGAAGTTTTTAGTTAGTGAAGATCTTGCTTTTGGATAGAAATTCACTTACTAAAAACTTCTGTAAAAAAATATGCTCTGTGCTTATACAGAGCCTTATTCAATTGGCCGATTCACAATTTAATAAGGTTGTTAGTCTTTAAGTGAAGGGTTGTCTTCTTTACTAATACCTAGACCCAGGTATTCTCTCTCTTTTTTACATTTGAAATATTTATGTAAAGCAGTTTTCTTGTGAAAAGGTTTACATCCTTGACGTTGGTAAAGACATTTCAATGAAAAGTTGGAACAAATGACAGATCTTTTAGTAAGACTTTTTATGAGCTTCCCCAAACTTAAAATGTGAGAAATTAATCGCATCAGAATTCCCTTCTGTATATATGTTGCTAAAACCATAGTCTTCATATAATTTGCATTTTACTTCTGTTTCTGAAAAATAATATATTTGAATTCTAAACCAAGGTATATTAAATCATCCTCTTCTCTACTATGCATAAAAAACTGGGGTTATTAACAAAATAAATAAATCTGTAGGCTAAATCTTGCTATTTTATGCTTAGGACTCAAACTTGTTCATTCTCCAATCTACCTCTCCATGGTAGCGAGCTACGGGCTTGGTCATTGAAGTCTGTGGGACTTGTACAGATTTTAAAATCAAAGTATAATTTGGCGGTGTGCAAGCTTGAGAATGTTTTGCTATTAATCCTCATGCCCCCCATGCATGCGGGCTTGCGCAAATGCAGTTCCCCGCAAATGCGGATCCTCGCAAAGCGAGGGTCCGCATTTCCGGTGGTGGAGCATCCCACGTCGGCTGTGTTTGTCCGCAAATACGGATTCTCGCGAAGCGAGGGGCCACATTTGCGGTGGTGGAAGATCCAACGTCGGCTAACACACACACACACAGGACTTAAAAACTCAAAGGCGCCTCACACGCGGTTAACACACACGCACGACTTCGAAAAAAAACTCAAAGGCACCTCACACGCGGTTAACACACACACGCACGACTTAGAAAAAAAAACAACTGCGTCGTACATGCACGACTTAGAAAAAAAACAACTGCGTCCCTCGCAAAAAAATACGACGCGAAATGACCCATTCCCAACACACGAAAGCGGCCAAAAACGGCGCGCATGAAAACATCAGAAACACAAGAAATAAACATAACGAACATATAAAAAGCTTACTTACAGCAAGGGGGACATCCAGCACCTAGAAAAGTTAATTTATACGTCCATTTAAGTCCAAAAAAACGAGTTTAAACTGCCGAAAATCACCTAAGCGAGAGAAAAAATGGCACCGACGTAACAATACTATAGTGACTCACAAAACTGAAACACATACTATGCGGCACGTACCACACTGATATTAACCACCATTTTGAAAACTACTATGCATAAAATGGCAGATGGAATGCAAATTGTAAGCTGGAACGCAAATAGCGCATGCGTTTTGCGTTCTAACGGTCTGAGGCACTTGAAAGTTTATAAATACTGCCTACTTTCCAGAAAATTCTACATTTCTACTCAGGTGATGAACGGAGTGACTGGATAGTTAACTGCTGCTGTTACTTGAGAAGAGAATTATTTCCTAATTTCCTACTTTACACTGTGCAAATTACAACTGAGAGGTAAGCTATAATATATTACATTTTAAGACAGGACAAAAAAAAAACAACTTTAACTATGAAAATGTGATTCATGTATAGTGACATGTCACAAGCACAGTTATGTGTGTAGGCCCTAAAACAAACTAATGTTAATTGAAACTAATTAAACAAGTATATTTAAATGACATTAATTTACTGCAACTCATAGCAAAAAATAATATGACACTAATACATATGGAACCTAAAGCTGAATCTTTGCCCTTTTTTTACTATTCAAACAGACTCTGCATCAACAGCGTCACTCAAGAATTTGCACCATGGACTGTGAACCAGAATCCCTTTTAAAGAACACAAAGAAAGAAGAAGAGGTAAGAAAGAAAAATATATTACATGCTGAAAAAGACCATGCTTTGCTAAAGCAAAAAGAAGAAATATACAATTAACCATTTCACTTTCTTTTTCAAACAGACACTACAAGAAGACCGGCGGATTAAGATTGGCATGAGGGGACCCTCTGTCATTCGGACAAAAACAAGACTTCAATCAAGGTAAAGTATAACAAGTAGAAAAAATAAAGGAACTATATATGTTTAATGGCCGCCAATATAACAATTTCAAGTAAAATAAAAATAAAAATACATATAAATTGAATAAGGAACAAAACACAGTTCAACAAACTTCATAAAGACCTATACAATTTAGGAAGATAGACAGTTTCACAGAAACCCCCCCAAAAAAAGAGGTGTCCACAAAACAGGATAGCATCTGAAACATTAGCAACATACATAAAACAAAAGTATTCCTCCTCTTTACTGTAAAATAACCTTCAACCATCACCCACAAGCCAAATGCAGCAACCAAAAAGTGGTGAACACAAAAACAGGATAATAAAAAAAAAGCACAACATGATATAAAAAAGGCAATTAACATTGATTTGTACTGTCCAACATGATTGAATACTAATATAAAGAACACTAATTGAACAAATAAAGTAGACAAAATATGGTGGACACAAAACTGGATTGTACCAAAAATCACAGAAACAGATAGAAAAGTTAAATAATATTCTTCTTTACTGTTTAAGAACCTATAAGCCTTACAAAGAACCCTAAATAAGCATACCAAAAGTGGTGGACACAAAACAGGATAATGCTAAAAACATTGCGATCATATCCAAAATAGGAAACACATTCATTTTCAATGGACAACATTTAATCCTCATAAAAAAGACTAATTAAGCAAATAAAGTATGCAACATATGGTGGACACAAATAGGATTGTACCAAAAATCACACAAACACATAGCAAAGTAAATGAATATTCTTCTTTACTGTTTAAGAAGCTATAAGCCTTACAAAGAAGCCTAAATTAGCATACCAAAAGTGGTGGACACAAAACAGGATAATGCTAAAAACATTGCGATCATATCCAAAGTAAGAAAAACATTAATAATTACAGTATAAAAAAAGGATAACTGAAATATACAAATACAATTAAAGTATTTTTAAAAGGTTGCACAAAAAACAGTATATCTGAAAAATTCACCATAACAGATACAATAGACCAAAAGAATGAAATATGCTATTCATTACAAATACATTCAAATGAAATAACATTTAAATTTTTCTTTTACAACAGACACTGTGTGAAGAGCATCGGACGAAGACTTTCAACAACAAACCAACAAAGATGCTGCTTGAAATCACACTTTAACCAAGGTACAGTATAACAAGTGAAAAAAGAGAAAACTAAATAAACATGTTTGCTCTGCATCCATGTCAACAGAAAAAAAAAAAAAGAATAACCAACACTAACTATAACTTTTACCAAAATATAACTGACACATTTCTCATTTACCTCTTATTTGTCTTTTATGGACAATAATGTTTAACAGTAAATCCAAACTTCAATGTAGCCAGAAAAAAAAAAACAGCATAGTCCACAAAAGTCTCAAAACACAGACTCAATAAAATTTGTCATTCTAAATTACCAGTCCTAATGTACAATATTAACTATAAAACCTAACCACACACATAAAATACAATAGTACTACAAATAGTACTAACACCCAAAAAACAATATAAACATTTTCAGAGCCCCAACATATAAGCCTTTAAAGAAAATATAAAAATACTATTATAACAATCCCCTGTACGATAAATTACAAAGACTAATTTCTGAACTCTACTATCCCTATAAGCCAAAAGTACAAAAAAAAATAATTAACAAACCAAAAAAATACACCTACTATATCTACAAGAAATTATAGTGTAATTACCTTGAGTGTGCTATGCATGTAAGGCAAAAATTACAACCTACGGCAAAAAATAAAAAGCACATATTTAACAATACGAAGAAAGTACCGCTACAATCAACTAGAATCACATAGAAACAAACAGTTGATAAGAAAAATAATTAAAAACAAACTTAACATCTCAAAATAAACTAATGATACATTATTATTTTTTACAGATTAACATGGCTGATAACGAGAGTAAACAAGAAAAGATAAGACGGCAAGCTAGAGAACGACGACAGAGAGCAGACAGTTAGCAGACACCGGAGCAGAAGGAAATTCGACGAGAAAAAGAATGCAAAAGAATTGCAAGCAAAAGACTATCAGCTGCAAAAATTAAAGATACACCAAAAAAAGCTACCAAGCAAACAAAGGATTTAGAACCTGTTCCTCAAACATCAGATGACATTTTACCTGAAAAAATAAAAAAGATACCAAAAAAAGCCACCAAAAAAACAAAGCATTTAGAACCTCTTCCTGAAACATTACATGACATTTTACCTAAACCAATAAAAGATATACCAAGAAAAGCCACGAAAAAAACTAAGCATTTAGAACCTGTTCTTGAAACATCACATGACATTTCACCTGATGAATTTGAAAGTCAAAGTGATATATGCTTTGCAAATTGTCCTTTACTCAAGTCTATAGCAGTAGAGGTTCATAGTTGTGGGGACATGAATACTCAATGTCAGTCTTGTGAGGCTTATTATTTTAAACAGGAGAGACACAGAGATGGCCAATTTATTAGTTGATGTCAAAAAGGCAAGTTCAAACTTCCAGAAAGAAAAGTAATACCAATCTATGTACAAAACATTATAACTGAACCTACTTTTCCAAACTACAACAATTTTAAGACAAACATAAGATCCGACAATATGCATCGATGAGGGCAACATTAGCTGCTAATGTACCAGGACATAGTCCTTACTGTTTTAAAGTCCAAGGCCAAATTTATCATCGTACTTCCCATTTACATCCAGAGGAAGGAGAGCAAAGAAAATTTGCTCAACTATATGTCCTAGATACAATAGAAGCTGTTGACCAAGAAAATAAAAAATGCTTACCCAGTGTTTTTATAGAGCTAGATAACATTATGGAAAATAACCCCTACACTAAAGCTTATAAAAAATTGGCAGAAGTAGAAAATGAACAACAACTTCATGCACAAAGACATCAATTACCAATGCCAAAGGTCAATATGGTGCTTAAAAGAGACAGACATACTGATAAACGTTGTTATAACTTGCCAACATCAAATGAGCTTGCAATGGTGTTTCAAAATGATGAAGGAGAACCACCATTTCAAAGAGACATTAGAATATATCCCAGAAATGAGGAGCAACCATTCATTAATATGAGTATCTTAAGTCCAAATTTTGATCCTATGACATATCCCATTTTTTTCACACACGGAGAGGCAGGTTGGCAACCAAAATTAACACTTCCCAGTTACCCAAATGCTAAAGCCAGAATCCAAAATAATGTTTCTATGCTTGAATTTAAAGTAGCTCAAATTGCCATTCGAAATAGTTTTCCACCACATAAAATTGGATTAAATGTAACACAACAATGGATTATTGATTCCTATTTGCAAGTTGAGGCCAATAATTTAAACTTTATAAAATATCAACAAGATAAACTATGTGTAGAACAATATTCTGGACTAATGGACTATGTTGCTGAGGTGGCTACAAGCAGAGACATGAGAGCTGGCAAAGCCATAATTTTACCATCTTCCTTTCAAGGATCTCCTCGAAATATGAGATAAAGATACAATGATGCTATGGCTATTGTCACCAATTTTGGCAAACCCGATTTATTTCTTACATTTACATGTAATCCCCAATGGCCAGAAATTACACAAAATTTACTTCTTGGCAAAAGTGCTTCTGATAGACCAGATTTAGTAGCAAGAGTTTTAAAGATTAAATTAAATGAATTAATACGTGACATCACTATAAGTCACTTATTTAGCAAGTGTCTTGCTTATGTATATACCATTACATTTAAAAAAAGAGGCATTCCACATGCACATCTTCTTATAATACTTCAAGAAAAAGATAAATTAGATACTGCTGACAAAGTGGATGCAGTCATTGTTGCTGAACTACCAGATCCAGAACTATATGGTAGACTATATGAGATTGTTACTCATCGCATGATTCATGGACCCTGTGGTGAGCTTAATCCACAATCACCATGTATGGAAAATAATAAATGTTCCAAAGATTTTTCAAAAGATTATAGAGACAAAACCTATGCCAATTGTGATGGCTATCCACTTTATAAAATAAGAGAAGGAGATAGTGCCATTATT
This sequence comes from Discoglossus pictus, assembly GCA_027410445.1. NCBI lineage: Eukaryota > Metazoa > Chordata > Amphibia > Anura > Alytidae > Discoglossus > Discoglossus pictus. The sequence continues at coordinate 210,622,195 of CM050169.1, read as the reverse complement.
CGTGGCAAAAAAGTTGACAATAGATATGTAGTACCCTACAATCCACATTTACACATGAAGTATAACGCACACATTAATGTAGAAGCCGACACTTCCATCAAATCCATTAAATATGTGTACAAATATATTTACAAAGGCTATGATGCAGCTACTGTAGTCGTCAAAAGTGCAGACAACCCTGAAAGTAGTGAGTTAGTACATGATGAACTTGCATTTCATGTAGATGCTCGCTATGTCAGTGCGCCAGAAGCTATGTGGCGGCTTTTAAAATTTTAAATGCATGATAGATCACATGCAGTATATAGATTAGCAGTACATTTGCCACAAAGACATTTAGTGTATTTCCATGCTGGAAGTGAAAGTAATGCATTGGCCCAAAGTGAACTTCGTCACACTACACTAACTGCATGGTTTGAATTAAATTCCACAGATTCAGAAGCAACACAATTCTTATATATTGAAATTCCATATCACTATGTTTTTGTGAATGGTTTATGGAGACCTAGAAAAAGCAGAGGAAATAAAATAATCCCAAGAATTTACACAGTCAGTCCAAGAGATGTTGAACGTTTTTGCTTACGAATATTACTTTTAAATGTTCCTGGAGCACAAAGTTTTGAACACTTAAGAACTGTTAATGACATAGTATATGAATCCTTCCAATTAGCTGCAAGACATAGAAACTTACTAGCTGATGAAACAGAATGGGAAAGATGTTTAGAAGAAGCAGCACATTGTCAAATGCCACAGCCGATGAGAGAACAATTTGCATTTATTTGTATCTTCTCAAATGCTCCAAATGCATTAGCTTTGTGGGAGACATTTAAAAGTAATATGAAGACTTTATGCGACGATACAATGAACCGATTGCACACTTAAAAGGGTTAATGGAAATCCAAGAAGTATTTTTAACTCATAGAAGTTGTGCAAGTTTTAATTTGCCTGATCCAGGTCTTATAGATGACATAAACTTTGAAGACTATGACATTCAACTACAAGTAGAAAGAACAGAAGAAAGACTTGCAACTTTAAATAGGTTACAATTGCAAGCATTTAATGCCATTAAAAATGCAATAGATGATGACATGGTGACAGAGCTTATTTCTATCTTGATGGACCTGGCGGATCAGGAAAAACGTATCTATATAATTTATTAATGAGTTCTGTACGAGCACAAGGTCAAATAGCACTGCCGTTTGCCACTAATGGAATTGATGCACTTTTGTTAGAAGGTGCAAGAACTGTACATAGTGGCTTTAAACTGCCAGTGCCTATTTTAGAAACCTCTGTGTCAGATATTCGCATGACATCATTACAAGCAAAGAAATAGAAAAAAAGTAAATTAATTATATTAGATGAGGCCACAATGATGTCATGCTATGCCCTCCAATGTATTGACCGTTTGCTTCATGAAGTCATGAATAATACTTTTCCATTTGGTGGAAAGGTAATGTTGTTAGGTAGCGATTTTAGACAAACATTACCTGTCGTTGTACATGGAAATCGAACTGACATTATCAAAACTTGTATAAAGTCAAGCACACTATGGAAACATTTTACCCATCTTCAACTGCAACAAAACATGAGATTAAAAGGCCAAACTGATTTCAATAATTGGCTTATTAAAATTGGAGAAGGCAGAACAGAAAAAATACCACATTTACCTGACGACACTGTAGAGATCCCACCTCATATGATTTGTCACCAAGATATTATATTGGCTATATTTGAAGGTAGCATAAATAACCAGGAATGTTCAGAGCTTGCCAACCAAGTCATACTAACGTGTAAAAATAAGGATGCATTAATCCTCAATAATGAAATCTTTAAAAAAAATTAATGCAACACAAAGAAATGATCACAGTGCTGATTCTGTACTTGCTGATGACAATGAAAGTCAGGCTAACTTTTCCACTAAATTCATAAACTCACTAACTCCTTCTGGAATGCCACCACATATTTTAAAGCTAAAGAAAGGTGCAATTGTCATGTTACTGTGAAATATGAACCCCAAAAAAGGCCTATGCAATGGGACAAGATTAATTGTTCAACAATTAAAGGACCATTTTATAGATGCTGAAATGTTAACTGGTACCCATAAAAGAGAGAGAGTTTTCATACCAAGAATAGATTTAGCACCAAGTGAAAGTAGTCTCCCTTTTATATTTCAAAGAAGACAATTTCCCATCATTATGGCATTTGCCATGACCATTAATAAATCACAAGGACAAACATTCAAATCTGTGGGTATTTTCTTACAAGAACCAGTATTTGCACATGGCCAATTGTACGTTGAGTTATCACAGTGCAAAAATCTACAGGCTATTAAAGTTTACATTGAAAAGAATGAAATTCAAGGTGATTTATTAGAAGATGGACGTATTTTTACTAAAAACATTGTCTACTATGAAGTACTAAACCTTTTCATTAAAGAAATAAAACCCATGCAAAACAAATTTAAAAGCAAATGCAAAAATATAAAAAACCACAATAGAGAGAAACACTTACAGAGACCAAACTATATGTGCGATTTACAACAATTACTATAGCAACAAAGAAAGGTCAACCATTCAAAAATATAAACCAGTAGACAATTCAGTCATAATTAAAGGAAGTACTGTTTATATATCATTAGCCTCACAAAACACTTGCCTTGCATTATTTTCACAAATTATGTTAAAATGTTAATTAACGATGTTACTGTTTCTAATGTTACAAGTTTGAAAACATTTTTGTCAAGTTCCTTACTTAGAGAGATAAGAAAGTTCAAGTTTTAAAATATATACTTTCAAGTTTCTTAATTACACATATTACAAAGTTCATGTTAAGAGGTCAACCACGTTTTAAATCACAGCAACAAACAAAGGTCAACCATTGAAAAATACAAATCAATAGACAATTCATTCAGAATTAATGGAAGTATACTGTTGGATGATTAGCTTCACAAAACACTTGCCTTGCATTATTTTTACAAATTATGTTAAAATGTTAATTAACTATGTTACTGTTTCTAATGTTACAAGTTTGAAAACAATATTTTCAAGTTCATTACTTAGACAGATAAGAAAGTTCAAGTTTCAAAAAATATACTTTCAAGTTCTTTACTTCAACATATTACAAAGTTCATGTTAAGAGCTCAACCACGTTTTAAGTCACAATGTAAATATTGTCTTTTATGTTAAACATTAATCCAGGGAGTAATCTGATCGCTAGTTCATGTGGCTAGGAAGGAATTAATTTTTTTCCCTCTCTGATACAATTCACTACGTTTCAAGGAGGGTTTTTACTGTTTGCCTTCCTCTGGATTCAATGTATATTTAAGTTAACAATTCTTGAGTTAAAAAAACATTACCTCAAGTTTACAATACTTATTAATTTAAAGTTAAACTGTTCTTACATTCAAATGTTAATACTTTTAATACAAAATGCTTTAACAGTTACTGTTCACCAAGAGAACATTTTACAAAAATAAACATGTTTAATATCACAATACTACTTATTTCATCATAACTAAAATCTTACAAGTGTCAAATACGTATATTAATAACTAAACAACTTTCCAAACATACACATCTCATTGCAGTCATTTTTTGATGGGCAAGTCGCTAGTTAAAAATAATTAAACAGCTATTTTATTGTTCTAACAACAGTAGATAGATATTTAAGGAAAGACCATAAATACAATTCTTATGATCTTCAAAAATCAGATTCCGTAATTTGGTGATCTACACCCACTTTAAGGTCTAAAGGGGGAGGCTGGTCTGACTGACAGGCTGAGCTGAATTTTCAGGCACAATATTGTATCAACCCAATCCAGGTAAGAAGCTTGCTTTGATAAACTTTGATACAGATTTTGTTAGTTCAAGTTGGTCTCTATCTTGTAAGCCATTTACATGTGTTTACCACACACAGTGATGCAAATAGTGTTCACAATTTAGAGGAGATATTTGAGGAAGTCAGAACAATAGGTGATGGTTTAACAGAGTTAAAATTGTGTTATGTTGTGAATTTCACTCTCTTTGAAGTAGGGAAATTAAGTTACCGGTAAGTGGCTTTTCTTAAAGACATTTTTGAAGTGGATCATGTGAATCTTTGTAGGCATGGACTACAGACTTGAGTCCTAGACAATGGTCAAAGTAGAGAGTATTCAAAGGAAACTGAGAAATCAGATTGAGCTAGCTAAACAAATTAATTTACTTAACGATATCTAATTGTAAAACCCCTTGTTTTAAAATTAAATTTTTAATGATACCCAACTCTGGATCTTTGCCATGTCCCTTCTAGTGTTTCTAGATTATTTGCAGGTTATATAAATATATACATATATATATGTATATATATATATATATATATATATATATATATATATATATATATATTTTTTTTTTTATATATATATATATATATATATATATATATAAATTTATTTATATATATATATATATATATATATATATATATATATCATCAGCAGCTTATTATTGAAATATCTGGAAGCTTTGGCTGCAGAAGTGTAAGTGTTACATTAATCAAAAAGCCTTGGTTCTTATTTTTGACCAAAATTGAATTCATCTCATGAAGAACACTGGAAATGGATCAGGTTCAACATCTTTTAACTTACAATTCCAAAAATGTGTTGGAGAATCTCCTCAATACTTTTTTATTTTGTTGACTGGTTTCCACATGATCTTTCAGGTTCCAAACATCCTGTTTGACTTAGAAACCGTCTTAAAGTTCTATACTCTCCATTGCAAATGGGAACTAAGGAACTGAATGACCCAAATATGAATATTATGCCAGATACACAAAGGCCTCATCAAACTCTCTCAAATCTTTTAATAATTCAATGTTTTCATAAAGCACTATTGGGTGGGTGTTGAATCTTCATCAGGTCACATTTGGCCTAATAGACTTTTTACAGCATTGAACAATAGCCCGTAGAACTGAGAGCTTTTTAGTCCTAAACACATGGGGCCTCATTCAATTGCGATTTGGCCAATTGAATAGGGCTCTAAATAAGCACATAGCATATTTTTTTTAAAGAAGTTTTTAGTTCGTGAAAACCTTGCTTTTGGATAGATGCTTACTAACTAAAAACATCTTTAAAAAACATATGTTATGTGCTTATTTAGAGCCTTATTCAATTGGCCAAATTGCAATTGAATGAGGGCCATGGAATGGGTTCATATTAAATTGACTTATACGTAGTGATGTATAACTGAGCTAACCATCTGGGGCAAGTAGAAGGCTTTTAGATAGTAGACCTCCTTTAAGGTGAGAATGGAGTTCTTTTTTAAGCAAAGATCTTGTTCTGCAGTGCTTCAATGTCTGGTTCGTATTACTGTAAGTTCTCTGCTTGTTGTATTCCACAGCAGTATTTTTTCTGTCTATTTTATCGTAGGTTTTGCTGAATATTTAGTGGTGCCAAGTTTTTATTGTGCTTTGTTGAAATGTTGTGTTTAGTATGATTGTATTGCACTGGTATGCATTAACTATGTGTTGTAAGCATGTTTCTTTGGATCTCATTTGATTGCACTGCTAGTTCAAAACCCCATGTGTATTTGTTTATTGTCCAAGTTTGAATGTGTGATTTGACTGAAGTGAGTATGAACCGTGGTATAAGTGTTTGGTCAATATGCCCCAGCACCCTTGTGAATCTGACGGGACTGTGACAGAGGTGTGCCGATAGCAAATGTACCAGGCACATAGGGGTACAGACATAGAGGCTGAGTGTGGCCCCTATTGCATTTTACTGCAATAGGGGCCACACTATTGTATGCTGTCTTATAGGCACTGTTTGCTGGTTGGAAAGAAAATAAAAAGAACACCCATTGTCTAGTATTCAGAAATTGAAAGTATCAAAATAATTCAATTTCTAATGGTAAAATACCAAATCCCTAACGGGAATAGACTGCTCGACTTGACTTTATTAAAACATAACTTTTATTCAAATATATTATAAGAGTATGAATAAAACCAAAACAATTTTTACAATCACATACATAGTTGTCAGTGTTGGGGACATTTGCGATGTTGGTCACACACTTGCGGCCCTCATGAAGTGGCTGCCTGCGAGCCTTGTGAAGCGAGGTGAGCTGTTGACTCTGAGCCTCACAAAGTGAGGCGAGCAGTTGAGGCATGCGGGAGTTAGGCTGCAATGAACGCCATCGCAAGGCCCAAGGGACTTAGGCTGCACGACTTTCAAACAGCCTAGACATGAGCATGAATGTCGATGGCTGCGATAGCCGCCAAAAAATGTAACACTTTGCTACTCAACGCGAGGCACGCAGTTTGCTAATTTAAAGGCCTAAAGACCCCCCAAAACAGCCAAATATTAAAAAATATATAATATCACACACAGCACAGGGGTAGAGCCAGGAAGCCTGTGAGTGTGGTTGCAAGTGAATTTGAGCACTATTTGTGTTTTTTTGTCGATTGAAAATCGCCTAAGCAAGGAAAAAAATTGCAGCTGAAAAAATAAAAAAATTCTGAAACAAATTGAAAACGAGGCTGAGCAATGGCTGGCACACGGGACTTAGCAAATACGATACAGCGAAGACAGTAACACACACGAACAATGCAGGACTTTGAAAATCCACGACCAAGAAAACAGTAACACACAGAAACAGGCACGCAGGACTTTGAAAATAAAAACGTCAGACAGCGTGCGCCAGGCGAGCATTCAGCAGACACACAGGAGAAAGACACAGGGAAGGGGCAGGGGGGAGATGGACATGGCATTCTCAAGCACAAAATTTGCAAGTTAACGAGGCCTGCAATGAGCAGCAAAGCCGCTTATCGCGAGGCACGTACAGTAGACGGAAGGAGAGGCTCGCAATAAGAGCCAAAGGTGATCATGGCAAAGCACAAAAGTTGTAGGTTCACAAGCCCTGCAATGAGCGGCTCGCAATGAGGGCAGAAGGAGAGAGACCTTAAAGAGAGAGACCTGGGGTTAGATGGTGGGCACAGTGGGAGAGAGACCTGGGGTTAGAGGGTGGGCACAGGGGGAGAGAGACCTGGGGTTAGAGGGTGGGCACAGTGGGAGAAAGGCCTGGTACAGGAGGAAAGTTAGAGGGTGACAAAGCTGGATAGAGGGTGAATGCGCTTGCGTGTGGGTGCGCGCATTTGTCAGGCAATTTCGGAGCATGCATGATGTCGCGCAGTGCTCCTTCGCCCAAAAGTCATGCTGCCTGGGTAAAGAGTTAGTGCCTTGGGTTAAGTGTTACTGCCTTTGTTTAAGTCTTATCGCGCTGGTGTGTACTTGGAGGCGGCCATGAGTACTTGAAGGAGAGAGACCTTAAAGAGAAAGACCTGGGATTAGAGGGTGGGCACAGGGGGAGAGACCTGGTATTAGAAGGTGGGCACAGTGGGAGAAAGACCTGGTACAGGGGGAAAGTTGGAGGTTTACAGAGGTGGATAGAGGGTGAATGCGCGTGCGTGCATTTGTGGGCACGCACATGACGCGTGCATTTTTGGGCACGCACAAGACGTTGCGCAGGGCTCTTTCGAACCAAAAGTCATTTTGCCCTTAACCCAAGGGGGAAGAGGCTCGCAATGAGCGGCGAGGTGGCGGGGCTCGCGATGAGCACAGAAGGGGCTCAGAGGGCCCATATCCTCCCACTGTGTGGCTTACAATTTTATTCCCGGAAAGTTGCTAGTGTAATAATAAAGGTTAACTCATGTATTGCACTGTATTTTTACCCATAATGCATGATAAAAAGTTTTGTATGTATGAATAAAGGATGATTTATGTATTGCGACATACATTTACCATAATGCATAAAATATGTCTGTATGAATAAAGGATTATTTATGTACGGCGACATATATTTACTGTAATGCATAAACTATGTTGTATGAATAAAGGTTAAGTTTTGTATTGCGCCATTGTCACACTTGTGCTGCTTCACAGTACAAAGAATGAATTCATGTTTTTCGTTGAAATAATATATACAGTATATATATATATATATATATATATATATATAAATATATATATATATATGTATATATATATATATATATATATATACAGTGGGGGGGGGGAGTATTTGATCCCCTGCTGATTTTGAACGTTTGTCCACTGACGAAGAAATAATCAGTCTATGATTAAAATTTTAATGGTAGGTGTATTTTAACAATGAGAGACAGAATAACAAAAAAACAAGAAGAAAAACGCATTTCAAAAAAGTTATAAATTGATTTGTAGATCAATGAAGGAAATAAGTATTTGACCCCTTCGACTTAGCACTTGGTGGCAAAACCCTTGTAGTTGGCCACCAGGTTTGCACACATCTCAGGAGGGATTTTGTCCCAGTCCTCTTTGCAGATCCTATCCAAGTAATTAAGGTTTTGACGCTGGTTTTGGCAGCTCGAAGCTTCAGCTCCCTCCACAGATTTTCTATGGTATTAAGGTCTGGAGACTCACTAGGCCACTACAAGACCTTAGCGTGCTTCTTCTTGAGCCACTCCTTTGTTGCCTTGACTATGTGTTTTGTGTCATTGTCATGCTGGAATACCCATCCACGACAGGCTTTTCAATGCTCTGGCTGAGGGAAGGAGGTTCTCACCCAAGATTTGACGGTACATGGCCCGTCCATCGTCCCTTTGATGCGGTGCAGTTGTCCTGTCCCCTTAGCAGAAAAACACGACCAAAGCATAATGTTTCCACCTCCATGTTTGACGGTGGGGATGGTGTTCTTGAGGTTATAGGCAGCATTCTTCCTCCTCCAAACACTGAGAGCTGAGTTGATGCCAAAGAGCTCACTTTTGGACTCATCGACCACAACACTTTCACCCAGTTCTCCTCTAAATCATTTAGATGTTCACTGGCAAACTTCAGACGGGCCTATGCATGTGCTTTCTTGAGCAGTGGGACCTTGCTGGCGCTGCAGGATTTCAGTCCTTCGCGGCATAGAGTGCTACCAATTGTTTTATTGGTGACTATGGTCCCACCTGCCTTGAGATCATTAACAAGATCCTCCTGTGTAGTTCTGGGCTGATTCCTCACTGTTCTCATGATCATTGAAACTCCACAAGGTAAGATCTTGCATGGATCATCAGACTGAGGAAGGCTGAAAGTTATTTTGTGTTTCTTCTATTTGCGAATAATCACACCAACTGTTGTCACCTTCTCACCAAGCTGCTTGGTCTTGTAGCCCATTGCAGCCTTGTGTAGGTCTACAATCTTGTCTCTGACATCCTTGGACAGCTCTTTGGTCTTGGCCATGGTGAAGAGTTTGGAATCTGATAGATTGATTACTTTTCTGGACAGGTGTCTTTTATACAGGTAACAAGCTGAGATTAGGAGCACTCCCTTTAAGAGAGTGCTCCTTATCTCTGCTCTTTACCTGTATAAAAGACACCCGGGAGCCAGAAATCTTGCTGATTGGTAGTAGATCAAATACTTTTTTCCCTCACTGACCTGCAAATCAATTTATATCTTTTTTGACATGTTTTTCTTGTTTGTTTTTTTGGTATCCTGTCTCTGGTGGGAACACTTACCATTAAAATTATAGACTGATCATTTCTTTGTCAGTAGACAAACTTTCAAAATCAGCAGGGGATCAAATAATTCCCCCCCCCCCATTGTATATATATATATATATATATATATATATATATATGTATATATATATATATATATATATATAGTAAATAAAAAGTACATCCCGTGTTCACATTTGGATGTCTAAAGCAAGTTAAAAAACCTGCTTCCAGCTCAGAGTTCCGAAAAACTGTTATTACACTGCATTCTGGGAAGTTCAGCTGGGACACAAAAATGTGCCCCCAAATGCATATATATGAAATGGATCACATATATAGTTGTGAGCGTACGAGTTGTGGCTAACGCTTGCGGGCTCGTGCATAGCGAGGGCCGCGCATAGCGAGGGACGCGGGCGAGGGCATACCTTCCTACCTAATGAGACTTCACTTTCTTCCTGACCCTTGCTATTCCTTATATGCCCCTTCTATTACCTTTAGATTGTAAGTAGTGAGTTTTCAATCTTGTTGAGTGCATTGGGAACAAAACACTTTCTACAAAGATTCTAAGCTCAAAACAGGGCCCTCCATTTTCTGCAGTTTGTTAAAATGATATTTTTCCTTTTTCTTTTCCCCTGTATAGCGATACGGAATACGTTGGCGCGTTACAAAGAAAAGTTATAATAATAATAATTAGCATTTTTTAAACAGTTCTCTCTGTGTGAGTAGCTTCCCTAACTTGTGCATAATTCTATGCTATACTTGTATTACACAGCAGGAAAATGCTATGAGGAAGCACATATAAATTTGTATTGGATTAAAGGGTGAATGCATTGTGGACTCAATTGCATGTCCCTGCCCAGTTTCAAATATTAACACACTTACTATTTCGTTATTTACTGTACTCTGCACAGTGGAGGCTTCTCTCACTCTTTTGCCACCATAAGCTAAATGTTGTTGTGGTTAACCATCAAAGTGAACTAAATAGTAACTCCTTCTACATATGGGGAGTCCTTCAGTCATTTAATCACAGATTCTGTTCTTGTTCCCACCAAGTACTCAGTATCTATCTCCACCAGCCTGGTGGCACCAGGTACTAGTTCCATATAAAAGAACACTCATTTCTAATTCCCTATAGGTGGATATGTAATCTTAGTTTTCCCATGAACGTTTTCCACCCAGGGAGAAATAGATCTCCATTGACCTGGCACCCCAATTTCAGTGCGCCTGAGTAATGGCGGGCAACGCATGCGCGCATGCTCTCCAAACAAAAGCGCGCCCGAGAAAAAGCGCGCCCCGACATCTGCACGCATCGCATCTCTCACATCCCACCCACTCTGTGCCCGCATTGGTACATTGAGAGAATATATAGCAAGACAGGGAGAGAGCTGTATATACCTTAACACATTGATGTCAGGTGAATATACTGCAAAGGCAGTCACCTCTAGGACACCTTGCATCCCTCTTAACATTATGCAGTAAATGTGACAAAATAATACATTACCATTTCTAGAGGTTACAGGCTGTGCAGAATACTCACATGACGTCAATGTATCAGGGTATATACACGCTCCCCCAGTCTCCCTATATATTCTGTCACTGTGCCATTGCTGGCACTGAGTGGGATAACGACATGCACGCAGAAGTCGGGCGCGCTTTTTCACGGGCGCGCTTTTGTTTGGAGCACATGCGTGCGCAAGTACGCGGGCGTACGCATGCATCGCCGCGCATTACTCAGGTGAACTGAAGTTGTGCCACCCCATTGACCCTATATCCTGTTACTTTTGCAATGTATGATTATTTTCTTATGTGCACATAACGTTTTCCCTTATACATTTTTTCCTCCCAGGGAGAAATGGATCTTCATTGACCATTTTCCTTTTGCCGTGTGTGATTGTTTTATTTGTTATGTGCACACATTGAAACGCTGTTTACACAGCATGTAAGGGTGAATGACGCTGATGCTTTGAGAGAGCAAGCTAATGTTGCACGTCAGCGTCTGATGTCAGAACCGGACGTCCGGATTTGCCCTAATGCGTTTTTCCGCCCACCAGCGCTTTCTCAAAGGGAGCATCAGCGTCATTTACTGTTCCCTGCAGTTTAACCAGTGTTTCAATGCAAATAGCAAATAAAAGAAACATACAAGGCAAAAGGAATAGAGTCAAGGAGATCTATTTCTCACTGTGTGGAAAAAGTTAATGGGCATCTCTGGGCATGGGGGGGGGGCGCGCACAAGCGCACAGCTTAGAAGGAACAGTGCACTGACGATATCCATTTAACATTGAAACAGTGCTCTCTGTTGGCAGGTCTACTAACTCTTACATTATCCTTTAAAACTGTGTTTTACAGCAGGGATATATAGTTACATAGTAATTGAGGTTGAAAAAATACCTTTAGCCCATCAAGTTCAACCTTTTAAGATCTCCTCTGATTTGCTGTATGCGGAATAGTTTTTAATTTGGTTAGTCTTTTTTCATAACTTAGCCCCTCCATTCCCCTTATTAGTTTTGTTGCCCTTCTCTGTACTTTTTCAAGCTCTAAAATTTCCTTTTTATGAATTGGTGCCCAAAACTGTACTCCATATTCCAAATGAGGGCGTACTAGGGATTTGTATAGTGGCAGAATTATATTTGCCTCCCTTGCTTCTATACCCTTCTTAATACATGCTAATAGTTTATTTGCAGCTGCTGCTTGGCATTGAGAACTGTTGCGTTGGTGGTTGTCCACAAGTACTCCCAAATCCCTTTCAATATCAGATACCCCTAGACTTGCTTCATTAAGTTTTTAGATTGCATGGTTATTTTTCCTTCCCAGATGCATAACCTTACATTTATTCGTATTAAATCTCATCTGCCATTTAATTGCCCATTGCTCTCATTTATGCAAATCCATTTGGAGGGAAAGTACATAATTTTCTGATTTAATTACCTTGCACAACTTCGTGTCATTAGCAAAAATGGAGACACTACTTTCCAGTCCTAATTCTAAGTCATTAATAAATATGTTAAAAAGGAGAGGACCTAATACTGAGCCCTGAGGAACCCTACTTACCACATTAGTCCAATCCGAGTATGTTCCATTTACAACAACCCTTTGTTTCCTGTCTTTTAGCCAGCTCTCAATCTATGTGCATATATGTACTGTTATTTCTGTATCCCTTAGTTTGCACAATAGTCCCCCATGTGGCACTGTATCAAAAGCCTTTGCAAAATCTAAAAAGACTACATCCACTGAGTTGCCTTTATCCCTCATAAATCCATGTTGGCTCCTACTTATAATGCTGTTTGAATAGACTATTGTATATTATCCCTTAGTAACCCTTCTAAAAGCTTTCCCACTACAGAAGTGAGCCTTACAGGTCTATAATTCCCGGGATTTGCTCTTGCTCCCTTTTTAAATATAGGTATCACCTCTGCTTTTCTCCAGTCATCTGGTAGTGACCCTGTGTTGAGTGAATCTTGAGAAATTAGATATAATGGTTTGGCTATTACAGAGCCCAGTTTCATCAGTACCCTTTGATGTATTCCATCAGGACCTGGGACATTTATTTTTTCCAACGCCTTTTGGATTTCTTCCTGTGTTAACCAATTAGTTGGCAAAGGTAGTGTAGCCCCATTATGTTGCCGTGTCCCAACCACTGGTACCTCCCTTGTGTATACCGAGGAAAAGAACCTATTTAGCTCATCTGCCTTTTCCTGGTCACTAATTATCAGACGGCCTGTGTCACATTGTAATGTTCCTATAGCTTCCTTCCTCGCCTTCTTCCCATTAATATACTTAAAAAATATTTTAGGGTTAGTCTTACTCTCTTTTGCAACTAATTTTTCATTTTCTATTTTAGCCAGTCTAATAGCTCTTTTGCAAGCCTTGTTGATTTCCTTGTATTCCCGTAAAGCAGTCTCTGTCCCCTCTTGTTTGTATAATTTAAATGCCTGTTTTTTACTCCGTATCTTGATCATTAAATCATTGCTAAGCCACATTGGATGTGATTTACTCCTTTTACTTTTATTCCGGTATATGCCGATGTGTATGTATATTTAGTAAGGATTTAAATGTTGTCCATTTATGTTCAGTATTTTACCTATCAGTTCTCTGTCCCAGTCTATACTTTGTATTGCTGCCCTTAGACCGTTAAAATCTGCTCTTTTAGAATTAAGAGTTTTCATTAGCCCCTTACAGTTATCTTTTTTAATTCAATCTCAAAACAGACTGTGTTGTGATCACGATTTGCCAAAGGTTGCCCTATTTCAACATTTGTTACTATATCAATATTATTTGTGATAACTGATATATTAAATGCTATTAGATTAAAGAATTGAATGCACTATATATATATATATATACAAACAAACAAAAAAACTTCATGGGTCTTGCTCTTAGAAACAATTATTTATTTGATGTCTTGGACCTCCTTTATCAAGAATTCATGGCATCCAAAATATTAAATACAATCTATTTTTAAGAGGAAAACCCATGAATGCAAACTACAGTATATATATATTTCTAATTATATTCCTTAATGTTTTTTTCCAGAGGGGCTTGTGATAGGCTTACATATAATTTGCTGTTGCAGGTATGGTATTTCTTAAAATACACTATAATTTTAAAAACAAATCAACGTAAGAAGATTGCTCAAACAATTACCTGATGCTGGTCATTGCTTCAATATTTTTTTGTTTCTTTAATCACTGATTAGCAGTAACTTAGTATCAGATCAAAAATCAATAAGGTTTTAAAAAAAATCATCTTCTCTCATTTGAGTATGTCTTTACAAACCAATGAGTTTTGCATTAATCCTACTGAATGCACTTGCAGTTGTAGCTGACACATTCTCTTTGTGCAGATAGAAAATTCCTCTTTTAAAAATGTCTTACCATCTCATGAAGCAGGACATCAAAATGGTAGATTCCACAGAAAAATAATTGCATATAAAAGTTATAAATCAGAGGATGTATTATTTGTTTTAAAAGCATGTTACCTATTTTATATTATAGTCTTCAACAGATAATGTCCCTTTAAATCTAAACTTTAGTGTTTCATATTCTAGCAGAGCAGCTTATCTCCTTCCCTGTTAGGAGGCCCAGGAATGGAAGCAAGATTGCACATAAGGCTATCCTGGACTGGTCTAAGTCTGAATAAAACTCTGTTTTGTGCAGAAGTCATTTTCAGAATTATAAAAACTTGTATGTGCTAGAGCAGAGATTCCTAAACCTCTCCTCAGGGTCATCCAGCCTCTCCTCAGGGTCATCCAGCCAGTTCATGCTCTAGATGTTACTCCATGTGAATACAAATGAGGCAATTAGAAGCTTCCCAGTATTGGGGATCATGGAGAAGAGGTTTGGGAGCCACTGTTCTGTTGATATCGAGATTAGGCTCTAATCAACTGTACTATTTAAAGGATCTACACTCAGTAATGGACATCACTTTTTTTTAGAAAATAACTACAAGAAATACAATGTTAAATTATTACATATTACAGTATATGTAATAATGCCACAATGGGGACCAACCATTTTGTTTCTGATGCTCTGCTTCTACAGGTATTAGGGCAGCTTGAGCTAAAACCTTTAACAGAGACAACAGAAATTCAATTAAAAGTACCAATGCAGGGATCTATCCCATTTCAAATTCTCCACCGGTGACAGCAGCAGTTGTGGCAAGTGGCCGCTAGATGGCGCTGCCAATATCTGAGACAAGTTGTAACTTTAGAAGATTACCCTAACTCTTAAACTAACCCTAACCCTTAAACAAACCCTAACCCTTAACCTTACCCTAACCATTACCCTCACCCTTACAGTCTACTTAGCCCCACTGCTGCTGCCAAATTGAAAAAGGGAAAGGACCCAGAACAGCTAGGAAATACATTTTTAGAAATAGTCAGCTCAAAATAACAAAGTAACACACTGTGAAGAAAATAAGAAAACATATTTATGTTTTAAACATTGTGGGAATTATCAAGTTTAGTAATTAAAAAAAAAAACCTAATGCTAACCCTAACTCTAAGCATAACCCTGTGCCTAACCCTTACCCTAACCTATTCCTAATGCTAACCCTAACCCTATGCCTAACCCTAACCCTATCCCTATGCCTAACCCTAACCCTATGACTAACCCTAATGTTAACTCTAACCATAACTGTATGCCTAACCCTTAACCTTACCCTAACCCTATGCTTAACACTATGCCTAACACTAAACCTAACCCTTACCCTAACCAAATCCCTATGCCTAATCCTAATGCTAACCCTAACTCTAAGCATAACCATATTCCTAACCCTTACCCTAAACCTAACCCTTACCCTATGCCTAACTCTAAAACTAACCCTAAGCATAACACTATGCCTTACCCTAACCCTTACCCTAACTCTAACCCTATTCCTAATGCTAACCCTAACACTTACCCTAACCCTTAACCTAACCCTATGCCGAACCATAACCCTATGCCTAACCGTAAACCCTACCCTAACCCTATCTTTTACCCTAACCCTTACCCTAACCTATTCCTAATGCTAATCATAACCCTATGCCTAACCCTTGCCCTAGCTCTATGCCTAACCCTAACCCTAATCATATGCCTAATTCTAATCCTTACCCTAACCATAACCCTTACCCTAACCCTACGTCTAACCCTAACCCTATGACTAACCCTAACCCTAATGTTAACTCTAACCCTAACTGTATGCCTAACCCTAACCCTTTCCCTAACCCTATGCCTAACCCTAACCCTATGCTGAACCCTAACTCTAACCCTTACCCTAACCATTACCCTATGCCTAACCCTAATGCTAACCCTAACCCTAAACATAAACCTATGCCTAACCCTTACCCTAAACCTAACCCTTAACCTATTCCTAATGCTAACCCTAATACTTAACCTAACCCTATGTCTACCCTATGCGGAACCCTAACCCTATGCCTAACTCTAAACCTTATCCTAACCCTTACCCTAACCCTATGCCTAACCCTAATGCTTACCCTAACCCTAATCCTATGCCTAACGCTAACCCTAACCCTAAGCATACCCTATGCCTAACCCTTACCCTAACTCAAACCCTAACCCTATGCCTAACCCTAACCCTAACCCTTACCCTATTCCTAATGCTAACCCTAACCCTTGCCCTAACCCTATTCCTAACCCTAAACCTTACAATAACTATATGCCTAACCCTAACGCTTACCCCTTGCCTATGCCTAACCCTTACCCTATACCTAATGCTAACCCTAAGCATAACCCTATGCCTAACCCTTACGCTAAACCTTTGCATATACCTAACCCTATACCTAATGCTAACCCTAAGCATAACCCCATGCCTAACCCTAACCCTTACGCTAACTCAAACCCTAACCCTATGCCTAACCCTAACCCTATGCCTAACCCTTACCCTATACCTAATGCTAACCCTAAGCATAACCTTATGCCTAACCCTTACACTAACCCTTTGCCTATGCCTAACCCTATACCTAATGCTAACCCTAAGCATAACCATATGCCTAACCCTAAGTATAACCCTATGCCTAACCCTCGGCCCCCATGGCCTTGTTGCGCCTCTCATACTTCAAGGTCTGGAACTATCCCTGTTTGTCTGCGCATTTGTCTGTGCACTAACAGCTGTAGTTACAGGTGCTATCCGCCAGAGGGTGCTGTGAGTTTTCCAGGGAAGGCAAAGAACTATTCTCCCCTCCGATATGGCGCAAATCGACAGCGAGGCCATCGCTATGTTCGGCGCAGACACTCAGCCCCCTGCTGGTCCGAGGCAGAACTGCAGCTGTCAGATTTTGCGATGGTGAAGAGGGAAAGGACCCAAGTCCTCGTCTGTCGGCACACCTTATGAGCCAGATCGGAGGATGGAATAGTTCTTTGCCTGCAGTAAATTTTTTACACCACCAGGTGGTGCTGCGGTGCAACGCTCAACCCCACTGTTCTGGATCTGTGAGGCTTCCAAATAGAAAAGGACCATTTTTTCGAACTGGGAACCAATTATATTTGTTTTAAAACTTGATTTGTAGTGCCCAGCAGAACAGGAATAGCAGGAGACTGTGTAAAGTCACAATTGCTTTCTTTAAAACCTATTATATGTTGTTGGCTGTGTATATTCCTTAATAAAATGTATGGGAACATTCTCTAATGTTTTCTGGTGCTTCAATGGCAATATCAAAGAAAATGTTCAATAATCTGTTTTCAATAATCTGTGCAGTTTAGTGAATCTGGGAGAATTTCCAGAAATGTCCTAATTGACCTGTAACGCCCCACTCTCCACCGTCACAGCTGAATCTCTTTTTCTACCTAATCCTTCCACCCACACAGTTTATATATAGGTGTATTTGGATGGTTTATGTGAAATAATCATTGTGGAGAGGTAGTAATATGTGATTGCGTTTATTTGCTTGTTATTGTAGCAAAATAAGTAAAAATTAAGCTTGTTTTTGTTTGCTTACCTGGGTTTTTTACTTGACATATGGGTGAGATATTTCTGATGTCAGTCGTTTAACTCTTGACCATTGTATGTGAAGCTTCCAAAACCTGATCCTTAATGTCTCCCATACAGGCGATTCTTCTAAGAACTGTGGAGACCTTTTCAGCATGTACTTTATAATCCTTCTCTGTGCCTTTTCTTCTCTAATACCAGCAGGTTAGTGCTTTTCAGAATCTATCCACTATGTGTATCAATTATGAAGAAATATGTTGTAGTTTTAATCCCTTTCACAGCATTCTTAAAGGGACGCTGACCCTAAAAATAGTTTTTTTTTTTTTTTGTTTTGTTTTTTTCATGAAACCTATAAATGGTAAAGAAATACAAAATAGTTTATTTAATTTGCTGTAGAGTACTTTGGGATCTGTTTCGTTATGTAGCCGCGCAGGGTCTGATCACTTGCGTTGAATGCTGTGCAGGCAAAGAACTATTCCTTCCTCTGACATGGTGCAAATTGACATTGCTTAATCGACAGCGTGGCCATTGCTATTTTTGGTGTGGGCACTCGGGCCTCTGGTGTGCGCCCCATCTGCCACACCGCGGGTGGGGGTGGCAGGAGTATTGTCTTGCATGCAGTAACTCTTTTCACCCCAGGTGGTGCTGTGGCTCAGCATTCAACCCCAGTGTTCAGACGGTGTGTGCCCACATAACAGAAAAGGACCTAGTTTACATAAGCCTTGACTCTATGATATGGCACTGGAATATAGGCAGCGCCATCTAGCGGATGTCCACCCCCCTACTGCATGCTGCCTGTGATGAGCTACTACAAAAGGATAGGTCCCTAAACTGGATAATGGCCACAATGTTTCTATAAAGTTAAAACCTATATATTTCCTATCTTATACTATAATTATTTTCAGTGTGCTGATGATTTCTAAAATAATATTTCCATTAACTGCTCAAGGCCTCTTGTCAGCGCGCCACATCGGAGGGGGGAATATTGCCTTGCTTGCTGTGGAGCAGCCTTCAACCTCAGTATTCTGACTCTGATCTTACATAACAGAAAAGGACCGTACTTTGTAGGGTTGTTTAATGACCACACTGTGTGTAATTGTTTTTGAAAACCACAAGGATAGAATAGCACACTAGGATTTTAATTAGCAGCTAATTACTATTCTGGCGCAACTCATTTGCATAAAAGTCAGCACAAACAATTGTCCACAACAATATATAGTTTTTCATAATGACCTAAACACTTTATTTTGGAGTGACAGAGTGCATTTTAAAAGTGTATGTAGACCAAAGCCGCTTCAGTTAGAAATTTTGATTCAAAATATCATTTATTGAAAAATTTCGCAGAGTACCCGTGAACACTGTGCCTGAGGTGACTTTTTGTACTACCTTAAAATCAAATATAACCTGGAATTTTTAGCAAAAAAATGTACACAGCACTGAAGATAATGTAGCTTATTTAAAAACTTCTAATGTTGGTTAAAAATATCAGTTCAGATTAGGCAGCAGATGTCCACTAATACCCATGTATCGAAAGCCATTCAAATATTAATATAGCAGACAAATAAACATTATTATTACGATATCTATATAATGGTTTGATTTGTTTTTGCCAAAATAATGGATGGATAACTAACTGTTTTTATACATCTCTACAGGTCATTGTTTGGAATGTATCCATTGCAACTCTAACATTTCTCAGCCATGTAAAGGGCCTTTAAAGGCCTGTGCTAATCAATATGTTTGCATGTCATCTGTTATACTGAACTTCACAGCAGGTAAGGTTTGGGATCTATGATAAATTGAGAAGCACTGATTTTAATACTACTTCACAATTTCTGAATGGCCACCAGTTTTCTATTTCTATTTATTTTTATACACATGACTGGTATAATGTGATGGGTTTTACAAACAAAATACCGAAGTTTTTTTTTTTTTCCCCCTCTGTTTGTTTGCTTTAAAGTGTTTGAGCCTCTCATGTTATTTCAAGCATTAAAACTTTTTTTTTTTTTTTTTTTATTGGAGTAAAGTTACTGATGCTGTCTAGTTTACCAAATTAATTATAATCCAGTAACACTTTTTTCAGCTAAATAGTATCTAGCTCTAGCTAGAGATACAGTGCCTTGCAAAAGTATTCACCCGCCTTGACTTTTTACCTATTTTGTTACATTACAGCCTTAAGTTCAATGTTTTGTTCATCTGAATTTTGTGATGGATCAGAACACAATGGTCTTAAGTTGGTGAGGTGAAATGAGAAAAATATCTACATAAAACTATTTTTTAGAAATGGAAAACAGAAAATTGGCATGTGTGTATGTATTTAGAAGCCTATAAAAAGCTCTGGTACAACCAATTACCTTCAGAAGTCACATAATTAGTGAAATGATGTCCAACTATGTGCAATCTAACCGTCACATGATCTGTTATTACATATACACACCTTTTTTGAAAGGCCCCAGAAGCTGCAACACCTAAGCAAGAGGCACCACTAACCAAACACTGCCATGAAGACTAATGAACTCTCCAAACAAGTAAGGGAGAATGTTGTTGAGAAATAAGTCAGGGTTCTATTATAAAAAATATCAAAATCTTTGATCCCCAGGAGCACCATCAATACCATCATAACGAAATGGAAAGAACTTGGCACAACAGCAAACTTGCCAAGAGACGGCCCCTCACCAAAACTCGCGGACCGGGCAAAAAGGGCATTAATCAGAGGAGGCAGCACAGAGACCTAAGGTAACCCTGGAGGAGCTGCAGAGTTCCACAGCAGAGACTGGAGTATCTGTACATAGGACGACAATAAACCGTACGCTCCATAGAGTTGGGCTTTATGGCAGAGTGGCCAGAAGAAAGCCATTACTTTCAGCAAAAAACAAAATGGCATGTTTTGAGTTTGTGAAAAGGCATGTGGGAGACTCCCAAAATGTATGGAGGAAGGTGCTCTGGTCAGATGAGACTAAAATTGAACTTTCTGGCCATCAAAGAAAACGCTATGTCTGGCGCAAACCCAACCCAACACATCACATCACCCAAAGAACACCATCCCCACATTGAAACATGGTGGTGGCAGCATCATGCTGTGGGGATGTTTATCAGCAGCCGGGACTGGTAAACTGGTCAGAATTGAGGTAAAGATGGATGGTGCTAAATACAGGGATATTCTTCAGCAATACCTGTACCACTCTGTGTGTGATTTGAGGTTAGGACGGAGGTTCACCTTCCAGCTGGACAATGACCCCAAACACCCTGCTAAAGCAACACTTGAGTGGTTTAAGGGGAAACATGTAAATGTGTTGGAATGGCCTAGTCAAAGCCCAGAACTCAATCCAATAGAAAATCTGTGGTCAGACTTAAAGAGTGCTGTTCACAAGCGCAAACCATCCAAATTGAAGGAGCAGTGTTGCACGGAGGAATGGGCAAAAATCCCAGGGGTAAGATGTGGCAAGCTCATAGAGACTTATCCAAAGCGACTTGGAGCTGTGATTGCTGCAAAAGGTGGCTCTACAAAGTATTGACTTTAGGGGGGTGAATAGTTATGCACGTTGACTTTTTCTGTTATTTTGTCCTATCTGTTTGCTTCACAATAAAATTAAAAAAAAGCATCTTCAAAGTTGTGGGCATGTTCTGTAAATTAAATGATGCAAATCCTCAAACAATCCATGTTAATTCCAGGTTATGAGGAAAAATGCCAAGGGGGTGAATACTTTTGCAAGGCACTGTAGCTAGTTATCTCGTTATCTCTAACTAGCTATCGTGGTTAGGACTTATTACTAAAACTTTTTGCCAAGAAAAAATAATGGGCATAGTCCAATATGTATACATTTTTTGACCTTCTTTACTTGTATAGCAACAACACATTCTGTAGCACTGGGTACAGTGAATCTGGGAATAATCATGCAGAACATATGACACTTTTAAACAAAGTGCTTTGCCAGATTGAGGTTGTGAGGTCATAGACTAAAATAGATGGATACAATTACCAGGAGAAGGAATTGGAGGGGAAATGAGAGGAAAAGAGTAAAGCTTTGTAATTTTGAGTATAGAGGAAAATATACATTTTGGTGATGCTGTTGCATAGGATTTACTATATTACATGCTGATGGGAGTAAGAGATTGCTGTAGATGGAAAAAACATTTTTACAAGACCTGTGTCTGCACTCTGAACCCATAAAAAAATAAATTTCTATATTGCTGTGCACCCATGCATTGCTGTGAGTAATTGCCTAAGACTTGTGTGTTTTTGTTTGTTTTTGTTTTGTTTTTATATTTCGATTTTGTTTTCGTGTGTGTGTGTATACACATGTGCACACACCAGTTCTAATTTCACTTTCTACCCCAAGCAAGTAATGACTAACTCTGCATTTCCCATTTTTTTTCAGAAAAATTACAATCACAGTTGTTTGAGCAAGGCTGTGGCCTTCTTGCTCTCTGTGGCGAACATGACAGTATGACAAGTGACTCGTTTACCACACAAATAAACAGTGTGTGTTGTGATTCCGATGGCTGCATACCTGTATTTACTGAATGTAAGTATTAACCAAGATTTTGGCACTTATACTAAGACCTAGGTACATCATGAGCATGTATTACTGTGTAACTGTCCTAATTGGCCTCTGCTTTATTACCGTAAAAGCTATTTTAATTCTACATCAATGTGGAACAGATGGGTCAGTTCTATCCTAAAGATAAGGCCTCGTCAGATGTTTCCAATGGCATTGTATTGCATCTCTCCATTGTGTAATGCCAACAAGGAGCACAGAATTAGAGACCAGGTACAAAATTATTACATGGTAACCGAAATGCTTTTCACATAAAGGCCACTAATTGCTTAAGTAGTCTCTACCACAAAGAGCTTCCAATGTACTTGGATTGGAGTAAAGACAAGTACAGACACTTTAGGTAATGGAAAGCTATAGGGTGCTGTTTAAAATCATTTTTACAGAAGTGACTTAGAAGTTAAGCCTTTAAAAAGATGAGGTTAGGATTTCTCTGATATATTGTGGTAGTGTGTTTCAGAGCTACTAGTGAGAAGTGTTGGCAGAGAAGGAGCTTAAGAAATCAAAGTAAAAGTTAAGAGCGAAGATGATGAGCTGGGATATAGTGAGGATGGAATGGCCTTAATGGAATGGCTATTCTATTTTCAGGCTATTCTTGACGTGACTGGAAGCCTGCTGAGGGATTTTTGCACTGGATTAAAAGGATGCCGTTTAGAATAGAGGGAAATGATCTAAGCAGACAGTTTCCTTTAAAGGGTGGCTGTAGTGCATTTACAAGTAAAACTCATCAGTTTATTTCTTGGGACAGACTATTAAAGCAGTATGCAGTTTTAAATAAATGGGTTATATTTTTTTCTTTTTGTAAATTGTGTTTCTCTATTTCTATATGACGTACCTAAGCCTGGTTACTTAGCAGCCACATTATAGAAGTTGTAGTCAACGTGCAAATACTGTAAAAATGCCATCCCTTGCACACGAGGTTTGGTTTTATATTTGGGAAATGTACTTATGAGAGGAAAAGCGGAAAGATTTATGGAAAAATATTTTTATTTGAAGGAGATATGTATCATGAGGCAATCCTTTTTAGAATATTTCTGTGTATTCATAGTAACTAGGTAAGATTGGCCTCATTCAATTGCGATTTGGCCAACTGAATAGGGCTCTATATAAGCACAGAACATTATTATTTTTTTTATTTTTTTTCTGATTTGTTTGCTGGACTATACACAATTATCTGTTATTGTTTTCTTTTAGATTCATGCATATGCTGCTCTTTCCTAATTGCCCAAAGGTGCAGCTTTCTCAGAACAGTAACTTGTACTCGGTTTCCTTTTTTAATACGGATTCAGAATGCCATCTATGTTTTTTGTTGCCATCTGCAAACTTTGTATCTAACACAATAGTCTGAATATAATGGCTTCTGAAGGGACAGCCTTTTTGGGGGGAAAAAAGTACTACAAGCCACTTTTGCCGGCGGTTTACGGGATTACGGTTATGATCCGGATCCCCTGTGGTGGCCGCCATTTTCTATTTTGCGTTCCACGCTGGAACGCATTGATATGTTTGAACAATATCTCTTTATTGAGACCGCCTCTCTGCAATAAACACTGAAACGCAGTGGCGGTTATGTAATTGGGCAAGTGGTTAACCATTCTCCTCTCACTACCTAGAATGCAGCTATCTCGGGGCATATGATCCTGGGGAGCCAATTATATGATGGCAGGAAGTAATATTGTTAGGAAGCCCATGAAAAAGGGGGCTAATTGCCACCTATAAATAGTGCCAGGCAAATAAAGGAGTTTATGCCCTGAGGAAGACAATTTTTGGGTGTTACCGGTTGGCAACTGTATCACCTATTACTGGGATGGCATAATGGCTTATTTTAAGCTTTAAATACTGTCTTTTGGCTATCAATTTTTTGCTTTTGGATCACCTCTACTCTGCAACTGACAGGTGGATAACGAAGACCATGGCCTAGTAAGGCACAAACACCTACTGTGCAATTCCGTGCTAGGTGCTGTGGGTAAGAAGGGCGTAGCACAACCCCCATTACTTTTCTTACCACGGTATATTATTGCACTAAGTATGTGATCAGTATTAAACTTTATTCCTGTTGACTTAATCGAGGAATTCCTTCTATATCCATACCCAGTATATTAGCCATTGTTTTTATATGCATTCCTATTTATTATTTTTTTTTTTTGTTGATTAAAGCATATCAGAGGATTTGCATGGGCATAAATGAGGATTGCTTCTATACAGAATTCCCCCAAATTATATTAATTTATTTGATATTTTCCTATATTAAAAGTGATATAGTTTCACTTTATATTACTACAAGCTACATACAGTATGTTACATGTAAGATATCATTGGACCAAAATTGATTGCTCCAATTAGGGCTTCCAGTACACATATATATTTTAAAATAACTAGTTTTTTGCATTATTGTTTGTAAGATTTAAATAAATACTGTAATTTCTTTTTTTTTTTTTTTATATTATAAACAATTGTGCTTTAGTGCACTAAGTAATGTCCTTACTGTGATTTATCTATATGGTCTCAAGGAGCAAAAACTTGTAATGTTTAAGTCCTGCTCTTTAAAGGGACTGTCACCCCAACACAGTGTATTTCATTTTAAAGCACATTAAAAACTGGCTATATATTGGCAGTTTTTCTCTACAGTAAACTCTTAAATATTTAGAACTGATCTCTGCTGCTCCTTGTAAAGCTCAATGCGTGATAAGGGTGGGAAAGGGGTCTAACTGCCAAATCATATTTCAGGTTTTTATTTTGGCCCTTAGAGATTGATAATACTCACTGTAATCCTAATTACGGTAACACATCAGAGCAGATAAGTATGAACCACTCATTTGCCATCATCACTCCCACCTCTTGGGTCTGTCCTCCCTTGGGTTTTATTGGACCATGCCATGTTTCATTCCTCACATACAATCAATAACCAGAATATGTCACTATCTTACACAAGTCAAAACTAAAATTCTAATCACTCATCAAATCTCTCCTTCAATACTCTACATTCAGTGTCTGCGTAACAGCCCTGTCAGTCACTCCACTGACTGTCATTGTCCTGCTGGAAGGTGAACCTCCATCCTAGCCTCAAATCCTGCACAGAGTGGTACAGGTTTTGCTGACGAATATCCCTGTATTTAGCACCATCCATCTTTCCCTCAACCCTGACCAGTTTCTTAGTCCCAGCTGCTGAAAAACATCCCCACAGCATGATGCTGCCACCACCATGTTTCACTGTTGGGATGGTGTTCTTTGGGTGATGTGATGTATTGTGTTTTCGCCAGACATACCATTTTTCTTTGGCAGACAAGTTCAATTTTTGTCTCATCAGACCACCTTCCTCCATACATTTTGGGGAGTCTCCCACATACCTTTTCGCAAACTCAAAACGTGCAATTTTTGTTTTTTGCTAAATGTAATGTCTTTCTTCTGACAACTCTGCCATAAAGCCCAACTCTATCGAGCGTACAGCTTATTGTTGTCCTATGTACAGATACTCCAGTCTCTGCTGTGGAACTCTGCAGCTCCTCCAGGGTTACCTTAGGTCTCTGTGCTGCCTCTCTGATTAATGCCCTCCTTGCCCGGTCCATGAATTTTGGTGAGGGGCAGTCTCTTGGCAGGTTTGCTGTGTGGCATGTTCTTTCCATTTGGTTATGATAGATTTGATGGTGCTCATGGGGATCATCCAAGATTTGGATTTTTTTTTTTTTCTTTTTTTTTTTTTTAATAACCTTACCCTGACTTGAACTTAACAACATTATCCCTTACTTGTTTGGAGAGTTCATTGGTCTTCATGGCAGTGTTTGGTTAGTGGTGCCTCTTGCTTAGGTGTTGCAGTCTCAGGGGCCTTTGCAATCTAAGTGGAACATGATCTGTCATTACATATACACACTTTTTTTGACACAGGTGGACATCATTTCACTAATTTATGTGACTTCTGAAGGTAATTGGGTGCACCAGAGCTTTTTATGGGCTTCATAACAAAGGGGGTGAATACATACACACATGACAATTTTCTGTTTTCTAATTCTAAAACATAATCTAAGTTGAAGTGAAATGAGAGAGATATATACATAAAAACTATTGTGTTCTGATCATCACATAAAACTTACATTACAAATGTAAGTTCAAGCTTTTGTTAATTTTAACAAATAGGTAAGTCAAGTTTGTGTGTTGGACCTTAGGACGAGCTTTCAAGATGCTCAACCTCTCTTTATCAAGTCTCAAGCAATACCAACATGAGACTTGGGTTTTCAAACACTTTATTAGAATTCCATTTTTTTTTTTTTTGTTTGTTTTTTCTCCTATCCACTACAACCTGTGTCACTATTTTTTTGATTTTTAATATTCAATTAAAAGTAAATAATTTGTATTCTCTTTTGATATTGGGATGTTAGGTTTCCCCTATAAGAGGATCTAATTCTCCCTTTCCTATTGTCTAATCTAAAAATACTCCATTCAAACAGTCCTCTGCTCTGATAATGATGATTTTCTTCTCTTGTCACCTACTCACTCCCATCTTCAGGACTTTTTTTTTTTTTTTTTTTAAGCTTAATTCCTTGCCTTGTGCCACTAGACTATCCTCCGGCCTTAATCTTCAAAAACTCTTTAAAAAAGGCAATTTCAGCCTTAATATTTACAAATTCATACTTTACAGATTCACTACTCGCGCTCTTCTAAATTTTTCTTATATTATTTGGTTTATTTTAAACATTTAGTAGTATTAAGATCTTTCTCTCCTTCCCCAATTGTCTTTTAAGGACCAACTCAACCAAAGCCTATTCATTTGAGTTGCCACATTAATGTGTGTGTGTAGCAAAGAGGAAAACCTCATTCTGTATGCAGTTTCTTGAGGAAGGAATTTCAAGGGATATATATATATATATATATATATATATATATCCCTTGAAATTCCTTCCTCAAGAAACTGCATACAGAATGAGGTTTTCCTCTTTGCTTGAAATCCCTTGAAATTCCTTCCTCAAGAAACTGCATACATATATATAATTAGTTCACCAAAGCATGGAATACTAATTTTCTTCTCATGGTCTGTATTAAACTGATAACCAATATACCAGACTGCCCACTGAATAATCTTATGGTACAATTGTCTTGAGTTATGCTATAGGTCCTGTGGTTCCAATAAACTGGACTGTACTGAACTGTGATTTTTGTTGAAAATACAAATTTATATATATATATAATTATTTTTTTTTTCCCCTTCTCCAGCTGTTCCCACAATTAAGGGAAAACCGGAAAAAAACAAGATCAATTGTGAGACCTGTTCTAATTATGATAAAAAAAATTGCTGTACAGTTAAAGCCATGAATTGTACTGGAAAAGAGAATACTTGTGCTAAATACAAAGTCAAAGGTAAGTTAACTTCCAGAATATGAAATACAGTTTGTACTTTATGCATTGGAAGTATCTTTTAAATGATCTTGTAAAGTTTCATGGGATATGCAAATATAAACAGGGTCATATTAAGGATTGAGTTTGCTCTAGGCCTTTCAAATGTGTGCACCCGAAGAGATTAAGTAATATATGATTTAGTTGCCAATTTCGGAAATGCATAATTTTCTGATTGCATTACTTTCCCCCAACTTGGTGTCATCAGCAAAAATGAAGA
The DNA here is from genome assembly GCA_027410445.1 of Discoglossus pictus. Classification (NCBI taxonomy): domain Eukaryota; kingdom Metazoa; phylum Chordata; class Amphibia; order Anura; family Alytidae; genus Discoglossus; species Discoglossus pictus. The sequence goes on along the minus strand of CM050169.1, from coordinate 210,594,130 downwards.
CTCTTTTCAAGTTCTACTTCTAAGTAATTGGTATATAAAAAGATGAGTACTTAAGAACCAGCTCCCCTTAGCTGAACTGCTTATCTTTTTCAGGGTGGTTCAAATCTTACTAGAACTTGACCATGCTTAAATGCATTTCAAATCTGTAGAAATTTTAATTTCTCACATTCAATTGTATACGGGGGTTTGTAGAATATTCCAAGCAGTATTTATTTTTTCCATTTGTTCCTCCACTTATTAAACTCAACCCACCAGGATTGAACATTATTGCTAGTTCCATCATAAAGCTCTATTTGGACTATAGGCTTAAAATCCCTCTTAAATGGATGGTTATAATTATTTAGAAAATATAGGGGGCAATGGTAGAAGAGGAAGGTGTCCATGTTAAGTCATGTCTTGAGACTGGTCTCGCCATGTTTCATTAATTCCTATAAAGTCCAATTTCTCATTTACTGCTTATATTTCTGGCTTCCCCATTTTTCCATGGCAAGTATTTGAGTTACTTAGGAATACCTCCCTATTGATTATTCCAACCCTCCCCTTCTCCTCCACTGTGAAGGGTAAATTCATCCTTTAACCCTTGTACACTTGCTTTACATTATCCCCTGAGTTGCGATCCAAAGATCTCAAACAAGTGTAGGGCATCAGACAGCTCAATCGTAACTTAGGGACTGTGTAAGTGGCATAACACGCTGCCAAACACAAGCTCCTACCATGCTTGATATTATAGAATGAAATATTAAACCAAAGGAGATTATATTATAGAATACAATCTCGTTTGCAATACAGATACAATAGAATTGGCAACAAGCTGCGCAGTAGAAACTATATTATAAATAGCCAATAGATGTTTTAACAAACGATACTATAAGAGTTATCAAATAAGTTATGGTAGTGCAAAGGCTGCAAATTACTAGCCGCAAAAAAGTAACTCTATAGGACTATCGCAGCATATATACAATTATGGTTTCTATAGGCTACCACAGGAGAGCTGCTTTCATAATAAACATATTTAGCATATAGTTACCAGTTTATATAGGATCTTTATATTTACAGGCCAATAGTAACTATGTTAGAGGCACATCGTGCCATATATACCAGTGTTTCAACAAATAGGCCTAGGAACAAATGTAAAATAAAGTAGAGGTTAGACGGAAGACAATTTGAAGTATCTATACAGCATTATTGCTATCTAAGTGGAATCGCAAAGGAAACTGTTAGAAGGTATTGCCACATTCACAAGGTTAAAATGTAAAGAAAATTTCACCAAAAGCACAAATATAAACTTTTTTTTATGTGAAGACTTTATTACATTTCAGAAGCCCAAAACAATATGTAGATTTTATGAATCACTTAAACACTCACATAAAGACTGAATATTGTTTCATGTAAAGCAATACAATATCGCAACATTTTCTTAAGGTAATAGTAGTTGCAAGGAATTCCAGCTGAGGTAAAAATACGACTTAAAGACCAAAGTCTGAATATAAAACTTAACATAGGAGATTGACAAATCCGTATGGTCTATACAGGACCTTGTTATAGCTCAGATTTGGGCATGAAGTTATAATGTTACTAAATCTTCAAATCTGATTAGTTACGAAGAATATCCAAACTGTAACCAAATAGATTTTCTGATTTAAACAAAAGTATATCTACTGAAGTAGAGGAAAGTTAATATATATTCCTCTTGATTGGTCTTGAAAGATGCAGATTTTGTTATAAATCTTATTATGTAAGTTTGGCTCTTTGTCTGTACTCAATGGGATTCTTGCACACATACAATCAGCTTTCTCTTTATGAAAATATTTCATTGCAATTTTTTTTTTAAAGGAGTATTTAGGGCCTTTTTACTTGGGGATTTTTAGATGCATAAAAAATCAAATCTGAGTAAGCTTTGTATTCGCTCTTTGTTGTTTCTCAGTCTATCTAATCCTCCAATGTCCTTCCCAAAAGCATACAAACATTTAACATTTACTTAATTTATACCTAAAACATTCTTTTCTGCATAAATACAATCTGATTCGAGACTGTGTGTCTCTCCTGTTGTCACATTTCTAAACTATTTTTTTTTTTTTTTTTTTTTTTTCCTCTTCCTTGCAACCTTGAGTATCACTACCTTGTATGTAAAAACGTGTATTCTGGTTATAACGTCTCTGGGAGTATCTTTAGAAAGTCTGTCTTGTTTGGATACGATGCGTTTTTATCTAACAGACTGTACTCTGGATTTTCTGAATATTTATTTAGTGAAACCTATGACTCCGTTAGAGGTTTTTAATTCTCCTGCAAAACATCCTTATAAATACCTCATATTCTGAGGTTGTTTCTCCTGGGGTAGTCTTCTAGGGTATCTTGTTTAAGTGTTGCGTTTTTTTTTTTTTTTTTTTTTTTTTAACTTCCTCAGATTTTAGATGTTTTACAAGGGCTTGATGATCTGACAACAGTTTTGCAACTGTTTTCTAGTTCGTCTGAATGTTTGGACAGGGTGTTTATAGCTAGGTTGTGTTTATGTTATTGCAGAGTATAATTCTTCTTTTAGTGAGCTTTGAAACTGTCATCTTTCAAGATACTGTTAAGGCTCGTCCTCATCCGTTACTTATATATTTTGAATTTGTAATGTATTTCCTACTTTAACTTTCACTTGGAGAAAAAAAATCAGGCACTGCTTTAGCAGTTATTCTCTTGTCTTTATTCCTCCCCTTAGTTGGATCATGGTTAAAAAAAGTGAGTAAAATGTTTAACCAGTTTACAACTTTAGTTTTATTTAACCTATTCTCTCTGTCTTGTGTCCTCCATCTCCTTTCCTTAAAGATTCCCCTGTGCCTCCCTTCTGCTCCTCCTATCCTGAACCTGTGTCTCCCCCACCCCACCACCACCACCACCACCTCTCCCTACTTTCTTAATTTTCAGCTGAGAAAGGAAGGGACAGGAGATATGGGAGGGTAGAACAGATTGATGAATGTGGTGGGGGAAAAAAAATGATGGGTTTGATTTTTCACTATGAGAAGTAATGCTTTTTTGGCAACATTGAGGGCAGAGAAGTAGGAGCCCAAAATAAACTTGTAATGGAGGAAATCTGCAGAACTGAGATTTCCTCCATAATCGTTCAGCAATGTAGGAGCACCTCCTTGATGTGGGACATTTGTGTAATATGCCATGGTTGTGAACTATATTTAGAATGTTTTGCCTCTGGTTATAGGGGCAAGTGTCAGGGATGGGTGTTGGTTGTATTGTACAGTGAGGGAACGGAGAGAGTTGTAGCAGTGTATAGGCATTGCAGGTTTTAAAGGCTGGAGAAGGCCTGTGAGTTGTATTGAGGTTGCAGGTTTGGAGGAGGTGGTCAGAAGGAATGGGGTGATGACAAAGTGGGAGGTTGTTCAGAGAAGAGAGCCCAAGGGTAGAAGTGGAAGTAATTTTGCCGATGTAGGGGAGGTGGGAGTGTCTGTGGCTATGTTGAAATTGCTACAAATGAGTGAAGGTAAGTTGGAAGAGAAAATGAGGGAGCAAGGCAGCAAAATGATGGACCTTGAGGGTGGTCCAGGCAGGCAACAGATCACAATTTGCAGATTGGTGAGAAGAGACATATAGTGTAAACATCAAAAGAAGAGAATTGGAGGGATGTAACAGTGGGTATATTGAAGTGCAGTGAGGAAAGTGGTGAACTAAACTTAGATTAGTCCAGAGGTTACTCCCATTTGATGGATCCAAGACTTTACTTGAGGTGATATGTGTATGTTACATGCAGAGATTACATTTTTTCTTCATTCTCTTTCAGGATCTACCTCTTCGGGGGGCTGTGCTACATTAAATTTTTTCAGTCATATGTCAACTTGGAAGCTTGTGGATGAAGTGTCAGAATGCAAAAATAGCTCAAGTCCAGACCACAATTCTATGCTGCTATTACTAATGGCGCTACTCTTTGTGCAACTAATTTAAATACACAATCTTGTTATCTTAAATCTCCATTACCATCAAGACTAGAAATACATTGGTTTGTAGGAATGTGCACTCTTATAATACTGATGCAAAAGTACCCAATTTCAGGATTTTGGGTAGTAATGTATTTTTAAATGCAGTCTAAGTTTATTTTTGTTATGGTGGAATGGCCTTTTTTTTTATTATGAGCAAAAGTAATTTGGATTCCGCTGTAGGACTGTTTGTACAGTTTGCCAGGGAATGTCTGTTAGATGGATCTCTCCAGGTGGGAGGCAAAAATTTAAGACTTGTAAATTTTTTTAAAAATTTAAAACCAAAATAAATTTATTATCAAAATGTCTTTAGTTTTTTATTGTTATGCAACACACAAAATGTATGGAAGAATATGGCTCACTTATATTTATATGCTTGGGGAATCTAAACAAATTAACTTTATCCAACAAATATGGTATACAACTCGTATAAAACGTTAGCTTTTTTGTTGTTGTTGATAAAGCCACATGTAAGATAGCCTTAGCTAGACCACCAGGGAATAAGAGTTGTCTGGCAATGGAGTTTTAGTGAGGCTCCCTGATTGAGTGCTATTCGTAGTTGCACTTTATTGAAGTGCCCAATAGTTATTGCCTGCTATCACCTATTGCCCAGACTATCCTTTACAAGGTGGGATAAATAGGAAAGTTTAAGTTAAATCACATATTCTAATTGTCCAACTACGAGACGTCACACTTTGTGAGCTCGCCAGAACGGCGTCCCTCGCAAAGCAAGGACGCAGTTCTGTCCGCAAATGCGGAGCCTCACTTTGTAAGAAAACCACCCCACAAAACAGTTAACTCGCAGCACTTAGTCCTCTCCTTCCCCCTGTGTCTCCCTTCCGCTCCTCCTATCCTTAACCTGTGTCTCCCCCCCCCCCCCCCCCCCCCCCCTCATTGCCTGCAAGATAACATTATGCGCTGCGGGACATAGGAAAAAAAAAAAACCTGAGTTTGCAAAAAGCGCAAACCCCAAAACATGAAAAACACACTGATCCACACAATAATAAAAAATAAACTCTCCCACAGCATGGGGAGACAGCCAGGACATCTGGAAGTGAGGTTAAACGTGGAAATTCCCTAGTTTCAGCAATCGGCTAAGCAAGCGGGGGGGGGAAATGGCGGGTGTAACAAATGAAAACAAGGCTTCACCACTCTGGACTGCATAAAACACTGCCAGCCACGTACAACTTTGGGCCAAGAGATCAGAGATACGCATTAACCCCTTGCTACAGGGGTCTGATCGGACCCCCGATGTGTGCCCACATTAAGCCTATGCTGAGGGACACCTGGCATTGTCCCAACATTAACCCTTGCAGTGTGGGTCCCAATAGTGTCCCCACTGCATTTAAAAGATGTAAAGTCCCTGCCGCAGAACTGCAGTGTAAGCACTACACCTCTTTAACCCAACCCTGGCCTATATATTCCTAACAGTACCTATTTAACCCTAACAGTACCTATTTAACCGCCCTCATTAGCCTCTATTTAACCCCATCAGTCCCATAAGGGTATATAAAGACCCTTATGGGGAAATTACAACCCCAACATTAACCCCATAAGTGCCATGAGGGTCCTCAAGAACCCTCCTGACACAAAGTACAAACACTACACTATACCCCGTAATAAGCCATTAAATCTAAACTAACCCCCCTCTACACTAACCTATTAACACCTACACTACCTACCCCTTAATAACCCCCCCCCCCCACCCCACTAATTACAGAAAATAAAACCTACATTACAACAAATTGGCAATGGCGCCTTCTGATTGGCTGAGATTTGATTGATAGCGTTTTTTATAGTAAGCCTAATTTTGTGCTCATTAGAAACAACTAATATTCTGTCTATGGATACTAGACTGCTTATGTGTGAAGTAACTTTCAATAGATTTCTTGCAAATGAATAGTCAATTGACAATGCCTCCCTTTTTATGAACTGGCATTTTTTTTTTTTCATCAACAATGTGTTAGTTTTACAGTCCCACCTATAATTTGGGTTAGTGTCAAGGACATTTATGATGACTCCTCACTGGATTTGGTCAATACAGATGGCCATCAAATAATTGAGTTTAATAACTTCTATGTGTCACTATATTGATCTTCCATTTAATGAAGGAAGTCTGTGCAAGCCCTTATTTTCATAGTTCAATGATGTGACCTTATAAATACTTTAGCCCACTGTATTGCTAAATCCACATATCTCATAAGTGATTATACATCTTTATAATAATCCCCCTTGATTTACTTTTTAATGGGGTGGATGGTACACAAAAGCAATTACAAGTTAAGGTACTAAATGAGAAATACATTTAGTTGTATGCTAGAGTATTGTCCCCTGTTGAAATGTAATACAAGCCTAAATAATTGGCATAATGTATAATTTTCCAGTCTCAAAGTTCCTTTTATTTTAACACCAGCATATTTTTGAGCAAGTGTCAAATATTTTTTTTTTTTTTTTTTAATCTAAAACTATATAGAGTAACAATTAACTTTTATCACTTTATTTCTAACACCTTTTTTAATTTTGAAATAGGTGATCAATAGGTGTCAACTGCTGAACTGCACTAGATTGGAACAGGTTTTTTTTTTTTTTTTTGAGTATGACCAAAGATTTAATCAAATGTGTTTTTTATGCTCAAAATACAGATGAATAGTATTTAAGGGCCTATATTCTTTATGGAGCATAGTGAGATTCCATGGTTTTATGAGAATTTAGCTGGAGTCATATTCAAGAAACACAGATTATCAGCATTGATCTTTTATATTCTTCACCTGTAAAGCTTTACATAGCCCAAAAACTCTCATTGCTACTATTTAATTATTTGTAATTTTTTTTTTTTTTTTTTTTAAATGTAGGTTTTAAGACATAAAATAGCAAGACATTGAACTGTCTGTCCTATATACAGATCCAGGTTTCATTTTTATTTAGTATGCATCTGCTTTGCTCGCTGTATAACCAGTTAGCTGCCTGAGGTTATGGAAATCTTAGATCTAAGAAATTCAGACATATTCCACTGTGATGCAACTAAACATTGCCAATAATAATCATTAAACTAAAATGTGTGTTTTTGCTTTTACTTACTAAAACTGTTTATTTTTGTATTACGGTTTTATTATTTTTGGTTTTTGATTAGCTCGAATAAGAATTTGCGGATTAAATTGACCTACATTCCCATAGCAACATTAACATATCACATGAGGTCTTTTTTTGTTACACAGGCACATAATTTATTTTCTTATGAGGCTTGTCGTGGTAGTCCACCTATGTTTAATGGGATTTCTTGCTAGCACTGCTATCACCTATAATAATTTACAGTTTGTCTGTAACGGCTGCATAGTGTCTTCTGCGCAGGCATCACATTTGCTGTAAAGCCCTGAGATGCGAGCGTGTGCAGTATCCTCAATCAACTGACGGGAAGCTGCCATGAACCCCCAGGAGCGAGAGAGACACACAGAATGGAAATACACACACGACAAATACAAATGTTTTTTTTTTTTTTTTTCCCCTTTACACAACCTAATAAACATTTCTGTAAAGAAATCAACTGTAAAGAATCATATGTTAATGAGGTAAAGGATGGTTTTGTAGACCCGTGGACTATTACAATCAAATATTTTGGCCTATGCTGCTATAAGGATCCACATAGCAGTGAAGTGACATATATATAAATCTGGTTGGAATTGTGTTATATGATACCACCCAGTGAGGCATAGAGGTTGTCAAAAATTGGATGGTGGCAAAAGTGCTCCTCTTAGAACTGAGGGAGCATTTGCCCAATTCTTTTGCTGTCTGGGAAGGCATTGAAGAAATATCCTTTCTTGATATAAGTCATTTAAAAGACACTTTCTGTCATCATGCCAACTAAAATGAAGCCAAGGGACAAGAAAAATGATACATCTAAAACCCTGAATATGTTTTCACCTAGAAATAAGGACTCTACCGCAAGTACTAGGAGAAACCAGTCTAATAACGGCAGCTAATCGGTCCCCAGATAAAGCCTCTCAAACCATGAGTGCAGGGAATTCTGTTTCAGATGAAGAGGAAACTCTCACATGTACCAAAATGAAAGAACTACTAGAGGACTTCCAAATTAATCTCATCTCTGACTTGACAAAAGAAAATATCAGACCGTACACTATTAATCAAAGAAGTAAATCAGACAGTTGAATCTGTAGAACATGTCTGTGGCAAATTAATCATAGATAATAATACTTTACTTAAATATACTGTACATTGGTTCTGGAGAACAAAATTGAGGACGTTTCTTTGTTCGAAGACCGTAGTAGGCTGAATAATCTCCGTTTGAGAGGCATACCGGAGACAAAACAAGATAGTAATTGAAAGACTTATGTGTAGGACTTATTGGGGATATTGGTCCCAAATTTTCCAAAAAGTGAAAATACAATCAATGTCATTCGTACAATACCCCTAGATAAACCCTTAGATAAATCTATCCCTAGGGATGTCATTATGAAAGTTCATTACCGGTCCTATAAAGATGCTATAATTAGGGCTGCTTATGATAAGAAAAGTTTTATATCCCCTTATGAGAATATTAATGTTTCCTATATTTTGTCTGCCTAACATTAGCTAGAAGAAGAGAATATATTGCGATAACACAACACAGGCTTTAAGGCAGAAAGAAATTAAGTATAAATGGATTTCCCCGGTGGGTATCTTAATATATAAAGATTTCAAATTTGGTATAAGATTAAAACAGTCCAGGAGGGAATATAACTGAAGCATGACTGGCAGATGGAAATAGCCTTTGTAAACAAGGAGGTTAAGAAACCTATATTGAAAGCCTGTAATTTGGTATGGCAAACAAAAAAAGTGCAGAGGCCAGTTCTAGTTAAGGGGAAAGCAATGGGTCCACTGAGGTTGGATTACCGCTCATACTGTGGGCATAAATATAATCATGAATACAAATTCAGGTGCAATATTTTTTCTCCTTTTTAGGCAATTTGGGTACTATTGGCACAATACAAAAAGACATATAGTATCATATTATAAAAATTTAAAGTGGTGGAAAAAGTCTTTAGCACTATTAGTCAAATGAGTAGATAGTTGCACATGGTATTTTTCCTAAATTGGGGAGGAATAGCTTCCTTTGCTTCTTTAAAACGGCACATTATTATTAGTGGTAAATACACAAAAGATATGAGAATCAAATTATAAAAATCATATGTGGTGGAGGAATTTTTAACACGAATAGGCACATAAGATGAGAGTAGCACATAACATATTTCACAGATTTAGCAGGACTAATTCTAGAAAGAGGTAAAATAATGATCTAGTTAAATCCACACAGACCTCAGTGTTTACACATACATTTTTTTTTCACTATAGGGTTATTGATAGGTACTTTGAATTTCATAGCACTCAGAAACAATTTCATCAAATATAAGATTTGGCCCACGGTCGGACTGGTCAGTCCACCTCCACAGCCATGTCTTCCAATCACAAATGGGAAACCGTTCCTGACATTTCCAAACATCGGCATCAGTCCTGTTAAACCAGATGGTTATTGTGTGTTTTCTTAATGATGTGTATGTGTGTAGTTAGAATGTTGAAGGTTTCAACTAAAAGAAAGATGTATTTGGAGTGGAACTACTTTTCAGGCAGGATGATATGCCTAATTATGTATCTAAATGAATAAGGGTATAAAAATTATTTTGCACAATGTAATTGGCCTAAACTCACCGACAAAAAGAACTATGCTAAAATTAAAGCTGACATTCTATGTCTCCCGGAGCTCCATCTAAAGAGGCAGACGATACAATAGATGTCAAAAAAGCCATTTTCTGTTAGAATAGACTCATTTAGACATTTAACAGCAAATCTAAAGGATTCTCTATCCTTTTCAATAACAGATTAACCATATCAGTGGAATTTTTCAAAGATAGACCCCCTGCGCAGGTACATAATTTGGATTGGTCTTAACAACAGATCAACAACTTTGGTAAATATTTATCTGCCAAATAAAAACCAGATCAGCTACCTTAAGAATTTATTAACAGACATATTTAAACTAAAGAAAGGACTAATAATAATATGTGGGGACTTTAATATGGCTATTACTGCACTTATGGATAAACAAGGGCACTATAAGGTAAAATCAGAGTAATTAATTATTAAAACAGCTTCAGATTTTTTTAAACCAAATAAATAACTGAGTTGTATGATCTATGGAGGGTGTTCCATCCATACCAAAAATAATTCAAATTATGTCTTTGCAGATCTGAGAACCATGAGACACTATGAAAACGGACACTCCAGGATTTTATTTTAAATTAATAAATATTCGGTTGCGTCTTCGAAGACACTGTGGTGTTCTCACAAAGCTTTTATCCATGGGATTTTAATTTCTAGGTCTGCAGAAATACAAATGCAACAGGGGAAAGTTCTAAAACTTCTGTATCTAGAATTAGAAAATTTTACATCAGATTAATAAAAAGAACCCTAACAAAGAGGTGATAAAATAAAGGTTATAAATAATCAAATAAAAAGTATGTTGCAACTTCAAGCTGACAGTCTTCTATGGAGATTTCAGCAATCTCATTTCCTGTATAGTAACAAAACAGGTACATTTCTAGCAAATAGATTAAATAAACAACGGAATCAAAATAGGATTCTAAGAATACAAAATGCAGACAAAAATTTACATTTCCATCCTGATAAAATAAGCGAGGTGTTCCAAGATTTTTATAAGAAACTGTACAATCTGGATAATGATCCTCGATTTATCGTCCCAGCAAAAGAGGACATTGAAGGCTTTCTTGATAAAATTAAGCTACATATGATTTCAGAAAATGATTTGCATCATTTAAACAGGGCTATAACTATAGATGAAATAACTGAAGTGATAAATAGCGGTAAGTCAAATAAATTTCCAGGTGTAGATGGATTCAACAAGTTATTTTTTCTGCCTGAAATAAAAGTGTATTTATGCTGTCTATTTAATGACAAAAATAGTTAACATCTTGAAAGAAGGGAAGAACCCGGACGATTGTAGGAGTTACCGTCCAATTTCGCTGATTAATATCGATGTAAAAATCTACGTGATGATTTTAGCAAATAGACTGAAAATTATAATTACTAAGGTAATCCATTCCGATCAAACAGGTTTTGTCCCAGGTCGCCAGGCCTCTGACAACTCTAGGTGATTGATGAATATTTTGACTTACCTAAAGGATAAGGATCTTCCCATATTGACCCTATCATTGGATGTCGAAAAGGCCTTTGATAGGGTCAATTGGGAATTTCTGCAGGCTTTAGAGAGTTTGGTCTTGGAAGAGGCCCTTATGAGGGAGACTTCCATGCAAACTATTCTATGGCTTCCTGATTATAATAGAACTCTATTTAGTGAACTTCCAAACAATATAAATGCACTTTTAAAATTCTGGTATAAAAATAAAGAGAGAATGCAGTTATCACATTTTCTACTGAGCTTCCTAATACTAACAATCTTTGCTCAATACCCACTCTTTTACAAAGTAAAGGTGTTGCCTCAATTTCTGAATTATGTATAAATGGTAATATCCTAACTCTGAAGGAGATGCAAAAGAAATTTGAGGTCACAAAACTTACTTGGCTTAATTATGAAAGCTTAAAAAAAACTTTACTAGTGTGGGGTTAAAAAATCTCAGAAATGAGCAAAGTCACATATAATTTCTAAATGCAGTAAGATTATCTGTGAGAATACGTCCTTTATTAAAAGCCTAGGTATTAATGGCTGGGAATTAGATCTCAGAGTTTACTTAGATGAAACCCAGTGGAGGGGAATTATAAAAATGGTTAAGAATTCGGCATTTAATACTGCATATGGAGTTATTGTTCAAACTAACTCATAGATAGCCTTTCACTCCGGCTAAAATGGATAAAATCGACCCAAAATGTGAAGGCCTCTGTTGGAAACACTGCGATTCACAAGGTACTGAAGTCCATGTATGGTTGGAGTGCAAAAAAATTCAACAGATGTGGTTGGATTTCTGTCAGCTATTATCTAAGATGATAGGAAAACAAATCATTTGCACTCCACAATTGGTTCTTTTTCACTTGGATTTAAAGGATATGCTTTATGCAGACAGATATCTGACTTGTCATATCCGCTAAGTTGCCAAATGGCTTATTGTGAAACATTGAAAGCTACCCTCAGTTCCAACAATGAAGGAAATTGTTAGTGCTATTAGCCCAAATAGGGATATGACACTTAATAACAACTGGTTAAACATTCAGAAACAAGCTTCCCACATTAACTGGACAAAGTGGGATTGTTACTTTCTGTTTAACCATGGGCAAAGTATGTTCTCTCAAAATATCAACTCCAGATAAATTATGGAACCTTCATTATGTATGTTTGTATGTTTGCTATATGTAATATACGTTATTTCTTAATATTGATACGTATTTCTTGTCTTTTTATTTCACTTTTTTTGTATCGAAAATCAACATTTAATTTTTTTTTTTTTTAAAGGTATAGAAGCAAGGAAAGCAAATATAATTCTGCCACTATATAAATCCAAATCACTTGGAATATGGAGTACAATTTTGGGCACCACATCATAAAAAAAAATTTAGAGCTGGAAAAAGTACAGAAGGGCATCAAAACTAATAAGGCGAATGGAGGGGCTGGGTTAGGAAGAAAGACTAACAAAATTAAACTTAAAGAGGGGACATGATTAATCCCCTATATTTTCACCCAGGGTCAGTATAAGGTTTTGTCAAGAGATCTTTTTGTGCCAAGAGGTTTTTAACTGACAAGAGGACATCCTTTTAGATTAGAAGTATAAAGATTACACCTTAAAGAAAGAAAAAGGTTCTTCGCAGTAATGGAGGTTAATCTGTGGAATTCTCCAGCAAAGGAGCTGGTGACCGCAGATTTGATAGATAACTTTTTAAAAAGTGCATTCAGGATTATCCTGGATAATTAGAGAGGGAGTATTGATCCAGGGAGGAATCCGATGACCAGTATCTGGGGTCAGGAAGGAATTTAAATTTGTTTTCCCCTTCTGAGACAATTGGCTAAGTTTCACTGTTTTTTTTTTTTCTGTTTGCCTTCCTCTGGATTAATTAACAACTAATGTATATTGCAGATCAGAGGAGATCTTAAAATGTTGAACTTGATGGACTGATAGTCTTTTTTCAATCTAAATCACTATGTAACTATGTTGAAGAAATTGGAATAGAACCAATGACTTAACAGTGGAAAAAAAAATGAAAGACAGAACACCACTACACCAGCACACACTTCTTATAACTGTGTAAATCTAGAATAGAATGTATAACCATTACAGACTCATTAGTTATGCAGATTCTTATGAGAGGAATTTAAGGGCTAAACTAAAATTTCTAGATCTGTACTGATTCCTGATAAATGTTAAAAATTATAAACAAGCTTTCCCCATGATTTGTCACCCTTTAATTGATGGTATAGAGTACACATAACAACTTTTATAGTCCTCTAACATAAGCCACTCATATTTTAGCAAATCTAAGTTTCAATTAGAGATATTAATTCTATAACTCCATTTTGTAAACACTTTTTAATAATGTAATTAACAACTCCATATTATTAGATACATTTCTAAATTTTGAAATCTTTTTGAAATTGGTTTTAATTTTATTTTAGAGGTATATGGATTAAATTACCATTAGAAGTGTGTTAAAATGACCCCTGCAAGCAGTAGATACTTGGCTGTGGTTATCTAGTCCATCACTGTCACAACCTACTCTTTGATAGACTTGAAAAGGCCTAGGAACTTATCCTACCTGCAGGTTGTTAGGTTCTTTCGATTCCCCTCACACAGGATATCTTAATCAGAGACTAGAACATTGACAATTCTACTCAAGTTGCAGAGTTACAGGACCAGGAAGCAGGACAAATTGCAGAAAATGTTTGATTTAATAGTAAAAATAATAATAAACGCCCTCTAAATGAAACACACTGTGCATTTGTGTTCCAAGCAGAGCATCATCTTTTCAGTATGTGACCTGAAAAATAAATGGTTAATCAATCACAGCTAGCCCCTTTCTTGGGCAAACATGCATTTCACACCTTAAGCCCATTGTACATTGTTAAAATGATTTGAGTTGGTAATCCTTTGATGTGGAGAACCTAGCAGATGGTAGTGTATTAGGTTATCAGGTATTTGGTTAGAATGGCAGGGCCTAGTGCCTTCTGAGGACTGTGTTGTTAGGTTTACCTGTTTTCTAGTCAACCTCCTCTTGGATGAAAAATCTTTGAGACGACTAACAGACTTGTGAGGGCTCTGGGAGTGTACTCACTTGAATTTTAGACAGTTCAGCTCCTATTAGATTGAATGGGAGACACAAACAATGACGAAGGTCAATATCTCTTAATGTGTGGTTAACCACAAGACAAAGGATTACCACTTGCAAACATTTGACACTGCTTAACATTGAAACTAGTGTTTCAAATGTTGTTTTGAAACACCAATTATACTTGATAGCTTAATCTTTCTCTTGTGTTCCCCATAGCAGTCTATGGAGCCTATTTTACTGCTTGATGTGAGTTTGAACCTGGCCCTTTGATTGGGAGTGAACTAGGTATCACAGCTGGCTACTGGAAGTGCCTGCTGGTTGCCTTTAAAGTGGTACTAATGCCAAAATATTTTTATTGGCCCAATGTAACAGACACACTGAAACATGTTCTGCACATAAAATAAATGTTCACAAATAACGAAAATGACCCTGAGCCTAGTAGGTTCATGTGACATGTTGGAATGGGCTCTTAGAGGCCCAGGGTACATGGTAGCCACATGGGCTAGTGTCCATCCAAAGCCAGATGTCAACCAAAGAGAGTCAAGGAGGTCATGACAAACAATTATTAGTTCAAAAATGGGTATATATATAAAGACATTTGTAATCTGTAAAATAATGCTTTTTAAAGTGAATTTTTGTATGGACGACATTGAAGTTATCCAGGAGCTGTTTAATTACCGGTATTCAGAGTTATTCCTTCCTTTCATCTGATAAATCTGCTACACATCACTAATAACATCTGGTGGGGGCATGGTCACACAAGCACACAGTATAGGAAAACTGGTTGAAAAGCAAGGGGAAGATAAATCACAACAACTGAATTATTAAATAGCTCCAATACGGAATGAATTCCCCAGCAAAAAGATTGAGAGTTATGAACTTTCTACATGGTCAGGAAGTTGATATTGTCTGTGGACAATCACATATAAAAAAACACTATAATTAACCTGTCTGACAAAATGTATGATATTATTTTTTTTAAACTATAACTTAAATGCCAGAGGTGTATTTATGTTTTTTCAACAAACAAAATGTTAGAATTGAAAAATATAAAGAAATTGATACAGAAGGAAGGTTCATTACATGGGTTTGTAAAATTAACAATATTGACTATACATTGGCCAATTTATACACTCCAAATATTAGTCAATATACATTTTTTTAAAAAGATGATTAAACATTTAGATAAAATCAAGATAATTTGTGGAGATCTGAAAATTTTGAAGCAGCAATTGTTAACATACCTAAAAAAGGAAAATATAATAGCAGATGCTTCAATTACAGGCCAATTTATTTATTGAATACGGATACCAAAATCTATTTAAGCAGTATAACAAATATACTAAATCCCTTTATGAAAGCTTTAATTAATTCTGAACAAACCAGATTTATAAAGGGGAGGCTATCTATACATAATACCGGGAGGTAAATTAACATCACCGATTATGCAAAAAGTCCTTTTAGTAACCCTATCGATGGACGCAGAAAAAACGTTTGATGGGGTGAATTTGGACTTTATTGACTTTGTTTTGGATAAATATGGTTTGGGAGAGTTTACTTCACGAGCAGTAAAAGCTACATATACAAATGCCAATGCCTCTATTATGGGGATGGATTTTAAATCAGATAATTTCTCAATACTGAACTGAACAAGACAGTGGTGTCCACTTTCCCCACTTATTTTTGTGCTAATTATTGAACCTCTGATAGAAGCTATTAGGACAAGTAGAGAGATAGAAGGTATAATAACTGGCTCTTTGAATAATAAAGTTACTGCTTGTGTACAAATCCTACAAAATCTTTATATGAACTACATACAATTATAAATGCCTATAGCGAGGTTTCTTATTATAAATTAAACATTCCAAAATCAGAAGTCGGGTAATGAATCTGGGAATGAATGAAAAATTAAAACTGAAAAACAAATCACACATCAGATTAAGGGTGTAAGGATAGGTGCATAGAGGGAGAGGGGGCTTATCGTGCCCAAGCCTTAAATTGTACTATAAGGCAGCACAACTATCGTTTACACATCAACCGCTATGGGTAGCTATTGAAAACTTAGACTTATGTCCCTACTCTTCTGATACTATTTTTTGGGTTTCTAAGCCCTTAACATTGGGGGGGAGCGAGCTCTAGTCCATTCATTAGACAAACTCTAGATCTCTGGGTCTGGGCTAATTGTGAATCCGGATTGGCTCAGGTGCTTACTCCACTTACCCCAGTCATTCCCCACCCGGATATGCCACTAGCATTGCCAGTAAAATTGCTAGCTTGGTGGAGATCCAAGGGGCTTCTGAGATGTCGGATATGGCTCAACAACCAAACTATGCTAACCTTTGAAGATCTAAGAGATATGTTTAAGCTACCATTGCAGGAGCATTTCAGATATCTCAGAATACAACACTTTATCAGGAAACGTCTGCATTTATTGGGTGGTATGATAAGTAACTGGTTTACTAAGTAATGTGATACCCTCCCGTTAACGTAAGCTACCTTTATGAATTCTTGAATGCAAATCAACATCCTTTGAAAGTATAAATACACTAGCGACTTGCCCATCAAAAAATGATGGCAATAACATTGTAAGGCAGGTAATGCTGCTTGCCACACAATATAAGGCTTTTAGTCCTCTAAGTACCTTCGGTGCCCATTGCGAGCCTCGTGCTGAGCGCTCATCGCCTGTCTTGCAATGAGTGCCTTTGGCGCTCATTGCGAGCCTTTCCTCTGATGTACTTTTCGTTGTCTGAGCACCTTCAGCTCTCATTGCGAGCCTCTCCCCTCGTGTACTTTTGCTCCTCTGAGCACCCTGGCCGTTTATTGTGAGCTCCGCACTGAGCGCCTTTGGCAAAGCGAGTCTCTCCTCTGCTCTGTTTTTTTTTTGTATGTAAATATATTTGTTTATAATAATTAATTTATTAATTAAATAATAAATAAATGTACTACCTATTTGTAAGGAATATATCCAGGAATTAATATGCTGAAGAGCTAAAAATCACTTTTGTTTTCCTGCAGCATACAATGTACAGGAGAAAGTGTCAGCAATGTGGCAAGTGTGCAGTGAAAATAGGCTGCGTGCGCAAGGCTAAACCATTTGTTTAGTTGTGTAATGCAGTATTTTAGATTGGTAATGTTATTAGTTTCAAGTTAGTGTTGTAAAATGGTGGCGAGTGTGTATGTGTTATGCAGGTCTCGAGCATTTTCCATCCTTCCTAATAGCTTATTTTGTTCCTCGTACGTTCCTGGCTAAACGTCATATGTGCCTGGCAGTGTTTTGCGTGTTTAGGGTTCATGTAGCCTCGTTTTTTTTTTTTTTTGGCGGCCATTTTTTCTCTCATTTAGGCGATTTTCGAGTGGCTAAACTCTTCAAATTCGACTTAAATTTGCATGCAACATCACTCCCAGACGTCCTGGCTTTCCCCCCTGCGGTGTGTGATGTTTTTGGTATGTTTATTTTGGTATTTGTTGTGTTTTTCGGGTTTTTGGATGTGCGCGGTTCGGCCGTTAAGTTCATATTTTTTGTGTGTCATATTTTCTTTTCTCTAAGTGGCAGTTTTCTTTTCAAAGTGTTATGGGCCGTAATTTTTTCAGCCGATTTTTTTAAAGTGCTATGGGTCTCGCACTATGAATTGTGTATTTGAGTTTTCTGTTGTTGTGTTGTCCTGTGGGTCGTAGGTATGATGCTTAATGTGTGCAGGGTCATAGGGATGAGCACCTACAGCGCTCATCTCCACCAGCGCAGTGAGCGCCTTTGTCGCTCTCTGCCAAAGTCATGCGGGGTTGTAGGGATGAGCGCCTATGGAGCTCATCTCCACCAGTGCAGTGAGCACCTTCGGCGCTCCCTGCCTAAGTCGTAGAGGGTCGAAGGGATGAGTGCCTTTGACAAGCCTGCGTTGCTGAGAACTATGTATGTGATGATGCTCTGGGAAAGGGATTTTGGTCATAATATAAGCTGGGGGGGGTGGAGTAGGTCTTGGGGTACTCTCACAAAAAGGTTCATGTAACTTTAGCATGTGGGAGACCTCCATCAAGTGGTAAAGGATCCTAGTTGCTTCCACGAATGCCCAGATACAGGCTCGTTCATACACACTTGGTGGTCATGCTATAAAGTTCAGCAATTGTATAAGGGGGTTGCAGGCATGGCCTCAACTCTGTTAGATATCCAAGTAACAGCAAATATAGAAATGTGTCTTCTGGGCTTCCCCTCCCAAAAGTTATCGAAACCACTAAACAAGCTTTTACGATATATAAAGTTGGCTATGAAAAGCCATATTGCTAAGCAGTGAAAATCAAATATACTGAATTTACAAGTGGCTATAAATAAAACTATACAGCTATAAATAAAAGGATGGAAGTATGGTGGCCGTGGCTGCAATCTCCTAATTGTAGACCTAGCATATGAAACAGACAACCAGGATGAGTTTCTGATGCAATGGATGGAGGGGGACCTGGTATTCGGCGAGAGTCGGAGGAAAAGAAAACAACAGGTAAATGCCTTTTCACAAAAAGTGAGTGTCGGGTCTAGTCGGCAAATTTTACTGTTTGACAGCTACACTAACCCCCCTGTCTTTTTGTTGCCCCCCCCCCCCCCACCCCCAGTTGTTATTCAAAATGTTAGAAATTTCTACTAAAATGAAAAAGAAAAAATTCAAACTTGGGTATAGAAAACCGAAAGAGTGGCAATGGCGAGGCATAAGCTTTTCCATGTAGTCAAAGGCTTCGGTGTGTTTATGTGGGTTTTGTTTTACTTTTCTTCATCTTATGGTTCTGTATTAAGAAAGCTAAATATGCTTCTGGTAGTTACAGGTATTTTTACGTAATAAATATATGCATTTCATAACTTTTTTACTTAATTTTAAGTCATTTTGATTGCTTTGCTATGTATTAAGTATTTTTTGACAAATAGAAATATACATATTCTGAATATGAAAAGTTCACACTCCTTTCCATCACCTTGTAAAAGGAACAACGTAAAGCAGACACATTTTGAAATCACAGTGAGGTATTTTGTTAATATAAGCTTTTGAACATAATTTGGGTACTTTTCAGTTTAATGTGTTCATATTTTCACTCTCTGATGTAAGTATTCATGTGACAACAGTCCTGATGAGGGAGAAGCCTGTAATAAAACACTGTGCTACTTGCTTCTCTTTCTCCCCCAAAGGAGCCTTGCAAAGTCTTCCACAAAGGAATGCCTTTTCTGTGCCAGTTCAAGACAGACCAGGGGCCTCATTCCATTGAGAAATTGCAAGTTACTGGAGCCCGTAATATAGGCCGTAAACTAATTTGCTATTTAATTTGCAACTTTTTGTGAGCCGCGGGTTACAGGCTGAAAATCCCTGCTGTTGTTACAACCGTAACTAACACCCCATCTAAGACTTTGATCTTTCACGTCTGCAAGAGTTATAATCAATAAAATCCCAAATCGCTATTCAACTGCTACAATACCGCAAGCCCGCAAATGTTTTCACACTCATAAATGGCAAATGTAGAAGAAAATCCTAAGGGTACCAGATGGGACCCGCAAAGGGCTTAAAGACATGTAGCACTGTAAATGCATATCACATATATAGTTTTGAGCATGAGAGTTGTTGCTAACTCTTGCGGGCTCGCGCAGCGAGCCTGCGGCCCTCGCGACGCAATATTTACGTCAGAACAAAAAGAAAATACGAAACACGTCACGACCCATTACGACCTAGCAAAAATCGGCCGCAACCCGCGCACATCAAAACATGAAAAATACAACAAATACATGCAACAAATACATAAAAAGCTTACTTACAGGAAGAGGGGGCACCCAGGACCTCGAAAACTAAAGTTACACCTCAATTTAACTCAAAATAAAAGAGTTAAGACACTAAAAAATTCTCTAAGCAAGAGAAAAAATGGCCACTGAAAAAAACGAAAACGATGCTACAGCAGTCTAAAGACGCAAAACACCTACGTTTTTGCCGAAAAACACCTACGAGATTAAAAAACAAGGACGCAACCCGCGCGACCCCAAAAACATTACAAACACAATAAATACAAACAACAAACACATAAAAAGCTTACCCACAGCAAGGGAGGCACCCAGGACCTCTGCAAGTCAAGTTACACCTCGATTTAAGTACAAATTTCGGAGTTTAGGCACCCGGAAATCACCTAAGCGAGAGAACAAATGGCCGCCGAATAAAACAAAAACGAGGCTAAACGACCCTAAACACGTAAAACACCACCACAAACACGCAAAACACCACTAAACAGCTACGGATCTTTCAAGAAAGTTGGACGACATCGAAAACGAAAGACGCTATATCAGCTACAGCCTCATACCACACATTAGCCGCTATTTTAGAACAATAACTTATACAATGCGGAAGTACACAGCTACACTAACGGATTTGTCTCGCGCACACACACTATTACACTCCACACATTCATCACGTTTACACAGCATCTCCACAGCACTAATGCTGCAGCAACATCAAAACAGATTGTCAGCTCTTCAACAGAATGCTTCCTGCATATATTACTTCAAAATAGGTAAAGTATATTCATTTATTAATGTATTATTTATTTTATTATTATACACCAAACAGCATTAGCTCACTTACAATTTCATTGCCGTCATTTTTTGACGGGCAATATTCTAGTAGAAAATAAATACGGCACTGTAAATGACGGGGAAAGAGAGGAAAGACATTATAATTAATTGCACAACAGTCTCAAGCTTGCAAATCAGCAATCGAAAATAAATTATTCTTAAGTTTTATTACGGGGTTATATCGATCTTGGGAATCAATAAGTTAATACAGTACATATCAGGCCACCCATATGGACTAGAACAATATTGGAATTAATTTTTATTATTGTGTATTTTGTGGTTTTACGATTGCATATCGGACCTCTAAACGCTAATTTATTGACATGTAATCTCCATCTTATACTGTAATGATGAAGGTCTCATTTTGTATTGGCTGCTTCTAAATCGGTAGTTACGGCCTTGCTGAATTGATCATGATCCCGCTCTGAAATGCTACATGCAGGCTTGTTCAATTGAATTGCTCCGCCTGTATACCATGAGTTGTGGCCTTGCAATTGAATAAGGCTTCTGGTCTGGTCTCAAGGGCTATCCCTGTTTATTTGTATGTAGTTTTGTAATGCAGATGCTGTGATTCAATTATTGTTATTTTCACGATTGTTATCTTACACTTGTTCTTGCAAACACAATGGTGCATCCTGCATATTTGGCCTTAATGTCTTAATTACATTGCCTTTTATTATTTTGCAAACAGACTAACTGAATTACCAGGGTCTTTTTGTTCTCCAATGTATATAAGCCCATGTGTGTTTCAATAAAGTCCATTGCCCCTTTTGAAAGTATATGAATTTAGCAGCTGTATTTCTGAGGGGTGTTCAAGACTTTTTTAATAACGTGTTCCCGTCGAGCTACCCAAGAATTCTGTTCTCCGCAGATCCTGAAGCAAGTCTCCTTCCAAGAGAGTCCCTTGCACCGATCCATGTTTGGCTTTTTGATCTTTTCCTTCCTCTCCCTCAGAGGAGGATCAATGGTTGTTCTTTGAAGTGTTCTCATCTTAAAGTAAACATTGCACCAGGCAAATGATGTCTCTGTGTATGAGCTTTGTCTACTGTAATATTGTCCTCCCCTAAAAAAAAGCAATGCAAGCAGTCAGTGGCTTTGCATTGAGGGTGGGGCAGGAGTGAGTCAAAGAGGACAAAATGGATGCCTATAATATCCCAGATATTATTAGGTTATCTCTGAACTACTCAGAGGGAATCTGCCCCCTGGGACAGAATACACCTCCTGGATTGCAATATGAGTCATTAGCCACTTGGTTATCCATGTGGCTTGTTGCTACCTCTTGGAGAAACAATAGAAGGTGAATGAATGTGAAACCAGTAACAGTCGCCATTCTGGGTCACCACATGGTGGCCAGTAAAGCATGTTCTTTGGTGAAGGCACATATTAAAACATCAGGGCACTGTAATGTCAGTCTGTACAGTTATTATGAATTCCCAAATCACATAACATAGAAACCTATTATCATAGACATAATACACAGTGGGAAATGACAGTGTAGTTGGGGAGCAGAAGTGTGATTATGAGTGGGCAACATTATCTTCACAGTATTTATAATTCCTCTAGCACCTGGCAGTAACAACATTGAGCATATCTTGTCGGCCCTAGGTTAGTTAATTACTAGGAGCTCTGGCTCTCTGGATGGAATCAAGGGCTTAGTGTATCAGGGTGGCTAGCCTGGGTAGCCCTAGGGCAGACCAAACTACAAGTTTCCACCATCCCTCCGTGAGGGGACACATTAGAGTACAATATGGGGCTTCTTTAGGCACTGTTGGTGTGCTCTGGCCTGCTGTTTGGCTGAAAGGCAATCCGGTCATGGAGACTGAAGCTCTAGCTTAAAGTCTCCCCTGGCTTCCAAGTGAGCCAGTCACAGGAATGCCTGCAAGCCAAGTAAATACTAACAGGCCAACCACACAACAGCCTCACGTCTATGGAAAATAACATTGGAAAATCCTTCCCATAGACTTTCATTGTTACAGTCCCTGTTAGGTTTGACCATTTGCCTTTTACCATAATCCTCTTTAGGCTGGATTTAGGCAGGCCAAGCAGTTAAAAGTGGGGTTCAGAAGGGTCTCCATATTTTTTGGCAAATAGGTGTATGCTATTTTTTGAGTATAAGAAAAATGAACAACCCCTTCTACCTTTATTTAATGAAAATTATTATTATTATTATTATTATAGTTCATTTATAATGCACCAATATACTCTGTAGCGCTGTACATAAGTTAAGTTCAGACAAAGATAAATACAAATTAACAAATAGCAAAGCAAGGAGGGCCCTGTCTTTGAGCTAGGAACCCAATGCCCGTGGTGCATTCCCAAAGTACTTAGGATAGAAACTCGAAGACTTACAATCTAAGGTATAGTGAGTGGTAAAAGTGGGGGAGAGAGGTGATTAGCGTGATAGGGTGGAAGGTGATACACTTCGTTAAAGAGATGCATTTTAAGTGATGTTTTAAATGTTTTGAGGCAAGAGGAGGCACTATGAAGCAGGCAGTACCGGATCTAACTTTTTGAAGCCCCTAGGCAGTGAAGTGGAGGAGCCCCTGCATGTGCTTGCTTAAAGTATGCATGCACTTATTTTTCACTTGTCTGAGCTATCACTCTTTTGCTGTGTGAGTAAATTACAGACATTTCCCCATAACAGATATTTTTACAACATGGATACTCTTACACATGCCAAGGTATTAGTTGTTTATTAAATGCATTTTATAGTGGACCATATTATTTATATTTGTCTATGGAAGGGCAGAGAGCATATGTTACACAAACATATATCATGATCACTTATATCTCCAATAAAAACTGAGTAATTATAAGTAGTTAAAGGGCAACTGGACAATGATAAAGAAATTGTTTGGAAAAATGGAGTGTAACTAAGAGCATGAGTAATCAGAAAAAAAATCATAAAGCTAGTTTCTAATTAGATAAAATACATTTTAATGCCTCTGCTGCCTCTGCTGGCCCCTACCAGTTTAACATTTCACCAGCTTACACTGAGTTCCCTACATATACATGTAATCTTATCATTGGCCAATACACATTTTGGTGCCTCAAATGTTAGACCTGTTTCTGGATATATTTGACCTGCTGATTCCAAAAATTCCTATCAGCTCTAGTTTTTGAGGTACAGAACATATGCCATATACCACTTTATATTTATGCTACAAACTTTCTAGTTATTTGACACACAAGAAGCTCCTTTTGTAAGACTAACGAGAATAGGGAATGCCAGGACAATCCCACATAAGATTTCGACAATAGTCTGCCATCATGGAATCTGGCTTCCATTGGTTTTATGTCTTGGTGAAATATTTATCCTTGCTTAAGCCACCAAGGTTCTCTGGAAGGCAATCTAAGTGACTGTGCAGATAATGGACTTTAACACTCATGTTACAGCCAGGCCTGTTGAAATTAAAGAGCATATCCTCTACTAATTGTGTGTAGTAGTTGGCCTTCTTGTTGCCAAGAAAGTGTTTCACAACAAGAACAAATGAAGACCAGGCACATGATTTTGTTTTTATTCATTGATGCTATGAAATGTGGGCCATTTATAAGTATCTGTGGACCATCGAAAATTCTTTATTTTTAGGCGCTATGTATTCAATGCACAAAGGGTCTTTATTCAAAGCCTTTACAAACTTTATATGTAGTGGAGGCAGTATGATTCTATCTCAAGTCACCAAAGGTTCATTAATTACATTTTGTCCTCCAACCAATATATATTCCCTCGGAGGCCAATCCTTTCTTTCCCAATGTTCATGTTTGTCTCTACTATCCCATATCTATATCTAAGAAACTAGAGCTAATGGAGTCTGAATCAGCCTCCACCTCCGCAAATGCAGGCTCTCGCTTTGCGAGGTCCGCATTTGCGGCCTGCAATGAGCCTTCGGTTAATTGCAGTTTATGTCCACCTCCGAAAATGCGGCCCTTTGCTTCGCTTTGCGAGGGACGCAGTTCTGCAAGCTCGGTTCGCAACTCGCAGTTTGACAATTATAATATGTGATTAAATGTAACTTATTAATTATTACATTAATGCACACATATTCAGGTAGGTTCTCCTATAATCATATTAATGTGCACATATTCAGGTAGGTTCACCTATACAGTTGCAAGCAAAAGTATGTGAACCCTTTGGAATGATATGGATTTCTGCACAAATTGGTCATAAAATGTGATCTGATCTTCATCTAAGTCACAACATTAGACAATCACACTCTGCTTAAACTAATAACACACAAAGAATTAAATGTTGCCATGTTATTATTGAACACACCATGTAAACATTCACAGTGCAGGTGGAAAAAGTATGTGAACCCCTAGACTAATGACATCTACAAAAGCTAATTGGAGTGAGGTGTCAGCCAACTGGAGTCCAATCAATGGGATGAGATTAGAGGTGTTGGTTACAGCTGCCCTGTCCTATAAAACACACACACCAGTTCTGGGTTTGCTTTTCACAAGAAGCATTGCCTGATGTAAATGATGCCTCACACAAAAGAGCTCTCAGAAGACCTACGATTAAGAATTGTTGACTTGCATAAAGCTGGAAAGGGTTATAAAAGTATCTCCAAAAGCCTTGCTGTTCATCATTCCACGGTAAGACAAATTGTCTATAAATGGAGAAAGTTCAGCACTGCTGCTACTCTCCCTAGGAGTGGCCGTCCTGTAGAGATGACTGCAAGAGCACAGCGCAGACTGCTCAATGAGGTGAAGAAGAATCCTAGAGTGTAAGCTAAAGACTTACAAAAGTCTCTGGCATATGCTAACATCCCTGTTAGCGAATCTACGATATGTAAAACACTAAACAAGAATGGATTTCATGGGAGGATACCACAGAGGAGGCCACTGCTATCCAAGCAAAACATTGCTGCACGTTTACAGTTTGCACAAGAGCACCTGGATGTTCCACAGCAGTACTGGCAAAATATTCTGTGGACAGATGAAACTAAAGTTGAGTTGTTTGGAAGAAACACACAACACTATGTGTGGAGAAAAAGAGGCACAGCAAGTGTAGAAGTAGGGTGGTGGGAGCATCATGGTTTGGGGCTGCTTTGCTGCGTCAGGGCCTGGACAGATTGCTTTCATCGAAGGAAAAATGAATTCCCAAGTTTATGAAGACATTTTGCAGGAGAACTTAAGGCCATCTGTCCACCAGCTGAAGCTCAACAGAAGATGGGTGTTACAACAGGACAACGACCCAAAGCATAGAAGTAAATCAACAACAGACTGGGTTAAACAGAAGAAAATACACCTTTTGAAGTGGCCCAGTCAGAGTCCTGACCTCAACCCGATTGAGATGTCGTGGCATGACCTCAAGAAAGCGATTCACACCAGACATCCAAGAATATTGCTGAACTGAAACAGTTCTGTAAAGAGAAATGGTCAAGAATTACTCCTGACCGTTGTGCACATCTGATATGCAACTACAGGAAACGTTTGGTTGTAGTTATTGCTGCCAAAGGAGGTTCAATCAGTTATAAAATCCAAGGGTTCACATACTTTTTCCACCTGCACTGTGAATGTTTACATGGTGTGTTGAATAAAAACATGGCAACATTTAATACTTTGTGTGTTATTTGTTTAAGCAGACTGTGATTGTCTATTGTTGTGACTTAGATGAAGATCAGATCACATTTTTTGACCAATTTGTGCAGAAATCCATATCATTCCAAAGGGCTCACATAATTTTGCTTGCAACTGTAAGAGCCACATGATCATACCTTCTAGTGAACAGTTCGTCTTGATTTCTTTAAGTACTGATTTATTGGGACTCTAAGTATTTTTTGGCAGCACCACAATTTAAAGGCATCATTACTACAGTACTCAGCCTTCTTTATGGTGCAGTGCTCACATCCTTATGTTACTAATGCAAATGCCATAGTTCTAACTATGTGGACCTTTGTTAATAGTTTAATATTTTTACTTTTTGCTAGATTATCCAAGCCTGCCATAGCTATCCTCCCCAGAAAGAAACGTCTTTTAATTTTATTACTACAGTCACCATCTGCCAAGATCTTGGTTCCTAGGGAAAAAAATCTGTCTCTGCCTCCATTTCTTTCCCATCTATTTGCCAGGAAATGAGATTGCCATTTGACATGATCTTCACATTTTTAACGTTGAGCAGCAGACCAACTTTTGCACTCTCTTCTTTTACCCTCATCAGTAAATCCTTTAGATCCTCTTCACTTTTAGCCATCAAAGTAGTATCATCAGCGTCTCTGAGGTTGTTGATATTTCTTCCAGCAATCTTGATTCCAGCTTTGGATTTATCTAGCCCGGACTTGCTCAACATCAAAAATATGAATTTCCTGGCAAATATATGGGAAATAAGTGGAAGCAGGGACAGATTTTATTGTCCTGAGATCCAAGATCTCGGCAGATGGTGACTGTAGTAATGAAATTAAAAGATGTTTGCTTCTGGGGAGGGAAGCTATGGCAAGCTTGGACAAGCTAGCAAAAAGTAAAGCTGAATAAATAAGGTGATAATATACAATCTTGAACCATTCTATTGTCCCTTGTTCGGTTCTGACTGTGGCATCTTGGTCAACATACAGATTCTTCACGGGGAGGAAGAGATGATCTGATACTCCCATCTCTTAAAGAACATGCCACATGTTATTGTAATCCACACAGTAAAAGTTTTTAGAATTGTCCATGAAGAAGAAGTAAATGCTTTTCTGGAACTCTCTTGCTTTCTCTATTATGCATTGGACATTTGATATCTTCTGCCTCTTCCTCTGCTGAACCTGTCTTGCAATCTGGTAGTTCCCAGTCCATATATTGTTGCAGTCAAGCTTGTAGAATCTTAAGCAATACCTTGCTGGCATTTAAAATTAGTGCAATTGTGAATAGTTCAATTGGCATTCCATCAACTCCTGCTGCTTTATTATTAGCAAGATATCCTAAGGCCCATCTAACTTCACTCTCCAAGATGTCTGGCTACAGCTCATTGGACAAACTATTAAGGTCATCGCTGCTGTTAAGATCTTTCCTGTGATATCTCCTGTTTAGATCTGCAGTGTATTTCTGCCACCTCTTCTTTATCTGATCTTCTTCTGTAAAGTCCCTGCATTTTTTTCTTTTATCACACCCACTTTGGCATGAAAGATGCCTTTGAGGTCCCCAATCTTTGTGAAGAGATCCTTTATTTTACCCATTCCTTTATCTTCTTCGATCTTTTTACATAGCTCATTGTAGTATCTCTAACGGTCTATCTCCTCTACCTTTGGCTTTCCTTCTTTCCTGAGCTATTTTCAAAGCCTCATCAGATAGCCAGTTTGCCTTCTATCTTTCCATTCTTTGTTACTGTTTCCTGGGTAATGTTGCAAACTTCAGTCCAAAATTCCTCAGGAATTCTATCTTCCATGTCTAGTGCCTTACTTTACCTCCACTGCATATTCACATTGGGATATTATTTATTTTGCATTTATTTGGTCGAATGATTTTCGCTCTTTTCTTCAGTTTAATTTTGAACTTTGCAATAAGAAGCTCATGGTCTGAGCCCCAGTCAGCTCTAGCTCTTGTTTTTGCCGATTTTATAGTGCTCCTCCATCTTTGGCTGCAAAGTATATAGTTAATCTGATTTATATTTTGTCCATCTGGTGATGTCCATGTGTAGAGTCGTTTTGGAGGTTCTTTGGAATGGTTTGCTATGACCAGGGAATAATTTTGACAGAATTCTAATAATCTCTGACCTGCTTAGTTTTGTAATTCAAGGCCAAACTTGCCAGTTATTCCAGGTGTCTTTTGGTTCTCTACGTTAGCATTTAAATCTCCTATGATGATCGTAACATCTTTTCTTGGTGTTTTATCTCTGACCTATTGAATATCATCGTAGAACTGGACAATGTCAGCCTCTTTAGCATCCATGGTTGGAGCATAGACTTGGATCACTGTGATAATAAATGTCTTGTCTTGAATTTGAATTCAAATAATTCTGTTATTTATTGGGTTGTAACTGAGCACTGCTTGCTTTGGCCAATCTTTGTTTCTCCGATGGGATTCTTGACCACTGGTCTTTGGTGGTCTGGTGGTTGTCTGGTGTGAAATGTCCCATTCCAGTTAATTTAAGTTCACTAATTCCCAGGATATCAATGTTTAACCTTGTCATCTCATTCTTGACCACATCTATTTTGCCTTGGTTCATAATTATGAAATTCCAGGTTCCTATGCTGAATTGTTCTTTGCAGCAGCAGACTTTGCATGCCCTTCCAGACACATCCACAGCTTGGTGTCCTTTCAGCTTCGGCCCAACCACTTCATTAGATCTGGTGCTACTTGTATTTGCCTTCTGCTTTTGCTCAGAAATGTAGTAGACACCTTCTGACCTGAGCGGCTCACATTCCATATCGTCTCTGGTTCTGTCTGCCCATAACGTTTTCTTAGTAAGGTTACTGGAGTGGGTTGCAGTTTCTTTCTCCAATGGATCGTGATTTGTCTAACCTCTCTGCGATGACCTGCCATTCTTGGCTGGCCCTACATGGTATAGCTCACATCTTCAAGCACAAATCCCTTGACCACGACAAGGTAGCGAACCAGAAATATTATAACTATAATTAAAATTATAATTAATTCAACTATAATTAAACAAATGTGCAGTACACATTTAGCACTATACAGGGGTAAGTTGAAGTCAAAATAATATAAACACAATGAAGAAAAAAGAATGGAGGGCCCTGTATTTGAGACTAAAATCAAATGTACACAGAGCTTTCACTTAAGCACATAGCAAGAATAAAAACTTGCAGACTTACAATCTAAAGGGTATGGAAGTGGTATAGAAGTTTACAGATGTGATGTGTATATTAAGGCTGAAGTTGATAAGCTTTTAGTTTTTAGTGAGTGTTTGGAGCAAGGCAAGAATATATAAATGTACATATAAATACATAAATAAATAAATATTAACCCAGGGATACCTATAATCATAAAGTATTAATAGCCAGTCACACAGAATACCCATAATCAAGTAAATGACCTGCCTCGAAAAATAAATACAACTAAAAAGCTACTTTCTACCAATATTTACTTATAATTTTTTTGGGTGAAAAACATTATACTGTATAATCTTACTTATCCTGCCTCTGTTCAAGTGATGCAGTTTCTGCCTCTGCTCTCAGCAGGAAAAGCATGGGATGAGTGAACAGTGATAATTCTATACTCTACTTCCAGACGGTCAGTGGCTAGTATTTTGTTTTTAAATAAATGAAAGTCAATTTTTAGGGAGTTTTAAGCTAAAAAAACGGCATCCCTAGGCATCTGCTGTTTGACTAAATGGTAATCTGGCCATGGAAGGAAGCACCTGGCAATATCTGCAGATTACTGCAGTTTCTGATCACATTTACAAAATCTGGAGACTACGGGTGATCTGATAACTTTAAAAAGGGAATAGATATATTTTTTAAATAAAAAGGGCATTTAAGGTTATCTTGGATAATTAGAGAGAGAGTACTGATCCACGGAGGAGTCCGATTGCCAGTATCTGGGGTCAGGACGGAATTTAATATTTTTTCCCCCTTTTGAGACAATTGCCAAAGTTTCACTGGGATTTTTTTTCTGTTTGACTTCCTTTGGATAAATTAACAATTAATACGCTTATTGCAAATCAGAGAAGATCTAAAAAGGTTGAACTTGATGGACTAAAAGTATTTTATCAACCTTAGTTACTATGTAACTATGTAACTATGTAACATCCACCTCTTCTTGGGACACAAGGGCAAATACTTATGCTAAGAACAATGCTAGTCCTCTATTTTATTTTCAATTTTATATTAAGATAGTTAGTTGCAGTAGATCATAGAGAAAGCACATAATTTTTTACATTGTTGCTTCTTTAATACTGTTCATTCAGGAGTGTTTCACTGGCTTTATCAATGACCACAATTTCTTGTGAAAATTAAAGCAAATCAACAATTAGCCCCATTAAATTTGCCCAGCGCGTAAAACCGTAGCCCAGCAAGACTCGTGGTTATTAAATTGGCCACGTAAAGTAAGCCATAGACGATCTGCGGGTTTGGAGCGAAAAAAGTCTACTGGACGTGAAAATTTGAACTGCGCGCCGGCAACTCCTTTGATCTGTAAAGCCTGTAACTGCTACATTCCAATTTCGCTATTAAATTGCAAAAAAATTCAAAAGACGCCATGGCGTTCAAGCCGTAACCCGCAAATGGGGGCCAAAACATTATGGGCTCGCAAATAGTTTGCAGACAACTATTAAACACTCTAAAGGACAATAGAAACACCCAGTGCATTGTAAAAATATAGTTTTTGTCATATTGGAATGGTCATGCATATGCCAATATGAAAACTCATACTGCAACATGCACAAATCAATTAAAGACACACTACCTGATTAACTAGCAACACAAAAACATGAAACTCATGCCACATTAACCCTTTCTCACTCACAGAGGCACGATTGTGGACCACAGCTACTGGCCATATTTCACCACCACATCACATAGATCAAGTACCCGGTGAAAATGTTATTATTTGTTGGTAAGTCCTTCAGTCGTGTCCGACTCTTTGTTATCCCATGGACTGTAGCACATTTAGCTAGGTCTCTGGCTGTGCTGTTCCACAAGGTTTGCATGCCAAAGATACTGTATTGGGTTCCCAGTTCCTTCTCTAGTGGACTGGGATTTGTCTGACCTCTCTGCTATCACCTGCCCACCCACACTGGCCCTACATGGTATAGCTCACAGCTTAATTCAGGTACACAAGCCCCTTCACCACCACCACTTAGCAATCCACACTAATGTAAATGGATGAATAGCAGAACATAATGTGAGGTCACCAAATTGGAATGGCTATACATCTTGGCACATGGCCACCGTCAAAGGCGTAGGACTTACCAGGACTTACCAGGATAGGCATAGCAGAGATTAACCCTGATGGAGATGACTTGGATGCCTCTTCAAAGCCTCCATGTTTTTGCGGTCCCTCCTGATGGTTTACAGTAGATTAGTGTGGTGTATATTCCCCTAGTCTGCTTTAGCATTGCTAAGTGGTGGTGGTGAAGGGGCTTGTGCACTGCAATGGAGCTGTGAGTTATACCATGTAGGGGCACTCTAGGTGGGAATGTCATAGCAGAGAGGTCAGACAAATCACACTCCACTAGAGAAGGAACTGGCAACCCACTCCAGTATTATCTGTCATATTCATTTTAGGCCCTCAGGGGAATGTTCATACTCCTGTGTATTAACCCTTTGTTATTATTATATTTGATATTTAGTATAATATTAGATCTAATGCTATTATAACTATTATTATTTTTATATATATTTATCTATTGCATTTTAACTAGGGCTCATTAATTTACATCTATAGGAATGGGACACTAATGTGATGCATGTGGATGTCCCATAACCCCAACCAATGAAAACACACAGATACGGTTAAAACGGTATAACAAAGCTTTATTTTATACACAGACCACATGAACTGTGCATTAATATCATGGATGTGGTGTGGGCGGATCCCGAGAGATCAAGAGTCTATTGGGAAAATGAGATACCTACATGGGGTAATGTCATAGTCTAGAATAAGGGTCACGTGTGGTCACTACACCACTGCAACCGGAATCTGATGAAAAAAAGGATCATCAGAAATCACTCCATTTAATTGAAGAAATTATTAATGTGCATAGCACTTACAACTGGTCTACATCTGCTTAATGAAACAGATGATTCGACCTCTGGACTGTGTAATCCAATCCAGTTTCACACATACAGTGTGGTGACAAAAAAAATAAAAAATAAAAATGTTGGAGGAGGATAAATAAAACTAATCAACATGCATGTACAGTACAGTATTAAAAAATGTAACTGTAACAATATACCTATTCACCTGATTCCCATCTGCAAGCTTTACTAACTATTAGCTAGGTTTCTGGATAACCAGAAATATGAGCAAATAGCCATTAATACGGAGATGACACAAAGGTCAGCAGCCAGATTCAATGTCACTTATATCAGACCCAAGGATCTCTTCTCAGACTGATATTAAGGTCAGGATCACATGCTTCACTAGTGCATATATTAATGCTGGCGGTCATTAACATGCCATTGTGAGACTTTGCAAGTCGACCGCCATAGAGGTATTAGTCTACATTTAAGCTAACAACAATCATATATGAGATATCTGGCTATATTATTGCTTTAAGATTGTGGGAGCTACATGTTAAGGAGGGGCTGTCATTGCAGAGGCACTGGGAAAACCTTACACCTCATACATTTCCTCCACAATGCTTGCAGATGCAGAAGATGCATTTATGGACCTGAAATGTACCGAAAACCAAACAAGAGAAGAAAACAAAACAAAATAAGGCCTGAAAAAATCACAGGGCCAGCAGCATCTCTTTTCAACAGCATTCCTCAGTGACCATCAATTGGTGACATGTTATACAGAACCCTACTTATCCACAGAGAAGAGTATCATGGACCATGTGATGGGCGGTAGCCATCTGCATACAAAATATCCCCATCACAGAGGCCAAAATCCAAGACTCTGTAGCCTGGCTAGATTAAGTTAACAATGTGACCAATTCATTGTCACTGAAGAGTGCTGTTGAGAAGGCGCAAACATGTCCATAGCCCCTATGTCCTCCCCCACCTAGCCACAGGGCCCACATCCTCCACAGCTAGCTGCTGTCTTCCTGATGGTGGGGGGGGGGGGTGTAGGCAACCTCTGGGAGGCAACTGCACCCAAAGTGGTGGGAGGAGAGGAGGGGCTGGGCTGCAAGTCCGATCCGTAGCAGCCCAGCCAGATAGGACTCTGTCATTAGATGATGCCTCCTCTCCTCTCTATAGTGCCTTGCTAGGCTGCGCATAACCTCCGCATGAATGGCAGAGATGCTGGCCTGGATGCCCTGTAGACAGTCCAGTTGCTGGCGCATGAGGGCCAGCATCACCGCCTGTGCAGCCTGTCTTGGTGGTGATGGTGGGGGTAGGGATGAAGGTCTTTGAGGAGGGGCTGGGTTAGGAGGTGGAGGTGATGGAGTGGGGAGGGTCTGGGGCCTGTGGTAATGCTGGTGGTGGTGTTGGTATGCCCCATGGTGGTGGCGGCCAGGCTAGCACACTGCTTTATGGGGAAGGAGGTGGTGGCTGGCTGGTGTCCTGGCCGAAGGTCCAGTTGGAGGGCCCGGACGAAATTGTCAGTCTTTGGAGGAGGGGGGTTGTAGGGTCAAATCCCGGCGGTGTTGCTGGAGGTCCGATCAGTGACCCCACCAAATGACCTCCTCCTTCCTTCATCCTCCCCCTCCGCCAGTCTGTCAAGAGAATGGAATAGAGATCTTATCTGAATCCTGGGTTGCTCCATTCCATCCAAGTGTATTCCATGTATGAACAAGAGTATTTGCTGACATTAAAACAAAATTCAGTATAATTGTTAAACATGAAAAGATTATTTGCATAAACTTTCTAAAACATTTTGCTCATAACCAAGTGAGATCTTCAGGACATATTATAAATGATATTTATGTAGTCCTTTGTGGATGTGGAAATGTCATTATATTTAATGAGCCAATTAGGACAATAAAAAAAGACCAATGATGTCAGACATTTCAGACCTGACACATATAAATTTAGTTGTTTTGTTCCTGTTTGACAGGACGAAATATTTAGTATTAGGAAAAATGGCTTTAATTTTTGTAGGCATACGTATCATACAATGGGCAAAATATGTAATAATAATCTTAACCTGATTCACTGAATTGATGACAATACACGAGCAATGTACATTAGTGTAAGTATACTATTTGCAAATGTGCACTGAAGATTCTGTTTTGTGTACTTATATTTGTCTCTCTCTCTCTCTTTATAGCATGAGAAACTCAACAAGTACCTGCTCTATATGTAAATTGATTTGTCATCCTTTATTTTTAGCATCTGAAACTGGTTTAGGAGGTAAAAATCTGGCAAGCTGTCCTATCAAGCTAGCATTTAAAGGATTTGCAGGTGTGAGGGTTTTATGAAAAATAGAATACACATACTGGTTGTAAAATATATCAAATATTAATGGATATATTTATGTAACTAATATTTTACAGCATAAATGCACATATATAATCTGCTTCTTCTTTGTTTTTGAGAACAGGAAGAACTTGACAATTAAATTATATTAGTAACTTTACAGCTTTTGTTTGCATCAAATATTTAAAAAAATACAGTTTTTATTTATTTTTTTAAATTGCTGTTTTCTTTTACTTATTCTGAAAAACAAATATTTCCCAGTAAGTTCAGAATCTAAAAAAATAGATCAGCTGGTTTATATCATTAATATTTATATAATCAACATTAATAGACACCTCCCTCCTAATTACCTTAATATCATTCCAGCTGGTTACATTCCACATCCAAATGCATTTCAATTGAATACTGCCATTCAGAAGACCAAGCAATCGGTGCACTGTGTGGGTCTCAGCTCAGTGTCACCATGAAGACGTATTTGAGCATTGTCTGCATTATATCTTCTTTCATTGTGGAAGGTATGTGTTTTATCCAAAGCTGGAACACTCCATATTAAGTGACCATAGTAGTGACCATGGGCCTCATTCTATTATCGGCCGTAAATCGGCCGTAAGGCTGCGATTCCTTGCGGGGGTTCAGTTAACTCGCGATTCTATTATACGGCCCCGCAAGGATCTCCTTTTACGGCCGGCCGCATATCTTTGAACCGGCCGTAAGCTGTGAAATATAAAAACTGAAAAATAAATTCAAGCCTGCACTGTACAGCTCTGTAAATGCTAGGGATCATATTGGGGGACATGAGGATTAAAAGGAACCCACTCTCAAGCTTGCACATCTGCCCAAACCCGAGTTCAAATTAACTGTTTATTTTCCGGCTGCGGCGTGGGTGTGTCTGAGGTGCTCCAAGCACTCTGGACTTTTTACATGGATATTTTACGGATATTAAAAATAAAATATTTTACGGATTTGAGTACAGCATAATTATGTGCTATTTTTTCTAACACCAAAAATCCCTTTATAGTCTTCTCAAAGTGCAGGATGGCTTTATTTGAGCTATTTTATGTGCTTAATTGGTGCTAGCGAGACCTCTTTCCTGCAAGTAAGCTGCGGCTCGCTTTTAGCCTTGCAGAGAGGTTTCCCGGAGCAATTGAATTGCAAATCTCTTGCGGCCGTTTTAGATCAAAGGCTTTCCTCTGGCGCGAGCGGCCGCAAGAGATAGAAAGGCACCGGCCGCAAGCCTGCCGGAGCCTCCGGCCGTAAGGGAATAGAATAGCAGAATAGCTTGCGGCCGGTCCTTGCGGCCCCGCAACGGCTGCGGCCGCTAATAGAATGAGGCCCCATGTATTTGTAAGACTTCCCAAAAAGGTAAATAACAGTGTAAAACATAGCAATTAGTTTTAACTATAACATATATAACTAACATTTCTTTTTAATTCGGGTAATCGTTTATACTATTTAAAAATATAATAATAATGTAAAACATAACTTTTATTTTGTGAAATCTTACAATATATTAAAAATACTTGTGGTGTGCCACAGAATATGGATATTTTTCCTTTTTTGTATTGATTGTCTTATCTTATATTCCCCAAAACACTCCTATTATTGCATTGGGATTCACCTAATCTTGGAAACAAAAGAATGTAAAAAGAAATAAAACATACATTTAATTATATTTTACTAAGCATTTAGTCTTTGAAACACTGTATTTCTTTATGGTAAATAGAAATCCTACTTCAAACACTGAACAATTATTTTTTTAAGGTAAAAGGTGTATAGATGTTACATTGCTAAAACCATATTCTTCATATTCTTCTGCATTTCATCTGTTTCTTTTCATAAACCGTATTAGCTTTTATGTTAGTTATGTAATTGTAAATAATAATCTTGTACTGCAACTGAAAAATAATATATTTGAATGCTAAGTGATGGTATATTAAATCATCCTCTGCTCTACTATGCATAAAAATTAATAGGTACATTATAATTCTGTATGTACGTATTTTGGTATCATTAAAAGACTAATTTAGAAAAAGTACTGGTGTTATTTAAAAAAAAATGTGTAGGCTAAATATTGCTATTTTATGATCATGACTCAACCTTGTTCATTCTCCAGTCTACCTCGGCATGCCACTTTCTGTGGATCTCCAGGCTTATCCATTCTCATAGTGATTTAAGGAATTGGACAGAAGACTTTGTTCTTCAACGCTTAAATTAACATGCTGTGGATATATCAAAGATCATTGCTGTCGTCAGATTTTGGGGAATTTATATGAAAAAGTACATGATCTGGAGATAATTCTACTTCTTGTTAAATTATAGTAGAAATATGAGACATACAATTTTCCCCAAATTCTTGGAACTTATTAGATGTCTACCACATATGTAGCTGAGTACCTGGATCTAGACATCCTCTCCAACAATTTTCAGAATGAAGGTTTAAGTCAAATTTATATAACTGTGCCGGCACTAAGTACCACCTTTGTATTATTTTAAAGTGTGTTTCTATAAATGAGACACATTTAATAGTTTTTCCATTTTTTTCACATGCTTTAAACCAGTCTTCTTTATTAAATAATTTGTTTAAATCAAGTTGCCATTTTAACATGGCAGATGTTTTATTATCATCAATACTCGCTCTTATTAGCTTATATAGAATAGAAATCATATTTACTTTCCCATTTTTAAACATCTTTTCGAAAGGTGTCAATACCCTAGAATTCTCTAGATTGAATTCTGATTTGAGAATTGCCTGTTTCATAACATTGTATCTAAGACACAAATCTTTAGATAGATTATTTTCTTTCTGTAATCCATCAAAGGTTTTAAGGGAACCCTGATATCAATCCGCCAAAGTTGACAGATTTCCCTCCCAGTTTCCCATTATTTTAGGAAAAACTTTGTCATATAATACCTCTATCGGAACAGTAGGAGAAGACAAAGGCATACAATTATATTTCATATTGCACTGGTACCATACTCCCTAATTCTGAAGGACAAACAGGAACAACTTTAATCTATTTTGTTGAATGGTTCAACTTATGATCCTGTGTCAAGCATTTCTCTATCTGGAAGAAGGATAAGCTATAGTCTGGGCCACAATGCCTCAATATATGTGAAATATTTATTACTTTGTTATATTCAAATAAATTAGGAGAAGCTAGGCCTCCTTCAGCAATTGTTCTAACTATAATGTTCTATGTACATGATAACCCACTCTGAGAGCAACCTCTTTTAGCTCACTTGTGCCCTTCACAGGGAGAAATGTCCTGTAGTATATCAGTCTGGTCTCTCTCACTACAGTGACCCAGCCCCGAAATACCAGGCAATTCTACCCTGAACAGGAGAAACAGCAAACCCCACACGTACGTTTCAGCCTTCATTGGGCCTCGTCAGTGAGGTGTAGCTGAACTCCCACAGTGAGCAGAGGGTCCATGTCTTAAAATTGGTGGAGAAAAAAAGTCAATAGGATTCAGGGAAAAAAACTGCTTGCATTTTATCATATACCATATACTGTATCTAGTCTCTTCCCTCTTGCCTTGTCTCTCCCCTCACCCCATGGCTCTCCCCCTACCCTTGTCTCCCCTTCAAACATTAAGCCACACCTTAACTTTTCACAGTTGAAATTTCGATAAAAAGTGCAGTTTATTTTCAGGCCAATACGTTGAAGAGTCATAAAGTTCCAAATACCCTTTAATGACATTTAAATAGTGGTGTTAAGCAAGTATATAAAGAGAACAAAGATAGATGATTGAGTTAGCTAACCTAATCATTTATTTAATGATATCTAATTTAAAACCACTTTCTTTTATTGAAGTTTTAATTGATACCCAACTTGGGATCTTTACCATGCCCTTTCAAGTGAGGTTTGTTTATCAATGGTTTGTAGATACTAGAGAAAACAGAATCCATCTGCAAGACAACCATCTGATCTTCTTCTAATCATTCATTTTTTTCATAATGCACTATTGGGTTGGTTTTGGATCTTCATCAGATTTCACATTTTGGTTGGTGCTCTACCTTTGCCTGCTGCCAGATATGTTTCAGGGTTGCAGAGCAATTGCAAATGATATTAAACTTCATACAGTTAATTAATATTTACTCTTGCAGGAACCTGCCTGATGTGTGAAAGCTACACTACTATCGATGGAACGCCATCATCTGGACATCCTGTCAACTGTAGCACCTCTGTTACTAGCTGTATGAGTAGCGTGATGGTGATATCTACTGGTAGGTACCCAACATTCCCCAGTTAATTATATTCACATATGTCCACTGTCACAAAAAAGTCTAATGAACAATGTATTATTTGTTTATGAGATACAGAAACATGGAAGTTTATAAAACTGCTAGATTAGTCTTACTTTCCCATATTTGGCATTCTAATCCTAAGAAAATATTTTATCACCATATATTTCAGTTTCTACCATGATTTTGTCTTTACAAAAAGACTATTAAGCACCAACAATTATTAATTCATTGACTCCTAAAGACACAAGAGATGTTTGCTTTATATAGAGCATTTTATGACTTTGCTTTGAAAATTCTACAATACTTATTTGTTATCTGCCTTACAGATTTGTTATAAATTATCTTCTGCCCCGACCACTTTATTTAAAAGGATGCATTTTGATTTCACCAATAGCTGCATCAACATCAACGAACAGTATATCATCTCTTTATAAAAATGTAATGTAAAATACTTGGAAAATGAAAGCAATTGTGTAAGAGATAAAGACTTTAAAAATTACTGCTCATCCACATGAAAATAAAATCTGATATTATCTAATTAAATGCCCATATTTGAGTGTATTCTTTCAACGGTAAATTATTTAAAAAACAGCCTTTAATGGCACAGCTATTTCATGCAATTTTCTACAATATAGGGCTTCTCTATTAATATTTTATGAGACCTCCCTTATCTGGTATATTTTGTATGGTGGTGGAAACAGTGGAAACTTCTGCAGATAACAATATCTCTACTGTAAAATGTAGATTTTACAGATCTAATGTGTTCATTTACCCAAAAATAAGTTTTTGTAGAACAGTAATGGGCAAACATTTATTTACCACTATATGCCATGTTGTGACTGTTTATGCAATTGATAGGATCAGATTAGTGAGTAATCATGTATTCTGATGTGTGTATATATTATATCTGGGTACCAAGATATAATGAGAGAAAATAATGCACAGAAGTCAGAGTGCCATCAGAATAATCTCTGAGTTTAATTTTGGGCAGGGAGACCATTATATAGCATAAAACACGTCATAGCTAATAGCACAGTTCAAAATAGGGTCAAATACACCATCATAGTAGTTAGCCTACAAATATTTGCAAGCAAGTGTCTTTTTCTGTCTAACTCAGCAAAATATTCCTTATCACAATTAACGGCTTCCTATAGATATTTGCCGTCAGCAGTTGCAAGGTAAATAAAAGGAAGAGGAAACAGATGGTAAAGGAATATTACCTAAGCATTTCTACAGATAACCTTCTTGAACATTCTAGTAAGATACAAGGAAAAAACAAGCTGATATACTTTTATAATCATGATATTTTTAGCCAATAAACTCATAATAAAGAAATTATTATCTAACAACAATTTTTAGCTACATACAAATATATAGGACCTCCTGTACTAAATGTGCTGGAGTGCACCTGGACATGGTAAATCTGAGTACATATGAGCATTATAAATAACATGAATGACAAGGTTCTCTGAGAGCTCTCCAATATCCTTTGATCATCTGGTACACATTGTGTTTTTGGCCTAACAGAGAGAAGGTATTATCCAAGCAGTAAAAATGAGAATTAATTAGTGGGGTGGAGGTGCAGGTGATAGTTAGCAGTAATATAGTGATTGCAGATATACAATATGTTGGTGATTTACTGTTATTGTATCTATTCAAGAATAAAGCCATTTTTATCTTTAGATAAAACTAATATTACAATTGTGGAAAAGTCATGTTCAACAATACCTTGGATTTGCGAATTGTCCTACACAATGAATCTAGACATTATCCATATGCGTGCCAAGGCTAAGTGCTGTGACTCAGACATGTGCAACAAGGAAGTGCCAAAAGGTAAGTTAAAATAGGATATTCCAGAACTCAGAAAAACTATTTTACAAGTATAAAGTAAAGTAAATAATCATACATTATGACCATCAGGTGAATAAAGATGGGAATCCTACATAGAGACCAATAGAATGAGGGCCATGAGGAATCCTGATTTGTTTTAATGTGTAACTGTAAGCAGTGTCAACACCAGTGTGTTACATGTCTACATTGAGATTGGTTATATGATCAAACTGTCTTCACTCATGAACCCTTTTCAGGCATCATGCATTGTCGGCACAAGACACAATATCTAGGTTAAAGATGGTTGTAAAATGTTGGCAAAGGATATTCAGTCATTAAAAAATGTATATTTAATTTGCCAGTAGCTTAATGCTGGTAAATGCACACTATCCTTCCAGAAAAAAAAAAATAATTGTGAGGTATTAATTCTCGCAATAAAAGAAAAAAAATATATCTGTATATACTTTATTTTAGAAGGCAAGGAGGCCTAAGCCAATAAGTGTTTGATGTAAACATTCAAACGTATTAAAACTTTACTCATTTAGTATGGATAAAATGAGAAAAGCATAGACTTTCTCTTTGGTCTCCTAAATGTACTTTTAAAAAATACTATGATGGCACAGTGCTTGTGTACTTAACAAATGAATATTTTTGTATTACCTTGAACTGGATGGTGTACTGTGTTTGAGTTGTTAAGCTATGATTTTCTACTAGTTGATGAAAACATACAATGCTGTTTTCTTCTGTGTGTGTATACAGTAAATACTAATCAATATCTCTCTTACTTCTCAGTTGCCCCGAAAAACGATACAAAAAATGGGATGCAGTGTAATTACTGCTTTGAAGAGGGATTGAACGATTGTAAATCTGTACGGCTTATGAATTGTACAGGCCTGCAATCTAAATGTATTAAATTCTCTGGAAGGCTAAGTACTGGAGGTATGAATCAAGGACTGTCTGTATATGTTAGTGTAGAAAAACTATTATTATGAATATCTCCAAATGTGTGTACACAATTATTAAAAGTATGTATCTCTCCACCATAAATAAAGCCCTATTAAATTCCCCTAACGTGTAAAACCATAGCCCCGAAAGACTTACAGCTAAAAAAATTGGCCCCATAAAGCAAGCGGCTGCCGATCTGCGGGTTATGTGCGAAAAAATCCTACAGGATGTGGAACGGGAACTTCGCGGCCGCAAATTCTTTGTTCTGTCAAGCCGGTAAGTGCTAAGTTCCAATTTAGCTGGAGCCAAGAAGCCAACGGGTACCAGAGGGGACCCGCAAGAGGGTATACACACACTACTGTACTGATATGATAAGGGAAAGTGATGTTAAGTATTTAAATAAATAGAACAACATTCTGAAGCTTGCAAATCGGCAATATAAAATAATCATTTTTAAGTTTAAAGTCTGTGTTATATCGATCACGGCAATCAATGTGTAATACATATAATGGAACTCGCATGTAATAGAATATCATATTTACTGATTTATCATTACTGAATTATTTCTGCAATGTGGATCCGATCATAAGTCGTAATAGAAACCCATAAGACTTTGAAATCCCACCTCCATTTTTCAGTGACGTAATTATGACGATCTCTGTTGCCATTGGCTCCATATAAACCCGTAAGTACAGGTTTGACTAATTGATCACATTCACGTCCGTTCATCCAACAGTCGACAAATGGTTTACGGGTTTGCATCTCAAGCCTGTAACTCGGCCCTGCTCGAATTTTAATAGCTCTGTAACTAGTCCAAATTTCAAGCCCACAGCCGTTGCGGGTCTAACGTTGCACTTACGGGCTTCGAATTTAATGGGGCTGGTAAAGTGGAGGTTACTAACTCAGCTAGAGGGTGTACACATAGTGAAGATATCAATCTCGTTTTGTGTATATATACTTCTAAATGTAGTAATCTATTGTATTGTGTTTGTAGATTTAGTACAATAATCCATCTTTCCAATATATTGTAAAGAGAGTGAAGGTATGGATGTTTCCCATTTGATGTGTAACAATTCAGAACCTCAGAATCAACCCACCTTTGATATTTCTACTATATTTATGTATACAGTACAAGATTACCCTTTATATATTATAATTATGTTATACAAGCCGTCTGCGACCTTTGCTACAATTGCAGAGCAATTCAATTGAACAAGCCTGCAATTTGAAATCTGTTTTTTTCAGCCCGTAACTCGTAGATCGTTAGCTAAAAGATGCCAATTGAATAGCAAAGGAGTTTACGGGCTACATTACTGGCTCCAGTAACCTACAATTGCTCAGTTGGCTAGGTTCCCTAGAGTATTAAATGCACAATTACTCCTATTGCATGTATATACATTTAGTAGATGGAGTATGAATCCATATCATGCTTAATGTTCAAATATTTGAGGTATGTATTTTTCCTAGTATAAATGTACAGATGCTAGAGTCTGAACTCTCTGATTCTGTGCTGCCAGGTTACCGATATGAAGGTCAGCATCTTTGTATGTTCAAATGCTGCTCATAGAGGCAGAACTTTTATTAGTAGAAAAAAAAACAACACTAGATGATTTTTTTAATTTTATGTAGTGGGAGATTAAATTGTAATTTGTCAAAGTACTACTTTTCAGCTAAAGTGGTAGGGCCACATTCTCATGTTCAGGAGGGCCCACTAGACTTTTGAGCACTGTTAAAATATTGAGGGGCCCTGAATTAACATGGACTGGTATCGCCCTGTTGACATGAGCTGATCAATATTGCCTGGGGTATGACTGTAATGTTAAGTACAAGAATCCCCATAGCATGTTTAGTATCTAACAGCCTCATTGAATTGGGGCTACGTTGTAGAACGTAGCCTGTAACTCCAAATTTACGTGTTACGCATATTAAAATAGCCTTGTTACGTAGCATGCAGACGGCTAAGAATAGGCTATGTGTTGAACTTTGCAGCCGTAAATCCTTTGATCTGTCGAGCCCGTAACCGCTATGTTTTCAATTCAGCTATTAAAATGCAACATGGTAGCTCACGATCAAGCACATAACACGCAAATGGAGCCCAAAGGCCAGCGTGTGGTCGAGAGCACCCACAAGGGGGTTAAAGTCCACTACTGTACATTTATTAAAAGGGCAGGTGATGTTAGGATTTAGAATTAATAGCACAACATTAACAAGCCCGTAAATTGGCCCCGAAAAATACTTTATTTCATGTTTATATTTTGTATCATATCGATCCC
Organism: Discoglossus pictus; assembly: GCA_027410445.1. NCBI lineage: Eukaryota > Metazoa > Chordata > Amphibia > Anura > Alytidae > Discoglossus > Discoglossus pictus. Next base: position 210,550,032 of record CM050169.1, on the reverse strand, counting down.
TGCAATCAATGTGTTAATACATATACTGTAACTCACATGTGATAGAATATAATATTTGTGGCTTTATTATTATTGCATTATGACTGGAATGTGGCTTCGTTTGTAGCTCTTAATTAAACCTGTAGGACTTTGAAATTCCTCCTTCATTTTCTCTTGACGCAATGATGACGATCTCTGTTTCCATTGGCTCCATCTGAACCCGTAACTACGTGTTTGCTTAATTGTTTGCGTTTGAGTACGCAAATCCGATGGCCGAGAACTGGTTTATGAAATAGCGTCTCTCGCTCGTTGCCTGCAGTACTTCTAATTTAATAGCGATGCAAAACAGCCAAATTTCAAGCAAGCAGCCCTGGACTTAAGAGGCTGGAATTTATATGGCCCTATATGCTACATTTTCCCCAGGAAGTCTCTGGGGAAAAACGGGTCCAGTTACGGGATTACCTGATTGTGAGGTAGAACATTTCCAGCAGTTTAAGTGTTGGCCCTATATAGGAAGGTTGGGGAGAGATGCACCCCTGCAATTTGGCCTCCCCCCCCCCCCTGTCAGAGAAGAGACTAAAATGACACAGACATGTCAATTATCTCTTCCTAGTTAACTGGAGAAAAAGGGCCTGACAATTTATCGAAAGTTGACAGAGCAGAATGGCAAGAAAGGAGATCTATTTAAGCACACAGCATATTTTTTTTACAGAAGTTTTTAGTTAGTGAACTTCTATCCAAAATACAGCCCTTTTAAATTTACCAAATCACAATGTAATAAGGCTGATAGTATTTTCAACTCTCTACTTAATGTAGTAATATAGGGACCTATTCTACTGCCCAATTCATAAATGTACACACACGTAAAACTGCTCTTAATATTGCCACAGATTCTATAAACTACTCGCAATGAGATTACGAGTTGCCCGCCCACAATCACTATGGGCCAGCCAAACACACAAAACCGGTCTTAGAAAGACATTGGATTTAGCACATGTTACAATCTACTTTCTTCAGTCAGGCGTGATATGGCCAAACCTACCCAGCAGATCTTTCAGATTCTTTTGATCCTTTCACCAAGGCAGCCAATGTCTCTAAAATCGCCTTGCATTAATACAGCATTTAAAAATATGTACACAGGATCAGCATCCATGATAATTCATCTGTACAAGTTGTGCTTCAATAGATGTATATTTAAACTTGAACTGATAACATCCTGTAACAGTTAGTGTGTCTTCTGGATCTGGATTTTGTATAAATTGCTAATACAATCATTGAAAATATTTCATCTGTAAGGGATCATAACATCCACTTCACTATTATCTTCTCTAGGAATGCTGACACATACATAAACCTTCTACATATCTCATTCCATATGTATATTAATCCAAGCAGACATTGATAGCTGTTATCTACATCTTTTTAGGTGCATACACACACTTAATTAATTGTACATGACCAGGACATCTATTTTCTTCTCTAAATATCTTAATATATATATACTATTGACTTGCCCATCAAAAATGAAAACAATAAAAATTGAAGCCATGGTAATGCTGTTTGCCTCATAATGTAAGGCTTTTGCTCCTCTGTGGACCTTTGGCGCTCATTGTGAGCCTCTCACCTCGTGTACTTCAAGTGTCCTGCTTTGCAACGATCACCTTTGGCCCTCATGGCGAAGACAGATATAAAAGTACAGTGTAAAATATAAAAAAATATGAGTACAGTGAATAAATAAAGTTATATGAATTAATAAATTAATATACTTTACCTATTTATATTTAATATGCAGCAATCAATATCCTGAAGAGCTAACAATCTATTTAGATTTTCCTGCATCTGAACATGTACAGTTGGACTGTTAATCATTTTAGGAGAAAGTGTCAACAGTGTGCAATGTAAATAGGCTGCGTGCGCAAGGCCAAACCATTTGTTTAGGCGGGTAAGGCGCCATTTTAGAATCCTTATGTTATTAGTTGCAAATTAGTGTTGTAAAATGGTGGCTTTTTTCTATGTGTTACTTGGCTCGCGAGCATTTTCCATCCGTTGTAATTGTATATTTTGTATCTCCTATGTTCCTTAGTAACTTGTAAGTGCCTGGCAGTGATTTTCGCGGCTCTGTCTCCTTTAGCCTTGTTTTCATTTTTTTTTTGTCCACCATTTTTTTTTTTTGCTTAGGCGATTTTCAAGTGCCGAAACTGCTTAAATACGACTTAAATTGTCCTGCAACCTCACTCCCAGACGTCCTGGCTGCCCCCCCCCCCCCCGTGCTGTGTGCGATGATTGTTTTATGTTGTATTTTTTTGTTGTTCTGCTTTTCGTGTTTTTGGAAATGCTCGGTTCGGCCACTACTTTTGCGACCTGGTATTTTTTTTTTTCTAAGTCCTGCAGATCTTTTTTTTTTTTCCTAAGACCTTGTAATTGTTGTTTGTAAAAGTCGTACGACATTGGCAGTGTTTTGTGCGCTTCCGGGTCGTGTAGCCTTGTTATCATTTTTTTCGGCCACCATTTTTTTTCTTGCTTAGACGATTTTCAAGTGCGAAACTTCTTAAATTCGACTTTAATTCGCAAGCAACCTCACTCCCAGATGTCCTGGCTGTCCCCCCTTGCTATGTGTGATTTTTTTTATGTTTTTCAGTATTTTTGGTGGTTTTGGATGTACGCGTTTTTGCCGTTAACTTCCTATTTTTGCAACTTCGAAATTAGTTCCGCAGATGTGTATTTTTTTTTCTAAGTTACGATTTCCTCATCCTGCATTGTTTTGTTTTTTTTCCAAGTCCCGCGAGTCGTATTTTTTTTTTCTAAGTCCCGCTGCTCTTTTTTTTTTTAAAGTCCTGCTTTTCTGGGTTGTTTTTTTACAGAGATTGAGGCGCCGTAGAGCCTCCACCTCCGCTAATGCGGGCGCTCACTTCGCGAGGTTCGCATTTGCGGCTTGTAATGAGCCTTCGGCTCATTGCAGCTTAACAACAACTCGCAGTTTGACAATTATAATATGTGATATATATATATACAGTATATATATATATATATACTGTAAATACTCGAGTATAAGCCGACTCGAGTATAAGCCGAGGGTGGGAAATGTGCTGCCCCCTGTGTCCCTCTTGTGCCCTCTCTGTCCCCCTCTTGTGTCCCCCCTCTCTCTCCCCTGTGTCTCTTCTCCCCTCTCCCTCCCCTGTGTCTCTTCCCGCCTCTCCCTCCCCTGTGTCTCTTCCCCCCTCTCCCTTCCCAGTGTCTTTTCCCCCTCTCCCTTCCCTGTGTCTCTTTCCCCCCTCCCTTATCACCCTCCTCAACCCCCCTCCTCATTCTCAACCTCCCTCCTCAACCCACCTCCTCATCCTCAACCCCCTCCTCATCCTCAACCTCCCTCCTTATCCTAAAACCTCCCTCCTTAACCCCCCTCCTCATCCTCAACCTCTCCTCAACCTCCCTCCTCAACCTCAACCCCCATCCTCATCCTCAACCCCCCCATCCTCAACCCCCTCCTCAATCTCCTTCCTCAACCTCAACCCCAATCCTCATCCTGAACCCCCCCATCCTCAATCCCCCGATCCTCAACCTCCTCCTCAACCTCCCTCCTCAATCTCCACCCCCTCCTCATCCTCAACCCCCCTCCTCATTCTAAACCCCCCTTTCTCACTTTACCCCTCTAAATACCTGCCCCTCTTTTTCCCCTCACTTACCTCCATCTTCAGCTTCTGCTCCCGCCTCCGCTCCTTCAGGCGTCGGCACCCGGTATATGCTAATGACGTAACGTCACATGCGCACCACGTCATTAGCATTGGCCGGGTTCGTTAACCTGCAGGTTTAGTGTTTGGGAATGCCCTGTGTCTCTTTCCAGCATCTCCCTCCTGTCTCTTCCCTGTGTCTTTCTCCTTTGTGTATGTGCTGTTGCTCATGTAAGTGTTACTGTCTTTAGCGTGGTGTATTTTGTAAGTTTTGCAAGCCTGGCATTGCTGAGTCTCGTATTCATGCTGTTTTTGAAATTTTTCGTCTGCCATTTTTTTCCACGCTTAGGCGATTTTCGAGTGATGAAAAACACCAAATATTGGTGTAATTTGCTTGAAACCTCACTCCTTTGTCCCCCCGTGTGTGAGTGTCTTATAATTTTTTGTAGATGATTTCTTATTTTTTGGTGGGTTTTTAGAGTTATCCTCTTGAACAGTGCTGTGCCGCCTTGCGAGGCTCCCCTAAGTACTGCGCCGCTGCCTCGCCCAGCTTCGCAAAACTTGCATGTGGGACGGGGCCGCAGGCTGCAATGAGCGTCTTTGGCATTCATTGCAGCCTAAGTGCTGCGCTTTGCGAGGCTCATATGTGGGATGCAACTGCGTGACCAACATCACAAACGTCACCAACATCTCAAGATCCACAACTATATATATATATATATATATATATATATATATATATATATATTCAAATAGATATCTTGTTCCATACACATATTCATCTTCTCAAAGTCACAATAGCAGGTACCTCCCTCTTGTCCTGTCAGGAGCATCACAGGCTGCATTCAAAACTGACTTTACCTCACAGACACACACTACAGTCAGAACAGACATTACATAGCAGATTACATAATATTCTAGTTTTCAGTTAACCCCTTGTGTACTGGTTATAACTGAACATACAGCATAACATTTGTAATTAACATAACATACTAAATAACTATAAAACATACTGTAAAACTAATGTGCCCAGTCCCACAACCACATAAATGAGAGTCCAAAGGGGCAGGGTGGTTAGGGGGATCATGACAGCACAAATATTATGCTCTCTAAATAGTTAAAGTTACACAGAATCAGTATTCTATTAGACCCGTAGCTATAGCTTGCAAATATAGTCTGACCCGCTGACTGAAACTGAAACTGATCTGAAAAAAGTAAAATAAAGTTTCTGTCAAAAATATTACGGGTACTAAATAGGACTCACAAGGGCTTTTTCAAACACGTATTGAAGCTGTAACAGCAATAAAACACACAATACTGTACATTAAAAGCTTGGGAAGGTTTGGAAACACATTATAATTAATTGCTGTTTCAAACCCACAAATATGCAATTAAAACATTTTTAACTGTAATTTCAGAGCAATATCGATCCCAGGACTTAAGGGATTAATACATATAATGAAACCCACATGGACTAAAATAGATGATCTAATGCATTTTATAGATTGCTAGACTGCTTGATTGCAACCATACAGCCACATCAAATTTGAATCTCGTATCTGCAACGTGAGACTCGCAACAACTGCGAGCTTGAATAGTTGCGGATTTATGGGGCTATTAAAGTAGAACAGGCAGTGAGCATGTTGGATGTGCGGACATGGAAGCGATCAATTAGTCTAACTCGTAGTTGCGAGTTGGGATGGAGCCAATGGCAAAAGAGATTGTCAGAATTGCGTCACTGAAAAATGGAGGTGGGATTGCCAAAGTCCTACGGTGTTCAGTTATGATCAGACCAACATTCCAGAAGTAATGCAATATTGATAAAGCCATAAATATGATATTCTATTACATGCAAGTTCCATTATATGTATTAATACATTGATTACCGGGATTGATATAACACAATAATTGAACATGAAATCAAGTATTTTTCTGGGCTGATTTGCGAGCTTGAGAGTGTTGTGCTATTAATTCTAAGACCTAACATCACTTTCACTTTTAATAAAAGTACAGTAGTGTGGATATATGTGCATTTAAATTGTGGGTCCTCTCCAGCACTCGTTGACTTCTTGGCTCCATTTGCGAGTTACGAGTTTGAACGCCAGTGATTTTGATGCAATTTAATAGCTAAATTAAAACCTAGCGGTTACGGGCTTGAAAGAACAAAGCATAAAAACAAACACCTGCAGCCAAATTTATGAGTTTGAGGCATTTGTAAGCAGTTAATAGAATATAGTCCGTAGTTCTAGCATTTCTTTTTTTATGAAATCTTTTAAAATAGTTGAAGCTTTATATTGGTACCCCTCTCTGTCCTTTTCTCTAAGCTAAACATATTAATAACTTTTTTTAAACATTAAATCATGCTGAATAAACAAACAATAAATAACGTATAATAGCTAGATGTTCAAATAAATTACGGTAAACTGGGATATATACATTTTAGCTGTGGTGTCAGCTTGTGCCAGAACAACCTCGAGTGGCATTTAAACCTCCACACGCAAAAGCTTGGGCAGTCATTTTTACTCACAATATGGCTTCATTCCCAGAGGATGTGAGAGAGTACTATCTCCTTGGCAGTAAGGGTACCCTATAGCTTGATAACAATTATATTGTAATAACAATATTTAGCCTATCCAATTACAATATAGTTTTTATCTTCCCAACATATATTCATATACATTGTCAACTTGCATTCATGGTCAAAGCTTAACATTAGAGAGTGAGAGCTATAAAGAATGTATTAGTGGTAGTATTTTTCTTCATCATGTTTACATCTTTTACCTTTTCTCTCTTTTAACAACAACAAATAACTATTTTTTTGTCAATAATTATTCCATTTTGTCTCAAATAAAATAAATGATAGCTGGCTTAGCACTCACTGATGTATTTCACTGCATCGTTTTAATACGTTCTGTTGACTTATTTTTCTTGATCAGAATAAGGAGTTTGAGTAATCAACTTGAAGAGTAGGAAATCACAAAGTACTGAACATTAAGTTATCATTCAATACTATGCAATCAATAGGACTGGTCAGACTGGACCAATGAACTGTTTATGCGACCTTTATATTGAGCAATGTGACTGTAAATTTTAAATCCACTATAATAATTGAAAAAAAGTCTGTAATGTCTGCGCAGTGACTACTGTACATGCGTCAGACATTGACATTAAATAGGGATGTGTGCAGAGAGACAGATAGAGAGGGAGAGGAAGAGAGAGAGCGCGCACAGACGGAGAGAGTACAGAGACAGATGACACAGAGAGACAGATGGCACAGAGAAAGAGACAGCACAGAGAGAGAGACAGATAACATTATATGATACTGCCATTTATGATGGGGAAGTTACTAGTAAGGTTAAAAGATAAACCTGTAAAGTTCATGACTTGAAGTCCTGGCTGCATAGCAGTGGTCTAATGTTTGGATTCAATACTAGCCTACTAAGACTCAGAATAAAGGCCATGTTTACTTATATGTGAATAATTTTTCCATTATACTTTAAGTTCAGTACTGCAAGCTTGATTGTAATATAGTCTATAGGGCTATGTGTAGCCTCGTTTTCTTTTTTTTCGGCGGCCATTTTTTCTCTTGCTTAGGGGATTTTCGTGTGTCTAAAATCGGGAAATTGGACTTAAATGAGGTGTAACTTCACTTGCAGAATTCCTGGGTGCCCAACTCCCCCACCCCCCGCTGTGAATAAGCTTTTTATATATTTTTTTGTGTGTATTTATTGTGTTTTTAATGTTTTCAGGTGTGCGCTGTTCAGCCGCTAAGGACATAATTTTGCGAGTTCGTAATGTTTCTTTTTCTAAGTCCCACGTCTTGTATTTATTTTGGCTAAGTCCGTAAATTTTGCGTTGTAAGAGCCGCGGTTCGTATTTTGGAGCTTGTGTGTGTGTTTGTAACCGCTTGTGAGGTGCCATAGAGCCTCCACCTCTGCAAATTCGGCAGCCTGCAATGAGCCTTCAGCTAATTGCAGCCGATGTGGGAGCCTCCACCTCTGCAAATGCGGTTCCTTGCTTCTCGAGGGTCCGTATTTGCAGCCTGCAATGAGCCATGTTTACTTATATGTGAATTATTTTTCCATTATACTTTAAGTTCAGTACTGCAAGCTTGATTGTAATATAGTCTAGACCTTGTGCGAGTCATTCTCTGGACCCATAAGAGGAGTGAGCACACACAATCCAGTAGTCTAGTACCTGAGTTAGCCATTATTTCTTAGAACACCTTTGTGAGCAAGGAATATATCATTTACATATGGATTAGTAAGGTATGTGATTTTTGTCTTTCATAGGTATACCGGCAGAGGTCTCCTATCAAGGCTGTGTGACTCCCAATGTATGTTTATATACAGCTATTTCAAGTTTACCCAAAGGATATCAGATGTCCTGCAGCAATCCTACATTCTACAAAAAAATCTAAATAAGAAGACTGGCTGCAGGGCATGATACCTAAAGTTATACAAAAATATTATCTTCCCATTTTGGCTATTTTCTGAATGACAACAGTTAAACTAATTTATCAAGAATCCGGTAGATTATCTAGGTATTATATATGTATGGTTTCAATTCACTGTTTGAGGTTTATCTACATGCACTGGTATTTTATAATATTGAAGTAGTAATATAACAGATGTGGAAAATAAAATAACTAGACCATTGTGTTTATTGTCATGATAAAATGCTTTCATTCTTGAGTATTCTGGAATTACTGGTCAATTGTCACTTTTACCTTCAGACATAGTGATAACAGAGCATGATATTGTCCTAATGATATAAAAAGTTGGTTAAACCGCAACAACTTATTTTTTAATGAACACATTTGAAAAATAAAACATATTATACCTGTTGTAATAGTTAAGGACGTTCCATTATAAGCTCAAATTTCACATGCATGTAAGTTTGCATTGGTTTAACATACATATTTTAAATTATATATCTTGCAAGGGATTTTTTTTGGGGGTAATTTTCATGAAAATTATGGGGTAATGAAGCGTTTCCCATAAGAAACATTGCATACTTGTAGCAGAAATGGGGCTGAACGGTTTTTTAAGAAAGTTGGCTATTTTGGATAGTTTAAGCCATTTTTGAGATATAATCCTTAAAAAAAAATACAATGTAAGGAGCATACTCAGTAGAGACTTCTGCACTAGACAAATTGTCAGATAGAAATAGTTTTTATTGGTCGGATGTGGTCATTTGTAATTCTAAAACAACATAAAATTTGCTCTTCGGGTACGGTGAACATTTGCCAAATGTGGCAAGCAAAGCTAATGTTTACTTTTTATAAATATGTGTACTGCATATTGCTTTAAAACCATATTGCTTTTAAAACCCCATATTGTGTATATCTAACACAAAATTATATTGTTATTTATAGTTCCTACCAAATGTAACTGATTTCATGAAACTAATTCTATGTCCTGCTGGTAGCCCGTTCTGATATGTATAAGATAATGTCCTCACTAACCTTGACTGTTTTTTACTAGTTCCTTGTATACATGCAAAAAAAAAATAACATAACATTGTGTGAATAATTAAATACTGTCTTACAACTAATGAACAACTTAATTATACCATTATTTTATTATATCAATTAGTATTTTTAATCTACCCCACGTATAGGTCACTACAAAAGGAGAATCAATATTTCAAAACATAACGTCAATTATTTTATCAGGTTTCCAAAGGTTTCCAATATTTATTTAGTAATGTAATTAATTGTATTACATTTGTAACAGCTTCAGTACGTAAGGGGAAAAAAATAATGGTCTTAAAGACAAATCTTAAAAGGAAAATACAAATAAGTGTCTGTCAGGGTGGGAGGGGTGGGTTAAAAAATTACATGACTTGGGTGAGAAATATTGATAGGAGTGACTGACTATTTAAACATGCCAGTGACACAGTTATACATATGCTTTTGAAGATCTGGTCTCGTCTGGTTTGGATTTCACAAAATTTTTGTTTTGGGTTGGGTAATAGCAGGTCCATGGCTTTATAAAGGTTGAGAACCAAGGATTTAAAGGGCAGAATGGAGGGGGTAATATAATTGAAACCTTCAAATGTATCAAAAGGTTTAATAAACTTCAAGAGGGAAGTATTTTCGAAAAAAAGTGAAATTCAATAACAAGAGAGCATGATTTGAAGTTTACAAGATGAAATATTTCAGGGTGAAGTGAGAAAGCACTGTTTTACAGAAAGAGTGGTAGTTAAGTGGAACAGCATTTCAGTGGAACTGGTAGGGTTAAAGACATTTAAGAAAATTAAGCCCACCTGGGATAAGAATACAGCTTTAATGAGGCATAGCTAGGCTACATTTTAGGTAGATAAGTCGAACATAGCAGATAGGTCTTTTTGGTTCTTTTATGCAGTCATATCTATTTTTCTATGTTAAAAAGTAAAGAAAAATACACACATTCGTTAACCAGCTGCCACCAATCAATAATAAAAAAAGAGCAGCATTTAATGTCAACAAATGTAATTAAACAATACACATAACTGGTAACTTGCCCTTCATAAATGACGGTTTCATATGTTATGTTCAGTTGTCTGTTCTGTCTCTCTCTGTACTGTTTCCCTCTGTGCTGTCTCTCTCTGTATGCTATCTCCCCCTGTGTGCTCTGTCTCTCAGTGCTCCCTCTTTTTGTTTGTGTGATCTCTCTCTATGTGGCCTCTGCCTCTCTCTGTGTCCTCTCTCTGCGTTCTGTCGGCTCTTGTTCTCTCTCTCTCTCCCCACTCTCTCTCTCTCTCTCTCTCCCTTTCTCTCTCTCTCCCTTCCTCTCTGCCTCCCTCCCTCTCTCTATGCCTCCCTCTCTCTCTGGCTCCCTTCATCTCTATCTGTCTTCTTTCCTCTCTCTCCCCTCCCTCTCCCTTTCTCTTTCTCCCTTCCTCTCTGTCTCCCTCCCTCTCTCTCTCTGACTCCCTCCATCTCTCCCTGCCTCTCTCCCTCTCTCTTCTCCTCCCTCTCTCTCCCTCACAAAAGGCCACTAGTATTTATTCAGACCACGGCTTTCACAGAATCATTGTAGAGAGCTAATGAAAAGGGTATTGTTGTGGATGCAGGTTGGGAGGAGATTACTCAGGAGCATCAAAGGGAATAGTGGCAGGAGCTTCATGGTGTTTATGAGTAGGGGCACCTAGCAAGAGCGTAGGAGATAGTTGAGGAAGGAGTGAGCTCCATTCTGAAGACAGAGTAGTGGAAAGGATACATAGCACACTCAAGATCTTTAGATAGAGGGTCTCCCTAGATGCAGATGTGTAAGAATGCTATAGCATAACACATGCCTTTCTGATAGACCTCTATAAAGAGATGGGGTTCGGATAACATGGCAAAGATGCTAAGCATGATATACTTCCTGGCCTCTGTTATCTTTCAGTTATATATCAGTTATCCAAATCTACCTCTCCGCACCAGATCTAACCCGCTCTCTTCTAACACACGTCTCCAACTGCCTCTCTAGTATATCCTCTTGGATGTCCACCCACCATCTCAAACTCAACATGTCTAAAACTGAACTCCTAATCTTCTCTCCCTCTCCCACAGCATCAATTCCTCACATCTCTCTCACTGTCAACAAAGACATCATCACCCCCTCCTCCCAAGCCCGTTGTCTTGGAGTTCTATTGGACCCCGCTCTGTCTTACATCCCTCACATACAATCACTAACTAAATCTTGTCTTCTCCATCTAAAAAACATCTCCAGAATTCGTCACTATTTTACACAAGACACAACTAAAATCCTTATACACTCTCTCATCATCTCTCGACTAGACTACTGCAACTCGCTTCTTTTTGGCCTACCTACCACCTGACTGTCTCCACTTCAATTCATTATGAATGCCTCTGCTAGACTCATCTTCCGTACACAACGTTCAGTGTCGGCATCACCTCTCTGTCAATCACTCCACTGGCTTCCCTTAGCCTCAAGAATAAAATGTAAAATCATGACCCTAACTTACAAAGCCCTCAACAATAATGCTCCCCCTTACATCTCTGCTCTCATCTCCAAATACTCCGCCACCCGCCCTCTTCGTTCTGCTAATGACCTTCTTCTTTCTACAACTCTTGTACAGCGCTACAGAATATGTCGGTGCATTATAAATAAACTATAATAATAAGTGTTGTTAGTGAAATGGCCCAGCCAACCATTCCAAGGTACTGGGCCAATTCTGCAGTGTCATGAAGAGGAATGCCCAGGCAATCATTAGCTTTCCCAGCACTGGAGAAACAATCAAGAAGCAACTCAGAAGCAATCTTTATTGCATCGAAAGAAAGCCCAAAATCATTGACCTCCCAAACAAGAAGAGGGTCTATACAAGAATCACAAGCATCTTCACTTTATGAATTCCAAACATGTATATACAGTGGATATAAAAAATCTACCCACCACTGTTAAAATATCAGGTTTCTGTGCTGTAAAAAAATGAGACAAAGATAAATCATTTGAGAACTTTTTCCACCTTTAATGTGACCTATAAACTGTACAACTCAATTGAAAAACAAACTGAAATCTTTTAGGTGGAAGGAAGAAAAATAAAAAATAAAAATAATGTGGTTGCATAAGTCTGCACACCCTCTTATAACTGGGGATGTAGCTGTGTTCAGAATTAAGCAATCACATTCCAAATCATGTTAAATAGGAGTCAGCATACACCTGCCATCATTTAAAGTGCCTCTGATGAACCCCAAATAAAGTTCAGCTGCTCTAGTTGGTATTTCCTGAAATGTTCTTAGTCGCATCCCACAGCAAAAGCCATGGTCCACAGAGAGCTTCCAAAGCATCAGAGGGATCTCATTGTTAAAAGGTATCAGTCAGGCAAAGGGTACAAAAGAATTTTCAAGGCATTAGATATACCATGGAACACAGTGAAGACAGTCATCATTAAGTGGAGAAAATATGGCACAACAGTGACATTACCAAGAACTGGAGCTCCCTCCAAAATTGATGAAAATACAAGAAGACAACTGGTCTGGGAGGCTACCAAGAGGCCTACAGCAACATTAAAGGAGCTGCAGGAATATCTGGCAATTACTGGCTGTGTGGTACATGTGACAAAAATCTCCCGTATTCTTCATGTGTCTGGGCTGTGGGGTAGAGTGGCAAGACGAAAGCATTTTCTTACAAAGAAAAACATCCAAGCCAGGCTACATTTTGCAAAAACACATCTGAAGTCTCCCAAAAGCATGTGGGAAAAGGTATTATGGTCTGATGAAACCAAGGTTGAACTTTTTGGCCATAATTCCAAAAGATATGTTTGGCGCAAAAACAACACTGCACATCACCAAAAGAAAACCATACCCACAGTGAAGAATGGTGATGGCAGCATCATGCTTTGAGGCTGTTTTTCTTCAGCTGGAACTGGGGCCTTAGTTAAGATAGAGGGAATTATGAACAGTTCCAAATACCGGTCAATATTGGCACAAAAACTTCAGGCTTCTGCTAGAAAGTTGAACATGAAGAGGAACTTCATCTTTCAGCATGACAACGACCCAAAGCATACATCCAAATCAACAAAGGATTGGCTTCACCAGAAGAAGATTAAAGTTTTAGAATGGCCCAGCCAGAGCCCAGACCTGAATCCGATTGAAAATCTGTCGGGTGATCTGAAGAGGGCTGTGCACAGGAGATGCCCTCACAATGTGACAGATTTGGAGTATTTTTGCAAAGAACAGTGGGCAAATCTTGCCAAGTCAAAATGTGCCATGCCATAGACTCATACCCAAAAAGACTGAGTGCTGTAATAAAATCAAAAGGTGCTTCAACAAAATATTAGTTTAAGGGTGTGCATACTTATGCAACCATATTATTTTATTTTTATATTTTTTCTTCCCTCTACCTAAAAGATTTCAGTTTGTTTTTCAATTGAGTTGTACAGTTTATAGGTCACATTAAAGGTGGAAAAAGTTCTGAAATGATTTATCTTTGTCTCATTTTTTTACAGCACAGAAACCTGACATTTTAACAGGGGTGAGTAGACTTTTTATATCCACTGTGCATAGTGTGAATGCAGGCTTCCTTGGAAATACTCACAATGTCCACATCCTGCATCACTCAGAACTATATAAAAAATTAAAGTTAGGACAAATTGTTGGTGGTTTGCTCTTGCCTAAGTATCCCCCGCTAATAGCAGATAATCATAATAAAAAGCCTATTCAAGCACAATTTCGCAATTTCGACTGTGCAAACATTTGGCATCAAACCTACAGTATAAGAAGCAATAATGTTTTCCAACTACATATTTTAATACAAGTGTCAGTGTGCAATGATATTCATGGTTCTACTTGGACACATCTAAAAAATTCCCAAAAATATACATACAAACATTACTAAATTTTTTACAATATAGCTGTACAGACCAACTGCATGGGAGATATAAAAGATCCTCTTGAAGAGGTTCCTCAAGACCCAGAACCTGTTTCTGATAAGGTAGGCAATATAAGGTCGCAACAGCGCAGACATGTATTTTATGAGTTCTTTGATCCATTGAAAGCTTATGCTGATATCAGTGAAGTAAAGGATTTATAAGCAAACGCATCACACATCTTCTTTCCTCATGCAGAATCCTCATTGGGCCATAGTGGAGGAGAGATCAGCTGACACAGACTTCAGATACAACAAAAAAATGCCTTCAATGGCCATTTTAGTAACGTTACTGAGTATCTATACAGTTAAATTATTATTTTGCAAAGATGCCCCAGGCTACATAATTTTCGGATCTCTCCACCCACTGAATGAAGTGTTGTAGCTGGAGTGCCATACCACCGCAGTTTGATAGTGGCTGTTGAACAAAAAGTGTGATTGTACATGTCTAGTAGTTCAGTTTATTCTGTTCCATACTACTAATGTGTGTTTCAGAGAGTGTTTTATAATTTGGCACTTTTCCCTGCCAGTTCCACATCAGCCACAAACTTCATTCAGGGAGTGGAGAAATCCAGAGCTTATACAGTCTACAGGATCATAGAAAAATAAGAATAATTTTTTTAAATACACAGTAAAACTTTAGGTTTTCTTACCTAACTCTTCTTTAGAGACCCCTGTACGACCATTAAAAGGGTCCATTAAACACTGCAGCACCTGTATGCTATCTCATGATGGCTTGCTTGATCAATTCTATTATCAGACAACCAATGTAAATGTGCACATGTTGATTCTCCACAGCATATGACGCAAACTAATGTATGTTTGTCAGCTCTAACCATTTGAACCTTAGAAAACAAGACATGTATTTAAACTTATTTGTAAACTATTTATCTTAACTATATGTTGTTGCCATCTTACATATCATGGTAATGGTTACTGTCGATACTGAGAGCATGTGATCATTAATACATGTATGTTTTAACAACTGCAGCTGCATATCTCTGGAGATACTCCATGAAAAGGAACCCTGAAGATCCCATACAAGCAAATCTAGCCCTGACTTGAGACATTTCATTAGAACGTTTGTGTGGAAATGTAAAAAAAGCAATTTTTTTGTACATCATCTATTGTTATTTACAAATATCAATGCTTTATAATCAATTAATAGTGGGGAGGTCTTGCTTTAAAACTCATATGATATTTTTGAGAAATATCAACATGTTTCCTGCTTACAGTCAGCACATCTGGAGGCCCGTAGTGTGTAGGGCTCCTGTCGCATGGAGGGTCCCGTGACCCAGCAGAGCCCTTCGCGCACACTGATTGGTCAGCGGGCTGGCTGGCCGCGGGGAGGTGGCGGGAGGGGTGTTGGCGCAAAGCCAGCGTCATTTTGGCTGACTCTGCGGCCAGCCAGCATGCGGATAGCATCCTGCACCAGCGGAGGCAGTGAAACAAAAAAACCAAAACCCTTGGCTTTATTGTGTTGGGTGTGCTTTAGGTGTTGGGTGGGCTTTGAGTGTTTGGTGGGCTTGGGAGTTTGGTGGGCTTGGGGTGTTTGGTGGGCTTGGGGTATTTGGTGGGCTTGGGGTGTTTGTTTGGTGAGCTTGGGGTGTTTGGTGTGCTTTGTGTGCTGTGTGTGCTTTGGGTGCTGTGTGTGCTTTGGGTGCTGTTGGCGCTGTGTGTTTGTCTTTGTTTTTTTTTGTGTGTTGCCTGTGGTCTTGTGTCTTGCTTCCCTGGCTTCTATGTTAGGCCTTCACCCTGGGTGGGCGTTTATCCACATACAGTTGCAAGCAAAAGTATGTGAACCCTTTGGAATGATATGGATTTCTGCACAAATTGGTCATAAAATGGGATCTGATCTTCATCTAAGTCACAACAATAGACAATCACACTCTGCTTAAACTAATAACACACAAAGAATTAAATGTTACCATGTTGTTATTGAACACACCGTGTAAACATTCACAGTGCAGGTGGGAAAAGTATGTGAACCCCTAGACTAATGACATCTCCAAAAGCTAATTGGAGTGAGGTGTCAGCCAACTGGAGTCCAATCAATGAGATGAGATTGGAGGTGTTGGTTACAGCTGCCCTGTCCTATAAAAAACACACACCAGTTCTGGGTTTGCTTTTCACAAGAAGCATTTCCTGATGTAAATGATGCCTCACACAAAAGAGCTCTCAGAAGACCTACGATTAAGAATTGTTGACTTGCATTAAGCTGGAAAGGGTTATAAAAGAATCTCCAAACGCCTTGCTGTTCATCAGTCCACGGTAAGACAAATTGTCTATAAATGGAGAAAGTTCAGCACTGCTGCTACTCTCCCTGGGAGTGGCCGTCCTGTAAAGATGACTGCAAGAGCACAGCGCAGACTGCTCAATGAGTTGAAGAAGAATCCTAGAGTGGCAGCTAAAGACTTACAAAAGTCACTGGCATTTGCTAACATCCCTGTTAGCGAATCTACCATATGTAAAACACTAAACAAGAATGGATTTCATGGGAGGATACCACAGAGGAAGCCACTGCTATCCAAGCAAAACATTGCTGCACGTTTACAGTTTGCACAAGAGCACCTGGATGTTCCACAGCAGAACTGGCAAAATATTCTGTGGACAGATGAAACTAAAGTTGAGATGTTTGGAAGAAACACACAACACTATGTGTGGAGAAAAAGAGGCACAGCACACCAACATCAAAACCTCATCCCAACTGTGAAGTACGGTGGTGGGGGCATCATGGTTTGGGGCTGCTTTGCTGCGTCAGGGCCTGGACGGATTGCTATCATCAAAGGAAAAATGAATTCCCAAGTTTATGAAGACATTTTGCAGGAGAACTTAAGGCCATCTGTCCACCAGCTGAAGCTCAACAGAAGATGGGTGTTACAACAGGACAACGACCCAAAGCATAGAAGTAAATCAACAACAGAATGGGTTAAACAGAAGAAAATACGCCTTCTGAAGTGGCCCAGTCAGAGTCCTGACCTCAACCTGATTGAGATGTTGTGGCATGACCTCAAGAAAGCGATTCACACCAGACATCCCAAGAATATTGCTGAACTGAAACAGTTCTGTAAAGAGAAATGGTCAAGAATTACTCCTGACCGTTGTGCACATCTGATCTGCAACTACAGGAAATGTTTGGTTGTAGTTATTGCTGCCAAAGGAGGTTCAATCAGTTATAAAATCCAAGGGTTCACATACTTTTTCCACCTGCACTGTGAATGTTTATATGGTGTGTTGAATAAAAACATGGCAACATTTAATACTTTGTGTGTTATTAGTTTAAGCAGACTGTGATTGTCTATTGTTGTGACTTAGATGAAGATCAGATCACATTTTTTGACCAATTTGTGTAGAAATCCATATCATTCCAAAGGGTTCACATACTTTTGCTTGCAAAAAAGAAAACCATACCCACAGTGAAGAATGGTGATGGCAGCATCATGCTTTGAGGCTGTTTTTCTTCAGCTGGAACTGGGGCCTTAGTTAAGATAGAGGGAATTATGAACAGTTCCAAATACCGGTCAATATTGGCACAAAACCTTCAGGCTTCTGCTAGAAAGTTGAACATGAAGAGGAACTTCATCTTTCAGCATGACAACGACCCAAAGCATACATCCAAATCAACAAAGGATTGGCTTCACCAGAAGAAGATTAAAGTTTTAGAATGGCCCAGCCAGAGCCCAGACCTGAATCCGATTGAAAATCTGTCGGGTGATCTGAAGAGGGCTGTGCACAGGAGATGCCCTCACAATGTGACAGATTTGGAGTATTTTTGCAAAGAACAGTGGGCAAATCTTGCCAAGTCAAAATGTGCCATGCCATAGACTCATACCCAAAAAGACTGAGTGCTGTAATAAAATCAAAAGGTGCTTCAACAAAATATTAGTTTAAGGGTGTGCATACTTATGCAACCATATTATTTTATTTTTATATTTTTTCTTCCCTCTACCTAAAAGATTTCAGTTTGTTTTTCAATTGAGTTGTACAGTTTATAGGTCACATTAAAGGTGGAAAAAGTTCTGAAATGATTTATCTTTGTCTCATTTTTTTACAGCACAGAAACCTGACATTTTAACAGGGGTGTGTAGACTTTTTATATCCACTGTGCATAGTGTGAATGCAGGCTTCCTTGGAAATACTCACAATGTCCACATCCTGCATCACTCAGAACTATATAAAAAATTAAAGTTAGGACAAATTGTTGGTGGTTTGCTCTTGCCTAAGTATCCCCCGCTAATAGCAGATAATCATAATAAAAAGCCTATTCAAGCACAATTTCGCAATTTCGACTGTGCAAACATTTGGCATCAAACCTACAGTATAAGAAGCAATAATGTTTTCCAACTACATATTTTAATACAAGTGTCAGTGTGCAATGATATTCATGGTTCTACTTGGACACATCTAAAAAATTCCCAAAAATATACATACAAACATTACTAACTTTTTTACAATATAGCTGTACAGACCAACTGCATGGGAGATATAAAAGATCCTCTTGAAGAGGTTCCTCAAGACCCAGAACCTGTTTCTGATAAGGTAGGCAATATAAGGTCGCAACAGCGCAGACATGTATTTTATGAGTTCTTTGATCCATTGAAAGCTTATGCTGATATCAGTGAAGTAAAGGATTTATAAGCAAACGCATCACACATCTTCTTTCCTCATGCAGAATCCTCATTGGGCCATAGTGGAGGAGAGATCAGCTGACACAGACTTCAGATACAACAAAAAAATGCATTCAATGGCCTTTGTGTGTTATTAGTTTAAGCAGACTGTGATTGTCTATTGTTGTGACTTAGATGAAGATCAGATCACATTTGGTGACCAATTTGTGTAGAAATCCATATCATTCCAAAGGGTTCACATACTTTTGCTTGCAACTGTATATAAACCATATTTATATTGTTATATCCTCATATATATATTTATATCTGCACTTATTCCTGCTAGCCAGATGGGATCCCCATAGGTTTTATTAGTGGGCCAGACTCCTCTAGTTGAGTATTACCAGGCCACTTCTGGCTGCTGCAGCATTATCCTATGAACTCTCTTGGGGTTAGTGATAGGAGTGTCTGTTATTGCCTATAGGGGAGCCTGCTCAGAGGGGTATTTTTTTTTTCTCCTGCCCCCTTTGTTTCGGGAGGGGGGGTTACTGTGGTGGTTGGGTTTTGGAGTATTTATAGATTTTATATTCTGTTATTCCCTGCAGTCTTTATTGCCAGCTGCAGGTCCATTCCTTTAGGTATCTGTCTCTGGCCAATTTTTTTGTGACCATAATTAGATGGATGCCCAGGCTATTGCAGAGCTGGATCGCCAACTAGGGGTGATTCGCTCTCAGGTCCTTTGCCACAGAGTTAGGTGGCTAGAGGACCACATAGGCACTCCCGTGGTGCCTCAGCCCCTTCCCCTGCAGTTTCCCAAGATCAGCCTGTGGTGGCTGGCGGCTTCGGCGACTTTGGAGACAGATGCCCCTTTGGCAGGCAGGCTGAACAGTTGGTTCCGGTCGGGGGCAACTTACCAGAGGGGGGGGGTGGGCAGCACTTTATTTGGTGCGGCAGGCCAGGGCTTAGGTGTTCACCAGCCCTTGCCGTATAGCAACGTCAGAGAGAGTGACAAGGGTGTTGCAGGTGTAGACCCTGTACCTCAGGCTGCACCTTTGGAGACACCACTGAGTCAAATCATTATCTCTGACACCCCCACTCCTCCAGCACCGCACCCTCGCAAAAAGAGTGGTAAGGGTCCCGCCAGGGCTAAAGGGGCAGCTAAGATGACAGCAGTACCTAGGGGGCATTTAGCATTAAGGCCAGTCCCGGTTGCCACTGTGTCATCTGATTCTGCCTTTCAAAGTTAGCCTCAGGGTGACGGCGGCCCTCGGGCCGGAGTATCTGCTTTGAGGAAGACATTGTAAAAGACATGATGCGTGATAACAGCGAGGCATGCCGACTTGAAGTGGTCAAGGGAACCAGAGCGGCTCACCCGATGAGAGCCAGGAAAGCAACCACAAGGTACAGTCCTCTTTCTTTTGCGTTGACCACTCCTAGAATGACAACAGGGGCGGTATAGGCTTTCCTGCCGCCCTTTATAAACACCAAGTCTGTAGTTGACAGCCAGGCACTAGTACGGGACTGACTCCTCTTCCTCCTGCTGACGGTTTCGGACTCAATGACCGTGTACAACGGGGACAGTGTCTGGGGAACCTAGGCAACCCATTAGGGTCAGTGGGGGCTGAGAGTGAGTCTTCCCTGGATGACGCGGATGCTGTCAGGATCTCGCAGGCACAGACAGGATAGTCAAAGTTCCTTTTGCCTTTTCAGAGATTCCAGAGACAGATTGCGGTCTAGCAACTGCAGATCCTGCAGCTGTAATGTTCCAGCTCTGATCGTGAGCCACAAAATGGGAGGCCTCATAGGACGGCTCCGGAGCAGGGGCAGGGACAAGGCCCCCCAGAACCATCAACACGATCACAAGGTGTGCACTCACAACCAGCACATACACCTCATGGGGGGCGGGAGCAGGGACAATTAGTAACAGGACTGAAAGCTTTGTTGGGGGGTCATGGGGTAGCTCTGTCAGATAAGGATTAAAGTGACTGGGTAGCGCGGTTAGCAGCTAGGGCTTGGCCTCCCATAGCTAGTGAGATGCGGTCTGCGCCATGCGAGCGTCACTCTACGGCTGCAGTTCCAAATGCAGTTGAGCAGTCGGGTGCGCCACAGGAGTGTCCTAGGGTCTCGGATAAGTCCCTGAGAGTTACGGCAGTGTGCGCATTGGAAAACCTGGGGGAGCATCTGACCCTTAAGGTCAAGGAGCGTATATGGAGAACGGAATTTATTGATATATTCTCTCTCCTGCCAGTTTCACAGGCAATGGATTTTAGGGAGAGAAGCACAAGAGGTGAAGGGGGAGATAGAAGCAGTCTTCTAGGCACGTCCAGTGTACGTTTGATAGCTGTCTGCAAGCCTTTTCTATCCTGGCCTCCGTCACTGGGGAGAAGTTCCCTTCTCAGTGTTCTGCTCTCTTCGTGTATCTGGAGGAGATCAGAAGCGCTTATCGGACATACGGGGGAATGGCATGGCTGAAGTACGATGAGGACTTCCGCCAATGCATAGCGACCAGGCTGCACATGGCATGGAGTGAGAAGGCGATTGCATATTGGCTTAACGTGATGACCCCTATGCGTGCTTTGTCGTCCTTTCGGACCGGGGGAAGGGAGCAGACCCCTGCCCCCGCAGCTGGTACAGGGTTTAATCTTTGCTACGCCTTCAATGACGGCATTTGCAAATGGTCCCCCAATTGCCGATTTAAGCACGCCTGCTCCAGTTGCGGCGGGGAACATGCAACAACGAAATGTACGAGTTAGAGGGGGACAGCCCGCATTAGCGAGCCACAAAAAAAAGGGGAATGCTCCCATGGCTCGTATGCTACGGTAAGGTGGGTGGCATGATTGCTGATCGAGGGGTTCCGAGATGGCTTTGTCATTCCATGTGAAATAGAATTGACCGGCAGCTATCCGGCTAATTTAAAATCGGCAGACGAGTACCCCGGAGTAGTGCTGGAAAAATTTGCAAAGGAAGTGAGCTTGGGTGGAATGGCAGGGCCATTCATGGTACCGCCAATAGAGCATTTGCATCTGTCACCACTGGGGGTGGTTCCAAAGAAATAAATGGGCACGTTTAGGCTCATTCATCACTAGTCGTACCCTGCGGGCGCTTTGGTGATTGAGAGGATTGACAAGGATTTGTCATCCGTCTCATATGCTTCTTTTGACTCTGTGGCACAGTTATTGCGGGATGCGGGACAGGGAGCGTTAATGGAAAAGGTCGATAGGGAATCGGCTTTTCGCCTTCTGCCAGTGCATTCAGCCAATATCTGCTGGGATGTCAGTTTGGGGGGAAGTACTACGTGGACCTCTGCCTACCCATGGGATGCTGCATTTCATGCGCCTACTTGGAGACGTTTAGTACATTTCTACACTGGGTCACAAGGGTGGTGGCAGGTCATTCCAGTATGGTTCACTATCTAGATGACTTCATGTTCGTGAGCACGGCGGGCGGCTGTCAGGAATTATTAGATGCTTTCCAAACAGTGGCTAGAGTTTTTGGGGTTCCTCTGGCGGGTGAAAAAACAGAAGGTCCGGTTACTCGTTTGACATTTTTGGGCATTCAGTTAGACTCAGTTAAGATGGAGTGTAGCCTGCCGTTGGACAAGGTTATAGATTTGTGGTCGGACTTGGAGGCGTTGCTAGGCACCAGGAGCGTCTCTCTCGGGCGGCTACAGGAAAGTCTGGCAGAGGTGGCAGGAACTGGTGGAGTTGGCCGGGGGTGCTGACTCAGAAGAGAGTAGGACCGGGGTCCTGTTATGGTTTTTGTTGCGTTGTAAGAGCGAAGGGCTCTCAGAGGCCACCGTGGCAGACAGCAGCTTTGGCATTTATTTTTAAGCTAGCTGGACCTGACTAAGGTCTTTATCAACAAGCGGGTCATGTGTGGCATGTTCAAAGGCAGGCAGACCCAGGATAGGAGGCGACCTATAGAGTATCTCGCCATTGCTTTGCATATCGGATGTGCTGACGGAGGTGTGCTGCTCCCCTTACGAGACATTGATTTTCCGTACAACCTTTGCCCTGGCCTTTTTCTGGGCTTTAAGAGTTGGGGAGCTGGTTGCGGGCTAGAAGGCAAGGTCCCGGAGGCCAGCAGCGAGTAGACGTTGGCTTAAAGGAGGGCAGTGTGTCAATGTGGCTGAGGATGTCCAAAACTAACCAGGAGGGAAAGGAGAGAGAGATTGTGTTGGGTAGGACAGGGACTGATTGTTGTCCTGTGGGGTATATGACTAGTTTTCTGTAAGTAAGACCAGATTATCCAGGGCCACTTTTAATACATGAGAATGGACTTGTGCTTTCTCGCTTTTAATTCTCCAAAGTGCTTAAAATCTGCTTGCACCACCTGGGTATGGAAGTGGCAGATTTTGGTTCCCACTCCTTCCGTATTAGGGCAGCCACGGTGGCAGCTAGTGTTGGGCTGCCGGAGGAGGTGATCAGGAGAATTGGAAGGTGGGAATCTAGGTGTTGGCGGAGTTATGTAAGACCTTCAGCTGCTATCGGCTAACAGTTTCATATCTGTTACAGGCGAAGGAAGGCAACTCTGGATACTGGGCCATTCCTACATATATTGGGCAGAACAGTTCGCTACAGTTTCGCCTACCGCCCTGCAACTTGGCCTACTAAAGGAAGATCTACTGGTGTGATGGGCTGGCATTCAGGGCTGAGATGGAAAGATGTCAGTGAGTTGGTCGATTTATATGCCCGTCGTTTTGGCAGCCCATCTGTAATCACAATCCAAGCTGGGGGGAACGATTTAGGAGTAGTGCCCATTAAACGTTTAGTCAGGGATATGAAAAGGTTCGAGGTTCGAGGAAGTTGTAGTAATCTGGTCAGACATAGTAAGGAGGAGGGTGTGGCGGAATGCCAGAGATCCTGTCCGTTTGAATGGTGCTTGAGTTAAGGTCAATAAATTACTGGCCAGTTTTTGTAACAAGATGGGATTCCTGGTCATCCGCCACCCTGAGTTTGAGGGTGATGCAGAGGAGGAATGGTTTCGGCCCGATGGCGTTCATTTCACCGAAACGGGCCTTAGTGGTTTTGGGGGGAAGCGCAGGCCAGGGCCAGGGGTATAATTGAAAAGGGGTTTGCCCCTACCTCTTAGGCGGGTTCAGCGCAAAAGTAGGTGGACCCATGGGTAAGCGCCCAGTGTCAAGAGGTTGCTGCCCCTGGTCGGGCTCCTTCCACTTGTTATGCCATGTTGGTACATATATATGTTTGGTTTAATAAATTGGCTGTGATCCGTTGGTTTACCCATACTGTTCTTTTATTAGTTATGCGCAGGGCTCCTGTCGCATGGAGGGTCGAGTGACCCGGCGGAGCCTTGTGCACACTGATTGATCGGCGGCTGGCTGGCTGTGGGGAGGAGCTGGGAGGGGTGTTGGCGCACAGCCAGCACCATTTTGGCTCACTCTGCGGCCGGCCAACGTGCGTATACCCTTCCACCCTCCGAGGATTTAGGCATCAGGGGGTGGTTAGGTCATAGGTGTGTTTAAGTTTTGGTGGTGTAATGTTAAAAATATATATATATCTATATATATATATATATATATATATATATATATATATATATACATATATATATATATATATATATATATATATATATGTATATATACATAAAGTATTGTGTGAATTCGTTGTAATGCATGTCATGGGTATATGTTATACCTTCAATTATTTTGTATGAAAAGTAATGGTCACAGCTGTGGGATGGGGAGTTGCCCAGGCCAGGGGTATAATTAAAAAGGGGCTTGCCCCTACCTCTTGGGTGGTGCAGCGCAAAAGTAGGTGTACCCATGGGCGTGCGCCCAGGGTCAAGAGGTTGCTGCCCCTGGTCTGGCTCCTCCTACTTGTTATAGCATGTTGGTACAGATATATGTTTGGTTTAATAAATTGGCTGTGGCCAGTTGGTTTACCCATACTGTTCTTTCTCAGAGTCAGATATTGTATGAATGCGCAGAATGGATCCTGCTGGGGTTATGTGGATTATTACACTCTGCAGTCACTTGCTGATGAGTGCACCTGTTCTTTTCTCCTCTACTTGTCCTCACTGAAATCCTGTTTCACACTCTGTTTCTGATCCCTCATTCTAGTGCTAATGTGTGACCCTTCCCTTCTGAGCTGAAGCCCTCATCTTTTTTATGAACTACTTGACATGTCACACATTTACTTCAATTGCTATAAGTATTGCTCAACTGATACCATATAGTAATTCCTCATGCAAACACTATCACTATCAGTGTGTATTTTTCACTGGCATATGATAAGAATTAAAATGTTTACAACCAAAAATCTGCAGTGTCTAATGATTGTTTACAATGACCCTGTAAATGTAACAGTGTGTATTCTGAATGTCATTGTTTCTAAGTATATGTGCCTACATCATTGACCCTCTTAAAATAACTACACAGACACGTTGCATCAGTTTTTACTTAAAGTTTAGTTATATATAATTATCAAAGTAAGCAAAGTAACTAGACCATTATGAACTATAATCAGAGTGGTACATTGATCCCAAGAGATATATTTAAGTCCATTGTAATTTGAAATTTTATTCTTGCAAACATTAATTGTTTTTGTCATCCACTGTCAAAACCCGCTCTTCGTTGGGCTTAAAAAGGTTGCAAGGTCGATCCTACAAAAAGGTTGACTCCATTCAATATTCTTTCACACAGGACGGCTTAACGGGGATTCCAGAACAAGTTGCAGAGTCTCAGGACTAGCTGCAGAAAATAATTTTAAAATAAAAATATATTAATAGCCTTCCCTCTAAATGAATCACACCATGTATATTTGTTCCAAACAGAGCATAATCATTACTAGTTGGTTCACACTTTTTATACAGTCCCCCATGCCATACATCAAAGTATTATTTAAACTAAACAAATACAATTTAACACATTTTGGTACTCTAATTGCTCCACGTGGGCTAGGACTTCCACCAAGGGCCTAACGCAAGCCTGTCTACTTTCCCATCTAGGTGCTGAGTAGGCTACAGCCCCAACTATATGATACCTCCGGGCACAGCAGGGGTTTGTTGGGGTACTATGAAGGTGGCAACCACAGGGATTTTCAGCCTGTAATCCGCAGAAGGTTGTAGCAGATCATCAGGAGTTTAAATCCCACACCATCTTCAACCTGCATGGAGATATAAAGGACCATTGCGCAGTTTAAGAATCTATGCTTGAAAACATTTAATAAAGAGCATAGAGCTAGCTTTAGATGTCCCACCAGAGATGCCAATGGGGGCATATAGGCGAGATGGGTGGGAGCCCATATATATGACCCTACCATAAAGAACACAAGAATCTAATATGTGCTTGACATTTATAGGGTTAAGGTTATTTACAATTTGTACAGTTTCTTATTTATTGTTCAAAAATATTAACCACAAATTCATAGAAATAAGAAAAAAATGTTGTTGCTCTAATGGGATTACATTATGGTAGATACAAATAGTATTTGTTTTAACAGGATACAATCCTTTCAGACCATATTGAATTCATATCTTAAATTGTATGTGTTCTAGTCTGACCAAGAGATGGCAGAAGAACATTATTTTAATACTAGCATATCTGATTCCTAAGATTAGTGAAATTAAGCATACTCTTACAAGATCTATGTCAGATTTGTACCCATTTTCTATTGTTGGACTTTTATTAATATATTAATAATATGTAAGAGTGCACCTTATGAGTGATGATAGGTCTTGTCGTACAGAAATGTTGGCTATTGTACAGGGGGTGTGCCTATAAGATACATCTTGATCTACAACTAGACAACTAGATTTTCAAGTGTTGAAAACTAAATCTTGAAGTGACAGACACTATTTTCAATCTGCATGGAGATTTAAAGGCCCTTTGTAGATTTAAAAAAATAATAATTTTGAAAATTTTAAGAAAGTGCATGGACCTAGATATTAATTAGAAAATATACATTTGGATGCCTTTGCTAGCAGCTAGATGTGTCCAAAATAATGATGTGAAAGCTGTGTGAGGACGTTACATTTTTGCAGGAGCAGAATTTGCAATTTACCTGTGAACTGCCATCTTCTGAGCATATGCAGGAGGAGAGGTAAGTATCAAAAACTACAAGTTTTTCCTAAAACTGTCTCATTCTGATGTGTAACAGGTAACAACTCCACTGTAATGACACAACTGAGTTAACGTTTGGAAGGCTAAGTGGAATAATGGTTTGGTGTTAACTTAGTTGTACAGACGTAGTTTAAAAAGATTGTGTACAATGAGTATTAATACAGAGATTATGACCCACTGTCAAACCAACAATACTTGCTTCAGAGATTCAAGTAGTAGCTGAAGAAATCTGATAAATATGTAAAACAAAGAACAGAAGCAGTTCATATATCTCCAAGTAAGTGAAAACTAATCTCACTGCATTACATGAAGCAATTGTCTCCATCTATTCTTTCCCTCTATTATTTGCTTTCCCTTCTGTGTTTTTGAAATAGAATATGGATATTAAATGGGATAAGAGGCTTATTTTCTATGAATATGACAGTGAATCCTAGATCCACATTTGGCGAAGAGCAAAGCTTTTTAACAAGTTTGCTGTGACATTCTGGTATACTGTTCTTCAAGTGAATGGTCAATGTAATGTAATGGCTCACCCCCTATTTTTACCAGACAAAACATAATTTCAATTGAAGCTGTCATTTATAGTAACATCCAGGTAACATCCTTGGATATAACTATTCAGACATCCCACACTCGGAGTGTACAGCCTTTCCTGATATACCCCTTAATTACATCACTCCCATTCCCCTCTATCACAGAGGTAAGGAAGTAATGGATAGAGGACTGTTGGTTGGTAGGTGATAGATCATGGGAGAATTAAGAGAAGGGTAAATGGATTGAAAGAGGCATGAACTGAGAGGTTAAATGGCATGGAAAAAGAAAGAACTCAGAAAGGGCATAGGACAAAGGGCCAATGGAGGGTGTGGAAGGATTCATCGGGGTGGGAGCACAAGACCAAATATAGTGAGAGAATGAGTATCATTTTGTAATTAATATACTGTGATCCAATTATTGTTTGCAAGACAGGCCTGAAGCTCATTGTGAAATTAGCACAATGGGGCATTCTGCATTAAAGACCTGCTGAGTGATCAGGTTAGTTTGCCTTCCTAGTTTAATTGTTTTACCTTATGTTACTCGACACCCATACTAACATAATTACTGAGACCTTTTTGTTTTTTATTTATATAAGTCCCTATGTCCCTGTGTGTTTCAGTAAGGTCTATTACCCTTTTAAAAGTATACAAGCATGTTAGCTGAATTTGTGAAAGATGGGAAATAGCTTTTTATTACTTTGTTCCAGTCCAGCTACCCAGGTCTTCTGCATTTATGTTCCAGAACTGCATTCCTGTTTTCCATAAAACCTAAATCAATCCTCTTTATAGGGGAATCCCAAGCAGTGATACACAGAAACCTGCAGAGGAGAGGACCTGACAAGTGGGATCTATGCATTGGCCCATGCTGCTGCCCCCTCCCTGTGACAATACCCATATATTTTAAAATGCTCCTCCTTCTATTGTGTAAATATATATTTGCGTGCTACTATGCAAGTGGAGCATATATTTGCATATCTAGTCACTATATTTGAAATAAATTATTTCAACACTACACATATACATACAAAAGCAATTTTGAATCTCCCACACCCTAATTCTGTTTTAGCCGGCTATAATGCAATGAATTCGGAAGGGAAATTTAAATTTACTTTGTATCCATGTAGTGATCAGTTTTAATGACAGCATCATAATGTATGAATAAAACTAATGTATTATATACATATTAAATATCTTACATTTTCAGCTGAAGTTGTCACACTTATAAAACACTTGTGTTTATGTGTGACGACTCACCAGTATGAGCCAGGAGCTGGGCAAGAGGACGGGTGAAAATCATTTATCTGGTATATATTGATTGTCAATAGAGGGGAAGTTAGATTTTCCTTGCTATATTTTACAACGCAGAGGGGAAATTAACTAGCTTCAAACTTTATGACTGTTCCTTTGGTCAAGCATGAAGGACTAGGGAGTGGGTAGAGTTAAATCTGGGTATTGCATCCCTGCACCAAATACATCAGAATATCACATAAACCACTTCTGCCCCCTTGCATTAATAACAGCATATACATTGCAAACAAGAAACTGTAACAGTGGTTATAAGCACACATTAGTTCTTTAAACATGACACATAAATGAAAGACACATTGTTATAATCATTAGAACACATTTCATGTCCATTTGATAGCCTTTAATATTAGCAAAGAGATGTGATAGAGTCTGAAAAAATAGAGTTACTTGTGGGATGCAGGGGGGTCCCATCATGGCCCCCAAATCGTTCATGACACATATACATTATGGAAGTATTAGTTTTTATTTAGGAAGTTTGAAAGGACAGTGACACCCCAAAATGAAGTTGATTTCATTATAAAGAATGTTAAAAACTGTCTATACATTCTACCAGCAGTTTTTCCTCTACAGTAAATCATTTCTGAAATATTTAGAAATTATTCTGAGGCTCCTGTATGGTCCTGTATGCAAATGTGGGGTTCAGAATGGTAATGTTAGAGTCCTTGGTAATGTTTGAGAGTATTTGATAAGAGAGAGGGGACTAGCAGCCAGATATCATTGGTGGTCCTTCTAGAAAGACAAGCAGACTGTAATCCTAATTTGCACAACAAAGCATCTAATTATCCTTGAGCTTCTCATTTGCAGCAACAACATGGAATTTCCCAGGATTGATTCACTAAAAAAAATGGATTATACAAAATACAGTCAGTTTTTCATGCTCTTTAAAATAAAGTAAAGGTGATTACACCATCAGATATAGCTTATGCTGGAAAGGTTGTATAAATTATTTTAACTGTTTCAAGTTTTGATATCCTTTGGTTGTATGGCCCCTGAAGTCCTCGTACAACTCCTTAGATAATGAGATTTATGCTATGTCTTTCACACTGATTATATTTTATCTTTTTTATATTTCCATACTCAATATTCATCATGCTAAAGGATAGTGTAGTGATTAAAGTGTCAATGTGAAATCACATCCCATCAGTTCCTAATTCTTTATCAACATTTGAATTAGTTGAATTAATTTAGAAGCTTCAGAACATTAATATTTGTCTCATATCACTTATCATTTACAGATATGGACACATGTTCCTTGTAATTAGTGGAGTTGGCCATTTCAGTCCCACCCATTGTTAAAAGGTGGATAAAATACAGACATGCAGTCACCATCGACAAACATTAGCATTAGCAAACATAAGCAATAAAATGCTCAGTGACTTTCAACATTACACTCTCATAGTATGCCACCTCTCCAACAAGTCAGTTCATCAAACTTCTGCCTTCCTATCTCTGCTCCGGTCAACTAGATGTGGTATTATTGTAAAGGGGAAGCATCTAAGGGACAACAGCTCACTCATTAAGGCCACACAAACTCACAGATATTCTCACAAATGCTGATTTGGCTGAATCCAAGTAACCATTTTTCCAGATTCTAGTGTAAAGCCATTATTATTATTATTATTATCTTTATTTATATTACGCCAACATATTCCGTAGCGCTGTACAGGGGTTGAGTACATGGCAAAAAACAAACGTAACACCTTGTAAGGAATGGAGGACCCTGTTTTTGAGCATAAAATCAAATGTGCATAGAGCTTGCTTCCAAGGCACTGACACAAGATTGAAAATTCGCAAACGTACAATCTAAGGGGCTCATTCTATTACCGGCCGCAGCCGCTGCGGGGCCGCAAGGACCGGCCGCAAGCTTTCCGTCTATTCTATTCCCCTCCGGCCGGGGACTCCGGCAGGCTTGCGGCCGGCGCCTTGCTATCTCTTGCGGCCGATCGCGCCGGAGGAAAGCCTTTGATCTAAAATGGCCGCAAGGAAATCGGCCGTAAGAAAAGCCTGGTTGCTATTCTATTGCTCCGGGAACCCTGTCTGCAAGGCTAAAAACGAGCCGCAGCTTACTTGCAGCAAAAAGGTCCCGCTAGCACCAATTAAGCACATAAAATAGCTCAAATAAAGCCATCCTGCACTTTGCGGTGTCTATAAAGTGATATTCGGTGTTAGCAAAAATAGCACATAATTACCCTATACTCAAATTCGTAAAATATATATTTTTTAATATACGTAAAATATACATGTAAAAAGTCCAGAGTGCTTGGAGCACCTCAGACACGCCCACGCCGCAGCCGGAAAATAAACAGTTAATTTGAACTCGGGTTTGGGCTGATGTGCAAGCTTGAGAGGGGGTTCCTTTTAATCCTCATGTACCCCAATATGATCCCTAGCATTTACAGAGCTGTACAGTGCAGGCTTGAATTTATTTTTACGTTTAAAGATTTCAGAGCTTACGGCCGGTTTCAAGATATGCGGCCGGCCGTAAGAGGAGATCCTTGCGGGGCCGTATAATAGAATCGCGAGTTAACAGAACCCCCGCAAGGAATCGCAGCCTTACGGCCGATTTACGGCCGATAATAAAATGAGGCCCTAAGGCTTTAGGTGTGATACAAGAGGGTGACAAATGTAAGAGGGTGGTGTGAAAGCAATTTGTTCAATAAAGTGGAGGGGTCTGTGTGTTGTACTGTAGATTGTGGGTGTAGGTGTTATTAGTCTGTGGAGTGCGCAGTTGTACATGTTAAGGCTGAAGGTGATTTTTTAAACAGGTGTGTTTTTAGTAATTTTTTAACGGTTTTGAGGCAGGAAGATAATCTAATGGAGTGGGGCAAGGAGTTCCAAATAGTAGGGGCAGCACGAAAAAAGTCTTGAAGACAGGAGTAAGAGGAGGTGATGAGAGAGGAGGAAAGAAGAAGGACGTTAGCAGAACGAATGGAGCGGTTGGGAGAGTATTTTGAAACAAGAGCAGAGATATAAGGGGGTGCACTGTTGTTGAGGGCTTTATATGTTAGGGCCATGATTTTAAATTTGATTCGGGAAGCTATGGGAAGCCATCCCAGAACAGTGGAGACTGTTATAGCAGGAAAAGTGGGACCAACTTCATGTTCATGGCTTTGAAATGAGATGTTCAACAAGCACATATGGGTGTGATGATCATGTTTTCACACAATTTTGACTATTTAGTATATACAGTATATATTCTGCTTTATCCTAATTTCCATCTTAATAATAGAAACTGATCAAGCATTGACTTAGATATTTGAAAGAGCTAGCATAGATAATAACTTCAGGATTCAACTATAACAGTGATTCCATTTTAGCCATACTGATTTATATACGCAATGCTTATTATTTAGTGCAGTGTGAAAAGCTTCAGAGAACTGTATAACCTGGGTAAAATCCTTCTTCTCCTGTATTTCCATTTATACATTAATATTTTTATTACAACTCCCCTTTTGCTCTCACATACATTTTCTCAGTTCATATTATAAAAAATAACAATTACTATTTTTATAAAAAGGCAGAGGCATAACTACATTTGTAAAACCCAATATGCCAGTTGATTAGATTCAATATTTACAGCCTTATTAAATTGCAATTCAGCAAATTCTAAAGGGCTCTAAATAAGCACAGAGCATAATTTTTTACAGGAGTTTTTAGTCAGTGAACTTCTATCCAAAAGCAAGGTCGTCACGAACTAAAAACTTCTGTAAATAAAATATGCTCTGTGCTTATATAGAGCCCTTTAGAATTTGCTGAATTGCAATTTAATAAGGCTGTAAGTCTCTCAATAAGCAACCATATACATTCCAGCAACAAATCAATTCTTATATGTGAACTTTGTGACTTATGCTATCGTCATCATCATGAAACCCAGGGATGCAACTTCATAGCTACTTGCACTTAAAGCGAGACAAGCGTTCAAATGCTTTCTATTTGATGAAAAAAATAATATATAATAGAGAGCTAATAATTAAATGTAACGGTTTATTCTACAAGCAGCACACTTGATTCTATTTAGTGCCACTAACTTGTGCAGTTCAATATGTATCTACCAGAGCAGCAAAGGTCCTAAAGACTGCAAATACTAACTTTAAAAGCATGTAACCCAACTAATGTAACAATTTTCCAAATAATTTTCCATCCCCTGTCTGACTATGCAGAGCACACTTGGTGGCACCAGTGTCCCTTTAAGATAAAAATAAATAAATAATTTATCAAGTATATGATTCCAGGATAAAGCCTTAAGTCCCACTAGCTCAGTTCATAAGTACAATATATATCTTGGCAATTCCATAGGTATGGAAATAAAATGGTGCTGCTTTTAACATGGAAATTGAATGTCCTGCTTATTGTTTATAAGACATGCATGGAGAATGTTTGAATGTGTGGTATTGTGTTTGGTTTCTATTCAATCAACAGAAAGTATTAGCAGTATTAGCATCCCAAACAAAAACAGCAACATATCTTGCTCAATGGTCAAGTGATCCACACCCACTTGAGATACTGATACCACGTGTTTCTGTACAGGGAGTTCAGATATTGAGATGCAACTCTATTAAGTCTTGAACAATGTTCTTGTGACTCAGTTTAATGATAACTTTTATAAGCTACCATTTATCCCTGGTACCTAGAACTAAAGTTGATGGCTTTCTTTTATAATATTTAACCATTTCACAACCACTCAGTCATGTAGTGATTATTTCCTAATTTTGCATCTATGCTTTGAAATATAATAGGCTAAAGAGTACTCTCTACTATTTCTACAGATTTCTGTATTGTGATATTATAATATAATATACAACACCATTGAATTAAATGGAAGCGAGAAAAGATTTTGTTAACCCAGTAAGATGTTGTAGAGACACAAAGAGTTTGTATGTTTTAAGTTGATTCTCTCTAGTAATGAGATATATCTCCATTGTCTATATTATTCTATTGGAAGATCACTTTAGTAATTCAGTGAAGAGGTTCCACGGGATAACATAACAAATGGACAAGTATCATTTCGATAGTGAGAAGGCTTCCACCTTAGTAAATACAACCCATGTCAATCTAAGTACTTATGTCCCATGGGATAATATAGCATTTAAGAAGTTCCCAAGGAGTTTTCAACACTCCACCCTTTAGTGCATCTAACCCAACATACCTTAGTGCCAAAACACTTGAAGCCTTATTAAATTGCAATTCGATAAATTTAAAAAGGCTCTATTTAAGCACATAGCATATTTTATTTACAGATGTTTTTAGTTAGTGAAGACCTTGCTTATGGATAGAAGTTCACTACCTAAAAACTTCTGTAAAAAAATATGCTGTGCTTAAATAGAGCCCTTTTAAATTTACCGACTCACAGTTTAATAAGGCTGTTGATTTGTAAAGACAACTTACATTACTTTTGTATTGTACTCATCAAGTGGCAAAAAGCAAATTTAAACCAGTTGGGTAATATTTAAACCAAACGTACAGATAAGGCATTTACATACAATATTGTAACATCCCTCTGGAAGTAATTACTTCATGGTATAGACCAGGGCATTATACTGTATATCATAAACCGTTCTCTGGAGTAGGGGCCTCAACTCGGTTGCACCATCTCTATTGCCCCAAGCTGTCTACTGACCCATTTGTATCATATTTGTATTGTATTGTACCTGTGCTTGTGTTTCCACTTACTTTAGGATATGTATATAGCCTTAAATTTGCTAAATACAGGTGGTCCCCAGGTTATAAACAAACCCGACTTACAGATGGCCCCTACTTAAGAACATCTTTCAAGGATTTTTGTATGAGGTTTTTTTATATTCTGTTTGAATTAAAAGAAAGAACAATAGTTTCTCTAACTTATTATAACAGTATAGGGGTATTATTATTATTATTATTACACTGTATTATTATTACCACATATGAGCCATTATAGTATTGATATTATTATTAGTAGTAGTATTATTATCAGGTATCCAGCTGGCAGGATTCCATTTAGGTACGACACATAGGGGAGGGAGAGGAGGGGGATAACGAGAAAAGGGTGGGAGAGGAGGGGGCAAACGAGACAAGGGTGGGAGAGGAGGTGGAAAGGAGACACAAGGGAGGGAGAGGGGGAAGGAGACACAAGTGGGGAAAGGGAGAGTGGGAAAGGAGAAATAGGGGAAAAGGAAAAGGGGGAAAGGAGGAACAGGAGATGGAGAGAGAGGGAAAGGAGACACAGGGGAGGGAGAGGGGGGAAGGAGATACAGGCGAGGGAGAGGGGGAAAGGGAGAGCGGAAAGGAGACACAAGGGGGGAAGGGAGAGGGGGGAAAGAGGCCCGGGGGAAAGGAGGAACAGGAGAGGGAGGGGGGAGAGGAGACACAGGGAAGGGAGATGGGGGAAAGGAGACACGGGAGGGAGAGGGCAGAAAGGGAGAGGGGAAAAGGAGGTACAGGAGATGGGGAAAGGAGACACAGGTTAGGGAGAGGGGAGAAAGGAAACACAGGGGTGGGAGAGGGGGAAAGGGAGAGGAGGAAAGGAGGCACAGGTGAGCGAGAGGGGAAAAGGAGACACAGGGGAGAGAAGGGGAGGGGACACAGGGAAGGGGGGGAACAGGGGAGGGATAGTTGGGGGAAACGTATTCCCTTAATTTTTGACTGACAATTTCCTAGTCTAAATATAGTAACAGCAAAATGTCACTACAGTGGGAACAGTGATAAATATGACTTTGAAATAAATAAAATACTTTATTTGACAATGGGCAAAATTTTTATACATTTAAAAAAAAAGTATACAAAATATTTGTAGCCTTGTGCTTAAATGAAAACGGAGAAGTAGGAAAACCTTCCCTCCAAGCCCACAAGCAAACAACTATCTAAGATAAATAGAGATTAGCATAGACAAAATAACATACCATGGATGCAGCTGACTACGGTAAATAAAATTTACCATCTAACATGAATTTATTTATAAGATTTTTTATTTTTCATATACAGTAGACTCTCAGTTAACCAGCACCCATGGGGATTGGTAGAGGTCGGATAAATGTAGTTTCTGGTTGCTTGAGAGTTACTATTAAAAGAGGCCTAGAATAGCTGCGCATAGGATGCTCTGCTAACTATATTTGTCAGTGAGGGCTGTTCTAGCAGCAGCAGCTTTCACTCCTCACTTCCACACAGGTATGTTTGGCTGGAGGGTGAGGAGCTGAACCCAGGGGAATGTCACGCCAACACTGCCATTCTCCATCATTTATGCAAAAACTGAATTGCAGAGACATACAGAGGATTAAAGCATTGTGTGGCATGACAACCTGGCTCCTGGCATTTGTTGAGCCATGCAAATTTAAATATTTATTTAAAGTACACTATTCAATTTTTTTTCTGATTGTTTGAGAGTTCTGGATAACTGAGAGTCTACTGTAGTTTATTGCTTTTGACCTGTCCATTGTATATGACCTGTCCGTTCTATATATAGCTCTTCATTATTCTTACTTTTACATTATGGGTTAAAATATGTTCTCTATGCTTGGACTATACATATTGGGTAAGTGAACATTTTATTAACTTTTTTCCATTCATTTCAATTGAGCTCCCTAACACAAACGCATTCTTACTGTTCTTTGGTGTACATTTACTCACCCAACACTTACTATGAAGAACTTATAACCCACCAGTGTGAGAAATCCCCTGAAATCCCATGAAGTCCATCTTCTGAATCTCTTTTTTACCATTTTATCTTTTGTATCTTTCCTGAGCAAACAGGTTGGGTTATCCCATCCTATTGTTGAGTGCCTCAATATTGTGACAGTCTTTCAAAAGAACCGAATAGATATCTTATCTGAATCCAAAGCCTCACCCACAATATGTATCCTGTTAGGACAGAAAAGAAATGTTTCCGCCCATCAAAGCAAAATTGAAAATAGTTAAAATTCAAAGGCGTTTTAACTGTAAATATGAGAGTTCAGTGGTCTATTGATATTAGTAGGTGATTTCTTGTGATTTGCAAATATATGAGAAAGTTTCTTTTATATTTGATATTTGTATAAAAATCATTAAATGTACTCTTTAGGAAAAACATGTTTTATATAAAATATTTTAAATAGGTTTACTTAAATAATATCATATACAATTTGTATTCACTTTCTTGAAGGGACCCATAGAGTTTCTCAATTTTTGGATCATGCTTCCTCCTTATTTTCTGTCATATAGGCTGCCATACTGGTCACCTGTGATATTAAAGCCCCAGTATAAAGTGTATATGAAAATTACATTATGGAGAGTCAAATTAATGAATTAAACTTAGTTAAAACATTAGTATAAAACAAAAAAACTAATGCTCAGAATATCACGGAAATATATGTCTGGAAGCTGGATAAAAATTAATAAAAGTAGCATTTAATGTAGATATAGGAACCCAGTCCCCATCTGGATCTAGCCCCATTATGTCAATAAATAGAGATGCGTTAAAGCTCATTCACCATTTTTCACCAGAGTGATATCTCAAACTGATAACCATCTCCAGTGATTTAAATGGAAAGGGGATAACAAACACTTAAGCAACTAACATGATGAAGGATACAAGTTTAGCACATCGATATTGCTCTACGTCCTGCTCTTCTTCATTTCTTTATTTTTTTTCCTGTTTTCTTTATTATTTTTCTATCTTGCACCCATGTAATGAAAATACTACAGAAGTATCAGTAAAAAACAACAACAAAATAGAGGGGCTCAATCAGAGAATGAACAAACCTTAATAGGTTTGTTTGGTGGCCCAGTGGTTAGGATGCAGGTGCTTTCACCACAGCATCCTGGGTTTGAATCCAGCCAGGAAACCAAGAGGTCACACAGGTCGGTACTTGGATGGGAGACCACCTGGGAATACCAGGAGCTTTCTGCTGTGGCCCACTGGAGTATCTCTGCCATGAAAACCAAGTGGATCAGCATGGTGCATTGTCCATTAGGTCATGGAGAGTTGGGCATGACTGAGTGACACCATTTACATGGACAAGATAATACACTCAGACAGCAGCCTATTTTAGCCACTTGTGCCATTCACAGGGAGAACTATTCTGTAGTATGTCAGTCTGGTCTCAGTCAAAAGAGTGATCCAGCCCCGAAATACCAGGCAATTCTACCCGGAAGAGGAGAAACAGCAATCTCCAGACGTACATTTAAAGATTGAGCGCCTCTGACTGCTTTAAAACGTTATCAAAACTGTGTTTTGGATGAAAACCCTGTTTAAACTTAATTTCAACTATAAGGAATTGCACAGAGCATGCATACATATGGAGCTTTCATTAGCAGACAAAAATGACTCATACATCTACATTACTGCTCATTGGCTGACAGGGGCAAGCCCCCCAGATCAGTTAAATAATCAAAAGAGCGATAGAAGCCTCCACCGTACAGTAGTACAGTAAATAAATAGTATTACTGTACTACTGTAACTCTGAGCAGGAAGCAGGTTTTTTAACTTATTTTAGACATTCAAGTGTGAATGCAGATGTACTATTTATTTACTATATACATATATATATATATATATATAAACATGGATTGAAATGTACTATATTTATAAGATTTTATCCCATTAACATTTGTTATTCTTATAATAATCCCTAATATTTGCACAAAATTGGGGGTTAGGTGCTCTTGTAAATAATTTAGAAACATTTAAATGTAGGAAAAAGTACACAGTTTAGGGCACTCTAAATTGTCACATGTCTTTGTAGTGAGAAGAATTACCAATTTATATTAATTATTTATTTATTAAAATATATATATATATATATATATATATAAAAAACACCACTATTGAACTGTGTTGATCTTATTTATAGCATATATTACATCAAAATAAATCTCACAAAATGAATTTAAGTTACAAGTAATTATAATATATTGCTATTGTTAATCACAAGGAAACCTGCCTTAAAGCAACAGCTGTGGGATCTTTCCCTTTATGTCGTGCCGGCAGTGGCAGCAGCAGTTGCAGCAAGGAGCTGCTAGATGAAACCAACGATATTTTGCAGCGCTGACGATATTTTAGAGAAGTTGTAAACTTAGAAGGTTACCCTAACCCTTAAACTAACCCTGACCCTAACAGCTTACCGAACATTATGATATCGGCACTGAAATATTGGCTAGCGGTTGTTCGCCGCCGCTGATGGTGCCATTGCTGGCAGTTTGGTGGCAAATTTAAAAAAGGAAAGGACCCAGCTGTGCTTTGCAGCGCGGTCCTCAAATAATTTGCTGTATCAAGGGAAGTCTTTCAGTCTGTTTTTTCTATATAACATTGGTAGTAATGAGTTAGGATCAATATAGTTTAGGGTTCATAAAGTAAAAGTTGTGACATTCCAGTTTATTTAACCTAAACTCCATATTATTTTCCATAATTTAATCTTCCCATGTGTCTCACGGAGAACTCAGAGCTGTTCTAAAATGAAAATTAAAAAAATTTAAATCCCTTATATGTTTACTTAATGAATCCTAAACTATATAGATCCTAACACGTTACTACTAAGGTTATATAGAAAGAACAGATTGAAATACTTCCATTGATACAACAAATGTTTTGCAATACACAACTGCTGATTTAAGGTAGGTCCCATTGCAATTAAGAATAGAAATATAGTATAATTACTTGTAACTTAAATGGATTTTGTAAGATGTATTTTGATGCAATGTATGCAATAAATAGGATAAACACAGTGTGTGGCTTGGGTATCTTTGTGCAAAATTCAAATGAAATAGACGTTGCAGCCATGTTCATAGAACTTATATGTAATCCCTTATACATTTAACAGAGAGCA
This sequence comes from Discoglossus pictus, assembly GCA_027410445.1. Lineage (NCBI taxonomy): Eukaryota > Metazoa > Chordata > Amphibia > Anura > Alytidae > Discoglossus > Discoglossus pictus. The sequence goes on along the minus strand of CM050169.1, from coordinate 210,510,724 downwards.
TGTTCAATATTGGTGTTATTATATATTTTAACAAATAAACAATAAACATAAATAATAATAAAAATAACAAACTGCAAAGACAAGTGACAATTCATTTTTTTTCTATAAAATGTAACATTATGTATATAGTTGCAAAGTATTTGGGGTCCAGAACAGGGTAGGGGCCCTCTGCTGCTGGCAATATGCTGGCGTAAAGGAGAACTAATTTAGGTAGGCAGCTAATCATTACCCTAGGGCTCATCTAACCATCAATATATATGTTTTGCTTTTTTTATTGAACTCTACAGGATGTTTAAAAAAGTTGCAAAGGGGCCCTCAATCATTTGCACCACGTCCCCCCGGTTTAATAGTCAAACTATTTGTAGAATCAAAAAAAATATTCAGCTTTTATCACCTATTGCATACAGTTATATAAAACTGCCAGGGCTTTCAAGAGAGCTAAACATACATCCTGAGAAAGTTGCAGAAGGCTTCAGTTAAAAAAAAAAAATTGGACTTCACAGTAAAAGAATATTTGACTATAAAAGATAAAAATGTTAAGCTTTTTTGTTTTAATACTTCCTGAAAACATGCAGATTAACATAATTATTATCAAAAAGACCAGCTCGTAAAATGAGTAATTATTAACATAATGTTATTATTATTATTATCCTTTATTTGTAACGCGCCAACATATTCTGTAGCGCTGTACAGGGGTTAAGTACAAATCAAAACATTTTTTATCACACTGCCCAGGAATGGAGGGCCATGTTATTGAGTTTAAAATTAAACATACATAGTGCTTTCCCCAAGCACCAAACGATTTAAAACTCGCAAACTTACAGTCTAATGGGTATGGGTAAGATAAAGTGGTGATAGATGCGTTCTACATGTAAAGGCTGAAGGTGATATGCTTCTTTAAACAGATGATTTTTTATTGAGGTATTGAAAGTTTTGAGGCAGGAGGATAGTCTAGTGGAGCGAGGCAAGGAAGAATAGGGGCAGCACGAGAAAAGTCCTGGAGGCAGGAGTGAGAGGAGGTGATAAGGGAGGAGGATAGAAGAAGGTCGTTAGCAGAGCGAAAAGAGCGATTGGGAGAGTATTTTAAGGTAAGGGCAGAGATGTAAGAGGGTGCAATGTTGTTGAGAGCTTTATATGTTAGAGTCAAGATTTTGAATTCTATTCTGGAGGCTATGGGAAGCCAGTGGAGTGACTGAGAGAGAGGTGCTGCAGAAATTGGGCGTTGAGTGTGGAAGATGATTATGGCAGATGCACTTAAATATGGATTGGAGGCCAGCAAGGAGCAAGTTACAGTACTCAAGGCTGGATATGATGAGAGAGTGAATTAGAATTCTAGCTGTGTCTTGTCAGATGGTGATGGTGTTGGGTGAAAATGACAAGATTTTGTGATTTATTGTATATGAGGAATGAAAGAGACGCCAGGGTCCAGTGGAACGATAAGACAATGAGCCTGGGAGGTAGGAGTGATGATGGCTGTGTCAACAGAGAGTAAAAAAGTGACGGGTAGAGGTTGAGGAAGTAAACAACCAGGAGGATATGCTAGAGAGGCAGTTGGCAGCTTTAGCTAAAAAGAGAGATGGAAAGTCCTGGTGCTGAGAGGTAGATTTGAGTGTCGTCTTCATAGAGATGATAGTGAAGTCCAAAAGACCGTATTAAGGGACCAAAGGAGGATTTAAAGATGGAGAAAAGGACCGGGCCTAGGAATGAACCTTGTGGTACACCAACGGTCAGAGATCAAGGCAAAGAAGAACTAGAAGTTCATATCCCTATTTGTTGGAAAAACACAACCTATAGCATTAGTACAATGGTACAAAATAGTACATTCCGTCCAATATATGCTATGTAATTGAAAGTCTTCTCAGAGTTGCAGTAATCCAGTAGTTATATTTTTCGGTATGTACTGTTGGTATTTGAACGTCATCATAATCTTATAGATGTTGAAATAGGCTCTTTAATAACAGTGTCCAAAGCATAATCAACAAGACACATAATTACAGAGACAAATCGAGTTTCATCATGGAAGATTTCCAGTGGGATCCTCCTTAACACAGTGTGATATTCCTAGTGCTAAAATAAAAAATAGAATAAAACTATCACTAATTACCTGCTTCCTCCCTCAGCTCTGTATATAAACAATGTAAAACTGACCCAGCCACAAGCAACCTCCAGAACGTGTCACCATGATAGTAATACTCAGCTTCATCTGCATCCTGTCCACTTCCATAGTCACAGGTAAGAACCCTTTCTATCCATTTCAGTTTGTTACTGTCAGTGTTAAAGGTCCAGCTTTTCATGTTTATGTTTTTTTGTTCACAATTAATTACAAAAATACACGTGCAAACAGCAGCAAAGCAAATCTTTAGCAAGCAAATATAATATAACAACACAGTTTACCTAATTAATGGCCTTGCTGTACCTTTCTCATTGTCATGAAACTACAGAAAAATAGTGAAATATTTATTCCACCAAAATCTTTCACTTGCTTTCATTAGTGCCCAGGTTAGCGAGAGAGATGGGGAGGGGTACAGCAGCGGCCATTAATGAGGTAAACTGTGTTTAAATTATATTTTCTGGCTAAAAGTTTGATTTGCTCTTGTTTGCACATGCATTTTTAATGGTAATTAATGGTCAACTAAAATATATTTGGTTGAATATATTTTTAAAATGCCATTTTCATATAGATAAGCTTATTGTTTGTAAAATTGCATTTGTGGCCTCTGAATAGAGATTTTTATCCTTCTTGTGTCTGTTACATAGTGCCAGGTATTAGTAAATTACATTAATTATCCCAAGATGACTGTTTTATCATTTAGTTCTCACATTTTTAGAAGTATAAAAAAGGTACAGAACAATTAAAAAACTTTTAGCCTAGGCTAACCAGCCAGCTATTTTAAGGGAATTGTGCCAATAATTATATGTGCTAATAATATAATACACGGTAATACACTGAGGAAGAGTAAAATCTCTGATAAAAAGATGTTCAATTTCACATGTAGTTAAGTAAGAAAACTACATTTTATTATAACAAAATTAATAGAAAATTGCTTATTGTATTATGAACTGTAGCTTTTTCCCATTAATGTTCTTTGTCTAGAAGCAAGAATATTATCAGCTTGGTTCATGTACCAAGATTGTTTCAATTATTCATTTGCATCTTTAACTGAAATAATGATTATTTATATTGTTGTTCATCCTAGAATTAATTTATAATCAAGTAGATATACAATCTATAGATGACACAATTCAAATGTGAAATAACATTATGGGGTGAACCCACAAGCCAATCCAGTGTCTTATCTGTATCCAGTAATACAATATTATACTGTATAATACTCATGCTTTAATAATGAAATAATTTCTGACTATCTAGGTGACCAGATTGCCTGCCAAGAGTGTTTTAATGACACCAGCACTAGCTGTACGGGGCATCTCACTACCTGTGGATCATGTTTGACTATTGTAACAGAGAAGGTTGAAGGTGAGTAAAAGTCACAGAGATTAATCATTGCATCTCCATATATTTTCCTGCTGATTTAAAAAAAAAAAAACATGAATTTAATTTGGTTCAGTTTCCTGATAAAACTCACTGACTTAGGTTAAACATTTCTACATAGCCACTTACACTATATAGACAACTCATATAGTTAAATAAACTTCCGGTATTAGGCCTATTAAATTAAAATCGCATTGTAGAAAGTAAGGTCTACGGCTATTAAATTAGCCCCGTAATGTAGGCCATTGCTGATCTGCGGGTTAGCTGCGAAAAAAGCCTACGGGCTGAGCAACGTTGAGCTGTCAAGCCCGTAAACGATACAATTCCAATCATGCTATTAAATTGTAACAAAGTCATTCTCGAGCAAGCCTGTAACACGCAAATGGAGCCCAAAGCCCTATGAGTGCTAAGGGGGGACTTGCAAGGGGGATAACGTCCAATACGTAGCACTTGTACTGTGAGTAAAAACACACTACTATACAATTATTAAAAGTGAAAGAGATGTTATGTGTTAGAATTAATAGCGCAACATTCTCCAGCCCGCAAATCGGCCCAATAAAATACTTCATTTCATGTGTATTTTAGGTGTTGGATTGATCTCGGAAATCAATGTGTTAATACATATAATGTTGCCCGCATGTAATAGAATAGAATATTTGCGGCTTTATTAATATTATTATGAATGGAATGTGGGTCCGATCTTAACTTTTAATTGAAGCCCGTAGGTCTTTGAAATACAACCTACATTTTTTTGTGACGCAATGATGATGATCTCTGCTTCTATTGGCTCCATCTAAACCCGTAACTACGGGTTTGCTTAATTGATCACAAGCAAAAACTCAAGTCCGATGACCGACAACTGGTTTACAAGTTTCCTTCTCAAACTCGTAACTCGCAGCCTGTTCTAATTTAAAAGCACAGTAACACGGGTGAATTTCAAGCCCGCAGCCGCTGCAAGCTTCATGTTGCACTTACGCGCTGGAATTTAATAGGGCCCTATGAGTAGTCCAATTAAGGGACCACTGCAAATTAAACATAAATATATATGTTAAAAAAACATTGAGTGACTAGGAGCATAGTTAAGTAGCTGGTTTGTGATTAGAAACAAATGTTGACGCCTCTGCAGGTTTCTGGAAGAGAGAGGGGTGTTTACATTTCTGGAGAGTTATTGTTGCAATGTGCTAGTGAGGGGGAAGGGTGTGGTGCTAATTTCAGTATTATCCAGATATCCAACAAAGGCTCTGAACTACTGCCTGTTCCGCCGTCCCCCACCTCCCCGCTCTACTGATAACTAAAAAATCACGCCACATCACCCAGCTCTCAGGGTGTGATGTAACTAAAAGATAATTTATTCCTGTATTCATATACAAAATCGTCAAAAATTCAGATTTTCCCCCAAAATGTGTTATGTCCATGGCTTCGACAGCAGCTAATATTGTTAGTTTGATACATACAAACTAGCGTCTTTTTACCAGAACCGTAGAAGTCCTTTAAAGTTCATTAATAGACCAGTTAATCATCCATACGCTCAAGCAATAAGAAAACACTTTTGTTTCTGTTTTTTTTTCTGTATTCTCTGTATTTTCTTCTAGATTTAATATCTGAGTTTAATATAATTTGTTCTTCTCCTAGGAGCAAACAACACATCCTACATGGTTCAAAAATCCTGCAGTTTGATCCCACAGGTTTGCAACACCTCATACAGTTTTACAGCGGGCAACATCTCTGAGAGCTTTACCTCCTCGTGCTGTGAAACAAACCAGTGCAACAATGGCGTAATAAAAGGTAAAGAGGTCCTGTGATACAGAGTTTGTAATGGCAGAGATACTGTCCGTTTGGGAATCGTAGACGCTAACAGCCTTATTAAATTGCGATTCGGCAAATCTAAAAGGCTCTGTATAAGTACATAGCATATTTTTTTACAGAAGTTTTTAGTTAGTTAGATTTGCTGAATTGCAATTTCATAAGGCTGTAAGCTTCAACGCTAGGTCGAAATCCAGGAATAAATGACTCCAAGATATTCGGCTTTAAGGTTTTGCATTATGTGCCCCATCTAGTTACTCTGGAATCCCCCTTTCATGATATATCAATATTGCCCAGCCCTTATCAAATCATCTCATTATGATATATACTGTGTGTATTTATTGCAATAATCGTACAATGGACTTTTTACATGTCAGTTTTCCTCAAATACCAAATATTTCTGCATAAATAGTTTTTAATCTAAAGCCATCTGACATTAATTATGCTAAATTATGCCCGGAGACTGAACAGATATGCAGAACCCCAGTGCAATTATCACCTGAATAAGAAATGATATCACATGATTGATGAATAGAATGAAAAGGCAGATAATGTAAAACTACTAAGTAAGTTTATTGTAAGAAAATGTGAGTTCTAATAACATTCCATTGAAGAAGTTATTTTATAATGTTGCTGCACAGGCTTAGTCTCACATAATGCCTTAGAACAGACACTTTAAAGAAGCCTTCCACCCTAAGACGCTTATCACCCTAAGACGCTTATCACCTCTCTCTCCCTCTTTTACCACTCACTATCCCTTAGATTGTAAGTCTGCGAGTTTCTGTCCTAAGTACTTTGGGAATTCACCATGGACATTGGATTCCTAGCTCAAAGACAGGGCCCTCCTTGCTTTGCTATATGTTAATTTGTATTTATCTTTGTCTGAACTTAACTTATGTACAGCGCTACGGAATATGTTGGCGCGTTATAAATTAACTATAATAATAATAATAATATTATGGGGATTGAAAAACCCTACAATGTAGATCCATGAAGAAAATGAAAAATCATTCTGAGTACCATTATATGTCTCACACAGGCCAAATGTCACATCGTGTCAAGTATAATGGTTTTATTCTGTAATTTTACATAATGTCCTTCTGTTCTCTTTCCCTCAATAACTGTTGTCTCTTCGGCCCCATAGCTGTTCCACAAAATACGACTGAGAATGGAGTGAGATGTCCATCCTGCATTGTGACTAACGCAGAAAACTGTACAGCCAATGAGACTAAAAAATGCACAGGATTAGAGACCAAATGCATCACCTTCTCAGGGAAAATATTTGAAAAAGGTAAAGAGCATGACATTCATAGGGTGGGAATAGAGACCAGAACTACTAAGATGATATTGAATAGATGTACATAGCTATATGGGTAGATAATATTATAATATGTTGAGGAAGAGTAAAATCTCTGATAAATCAAAGATTGTTCAATTTCTCAGGTTATGCATTAAAAAAAGGTACCGTATATACTTGAGTATAAGCCGACCCGAGTACAAGCCGAAGCACCTATTTTACCACAAAATATTGGGAAAAATGAGTGATTCGAGTATAAGCCGAGGGTGGAAAATGTGCTGCCCCCTGTGTCCCACTTGTGCCCTCCTCTTGTGGGCCCATTTCGTGTGTCTCCCCCTCCCTCCCCTGTGTCTCTTCCCCCCCTCTCCCTTCCCTGTGTCTCTTCCCCCCTCTCCCTTCCCTGTGTCTTCCCTGAGGTATTTAGAGGGGTAAAGTGAGGAGGGGGGTTTAGGATGAGGAGGGGGGGTTGAGGATGAGGAGGGGGGAGGGAAAGAGACACAGTGGGTTAGAGAGACACGGGGGGTTAGAGAGCCACGGGGGGGTTAGAGAGACACGGGGGGAGAGTGACTCGAGTATAAGCCGAGGGGGCCCTTTTCAGCCTTAAACTCGGCTTATACTCGAGTATATACGGTAATTGAAAAGTTATTTTTTATACAAACTTTTTAGCATTCTAGTGGCCCATTAATGCTTTTTACCTAGAGGTAAATACATTATCAGCTTTATTCATGTGCCATGATCATTTCCATTAAAGCAGCATGGGACTTTAATTAGAACCATCACCATTGTCAAGCTTTCCAATCTCCAGTCTTATCCAGTACATAACAAATGTTTGTTTCTTGGAAAGACAGTCTTACTTTAAGATATCAAGGTACCAATACAAGGAGAAAATACAACCAAATATTGATCACTACAGTTTTCACATAAATAGGGTTTACTTTGTTGGTTTAGTTATACATCTGAAGTTTAATGTTTTAGACTTTAGCACATATGCTGCTCCCTACCCCCTATCATGTGCCCAGGACAAGGAGCTGTAATGGGGTACTGTCCTGATAGAAGTCTGTATTTGTTCCTCCAGCAGCTATTGTAGGCAAACCTATGCAGTTTAGAACAAATTACAACAGCCTTCTGGGCAGATCCTGATTTTACCTCCTGGACAGATAGTAGGGGCTGGAGAGAGGCAAACCTATTGGAAGTTACATTCCTAATTTGAAATGTCAGTTTTAAAAGCTACATTGATTTTATTCTTCTTGTATTAAGATTCTAAAATATCCCTTACATTGACAATACTCCATCATGGAATATATATATATATATATATATATATATATATATATACACATATATTTATATATATATATATATATATATATATATTTATATATATATATTTTTATATATATATATATATATATATATATACATACAACAAATCAGGCAGTAAGTAGTAGACATATAGTAGAAGTTACATCCTTAGGCCCTCATTCAATTACAATTTGGCCAATTGAATAGGGCTCTATATAAGCACATAACATATTTTTTTAGATAAGTTTTTAGTTAGTAAACATCTATCCAAAAGCAAGGTTTCACTAACTAAAAACTTCTTTAAAAAAATATTTTATGTGCTTATTTAGAGCCCTATTCAATTGGACAAATCGCAATTGAATGAGGCCCTTAGTATATAATACACACACCTAAATGCACATATACATCGTAAGTGCATAACCTTAAGAAGAAATTTCCTCTGAAGAAAATATAAAAAAATTCTCCCACCGTGAAACATTGCTCATCAGTAACAACCACTTTAGCTTGATCTGTACACACCCTTAGTAGAGCCAAACAAGACAGACCTGTTCTCTAAAAAAAATGATACTCTATGACTAAGCTTCACGTAACAAGGCTGAAATTGTTAAATCAGGTATAGGAAAGAGAATATTGAACCAATATACCTACATAAAGTAAATGTATTAAACAGGTGATTTTTAACCAAAAAGATATTTCTAGATTCTAATTATGTTACACATTGCATAAACATATTTAACTTGAACCCCATTTAACTTGATAAGGTGCAATGGATCTAGTTATGTTAAATAAAAGTCATCCTTGTGAGTACAAGATTCAGTTCAGGCTGACTTGATCCACCAAATTAATAAAAAAAAAATATGAATATTTTTATTTTCATCACTTCCTATGGATAATAGCATCCATAAACACTCTTGTGTGTTTTCGTCTATATCGAATTCTTCAATGGACTGTGAAAATGAAATGTAAGTTTTTTTACTGTGGAAATATCTCCACTTTATTAAACCATATGCCATGCAACATGCCGTTGTGCAGATAAAACCCAGAATTCTTAAATAGTACCATAGTTCAGTGAAATATAAAGTATGGAAGCTCTCTGATTTACCAGATGCTGAAGGGACACAATGGCTATTTTTGATCGAGTAAATTTGTTATATTCACTGTAAACATTGTTTTCCATTCTCCATTGCTTTGTTACTCCATTGCTACCTGTTTGCACAAGGTTCATGATATTGGTGTTTTTATATGTATAACAACAAATTGATCTTCCCTGCGCCATTTAATCTCCCACTATTTCCCAAACTTGTTTTTGAAGCACCACTTTCGAATGTTTGATGGCCATGGTGGACAACGTTAATACTTCTGATTGACCACTTAATCATTTATCCTGTGTTATTGTAGTATGAAATATAGTATCTACATATGTCTGCACTATTTATTTATGCATAGTATTATTTTTATTTTAAGTTATATTTTCATATTGTTCTGCGAAACCCAGTTGCCTCTTGGGTCAGACTTTGGTATTTGGGATCATCTACACTAAATTATAGCAAATTGCCTATCCATTAGGGAAAACGAATAATTTTACATTTTCAAAATATGTTAAACATTCTCTGCTACTATTTCAGTAAAATTGATGGAATTGATAGCATATACATGTAGGAAATAATAAATTGCTAAAAAATAACATTTACTGAATAATATTGTAGTGGATGCATTAAAGTAGTAATGGGCAGTGAGCTCAGACTCCATGGTTAATGAATCTTGTCTTTCACAATATTGAAGAATTTGCCAGTATTGTAATAGGCTGTTTAATATTCTTTGCTAAAATAGATAGAAGTTGAAGATGGGTAAATATACCTTTTTTTCTGTATCTACAGGTGTTTTTAATCAGTACGCTTTCCAAGGTTGTGCCACTGAAAATATATGCACCGCTGAAAAGTTCCCTTCTGTCCTCACCCAACTGAAAGACGGCTTCAAACTCAATTGCTCTGAGGGCAATCAAATGTCTCAGTACCAAGTGAATAATTCAGAACAGACTATTGTCGAATAATCAGTAACAGCATTTAATGTAATATCTGTTGACTTGCTGTGTATGAAGCAATGAAGCACCTGATAAGCACTTAAGTAAAAGCAAATGTTTCAAAAATAATGTCACTGTTTTTATTACAGTATATTTGTGCCGTTTAGTTAAGAGTAAGTGGAACACGCCATTATACACTCTATTTTCATGTCCTTATAACATTGAGATTGTTTCAAAGAGCTGAGAGTTTTGTGAAAAGTAGTAGTTCTTCCCCCAAAAAAAAATTACATGACAAAATGTACTAACTCGTACCCAAAGGGTATTGCATGTAGGTATCTACCTCTAACGTGTGCTCACGACTTGCTTACGTATTTGTAGTAACACTACCGACTACCTAACATGAACACGCTACACTAGTCCTAACACTCTCCCACCCATCTATCTACTGATTAATCTATCTATATAAAAACACTTCCATGCCGGGAATGAGTTCATAATAAAAAAGGGAGTAGTGGGGCATAGGCAGAGAGGTCATAACCCCCGATTCATTTTTGATTATTTTAACCCATTCCCTGTCAATAAATAAGCAAAGAAGCTTCAAATTAAGTGAGAGCTGTTACTTTTCTTGTAGGAGTTAGCTGGTGCTGCAGACGGTTTAGGTTACACATATGCAGCCTTGTTAAATTGCAATTCGGCCAATTGAATAGGGCTCTATTTAAGCACATAACATATTTTTTAACAGAAGGTTTAGTTAGTGAAGACCTTGCTTTTGGATAGAAGTTCACTAACTAAAAACTTCTGTAAAAAAATATGCTTTGTGCTTACATAGAGCCCTTTTCAATTGGCCAAATCGCAATTTAATAAGGTTGATGGTTTTGGCTCACTGTGAGTGCCTGCAGAACTTGTAGAATGAGTGCCTGCGGAAAACATAGGATTAAAGTAGATTTCTTACCGGAGCCAATGATCTATAATGCATTCTTGCAGACATCTTCTTTCCTTTAGTTTTTTTATGCTCTCCCCAAACATAGGTAAAAGGAATTCAATGACACCATCCAAATATCATAACAAAACTCAAATACTCAGTAGAACTGAAGTACTCCATAATACCAAAGCTATCATTGATGTACATATTTCAGATAATAAAATGATACAAGAATTCAGAATGTAAAATACAAACTGATCCTCAAAAGCATTTATATCAACATTGGCATATGAGCCTATTGCAATCCTGTGTTTCGAACCATAGTACCGATCATCAAAAAGGAAATAATTGCAAGACAAGGTGATCTGCTCTCCGATTTGCTACAATATGTCAAGGTTAACTGTATTGTTTCACTAGCTAAATCATGGTGATTATATAGAAATGTGATACATCAAAGGAAAGTAAGACCATAGCTGATTCCACTATTGTCAAATCCATTAGTTTAGTTTAAAAACAATGTTGTCCCTAAGAAATGATTGCAATTGAAGTACCAAAGAAAGCAAAAACAATTGAAAATATATGTGCTATGGAGCAAAAAAAAAGGCTATCCACCCCAATCCATATTTGGTGACCAGGGAGAATAATACGGTCTATAGAGATTTGAGTAAGAGAGAAGTCAGTAGAACACCAGGGTTATGTAAAGTCTAAACCAATGACCTGAATAAAGAGCAAACTAATATATTAAAATCTTACTGAGAGCTGTTTGGAAATGTAATTACGATGAACTGTGGCTTATCACCACCTCAGCTACTTTATTTGTCTGCTTGCTTGACATTTAACAATGCCCCATGGCATGTTTCTCTTATATTTTTGATTAAATTGTTTTACATGTGACTTCTTATTGTCTCCATAAAGCATGCAAAACGATGAGTTCCAGTGATGCATAATTCTCAATCATATGATTCACACTTGGTGGACTAGCTTACCAATCTTGCTGTAAATAAAATACAGTGCCATAAAAAAAGTTTTTGCTTCATTCCTGACTTCTTCTTTAGTTGCATATTTGTCACACTGAATGTTTTCAGATATTTAGAAAAATGTTAATATTAGTAAAGGGAACAAATAATATATTTTTCCTTATTTCCTTTATTTAATAAAAAAATATCTAAAACCAACTGGCATTTTGTGAAAAGTACTTGTCCCCAAGCTAAATCAACCCAATCCAGGCAATAAATAGAGTCAAGCTTGCCCTGATTAATATAATATTTAACTTATTTTACCACCACTACATTCACAATGATCCAAGGAAATTCCTGATCAGAAAAAAAAGTTGTGGATATTTATCAGTCTGGAAAGGGTTACAAAGTCATTTCTTAAGCTGTGCAACTCAATCAAACCACACTGAGAGCCATATTCTCCAAATGGTTGGCCTGCCAAGATGTCTACAAGGGCACCACACAAAATCATCCAGGAAGTCACAAAAAATCATAAAAATACACCCAAATAACTGCAGGCTACTGTTGATTCAGCTATGGTTAGAATTTATAGCTCCACAGAAAGAGACTGGACTTCATTGGAGAGTAGCAAGGTGAAAACCCACTGCAAACCAAGGAGAACATAAATACAAATCTCTCACTTGCAAAGAAACACTTGGAGGATCCCAAGTCTTCTGGAGAAAGTTGCATATACAGATGAGTCGAAAGTGGAACTATTCCAGTGACATTTATACTATTATGTCTGACCCATAGCAAACACACCATTCAACAATAAGGCATCATGCCAACGGTCAAATACGGTGGTGGTAGTACAATTGTGTGGGGATGCTTTGCTGCCTCATAACCTAAATAACTAATGTATCAGACATTTCTTAAGGAGAATCCTTTAACTGAAGCTTATTTTGGTCATATAGCATGAAATTATCCAAAACACAGAAAAAGGTTCACATTAAAATGACTGAAAATGAGCAAACTTAATTTTTCGGAGTGGCCTAGTCAAAGTCAAGATCTAAACCCTGTAAAAGCATATGGTTGCAGCACGTTGTGTTTAATAGTTAAGATTCCCTACCACATTCCATTGTTCATGAACTTGTAACTTTACTTTAGTTTGACCTATCTGTTTTTGGAATTGAGGAGGGGGTAGGGGGTCTATTTTTTTTTGTTGTTGTTGAAACTCTGGGCCGAACTACATCTCGTTTTCAGATTTTAAAATTCTAACCAGACAGAAAAATGCGATTTATGTTGACTTTTGTAATGATGATATGGTGCTTTTCCCATCACTGCTACATTGGATGATGTTATTTTTCACATCATTGGTGTCATAAGTAATATCATACAGTAGCTAGTGTCATGTATGATGTCAGGGGAGGGAGAGACTTTCCAATTGCCTGCTTTTTTTCAGCCTTAAGTTTTCCCATCCTGCACTGCAACCTTAACTATATTTTAATGCTGCAAAAATATTGATTTATTAATAGCTATAAGCTTGCTCAAGTCTAACTGCTATACCTGTGGCTTTGTGTTTGCAATTTGTGTAATACCTAAACATATGCTATGAGATATACCTGAACCATCTACCTATATTACTTTCTACTAATTTGTTTTCCACATTAGTGGTCAGTGTTTGCATTCAGTCTTATTATATTATGGCTGTCTAACTAACATATATAACATTAAAACTCAAAGTTTCTCCTTGTTATCCACACTATTGCCTTCCTGCTCCTAATCTACAATGTCGCTCTGCCTTCCTAACATTTTCCCTCTATTAAATCACTCTTACACATTTCCTTAATCCTCTGATTCCTCCCTATAAAAGAAAAAAAAAGTATGCACAGGAACTCATAACTTCCCTAACACAGTTAGATAGTCTGCTGCTGTGCTTAATAACAAAATTACACCCAGTATATTGAATAATATATCTGTATACTTTCATAAGCCCAGATAACTTTGTCCCTATAAATCCTTCAATATAAATAAAAAGCATGCACTATTTTAGGCATCATCCCATTATATCCAAGTTACATAACTAATTTGTTTGTTTTTATATAATAATGATGGTTTTTCTAGTTTCAATAACGTGAAATGTTTAGAGTAAAGCAGTTTATTTGTAACAAAATATAAATTTTTTAAAGCAAATTTAAGTTTGTAAGTTTGTAGCTGTCAGCATTATTTACACTTTATAAGTATAGCAAACAAGTTATACATAAAACTGTGCAAAGAGCGTAAACAGAATAAAGTAGATACATTTAAATATTTGGTACTGAAAAAAAAATATATATAATATAAATTATTATAAATATATTACATTTATGTTCACATTTGAATTAAAAAATCATATTTCCTGTAACAAATTCCCAGTTTCCCAGGGTGCAGTGCAATAACTGTATTTCTTTGAATTCTGAGCAGAAAATATGTTTTTTAATATATTTTTAGACATTCAAATGTGAACACAAATGTACTATTTATTTTCTGTATTCTGTACAGTGAGGTGCTTCTATCACTCTTTTGCCTACCATAAGCTAAATAATGTTGTGGTATACATATAGGGTGGAGTCCTTATTACATCATTTTTCAACTATAAGATGTGGTGCGAATAAAGGAGTGGTGAATGAAATCATTAATAAAACATGTCTGGATTTGGGTAAGGGAGAGTCATGCCGGTCTAACTTGATCTCTGCAGGCCCTCCAGGCTTCAGACTGACAATTTCAATGTTAAATTCTCAGAAAAGAAACAGCATACCTATTGTAGATATAGGGAGCTATCTTGGAAACATTCATCAAGGTATCCACCTAAAAAATAGAGGAAAGATACTGCATTCATTTGTTTAAAAAATATTACATGGGATTGCCTGTTAAATAAATCTCTGGCAGCAGATAATGTCAGCACATAATCTGCCCTTGATTTTTTCAGTATATTCAGCAGTACAACCTAATACAATTAGTGAAAAAATTATACAATGTGATTTAAAGATTTAATTAAGATTTAAAATGAATTTCCGACTTTATTTAAGGTCCTTGTCGACCTTAAGGCCTTAAGCTGTTGCTCCTCTCTCTTGCTTTCTGTGCTGAATGGTGTACTTGTGTCGTATGCACTACACCACATTGTCCCTCCTGCCACTATCCCTTTTTCACTAAAATATAGTAATCAATGTACAAATAAAAAAGTAATGTTCCATAACATATTTTTTATAAATAATAAGGAAAAACAAGGAACATGAGTAAGGAGGCAAATTATTTTTTTTTACCTTTCTATAGCACTTTTATCCAAAATGATTTCAACTTGTTTTATGATAACACAGTTTCCAAATGTTACAGTTTATGTTATTTTTATCACATATGATAAAACTGGTTACATTGTCGTCAGTGATGTCACTGGTTCTGTCATATGTAACATGTTTCATAATGTCATTGATAATGACATATGAGAAGTTGTTTACCAACGTCGGTTATGTTAAAATAAATGTATTAGTGTATTTTAAAAAGTCACAATAACTTTCTGCTTAAATAACTAACAATCCCCAAAATAAAATCAGGGATACTGATATTTAACTATGAGTTCTTGAGAAGTTAACTGCTTTCAGAAGAAGCAGTGCAATATTCTGTTTTTCTATCTGTCCTGTGTCCCGTGTCCCAAACATTTTGTAATACATTCCCACATCATACATTCAACAAACACCATGGGCCTCATTCAATTCGGGGCCGTAACTCGGCCGCAAGTCGGTGATTCCTTGCAATCGGGTTACGGCCCTGCGGAGTGCAACGTCTACGCTGCTAATCCATTGGACGGTGCCACAAGGTCGTCCCCTTTCACGCTAATCGCAAACCATTCTATCGGCAGTAAGCATTTGCCGCAAGCCTGTACATTGTGTTTCAAGCCCGCAAACTAGGATAAATGTAAATTCAAACATAAATTCAATCCAGCGCTGTAAAGCACTGTAAATGATGGGGTAAACAATGGGGGACAAGAGTATTAATAGCAAAACATTCTCAAGCTTGCACATTGCCAAAATCCAATACTTCATTTCAGGTTTAATTTACGTCTATTCCTCCGGGCTAGAATGACCTCCAAGTCAGTAAATCGTTCTTCAAACACATACGGGCTTGGAGATTGAAGCCTGCAAACTCAAAACATTGTAAATGCAATTGTATATATTCAATCCAGCACTGTAAAGCACTGTAAATGATGGGGAACACAATGGGTGACATTAGAATTAAAAGCACAACATTCCCAAGCTGGCACATCCCCAAAATCAAATACTTTATTTCATGTTTAATTTCCGTCCAAAGTCTTACGGGCTTGAATGACCTCAAGCTGTAACTCGTTATTCAAGCCAGTACACTAAACATTAAGATCTGTACTTCTATACACATTCCCTTAGAGTGACTATGTTTTGTAAAGACTGTGAAGTGCTTTGACAAAGACTGCTATGGCTATTTTCCATGGTTATACTCAGTGGTAGAGCTAGTGAGAGAAAGATCGTTTTATATATATATATATATATATATATATATATATATATATATATATATATATATATATATATATATAATTATATTATTATATTATTCTAATATTATTATATATTATATTATTATTACATTATTACACCAATAATATATTATATATTATTTATTTCAATATTTATAGTTAAATACTTCTGGAACCCCTACCTCTACTCCTCCTTGCCCCCACTCATAACCCACCAGCAGAGGGAATCCCAAATGACGTAGCATACATGTGAGTTCATTCAGGATTCCCTCCTCAGGCCAGAAGACACGCAGACATGGGGACCAGGAGGGACGGGGCAGGGATGAGGATTGGTGTTCGGGATTGTTCCAGGAGGTGTAGGGTTAGAGATGGTGTATGGTTGGTGGTCCCAGGGGTATTTACAAAGGAACTGTTTGACAGCACTGGGGGGCATTAGAGAAAGGCCCCAGTGCATTGCACCTCCTACACCGGCAATTGGTCTGTCTCTGCGTGATCTGTAATTACATATAGGGCTGGACTGATATTGTCAGGTGCCTTGGGGCCCTACCTGCAGGAGCTGCAATGGTTTTGCACAGAAAAATGTATTAAAATGTATTAAAACAGTTGTATCCTAGACATTTAGGTTTTCACAGAGCTCCTTGCAGGAAGGGCCAGAAATAACAAAGCTTCTCTCTCTCAGTGTTGTTCATCAAGGCACTTTCTCTTTTTATTTCAATACATTCTTATTAGACAGATAGGTATATAAACATCACAGATATTTAAGGCAACAAATGAATAGAGATACAATACACAGTGTGATATCTTATGATCTAACATTTATAGTCATCTGTCTTCCTCTCCAAATTTTATTTTTTCTATCTGAGGGTTAAACGGTGATTATTTGTAATATCGACATTATCTAAGTATATCTTACTGTCTTTTTCTTATTTGTTAAATTTCTATTAAAGTAAACGCAATTTGTATGACTACGTTATCGTTTTCGTATTGATTGCATAACCCGTTTGGTTCCCCTAAATTAAACTAAACATCTTCAAACAAAACATTTAGATTCAAAATACACTATAACTCGACTTAGTATGTTTTTAAAACATTAGTACAGTACTGTACTGATTGCTTACAGTACTTATAGTATGTCATTTTTAAAAGTATTAAACTATACAGTACTGTCCTGTCCTTCATACTTTGTTACTGTATTTCAGCCCAAACGAGGTGAATTTGCCATCAGACTGACTTGCCAGACAGGTTACAATTATATATGTAGTTGCCGTAATTCTGGGTTTGTTGGTAATGCTATGTTAAAAGTTACAGGCTTGCGCATGCGCACTAAGCGCCTCTGGCAATGAGCGCTGATTGCGAGGCCCATAAAATAGAGGTGGGGTGAAGCTCGCTATTATCGCTGAAGCACTCATCGTGTGGCCTGCAAGTTAGAGGGGGGGGGGGGGGACCCTCACATTGTGTGGCAAACAGCAGCATTACCAGGCTTCAAATTTTGTTGCCGTCATTTTTGACGGGCAAGTCACTAGTCCACTAAAATAATAAGAGGTGGGGAGAAGCTCGCTATGAACGCTGAAGCGCTCATCCTGTGGCCTGCAAGTTAGAGGGGGGGGGGAGACCCTCACATTGTGTGGCAAACAGCAGCATTACCAGGCTTCAAATTTTGTTGCCGTCATTTTTGACGGGCAAGTCACTAGTCCACTAAAATAATAAGAGGTGGGGAGAAGCTCGCTATGATCGCTGAAGCGCTCATCCTGTGGCCTGCAAGTTAGAGGGGGGGGGGGGGGGAGACCCTCACATTGTGTGGCAAACAGCAGCATTACCAGGCTTCAAATTTTGTTGCCGTCATTTTTGACGGGCAAGTCACTAGTCCACTAAAATAATAAGTGTGGCAGTCCAAGTAGTAAACCAAAAATTTTTTTTTTTTTTTTTGTAATACTGTACAGTACTGTTCACAGGTTAGAAATTCATGATCTTACCTAGATAGTATGATACTGTAACCATGCATTTAATATTTTTTGGTTAGCTCCATGGACTTCCACACTTATTGATTTAGTGGGATTGTAATCTGTCTGTCAATTATTTGATGCACAGTGCTGTAATAAGTGTTTCAAATTTCTAGCTCCAGCTATAAAAATATTTGCGGTACAGTACTGTATATAGCATGTACAGTATTTGTGTTTTGTTGAAGGGAAAATGTACTAGAATGTACTGTAATGTCTGGAAAATATCTTATAAATCATATTTTACTAGTATAAATGTATACAGTAACCATGATGTTAAGGTATTTGTGCTGTGCTATGGTGAATACAATTTATTATACAGTCCAGTAGATAAAAAAATACATTCAGTGTGATTGATCTTTAATTTTATAAATTAATGTAATTTTATTAATAAGCTTGTTTGTCATTTTGCATTCCATCTCAATGAAAGCCCCTGCCAGTATCAGTACCAGAGTCTTGCTCTCGTTTTAATATCTGCCATATGAACTCAGGCATGCTCCTCAGTGGCTGTACAGTACATTTGAAATTACAAATATTGATAAAGTACGTATTAATTTGGAGATGTACAGGTGTATATGTGTATATGTACCTGCATTTTTTTAAATACTGTACAGGTACAGTATAGTACGGGACAACTTTTAGGGACACTTTTCATGATTCATTGTTTAATATGGAAAAATATTTGGGTTCAACTTTTTATTGAAAAAAATTGTAATGTTTTACAGCAGCAGAGCAGCAGCGCAACAACAGCAGCAGCGCAACAACTGGGGAATACACTTAAATCTACAGTACAATGGACTATTTGGGGCCTGGGTGGCTCAAAGTCCTAGATGTTTAGTCTGTGTGACTTAATCCAGCGCAGCAGCAGCTCAACAAGACCAGCAACAGCACAACAGCAGCATCATAGGTATTACATATTTATTCTGGCAAATAACCACCATCCTCAATCATTTTTTTCAGAACTCTCTGCATCCTTGCAATACTGTATGGTATACAAAGCGAAAGCCCACTTCAAATCCAGGTGAGTCTGGGAAGGCCAAGCACCAACTTTTATTGGAAAAGCTTATGGCTTCAATCGGTCTACGATTGTAAAGTGAGAATAGTGGGACATGTGAAAGTCAGTGCTCCAATGAAAGCATCAGCCATTACTAAGCAGCATGGTCGATTACTTATTGAAATGGAAAAGTTGTTATTGATTTGGTTAGAAGATAAAAATAAGCATTTCTATTAGCCTAGGATTGGTGCAAGAAAAGGCTCGTAGCATTTTCAACACAGTGTTAGCCTGTGTTGTACAATCCACTGGAAAATTAGCAACTGCGAGCTATAATGGAACAACTCTAAACAAAATGGGAATAATTATTGTATAGAACTGTTTTATTACATACTGAACTGAGCTTTGGCTGTTCAATAACACAAGGCTGAGGGACCCCACCAAAACGATCAGCTCTGCAGGATGGCTAGAGCGGCACTTTTTGATAAATAAAGGCACCACTACAGGCTGTGACAGATGATAAACCCTTTGAAGCACGCAGGATTTAGGCTGCAATGAAGGGACTTAGGCTGCAATGAGCTCTAAAGCACATGGGAATTAGGATGCAAAACTCACGACGCAAGACTTTTTTTTCATTGCACTGTGAGTTTTGCGAAGCGAGGCGAGCAGTTGAAAAACGCAGGACTTAGGCTGCAATGAGCAAGGCGAGCAGTTGAAGCATGCTGTTGGTTAAAACGCGTAACTCAAAAACACTGAAAAACAAACACAAAATAACACACACACAGCACAGGGGGAGAGCCAAGAGGCCTAGGAGTTAAGTTGCAAATAAATTGCAACCATATATTCAACTTTTCGCCACTTGAAAATTGGCTAAGCAAGGGAAAAAATAATGGCCGAAAAAACGTAAAAATTCTGAAACAGGCTCTGCAATGCCAGGCACACAGAACTTAGAAAATACACATTGCCAAAGACGTGGGACTTAGAAAATAAAACCAACATGCTGCTCAGAAAAGCAAAACCATCACATTGTGTGGCAAACAGCATTGCCAGCCTTAAAATGTATTTCCCGTCATTTTTGACTAAATACTGACTATGGCCCTCATTTAATTCCAAGCCAGTAATTACCTTCAAACTGAAAGTTTGTCTGTGGTTAGAAATGTTTTACATATATAGATGTTTTTAATTGACTCAAGCCAGCAATTACAGGCTCACAATCACACTACAAACACGCAAACCATGAACCCATATGTAGCATTTCGGGGCATGATCATGTTCAATTAAGCAAGCCCGTAAGTTACAATTTAGACTAAGCCAATAGTAAATTAGACCGTCATCATGACGTCAGTAAAACATGGAGTTTAAACTTCATTCAATTAGTATTAAGTAGACCGATTTGCAATCGGATTCGCAATCAATAAAAATCAATAAATCAACTGTTCTAGCCCATGCGGGTTCCATGATATGTATTAACTCATTAATTCCCGGAATCAATATAACTCGGAAATAATAAAACATTTTTTTTTCAGATTTGCGGGCTTGAGCCTGTTGTGCAGTTAATTATAATTCCTTTCTTTGTTTTCCTTATATTTTTTAGAACAGCAATGTGTTTATGAGAGTAGCTAAAAGTAGTCCATTAAATATCAGTAACATTTACGGGCTCCATTACGGGCTCAAGTAATTGCGATTTAGACAATTAAAGAGGCCTATGTGTTTTCAGAAACTATTGGATGTTTGATTATACCTACATGCAGAAGAAATTATTATTGTTAGAGTGCAATGTGCTCTCATTGTCTATATTATTTTCATATACTACATATTTTGTATTATTATATATATTATAACACTGCATTTTTAATACATGGAACTACTAGTTTGTCTGACTAATCTCAAGAATGTGCTCAGACCTTTGTCAGCTACTGCAATTCTGTACTTATATTAGGAGTACTACACAACCGCTAAACTGTTCAGTAAGCTATGGTAGAATTATTTTAAAAATGGGGGTTTGCCCAGGAATTAATTAACAAATATAATGTACTTTGCACCAGTACAAGCCACCATTTTCTTTGCTTTATTGTTAATTAGTAATACATTTATTTGAACACAAATTCTTAAAAGATACTTTCACAAACTGAAGCAGACAAGGGGATCATTACCTACATGTTGTATGTGATTTATTAAGCCTAGAAATCAAAAGCATGCTCTGCAATGGCTGCTAATCTATATATTATGGTAATCTACTCATGAAAAGAAAATGAAACAAGTGGTAATAATAACAGATCTAAAAAAGAATATGTATAAAAGGTCCATAGATAATATAATTATTATATTGTATGGGAGAACAGCAATTCCGAGAAATTGATTGGAACATAAATCAGAAAAATATGAGCTCCCGATCTACCCA
Source organism: Discoglossus pictus (assembly GCA_027410445.1). Lineage (NCBI taxonomy): Eukaryota > Metazoa > Chordata > Amphibia > Anura > Alytidae > Discoglossus > Discoglossus pictus. The sequence goes on along the minus strand of CM050169.1, from coordinate 210,489,017 downwards.
AAGTGCCAACATATACATTTTATTGATTTTGTTCAGGGAAGATAGCAAATTATATTAATTTAAATTGACATTCTATATTTGGAAAGTTGTCATCATGGTCATTTTAAAATTTGCTGTAAATACCCAGAGGAACTTATCAATGCACCTTATGACAGAGCAAGTCAACAGAATGGACAAGTTCTTTTAAATATTAAAATGAACACTAAGAACGGGAAATCTAAAAATAAGGCAATATTGCTTTTACAACCACTTCTAATACATGGACATCAATAATCTGAAAAATCTACTTGCAGATTTCAGAAAAAAAAAGCTTTTCTAGCATATATGCTACCAGAGACAACTATAGTGGCATTCATGTAAAAAAAAAGCTCAGAACTCTTAGTCCAAGCCAATGAAAGGCAAGAGAAAAACGTAAAAATATATAAATACAGAAATGCCCCTGGCTGGCTTAGGAGCCTGCCACAAGACAGTTATAGATGTGGTACACCCCTAAGTCATCCTCTGTTTTTTGTAAATGCATGGATAGAGAGAATAATAGTATTGAATAAAAAAAGACTAATACATCCATATGATACTTGGTACATATGATACACCAAAGAAATATTCAAGATAAGCTTATTCTTATCTTGAATGAACACCGACTTTTATCACCATCAAAATGAAAGTACTTAAGACTTAGTTGTGAAAACAGTATAGCGAATATTGGTGGTTTAAGAAGTGATCATTGTTGAAATTAAGTGAGTGTGAAATGCCTACTGTAGGATGGGACATCTGCTTCAAAATAACATAAACATTACTAGGCCTAGGCCCCTATTCAATTACAAGGTTTACAGTTTCGGCTTTCGTCCAGGGAGCTGCGGGCTTGATGAATTAAATTGCTCTGTAACTGTTGCAAATTTTCAGCCCGTAGTTGTCATAATACCGGCCGTAAGTCTGCAACAGTTAAAGAGGGATTCAAATTAAAGTGCAGAATTGATTTTTTATTTGCATTTACAGTGCTACGAACAGGTTTTTAATCCCCTTGAGAGTCCTATCTGGTACTCACAGGATTTTCTTCTACATTTGCCATTTACAGGTGTGAAAACAATTGCGGGCTTAAAGAATTGTAGAAATTGAATAGCGATTTGTGATTATAACAATTACAGCCTTGAAAGATCAAAGACTTAGACCTTCATTCAATTCTGGGCCGTTACTCGAGTGCAAAAAGCTGATTTCCTACTATTGAGATGCATGCTCGAACAGCTCTACCTTTACTCTGCTATTCAATTAACAGGGCCCACAAGTTAGTCCCCCTTCGTGAGAATCGTAAACCATGCCGTCGGAGTTGCATCTATGGGTCTGAACATGAAGCCCGTAACTCCCGCTATTGAAACAGCCAATGTAAACAGAGATCGTCATCCTGACATCACTGATTCCAACCTCCAAGCCCGTAGGGCTTTGAAGCTCGTAGGACTTGTGAAAATGGAGATGGCAACCCTGCTGCAAGGTCCCCACATGAACCCCATGATGCAGGGGTCCCATGAGTGATAGGATTCATTTTAATTGACTTTAAGGACCTGCGCAGCGGGAGATTTAAATTTAAATGCTGCGGGACCCTTGCAGCAAGGATTAATGTGAGGACCCCGATGGGGACCATGCACCATAGGGGGGTTAATGGTATGTGCCACGGGGGTACTGTAAGTACCCCCGTGGCATGAGGTTAAAAATGTGTGTGCTGCGGGCCCTTTAAAGACCAGTAGGCTCTGGTATGCTTTGGGCCATTTATGGGCTTGACGGAAGGGTACATCGGAGAAACTGAATAGCGATTTGTGATTTTGGCGGCCCCATCTCTTGTTGTTATGAAAGATCAAACGCTTTGAGGGAAGTAACTTGTGATTTTAAGAATAGCTATCAATCGCAGATCGGAGCAAGTAACTCGATCGGAGGCCACAAGTGGTAGCCAATTGAATAGCTAGGGAACTTGCGAGCACAGAACTCTAATAGGTAGCAATTGAATGAGGCCCTTAGATTGGTTGGAGTTTTCAATTTTGACAACCGTGGGGATTTTCAGCCTGTAACCCGCATATCGCTTGCAGGTAGCTAAAAGACGCCAATTGAATAGCTAATTAGTTTACGGGCTACATTACTGGCTCCAGTAACTTACAATTGCTCCATTGAATAGGGGCCCTATACATTATTCTAGCTGTTCTCATTGAACTATAAGATTATTTTATGAAACTCTGTTAAACAAGAAATTGTATAAAAAAGAGTGAAAATATACAAAAAAATAGGAAAAAAATAGAATGAATAATTAACAGTTGTGCTTCTTCTCATAAACATTATGCTCATTGTAATGTATTGATATATAATTGTAGCATCCAATTTAATGGAGTTTCTGTAGCAAAATAATGGAAGCTTGAGACAATAGTTATGTATCTCTATTATTGATTCGTAAAATGAAAGTACCGTACCTCATAATTAACAGCAGCATATGGATGTGGATCTACAAATGTAATCTCCTGGATTAATGTCAAATGGTCATAATATAAATAGCACATAATACAATTATAACTTGTAACAATGCTTGCTATCATAACATTATTACTAATAAATAGATGAAGCAGTGAATCATGGAATAAATTGAATTGAGGGAGAGGAAAACACAGTGACAAGTCACACTGATCCTTATTCCAGCATTATGGATTGTTTAGAACAATAATATTTTAATCATATTGTTATAATTTTTTATGATTTTTGTTTGTGGCACTGAAAAGAATCGAGGAACTATAAGCAGCAATTATAAACTAATCGAAATATCCAGTGGAAAATGGAAAGAATACTCTTTTTATTCCATGTTTGACCTATGACTGTTATATTGTCGTCACACTTTGCAGCCCTCGCGAAGTGAGTGACGCAGTTTCGGAGGTGAAGGCCAGCTAGACTTAGCTGCAATGAGCGCCGAAGGCTCTCATTGCAGTGGTGGAGATGAGTGCTGCAGGTGCTCATCACAAGGCTCGCGGGATTTAGCTGCAATGTGAACAGAAAGCGATCATTGCAGGGGTGGAGATGAGCGACGCAGAAAAAATGGCGGAATTTGCAAAAATTGTGGAGCACGCAAAAATTACGAATTTAACGGACAAGTCACAGAACTCGAAAGACCAAAAACAAAAAAAATATGCCTCAAATTAACTTACACACTCACCCACAGCACAGGGGGAGAGCCAGGGAGCCTGTGAGGTAGGTTGCAAGTTCATTTGAGGCATATTTGGTATTTTTCAAGATCTAAAATTGCCTAAGCAAGAAAAAAAATGGCGGCCGAAAAAACGTAACTGGATGAAAACGAGGCCGAAGGTGGTAAAAAAGAGCACAAAGCCAGTAACACTTAACCCAAGCCAGTAACATTTAACCCAAAGCAGTAACAGTTAACTCAAGGCAGTAACACTCATTGCGAGGACCCTTAACTACACTGGGCAGGGGAGAGTCTCGCGATAAGCTCCGAAGGTGCTCAGAGGGGCCATAGCCTTACATTGTGTGGCAAACAGCATTGCCTGGCTTAACATTTTATTGCCATCAGTCACTAGTTCTATATATATTTTTATTTTATACTCCATCACATGTGGGTGTTCCCCACTCCTTTCCTTTTGTTTTACCCCAGAAATCTACCCTTTTTAAAGATGCACCTTGAACAAATCTAAGTATCATTTTTGATGAGATGAGACAGGGATAGATTAACACATTGCGCAAATTGTTACTTTGTTATAAAATACACTATTTCATGTAATTATGTCAGGAGCATCATAGAACTCATTTACAGCTCATAGGACCTGAGCATGTCCTTGCTTGTAAGGATAGATTTATATAATGTTATAGGGAGTCAACAGACGCAGGATATCTGCCGAGCAGGTTTAATGCAGAGATATACCGGGGATCTCATAGCATTTGGGTGGCACAGAGTGTAACAGAGAATAATTAGTGTTTTGATTAATTTAAAGAGCAGAGATATACTGGGGATCTCATAGCATTTGGGAGCCACAGAGTGTAATAGTTTTGATTAATGTAAATATGTAACTGCCTATTTTTGAGGGATGGAAATTTGGTGTACAAATTAGCCAATTGCTGAATATTACTAGTTTACATTGAATATTGTTAATGTTTGAGATATGATTGTATACATATTTGTATGGAATAGAAGTGGGGGTTATTTTACTGTAGCAGCACAGGTGGCATAGCCTTTCTAACATGGCAGACAGAGCATCTCGGGTTTATGGGTGGCAAAGCTTAAAGTGTAGAATGTGCTTTAGGGCAGGTTTGGAGCTGATGCTATACTGCTGATGCTGATGTTTGTTGGGTGTCTCCCACTAATAACTCATGGACTAAAGCCAACGAAAGGTGATATACAACAGGTCTGGACCAGCATATCTCACCTTGTAGCTGACAGAGTATGAGACTGCACTGATTCTCCTTGAAGCTAGAAACAGAAGCATCAATGAGTTTGCAGAGGATACAGACATGGAACTGGAAGGGTCCCGTCATTCTCATTGTCTTTGTAGCCTCCACATTGATAACACAAGGTGAGCAAACCAACACAAGTTATTGTCTCAGAGGTAGGCTTTAAATAGTACAGGCTAAATAAGTTGCCTTGTTTCAATGTCATTGAAATACACAGAACTTAGTTTACTTGCATTTTTCTTTTTAAATCACAGTATGCTATGTTCTACTGAATGTGTTCTAATTCCTTGTATGTAGTGATGGGGCAAGTCTACATACATGCAGCCTTATTAAATTGCGATTTGGCCTATTCAATTGGTCGAATTGCAATTTAATAAGGCGGATGATGTCCAAGTCATAAGACTGCACAATATATTTAATATTTGGATGTATACATAGAAAAACATGTTATCTAAGGAAAATAGTTGATCTAAGGAAAAGTAGGAAAATGGATCAATGGAAAATGGATTAAGCTCATGTGTTTGCCTTGGGACAGGACAATAGTCTGTGTTGCAGAATATGGGTTTGATTTCCCCGTACAGAGATTAGTATCGTGATTGCATTGGAAAGTCAACACAAAATGACTACTTCATAAATATATTCTAAAATTCAGTTCAGCAATGTTTTTTTAATGTCCCATCAGACATTGTTCATGAGATTAATCAATAGTTTACACTGTTAGATGTAATCATGCTTCATCACCCTGTATCATTTTACACTGGCAACACATGATATATAAATATAACTTTGCTTAAACTCCTAGCTAGAAGCCTCGGGATTCCCCTTTTGCACATTTTAAGGATCTCCGTAGCCGAAGATTACATTTTAGTTGCTATGACAGTCTATAGGGATCCCTGTGGTTATAGATAGATGGGGGATCCTCTGGGATAGAACATTGGAAGGGGGTACCACCAACTATAGTGGTTATTGGAGTGAATACCAGGGATCCCCAGGATCATAATATTGGGGGGTCCCAGGGATCCCATGATTATTTTAAATAGAGGCATGGGGGTTGGCTATTAACTCCTTAACTGTGTCAGTGATTAGTAATCAAGCCTCATATCCAGCACAATTGAGGCATTAGGTTGATAATGTATTCTTCTGAGAGGCATTTGTTGTGCCTCTTGAGGTGGGTCTCAGTACACGTAGGACAGGGCTGTCCAAGACCGGTTCTGTAGAGCCCAACACAGGCCTGTATTTGTGGATATCCTTTCTGAGTCAATCAGGATGACTGAAGAAACAATTCACTTACCTGTATGCAGAAGGGATATCATCAAATCCTGCCATGTGTGGGGCTCTCCAGGACCAAACTTGCCCATTCCTGATGTAGAATATTAAGAAAATCTCAGCACAATGAAGCATTTAAGTGTAACTCTGATAGTGACAATATCTCACTACTGGAAGGATGTTATGGTCTTTTGAAAAAAAATCAATGGGACAGCATTTTACACATTTCACACCATTTAAGGGCTTTCTATGATAAGTCTATTTGCATGGTGTAATGTGGTTGCTATGAAAGTGATTTACAAGTCAACTTCACTTGGAAACTTCTCCATGGGAGCCATGGAATGGAGCCCATATTTATTTATTTATATGACATATTCTATCTTGATATAGGATTATATATTAGTATTACTAAACTGTCATTGTTAAGTATTTTCATATTTAAAACAAATGTATTGAATGAGATATCAATCTGAATACTTTTGCTTCCGAAATGCAATAATTTCCAAATCCATGCATTCCTCCAAACTGCCCTGATTTGCAAGTGAAATGCCACTGTCCTGAGTTATTGCTGCTGAGTCTATGTTTAAAGGTGCCCATGGAAATGGAAAAGTCCTTCATATCATCTTAATACAAGCAAGCAGTGAGTCATGAAGCTTAATTACATGGCTCCCAAATGAACTCCTGTAAGGCTCCTTCAGCCCTACTAGAGATTTTACAAGAGTTTGCTGAGCTATTATATAGCTCCCACAAAAGAACTCACATAAAAGTTACTGACTCACACCCATAGCTATCTAGCTGTAAAAATAATTCCAAAACGGCCTTATATAAATGTAGGAGACTCTGAGGGCCTCATTCAATTGTGATTTGGCCAATTGAATAGGGCTCTATATAAGCACAGAGCATATTTTTTTACAGAAGTTTTTAGTTAGTGAAGTTCTATCCAAAAGCAAGGTCTTCACTAACTAAAAACTTCTGTAAAAAAATATTCTATGTGCTTATATAAAGCCCTATTCAATTGGCCGAATCGCAATTGCATGAGGCCCTGAGTCTGCAAGTAGGTTCTATAGCAAAACTACCACTATCTAAAGAAAACATGCTACACTAGCCCTAACATCCTTTAGGTAGAACCACAAGTAGAGCAGGGAACATAAAACACTCAATGTAGCAATCACTCATTAGGGTTTACACGTAAAGGAAGCATGTAATAACTATATTGAGTGGGATTCTTACTCACAAGATTTCCGATGGAAACCATGTTGGCAAGCCTATAGTAAGTAGGCAGTCTGTATTCAATAATGTGTGTCTCTCTTTGTAACCTTGAAATATATGGTATGTGGAATGCAAGTATTAATATCTGAATATTTCATGTTTCACCAACCTTTGTCTCATTTTAGGGGTCCAGTCGCAAAACCTCAAGTGCATCTCATGCATTGACCGAGGTGACAATGGCTGTGCTAATGGTAGTGCAACAACGGTTACCTGTGATCTGGAGCACAACGCTTGTATTGAGGCGGTCACATCTGTAGAGACAAGTATGTGTGAGGTGTAGCTATACAATGTAAAGATAATCATTTTAAAAATAATCAGCATTGACTGGAAACATCAATGGGATAATTTCATCATTGCCATCTTAACAGCAAGGAAACTTTAATGTATGACGAGAAGTATAAAGCATAATTAAGCAGTAGATGTAGGTGGACACATGCATTGACACTATTCTTTACAATTAATATTGATGTGCTTAATATCACATATATAGCACCTTCAACGCCTCTAAACCTCATTATTTGTCCCTTGAACCTCATTGTTAACAATGTGTTTAAATGGGAAGTTTGAATTTACAACAAAAGAAAGCAAATACACCCTTTTCCATAGATAACTCCAATATTAATTAAACAGAGAAAATAAAATGGGAAGTTTACCTAAACACATAAAATAGTTTACTTAGTTCAAATGTATGTAAATGTATGTAAATGTTTTAGCCCTTGCATTTTATTTCTGTATATTAGGTGATACGAGCTGCTAAAGAAAATAGAACATGAAAGTAATTGTCACAGTTTAGAACTGCAGCTGTAGTTGGCTCTTGCATTTTTTACCTAATCAGCTTGGCATCATGAAAAAAGTAACTGAAAAATGATTCAAGCTTTATATAGTCTATCCTCTCTAAGAGTGTTGTTTAATATAAAATAACACCTAATTCAAAACTAAGTAGGTGCTTAACACCAATCTCTTCTCAGATATACAATTACAATAGGAATCAACTTTATTTGTTGCATCAAAGGAAAAATCACAACATGTTGAAAAGGAATACCATATTTACTATAAAGGATGACCCACACAGTATCCCCTCTATCTGTGATATTAGAGAATAAAATTCCCACTGAACAAATAATCAAATGGATATTCCTATTAAAAACAAACATATTAAAAAAAGAGATAAACAAAAGAGGCACTAATAGGGCTGCTTAGACTTGCTGTTCCGCTTTTGCTGCAGGCTGTAACAATCTACCCTAGTATTTCCCAGGAATATGTGATTGCCCTTCAGGAACCTTGCGAGTCTCTGGAGACATAGATCACAAAGCTTTCCTTATAAATAAAAACAGTTCCTATCTTTAAGCCTAAGGCTTGGGAATTGTATTCTCTAATATCCCAAATAGAGGGGATACTGTGTGTGGATGACCCGCTTTATATTAAATATGGTATTCCTTTTTAACATGTGGCGATTTTTCCTTTGATGCAACAAATAAATATAATTCTTATTTTTGATTGTATATCTTAATATAAAACAAACTTAACATAAGGTGGAAATTGCCTTTCAAATCCATGCTCTGGCTCCCTATCTTATTTAAAACAAAGTTTAAAGTCCTAATAATAAATTTTACAGCCCTCAACTACAATGCATCTCCCTATATCTCCCTATATCTCAGCTCCAATGCCTTCACCCTTTCCGCTCTGTCCATAATTAGCGTCTGTCATGACCCATCTTTACCTTCTCCAAAGCTTGCCTATGGGACTTCTCAAAAGTAACCCACATCTTTAGATTTCCTATGTGCATGTATAAATGTGCCGTCTTGTCTGTTTTACTGTCTTTAGTTTGTCAATTGCTATGCTATGCTTTATTGTAACCCTACAACTATGGAATCTGTTGACACTCTACAAAGAAAATGTAATAATAATAATATTCATATACCATTTTTATATGACAGGTCATGACCAGTTCACTTGCATAGTGAAAGGCTGCTCTTATGGTGATTCTGGAAGATTTGATAAAGCCCTCGACTTTAATGGGATCACGATGTTTACGCAAATCAATCAGTGTAACAAGAGTTTGTGCAACGATAATCTGGCCAAGGAGAACTTTCAACTCATACCACCTGGTAACCACCATATGAAAGCAAACCGTGTGAAAGGAACAAAGAAAGAGTCATTAGAAACAAATGAAAAACAAGGAAGCATAGATTGTGTGTTTGCATGAGAGAAAGTGAGAATGTGTAATAAGTTAAAATGGGTGCAGTATATTCCAAGGATTATTTTCCACCTATTTGGGATATGAAAATACAATGTGAATTTTATTGTAGCCTTTATTCAGACATCAGTTAAAAGGCCAGCTGAAGTCATATATTAATAATATGCTTCTTTGAAGAACTAGTCTCCATAACGGGAAACATTTTTGTATATTGTTTTGTTTTCCTAAGTTATCTGCATGCCAGGTTCCTCTCGGGCAACAAACTAGGTTATGAAAAACGAGGTCTATTTCCAATAAAGTGTTTCATGTTATGTAAAAATATATACAAATGAGTTAAACTGGTCATCTCATAATTGGTCTTATAAATTCTGAAATTTTGGCATATATTCACTAATGTGCAAAGCTCTTCAAGAAAATGCCTCAAAAGTGTTTCACTCCGTATGTCTGCAGTAAACCTCACAATATTCCCTAAAATGACCTACCATACTAAGGCCAGTGAAAGGCGGAGAGGTTGCTAACATGTTTGATACATTATTATTCATTTGTATTATGATAATTTATATTAATATTATATTTAATTAAAAGAGACACTCAATTTGTTAAATAGTATATGTGCATATTCTTTGCACAAGCAAAGCACATTTCATACCAATGAGGTTCCCATTAGCCTAGCTGGCATTTAGCCTCAGTCCAGTCTTCTTCCACTTGTAGAAGCAAAAAAAATGGGAATCCTACTACATCATAATTGTATATAATAATATAATAAAGCTTGTTTTTATTTTTTTCCTTATTACTTGCCTGCTGTCAAGTGTTTTAAAAATGGGGCTACTGTGGTCCATTAACTTCTTCATAGCTTTGCTAGAAAAAAAACAATTACTACCCACTCACAATAAGTACAATATCTCCAGGAATTGGGGGGCAAATTTTTGTGTGCACAAATGAATATGGGGAGATTGTTCTTTACAACGAGGAGTACTATTTCTGAATAATGCACAAAATATATTTAATACACAAAAAACTCATAATAATCAAATGGTACGTCACTGCAAAAATAAATACAATGTTTTATATGTTTTCTAACTGTAAATTATATCACTAAATGTTAATAGCAAATAGATTTATATTCCTTAACCTCTTTTTCAGTAGCAAATTGATTTCTATTAAATTTTATTTTACTTTTATAATATGTTCTTGGAAAGTTGATATAATTTAGTATTCATTGCTCCATTTGGACTGAGGAGACATGTTGTCTTGCACAAGATTCACTAAGGCTCACAGAGGAGGTAAATGGACTTTTATGCATGTTTTAAATACACAGAAACGCACTTATCAATAATTTAGAGCCTCTGTGAATCTTAGTAAATCATAATTCTCTTTATATTATTTTTTGGCATTTTAAGATTCAATTAACACATTTACAGTTGTATCTTAATAACAATTTTCTTGTGTTCTTCAGATGGAGGTAGGCAGCAGAATGAGGTGCAATGTTACAGCTGCATTGGAAAAACCAAGGATCAATGTCTAGTTTCCAATTCTCCAGTGAAAAACTGCTTCAACAATTATGAGTCTTGCTTTGATGGGAATGCATCAATAAGCATTGGTAAGTATCCTTATCCCAACAAGCCATGGGCAGGGAAGTTACCAATTAATGAAGGTAACTTAATTACACTGTAAAGTCATCTTGCAATTATGGGTGCGCATATATAAGACAACAGTTACTTATAGAAGCTATAGTGTTTGGGTGCATCTTGATGATTGTGTGGGTGCGTCTTGATGAGATGTGCTGCCAAAATTAGAAGCAGCTGATCATTGAGGCAGAACATATTAGAAGCCAGACTGATTTACAACATTTTGGGCCTCATTTCATTCAATTGCAATTTGGCCAATTGAATGGGGCTCTATATAAGCACAGCACATTTTTTTTTTTTTACAGAAGTTTTTAGTTCGTGAAGGCCTTGCTTTTGGATATAAGTTCACTAACTAAAAACTTCTGTAAAAAAAAAAATATGCGCTGTGCTTAAATTGAGCACTATTCAATTGGCCAAGTTGCAATTGAATGAGGCCCTTAGCCTGATGTTTATTGCTCTTTAAAATGAAACAAACTTCCTATTGGGTAACAGTGTCCATTTACTCTTCATGTAACCTCTTTTTCTAATTCACTATCCAGGAATAATTGATGTATGTCCTTAACTCCGTCAGCATTCTCTCCCACAAACTAGCTCAGTTTTCTACAACATTCCCAATATTATAATGGAAGATATTATATATATATATATATATATATATATATATATATATATATATATATATATTTCTCATGATTTAAAAACGTAATATTCAATTTGATTGAAATATTCAACGCATTCCCTGATGCTTTTGTGCAAATACTTTTCTTATACTCAGACAATAACAGACTTCAAGAGCTGGCAATGATTTATATACAGTTAATTTAAGGCCCTTAAGAAAATAAACTGCCATGCACATGAAATCTGAGCATAACCCAATAGAACTGCTGGTGTAGTGTGATCGCTATTGGTGTAAAACAAAGGTATTTAAATATTTATCAAGCAGCCAAAAGAAAAATACCTATTTTTTTGTATTGAAAAAAATAATTACTTTATTAATATTTAACTAATGAAGATTTTCAGATGTTGGATGGTAGATATACACATTAATATATGTTAAAATAAATCAATAAAAATGAACCACTGTGAGACATGCAAAATAGAATATATACCAAACAATAGTTTTGCTTCTAGTGGTATCTTATATTACTGATAGTGAAATATAAATTCTGTAAGTACCTCATAGGTAATACAATTGTGAATTAAGTGAACTCAAGTTAATTCATTCTAATTACTGAAATGTTAGTGGAGAGGATCACCATCAACATGTGAAATTAAATATTAAAAAAGAAAAAAGAATGAGGGGCACTTTTAATGCGTTAAAAAACTCAGTATTTTCATGAAATTTGCTAAATATTGATACTCATTATTTTCTGTTAGGTTTCACAATATCTATGTTGTATAAGGATTATTTAAATTATTATATGGTTATGATGTTTTGTTTATATTTGACAGACATATATAGCATACAACATCTAGCTGAAATGACTATATATATTGGTATATATGGTATATTAAGAATATTAAAACAACAATCAATATGTATATGATTATTTTATATATTTGTATTCTATTATATATATATATATATATATATATATATATATATATATATGTATATATTGTATCTGAATACCAACAATCACTTTCTTCCTGTTATTTTCTTCATGAATACAATAAAACACCAGTATACTCCTTATTGTGTATATCACCTCTCCTAAGCTCTTCCCTATACTATATCCATATCATATCCCTATACATTTATGGATTCTTTTCCATTCTGGACAGGTATCAAAATAATTTGTTAATAGTCATTTACAGGAAATAAAACAAGAAGCTTCAATCAAAATAAAAAAACATTAAAGTAAAAAAAGAATACAATAAAAAATAAGAAGTAATTAAACCTATGGAAAAAATTAAAAGGCTAATGAATACATTACCCTCCTTGGCATACCATCCAGCAATGTTGTCACAACTCACTCTTCACTGGACTTCTAAAAAAGTCCAAGGAAACTAAACTTTGCTTCAGGTTTTATAGGTTCTGTATCGCCTCACACAGAACAGCTTAACCAGATTATAGGACAAGTTGAAAATTCTCAGGCCAAGTTAACAGGTTCCAGGACAAGTTGCAGAAATTAATTCAGATTAAAAATAGTAATAAACATTTTTCCTTTAAATGAAAACACACCATGCTTTGTGTCCCAAACAGAGCATAACTTTATTTTTTTATACAGTTTTTGCTACAATCAGCAGGGGCTACTTTCTTAATTTTTGACAGCTTTTGGCACCTTTTACCCCCTTTAAATTACCCCTAGATGGGCTATGACTGTTTCTAGCCTGTCTACTTCCCTGGCCAGGTGCCAAGTAGTCTACAGCCATAGCTATCAACTACCTCCAGTATCTGGGCATAGCAGGGGTTGAGAAGATACTGGGAACCCTGAAGTGAGAATGTCTGGGCTAGGGGTTAGTATCCAACCCAAATAGGGGAACCATGAATCCGGAGTAGACAGACTTAGGGATCTCTGGGAGTGGATTCCCCACTGATCAAGGATCCATAGCAGATAGAGGAAGAATTGACTAGCCGGCCAAGGATGCCCCATAATCGGGGAAAAGATTTTCTTAGGACTAGGTGCGCTTTGGGGGATTTACAGTTTCATATATCTGCTCCCCAGCTGACCTCCTCCTGGGTAGCGACACCTTTATTGAGTTGGAGAAGAAGCGGCTTGAGGGAGGCAAGGGTGTTCTGGGTATATTCAGTGTTAGTGGCTGACCAGGACTTCCTTTCTAGCCATTCGGGCTAGATATTACATTAAATGGGGGATCGAGAGCAATAACTGAGGTCAAGTACTTCCCAATTTGCAATTAACTGCTAGAGAAAGGATCAAAGGGGTATCACTTGCAAAGCAGTTGACGCCACTTGACCTTTGTCTATTGAAACTAAGTGTTTCAATTGCTGTTTGACAGCCTAGTTAACTATACTTGAATCAGTCCTGTGGAATCCCCATAGAAAGTTCATAGAGCCTATTTTACCCCTAACTGTAAGTTTGAGCCCAGCAGCATACCTCGCCTGACCCTGAGACTTGGAGCAAACTGGGTATCACAGCTGGCTACTGGAAGTGACTACTGGTCACTCTTAAAGTGCTACAAACCCCAAAATATTTTTTTGGGCCCAACGCAATAGTTATACTATGAAACAAGTTATACACAGTGTATAGAATGATCTCCAATCCAATTATTATGTCCAATAAACGTCAAATTGACCTAGAGCACTCTAGGGTTGGGAGACCCCATGTGGAAATGGTTCTTTGGGGATCCAGGGCATATATATAACATCAGTAACAGAACATTATTAATAAGTGAACCTTGGTCCTATACTCATCATCAAAGTGACATAGTCCTTTTAAGAGTGTCCTTATAGTCATTATAAAAAATCTTTGGTTCAACTAAGCTTGTGGCTCGCGTCCATCAGGGTCCAGTTGCCAGACCCAAGATTTCTAAGAATCCTGGGGATTGTGACAACTGTCAAGGCACAACCTGTTCCTCACACTTCATCTGTAATAAACCTATATGATCCATGTTGTTAGAAGTCCTTGTGTCCTTCTGGCCATCCAAGAAAAGTATGCTTCTTTCTTGATTGAAGTAATCAAATCCTTTTATCTCACCATCCACGGAAAGGCCATTGTTTGATCTCTCTACTAAAAAAAAACATTAAACTAATGGAGCTCCTCCACAGAGGAGCTCTCACTCCAGATGCTGCACTTTGGTTTTCCCTCAGCCTTTTATAGTGAATTTTAGGTTTCTGATTGGATACAATTTTCTATTAAGCATTTAAAAAAATGAAAGTTTAAATCATTACAAAATAGGTATTTGCATAAGAAATTGGCATTTGGAATATTTACAAAAAATGTATTGTCCAAATGTAGCTGTTATACAATGTAGGACCTTACTTTGACATACTCAAATCAAGGCACCAGCTGAGTCATTTCCTCATTCTATAATTACTGGCTGTGGGGTTTGTATTTATTTTCTATTTTATTGTTTTCCCTGTCTTATCCCTTGCCCAATTTGTCACTATTTCCCATATCCTTATTTCTCCTTTTCTACCTTCTTCTATGCAATATCTTAATTTCTCTTTCTTAATCCATTTTCTACTCTTTCTACCTTTCTACTACATCCTCATTGTCACTTCCTATCCTCTTCCTAATTTTTTATCCCCCTCTTGTGTGTAAAGTCAGGCAGTCTCCACAGAATATGAATGTAGCCTAGTGTAGTGGAGTGGTTAAATCATAGTGGATAAAGCAACACATCTGTTCACAATTGGTATGGGATTTTTAGCTAGTATAATCATGTTATATGGAGAAATTAAGTCATTTTTCTCTTCATTTCTCTACAGGTAATGCAACAACTATTATTCCTATTAAGAGCTGCAGCCAAAGAGATTTTTGCCCTCGCAAGACTGTCACTCTTGGAGGTGCAACATTTGGTATTGAAGGGGCGTGCTGTAAAGGAAATGAATGCAATAAGAACCTCTCTAATAAGACTCAGTATCAAGATGGGCCACCTCTAGTTCTATTCAGTGATTTGAATGAAGAAACCACAACAGCGGACACACCTCAACAGTTAACCACTGCACATACGTTTACTAACTTCACTGACAAACCCCAGTGGCCAGCCCCTGGAGGACCCATAGAAACATACAGAGAAGGTGGAATGGAAGTTAACACCACAATGGTCTACGTTTTAGATGGTCATGTCTCCCAAAACAACACTAACAATGCTGTCAGGCTGCCAACCAACCTCTGGCTCATCCTCTTTGTTGTATTCATGTGCTAAGCTAACAATTCCCCCTTTCACATTTATATGATATATAACAAATTCAGGTGGCGATATTTCAAGTAGAAATGTAGCAATAAGACATTGCTTAGTGAGGATGGATTACTGACATTTCTATTCCTATGTCATTCTTTTGGACATATGTATTAAGATTTGATATTTACAAGAGTTCTCCAATATATCACTTTATAGTACTCTTTGCTTGATGTGTGCCATCTTTATTCTGTTTTGAAGAACTAGGCTTGGTGATGGCAATATGATTTAAAGGCTCCCAAGAGGGTCTGAATATTGCATAATTTAAAACTATGGGTAATAAAACATATTGTATCAGTTAATTATTATTTAAAAGCTAAATGTTTTTTACAGTAAACTAACTTTGCTCAAATTCATCCCTTTTAGACAGAAGCGAATGCTTTTTTCACAACTCAAAAGTAGTGATTGGTGATTATGACAATGTGAAAATAAATAACAATACAGTTTTGATCTGAGTAGGAAGACGTACATTTAGATGTTATTTTACTTAAAATAAATATTTCTAATAATATTTAACTGATAAATTACATGATATTACCTATAGTTTGATATTATACAAGAGTTGCAATTTCTACACTGTCCCTTTAATTTATATGTGCAATTATTATTAACTTCAGACAGCCAATACCATTGAAACATTTGGCAGCTAATTAGTTACTTGATTGATTTGATTTCCAAATATAGGTGCTAAGTAGGCTGAAAAAAAGGCAGTGTCAAAGAGTGCTCCAATTATCGAACAATTGCACTCATTTCACATGTCAGCAAGGTAATGCTTAAGATTCTACAAGCTCGACTCCAACAATATCTGGACTAGGAACTACCAGATGTGTAAGCTGGGTTCCGCAGAGGAAGATGCACATGAGATCAAATTGTCAATATCCGCTGGCGAGAAAGCAAGAGAGTTCCAAAAAAACATGTACTTCTGCTTCATAGACTATTCTAAAGACTTTGACTGTGTGGATCACAACAAAATGTGATATGTCCTTAAAGAGATGGGAGTACCAGATCATCTCATCCTCCTTCTAAAGAATCTGTATGTGGACCAAGAAGCCCCAGTCAGAATCAAACATGGGACAACAGAATAATTCAATATCAGAAAAGGAGTGCGACAAGGTTGTATATTGTCAACCTTATTTGTTTAACTTATATGCAGAGTACATCATGCGTAAGGCTGGACTGGATGAATCCAAAGCCGGAATCAATATTGCTGGAGGAATATAAACAACCTTAGATATGCCGATGATCATACTCTGATGGCTGAAAGTGAGGAGGAACTAAAGGACTTATTGATGAGGGTAAAAGAAGAGAGTGCAAACGTTGGCCTGCTGCTCAACATTAAAAAGACGAAAATCATGGCAAACGGCAATCTTACTTCCTGGCAAATAGACAGGGAAGAAGTGGAGGCAGTGACAGATTTTATTTTCCTTGGATCCAAGATCTCTGCAGATGGTGACTGTAGTCATGAAATTAAAAGGCATTTCCTGGGAGGAAAGCTTTGGCAAGCTTGGACAAGCTAGTAAAAAGTAAAGATATTAAACTATTAACAACACTGCATAGTTCGAACTATGGTATTCGCAGTAGTAACATACAGATGTGAGTGCTGGTCCATAAAAAAATCTGAGCGCCGTAGAATTGACGCCTTTGAATTGTGGTGTTGGAGAAGACTGCTTAGAGTCCCTTGGACTGCAAGGAGATCCAATAAATCCATACTTCAGGAAATCAAGACTAATTGTTCACTAGAAGGTGTGTTCATGAGGCTGAAGCTCAAATATTTTGGCCATATTATGAGACGGCAGGATTCCCTAGAAAAGACTCTGATGCTGGGAAAGATTGAAGGCTCAAGAAGGGGAGATGGATAGATGAGGTCACTGAAGCAATGAACATGAACTTTATGGAGCTCAGAGGGGCAGTGACTGAGAGATGCACCTGGTGTGCTGTGGTCCATAGAGTCACGAAGAGTCAGACGTGACTGAACGACCAACCAACAACAACAAGGCTGGTTAGATTCCTATTTGTACTATTGAAATCATTGTCACTAAGTATTGGCGCATTTCACTTGAAGCAATTGAATGTTTTTCTGCATTTTTAAGGATTCCATCTCTCCCTGATGTACAATAAATCCAATTATGAAGTGCAGTTCTTCAAAACATCATACTGAAAATGAAGAATGAAATCTGTTTCCACTACTGGAATTAAACAATAAAACACAATTAAATAAGTAATTACTGTACTGGAATTTATGCACATTTTCAACATTAATTTATAGTGTCTGTTCAAAATTAGTGCTTGGTGAAAGCAATATTGAAAACCATGTTTAAAACCTTTTAATAAATGTCTCACTTTGATTTTCCTTATTTTTTTTAGTGTTTGGCTTATTACTATTTTATCTTGCCATTGTGTTGTTTATTTAACCCATAATCTATAAAATTAGATTGCTGACTTTATAACATGTTAAGTACAAAATCATGAACTTTTCTTGCTAATTTATAATGCTCAGTTCCTAAATGAAGCATTAATAGAAGGAATCATGTAAAAGTGTGCAATAATTTTGAATTTGTTCTTAATCTTGTGTCGGTGCTTTGGAAACAAGCACTATGTACGTTTGATTTTAAGCTCAAAAACAGGGGGCCCTCCATTCTTTTCTATGTGTTAATTTTGTTTTTATGCTGTTAATTTTGTTTTTGCCATGTACTTAACCTCTGTACAGCACTACAGAATATGCTGGTGATTTACAAATAAAAGATAATAATAACAATAATTCATTTTTAAGCAAGTTTCTCTGTATCCATACATCCATAGAAGCAAGTGGCATGGCCTGATTGTAGCTTCTGTGAACATTTGTGAATATGGCCTTTTGATTAGATTGTGCCAAAAGTTCCAGAGCTACAATAAGAGCAAATCAGACTTTGGCTGAAGTCTTAGTTGTGACGTATGTTCTCTTTTCTTTAGCAGTTCAAATCATCTAACACACAGAGGTCTTGTAGCAATAAAATATACAACTTTTATGATTGCCATATCCTGACCAAGTTGCTGTTTAAACTGCTATAATAATAACATACCCCAAAAGGGCTTATATACAACTGTTCACCCACATCTATGGGTCAATAGAAAATGTAGAACTTGCAGCAAAGGGATAGCATAAAGAGAAGTACTATTACCTTGATGGGTCCTCCTACCTGGAAGGCTCAATTACTGAAGCCTCAAATCTGATAAGAACAAACATCCGTGACCAAATAAGGATACAGGCACCGCCTGTCTTCTAGTCCAATGAACTGATCTTCCTTCAACTGACCACTATGACGCTGGCACACTGCAGCAATTTTGAACCAATCAATAAAGCTATTAATTCCTAGACAAAGGAATCATGTGACGTTTGATCAGATAACGTTTTTATATATAAACTTGTACACTGCCATTTTGGAATAGAGCGCTTTGAGAATTATTATACAGAAACACTGTGTCTGTGTCTTATTTCTCTGGAATGTGCACATCCAACACTAATTGGGAGAAGGAGCAGATATCTAATTCAGACTGTTGTGGTCTGATCCAAATCAATAGAAGAGAGAAAGTGGGAAGCATCGTTAATTTTTGTGACATAAACAAAGAAAATAAATACACATTTTACATTTGATCAAACTTTATTATATATTCAACTTAATACAGATACAATTGAAAGATGAAGCTATGTTGAAAAAACAAGCTATAGATTTTTAAACAAAAACACAAGAAGAGCTGAATATTGTAGACAAGTCTGTTTCCTGAGCCAAAAGTAACTTTGAAATTTGCATGATTAATATACGATCATTTGTAAGAAAGCTTACACTGAAAATAGATTGTGGGAAAACCAGCTATTTTAATGTGTTTTTTAAGCAGATCTATTTTTTTACTACACTATTACTATTTTTTATCACTATAAATGTATATGCAATTATAATGTATTGAGATCAGCTATTACCGTGTCTGTTTTCCTGCATAGTCAAGGAGGAGGGAGTCTTCAATAAATATTCAGTTTCAAAAACTTCTACCTAAAGCATACAGAAAGGTCTGAAAGCATTTAATACACTTAGTTTAATCTTTATGTGTATCCAAAGTCCACTGTGGGTGTATGTTTGCGTCGTTCCCTGCATGGCTTCAGGGTGGTGTGACCTCTTGCTTCCCGGTCTGGAAACGAACCCAGGTTGCACTGGGGAAAGCACAGAATCCTAACCACTGGACCACCGTGGAACCCCCACTTGCCAATGCAGGTACACAAATAGTTGTCTACAGTAAAGTATTGATGCTCACAAAAGTTAATCCATTTAACTTAAAAAATTCCATAAATATGGAATAAAATTCCATTTGAATTTTATGATGTATGTTTTTTTTATTTATTTAGCACTCACACTTGCTTTCAATCTAACTATCATCATGGAAGGCCTCTGTGTACTAAACACCTAAAAAAATGCAAATATTGGGTTAGCCCTTTAAACTGGTAAAATTAGTAAGGTCCTTCTATGTAATTACATCCCTGAACACACTGATGCCATGTCCTTTATGTATTGATTATATACATATACAGAATAGCTTGGATTATAGTAAAATACAACCATTTTAACCGCACTATAAGAAAACGTATAAATGGACACTATATTGTAACATATTATATGTAATCACTGATGCTGTAATATAAACAACTGACTATATTTGGTGTACCTTTAAGGTATTGATGAGTCCATGGGAAAACAATGATGAAGCCATGGATAATTCATAAGAAATGCATAAGGAAGAAAGGTCAAAAGCAAGAGTAGGTATGGATGTAAAGTCATAAACGACAGTGGTTGGTGAATGTGATAAGATTCACCATGTAATTATGTTTACCATGGAAAAGCAATAATATACAGTACAAAAATTAATCTTAAATTTAAATATTGTTTTCTTTGTTGCATCAGAAAGAGGATACTTAATAAAGTGGTACAGTGTGTTTTCTATAGTAAATTATCTGTTACTTTCAATGAATTCCAGACAGGGTTTACTTAATATGTTGTTATGCAAAAATCTACTTTTGTAATTTTTAAAACATGTTCTTTTAAATGCTTGAAAACAAGTTGTGTTCCATGTCCCTTTAAATATTTTTTTCTCAGTTGACTCCATCAGTTATGGGAATTAGGTAGCCTACATATTACATCTATTTCTGAAATACTATTCTCATTATTATCCAAATAATTCATGCCACAATATTCTTTAGTGACGCATCCACTTGTACTGTAGTGCAAAGTCTCACCTGTAGAGGAAAAAAGTAAA
This sequence comes from Discoglossus pictus, assembly GCA_027410445.1. NCBI lineage: Eukaryota > Metazoa > Chordata > Amphibia > Anura > Alytidae > Discoglossus > Discoglossus pictus. Next base: position 210,468,086 of record CM050169.1, on the reverse strand, counting down.
AAAGTTTGCAAGCAGTTGTCTCAGGGTTTTTTCATACATACAAAACTTCAAAAGAATAATAAAACAGAACCTTGGGATACTCCTACCAAGCGATCACTAGAGGACAAGAAGAAGTAAAAAAAAGAATCTAAAAAAATCAAGTAGGAAAGATACCAAAAATTCCAGTCTAGAGTTTTGCAATGGATCTAAGTTTGTACAAGGTAGAAAACGATGAATAAAATGTAAGCCAAAATGTTTTTGATCCCCAAGGTATAATATATATACTTAAGTGAGAGATTGACTCAACAGAAAACTTAGTTAGAAAAAGGAAGTCTCTTAGGGAAATTTCAATTAATTTGTTTGACCATACTTCTCAGGACTGTGTGACAATGACTGTTGTGTGTAAGGATGAAAAATGGAATACAAAAGTTAATATTAATAGAACTTAAAAAATATTTGTGGTGTGAAAGTATTGGAATGTATTGGATTGTTAAAAGGAATGAAAAGAAGTAGATTTTAAATGTAGTAGACATTATAATCAACTAACCTTACCAAGTGGAATATTTAAAAATATATATAAAGAAAATATATGTGTGTAAAACAACTGTAAAATACACCGATTTAAATATATGATTTTAAATTAATATCAGATATCTATTACAGTATGTTTTCCAAAAAGAACCAAATTTTTAATTTTTAAGGTTTTTGCAAAATATGATAGATATTATTTTTTTTTTTATAAGCAGTGAATTGGTGAAAAAGTGAAACCTTTGTTAAATCTATTTGGGGATCTTGTACTGAGATTTAAAGTTCCATTGGGCTTCTCTACAAAGTAATTTTTTGTGTCAATATCCTATGCGGATGGTTTGATATAAGTTGTAATTTCTTTAGTGCTTTGTTTTCCTCTTTTGTTTAGTTTTGATTTGTGTTCTTATTTAAAATCTTCACATCTCTAGAAACCAAGGGTCCTAATAAAGTCACTGATTCGTAGTTCCAGAAGCCCGTGAAGGAGCCTGCAAAAGTTAAATTGGCCTCGTTTAGCTAACGATCTGCGGGTTACAGGTGGAAAAACCCTACGGGCTGTCAAAATCTGAACTCCAATGATCTTTCTGAACTCCTTTGATCTTTCAATCCTGTAAATGGTACAATCGCAAATTGCTATTAAATTGCTCCAAGTCCTCAAGCCCGCAATTGTTTTCACACCTGTAAATGCAAATGGAGCCAAATGCATGGTTAATTTCATCAGTTCTTGAAAGCAAGTATTAAGTATCCACATCTGGAGTGCCTTGTCACCCTTAGGGAGACTAAGCCCCAAGGGTCATTAACATTATCTAAAAGAAATTCAGAGGCGCTCAGTCTGAGAACAACCAAAATCTAAGTAGGTTTGTTGTATTTGTCTGGTAAACTACTCCGAGAGCAGTCTCTTTTAGCTCACTTATACCATTCACAGGGAAAAATATCCTGTAGTATATCAGTAAATTCTACACTGAACAGGAGAAACCCCAGATGTGTGTTTCAGCCTGTCTTGGGCCTCATCAGTGAGGTATAGCTGCACTCCCTAAGGCACAGTGTGCACTATTTTTAGTGTAGCGTATGGACATTTTCCCTAAAATATGTTTTTTTTATTCTGACTGAGTCTTCTGCTCAGTAAGTCTCTCCCATATGCTATGTAGCAGACGATTGTGTTCACCAGTGTCAAACTCAACTAAAAGTCTAGCAATATGATGAGGTTGTGTTTTCTTTGAAATTAAGTGGGGGAAGAAGATAATTTAAGTTCACAAAATGTAATAAGTGGAGTTTTCAAAAAGTAATAGGAAATGGGGTCAAGAAAACATGGAAGATAAATAGGGGTGGAAGATGAGACACCCATCTTCTTTTACAGGCGAGGATTCAAAAATAGCTAGTACAGCAAGCTAGCGAATAGATAATATGTGGAAAAAGCATTGGAATGATTTGGCTAATGGAGTTCTCTTTCTCATGTAAGAAAGTTATCAAATTCTTGAGGTCTATGAGAGAGGAGAGTGGAATGAGTCAGATTTATTGAAGCAGTATCATGGGTTAGATTTTTGTGACTTAAGAGGGTAGAAGTAATTCTATTTAGTTTGGCAGAGAATAGCATCAAATGAAGAAACATTTAATTTATGGTGTAGAAAATCAGCTAGAGAATTAAACTTTCTATAGAGGTGTTCAGAAGAGTGAGTGCAGAAATACAGCATTTTTGTGCAATAATCTCTCCATGGCCTAGTATTAGAGTGTTGAGAGACTCAGAGGATGACGTGAATATGCTTATTAAGGGAGGATTTTAAGGCAGTATTTTAATTCAGGCTAGGATAGTCCTGGTTACTAGACTGTGGTTAAACAATGAGACAAAATACAGAAAACACACAGATTCACATAGCTCTCTATGGTAGGTAACAGATCAGGTCAGAGAACGATTGACAACATAGAAAATTCCATCTCTGATTTACTTTGATGTACATTGTATATTTTATAGGCCTTGTATTTTTCATCTAAAAATATTTTACAATGTTTAAAAACATAAAATAACTATAAAATAAAAATTACATGTCACACATCTCATACATTAATATAACCACATATTAGTTTAAATAAATATCCACATGCCTTACTTAACTCTACTTGCATATAGAACAACAAATGAAAAAATGACACTATGCTGAATCCAATAGTGAAAAAGTAATTTCACACACATACATATATATATTGTGGCATAGTCATACAAGGTGTGTTTATGAGTTACAGTCTCTGTAAAGATCTGTTTCCTCAAGAGTCTACCTGGTAGCCTTGATTTAAGACTACTTCTGAAGTATTTGAGGGTAGCTGATGGACTGGACATATGTTTAAACACTCCTTATGAAGCCGAATGATTATAGTGAAAAGTGTTGATTGGTACCAAAAGTGCATTGTCTAGATTCTCAGTCTTCCAACGTCTGAGAAAGCATTTCCTCTGTTACATGACATCATTGAATTGCAAAGGGGGAAATGAAGGGGACAATAGGAGTGCTACAGACTCCCATGAATGAGAGAAATTGCACACATAAGGTTGTTAATTAAGATTATAGTTTATATTCTCACATTGTGCAGATATAAGAGTCCATTTTGAGGCTTATATTGTACTATAAGTTACTCTTTCTACTATACTATTGGATTTGTTCTGCTTTTCCACACTATCCCTTGCAATGTCAAGAGGAAGTGATACTGACCCTGAAGGAGCTCCATATAGCTTGATTACTGAGCATTTTTTCTGCTCCTTGTCATGTGCATTTTGAGTATTTTTACATGTAAAATGGTGCATTCTGTGCAGTCGTTACTCACATGCTACTATCACTAAATTTGGAGAAATTGTGCAACTGCGCATGAACAACGAAGTAGTCACGAATGCATGAATAATTTCAAATTCATATGTGCGATGATGGAGAGAGGGAAGGAAGACAGAGAAGGAGAGGGCGGGAAGCAGGCAGGGAGGGGAGAAAGGGAGAGAGGCAGGGAATGGAGAAACAAGAGAGATTGAGACAAGAGAGAGACAAGAGAGAGAGAGATGAGAGATATATCAGAGAGAGAGACATCAGAGAGAGAGACAGACCGAAGACATAGAGAAGAGAGAGAGATAGAAGAGAGAGACAGGACAGGCACAGACGAGACATATAGAGAGAGACAGGACACAGGGAGAGAGAGGTAGACAGACAGGAGAGAGAGACAGGAGAGAGAGACATCACTACCAGAAGTATAAAAAATGAAAATGTGTCACCCACATCACACATTAAGATAAACATATATTAGTGTTTAAATAAATACCCACACTCCTTAAATCCACATATACCATATAGTGCACATATATATATAGTGAGGTAAAAATGTATTTGATCCCCTGATGATTTTTAACATTTTTGACCGAGAATTTTTGAAACTTCGATGAAGTGAAAGTTCCATCTTGACTGGTTACAAGAATTTGGAATTTGACACTTACCACATTCCCTGCACATGCTTAGAAGGAGGAAACAATAATTGCAAGCCCTGTCCTGAAATGTAAATGCCTCTCTCACACACACAATACTTATCAGCATATTGTGGATGACTCCAGGCTCCAGCAAAGACATGGAAAAAATGTAACTGCAAACTAGCTTTATGATTTATTCCCTTCTTAATTAAACTTTGTGTTTCAAATATTTATCTTTTTTCTTCCTCATACCTTGTCCTGTTGTAGCCTATTTAATTTGATTTGTTATGATGACATTTAAGAATAATTAAGTTTTGTTAATTTAGCCTTATAATCTTACCTATAATTCCATCTTTTACAGTAGCTGATGCATGGATCCAAGTCCCACACATTGTCTCCAGACCTTGGCAGGCTATAGTACCATTAGGTGTGCACGAGTCAAATAAAAGAGAATAGCAGCTTGGACAGAGAACTCCATTCAATGTAGTGTTAAGAGATGATGCTGAAATGTGACAGCAGAAGACACAATCACCACATAATGATGTACCAAAAATAGTTTAATTATCAGATACAAGATATTGGATTGTACTACAATAAAATGTACATTACAGCACATAATGGCAAGTTTTCATTCTTTATAAATCAATTTCTGTTGCACTGAAAAAAGTGTATCACATATATAGTTGTGAGCGTACGAGTTGTTGCTAACGCTGCGGGCTCGCGTAGCGAGCTGCGGCCCTCGCGTAGTGAGGGCCGCGGCTCGCGCAGCGAGCCGAGGCCCTCGCAAAGCGAGGGCACTGCCCGAGGGTCTCAGTTGCTGGCATGGAGGCCGAAGGCGCTCCATGCCAGCAACTGCGACCCTCGCAAACTTCACGTCGCAACCCAAACAGTACGACACACACATTACGACACTCGCAAACAACATACGACACACGTTCACACACATTACGGACTCGCAACACTCGGACGCAACTCGCGAACATTACAAAATTTAAAACGCAATACATACACACACCACATACATAAAAAACTTACCTACACCAAGAGGGAGCACCCAGCACCTCAAAAATACAACTTACACCTCGATTTTACTCCAAATAAAACAGTTTAGAGACTAAAAAAAATTTGAAGCGAGAGAAAAAATGGCCGCCGAACAAAACGAAAACGAGGCTACAGCACTCTAAACTCGCAAAACACCACAAGAAACTCGCAAAACACCACAGAACACCTACGGATATTCCGATACAAACGTATACCACACATTACTCGCCATTTTACGCCAATGCGGAAGTACACGACAACGGTTTGGGCTCGCGCACGCACAGTGTTATACTGCACACATTCAGCACGCTTACACAGCAGATCCACACCACTAATGCTGCAGCAACATCAAAACACATTCACAGCTCTTCCACACAATGCTTTAAAATAGGTAAAGTATATTCATTTATTTATGTATTATATATTTCATTATTACACACTGAACAGCATTAGCTACCTTACAATTTCATTGCCGTCATTTTTTGACGGGCAATTCGCTAGTCAAAATATATTAATCATTTATGTCAGCATTGGTGCTAGGATACTGTGATTAATTTACTGAACAATCGAAAATAATTTTGCTTAACTCCCAATTACTTACACATGTCATTAGAGATGCTGAATGCTTTTCTCAATATATGAGTTTTACCTGGTGCTCTCTCAAAAGTTTTTAACCCCCTCCCTTGACTTTTTACCTATTTTGTTACATTACAGCCTTAAGTTCTATGTTTTGTTAATCTGAATTTTATGTGATGGATCAGAACACAATAGTCTAAGTTGGTGAAGTGAAATAAGAAAAATATATACATAAAACTATTTTTAAGAAATAGAAAACAGAAAATTGGCGTGTGCGTATGTATTCACCCCCTTTGATATGAAGCCCATAAAAAGCTCTGGTGCAACCTATTACCTTCAGAAGTCACATAATTAGTGAAATGATGTCTACCTGTGTGCAATTTAAGTGTCACATGATCTGTCATTACATATACACACCTTTTTTGAAAGGTCCCAGAGGCTGCAACACCTAAGCAAGAGGCACCACTAACCAAACACTGCCATGAAGACCAAGGAACTCTCCAAACAAGTAAGGGACAATGTTGTTGAGAAGTACAAGTCAGGGTTAGGTTATAAAAAAATATCCAAATCTTTGATGATCCCCAGGAGCACCATCAAATCTATAATAACCAAATGGAAAGAATATGGCACAACAGCAAACCTACCAAGAGACGGCCGCCCACTAAAACTTATGGACCGGGCAAGTAGGGCATTAATCAGAGAGGCAGCACTGAAACCTAAGGTACGTCAATAAGCCGTACACTCAACAGAGTTGGGCTTTATTGCAGAGTGGCCAGAAGAAAGCCATTACTTTCAGCAAAAAACAAAATTACACGTTTTGAGTTTGTGAAAAGGCATGTGGGAGACACCCAAAATGCATAGAGGAAGGTGCTCTGGTCTGATGGGACTAAAATTGAACTTTTCGGCCATCAAAGAAAATGCTATGACTGGCGCAAACCCAAAACATCACACCACCCAAAGAACACCATCCCCACAGTGAAACATGGTGGTGGCAGCATCGTTCTGTGGGGATATTTTTCAGCAGCCGGGACTGGGAAACTGGTCAGAGTGGTGCTAAATACAGGGATATTCTTCAGCAAAACCTGTACCACTCTGTGCGTGATTTGAGGCTAGCATGGAGGTTCACCTTCCAGCAGGACAATGACCCCAAACACACTGCTAAAGCAACACATGAGTGGTTTAATGGGTAACATGTAAATGTGTTGGAATGGCCTAGTCAAAGCCCAGACCTCAATCCAATAGAACATTTGTGGTCAGACTTAAAGATTGGTGTTCACAAGTGCAAACCATCCAACTTGAAGGAGCTGGAGCAGTTTTGCAAGTTGTGGGCATGTTCTGTAAATTAAATGATGCAAATCCTCAAACAATCCATGTTAATTCCAGGTTGTGAGGCAACAAAACACAAAAAATGCCAAGGGGGTAAATACTTTTGCAAGGCACTGTATATACCTGTCAATGTGCATGTACTTGATGTGTGAGCTGAGTATGTGTGAGAAGGAGGTGTGTCATTGTGTATATGTGTGTATGTGGGATTGTGGAGCTATGTCAAGGATGGTGTGTATCAAAAAGAGAGAGAGAGGGCTTTACTTAGCAAAAAAAAATAATCTCCTATAGAAAAATAAAGAAATTGGGATAGTTTAATCTAAATATTATTTTCAATGGTTATGTTTTGTTTTCAATGGTTCTGCAATTTGCTTATTGTGTGTTGAATCTATCACTACATTAATATAAGAGGACAGACTGTTCTGGACTCACTGTCGATTTTAATATTAATATCAGCAGAGGGACCTACATATATACATATACCAATGATGGGCTGTAGGTGTCTCAGGAGCCTTAGGCAGCAATCGGTCACTTCACATCTAGCCCACTAGACTGGTAGAGCTTGTTCCTCTTCATGAATGCAGAGATAATTTTATTTCAACGACTAGCAAATCATTCCCAATTGCACTCCAAAACACACATTCTTATTATTTATTCCTCTATTATCAATTCATCCACCTTTAAATCTCTTTCATAGAGATTTTACCAGTTTTGCTGCACATAAAATAATAAGGTAAACACCATTGTGTTTCCCCCTTAAAGACTTGGGAGTCATATCTATAGCCATACTCCATGTTGCCTATCACTGCCTTTTGCAGCAAGTGACGTTCAGGGTATCAGCTAGAGCTCCTAACTGGATTGGAGTAACAGAGTTAGTTTGATGAGATGGGTATATAATAAAGGAGATTTGATTTATTGAGTGACATATGACAAGATACTTGGCATGTTCTTACAATGAGATTATGTATTAGTTGTTCAACAAGTATTTACCATAACGTATATATTATTCTCCTTACATGTTATCAAAACTGTTCATTCAGAAGAGTTAACCTAATTTAGACGACATTAACAAGCCTTCTAAGAATAGCCTGGTACTCACACACAGAGTATGGACATGTGTCCCACTCACACAAAGGACATACACAGACCAATCTGATTCTTCTTAGTGGTTTATTCATCAAGTGGGGATACAAAAGTTGAGTAAATTATCCCAAATAGCCCTCTCTCGCTCTTTTATGCACACAATCCTTGACATAGCTCCACAATCCCACATTTGATACCCCTCCTTCTCACACATACAGACCACACACGTTTAGTACATGCAAATTGAGGGGTATTCAGATTATATATTCCACCATCCAGGTTAGTTATTCTCAAAGAGCACCAGGTAAACCCCATATATTGAGAAAAAACATTCAGTGTGCCTTATAAAATTTGGAAGCAATTGGAAGTTAAGCACAATAAATTCACTGATATCACGACCTTGAACAAGTATCAAATACATAAATGTTCTAGTTACAGGTAGGGTACCGGTACTTACATTTGATTTGTGGAGGATCACAATAGTCAGTATTACAGCATGAGGTTGTCGATAAAAGTGTTAAAAGTGGAAATCTCACATTAAAAATGTTACCACACTCAGAAGGTTCCTGACAGAGTCTCTCAAATCCTATTTCTGGTGCCGATGCTATGAAGTAAAAACAATAAAAATGAACACTGTGATTTTTCACTGTTGAATACATAAATACAATGCCATACAGAAAATAATGCCAATGCAAAATTAAGATAATATTTCACATTTGAACATCGAAAACAAGTTGAAAAACGTATTTCCTGCTCAGAATTCCAAAACATACAGTTATTGCACTGCATCTTGGGAAACTGAGCAGGTATATGCAAATAAGTCCACAAAGGTTTCACTCTTTAATCCAATACCACTTTAAGCATGGCTCCTTTTAAGCATATGCCTGCTGTACTTCATTACTCTAAAGCATAGCATAGGATGGATTATGCAGGAGTTAGGACAACTTTTCAAACAATGTTTACCGTTCCTTACTAGCAATATGCCTACTTATTTCAATAATGTACTTCAAGATTTCAACACGGAAGGGATTATTCACAGAACAGTAAGCCTTGAGAAGAAATGATGTTAAGCAAAATCCAACCTTGTGTTGTATAGACACTTTCATTATTATCTGATGTTTTCCTTCTCCAGAGATTTGCAGTATTTAACTTCATATTTAGCTACAAGCTGGTTATCAAAGGAGATCAGGGAACAGAAAAGCAGCTCAATCCAACTCCCAGAGCAGGAGAGTAGAAAGGTCACCCAAAGCTAAGGTCAGAAACAGAAGGTCAATCAGGAAGAATACCAAGGTTTGTGCTTAGCAGTCGCACACTGATAATACAACTGATCACTATACCTCAGGCCCTTTAAACCTCTGTTGTCACCTTCGTGTTTGAGCCAGGGCAACAAAGACATTCTTGCACACCTTGGTACCTCCATGACTTTAACTTCTTAAAGTGATGGCTTTTCGATACCTCTATCACTTTAAGAACTCTAATCTATGAAGCAGAGGTACATGCTTTTTGAAATTCTCTTGCTTTCTCTATTATCAAACAGACAGAAATATGATCCCTTGGGTCTCTGCCTCGGCGAAACCCAGGTTGTTCATCTGGTAGATCTTGGTCCATATATTGTTAGAGCCGAACTTGCAGGATTACCTTGCTGACCTGTGAAATTAGTGCAATTGTTTGATAATTGGAGCACTCTTTCGCACTGCCTTTTTTGAAATGTAGAGTGACCATTCCCAGTCCACTGGCCACTGTTGAGTTTTCTACATTTGTTGGCATAATGGAAGCAGCACATTCGCAGCATCATATTGTAGGATTTGGAACAGTTCAGTTAGGGTTTTATCAACTTATCATCATAGTGTCCAAGGAGAAAAAAATCTTCCTAGTTTTTCGTGGAAAATGTTATGGGAACTGTATTTTCCTTGTGTCCATATAGGAGACATGTAATAAGCAACACTCTACTAGAGAAATTACACTGGCTACCTATTATTACACATATTTAAATGGAATTGATGACGTTACAATTCAAAACTTACAGAGAATTGCCGTTTTCCTATATTTGGAAGCACAGGTGTAACCAGGATTGCAGCTGACATAAGGTCCGGTACAAGATGATTCCTCAGTACTTATACATTTTCTGCACAACAGAGCATCTCCTAAATTGACATTACAGAAAACAGAGGTATTTTATTAGTCTCCTATACAGTCATAACAATAATATACATACATATTACGCACATTAACTGAATGCCATTTATATAACATTTTTATAGAGTTTTCACACATTGGGCCTTATTCAGTTGTGATTTGGCCAATTGAATAGGGCTCTGTATAAGCACAGAACATATTTTTTTACAGAAGTTTTTAATTAGTGAAGACCTTGCTTTTGAATAGAAGTCCACTAACTAAAAACTTCTGTAAAAAAAATATTTTCTGTGCTTATATAGAGCCCTATTCAATAGGCCAAATCGCAATTGAATGACGCCGTAGTCCCAGATGATCAACATCATATTGGAATACTACACCCTTTTTAAAGTTATCTATTGAATCTGATGTCACAACCTCCTTTCATATAGAATTTCACAGTTTATCTGCCTTACTTTCTTTAAGGTGGAATCAATGATAATAATAATATTAATAATAATAATAATAACTAAATAATAATCACATTAATAATTACATATAATATTTGAAACCATAAACTGAAATAAAATTATATTTATGTATACATATCTGTCATTTATTTGATCTTTACACTTTAAATTTATATTTTTGTCTTGTTGGGTTTCTGTGCGTCATATACATTACAAGCTGTGTTATTTTAAATGTATGATTAGTATTCAAGTTGTTTCCTTTTGTTACTATACTGATGATTTTTGTTGTGGGTTGGCCGATCCTTTTTAATAGTTATTGCTAAGCTCTATGCCTGGATCTGTAACATCAGTTACCATCTCTTCCTAATCCTGGTATAGATCCATATTTATACTTACCATCTCTTTATAGTTTTGATATAGAGCCACAGTATTGCCTATGTGCAATGACTATGTTTATTGTGTATGGAAAACCAATCATGTTAGTGGATATTTAACCAGTTCACTTACGTATTGGTGCTTTACGGTTTGTTCAGTATTGTTTTGATACTTGGTTAAGTATGGGTAGATGACCATGCAGATATGTATATATATATATATATATATATATATATATATATATATGTTTATAGTTTCAAATATATGGACATCCATTGCTTGCTGCTCACTGTTGATATATTTCTGTATCCTCGTTCCATTATTTCCTTGTCTCATTTGCACTGATATATTTATAAATACATACATTTCTCATATCACTGTGATTATTAATCTATGCTATTTTTAGCTAAGTTAAGTATACGCTTACTTAAGATACACATGGCCATTTGGGCTATAAAATGCTGTGGAAGTTTTTGGAGAATCAATCAACAGGTGACATATTTAGCTCAAAATTGCCCTTATAAGTGTGTTTTAGCTATTTTGTTTTTAAGATTTTAAGCATTATCTTTGGAGGGACTGTACACAGTATGATTTTGTGGAAAATATGACATTGATGTCTAGCAAATTATTGAGAACATGTATTTGTCTGTTGCAGGGGTGCACCAGTTTGGTCCTGGGGGCCACACACCGTGGCTAACCATAGAGGGCCCTGGTGCAAGAAAAATATTTTGGGCCCCCCAAGGGGTTTGAAAAATGCTTTTGCTCTGGGCCCCCTTGTATCAATTAATGTAGTGCCCCTCCCCAATACCCCTTCCCATAACACCTGCCCTCCATAAGACCCCTTCCCAAAATAACACCTTTTCCCTTACTTGCTGCCTGTGCAAAGCTCCTCTGCCTACAGCATAGCTCCAGTACATGCACAGAACCAGGGTGAGGGGGCCCCTACACTACACTACATTTTCAGCCTTATTAGATTGCAATTCGGACAATTCTAAAGGGCTCTATATCAGCATCCCTCCCTACTATCTCAACATTTCTCAAAATCTCATCCTAGCATTTTTTTTTTACAGAAAGTTTTTATTTAGTGAAAACCTTGCTTTTGGATAGAAGTTCACTAACGTAAAACTTATGTAAAAAATATGATCTGTGCTTATAGAAAGCCCTTTAGAATTGACAGAATCACAATTTAATAAGGCTGACTATCTCTACATAGCACACAGTCCCTCTCAACATCCATCCCCACAAAGCACCCACCCCTCTTTGCATCCATCCCTATACTACAGAAGAAAAAGAAATTACACAGCACTGGCTCACTTTATAGGGTCCTGTTATATTGGTTACATATTGACAATTTAGTTATTTTATGGTATTATCAGCCTCATTAAATTGGAGCCTCTTAGGTCCTATGTGTAGCTTGCAAGGGCTGCGTGCTCGAAATTTGGCCATTTTACGTTGCAATTAAATTAGAAGTGCTGTGACTTATGAGCAAAAGACGCTAAAGAATGTAAACAATTAATCAAGCACGTAGTTATGGGTTCAGATGGAGCCAATGGCAACAGAGTTCGTCATCATTGCGTCACAAGAAAATGGAGACTGGATTTCAAAGTCTTACTGGCTTCAATTGCGAGCTACAAGCGAACCCACATTCCAGTCATGATGCAATATTAATAAAGCCGCAAATATAATATTCTATCACATGCGAGTTACAGTATATGTATTAACACACTGATTGTTGGGATCGATATATTAATTCTAAGACCTAACATCACTTTCCCTTTCAATATTAGTACAGTAGTGTGTTTTTATTTGATTTACAAGTGTCACGTATTGTACTTTACCCCCTATGGGCTCCATTTGCGTGCTACGTGCTTGCTCACGAGTGACCACGTTGCAATTTAATAGCTAAATTGAAAATGTAGCGGTTATGGGCTTGACGGATCAAAGGATTTACGGCTGCAAAGTTCAACATAGCTCAACGCGTAGCCTATTCTCAGCCGTCATGCATCTTAACACGCAAGTCCGCTGCAAGCTACATTACAGGGCTAATTTAATACCCACAGCCCGTAACTTTGGAGTTACGGGCTACGTTTTAAAAAGTAGCGCCAATTTATTGAGGCTGCAAGTTACCTATTCCTATATTAGTCTTTTCTCATATAGCTTGAGAAGCTTTGGGGCTTCAACGCAACATGAGACTTTCAATTGAGATAATATCTCCTTGGGGATAATAGAGTCAAACATTCATCTACAGTATATAAACTCTTATGTCCCTCTTAGTTATTGTTTATTTTATATAATGCAATTTATGATTATTTTCTCAATAAATATTTTACAGGTTAGGTAAGATGGAATCGCTGGATCATGATAAGACCATGGGTTATGGTTGTGTTGTGTGAGGAAGGGACATATATTGGTGATTTCCAAATGTGTATATGGCAGTATTTGGTGGGTGACAACATGTGAGGAGACATCTGAACATCTCATTGAGACAAAAGACCTAGGATGTAGGGGTAATTGTGGTATTGTCTAACAAAATTAACTTTCCTGTTTAGAGGTGGGGGAGGAATAAGTATCAACTCTATTTTGAAGATGTTAATTGTTAGATTGCAAGAAGACATCCAGGAAGAGATTTTGAGAAATGTTGAGATAGCAGAGAGGGAAATCAATCTGGAGATGAGAGACATGTTTGGTATTGTCAGCATAAACATTGTAATGAAACACAGTGGAGTTGATTAGTTTGCCAGGATGTGGTCTGAGAAAAGCAAGGGACATAACCTTGAAGGGGGTAGTGTGGGGGGAGGGTTGCTAGAGTAATAGACACTAAGGAAGGGTTTAGGGGCATACTACTCAAACTAATAGACGACTCTGCCCTGAGGCCTAGTGAGAGGATAGTTTATTGTTTGAAAGGCAAAAAAGAGAGGATAAAGAGATGAGTAAGGGCAGGGTGGTAGAGAGGAAAAGAATAAGATGTGAAGGAATGAACTAAGTGAGCAAGTAGTGAGATGAGCAGGTGGCAGGAGGTGTGAAACAGCTAAGTGTCTGTGGGCGTGAAACATAAATATTGTGCCTGTGAGGTTATTTGTAAAGATATTGTTTCTGATTGAAGCTAGTATATATATTTAAACTGGTAGCAATGTTTTATTTTGCTGTGATGTTGGTGATAGGGTGATGATGGGTTGAGGAGTGAGTAGAAACAAGCACTTGTATGTAATATAACTTGCACCTTCACTTTTGAACTCATACTGTATACTATTTCATTTAAGTATAACTTACTTTTAGGTTGACCTCTATTTTACCTGTTTACACAAAAGTCCACCAACACCGGCATCACAGGCTTCTTCATTATCAGTGCAGTTTGTAATGGGGAGACAACAGGGTAACAGATCTGGGTATCACCTCTAGAAAGTGCTATGCCAAAAATATTTATTATTATTTTTATTTTATTTTTTTTATTTTGTGTGGAGGGAATCTGGATGCTTTAAAGGTACCCAAGATGAACAATGTTATTTCAATATTTGGATATATGTCCAGGAGCATGTTGTGTCAAGACAAAATATAGAGAGAATGAAAGACCTAGAGAAGAGAGTGTAGTGAAGGAAAGCTATATAGAGAAAGAGGAGTTAATGTGTGAAAACTATAAAAAGAATTAATGAGAAAGTCTAAACTTTCAAAACCAACAGCATTGGCAGAGAGCTATGTGTGAAGTGTCAGGGCACAGGGGAAAAGACAAAGTAAAAAGTGGTACAGATAAAGATAATATATATATATATATATATATATATATATATATATATACATTGTAACAAGGTATCCTTTGATGGACTGTAAATGGTAGAGACTTCTGGGCTCTTTTTATATATTATATTGAGTAGTTCCAAAAGCACAAATTAAATAGCTTATAGTCAGAAAAATAAACATCTACCTAAACGGGCTTACTTATACTCTGGAACACCCTGACTATAACCTGAGCAGCTTTTCTACTACAGGTTAAATTATAATTCATAAAGAAAACAAACAGTCTCTTGTAGTGCCACCTTGTGGCCAGGATACAAACAGTCCCTTATAGCGCCAGCTTGTGGCCCGGATACAGATAGTCTCTTACAGTATCCGTAGTCTTGTATGTGTGGTGTAGTGCCACCTTGTGGCCAGGTTATGAATAGTCTCTTATTTAGTGCCAGCCTGTGGCCTTTCCACGTCTTCACTTAAGTAACCTTGGATGAAGCATAGGGCCCGCCCTTCTCTCCCATATGCTTCACCCCAGGGACCCTTTGATATTGCAATAGGAACACTGCAATTTAACAGGACAAGCACTCAGCCTCTTCCCTGGGGTATAATAATTTAAGTAAAAGGTTTCTGACCTCTTGGTAAATGGAGTGTCCGTCTCCTCACTAGCTTCAGTCTGCCATGCAGCTTTCTCCAGTCAGGTAACTCAGCAGTGTCCCACAGGTACTTAATAAGGATTTCTTTGCAAATCCAGCAAGACCGTTTACTTGCAGCTCCAGGAAAACAGCACTCCAGCATTCAGTATTGCAGCTTCTCAAAAACAGCTCTCTCTGCTCAAGGTTTCTTCCAGGCTCCTTATCTCCTGTGAACTTAGCTAGCCCCCTCTCTGCTCACACAGCAGCCTTTTAAATCCTCCTGACTTAGCTCAGGTGTACTGGGTTGATTAGGCCGCAGCTCACACGCTCCCCTTTTGTTCAAGCATGGATGTACAGCCCTACTCATTCTTCTGCTTTTGCTGGATTCTAGTGCAGGTTATCTGTCCTTGCTGGACACCGTTACAATATATAAATATAGATAGATAGATAGATAGATAGATAGATAGATAGATAGATAGATAAAGAGAAGTTGCAAGGAAGCCCCTACATTATTTTGCACCAGAACTAGCTCCACCACTTCAAAGCCTCTATAGGTTAGCTAATGTAAACAGCTGAAGAACACAGAAAAAGGAATTTAATATTTTAAATCTTAGAACTGCAGCTGTAATATGAGCTCTTCTTGAGCTCTTGACCCATTCAGATTACAAAGCTTAGACATCTTTCAGTTAGTGACAAAAACTGAACAAAAGTTTTCTACTGATCTCGATTCAGTCTTTCTTCAAACAGGTCCATAACTTTTACATAGTTATTCTACTCCAGGATAGTTAAAGGACCACTGTAGTTTGGAAAAAACTTCACAGGCTTGTGAAGGATGTAACCAAATAACGTTAGTAGTTATGCAATAACTAAAAAATAAAGCCTGTAATTATCCCTTAAACAATGCAAAAAAAATGTTTTGCCCATTTTCAAGTCTTGAAAATATCATAATGTAAATATGTTTCTTCAGCGGTGCATTAAAGATCTTTTTATATACATTTTCTAACTAGTTTAATTACTTAATTATTTCCCCCTTAGTGTAAATACTGTATGATATAAAATGTGTATTTCACTTACTTCTAGGAAAACCCCAGAGTACCAAATTCCATGGTTCTGGAGACCTCTCTTTTTAGTTATTCTCTATCATAACACACACAGCTGTGACCTAAGGTCATGTCCACTGGGGAGAGACTTCCCTAGTTCAGACACACAGCATATGACTGTCTGCTTGTTAGCAGCATAAAGAACCGGTTGTGTGAAGCCCCTCCCTGTGGGTGTGGTTTTAAGTCACAGCTGTACAATATGGCAGCTCTCATGAGAGAGAAGATCAGGAAATGGAGGCTCCAGGGGTTTAATTAGTTAAAATATTTATATAAAACAAATTATTTATGCTCAAAGAGTCCCTTTAATATAAAAGAATCTTAAGTTTAGATGAAACTTACCTTTTATACTGAAAACACTCCCAACTTATCCCAACTTAGCCTTGTTAATCAAAGTTCATGAAAGTTATTTTGCTTGGCTGGTTATAAATCAGAATATTTTTAAAATGTCATTCATAGAACTTATTCTGTTGCATGATAAAACGTACACAAATGTTTTGTTTTACGTACATTTCTTTTCTATTGTTTAAGATAGGCTCTTGTAATTTGCATGATAGAAAAATGAGACTTAACTGTGCATTTATAAAATATTCTTATCTTGCATTATGCTTGGAAAAATATATTTAGGCTGATTTCAAAGTAAATCTTATGCAATTTCTTAATAAATAAAAAAAAAAGGAAAGGGAGTCAAGTAGAAGTTTTCCAATTGTAACAATATGACTAAAAATTATAAGTTATTTTCATTGAAAATAAGCGTGGATCTCCATATGTTTTCTATATAGAAAAAAAACATAATTACCTCAATATACAAATATGACTCATTCAGTACTATCCATTTTAAAATTAGTTTAATGGAAGCCCCAATTACAACCTTTATGATAACCGAACAAAATTTAGCTTATGGTGGGCAAAGGAGTGAATAAAATACTTCCACGTTATTGTTCACACTTGAATTTCTAGAAGTAAAAAAACATTTTTCCTGCTCAGATTTCCTAGAAATACAATTATTGGACTGCACTGCATGCTCACTCTTTATACATGGCTCCTTTTAGGCATATGCTTGCTGGGTAAAACATAGTTAAATATGAGTGGATATTCCATCAGTATGGACTATTCATGCTGACTGTACCCCCCTAAATCAAGCATTATCTTTTGTTTCTGTATTGGAGATGTTTGCAAGTCTTAACATATGATAGTAACAAATACTATTTACGTTCCCCTTAATGTATGGAAGTATTATTATATACACTTCTTTACAGACATTAGAATCTGGACCAACTTTTTAGTTCTGTTATGCGTTGTTGTTTTGTTTTTACCTAATATAGTTTTCAAGATTCAATAAAAAGTAAATTTTAACATATTTGTCCTCTCACAGTATTTTGGGGGATATAGGCATTTGCGTATATATGTGGAGGGTCTCTGGCTCGTAAGAGTGTGCTTTTTTTTCCTTACTTTAGCAGTTATCATTTTCACTAGCTAGAAACCTTATTCTTGTATGTGTCTGATTTTATTTTTCTGACTTTTTTTGTACTTTACAAGAGTAATTAATTTGGTATTTTTAGTAAATAAAAAATGGACAGTATTGAAGAAAATGAAGTTCTGTTTGACTACAATGCAGCAGCGACGAGCTGATCATATATTAAAGATATAAGCTCAACATATTCAAATTTAATATACATTCATAACGTTGCATTTAAATATTATGATGGGAAAGAATAAAAACTAAATTTTCCTTGTCAAAATTCCTTTAACCAATTATCCCAACAAACTATACTTGTTTTATTCTCTTATAAGGTACCTCTGTTACTCCTGTGTTAATTATTATCAGTACTGTTGATTTATGATAATTGTATAAAAAATAAATCAATTTTTTTTCTAAAAAACAGAGGGCCATCAGCTCTTACCTGATGTGATGCAGATTAGGACGATGAATGATATATGTAGAAGTACCATCATGATGGCACATTAAGGAAGATTGTTTGTTGTACGGCTGGTGATGTTTGAATTTATATCCTGTATTATGTACAGAGTAAAAATAATTTACATTGGGAGGATACTTCATTAGTCTTTGAGCAAGTAAATATAGAATTATTAGCAATTCAAATACTGTGAATGAGGAAGTGAAAACTCCCATTCCATAAATAAATTGACATTCAAAGCTAATTAGAAATTTTTAACTTGTTATATAATTTGTGTTTATAAAAAGTCAAATTATATAATCTAAGTAGAGCTTTAAAGCTAATGATTAATGTCTACATTGGATAAAGGTCAGATAATAAAGAGTGCACCGATATTTATAATCAATACAAAAGAAAAGACAAACAGAAACAATAACTCCCCAGTCTCTCCTTGACTAAACGTTAATGAATCCCTTATTGTGGCACTCTGACCTTCTTCTGTGTACCACCTACGGTATATGGAGATTGTGTGACTTCTTTTACCTTTCTCATTTAGCAATTTTGCTAATTATTTTTGTCTATATGTTATCTATGGAATAAACATGATTACACTATATACGGTCTGCTATATACAGTATATTTGTTTTTCTCAATTTATCCCACTTCTTTTTTATTGGAACTGGTAAATCTTGAATAAGGGGAGTGGGGCCAGATGCAGTCACACTATCATAATGTAATGCCCAAAGAGGAACAAGATGTTTTGATTGATTATTGATCTGTAAGAAAATTCAAATTTAATGGAAAAAAAAAAACAATATTTAATATCGAACTTTCTTTCAAACATTAGCATTTCATCTTTCAGCCAAACTGTTTACAGTGGCAAAATAAAACTAGAAGTTAAAATAAGTTAAAAAAGTGTTTCCTAGGCAGATAAATATAAACATCCACATAAAATACAAAGATATAAATATTTTATTTTATGATGACCCATATGGATAAATTACAGACATAAAAAAACAATTATGACAGTTAACCGACTAACCCTGGATGGCAGTCCACTAAGAAGATACAAATACAAATATATTAATTATCCGCCTAATCAACTAACATACTAGAACATACACAGATGTCAAATACATATTATTATAGTTTATGGTGAGGAAGTAAATAAACATATTGAACATGGCTCAACGGCCCTTAAGTAAACTGTTCGACCAAAAAGATAATCAAAGAGTAACCTGGAACACTGTCCTTATTGGAAAATAATTACAAGCCAGCGAATCCACTTTCAAAAGTCAAGATTCATATGTTAAGGCTGAGAGGTAAATGAGCATAACATTAATACGTGTGCTTTGCTAGAGGTATTGTAACAGAATTTTTTGTATTATTATCTTTTTAATGAATGAACATCACTGGGGTATTTTTATACATGACCCCAGCAGGATCCATACAATGCAAACATGCATACAATAACTGAAACCTGAAACCAGTATAGAGTAACAATGGGCCACAGCATTTATTGAAATATTTATGGGCCCACCTACTCCTTACTGTAACACGCCCATGTGGTAGGGGCAAGCCCCTTTTTCTTCACCACTGGCCCGGGCAACTCCCCTACCCGGCGCTGTGAGCAAATAAACATATAGAAAACAGTATAGCCACATAAAATACATACAGTAAAACACAATGCATAAAGCAAAACATCCAATTCCACAACTAATACATAGTCATTTAAATACATAAAATAAACCATAACATATATATATACCATGGCCAACCGCAGAGTGAGAAGATGGCGCTGATGAGCACCAAACCGTCCTGCAAAGTCCCGCCTCGCTGCTGGCCAGCCAATCAGCTTGCGCTCATGCTCTGCCGGGTCAAAGGACCCTGCAGAGCATCCCAGGAAGCCTTGGCTGCCTTTCAAGTCCCCCATGACGCCAGCAAGATCCATAAAGCACAAACATGCATACAATAACTGAAACCTGAAACCAGTATGGGGTAACAACGGGCCACAGCATTTTTTGAAATATTTATTTACAAACATTGTAACCCAACCTTATGGGAGAAGCCCGGCCAGCAGCAGTAACCCCTGGGCACATGCCCATGGGCCCACCTACTCCTTACTGTAACATGCCCAGGAGGTAGGGGCAAGCCCCTTTTTCTTTGCCACTGGCCCAGGCAACTCCCCTACCTGCCACAGAGCAGAGACGGGGTCTCTTGCAGGGCTGCGATCTCCGCCCCCCAAAACTCTCGCCCACTGAATCCTCTCCTTGAACTCCGGCATCATTAGCTCCAGCCCGATTTCGGTCAAGTGCACACCATCGGGCAGGAACCGAGAATCCTCAGACTAATCCTCAAATTCAGAATAGAGGAGAGTCAGGAGCCGACAAAGCAGCTTTGGAGCCTACTTCAAAGGGAATTGGGGCAAAAAAAGGTGGCCGGTGGACTGGGTAGAAGCCGGCTTGACTGTGAACATGGCTTTCCTGGAGCTGTTCCCCATAGTCATAGCTCTTTAAGTCTGAGCTACATTCAATGTCATAATTTTCTTCCGTCACCATATGCTATGGTATGGGAGGTAATGAGCAAGCCCACCTGTAGCCATCTCAGACCCTGTATACCAGTCCATTGCACCTGCATGACCTCCTCTGGAACGCCCAGTTGCATGCCATTGAACAAAACTGTAGCGAACCACTGTGCCCAATACACAAATCAGTGGCTGATAACCCAGGGCTGCTTCTTAGTGCCTACGGCAGCCATAGGTCTCACATAGCTCTGAAAGCGCCTTGATTCCCACCTCCCAAATCTCCGGCAAGCCCAGGCCTGATGCCACCATGGCTGCCCCAATATGAAAGGAATGTGTTCCAAAATCCGCCCCGTCTAAACCCAGGAGATTTAGGCAAATGTTTTATATTTTCGAAAATGGAAAACTGGAAAGGACTAGGCCATCCTCATGCACCAAAAGAGGCCTGGAACAATCCGGACACTGCAGTAAGTATTTTTGGTAACAACCTACTGGACAGCAATGAATATCAATGCAGGGTCATCTCCTTCCCTCTTCTTTCCTGTTCCGTCTTGGACCTCCTCAACCATATGACCAGAAAATCCCTTTGACGGCTGACATCCACAAACTGTATTCCCCCTGTACTTTGCCTGCAAGCCGCAACCAGTCCCCCCATCCTGAATGCACCAATGGATGCAAGGGAATAGGCAGTCCGGAAAAGCAAGGTTTCATACTGGGAATGACAAACCTCCGCCAGCATTCCTGCTAATCGTAGCAATAGTGCAAATGTGATCAGGCACCTCTTGTCACGTACAGTATGGGCTGACCTTTAAACATGCCACATACTACCAGATTTACCACAAAGACTTTGGTGACATCCTTCTGCCCGGCCAGCTTAAACATAAAAGCCAGGGTCGCCACCTGATGCCCGATCACAGCCTTCGAGTAACAATTACTCTTGCTACTGAGCTACTGAGCAAGAACCACAACAGGATTCCTGTCCTCTTATCCTCTCTGTCAGCACCCGCAGCTAACTCCACCAACTCGTTCCACTGCAACCAAACCTTTTTATATGCATTCCATGTAGCCGGAGCCAAATAATTCCTAACCAAGCGCGTTATCTCTGTGCTCTATACTCTCAAAGCTCCCCTGGGAGTCGGACGCCCTGCCGCACCGCCGCCGGTGCCAACTGCCGAAATCGCTCCCACTGGAAACAAGAAAGCGCATCTGCAATCCCACCCCGGGCACATGACGAGCATCACACCATATATTGAGCTGTAGACACCTAAAAAAAAAACAGGTGCCGAATTAAGCATATTACTGGCAGTGATGATGCCGTGGTGTTGTTGATGGCATACACGTTGTGATATATTTATATTAAAGATTTGTGTTATAATTTTCCCAGTTTGTATTTAGCAAATGGCATACACCACTGCCATATAATCCGACACAAAAACAACCTGGCAATCCCTAAACCTGTCCCCCATACTTAAACAGCTATGTCTATGGGTACCAGCTCCAGGAAAGCCATGTTCACAGTCAAGCCGGCTTCTACCCAGTCCGCCGGCCCCCTTTTTTTGCCCCAATTCCCTTTGAAGTAGGCACCAAAGCTGCATGCCCCAGTAGCAGCCGTATGCAACTGCAACTCCCAGTTGAATATTTTCTGTGGATGGATAAGGTTCCTGCCATTAAAAGTGTTCAAGAATTCCAACCAGACCCCGACATCATCCCTCATTGGGGTAGTGACACCAATGAAATGATGTGGCCGCCTGATGCCCGTTGTGGCTAGGGAAAGCCGCCTTCTAAATATCCTTCCTATCAGCATGATACGACAAGAAAAAGTTCCCCAGGATGGATGAAGCCTCTTAAGTGTCACCTGCTTGGCACCACCCAACGCCACTAATTCTAGATTTAAGGTATGAACCTTATCCAACAGAAGGCTACATTCCATCCACACCGAGTCTACCTAAATACCCAAAAAGGTTAACCTCATTGACGGACCTTCCATTTTGTTCTGAGCTAGAGGGACCCAGAAATCACTGTCCCAGTCACTGAAATGTTTCCAGAAGCAACCGACAAGTAATGTGACTCGCCGGTCCTACAAACAAAAAATCGTCCAGGTAGTGTGTCACGCTAGAAAACCCGAGACCTGACAAGTCACCCATTGTAAGAATGAACTAAACGCATCAGTAAACAGAGATCCACGTAGTACTTGCTATTGAACCGACAACCCAACAATTGGTGACTGTTAGGGTTGACCAGCAGAAGGCGAAAGCCATCGAGCTTTGCCATCCGTGGACCCCGACCAGCAGTCCTTACAATGCTTGTAGCAGCATTGAAAGAAGTGTACAACACCAATGATAACCCTTTATTAATCCCGTCATTCACCGAAGTTCCCTTTGGGTAAGAGAGATGGTGAATCAAACAGAACTTACCCTGCTCCTTCTTAGGGACCACACTGAATGGGGAAACTCTAAATTCCTGACTGGGGGAGAGCAGGAAAGGGCCAGCCATCCTTCCCAGCTTAACCTCTTTAGCTATTTTGTCTCTTACCAGGTCGGTGTATGCCCAAACACTGGATAACAAAGCCATCCCCCGGCCAGTCACTTGGCGGCAGCTGCTGCCTTGCCTCTCACCCTATCTTAGCGTTCTAGCCACGGGAGCATTGCAGCTAGCAAGACCAGTACCCTGCCCCTTGGCAGGCGGCTCACCTTACCTGTTACCATCCCTCTGCTTGCTGCATCTGGGTGGTCGCCACCACAGTTGGAACAGGCGAGAATTAGGGGACCATTTGCAACTCCCATCATAAGCATAGCAGATCCTCCTCCCTGTGCCTGGAGCGGGGGCTCCAAAAGGCAGCGCAGCACGCATCGGGGTCATGACATTCAGCCAGTAAGTAATAGCTTTCTTGCTCCATGCCATGGCCGGCCTAGTAGCCATACACTGTCGGAAATCCTTGCCGTATTTCCACCATGCCATGCCTCCATATGTGCAGCGAGCACTCCTGATCTCTTACAATTACACAAAGAGGGAGGAGCACTGATCAGGGAACGTTTCCTCGATTACACAGGCCATGATTGAAAATGCCTAAAGACGAAAGTATCGAAAGTATGAGGAATCCCCCAAAAGAACCAGCTTTTGTCCCCACCCTCACTCCGTGTGCTAACTTCCGATGAGTCAGCAAAACACAATAGAGGAAGGAGTGAGAAAATCTTGACAAACTCCCTTCTCCATATGCGTTCTTTCAATTCCAGCAGCAAGTGTGCCCCAAGATTATCCAAGGAGCACACTGCTGTAGCTCTAAGCGACCCATCAGATACCCAGACAGAGTCCCAAAGACCCACTGCTACCAAAGGAGAAGGGATATTCTACCACCATCGGAAGGGGGAGGCCATCCACTGCCCCCACACTGTCTTGGGGCCTATGTGATGACCCATGGGACCAAGCCTTACCTGCCTAACCTGACACCCGTAGCCCAGAAACAAGTGTGTCCTGACTTCTACCCCTAGGCAATGAGAGTTCTGACAGTTCCATCTCACCTTGTTCCTGGCTGTGGGTGTCATTTGCACATCACGCACCAGTATGAAAGGAATGTGGTGTAACCCCCTCCTCTGCCAAGCTGCCACCATAAGGAGCATGAGTCCCCAAAATCACCCAGACTGTCAGTCATGAGAGACTGCACCTGGGGGACTGCCAGGGGAGAGGTCAAATCTTTTTCAGGTTGCCCAATCAATCCTCAAGCCACCTAACTCCATGACTTATGGCCTTGGAGTGCACCGCCCCAAGGAGGTGATCTAGGGCTGCTGCCTCTATGGCATACATATTAGTGATGACTAAACTAAAGAATATCTAACCCTGACTAACAGGGAGTGCACTAAGGGGACGTGATGCAGCTGTACCATGATAAAACTGTCTGCAGTACTGGTTATGGGGGACAGGGAGGGGCAATAGACCCACTGTAAGGGACTGAGATATTAGGGACAAATGCAATATAATGAAGGACCAACACTGCTACCCTACAAGATACAATGCTAATTCTAATAAAATGCCCACTAAGTGCCAACACTGTCACAACACAAGTGATAATGCTAATTATAATGCAGAACCCACAAAGGGCCAATACTGCTACAATGCCGCAGCCTGGACAGCCTACAGGGAGCACAGAGAGAAAAACGGACCACACACACACACAAACGGAATAGACAAGCACAGACACAATCCACAACAAATGCACAAGGACACAGTCTAGAAACCCCTTTCCTGCAGCACCGATTATCCAGAGGTCCAAACGATCCAATGGCCGGCCGCAGAATGAGAAGATGGAGCCGATGTGCACCAAACTGACCCGCTAAGTCCCGCCCTGCGGCCTGGCCTGCCTTGCGATGCTCCCATGACATTTACAAGTATTGGGGCACCATGAAATAATAGATTCATATTTTAATGATTTGTATGGATGTATGTGCCTGGGTAATTTCCTTCAATTGTTCTAGTATTTTTTTAACTTTAAGTAGTTAAAGAAATAAACACTGATCTGAATTTGAAGAAGAATGATATAGCAATTGTATTTTGTTTTCCGCTTGCAATGTGCAAAACACAATCTCATTAAAGTGACTATTTATATATTTTAATGCACTTTATTTATTTTTTGTTCAATATAATCAAATAGATGTCAAACATGGAAAGTTAAAACATAGATATTAGTGTTATTGCTCCACTGCAAAGGGAGTTGGTGCTCACTGAGCACAGTTTAGCTGGGCCTAGCATGGAGGGTGGAGCTGGGGCTAACTAGGATGTCCAGGTAGGTAGTTGGGTTACAGTTAGAAGGGGAAGCAGGGGGAACAGGAGCAGGAGGGAGGCCAGTTCTGAGTTGGCAAGCACCAACAGATTTGCCAGATTGAGTGAAACTGTTGGGTATGTCGATTCAGGAATGGCAATGCCAGAAAGAGCAGTTACCTCTAACAGCCGGAGAACAGTTCTACTGGAGGAGTGGGAGGGGAGAATAGGCAGAGCAACAGGCAGGTTCTGGTAGTTGGGGACTCTATTATAAGGAAGGTAGACAGGGGGATTTGTCCCCCAGACACCAGCAATCAAACAGTTTGCTGTCTCCCAGGTGCTCGGGTTCGGCATGTTGTGGATCGTGTAGACAAATTATTGGGAGGGGCTGGAAATGAACTGGCGGTCTTGGTATATATCGGTACCAATGACAAAGTTAGTGGAAGATGGAGTGTCCTAAAGAATGATTTTATAGAACTAGGTAAAAATGTGAAGGCAAGGACCTCCAAGGTAGTATTTTCTGAGATACTAACAGTGCCACATGCTAGCCCAGAAAGGCAGAAGGAGCTTAGAGAGGTTAATGTGTGGCTAAAAATGTGGTGCATTAAGGAGGGGTTTGGGTTTTTAGAGCACTGGGCTGACTTCTCACTTGGGTACAATCTTTATAGCAGGGATGGATTGCACCTTATTGATGAGGGAGCTTTTGTGCGAGGGGATAGGATGGTAGAACGGCTGGGGGAGTTTTTAAACTAGTAGGTGGGGGAGGGGGGAGATAGAAGTAATGGGGTAGTAAGTATAGAGGGGGTAAGGAACTTATTAACTAGTCATGGGGGAGGAGATGGAGGGAGGGTTAGTACAGTCAATAGGGAGATATTGCTAAGTAACTCAAGTACAGTGGCAGGCACTTCAGAACTACAGACTCATAACATAAGGTTTATGCTTGCTAATGCCAGAAGCTTGCTAGGAAAAATGGGAGAGGTAGAATTATTAGCAGTTAATGAGAAATGGGATTTAAGAGGCATTACTGAAACGTGGTGGGATGAATCTCAAAAGAGGAGGAGGGATTTGTCTGTATGTTAAGCCTGAATTTAAGCCTATAGTCAGAGAAGATATTTATGGTGCAACTAGCTAAGCATGGGCAAGTTCTAATAATGGAAGATTTTAATTACCCTGAAATAAACTGGATACATGAGACCAGCAGTTCAGCTAAGGGGAGCAGGTTCTTGAGTACACTCAGAGATCATTATCTGTCCCAGGTAATACAATAACCTACTAGAAATGAGGCTATCTTGGATTTAGTTATCACAAATAATATTGATATAGTATCAAATGGGGCAATAGGGCAACCTTTGGGAAACAGTGATCCCAACACAGTCTCATTTGAGATTGAATTAAAAAAACATAACTGTAAGGGGCTAATGAAAACTCTTAATTTTAAAAGGGCAGATTTTAACGGTCTAAGGGCAGTGATACAACGTATAGACTGGGACAGAGAACTGATAGGTAAAAACACTCAACATAAATGGACAACATTCAAATCCTTACTAAACAAACATACTTATCACCATATACCATGTGGAAATAAAAGTAAAAGGAGTAAATCACAACCCATGTGGCTTAGCAATGAATTAAAGATGAAGATGAGGAGTAAAAAACAAGCGTTTAAATTATACAAACAAGAGGGGACAGAGACTGCTTTATGCCAGTACAAGGAAATCAACAAGGCATGCAAAAGGGCTACTAGACTGGCTAAAATCGAAAATGAAAAGTTAGTTGCAAAAGAGAGTAAGACTAACCATAAAATATTTTTTAAATGTATTAATGAGAAGAAGGAGAGGAAGGAAGCTATGGGAACATTACAATGTGACACAGGACGTCTGATAATTAGTAACCAAGAAAAGGCAGATGAGCTAAATAGGTTATTTTCTTGGGTATACACAAGGGAGGTACCAGGGGCTGCAACATAATGGGGATACACTACCTTAACCAAATAACTGGTTAACGCAGGAAGAAATCCAAAAGAGGTTGGAAAAACAAAAGCCCAAGGTCCTGATGGAATACATCCAAGGGTACTGAGGGAACTGGGTTCTGTAATAGCAAAACCATTATATCTAATTTTTCAGGATTCACTCAACACAGGGTCTCTACCAGATGATTGGAGAAAAGCAGATGTGATACCTATACTTAAGAAGGGAGCAAGAGCAAATCCAGGGGATTATACTGTGGGGCAGAGAGGGCCCAATCTAAAAAAAAACTTTTTTAGATTGTTTTGCACAGGGCCCTCCATTGACTAGCTCCGCCACTGAGGAGAGCCATACATTTAATACATACAAATACAGTTACTCACAATTATAGAGGAACATAGGTGTAGAAAAACTGTTTTTTATTAAAATAATTTTAAATCTAGATAAAATTTGAGTATCAGCCTGCTAAAAAAATTCTGAATCTCATAGCTGATCACAATCATGAACTGGAAGATTACCAGCAAGTCCCCAGACCAAAAAATATAAGAACCACTGCCCTAGAGAACAATCTCTGGGATTTGTCAGATAGGAAAGATCTGAACCAGCTCAGTGTTATATCAACCAGTACTGTCTCTTCATGTCTCTGCCATCCCTATTACCTCCTAAATTGTAAGCTCTCAAAAGAGAAGGGTCGTCATCTTCTTCTTTACAAATGTATATGAACAAATGTGACGTCTTGTCATGTGTTTATTCTACCCCTAGCACTCTGAGATCTGCTGATGCTCTAAAATATAAAAATATTAAATACTTCAGAGATGTGAGTAAAAATAGGTCACACCTTCTTCTGCCATCAGCAGTTTAGGACACCTGCCAGAGTATTATGCAAGTTTCTGAATCCAGAAAGGATTGAGGCAAATACATTAGATGATAGTCAGGATGTTAGTTGGCTTACCACAAATGCCTAAATGACTTTCTCTATAGTAGGGCCCACATGGCGAAAAGGGGATGATCGCAGCAGCAAAATTACACTGGTTTTGCCCCTTGTTTTTCCTCAATAGCTCACCAATATTGTAATACCTATGCTATCTTACAAAAGCACAACATAAGAAAATCGTGGCCTTTTGTCCATATACAGATCTATTTCATACAAATGCATAAATCATGACAATATGAATATGTGTTTGTACTAGTCTCTATGTTTTCATAGTGGATGGAAGCAAACCCAAGTGCCAAAACAGATACAAGAACTGTTGCTAAATTAATGCTGAGATTTTATTTGTTGTATGACGACAAGCTTGGAACCCGTTGGTCGCCATTGTCATCCCTATCCCCCTTTATGTTCACATTTCACAGATAATTTCATCTCCAGAGACAGGATATTTAAACAATGCACTGTACATGTTGATAGGATTACCTAGCTGTGGACAGGAAATTTGAATAGGTTTAGTGTGTTAATTAGATTAGAAGGGAACTTTGAATGCATTTATGTTTCTGAAGTAATTACCAGCTCACCTTGTGATGGGATTAACTTCCACACTACACAGATTGTCTATTTACAATGGGCTGATCGAGTTACCTGGTTAAGAGCAAGTAATGTAATCATGTTTGTGGGTGGAAACAAAGTTGTATTATTCTGTTTGTTTCTAAACGTTCCAGCTTTTCCCAATAAAGATACACCCTTCTAGGAAACATAAGCAAGGTGTTCTCTCTTTTATTAAGAGATTATAACCTATGTTTGTTATTTTTAACTCCTTTATTCCTTTTCTGCATCCTGATGGTCCTGGAATAGAAGCTGGTCAATGAGAAACCCATCCACGGTCCATGCGAGGATTCCTGTAGCCAAGGAAGGATTTTCTGGAGCTGAGTAGGACTTCGTCCCCTGGGTCATGATATGATGCTTTGGAATATCCTTGAATCAAGGGATTGACAGAGGTACTATTTTTAGTGCCCTAAGATAAGGTAAAATGTCCATTAGTTGCAATTAAGCCCATCACCCACAATCATCAGAACCACTGAAAATTATTTTAAAATATTTGATAGCCATGATTTCTGCACAAACAATTTTGCATTACCTTTAGAACTTATATGTGTAATTTCCACTCCAAATAGGAAAACTGATTTAAGCCCAAAATTAAATATTTATACAATGCTCTACCCAGGAAGTGGCTATGGCAAGAGTTCTAGTAAAATGAAGTCTGAATAATGCAGTGCCTTGCTGACAAGATTGGACAAGATAGCAGACCCGAGTCCTGGTGCTAATTATCTGACTCTCTCCCATTGGGGAGGAGAGGTTTGGGTGAGTTCAAGGCCCAGGGTTCTGAGGGTTGATATTGTAAGGAAAAAATGCCACATCTAGCCAGCAATGTGTCTGGGACTACTCTATGAGTAATTTACCTGCTGCAGGTTAATGCTCAGAATGGAGAGGATTGAGACTTCTATAAGAGCAGAAGCTGCAATTTGTGCTAAATGGTTTGAAGGCAGTTTGCTTCTGTATGGATAGGATTGAGTGACCTTACATATCTATATCTTGAATTTCAAGAGTCCATAAATTGACTATTATTTATCCACAATCCTTGGAAAAGTGTATCCTCTTAGTCTTAAAAGATAGTGTTAGGTGGATCGAGACTTAATCTGGCGAATGAACCACTAGAGGTTTTCAATATATTCCAAAAAAGCCAAAGAAAATTGCATGGCAACCCTATGTGGATCTTGAATGCCCTAATTAAATATAATCAGATTTGCGGACACCCTGGATAACTTTAATAAGAGTTATGGATGGTAGGATTGTGGATCCTCAATATTAACAGGCAGAAGAAACCAGTCAGATTGTGGACTAAGGATAAATCATATTTGTTTCGGCAAGAAATAAAGTAAAGAAAAAAAAATAAACCCAAAGGGGACATTAGACTTTTTCTTGCCAAGGGAGAAAGATAAAACTTTAAATATCTCTCATTTGAGTCCAACACTACATATATAGAAACATCTCCAATCAGCTCTGAGTTGAACAATAAATCTACATCAGAAACTCCTAAACTAACACCAGAAGAAGATGCTGAAAGAATACCTATCACTAGTATGAAAATATTACTAGAATAATTTCAGAGCTCCTTGACAGGAGAGATAAAACAAGAAATCTCTAATAATAGTAAAGCTATAAATCAATTAAATACACGGATAGGAAAAATAGAGGACAGACATGAAGAATTATATAAAGGGCATCTTGTTACTTCAGTTTATATAAAATCATTAGAGGAGAAAGTACAAATTCTTAGAATGAAACAAAATCAATTTGAAGACCAGTCAAGGAGAAATAATTTGAGAAAAAGAGGTATCACAGAAAAGGTAGCAGCAAGAAATATACAATCTTATATTACCTAATTTCTCTGATTGGTTGTTAAACCAGTACATTGTACAGCATCCCACTCCCTAAATATTTCTCTTTTCAAACTCGGAGAGATGTGTTTATGAGATTACATTCTTATGCATATAAAGAAGCAATATATTAGAGCATCTCTATGGAAGAAATGTTTGAAGGAACATTCTATGGAAGAAATGTTTGAAACATTATATGAGAATCTTCTCAGACCTATCTATAAATACTTTGAATAAAAAAAAAAGAATTTAGAAGAATTACCAAAGCACTACGAACTGAAAATAGCCCATACAGAAGGGGCTTACCTACGGCAATAAAAAGTGAAGCCTGGCAATGCTGTTTGCTACACAGTGGGAGCCTCTCCCCCTCTACTTTACTGGCCTCGCAATGAGTGCCTTTGGCGCACATCACGGGCCTTGCAATAAGTGCCTTCGGCGCTCATAATGGACCTCGCAATGAGCGCATTTCCTTCCACCTCTCCCACTGTCTAATTTACTGTCCTCGCGATGAGAGCCTTTGTTGCTCACCGCGGGCTTCGCAATGAGCGCCTTTAGAGCTCATTGCGAGTCTCTCGCCCTGTCTACTTCCTCCCTTGTGCCTCATTTCCACCTCCTCTCCCTCCCTTGTGTCTCCTTTCCCCCTCCTCTCTCCCTTGTATCTCCTCCCACCGTGTTTTTACCTCCCTCTCCCTCTCGTGTCTCTAACCCCCTCTTGTATGTCTCTTTCCCTCCTGTGTCTCTTTCCCCTCTATCCCTCCCATGCATCTCTTTCCCCCTCCCCTATGTCTGTTCCCCCTACCCTGTGTCTCTTCCCCTCCCTGTTTCCCTCCCCTGTGTATATTCCCCTCTCCTCTCCTTCCCCTGTGTCTCTTCCCCCTCCTCTCACGCCCCTGTTTCTCTCCCCCCTCTCCCTCTGTGTCTCTTCCCCCCTCTCCCTCTGTGTCTCTTCCCCCCTCTCCCTTTGTTTCTCTTCCCCCCTCTCCCTTTGTTTCTCTTCCCCCCTCTCCCTTTGTTTCTCTTCCCCCCTCTCCCTCTGTGTCTCTTCCCCCCTCTCCCTCTGTGTCTCTTCCCCCCCTCTCCCTCTGTGTCTCTCCCCCCCTCTCCCTGTGTGTCTCTTCCCCCCTCTCCCTCTGTGCAACCTGCGCATGCGCGCAATCCCAGAAAACTCATACAAAACCATTATGTAATGGTACTTGACTCCAGCCAGAATGAAGCTCTTAAATCCATTGTTGGATGGCAGTTGCTTCAGAGGCTGCGACTCCCCAGGTACATTAAGACATGTCCTTTGGGACTGCCAGAATATCGCCCATTTACGGTCAAAAACGTACAACATTTTAGAGAAGCAATAGGGACATAGGATTTCCCAAAAACCGGACGAAGCATTGCTATGTCTACCTATCAAAGGTCTCTACAAAGAAGCTCAACTTCTGTCAAGTCAATTTTTTTTAGCAGTCAGGACTACCATCCCCAAAAAATTGGAAATCCTCCAATCTTGAATATAGCGTAATCATGAAAACAATCTAATTCATACACTCAATGAGCATTATCTCAGCCGACCTAGATAATTCCCATAGAAAATGGGCATCCACTTGGCATGTCTAGGAACTACGCATTGGGTTGTAATGCGCCAAAAAGGAATATCAATACTCATGCCACTCCCAGAGGTAACAGCACACTAGACTTAAAAAAAACTCTTTCAATAAAATAAGACTTTTTTCAATAAAATAAGAGAACAGTTCTTATTCAAAATTAGTAATACATGCTTAGTAATAGCAGTTTTGTGTGCTTAGTAAAAATAAGTATGTTGGCATGTGCATTTGATACTGAAATAAACATTCTTTAAAATTACTTATTTCACAAGCTATTTCATGCATTCACAAGCTATTTCATGCATTAACTTTAACATTTTTTTAACATTTATTATTACATTTAGCATTCTCCTGCCTAAATAAACTATATGTTACATAATATTAATTCCCAAGCCTTCTTCATTATGTTAGTTGAATGCAATTATATTAAAATATCTTTATATCTATACAAAGTACAGATTCTGGACCTTTACTTCATTTTCATTAATATATTCCAGTCCTTGGTGAATTTAGTAAAATATAATTGACTACCCCTGACTTTGCATATTGGTTGTAATTGGGTAATGACTTCTTCACCATAGCTGACTTATAAAAATTGACTGGATATACACAAAGGTGACACATGCTGATTAGCCCTTCAGATCCAAACTATATTAAATTACATTTTAAATGTGCAGTATGTGCAGATATTATAACATCATCATCAAGGAGAGTTCATCACAAAGCACTTCCAAGTTGGCAGCTGAGTCACTGGTTCTTTAATGTTTGTTGTTTAATTTGTGCCTGATACAATTGTAAAAAACATAGAGGAATATGTATATTAGGAAATATGATATGGGCTGTATTGTGATCTGAAGCTCTCTTTGAATTACTTGAATATAACGGTTTTCAGCACTACTTTATTTCACTCTTATAGCCGGCAAGGTATAGAAATGCCTGGGTCTGCTCCCCTGGTCTCCATGATGGGAATTTCCAATTTTTTTCATACATTTTATTGAACTTGTTTTAAATATTATGAAAATTGTTTTCTATACACATAAATATTAGGTTATTAGGTAAAATCTGTTTAAATATTACTGAAGAAGTGACTCTAGTAGAGTGGGAACCATCGTTTATTTTTGTTATATACAGAAATTAAGTTAAATCCACATTTTATATTTTATCTAGCTTTATTACACATTTTTTAGTCATGTGAACATAATCCACATGATACAGATACACTTGAAAGTTGAAGCTATAATGAAGAAAAATAAGACATAAGTTTTTAACCAATGTGGTAAGTGGGGTTCCTCAGGGTTCACTATTAGGTCCTCTCCTTTTTAACATATTTATTAACGACTTGAAAGTAGCACTGGAAAGCATTGTCTCCATTTTTGCTGATGGCACTAAGTTGTGCAAGGCAATTAAATCGAAAATGATGTACTTTACCTCCAAAGGGATTTGCATAAATTAGAGAAATGGGCAATAAAATGGCAGATGAGATTTAATACGAATAAATGTAAGGTTATGCATCTGGGAAGGAAAAATAGCCATGCAATTTATAAACTTAATGAAGCAAATCTTGTGGACAACCACCTACTTAACAGTTCTCAATGCCAAGCAGCATCTGCAAAGGCAAATAAAATATTAGCATGTATTAAGAAGGGTATAGAAGCAATGGAAGCAAATATAATTCTACCACTATAAAAATCCCTAGTACGCCCTCATTTGGAATATGGAGTACAGTTTTGGGCACTACTTCATAAAAAAGGCATATTAGAAGTGGAAAAAGGGGAATGGAGGGGCTAAGTTATGAAGAAAGACTAACCAAATTAAACTGATTTTCTCTAGAAAAAAGGCTTCTAAGAGGGGATATGATTACCTTATATAAATACATCCAGGGTCAGTATAAAGATTTGTCAAGGGAGCTTTTTGTGCCAAGGGTTTTCAACTGACAAGAAGACACCCTTGGAGGTTAGAAGTAAAAAGATTCCACCTTAAAGAAAGAAAAAGGATATCTTCACAGTAATGGTTGTTAATCTGTGGAAGTCTCTATCAAGTGAGGTGATAACAGTAGATTCAATAGATAACTTTGGATATTGGATATTGGATATATTTTTACATAAAAAGAGCATTTAGGGTTATCCTGGATAATTAGAGAGGGAGTATTGATCCAGGGAGGAATCCGATCGCCAGTATCTGGGGTCAGGAAGGAATTCATTTTTTTCCCCTTTTGAGACAATTGGCAAAGTTTCACTTGGGTTTTTTCTGTTTTCCTTCCTCTGGATCAATTAACAATTATTCCACATATTGCAGAACAGAGGAGAGCTTAAAAGGTTGAACTTGATGGGCTAAAAGTCTTTTTTCAACCTCAATGACTATGTAAATATGTAAGAGAAGAGCAGAATATTGAAGACATTTTTGGTTTTGTAAGTCAAAAAAACTTCCAAAACTTTTCAGTTGTGATCAGTGTGTGATTTTAATTTTGAAAAGTTGATCTTTTGTGAGAAAGCTTATATTTAAAATAGGTTGAGGGAAAACCAACTGATTCAGCGTGTTTTTTTTTTTCTAAAACCAAAAATCTATTTTTTTAATTACAATAAACTGAAACATTGCTTATACTGATATGCTATTATAACATACTGGGAGAAGCCATTAATGTCAAGAAGGAGAAGACCTTAAATAAGCACATGGTTTCAATGGATTCTAACTAAATCACAGAGAAAGATCTGAAAGATTTTAACAGTGCTGATTTTATTTTTCCTTATCTTATTTTTTTCATATTGATAAGTCAGCTAACCCTGTTTGTTATGGCCATCAGGTGGTGTACATATCATGTCCATTTTGGTAATACTATTCTCTTCATAATTTGTCATAGAAAAGCTACAATGATCTTCAGTGCTGCATCCACGGGAACTAGAGTACATAGTCTTACCTGTAAAATAAAAGACATAAATAGGTTGGTCAGCAGTTGTCTCATAAGGGTTTTTCACACATACAAACATCATAATTACCTAATGTTTTATTTATGTTTATAGTTTGGAAAAGACAATGGACCAAGGAGGCATGACAGAAATATTCAAATATAGTACTATATTACTTGAATAAAATAATATGTTTATAAAGTATTTGTAAGATCAAGTACAATGTATTACTAAATAAAAGTTATGTTTTATGTTGTTTTGCTGCATGTATTCTCCTTGATTTTCAGTATCCTTCTATTTCATTTTCCCATTGTATTTACTGTACCCACTTTCATTTACTATGCCCTTGCAAAACAGTACTATGGAAAATGTTGGTGTTTTATAAATAAAGAGTAATAGGATAGACCCTTGGGGTACTCCTATACAGTGAACACTAGAGATATCATTAATTTGAGAACAGTACAATTCAATGACCCTTCTGGATCGCTACCTAGACGTGGTGAAAGGGATTGTGTACTTTAAAGAAGCTGTGAGCTATATCAGGTAGGGTCACCCAAGATGAGCAGGTCATAGCATCTTTGCCATAACAACCTTATGGCACAACCAGAAATATAGGCAGATGCCTCTTTGCAATGTAGTCTATTAAAGCCAGTCACAAAGTAAGTTAAAACTTAGTGTGTATCATTTACAGTAGTATCATCCTGTGTGATCCCAAAACAGGCCACTCATTTTCAGACAAAATATATTTTACATTGCTTCAGACACGTTCTTTAAATGGATAATAAACTAAAATCTGGAACAATGTTATATCCATTAACATATTATGGATGGGTCAACAGGGTACAGCAAAGTTATAAACATTTATATTTTTCTAATCTAAAGCCTGTTTTATTACATTTTTTATGCATAATTATGCTCTTGCCAGATTCAACATTTCAAACATTTTTACTCATTTTACCCACAATATCATACCATATCTATCAGTTGTTGCTCTGATAAGAGTTGTGCACATTGTCTCCTGGCCTTGGCAGGCTATGGTACCAACAGAAGTGCACATGTCTAATGTCGGAGAAAAGTAGCTTGTACAGCTTAATCCATTCAATGTAGTGTTAAAAGTTGATGCTAAAAAGTGAAGGAGAAGAAACAATTAGTAAAGGATAATGCGACAGAAAGCCCTGTGGCTAAATATTCAATCTAATGGATTGTATAACAACAAAAAAACACCAAAGCAAGTTTTCAGTTTCTGTTATTTTTACGATTCTGTCTTGAAATTATAACTACATTAGTATAAAAAAACAACATTAGTATAAAAAAACAGATAGTTGTGTTCTCACTCTAAATTTGCACATTAATATATGGAGAGGTACCTACATACACACCTTATACCATTGGTTGGCAACCTATGGTCCTAGCTCAGCAAGTGGCACTGGTGGGAGTTGAGTGGCTAGATCTACTGGTCGGGTGGTTTGAAAAAAAACAGGTATGTAATTAAGAAGATTTGATGACAAGGGCTTTATTGAGTGGTGCATGATTATATGTCATCAAAACTGTTTGTTCAGAAACTAATCTCAATGGCATTGTGAGACATTTTAAAAGTATCTTGAGGATATACGTATGCACCACTCTCATAACAAACACAGATAGATCTCTTTCTCAGGAATATATTTACCAAATTGAGATAAAACAGCAGAGACAGGTGCTGTTTTACAAAGAGTTATAAATTATCCCCAGCTCCAAAGACCATAGAAAATAAAGGAAGTAAGGATATTTTATGTTTTAACTCAACTTGCCCACGCTTAAACTTATATGGAAAAATATACCCCTCTCTCTTTCATGGCCAGAATCCTTGCCATAACTTCTCAATCGCAAATGCACACATAATCACATACCTCCTCACACATGTACCCCACACACACACAGTTTATGCACATTTATGATGATAGCTATTCTCAGAGCAACATATATTGAGAAAAAGCATTCAGCATTTAGCATCTCTTATGACATTTGTAACTAATTGTGAGTTAACAAAAATACATTCAGTGATATCAAGATGTTTATGAAGTATCAAATACATAAATATCATAGTTACACGTAGGGGGTACTGGTACTCACAGAAGAATTTTGGAGGATCACAAAAGTCAGAACTACAACATAAAGTCCTACTCTGCATTGAAAACTCTGGCAATCTAATACTTGAAGTTGTACCACATAGATGGGTGGGCCCACAGAATCGCTCAAATTTTCGATCTTGGACTACTGTGAAGTAAACACAATAAAAATCAAAGAATAGTGAGATTGACTTCTGAGAATGAGTTTGATAAATATAATACAGTAAAACTGAATGTACAGTATCTACCTCCACTGTTTTACAGAAATAAGACAGATGAATACTTTCCAATAGCATGTTTCACATATAATGAACTGTGTTTGTTACAAGATGCCCACATTGTATTTTAATGGTTAAAATGTTCAATAATGTGCAAGATACTAGTTATCCAGAGAATCTCCAGGCATATAAATAGTAGAATGGAAACAGTCTCTTACGTGTTACTTGTCAATTATTAGTCTCATTAAGAAAACAATGTCTCTAGCTAGTTTTTTGCCATATCAATAAATGATGGGGTACATGGCGAACACAAAATCCAGACTTTTCCATGAGAAGCTTTAAGGAAAGTGTACAACATTTTAAAAGTGTATTTTTCTTTTCTCTGTGTATAAAAAACATTTGTGATCAACTGATCAACTTATTTAAGGAAATTCTAGCCAAAGTTGCTTCCAGTGAAATTACTCTAGTAACCTATCAATACTTATCCTGTTATGTTCACAGCACAGATTAGTAGAATGTTTTCTTAATTTAAAAGGAACAGATGAAGTATCCATTGGAAACGTACAAAGAGATTCCTTATATGTAGCAACGCAGACATCACCAGGTGCGCAGTTGACATATGGTCCAAAGCAAGATGCTCCAGTAGTACTGTTACATATTCTGCACTTCACGGCATCTCCTAAATTGGCATTACAGAAAAGAGAGGTATTTTATTAAAGTCTTAACAATAACATACAAGCATATTAGCTACATTGACTTGTTTTTAATAAAATCAGTACAAAACAAGTGTGCATTAAAGGCAGTAGAGAGGTCAAGATATATGAGAAAGGAACAGTGCCCCTTTTATTTCTCACTGGGCAGTTAAATTATTACTGTACCTTGGTACGCAGTTTCAGTTGAGCATTGGTGATGGAATACAGATTGCAGTGGGTCAGTTACAAGAATAAGAAGTATGTATGATGGTGGTAGACTTGCTGCTGAAGGTATGGGGAAGTAGAAAGATAGAAATTCATGAAAGATCCAGAAGGCGACTTTTGGATGGGCTTGAGAAGAAGATGACTGAAGGCAGATGGAAACATGACAGTGGAGAGAGACTGAGGTGATGAGTAAGGACCAGGGTTAGGGTAGTAAAGAGGAAAAGGAACAAAATGTGAAAGATTAGGGTTAAGTGACCTGCAGCCTTAATAAATTGGGGCTACATTTTACAACGTAGCCTGTATCGTAAAAAGTAGGACTGAAGGCTATTAAATTAGCCTTGTAAACCGTCCCGCCGACGAGTTGCGGGTTGAAAAGCAGGATGGCAGAAAAATGCCTATGTGACGTGGAACATGGAACTTCACAGCCCGCAACCCTTTGATCTGTCAAGACCGTACCTGCTACTTTCCATTCATGCTAATAAATAGCAAAAAAGTTCACAAGCTAGCCCGTAACATGCAAATGGAGGCCAAAGCCAGCGAGTGCTGGAGAGGACTCGTAAAGGCTTGTACAACCCTTACGTTTGCTGCGGGAGCAGCAAAAGAGACCGGCGCTCTGGGCCCCATACCTCCCTCCACCCCCCAAACCTCTCCACCTGCCCCCTAAATAAATCCTAATGCTGCAGGGGTCCCAATCGGGACCCGCACAGGCTACCAATATTACCCCTTGCTGCAGAGATCCCACTCAGGACCCCAGCGGCAGTTAAACTGTTAACCCCTGCCGCGGGGGTACTCCAAGTTCCCCCACGGCACCTAAAATTACCCCCCTATGCCGGCGGGTCCCCATGGGGCCCCGCGCAGTGTCCCTATATTACCCCTTGCAGCAGGGGATCGTGACCACCGCTGCATTTATAATTCAAAGTTCTGCTCTAACTAAAAAATTAACCCCTGCCACAGCGGTACTATAAGTACCCCCCCTATATAGACCCTCAGGACCCCTATAGGACACTATTGACCCCTATATTAACACTATAAGTGCCATGAGGATCCTCCAGGACCCTCAGGACACAAAGTCTAAGCACTACACTGTTAACCCTTTCCTACCCAATCCCATTCTATTAACCCCCCTCCAACTAATTTACTCCCTCTACCCTATCCTTTTAATGCCCCCTTTACCCTATCCTTTTACCACCTCTACCCTATCCTATTAACCCCTACTCTACCTACTTAACCCCCAACTAAAATCCCTAGCACCTCACTAATTACACAATATAAAAAAACCACTAATTACACAAAATTAAAAAAAACTACATTACACATAATAAAAACTACATTACTGAAAATAAAAAAATCTACATTGCAGAAAATAATAAACTACATTACAGAAAATAAAAAAACTACATTACAGAAAATAAATAAACTATATTACAGAAAATAATAAACTACATTACATAAAATAAAAAAACAGCCTTACTTAACATAGAAAAGGGTAAATTAGACCTGTCCAAATGTGCATTTTGGGTGGAGTGTGGAGATATTATTTCTGACTTGTTTTTCTGAATTACTTAATGGAGTTTTATGCTTTGACCATGGTGATAACTGAGTTTAAGAAAAGAAAAGCATATAGATGCAAACTGAGTTCTGTATGAGAATAATTCCATTACATGGGAAATTCCACCTACATACAGGTTGCTTTTAAAGGAGTACATGTTTTAGAAGTTGAAATTTATGATTGGAAGTTGAAGCAATTTGCCTTTTATTTATTATATTTATGTTATTGCTGCAAAGCAACGTGGGCAGCGCTACTGCAGGTGTACAGCATCAGGACCCACTAAAGGGTAGGGGGGGAAGGAGAGGCCTAAGAAATGAGCTTTATTAGCCAGCTGTTTAATAACACACATAATTTACGATAATAGCCAGTAAGCTTGAAACAGCTGTACGTGGATAGGATTCACAGTTTTTTTAACTTGTTTTAGACATTCAAATGTGAACACAGATGTACTGTTTATTTACTGTACTACTGTATGGTGGAGGGCTTCTATCGCTCTTTTGCCCGCCCACATATTAAATGATTGTTGTGGTGAACTACCTACTCATAAGGTCCACAACATAGGCTGAGATCCCGCTCCACGCTGATGATAGCCAGTAAGCTTGAAAGAGCTGTGCATGGATAGGATTCTCAGCTTGTGTATAATCCAACCTTGGCTTTGCATAAAGGTTGTGTAATGCATCGGGCATAAGCTTAAAGGAAGCCATGTTTGAAATGGTTTATGGATTAAAGAGCGAGGCATTTGTGGGCACATTTGCATGTCCCAGCTCAGTTTCCCAGAATGTAGTGTAATAACTGTTTTTCTCTGAATTCTGGGCTGGAAGCAGGTTTTTTAACTTGTTTTAGACATTCAAATGTAAACACAGTTTAGCTATTTATGTATTTACTATATATATATATATATATATATATATATATATATATATATATATATATATGCCCCCAAATATATAAACGGTATAAATATAAAGAGAGAGAGATTTTGATACATTTTACAACTTTCAAAAACTCTTTAACCTCGTGTGTGCTTATTTTTGTATTTTTAGAAAAACATATGGACATACAGTATTAAAGGAAATGTATTACTGTGTTTAATTGTGCAACAGAGAAAAACTACCTAATTTTTATATTAAAGATATAAGCTCAACCTATGAAATTTTGAGTAAACATTTAAAAAACTGTATTTAAACATTATGTATAGAAAAAAAAAATTATGAGTAAAAACATTTTGATGTGTAAAAATTTTATTTATTTAACTTATAATCCCTTCAAACTGTACCTACTATATTTTCTCATGAATCTTTTTGTGACTCCCATCTTAATTGTTATTGATACAGTTAATTCATCCTAAATTCGAAAACAAAACACAATTTAGTAATGAATACAGCACTATCAAATCTTACCTGCAGAGATGGAAATTAGGAAAATGCATAACATATGTAGAAACACCATCATCATGGCACAGTTAAGGAGATTGTTCCTCTGTACTTCTGGTGATATTTCAATTTATACCCTGTATTATGTGCAGAGTAAAAATAATTTATATTGGGAGGATACTTAATTAGTTCTTGAGTAAGTATATATAGAAATTATTAGCAATTCAAATTTTGAGAATGAGGAAGAGAAAACTCCCATTCTATAAACTATTTTGCCATACCAATTCGATAGGCGAACGAGACATTTTCAACTTCTTATATAATTTGTAGCTTTGAAAGAGTCACATTATATAAACTAGCCTGAGCCAAAACGCAATTACTTGAACTTGAAAAGCAGCTTGCAAAGGTTATGGATATTCAATTGGCTACATTTAGCTACTCCCATTCCATTTGTGAGTTACCTGACCAAAAGCACTGCGGGCCAGCCACAGGTGTTAATCAGCTCTATCTCCTCCATTGATTTTTCAAGCCCACAAAAGTTAACAGTGCTAAAGACGCAGAATTGATATTCAATTTACGAATTTCAAGTAGCTCGCAAATTAATTCTAACCTGTAAATCACAATAGTATAAAAAAAAAATCAAAAATATTACAGGTACCAAATAGGACTCTGAAATGCTTTTTCTAACACTAATTAAAGCTGTAACAGATATTAAACACACAATACTGTACTTGAAAAGTATTGCAAAGCATAGGAATACGTTTGAATGAATTGTCCAAGGAACCAATAGGCCAAAAAATATGTTTTTGGTAACATTTTGGAATGGTCATGCATTCGGTAATATTAAAAGTGTTGCTTCAAAGTGCATAAAGCAATTAAAGACACAGTACATGACTAAATTGCAAGAAAAACACACGGAACTGCCCTACAAATGATACATAACCTTTACAGAGGCTCAAATGTAGACTTTCAAAATATAGATATATTAATTTACATATGCCAGTCAACATATCTATATTAGAAAAATAACTTTTGGCAATATTACACCGCTACATGACATATATCAAGTACCAGTGGAACATACACCACACTAATGTTGTCAAACTCTTCATGAAGGCTCACAAACACTACATGAAGGCTGTGAAGAAGCACATGGAACAACAGCAAACTCCCCTACGTCAGGGCCAATCTTGACTACATCCATCCTGTAAAGTCCGACACCATTGCTGTAGGTCATTTGGCAAGATGTCTAACAACAATAATGTTGTGAAATCATATCAAGTGTTCTTGTTTTAATTAATTATTAATATTACTTATCATTTGGTTAACAACCCTTCAGGTGAATGGTGATACTGAACAGTACTACAATTGCTACTTTTCATGGGTATTAACTCACAAACATAACCAAGAATATTCTTCAAGCTCGATATATCAAACGGTGAGAATAACACCTAAAATAGTGATGATTAATACATGTGATCACTTGAAAATCATGCCTGTGTCACTGTAATGGGCTGGAATGTTCACATACAACTGTTATGGACAGTAAATAGGGATCATTATTTTAGAAGGATGGCACACTTCTTGCTGATTTTAGCTGCACCAGTATGTGAAATGATGTTAAAAATCAAGATATAAACATCACTTTAAACATTGAAAGTGTAAACACTCAGCCATACCAACACCACATCCCAATTAACTAAAGATTAGTGACATGCAAACATATGATTACAGTACTCAAATGCATAAAGGTATGGGTGAACAGGAAGATAATCTAACTAGAAATATATTAACATTAATAAATGTTATGAATGTTGATGTCCCAAAATCTTAACCATTGAAAACACACTGAAGCAGTGATAATGGTATAGCAAAACTTTATTATATACACAAAGCACTCGCA
Organism: Discoglossus pictus; assembly: GCA_027410445.1. Lineage (NCBI taxonomy): Eukaryota > Metazoa > Chordata > Amphibia > Anura > Alytidae > Discoglossus > Discoglossus pictus. The sequence goes on along the minus strand of CM050169.1, from coordinate 210,424,650 downwards.
GAAATGTGTATGACTATGCATTAATATCATGGGTGTGGTGTGGGCAGATCCCGAAAGGGCAAGAGGCTATTTGGGAAAAAGGGAAAAGGGTTAAATGTAATACTGTGTAATAATTATGATGCACAGCATCTACTTGGGTCACATGTGGTAACATCACTGTGGTCACTGCACCACTGTAACTAGAATCTGATGAATAAATCATAAATCGCTCAATTTAATAGAAGTAACCAGTTATGTGCATAGCAATTATATCTGGTCTTCATCTGCTCCATTTAACAGATGCATAAACATCTGGACTATGTAATCAAATCGAGTTACACACATACAGTGTGTTCTAAAGAACACAAATCTGAAAAAAATAAGGTGGCCCAAACTTAAAAATGGCAGAGAAGGATAAAAAACAAAAAAATATTGCTCAGTACAGTGTTAAATACTATGAGCCACATTCAACGCGAAGACCGCAACTACCTCGTAGTAGGCCGAATGTCTGCATGTGAGCTGCAGGCTCCCATTCGGCTTCCGATTGCGATACTATTCAATTGAGAAGGGGTGCAAGTTACTGTTCCTAAACCATGTACTTGTTCATAGCAGTTCAGGGCCAGAACATGAGCAGCATTTAAAATTCAAATACCCAGCTTCACGGGTTCTTAAAGGACCTTAAAGGACTGGTGGCACACAAATAGTAAACCCCAGCCATGGGGGTACTTATAGTCACCTAACATTAACCCCCCCTGTGTTGAGAGGTCCCCATCGTGACCCCCGCTGGGTCCCTCCATTAACCCTTGCTGACACCCTCATGACCCTAAGACTGAGCACTACCCTACTCTGAGGAGGTGGAAGAACAAACACAGCAGGCGTCCCAGGGGGCTTGTTGTCACCTTTCGGGGACCCTTGGTGGCTGGGTGGAGGAAGAGACCTTCAATGACATCAGTGAGGACAAGGGACGGGACATGGCTAGCTTGGTATCCAACCTTGTGCAAATGGGGAGTTTGCGGTTGTGCAAAGGGACTGTTTGCGGTTGTTTGCGGTGCATTAAACGGGGAGATTGGTCTGTTACTGTGAAGCGGGTGTAACCCTTACACTACCTGATCGATACAACATCATACCTGATGTTTTAAAGCATGTCATTCAAACAATTTAGGAATGTTAGGTGATTTATGCCCTTTATGGCTTAAAACCAGACTCTGCATCAACTATGTAATTTTCCGTGGGAGTTTTGCCATGGATCCCCCTCCGGCATGCCACAGTCCAGGTGTTAGTCCCCTTGAAACAACTTTCCCATCACTATTGTGGCCAGAAAGAGTCCCTGTGGGTTTTGAAATTCGCCTGCCCATTGAAGTCTATGGCGGTTCGCCAGGTTCGCCCGTTCGCGAACATTTGATTGAAGTTCGTGTCCGTTGTTCGCGAACCGAAAATTTGATGTTCGGGACATCACTACGACGAACACATAAAAACCTTACTTACAGCAAGGAGGGGCATCAGGCACCTCGAAAAGTTAATTTACACATCCATTTAAGTCCAAAAAAACGAGTTTAAACTGCCGAAAATCACCTAAGCGAGAGAAAAAATGGCCGCCGAACAAAACGAAAACGAGGCTACAGACGTAACTATACTACAGTGACTCGCAAAACTGAAACAACGCTACAGTCAACTTTACGAGGTACGTAACACATACTATGTGGCACTTGCTACAATGATATTAACCACCATTTTGAAAACTACTACGCATAAAAATGGCGGATGGAACGCAAATTGTAAGCTGGAATGCAAATAGCGCATGCGTATTGCGTTCTAACTGTCTGAGGCACTTCAAAGTTTATAAATACTTTCCAGAAAATTCTACATTTCTACTCAGGTGATGAACGGAGTGACTGGATAGTTAACTGCTGCTGTTACTTGAGAAGAGAATTGTTTCCTAATTTCCTACTTTACATTGTGCAAATTAGAACTGAGAGGTAAGCTATAATATATTAAATTTTATTATCAAGACAGGACAAAAAAAAACTTTAACTATGAAAATGTCATTCATGTATAGTGACATGTGGCACGCACATTTATCTGCATAGCCCCTACAACAAACTAATCTTAACCCAAACTAATTAAACAAATATATTTCAATGACATAAAAAGAAAAACTTTAACTATTAAAATATGATTCATGTATAGTGATATGTGATATGCACATATATGTGTATCATGTATAGTGACATGTCACACGCACATTTATGTGTGTAGGCCCGAAAACAAACTAATGTTAATTGAAACTAATTAAAGAAGTATATTTAAATGACATTAATTTATTGTAATTCAATATATAACCTAAAGCTCAATCTTTCTCCTTTTCTTTACTATTCAAACAGACTCTGCATCAACAGCGTCACTCAAGAATTTGCACCGTGCATTGTGAACCACAATCCCTTTTAAAGAACACAAACAAAGAAGAAGAGGTAAGATAGAAAAATACATTACATGTTGAAAAAGACCATGCTTTGCTAAATCAAAAAGAAGAAATATACAATTAACCATTTCACTTTCTTTTTCAAACAGACACTACAAGAAGACCGGCGGATTAAGATTGGCAGGTGGGGACCCTCTGTCATTTGACAGTTCAATCAAGGAAAAGTATAACAAGTACAAAAAATAAAGTAACTATATATGTTTAATGGCCGCCAATATAACAAATGCAGCAACCAAAAAGTGGTGAACACAAAATAGAATAATGCTAAAAATATAGCCAGAATATCAAAAATAGAAAAAACATTCATTTGCACTGTAGAAAAACATTAAAGCTTCATAAAAAAGACTAATTAAGCAAATCAAGTATGCAACATATGGTAGACACAAAACAGGATTGTACCAAAACTCACACTAACAAATAGCAAAATAAATTAATATTCTTCTTTAATGTTTAGGAACCTATAAGCCTTACAAAGAAGCCTAAATAAGCATACCAAAAGTGGTAGACACAAAATAGGATTGTACCAAAAAATCACACAAATAAATAGCAAAGTAAATTAATATTCTTCTTTACTGTTTAAGAACCTATAAGAATTACAAAGAAGCCTAAATAAGCATAGCAAAAGTGGTAGACACAAATAGGATTGTACCAAAAATCCCACAAACAAATAGCAAAGTAAATTAATATTCTTCTTTAATGTTTAAGAACCTATAAGCCTTACAAAGAAGCCTAAATAAGCATACCAAAAGTAGTAGACACAAAACAGGATTGTATCAAAAATCACACAAATAAATAGCAAAGTAAATGAATATTCTTCTTTAATTTTAGGAACCTATAAGCCTTACAAAGAAGCCTAAATAAGCTTACCAAAAGTGGTGGACACAAAAGAGGATTGTACCAAAAATCCCACAAACAAATAGCAAAGTAAATTAATATTCTTCTTTAATGTTTAAGAACCTATAAGCCTTACAAAGAAGCCTAAATAAGCATACCAAAAGTAGTAGACACAAAACAGGATTGTATCAAAAATCACACAAATAAATAGCAAAGTAAATGAATATTCTTCTTTAATTTTAGGAACCTATAAGCCTTACAAAGAAGCCTAAATAAGCTTACCAAAAGTGGTGGACACAAAAGAGGATTGTACCAAAAATCACACAAATAAATAGCAAAGTAAATTAATATTCTTCTTTAATGTTTAAGAACCTATAAGCCTTACTAAGAAGCCTAAATAAGCATACCAAAAGTGGTAGACACAAAATAGGATTGTACCAAAAATCACACAAATAAATAGCAAAGTAAATTAATATTCTTCTTTAATGTTTAAGAACCTATAAGCCTTACAAAGAAGCCTAAATAAGCATACCAAAAGTGGTGGACACAAATAGGATTGTACTAAAAATTACACTAACAAATAGCAAAGTACATTAATATCCTTCTTTAATGTTTAAGAACATATAAGCCTTACAAAGAAGCCTAAATAAGCATACCAAAAGTGGTGGGCACAAAAGAGGATTGTTCCAAAAATCACACTAACAAATAGCAAAGTAAATTAATATTCTTCTTTAATGTTTAAGAACCTATAAGCCTTACAAAGAAGCCTAAATAAGCTTACCAAAAGTGGTGGACACAAAAGAGGATTGTACCAAAAATCACACAAATAAATAGCAAAGTAAATTAATATTCTTCTTTAATGTTTAAGAACCTATAAGCCTTACAAAGAAGCCTAAATAAGCATACCAAAAGTGGTAGACACAAAATAGGATTGTACCAAAAATCACACAAATAAATAGCAAAGTAAATTAATATTCTTCTTTAATGTTTAAGAACCTATAAGCCTTACAAAGAAGCCTAAATAAGCATACCAAAAGTGGTAGACACAAAATAGGATTGTACCAAATATCACACAAATAAATAGCAAAGTAAATTAATATTCTTCTTTAATGTTTAAGAACCTATAAGCCTTACAAAAAAGCCTAAATAAGCATACCAAAAGTGGTGGACACAAATAGGATTGTACCAAAAATCACACAAACAAATAGCAAAGTAAATTAATATTCTTCTTTAATGTTTAAGAACCTATAAGCCTTACAAACAAGCTTAAATAAGCATAGCAAAAGTGGTAAACACAAATAGGTTTGCACCAAAAATCACACTAACAAATAGCAAAGTAAATTAATATTCTTCTTTAATGTTTAACAACCTATAAGCCTTACAAACAAGCTTAAATAAGCATAGCAAAAGTGGTAGACACAAATAGGATTGTACCAAAAATCACACAAACACATAGCAAAGTAAATTAATATTGTTATTTACTGTTTACCAAGCTATAAGCCTTACAAAGAAGTCTAAATTTGTATACCAAAAGTGGTGGACACAAAACAGGATAATGCTAAAAACATTGCAATCATATCCAAAATAAGAAAAACATTAATAATTACAGTATAAAAAAAGAATAACTGTAATATACAAATACATTTAAATTATTTTTAAAAGGTTGCACAAAAAACAGCATAGCAGAAAAATTCACCATAACAGATACAATACACAAAAATAATGAAATTTTTGCTTTATTACAAATACATTCAAATCAAATAACATTTTCATTTTTCTTTTACAAAAGATACTGCGTGAAGACCATCGGACGAGGACTTTCAACAGAGGACCAGACCATCGGACGAGTACTTTCAACAGAGGACCAGACCATCGGACGAGGACTTTCAACAGAGGACCAGACCATCGGACGAGGACTTTCAACAGAGGACCAGACCATTGGACGAGGACTTTCAACAGAGGACCAGACCATCGGACGAGGACTTTCAACAGAGGACCAGACCATCGGACGAAGACTTTCAACAGAGGACCAACAAAGATTCTGATTGAAATCACACTTCAACCAAGGTACAGTATAACAAGAAAAAATGAGAAAACTAAATAAACATGTTTGCTCTGCATCCATGTCAACAGAAAAAAAAACAAGAACAAGCACTAACTATGGCCCTCATTCAATTGCAATTTTGCCAATTCAATAAAGTGTCTAAATAAGCACATCACATATTTTTTAAATACGTTTTTAGTTGGTAAACATCTATCCACAAACAAGGTTTTCGCTAACTAAAAACTGATTTATAACTTTTACCAAAATATAACTGACACATTTCTGATTTACCTCTTCTTTGTCTGTTATGGACAATAATGTTTAACAGTAAATCCAAATTTCAATCTAGCCCAAAAAAAAACCCACCATAGTCCACAAAAGTCTCAAAACATAGACTAAATAAAATTTGCCATTCTAAATTACCAGTCGTAATGTACAATATTAAGCATAAAACCTAAACCAACACAGAAAATAGAATAGTACAACAAATAGTAGTAACACTGCAAGAAAAAATTATATATCTAATTGACCGAACATATAAGCTTTTAAATAAAAGATCAAAATACTATTATGACAATCCCCTCTACTAAAAATTACAAAGACTAATTTTTGCCCTTTACTATGTCTGTAAGTTAAAAGTACAACAAAAAAATAAATTGACAAAACAACTAAAATATAAATTTTAATTACCTATTAGATGTAGAAGAAGGTATACCATCAGTTTCTTCCCTGTGCTATTCAAAAAAGGCAAAAATTACAACCTACCACAGAAAGTAAGACCAAAAAAATAAAACACACTTATTTAACAATACAAACAAACTACCACTACGATAAACTACAAGCACATATAAACAAACTGTTGATAATAAAAAATGTACAAAACAAACTTAACATCTCAAACTAAACTAATTATAAATTATTTTCTTTTACAGATTAACATGGCTACTAACGAGAGCAAACAAGAGAAGAAAATACGTCAAACCAGCAGACGCCAGAGGAGAAAGAAATTCGACAAGAAAAAGAACGCAAAAGACTTGCAATGAAAAAACTATCAGCTGCAAAAATTAAAGATACGCCAAAAAAAGCTACCAAGCAAATAAAGCATTTACAACCTGTTCCTCAAACATCAGATGACATTTTACCTGAAAAAATAAAAGAGATACGAAAAAAAGCCACGAAAAAAACAAAGCATTTAGAACCTGTTCCTGAAACATTACATGACATTTTACCTAAACCAATACAAGATATACCAAGAAAAGCCACGAAAAAAACAAAGCATTTAGAACCTGTTGTTGAAAATTTACATGACATTTTACCTGATGAATATGAAAGTCAAACTGCTATATGCTTTGCAAATTGTCCTTTACTCAAGTCTTTAGCAGTAGAGGTTCATAGTTGTGGGGACATGACTACTCAATGTCAGTTTTGTGAGGCTTATTATTTTAAACAGGAGAGACCCAGAGATGGCAATTTATTAGTTGCTGTCAAAAAGGCAAGTTCAAACTTCCAGAAAGAAAAGAATTTCCAATCTATTTACAAAACATTTTGACTGAACCTACTTTTCCAAACTACAAAAATTTTAAGACAAACATAAGATCCTACAATAGTGCCATATCCTTTGCATCTATGGGGGCAACATTAGCTGCTAATGTACCAGGACATGGTCCTTACTGTTTTAAAGCCCAAGGACAAATTTATCATCGGACTTTAAATTTACATCCAGAGGAAGGAAAGCAAAGAAAATTCGTTCAACTATATGTCCTAGATACAATAGAAGCTGTTGACCAACGTATGCAGCTGGAAGAAAATAAAAAATGCTTAACCAGTGTTTTTATAGCGCTAGATAACACTATGGACAATAACCCCTACAGTAAAGCTTATAAAAAATTGGCAGAAGTAGAAAATGAACAACTAATTCATGCACAAAGACATCAATTACCAATGCCAAAGGTTAATATGGTGCTTAAAAGAGACAGACATCCTGATAAACGTCGTTATAACTTGCCAGCATCAAATGAGGTTACAATGGTGTTTCAAAATGATGAAGGAGAACCACCATTTCAAAAAGACATTAGAATATATCCCAGAAATGAGGAGCAACCATTCATTAATATGATTCTTAAGTCGAAATTTAGATCCAATGACATATCCCATTTTTTCCCCACATGGAGAAGCAGGTTGGCAACCAAAATTAACACTTCCCAGTTACCCAAATGCTAATGCCAGAATCAGAAATAATGTTTCTATGCTTGAATTTAAAGTAGCTCAAATTGCCATTCGAAATACATTTAATCCAATTTTATGTGGTGGAAAACTAACACAACAATGGATTATTGATTCCTATTTGCAAGCTGAGGCCAATAATTTAAATGTTATAAAATATCAACAAGATAAACTACGTGTAGAACAATATTCGGGACTAATGAACTATGTTGCTGACGTGGCTACAAGCAGAGACATGACAGCTGGCAAAGTCATAATTTTACCATCTCCCTTTCAAGGATCTCCTCGAAATATGAGAAAAAGATACAATGATGCTACTGACAAAGTGGATGCAGTCATTGTTGCTGAACTACCAGATCCAGAACTATATGGTAGACTATATGAGATTGTTACTCATCGCATGATTCATGGACCCTGTGGTGATCTTAATCCACAATCACCATGTATGGAAAATAATAAATGTTCCAAAAATTTTCCAAAAGATTATAGAGACAAAACCTATGCCAATTGTGATGGCTATCCACTTTATAAAAGAAGAGAAGGAGATAGTGCTATTATTCGTGGGAAAAAAGTTGACAATAGATATGTAGTACCCTACAATCCACATTTACTCTTGAAGTATAACGCCCACATCAATGTAGAAGCCTGCACTTCCATCAAATCCATTAAATATGTCTACAAATATATTTACAAAGGCTATGATGCAGCTACTGTAGTCGTCAAAAGTGCAGACAACCCTGAAAGTAGTGAGTTAGTACATGATGAACTTGCATCTCATGTAGATGCTCGCTATGTCAGTGCGCCAGAAGCTATGTGGCGGCTTTTAAAATTTGAAATGCATGATAGATCACATGCAGTATATAGATTAGCAGTACATTTGCCACAAAGACATTTAGTGTATTTCCATGCTGGAAATGAAAGTAATGCATTGGCCCAAAGTGAAGATCGTCACACTACACTAACTGCATGCTTTGAATTAAATTCCACAGATTCACAAGCAACACAATTCTTATATATTGAAATTCCATATCACTATGTTTTTGTGAATGGACTATGGAGACCGAGAAAAAGCAGAGGCAATAAAATAATCCCAAGAATTTACACAGTCAGTCCAAGAGATGTTGAACGTTTTTGCTTACGGATATTACTTTTAAATGTTCCTGGAGCACAAAGTTTTGAACACTTAAGAACTGTTAATGACATAGTATATGAATCCTTCCATTTAGCTGCAAGACATAGAAACTTACTAGCTGATGATACAGAATGGGAAAGATGTTAAATACGTTACAATTGCAAGCATTTAATGCCATTCAAAATGCAATAGATGATGACATGGTGACAGAGCATTATTTCTATCTTGATGGACCTGGCGGATCAGGAAAAACGTATCTATATAATTTATTAATCAGTTCTGTACGAGCACAAGGTCAAATAGCACTGGCGTTTGCCATTACTGGAATGGCTGCACTTTTGTTAAAAGGTGGAAGAACTGTACATAGTGGCTTTAAACTGCCAGTGCCTATTTTAGAAACTTCTGTGTCAGATATTCGCATGACATCATTACAAGCAAAGAAATTGAAAAAATGTAAATTAATTATAATAGATGAGGCCACAATGATGTCATGCTATGCCCTCCAATGTATTGACTGTTTGCTTCGTGAAGTCATGGATAATACTTTTCCATTTGGTGGAAAGGTAATGTTGTTAGGTGGCAATTTTAGACAAACATTACCTGTCGTTGTACATGGAAATCGAACTGACATTATCGAAATCTGTATAAAGTCAAGCACACTATGGAAACATTTTACCCATCTTCAACTGCAACAAAATATGAGATCAGAAGGCCAAACTGATTTCAATGATTGGCTTATTAAAATTGGAGAAGGCAGAACAGAAAAAATACCTGACGACACTGTAGAGATCCCACCTCATATGATTTGTCACCAAGATATTATATCGGCTATATTTGAAGGTAGCATAAATAACCAGGAATATTCGGAGCTTGCCAACCAAGTCATACTAACGTGTAAAAATAAGGATGCATTAATCCTCAATAATGAAATCTTTAAAAAAAAATAATGCACCACAAAGAAATTATCACAGTGCTGATTCTGTACTTGCTGATGACAATGAAAGTCAGTCTAACTTTTCTACTGAATTCATAAACTCACTAACTCACTAACTCTAACTGGAATGCCACCACATATTTTGCAGCTAAAGAAAGGTGCAATTGTCATGTTACTGCGAAATATGACCCCCAAAAAAGGCCTATGCAATGGGACAAGATTAATTGTTCAACAATTAAAGGACCATTTTATAAATGCTGAAATTTTAACTGGTACCCATAAAGGAGAGAGAGTTTTCATACCAAGAATAGATTTAGCACCAAGCCAAAGTAATCTCCCTTTTATAATTCAAAGAAGACAATTTCCCATTATTATGGCATTTGCCATGACCATTAATAAATCACAAGGTCAAATGTTCAAATCTGTGGGTATTTTCTTGGAAGAACCAGTATTTGCACATGGTCAATTGTACATTGCGTTATCACGGTGCAGAAATCCACAGGCTATTAAAGTTTACATTGAAAAGAATGAAAGTCAAGGTGATTTATTAGAAGATGGACGTATTTTTACTAAAAACATTGTCTACTATGAAGTACTGTAACTTTTCATTAAAGAAATAAAACCCATGCAAAACAAATTTAAAAGCATTGGAAAATACAAAACAATAAACAATTCAGTCATAATTAATGGAAGTACTGTTTATGGATTATTCGCCTCACAAAACACTTGCCTTGCATTATTTTTAAAAATTATGTTAAAATCTTAATTAACTATGTTACTGTTTCAAATGTTACAAGTTTGAAAACAATATTTTCAAGGTCATTACTTAGACTGATAAGAAAGTTCAAGTTTAAAAAAATATACTTTAAAGTTATTTACTTCAACATATTGCAAAGTTCATGTTAAGAGCTCAACCATGTTTTAAGTCACAATGTAAATATCGTCTGTTATGTTAAGATTACTCCCTGGATTAATGTTTATCGCCCGTTCATGGGGTCAGGAAGGAATTAATTTAATTGGGTACATTTCAAGGAGGGTTTTTACTGTTTTCCTTCCTCTGCATTCAATGAATATTATAGTTAACAATTATTCAGATAGAAATTGCATGTTAAAAGTTCAACTGTTTTTACATTCAAATGTTAATACTTTTAATACAAAATTATGTTAAAATATTAATTCACTATGTTACTGTTTATAATGTTCCAAGTTGGAAAAATGTTTTTTCAAGTTCCTTAGTTACACAGATAAGAAAGTTCAAGTTTAAAAAAATATTATGTCAAGTTTCTTACTTAAATATATTACAAAGTTCATGTTAAAATTGGGTACGTTTCAAGGAGGGTTTTTACTGTTTGTCTTCCTCTGGATTAAATGTATATCGAAATTAATAATTATTCAGATAGAAATTGCATGTTAAAAGTTCAACTGTTTTTACATTCAACTGTTAATACTTTTAATACAAAATTATATTAAAAAATTAATTCACTATGTTACAGTTTATAATGTTCCAAGTTCAAATAATGTTTTTTCAAGTTCCTTAGTTACAAAGATAATAAAGTTCAAGTTTCAAAAAATATACTTTCAAGTTTCTTACTTAGATATATTACAAAGTTCATGTTAAAATTGGGTACGTTTCAACAAGGGTTTTTACTGTTTGCCTTCCTCTGGATTCAATGTATATTGAAGTTAACAATTCTTCAGATACAAATTGCATGTTAAAAAACCATTACCTCAAGTTTACAATACTGATTAATTTAAAGTTCAACTGTTCTTACATTCAAATGTTAATACTTAGAATACAAAATGCTTTAAGACTTATTGTTCACCAAGAGAACATTTTACAAAACTAAATATGTTTAATATCACAATACTTACAAGTGTCAAATATGTATATTAATAACTAAACAACTTTCCAAACATACACATCTCATTGCCATCATTTTTTGACGGGCAAGTCGCTAGTATATTATAACTAGGATACATAATAACCATGTACAGGCAACATATATCCACACAATAACACATTATCCCAATGCAACAACGTCATGCTCCCTTGGCCATATTCATAAATTACTGGCAATGTGAGTCCTTAAACAATTAAATCATGACAATTTACCATTAAAATAAAAAAAATTAGATAAAATAAAAACCACTATTAAAATACAAAATACAACCTGTAAAAAAGAAAGGGTTAATGAGTCCACTGAACTGACCAAAATGCCCCTCCAGCAGTGATCCCCGATGCCCTGGTCTTCACTCTTCTGGGCCAGGAAAGGCCTGTCCAATAAAGTCCTGATGTTCTGAAACCTACAAAGCAAAACATATCAATACAGTAAATAAACACAAGTAAAAGCAACCTATTAAATAGAAAGGGTTAATAGTCTACTGACCTAGCGAAAATGCCCCTCCAACGGTGTCAATCGATGCCTTGGTGTTCAGTCTTCTGGGCCAGGAAAGGCCCCTCCAACAAAATCCTGACGATCTATAAAAAAAAAAACTGCTACTAAAGGAGCTCCTCCCTTGAGGAGCACCCCACCGCAAATGAAGGTTCCCGCGCATGCCCTAACCTAAAAAAAAATTGCGCCTTTTGATTGTCTGAAATCGCTGTTAATCAGATTTCAACAAATCCGAATGGGATACACCCCTGTATTCCATTCTGATTGGCTGACAGCATTTGCGCCTTCTGATTGGTTGAAATTGCTGTCAATCAGATTTCACACAATCAGACGGTGCAAATGCTTTCAGCCAATCAGAAGGCGGGGTTGCAAGGGTTATTGTGGGGACCCTGCTGGGGTCCCGATGGGGACGCCGCAGGATAGGTAGGTTAATGTAAGATGCAGGGGTTAACTATTTGAGTCCAGGGAGCTCTTTAAGGATTTTCATTTTTAAATGCCTGGGGTCCCGATCAGAGAAAGCAATGGAAGGCCTTCAAATTAATTGCACAATAATTCACAAGAAACAAATAGGCCTTAATTTATTTATTTTTATCATATGTTGGCATGTTCATGCATATAACAATATGAAATGTGTGGCTGCAAGATGCATAAAGCAATTAAATGCACACTACCTGATTAAGTTGCAACACAAAAACATGAAACTGCCTGCCATATTGTCGCTTTCTCCCTCACAGAGGCTCTAATGTGGGCCCTAAAAATACAAAGATAAACTTATATACATCCCACTCATCAGATCTAGATTGGGAAAATAAATAGTGGCCAAATTACACAGCCACATGACATATATCAATTACCAGGGGAACATACACCACACTAATCAACTCAACCCATCAGGAAGGGCTGCAAACACACATGGAGGCCGTGCAGGGACAAGTGAGGCAATAGTCAACTCACCTCCATCAGGGACAATCTCCGTTGCTGGTAGTCTGTAATTTGCGATCACCTCACAGGTCAATTAACCAATAGGAACCGGAGATTGACAATTAATGCAGCGGAAAGAGGATGATGGCAGTGTAGGCCAGAGCAGCCCGTGCAATCGGTGGTTCACCACCAGTTAACATCACATACTGCGGATGGGAGCTGACTCTGAAGGAGTGGTTGGAGCCAGCGGCAGTAGTGGGCCTTCCGGGACAGTTGGACTCTGGCTTTCAGGCAACCCTGAAATGTGAGTATCATATATACCATCACACCCTCATATGTACAAGCATGAACTACACACACACATAGACAACTGACATACAATAGCACTGTAAGGGGTATGACTATAGATATATGGGACAGCAAGAACCATGTAAATCCAGTAGGCGAACATATTCTTATTATAGAAATTGTTATCAATAAAATGTTTTAATAGCATTTGCCAATTCTGTTTGTGTTAGTGTTATGTTTGATGTTTGTTTAGAGTTCATATAAAACAAAAATGTTCACATTTAATTTGCCATTGTGTATTTTTTCTCATTAGTTCCCCTATCCCTACCTTCCCCATGTTAAACTGATATGTTCAGAGCTGTTTCATTTAAAAAATAACACTCCCGGTGCTTGGAACCTATCTACAGCATTAGGTATAGCTACATAGTTACATAGTTACATAGTAATTGAGGTTGAAAAAATACTTTTAGTCCATCAAGTTAAACCTTTTAAGATCTCCACTGATCTACAATATGCAGATTAGTTGTTAATTGATCCAGGGGAAGGCAAACAAAAAAAAACAGTGAAACTTTGCCAATTGTCTCAAAAGGGAAAATAAATGAATTCCTTCCTGACCCCAGATACTGGCGATCGAACTCCTTCCTGGATCAATACTCCCTCTCTAATTATCCAGGATAACCCTGAATGCCCTTTTTAATGAAAAATATATCCAATCCCTTTTTAAAGTTATCTATTGAATCCGCTGTCACCACCTCCCTTGGTAGAGAATTAAACAGATTAACCACCCTTACTGTAAAGAAACCTTTTCTTTCTTTAAACTGGGATCTTTTTAGTTCTAACCTCAAAGGATGTCCTCTTGTCAGTTGAAAATTTCTTGGCACAAAAAGCTCCCTTGACAAATGTTTATACTCACCCTTGATGTATTTATATAGGGTAATCATATCCCATCTTAGACGCCATATTTCTAGAAAAAAATACGTTTAATTTGGATAGACTTTCTTCATAACTTAGCCCCTCCATTCCACTTATTAGTTTTGTAGCCCTTCTCTGTACTTTTTCCAGTTCTGAAATGTCCTTCTTATTAATTGATGCCAAAAATTGTACTCCATATTCCAAATGAGGGCGTACTAGGGATTTGTATAGTGGCAGAATTAAATTTGCTTCCCTTGCTTCTATACCCTTCTTAATACATGCTAATCGTTTATTTGCCTATGCAGCTGCTGCTTGAGAACTGTTATGTAGGTGGCTGTCCACAAGCACTCCCAAATCCCTTTCAATATCAGATACCTCTAGATTTGCTTCATTAAGATTATAAAGTGCATGGTTATTTTTCCTTCCCAGATGCATAAACTTACATTTATTCATATTAAATCTCATCTGCCATTTAATTGCCCATTTGTCTAATCTATGCAAATCCCTTTGGAGGGAAAGTACGTAATTTTCTGATTTTATTACCTTGCACACCTTTGTGTCATCAGCAAAAATAGAGACACTACTTTCCAATCCTACTTCTAAGTCGTTAATAAATATGTTAAAAAGGAGAGGACCTAATACTGAGCCCTGAGGAACCTCACTTACCACATTTGTCCAATCCGAGTATGTTCCATTTACAACAACCCTTTGTTTCCTGTCTTTTAGCCAGCTCTCAATCCATGTGCATATATTTACTGTAATTCCTGTATCCCTTAGTTTGCACAATAGTCTCCCATGTGGCACTGTATCAAAAGCCTTTGCAAAATCTAAAAAGACTACATCCACTGAGTTGCCTTGATCCAGGTTCCTACTAACCTCCTCATAGAAACTAATTAGCTTTGTTTGACACGACCTATCCCTCATAAATCCATGTTGGCTCCTACTTACAATGCTGTTTGAATAGACACACTCTTGTATATTATCCCTTATTAACCCTTCTAAAAGCTTTCCCACTACAGAAGTGAGGGTTACAGGTCTATATTCCCTGGGTTTGCTCTTGCTCCCTTCTTACATATAGGTATCAAATCCGCTTTTCTCCAGTCATCTGGTAGTGACCCAGTGTTGAGTGAATCTTGAAAAATTAGATATAATGGTTTGGCTATTACAGAACCCAGTTCCCTCAGTTCCACTGGATGTATTCCATCAGGACCCGGGGCTTTATTGACATTTTTTTTTTCCAACCTATTTTGGATTTCTTCCTGCATTAACCAGTTATTTGGTGAAGGAAGTGTAGCCCCAACCACTGGTACCTCCCTTGTATATACAGAAGAAAATAACCTATTTAGCTCATCTACCTTTTCCTGGTCACTAATTTTCAGATGGCCTGTGTCACATTCTAATGCTACTATAGCTTCCTTCCTCAACTTCTTCCCATTTATATACTTAAAAAATATTTTAGGGTTAGTCTTACTCTCTTTTGTAACAAATTTTTCATTTTCTATTTTAGCCAGTCTAATAGCACTTTTGCAAGCCTTGTTGATTTCCTTGTACTCCCGTAAAGCAGGCTCTGTCCCCTCGTCTTTGTATAATTTAAAGGCCTGCTTTTTACTCTTGGGGGTTTATAGCATACTCCAACCAATATTCTTTTGGAATTTGCTGCTCCGCTATTTAACTCTACCTACAAACATTCAACATTACCTCTAGTTCCAGCATAAATATCTTCTCTGACTATAAGCTTAAATTCAGGCTTAAAATACAGACAAATCCCTCCTCCCCTTTTACCACTGCCCCTATCTCTCCTAAATAGGTTATAACCATCCAGATTAACAGTCCAGTCTTGAGATTCATCCCACCATGTCTCGGTAATACCTATTAAATCCTATTTTTTGTTAATTGCCAATAATTCTAACTATCCCATTTGTCCTGGCAAACTTCTGGCATTAGTAAGCATACATCTTATGTTATGGGTTTGTAGTTTCTATCTAGTCCCTCCCCCCACCTATTAGTTTAAAAACTCCCCCAGCCATTGCACCACATCTTTAGCCATGCATTAATCTTCCTAAGCTCCTACTGTCTCCCTGGACTAGCACGTGGCACTGGTAGTATCTCAGAAAATACTACCTTGGAGGTCCTTCCCTTAATCTTATTCCCTAATTCTCTCAAATCATTCTTTAGGACACTCCATCTTCCCCTAACTTTGTCATTGGTACCAATATGTACCAAGAGCGCCGATTCATTTCCAGCCCCTCCCAATAATTCATCTACCCGATCCAAAACATGCCGAACCAGAGCACCCGGAAGACAGCAAACTGTTCGATTGCTGGGATCTGGGTGACAAATCACCCTGTCTACCTTCCTAATAATAGAGTTCCCTACCACCAAAACCTGTCTGTTGCTCTGCCTAAACTGCCCTCCTACTCTTCCAGTAGAACTGTTCTCCTGGCTGTTATAGGGAACAGCTCCATCTTTCATTGCCATTCCTGAATGGACATCCCCAACAGTTTAACTCAATCTGGCAAATCTGTTGGTGCTTGCTAACTCAGTATTGGCCTGCCTCCTGTTCCTGTTCCCCCTGCTTTCCCTTCTAACTGTAACCCAGCTGCCTCCCTGGATATCCTCACCAGCCACAGTTCCACCCTCCTTGCTAGGCCCAACTAAACTGTGCTCCATGAGCACCAACCCCCTTTCCAGTAGAATATCAGTAAGTGCTGCAATTCTCCACTCCAGTTCTACAATCTGAGCTTCCAGAGAGGCCACATACTCATACCTATCACAGAGGTATGGACCACTGCCACCTGGTGAGATCAAAAGATGATGCCCCAACAGACATGGCCCCATCAGACCTGGACCCAACAGACCTGGCCACAACAGACCAGTCCAACTCCATCGCCACGGGCCACACCATTGGCAGAGGCCACACCATTGGCACAGGCCACATCATTGCCACAAACCACACCATTGCCACAGGCCATACCATCGACACTGGCAACACCTCTGGCCTCACCACAGCCCTTCCCCAGTACAACTATGTTTAGTGACAGACCTCACACCTCCTCAGAAAGCACCTGGAGGGACTTCTTGCAATAGATTAATACTTATAATAATAATAATAATTCTAATATAATAATATAGGGTTAATAAACATGAGAGATCCAATTGATACTGTGGAGTATTAACATTCCCCTGAAGGGCTGATAAGAATTTGACAGGTGATAATGTGAATTGATTGATACCAAAACACTTGATGTGATTTCACCAAATGATAATGGATATACTTCTTGGCACATGGCCAGAAGCAATGGCGTGGGACTTTCCAGGATGGGTGTAGCAGAGATTGTACCTGTTGGAGGTGAGTTAGCTGTTGCTCGATTTGCCTCTGCACAGCCTCCATGTGTGTTTACAGCACTTCCTGGTGGTTTAGAGTAGATCAGTGTGGTGTATGTTCCCCTGGTAAGCCTCTAGCCCTTCTGGGATACGCACACACGACACCCATGATATTAATGCAAAGTCTTGTACATTTCTGAGTGTGCTCTGTGTATGAAATAAAGCTCTGTTATACAGTTCCCATCATGTCAGTGTATTTTCAACGGTTGGGGTTTGGGACATCCACATACATCACAATGGGCGTCACATTCCTATATCAGTAAACGAATGAGCCCTAGTTACTGTGCAATAGATTAATACTTACAATAATAATAATTCTAATATAATAATATAGGGTTAATACACATGCAAAGTCCAATTTGGGACACTGTGGAGTAGCAACATTCCCCTGAAGGCCCGATAACAATATGACAGGTGATAATGTAAATTGAGTGATAGCAAAACACTTAATGCAAGGTCACCAAATGATATTGGGTATACATCTTGGCACATGGCCACAAGCAATGGCATGGATCTTTTAAGAATGGGTGTAGCGGAGAGTATCCCTGATGAAGTTGAGCTGGCTGTTGCATCACTTACCTCTGCGCAGCCTCCATGTGTTTTTGCTGCCCTTCCTGATGGGTTAGAGTACATTAGTGTTGTGTATGTTCCCCTGGTCCCCTTCTGCTAACTTTTGATGGTGAAGGGGCTTGTGTACCACAATGAAGCTTTAAGGTATACCATGTAGGGCAACTGTAGGTGGGCAGGTCATAGCAGAGAGGTCAGAAAAATCAGAGTCCACTGGAGAAAGAACTGGCAACCCACTCCAGTATGTTTCCATGCAAACCTTGTGGATACGCACAGTCAGAGACATAAGTTAGTGTGCTGCAGTCATAGGGTCATAGAGAGTCAGAAACAACTGAAAAACTGTCCATGACACACAGGACAATTATAAATAAAATGTTCCCCTGGTACTTGATATATGTGATGTGGCGGTGTAATTTGGCCACTATTTGTTTTCCCAATGTAGATGTGATGAGTGAGATGTATATAAGATGGTCTTTATATTTTTAAGGTCCACATTAGAGCCTCTGTGAGTGAGTAAGGGTTAATATGGGCAGCCATTTTTATGAATTAATGAATTCTAATGCCTTCCATTGCTTTGCCCATATTTTAAACTCCATTGGTGGGTTTAAATGTATTTTTTAGTGTTACAAGCTAGTCTGTCAACCCTTTGCAGGTCCTATTTGGAACCCATAAGATTTTGGACGACATTTGCTATTTGCAGGCTTGAGGAATTTGAGCAATTGAATAGTGATTTGTGATTTTAGCTATCGTAACTCTTGCAGACATGAAAGATCAAAGGCTTCGATGCCCTGTAAATTCTGGTTTTAACAATCGCAGGGATTTCAAGCCCCTAACCCATAGACCGTTTGCAGCTTGCAAAAAATTGGTCACGGAGGAATGCTGCAGTCCCTATTTTTTAAAGCCTTATTTTGCGGATGTTTTTTCTTTATTTTATTTTGTTTTTTCCCATAACATGGTCCATGATCCTCTTCTGTGTGGACATGTAGGGTTCTGTATAACATTTTACCAATTGAGCCAGTCCGATTTACTGCTGGGGGGAGGAGGAGGTGGTGGCCAGGTATTGTGGACAGGGATTCTGCTCTCCCTTGTCTGCCCCTGAGGCCTGTCCCTCCACCGAACTTCCCACCCCTAGAATCAGGCCCCTCCCCCTCTGACCATGAGCTTGCAGTGCCTATTACTAATAATACCTGGCCAACACCCACCTCCTCCACTCTCCTCCCCCTTGACTCCTCCACTCTCCTCTTCTCCTCTACTCCACTCCTCCCCTCCTTTCTTCCACTCCTCACCTCCTCCACTCCTCACCACCACTCCCCAGGGCCACCTATCTCTCTTCTCTGTCCTCTTCTTTAAGGGCTTGAGGCTTCGGGTCTGTAGTTGGGGCCTGGCTGAATTGAATCGCTCTGTAAATGTTGCAATGCATTTATTTTAATGTTGCAATGTATTTATGTATGTATTTTATGTATTAATTGTTGTGTTTGGATTTATTAAGTGTAAATAAATATATTAGAAATAGAAATCAATAAAACTGCAATACTCCGCCTACTCTCACTCTCCAAGACCAAAACCACCAGCTCTGGTGTTCACCCTTAACGTAGGTAATTGCAGGCTTGGGTTAATTGAATACACATTGAGGGAAATAAACACCCACAGCCAAAATATCGGGTTACAGGCAATTACAGGCTTGCAATTGAATGAGGCCTTTAGATATTCCATATCAAAGTTATTGTGAAACATTAGCTTCTCATCTTTCAGCCAAAATGTTAACAGTAGAAAAATAAAACTAGAAATGGCTATTACCTATGCAAATAAACATATTCATTCACACGAAATATATAAATATAAATCTTTTATTTCATGATAGTCCAATAGCTAGGAAAATATAGCAGAAAATAGAAAAAGTAATTAATAATGTGTACAAGAGACAAATAATACTTACCACAAATTTGTTTTATATGAATTTTCCCTAGATAATTAAAATTTACAAGTAAAAAACTATGAGCAACAATATTTAGCGTAAAATTAAATATTGCAACTAGGTGAAAAAAATTAAACCTCTCCCGGCCCATTGTCATAGAGAAATTAGACAAATATTTTCATTAAGTCAACCGTGCAAAAATGTGAGAAATGTAGATAAAGTATGGGTTGACAAATTAATTCCATATTCTGGTCCCAACATTTAATAACCTTTGTTTATCTGTATTTTTTTCTTTTTGCTTAATTGAGTTTTATTAAGGACAAGCAATTAAAGTGTACAATCTTGTAATGATGTAGATTTACATAAACACAAAAATGAATGACCATAATTACGAATCAAATATAATAGATGCGTTTTAGGTATTGCTGTACATTGTATATTCCAGTTTCATATTACCATATTGTCCTAATAATTTTTATAATTTTTGGCTGTATGCTTTTAACAATTTTAGTATACAAGCTGTGGTATCTATGAGAACAGCTTCATGTGCAACCTCCTAGTCCATTAGGTGTATCTGTATGATTTAATATCCTTATATAAACAGTTTTGAGGGGGAAATGGAGCTACATGGATCATTGAATTAAATAATGACTTCCAATTGAACAACCTTGAGATCTTTGAGTCTAAATATGTGATTTAATCTATGTAACAGTGTCTTAACTTTTTAAACCTGAATGAGGTTTATCTTTTATCTTCTCACCAGAAAAATATTCCGATTGGCTGAAATATGTATCAATCATATTTCAGCCAATCAGAATTGCGTATTTTGAATAGTTCACGTCCCTTGTCTGATTAGTTGTCTTGTTAGCCCTCAGAATGCATGTTTTTTACTAAAAGAAAAAAGAAAAAAAAGATAGAAACAAGAAGTAGAGGAAAAGAGGATGAGGGAGAGGTAATAGGGGGTGGGGGTGGGAAGGGGGGAGCTAAGTATTATATTGTCCCTGAGGTCTGTATATATATTACCACTTTTTTTATGCAACCATCCAATTCATAGTTCCCAAACAAATAAAAAATCAATACTGCACTGTAAATGACAGGGAAAGTGTTGAAAGCTAGCAAATCAGCAGTTACATTTTTTTTCCGGGGTTATATCGATCTTGGGAATCAATGAGTTAATACATTTCAGGCAACCCACATGGACTAGAACAGTATTAGAATTTATTTTTATCATTTTGTATTTTGCGGTTCTGAGATTCCGATTAATTGATTGACATGTACCCTCCATGTTTTACTGACCTAATGACGGTCTCATTTTCTATTGTCTGTTTCTAAATGGGTAGTTACGGCTTTGCTTAATTCATCATGTTCCCACCCTGTAATGCTACATACGAGTGCATGATGTAGGGTATCAGCTTTCAGCCACTAACTTGCTGGCTTGTTAAATTGAATAGCACCGGAATTGTAGCAGAGTTCAATGCCGCAGCATGCCCGCAGAAATACGGCCTGTATACTGAGAGATGAAGGCTTCAAATTGAATTGGGCTCTATGTGTCTAGAGCCTCATTCTAATTGGGGCCATAAAATGGTCGTAAGTCTGTGATTCCTTGCGACAGCACCGCATATCTCTACGTCTAGGCTGCTATTCATTTGGGCGGCTCTGCAAGGATGTCCCCTTTATGGCCAATCACAAACCATACTATTGGCAGTAAGCACTTGCGTGCTTGAGCAAGGCCGTAACTCGTGTTTCATGCCCGCAAACATGTAAATGCGAAATAAATTCAAGACAACACTATAAAGCACTGTAAATGATGGGGTGACATGAGGATTAAAGGCACAAAATTCTCAAGCTGGCACATCGCCACAATACAATACTTGATTTCACGTTTAATTTTTGTCCAAAGTCCTACGTGCTTGAATAACGAGTTACAAGCTTGGAGGTTATTCAAGCCCGTAGGACTTTGGACGGAAATTAAACGTGATATCAAGTATTGTATTGTAGCGATGTGCCAGCTTGAGAATGATGTGCCTTTAATCCTCATGTCACCCCATCATTTACAGTGCTTTATAGTGTTGTCTTGAATTTGACGCGGAAGTAAGCTGTGGCTGAGCAAATCGCAAGGGATTGCAGCTCGACAGCCGCAAAAAGTATCGCTAAGTAGCTTGCGGCCTCCCCTTGTGGCTACTTATTCCAAAAACGTAGGCTTTGAATGAGGCCCTAAGAGTTTTTCTGGTGAAATTGCAACATCTAAAACAGTTGCCATGTTTTTCAAATTCGGATTTTGTTATTGAAAAATTAGTACTTCTAAATGTTCATGCTCTAAAAAGGTAAATTGATATTAAATATGGAATCATAATACTTTTGACAGGGAGTTTCAGTAAATTACCACTCATAATCTGATGTCTACAATCAGTTTGTAGAAATATCAGTAAACATCCTTCTAATTTATTAAAATTCTGAGTTCAATATTTACTCGTACAGTTGCATTAAGTTTATTTTTTTTAAGTGGTTTTGAAAAAGTCCATTAAATTGTATCTTAAAGCACCAGTGTTGTTGGTAATAACTTCACATTCTTGTGAAGAATGTAAGAAAAGCAGGTATACAAGACAGCAACATGAAAGCATTTTACAAAAAATCTTATATTTATATGACTTTGTGTTGTGGGGAATTATATTTTAGAATAGTAGTGTGTCTGTGGCATGAAGGAGGGGATTATCATATGGGACTTTACTCGGCCACTGAATTTTATTGTCAAGTGCGCTATTTGGAAATGGTGTTTTAACAGAAGCAAATACAGATCTTATCTGAATCCACCATTCCTCGCATTTCTCCTAGGATTCTGTCTTAGAATCCAAGACAAAACATCCTCTGTCACTAAAGAAAAATTGGAACCAATAAGTAAATATGACAAGGCTGTAATGATTATTTTAAACTGTGTGAAAACATTTATCATATATTAAGTCATGTTCTACAAGAGTACTATAAAGTGACTCTGACATGTCCAAATTTAAATAGGGTGTTTGCATTAATTTAATGATTTTTGGGGAGATGTTGATCTCTATTGTGCTTTTGGTTTCTTTTGCAAACATAAAATATTATGCAAAAATCCAAAATGCCCCTCATTCAAACCTGTATAAAATTTAACAATGTATGGAGATAACTATCTACTAGCTGTATAATAATTCTATAGAAATATAAGAATTTAGACTATTATCTGTAGTAAGAATATTTAATTTTGTAAAATCTTGGATGACCCAACATGGTATAGCTCACTGCTTCATTGAGGTACACAAGCCCCTACACCATGACACAGTAGCGATCCTGAAGGGAATAGTATAGCATAGTATAGTATAGCGGTGAAGGGGCTTGTGTACCTATACCAATATAGACCATTATCATGGTAAGAATATTTAATTTTATAAAATGTTACACAAACACACAACATTCTGACTTTTTATTGTAGAATTGTATGTCTTGGTTAGTATTGTATAACATAGTATAGTATTTGTAGTTTTTTAAGTAATTCAGTCTTATCCAACTCTCTGTGACCCTATGTGTCTGTGTGTTAAGGTTTCCCTAGCAAAGATACTGGAGTGGGTTGCTAGTTCCTTCTCCAGCGGACAGCGATTTGTCTGACCTCTCTGCTATGACAAGTCCATCTTAGGTGGCCTTACATGTTATAGCTCAGAGCTTCATTGAGGTACACAAGCCCGTTCACCATGACAAGGAAGCGTTCCAAAAGGGAATAGTAAATTATAGTGTAGTATAATAAAATATATGACTTAGTATCATAGTCTGGTTATTAATTATCACTAGCGTACCTGAGACCCTAAAGGTGACTGCCTAAGCTTTTAGTCACCTACAGGTATTATAAAAGTTTCTTAATGGCCAACTACATCTCAAAATCAATAATATAATGCTGCAACCATCAAGGCAATATATGTATTAAAGTTGAAATCTATCTATTGCAGCCTACAATTACACATAACTATTAAAGTTAATCATCCAAATTAACTTATAAAACTTCTTTACAGTATTGTGAGATTCTTAACAGCACAGAGACACAACTTAATAAATGAATATATTCATTATAAGTACATAGTATATGAAATACAATGCCTTGCAAAAGTATGTATTCACCCCCTTTTTTATGAAGCCCATAAAATGATCTGGTGCAACCTTCAGAAGTCACATAATTAGTGAAATGATGTCCACCTGTGTACAATCTAAGTGTCACATGATCTGTCATTATATACACACACCTTTGTTTAAAGGTCCCAGAGGCTTCAACACCTAAGCAAGAGGCACCACTAACCAAACACTGCAATGAAGACCAAGGAACTCTCCAAACAAGTAAGGGACAATGTTGTTGAGAAGTACAAGTCAGGGTTAGGTTATAAAAAAAAATATCCAAACCTTTGCTGATCCCCAGGAGCACCATCAAATCTATCATAACCAAATGGAAAGAAAATGGCACAACAGCAAATCTGCCAAAAGACGGCCACCCACCAAATATCACGGACCGGGCAAGGAGGGCATTAATCAGATAGGCAGCACAGAGACCCAAGGTAACCCTGGAGGAGCTGCAGAGTGCCACAGCAGAGACTGGAGTATCTGTACATAGGACGACAATACACTGTACACTCTATAGAGTTGGGCTTTATTGCAGAGTGGCCAGAAGAAAGCCATTCCTTTCAGCAAAAAACAAAATGGTAAGTTTTGAGTTTTTGAAAAGGCATGTGTGAGACTCCCAAAATGTATGGAGGAAGGTGCTCTGGTCTGATGAGACTAAAATTGAACTTTTCGGCCATCAAAAAGAATGCCATGTCTGGCGCAAACCCAACACATCACATCACCCAAAGAACACCATCCCCACAGTGAAACATGGTGGTGGCAGCATCATGCTGTGGGGATGTTTTTCAGCAGCCAGGACTGGGAAACTGGTCAGAGTTGAGGGAAAGATGGATGGTGCTAAATACAGGGATATTCTTGAGCAAAACCTGTACCACTCTGTGCGTGATTTGAGGCTAGGACAGAGGTTCACCTTCCAGCAGGACAATGACCCCAAACACACTGCTAAAGCAACACTTGAGTGGTTTAAGGGGAAACATGTAAATGTGTTGGAATGGACTAGTCAAAGCCCAGACCTCAATCCAAGAGAAAAATCGGTGGTCAGACTGACTTAAAGATTGCTGTTCACAATCGCAAACCATCCAGCTGGAAGGAGCTGGAGCAGCTTCGCAAGGAGGATTGGGCAGTGGTAAGATGTGGCAAGTTCATGGAGACTTATCCAAAGTGACTTGGAGCTGTGATTGCCGCAAAAGGTGGCTCTACAAAGTATTGACTTTAGGGGGGTGTATAGTAATGCACATTGACTTTTTCTGTTATTTTGTCCTATTTGTTGCTTGCTTCACAATAAAAAAAAAATCTTCAAAGTTGTGGGCTTGTTCTGTAAATGAAATGATGCAAATCCTCAAATAATCCATGTTAATTACAGGTTGTGAGGCTACAAAACACGAAAAATGCCAAGGGGGGTGAATACTTTTGCAAGGCACTGTATGTCCACTTAGTTGTTTTTTTTGTTGTAAAACTGAGACTGAGTTTTATTATGTCATTTCTGAAGCTTCATTCATTACTAATTGGTACAAGTTGCATCCACATGTGTGATCTTCTCACTCAGATACACGGAGCTTCCATAATTACACAGGTTCTCTGTGCCACAGCCACGTACTGTGAACATGTAGTTTGTCTTTGGGGCAAATGTCCAAGCTGTAAAGAGATGTCAATATGTTGAGTTAAATGAAGATAACCAATATATTTAGACCACAGTATAGTCGTACAAACAATACAAATCTCAGAGGAAATCCCCTATCCCTCTTAGCCTTTCTAATGTCCTTTATTGCTGGAAAATTTCACATTTAATGGACCACTGCATTTATATATATTTAAAATATACAGCCACATTTTATTGAAAATATAAAAGGTTAATACAACATCTATTTGTTTGGACATTTTACATGCAGTTATGCATACAACTATAGTATTTTAGCTTCTGGTAATTACTTCCAGAGGAGGGAGGAGATATTGAATAGTATTTTCTATCTGCACAATGGGAATATCTCATCTAAAACTGCCTATGATTTCATCAGGAATAATGTAAAGTTCATTAATTTAGAAGGAAACAACGTTCTGAAAAACGGACAGGATCTGTTCAGAAAACATTTGGTCTGTTTCTGTTATCATGTTTAGTTATGTCAAAGTACAAATAGAAATGGGCAAAACGTTGTTTCCCAGCCAGCTTTGAATATGTCCTACTATGTTACCTTCCACCTATTGTTTTTTCTCAAAGTCTGGGAGACAGAAGTCTGAAATGTCCTATCAATAGAATACATGGCTGTATGAAACATTGTGCATATATTAAGTGTGTATCTCCAAAACTTTTATTTTATCAATCATATTGAATGGTGTTAACACTATCTCATACTGAACAATTTCAAGAATTTAGAAGTGTCCATCATTGGCCAATGGAATGGTTGGGATGTATAACAATATGCAGAGGTCACCTTAAATATAAAAATGGTACTGTATTCTACTAGTGAACATATGTACTGGAAGCACGACACTTAATTACTTATGTTTATGTACTACAATTACAGAGCAGAACGGAAATGAAACAATAACCAACATTTGTAAAATAAAATGTAGAAAAAGAAATATCATATCATTGAGACCACAAGAGAAAGATCCCCTAGTGTCTAGGCACCTATTACTATAAACTATACAGGAAAGAAGACAAGCAGAGAGATACAAACTCCCACATAATAAAGATAAAATACAACGATATTTAATATATAATAATATTAAGAGACAAAAATGCTGCTGGAGTAATTAATAGCAGTAAAAAACGTATCCTTGCTAGGATAACAAACATTAGAATATAATCCCAACTGGGAGATTGCGAAAATGTAATAGAAAGGTGAGAGAAGTAAGAAGAAATAGGTAGAAAAAGCATAAAGGAAGTGAAAAAATATAGCAAGAGCCAAGAATACAAGGTGCTTATAGTAAGGTGCTAAATGCTATTGCAAAAAATGTTAATAGAAGTGCTGGGGCACAACGAGAGGAAATATAAGTGGCCAGACTGAAAAGTCTGCATATGTGAAAAAAGTGCTGTGTGCTATTGCTAGAGGTGATGAGCACTAAATGCGCAAAAAGAGAATTTAGTAAAATAGAAAACTAGACCCTAATGTGCAGGACAATAATAATATAAGGTGCGCTAGATGGCGCAGCTGATAAACAAAATGATAAATTAGGCTACAGGGGAAGATAGAAAACAAAGTGCTAAGTGCATAAATATTATAGCAATTAGCCCTCAAAATGTGGTGTTATAGATGGTTAATTCTCAAAAAGCGATTGAATCACCGGGCAAACAGAAATTATGTATCAAGATCATATAAATACTATGTTACATATAGTTAGTTTAGCTGTGATCCAGAAAATTAAATGACTGAGTGAAAATAAACAAATAAAAAAAAAACCTGGTATGGTAGAAACTGCTATTGGGAATGATGAGTGTAGGGGAGGGTTAGTGTACCCAAAAGAAAAGATCACAGGCCATACAATTCCTACTAACTGAGACTAAAACACATCAGTAATGAGAGGAATCCCCAATCGGGAACTTTGCGGTGCAATCATCAAATGGTAAACCAACACTCTTACCTGAACGAAAGCATCATTTCTGTGGAGGCTAAATTGAGCTTCCAAAGATCAGTGGGACCCCAATGCCAGGTTGGACATCTGGACCGGTTTCGCTACACGTTTTCTCAAGAGATGTTTGAGCTCCAATGGGATTATATTCTAGTGTTTGTTATCCTAGCAAGGATCCGTTTCTTTACTGCTATTTATTACTCCAGCAGCATTTTTTTTTTGTCTCTTTTATTATCCAGCGACTTGCCCGTCAAAAATGACGGGAAAATAAAATTGTAAGGCAGGTAATGCTGTTTGCCACAGACAGTAAGTGTTTTGGTCGTCTGAGATCCTTCTACGCTCATTGTGTGTATTTTTTGTTATCAGAGCCGCTTTTGCGCTCATTGTAAGGTCCGCACTGATCTCCTTTTGGCGCTTATTGCAAGCCTCTCCCCTGGTGTACTTTGTGTCCTATGAGTACCTTTGGCGCTCCTTGTGAGGCGCCCGATGAAGGCCTTTGTCGTTTATTGCGATACTGTGGTGTTTTTTTTTTTTTTTCTGTATATGTATTTTTTCATGATAATTAATTAATGAAATTATAAATTAATATACTTTACCTATTTGTAATTAATATATGCAGCAAGTAATGTGCTGAAGAGCTTACAATCTGTTTTGATGTTCCTCCAGCATGCAATGCAGATTTGCACTGTTGATGAGCTGAGGTGTAAGTGTCAGCAATGTGTAGTGTAAATAGGCTGCATGCGCAGGGGGAAAATGTTTGTGTAGCTGTGTACTTCCGCCTTCTGTAAGTTAGTGTTGTAAAATGGCGGCGACTGTATGTGGTACGCGGGTGTGGATGATTTTGCGTCCTTGCTAATAGTGTATTTTGTACCTCGTACGGGTTTGTGTAAAAGTTGTATGTGCTTGGCTGTGTTTTGTGGGTTTAGGGGTCATGTAGCCTCGTTTTCGTTTGATTCGGCGCCCATTTTTTCTGACGCTTAGGGGATTTTCGAGTGTCTAAACTCAGTAAATTGGACTTAAATTTGCATGCAACCTTGTTTTCCAGACGTTTTTTTCTCGCTTTGCCAACTTTAAAGTTCCAAAACTCCTTAAATTAGACTTTAATTGGGGGCAACCTCACACAGATGTTGTGGCTGTACCCCCATGCTGTGTGTGTTTATTTTTATTTTTATAACCGCGAGTGAGGCGCTGTAGAGCCTCCACCTCTGCAAATGCGGCCCCTCGATTCGCGAGGGTCCGCATTTGCGGCCTGAACTGAGGGACGCGAGGGACGCAGTTCATGCAAGCTCGCTTCACGAGCTCACAAAGCGTGACGACGACTCACAGTTTGTCAACTATTATAGGTGATACTAGCGACTTGCCCATCAAAAAATGACGGTCAATAAAATTGTAAGGCTGGGAATGCTGTTTTGCACACAATGTAAGTTTTTTGGTCGTCTGAGCACCTTCGGCGCTCATTGCAAGCCGAGCTCTGAGCTCCTTAGGCGTTCATTGCGAAACCTCTCCCATGGTATACTTTTTCTCCTCTGAGCACCCTCTGCGCTCACTGTGAGCCCCGCGCCGAGCACCTTTGGTGCTCATTGCGAGCCTAAACACTTGTGTAATTTTGGTGTTGTGAGCACCTTTGGCGCTCATTGCGGACCTCTCCCCTTCTGTACTTTTGCTCCTCTGAGCACTCTCTGCGCTCATTGTGAGCCCCATTCTGAACTCCTTTGGCGCTCATTGCGATAGTCTACTCTTCTCTACTTTTGGTTCTCTGAACACCCTTTGTGCTGATTGTGAGCTCTGCGCTGAGCGCCTTCGGTACTCATTGCGAGGCTCTCCGCTCGTGTAGTTTTGGTGGTCTGAGCACCTTTGTCAGTCATTGCAAGGGGCGCACTGATTGGCTTTGGCACTCATGCATCCCCTTGTGTACTTTTACTCCTCTGAGAACCCTCGGCGCTCATTGTGAACCTCACACTGAACGCCTTTGTGGCTCATTGCAATCGTCTCCCCTGGTCCTTTTTTTTTTTTTATATTTATATATATATATATATATATATATATATATATATATATATATACAGTATATATATTATTTTTGTTTATGCCAATTAATTAATGAAATAATAAAATTAATATACTTTACCTATTTGTAATTATTTTATATCCAGCAATCAATATCCTGAAGAGCAAACAATCTGTTCAGATTTTCCTGCAGCATATAATGTACATGTGGACTGTTGCTGACCTGAAGTGTAAGTGTCAGCAATGTGTGAAGTGTGCAGTGTAAATAGGCTGCATGCGCAAGGGCAAGCTGTTTGGCTGTGTAATTGGGCATTTTGTGGTAATGTTATTAGTTTTAAGTTATTGTTGTAAAATGGCGGCGATTGTCTATGCGTTACGCGGGTGTGGAGCATTTTCGGTTGTCACTAATAGTGTATTTTATACCTCATACGTGCCAGTGTAAAAGTCTTATGTGCTTGATGGTGTTATGCGTGTTTAGGGGTGATGTAGACTCGTTTTCATTTTCTTCAGCCGCCATTTTTTCACTTTTTTTCCCTTAGGCGATTTTCGTGTGTGGAAACTCTGCAAATTGTCGTGCAACCTGACTCCCAGACATCGTGCCTGTGCTGTGAGTGGTGTTTTTTTTTTTTGTATTTTTGTTAATTTTGGTGGTGTCATTGTTGTTTTTGTATGTGCTTGGTTCGGCAATTAACGTCGTATTTTTTTGACCTCGTATTTTTATTTGTTACCTTTTTGCAAGTGTTATGGGCCGTAATTTTTCTGCGCATTTTTTTTTTAAAACTGCTACGAGATTTGGTTCCGCGGGTCGTAGGTAAGAGCGCCTATGACGCTCATCTCCACCAGCGCAGGGAGCGACTTCGGAGCTCCATGCCTAAGTCGAACTGGGCCGAAGGGATGAGCGCCTATGGCGATCATCTCCACCAGCGCAAGGAGTGCCTTAGGCGCTCCTTGCCAGCAACTGTGACAAGCGTTAGCAACAACCCGTATTGCTCACAACTATATATGTGACTAGCGATTTGCCCGTTAAAAAATGACGGCAATAAGATTGTAAGGCAGGTAATGCTGTTTGTGTGTGACATTAATTTTGTTGCCATTACAAGTTCCTTCGGTGCTCATTGTGAGCCTCGCACTGAGCGCCTTTGGCGCTCATTGCGAGGCTCTTGGTTGTTTCTGTGGTATAAGCAGCGTCGTGGTTTTTTTTTGGTATGGCAATGAATAATTACTAAAATAATAAATTAATATACTTTACCTATTGTGAAGTCATATATGCAGAATTGTGTTGAAGAGCTGGCAATCTGTTTTCATGTTCCTGCAGCTTCAGTACTGTGGAGCGCTGTGTAAGTGTCATGAATGTGTGTAGTGTGTAGTGTAAATAGTGAGAGTGCGCGAGGCAAATCCGTTAGGGTAGCTGTGTACTTCCGGATTGTGTAAGTTAGTGTACCAAAATGGCGCCTAATGTGTGGTACGCGGCTGTGGGTGATTTTGCGTCCTTGTTTTCGGATCTAGTAAGTCTTTTGCTGAAAATCCGTAGGTGTTTTTCGGAAGTCGTCCGACTTTTCCGGAAAATCCGTAGGTGTTTGGTGCTGTTTTGCGTGTTCAGGGTCCTTTAGCCTTGTTTCCGTATTGTTCCTGCGGCCATTTTTTCTCTCGCTTAGCAGATTTTCGGGTGTCTAAACTCTTTTATTTTGAGTGAAATTGAGGTGTAACTTAATTTTTCGAGGTCCTGGCTGCCTCCCCTTGCTGTAGGTAATCTTTTTATCTATTTGTTGTGTGTATTTCTTGTGTTTTTCATGTTTTGATGTGCGCAGATTTCAGGCGGTAAGGTCGTATTTTTTGCAAGGTCGTAATGGATGTTTTAGCGCTTGTAGGTAAGGTCGTATTTTTTGCGAGGTCGTAAAGGTTCGTAACGCAACTCGTGTTTTTTTGTCGTAAGTCTGTAAATTTAGCGAGGTCCGCAGGCTAGCTGCGCGAGCCCGCAGTGTTAGCAACAACCTGCATGCTCACAACTATATATGTGATAACATATAGTAGAAAAATACCATAACATGAAGGATAATCCTTATCCAAATACACATAACACACATTACCTCTAGTCTGGTTCACAGTGACACATTGTGTCTCAGCATCTACACAATCGACTCTAGATAATGTCACACAAGTATGACGCTCCCAGGATATGCAGCTTGGGCACCTTTTGCCAGTAATGTTTGTCTTAATTGCTGGCACTGAAACATGGAAACAGAAAGACTACTTTAGAGAAGTTGAATAGCCTTCCACTACAAGAGATAAAGTCATATTCTGCAAAAAAAATAAAAAATAAGAATATAGAAAGCTATCATCACAAGTATTTAAGGGGCCACTGCATGACCTCTCCCATGCGTTGGTCAATGAGTATTGTACCAGGATTATGGTTTGTATATATAAGGCATATAACTGCTAAATGTTCAAGCAATACAACAAGGTTTAATTGGTAATCATAGTGACAGTGACCTGCTTATAAGAACAAGAGTATTCACAGGTGCTTCAGTTATACAGTAATAGGAGTATGTGCTAATGTCCACTTCTTTGGTCAATGCTTCTCAGCTGAGGGCACACACAACATTTCATTCTATATAGCGGAGCTTCCTTCCATAACAGTAAGCTAAGCTATTAGGACTCGCTATTTATCCTCTTAACCTTTAAACACACAAAACACTGAGTCCATAAACTAGGTGCCACATAGATATTCTATTATCTGCAATCCTTATTGATCCTAGGATATTTGGTGGGATCGGTCCTTTACGATCTAGATGTTTTCTTGTATATAATAATTTTTAACCAACGTTTTTTGTAATTAATTGTCACAATTTTAAGGATTGAATTAATAAAAGTTAAGTATTAGGGATACAAATATTCCTTGTTCTGTATTTTCCTACTGGTATCTAATAGGATTATCGACTAGTATTTAACAGGTGTACTTTTCTTCTCCCATTTTATTGTATATTCCAGCAGATATGTTTCTCCCCACCACGTAATAGGGCTCCAGTAGGTGAAGGAAAATGTGTGCAGAAGGCTGTCCTTATATTTATGTGAATGTGGATAAAGGTTTGCTTATATTAGAAAGTATGCAAATAAAGACTGTTATTGAGACAGTAGAAAAAGACGCCTATCATGACAATCCCCCTGGGCAGATCCTCTCCCACCTTCTGACAGGAATGGCGAAAATTACATTTATTAAAGGCGAAACGTGTGAACATCAAATTTAAGTTTTAAAAGTTCCATTGATCCTATCCGATCAGTAAGTAAAGAAATAGCAATAAATAAACATTCTATTTTCTTCAACAGAAGTCTTTAGCAAATACCAGTAGAATACATCTCAAATGTCCAATTTCTCTGGTTCCTTATGTAGTCTCAAAGTCTAGAATAAAGGAACAAGTCAAGGTTGTTCACTCTACAAAATATATATACACATTTTAACTGTGTGAATCTCTAAAAATTAGCATACACATTACATGGAGCAGCGATAATACTACCGTACTACTCAAGAATATTCGTGTCACCCTTTGGCCATTTGAAATGTTGGGAAATATGAAGTAGGCGCTAGGATATTTTCCTAAAACAAACATTTCCTGCGGTAGATAACATGCTGCCAGTTGCGCTACGTATTCCTGAGGCTGTAAATGTGTTTCAATTCCTGTTTTTAATGGAAAATAGAATACAAAAAATACATTGATTCTGTTTGCAGCCCATGACAGACCATACTTTATATTAATGGATGCTAAAATAAGTACTTACAGGTTGGATGGGTTGGGGTGCAGGAATCAGTAGCACAGCAGGTTGATTTACTTCTCTGGCCCCAACTTGGAGTTGATAAAGCACGATATTGATCACAGTTTCTGGATGATCCACAGAACCTTGAAAAGTATCTCACCTTACCTGTATCTTAAAATGAAAAAAAAGTAATTATAATATCAGTGTTGTAGGAAGCTGGTAATTTACATGAGATAAATTTAGGCTCACCCACTGTCTCCCTACTCCATAGTGTTTACAGGCTAAGCTGATTCAGCACCTTTATTTTGTTTATGCAAATGACCCTTTGTGCTTGGTTTTCCTATGGGTGAAATGGGCCCCAGACGTGGACTCCTTGCTCACTGCGCCTTGAGGAATTATCAACTGCACCCTACTGACGAGGCCCAAAAAGGCAAAAACATACATCTGAGTTTGCAGTTTCTCCTGCCTGGTGGAATTTGATTCCCTGCTGATTTTGAACGTTTCTCCACTGACAAAGAAATGACCAGTCTATAATTTTAATGGTTCAAAATCAGCAGGGGATCAAATACTTTTTTACCCCACTGTAATGTGAGAACTGACAATTTATTCAAATTTGCTTAATTCAATTATTCATATTCTGACTCATTCACATTTGTTTCTGTGTCTAAAAAAACATACTTTGAAGGTACCTGCTGAAACATGGTAGAACATTTTATTTTGATTATATGTCTTAGGTGATTATGATTAACCTAATACTTCCTCTTGTTCAGTCATTCAGTCATGACCCTTAAGGTTTTCTTGGCAAATATATCAGAGTAGATTGCCAGTTCCTTCACCAATGCACCATGATTTATCTGACCTCTCTGCTTTGAACCAATTAAGGGATAAATTTAAAGCACGAGGCTACCCTAATCGCACACTTAAAAGGGCATATAAAAGAGCTCTCGAATCAGATCGTAAAGAACTTCTATATATCAATAAGGAGCCACAGGAGGACTACCAGATAAGATGCATAATGACATTTGGGAAGGACTGGAAAGACATCAAAGAAGTACTAGATAAATATTGGTACATTATTAAACATGATCCAATTTTACAATCCAGTCTCCCCGAAAAAGCGTCTATTACATATCGAAAAAATAAGAGCATAAAAGACGAACTTGTAAGAAGTTTTTATAAACCATCCAACAAAAAAACACCATGGCTTTCCCCAACAAAGGGGTTATTTAGATGTGGGAGATGTAAAGCATGTAAATTCATAAAGCCAAGTAAAGGATTTGTGGACCCAAATACACAACTCAATTATCCAATGAAGAACTTCATTAACTGTAGCTCCACCCATGTGATTTATATAATGGTATGCCCATGCCCTAAATTATACGTGGGAAAAACAATCCGTCAATTGCGAAGACGTATTCTTGAGCATACATATTCAATCACTAAGGAGTTAGACACTCCGGTATCACGCCATATAAAGTTATTCCATGGTAATAATCCTTGGTTTATGAGTTTTTCAGTAATAGATCATATTCATCAGGGACCCAGAGGATGTGACCTAGATAAAGAATTACTGAAATTGGAAAGCAAATGGATATTTGAACTGGACACACAAAGTCCTCGAGGACTTAATGAAGGCTTTACATACGCTTTTTTGTAATAGAAGAGACCTCATTACACCTTAAATAATTCTTAGCACAGTCCACATCATTTATCGACTTTATAAGTACTCTTCAGGACAAGACCCTTACACCCCCTTCCTCCTTTACCAACACTTTTTCTCCTCTTCTTTTATCACATTGCACTTCAATGTCATCATATATACCTGTTTCTGTTTACTATTGAGTTTAATTACTTTTCACAATAATCCACGGAACTTACCTATTCGTTCTTTGAGCCCATCTATATGCTTTATCAGCATGACACTCACACATTCTATTTCACATATACAGTATATGTTCACAGTCTCATCATTATAGAGACCATTTAGTTATTATTGTTTTTCTCAGTCATTCATTAAGCACCTTATAGATGTTACATCACACTTCCCATCAAAATTGTATTCACATTCACATACTGGGGTTATAGGGTTTAGACCTATTACAATTATGTATATAAATATATGTACTTCATTGAACATATAATTTGGTCTAGTATGCTCCATGATTAAACATCTTATTGATATCCCCCCTTTTCTTTCTCCCTCCTGTGTAGTAAAAATACCAATATCTAGTATTAATTCATTAGGTAACTTTTATTCCCTTTAAATACATGTATATAGCTATTAGGCATTCAGCAGCGTTTTTTCCCAGAGATGCAATGCGCGAGATGACGCTGTGACGTCATCACGCAATTACACAACAGCCTTGGATGGCAAAACACAGTTGGTTGGCAAAACGTGGATAGCGTGGTTACGCAACAACGTGTGACGTCACCACGCTATCCAATAGACCAATGAGGTGGCAGCAAAATCGGCAAGTAGTGGATAGGAGGGTGCTATAAAAGCACCACAGAAGTGAAGTGAATTAACCCATGATTAAGCCCTAGGAAGGGCGAAACGAGCCGTCGGGACTTCTTTTCTACACATAAGATAAGTGCAGTTGCTCTGGTTTTATTTATTGAACAGAGAAATGTTTGAATATTATCACTTTAGTGTAAAATCCCTTTAGTGTGTACCTTTGTATTTTGGGAGCAACACCACTTGGAATTGCATGTTATGCTTTAATGATTATGTGGTGAATTTATATGGAAAACACTGGCAATGTTTTTCCATCTGTCCTTTATATCATAATCAATATTCTCAATTTTTTTCCTTGATAGGTATATTGACCTACAACAACATCTTACATTGTATTAGGTCTGCTTTATACCATTAATTTAATTTTTTCTAACCTATGGGTAACTGCACATACCTTGTTGTGTTTGTTTTTTGGTTGTCTTAGACAACTATTGGTTTTAGCTATAGTTATAGCTCCCCAAGGATTAAGCAATTCATATTGCCATATGAGGGAAGCTATCACCTATCTCATAGGATACTGTTAATAACAGCATCAAGACAGGCGGTATATATTTGGGCGGTTATATGTCTCTCTTTTCTATACTTATATATTGATATTTAGAGTGACATTAGTACTTTTATTCCGTCCAGTGTGTATTATACGTTTGAGATTACTATTGGTACTTACTATAGCTTTAACCTTATCCACTCCAGTCATTTGCACGATTCCTATTTCTTACACCATTTCTTTACTAATATCAGAGTGTTAAGCACTCAGGAATCACTATACAGTGATATATATATATGAACCTACATGGTATAGCTCAGTGCTCCTCAACTGTAGTCCTCAGGGCACATCAACAGTTAACATTTTAGGTATATCCCTGCTTGAGCACAGGTGAGCTAAAAAATGGCTAAGCAATTCTGTTTAACCACCGACTGAGTCTCTGATTAGCTCACCTGTGCTCAAGCAGGGATATACCTAAAATGTGAACTGTTGGTGCTGGAGCTGAGGACTGGAGCTGAGGATCACTGGTATAGCTCATGGCTTCATTGAGGTACATAAGCCCCTTCACCACAACAAGGTAGCTATCCAGCAAGTTTACCGCGCTGTAGGTACATAAACCTTATGAACCAAAGCTGTAGATTTGGGAAGACCACCCAGGGATACTAAGACATCGCAGATGCTGTGTTTGTATTGTGGTGTGCTTTCTCTTTATACTATCCTTTGAATGTAAATGCAGACTAGAAGAAATTGTATCTATTAAAACCTACATACCAGTGTGAGTTTCAGAGTATTGGGACATGCAGATGTTTGAAGGAGACCAGCAAGTCTTGGAAGGACCAGTGCAGGACTCCCCATCACTCTCACATTCAACACACATCAAGCAATAACCTGAAAGAGAAATCATACAAAAATCATGAAACAGCCTTTTTTTGTTAATTACGTTTTAGATCTGTGCATTCTTAATTTGGTTGTGAGATCTAATCGTACTGATGTAAGTAACCCAAGGATATATTTTACTGCTCCCAAGAAACCCTCACTTAGCCAAGTGGAAGCATAGCTCCTCAAATCACTCAACTATATTCCTATAATCCCCTTTTCCTTTTCCACAGGGGGTAAAAACTGAAAAAATAATCTTTTGGGGCATTATTATTGTAGAACTATTGGAGTTTCTATGGAGCACAGTAAACAAATATTGCACTAGACTCACCAAGCTTTGCATGCAAACTCCTTTATGGCCTCAATCCTTATTACATCTTCTGATTTTCATAACGTATTTTGAAGCAGAGAGGTATAGGATGCTCACTATTACTAATCACTAATTAACCAAGGTCTTATCTGCACTGCCAATAGAAGCTCCTTGTACCTTATCAATTCTAGTTGTTTATAAGAGCATAACGTGAATATTACAGGCCGCAATAGTTTCACATTTTGTGGTGGAGTAAAGGAGGTAGAGCAGTATTTATAAATATATATATATATATATATATATATATATATATATATAGATGAATAATCAGAGTAATGTAGTATATAGTGATACCTTTTTTATTGGACAAACATATTCATAGTTTTCATGACTAGCTTTTGAGAGAGTTCCTCTCTTATTCAAGTCCAAAGCATTTCTGAAAAAAAAATTCCCTTGCTTAGCCGATCATGAAAAATGCCAAATATGGCTCAAATTCGCTTGCAACCTCATTCCCCGGCTTCCTGGCTCTCCCCCAGTGCTGTGTGTGAGTGTGTTATTATTTTTTTATTGTTATTTGGCTGTTTTTTTTTGTTTTAGAGTTACGCGGTTGAAACAATTTTGGCCGTTAAATTAGGAAACTGCGTGCCTTGAGATCAGTGGCAACGTGCTATGTTCTTCGCCGGCTATCGCGGCCATCGATATTAGCGCCTTCTGTGCTGATGTCTATGGTGTTTTAATGTCCTGCATGCCTTTGGCGCTCATTGCAGCCTAACTCCTGCGGGCCTCGCAGGAGTATCTTTGCCATGAAAACCACATGGATAAGCACAATGAGAGTCCGGCAATGAGTGCCTTCAATGCTCATTGCAGCGTAAAAGTCCCACGGGACTCTTAGTGGCCTGCCTCAACTGCTCGGCTTCGGCGCTCTTTGCAGCATAGCTCCCACGGGCCTCACAATGAGTGCCTGTGGCGCTCATCGCGAGGCCTGCAATGAGCGCCTTCTACGCTCATTGCAGCCTAAAAGTCCCACAGACCTTGCGATGAGTGTCTTTGGTGCTCGTTGCTGCCTAGAAGCCCCACAAGTCTCGCAGTCGCGTGCCTCAATTGCTCGCCTTGCTTTGCGAGGGCCTCAATTATTGAACATTGTGTGACCAACATTGCAACGTGACCAACACTAACAATTATATATGTGATATACAGTATATATATATATATATTTGTATATATATTTATATGTTCATATTTATAATTTTATATTATATTTATAATTTTATATATATATTTAGATATAAACATCAGTTTTTGCTCTTATTTTTTTTTAAGATGAAAAAGAATATAATGGTAGAACCATTGTTGTTGATCTGTCCTTCAGTTGTGTCTGACACTCAGTGACCCTATGGATGTAGCTCACCAGGCACAGTTGTCCGTGTTTCTGGTTGTGCTTATCCATGTTATTTTCATGGCAAAGATACTGGAGTTACTTCTCCAGTGGACCACAATTTGTCTGACCTCTCTATAGTATAGTATTTGTTGTTGTTAAGTTGTTCAGTCATGCATAATTCTCTGTGACCCTACGGACCGCAGCACACCAGGCACATCTTGTGTGTGGGTGTGCTAATCCATAAGGTTTTCATGGCAAAGATACTGGAGTGGGTTGCCAGTTCCTCTAGTGGACCATGATTTTATGACCTCTCTGCTATGACCAGCCCATCTTAGGTGCCCTTACATGGCTCACAGCTTCACTGAGGTACACAAGCCCCTTCACCACATCAAGGTAAAACAACATATTTAACCACAGTTATCCATGAACCTATACATCAAGTCCCAAGTAAGATGATCTTTGCATACATACTTTATGAGTTACAAACACTGTGATATCATCTATAGATCGATATAAAATATGGACTCACCTGCATGAAGAGAAATGGACAAAATACAGATAATTCTCAATATCACCTTCATGATGGCAGAGTTATTAATATCACTCTCCTTTGTTGCTTTCTGCTATTATTGAGCTTTGAGAGTGAGGACTGAAGACAAGCACAACAGGAAGTAAGTTCCTTTCACAAACAGATCATTACTGTTTTAGCATCTAGTTCGATTTGCAATGCAAATTAAGGGCTGTACGTGAAGGGTGGAGAATTTTTCTTGTACATTCCAATTTAAAAATAAATAGGCTGGACCATAAAAATACATAACTCTAAGTGTGTGTTTAGGTTCATAAAGCATTCATTATGTCTAAACTTTCCATGATATTTGATGAAATGTTTAACTTGACTGCAGAGAAGTTGATGAACGTTGTCCACCCCTTATGCGTGAAACTATAGAGTTGCATACTGTATCTTGTTCTTTGGCATTTCCTGTGCCTAGGACATAATAGAACATTATTATTATTATTATTATTATTATAGTTTATTTATAACACCGACATATTCCGTAGCGCTGTACATAAATTAGGTACAGACAATGATAAATACAGATTAACATTTAGCAAAGGAAGAACAGCCCTGTCTTTTGAGCTAGGAATCCAATGTCCATGGTGAATTCCCAAAGTACTTAGGATAGAAACTCACAGACTTACAATCTAAGGGATAGTGAGTGGTAAAAGAGGGAGAGAGAGGTGATAAGTGTGTTAGGGTGGAAGGTGATAAGCTTCTTTAAAGAGATGTGTTTTAAGTGAGGTTTTAAATGTTTTGAGGCAAGTGGATAATCTGGTGGAGCGAGGCAAGGAGTTCCAGAGACTAGGGGCAGCACGAGAAAAGTCCTGGAGGCGGGAGTGAGAGGAGGTGACAAGAGTTGTAGAAAGAAGAAGGTCATTAGCAGAACAAAGAGGGTGGGTGGGGGAGTATTTGGAGAGGAGAGCAGAGATGTAAGGGGGAGTATTATTGTTGAGGACCACTGTAGATTGGTACAAAATGGATCATGCTTGTAAACTATGGAACAAAATAACAGTGCTAGAGGACTCTGATTATGTCATTGTGGGTTCCTTTTTAGATTGCTAGTGTGTCTGTGCCTTGAGGAGGAGAGTTAGCCTATAGCGGTGGAGGAGAGTTAGCCTATAGCGGTTGCTCTTCTATTGAATTATGTTGTCAAGGGTACTTCAAGATAGGCAATTGTCAACAACACTGAACAGAGGTCTTATCTGGAGCTTCTGCTCCTCCCTCGTCTCTCAGGTTTCTAATCATTTTATTAACAAAGTCAACTTTTCTGTCATCAATAAAACACAATGGAGTTCAGCAGTCTCCATAGCAATGCCACTACACTAGCCTTAACATCCTCCCATATCCCTACATATCTATATAAACCCCTTCCCAAGGCAGAATGTAAGGGTGTTATGACATATCCGCCTCTGGCCCGCTACCTCTTAAAAGGCCGGGGATGCCTCCTTCATAAACACCAACTAATATGAGCCAGTGGATCCTGGGATTCACCCTTTTTTTCAGATTGGGTGTGACAACAGAAGATGACAGTTCAAGTGTAAACAGTAACTTGGTAATACTTTGGGACCTCTTCCATGCTTTGCTGAAAACTCTACAGAGGCAATAAATGGCCTCCTCCATGACCACCACACAGGAAAAGAGGTCAACCCAAAATAATGCTCAGCCTCCCCATCCACAGCTGTTCATCCTCCACCACCTTTTCCACCTTCACATCACAAACACTTAACTGAC
This sequence comes from Discoglossus pictus, assembly GCA_027410445.1. Taxonomy (NCBI): domain Eukaryota; kingdom Metazoa; phylum Chordata; class Amphibia; order Anura; family Alytidae; genus Discoglossus; species Discoglossus pictus. The sequence goes on along the minus strand of CM050169.1, from coordinate 210,383,331 downwards.
AGACTTACAGGGGCAATGATGTGAAGACCCTTGTGTGTAAGAGAATGGAGGATATAAGGGTCTCATGTTGCCCTTTTCTTATTAATTACGGTTCTATTATTTTAGCTCTGAAATAGACATTACAACATGTTGATATCCAAGCTTGTGACTTGATATTGTAAGCAAGTTAGATAAAGTGAACATTAATTACATACATTCAAGCATGTAACAACATGTAATCCTTGAACATATCACACATTAACAAAAAGTGAATGGTACAATCAATGTTTGATTTAGAAGCTTTTTAAATTACAATGGCCTAATTAATTGTATGGGCTCCAGTTATAGTCACTGCAACAACAAAGGATTAATGGGGAGCTTTATGAACATTTGTTTTGGGACCCTCATTGATCAGCTTGTTTTATTTATTGTGGGTAGGGATTTGGAGGAGTTAATGGCCCCCACCCCAAAGCACAAGGAGGTGAGGGGAAGGGAGGACTAATTTTGGGTGTAGGGGTTATGTGGGGTTAATAACCATGGGACAGGTTTGTAAAGATAGATGGATAGCATATAGGGATATGGGAGGATTTTAGAGTTAGTTTAGTATGTTCATGTTAGGTAGCAGACAGTGTAGCATACCATTGCTATGGAGACTACTCGGTTTCAGACTTAGTTTCTCCTAAGGCTATATGTAAGGACGGTTGAGAGTATAGATTAGAAAAAAACTCCCTGGGTATGAGTAAATCTTGCTGTTTTTTTTTTGTGAGAGCCATGTAATAGCTTTCCAAATTTGCTTGTAAAGACTTCCATAGTAACATATTAGCCTTATGGCAGCTTCCCTGGGAGCCAAGTAATAGAGTCCATAATCCTGCCACTGTACAAACGCACTCTATGCCCTCATGTTTTGGGCACTACTTCAGAAAAATTGTACAGCTGGCAAAGATACAGAGAATGGCAACAAAATTAATAAGATGAATTAAAGGATTAAGCTATGAAGAAAGACTAATCAAAGTGTTCTTATTTACTCTAGACAAAAGGCACTTAAAGGGGATATGATTACCTTATATAAATGCATCCAACATAAGACTTTGTTAGGGGAACTTTTTTGCTTTTTTGCTATGTATTATTTCACCTTAAAGATCACATTTGCATTTTACAGCATTACTGGCGTACATTTCTTTCACCAGTCATTTAGAGAATGAGCAAATATGCGAATGAGCTCTAATATTAGCCCTGAAGAGATTAAGTACTTTAGAGGACAACTACACAATGAAACAACATATGCTTAAAAACGTTGAATCTTACGAAGCAAGTGAAAGGTGATTAAGCTAGTTTTTTAATTAGAAAAAAATAAATGTTGATGTTGATCCTGATGGCATCCATTATACACTGTTGGAATTTGTATTTGCATTTCTGGTGAGCAATATTTACATTTCTTGATGTAAGCACCCTTCTTCTAGTCTATAAATGGAAAGTGATGTGCTGTCTCTCAGATTAAGTTATTTAAAAAAGCTTCCTGATCTCTCACCATTCCCTCCTCCCCCTACTCCTCCATCTGCTAAAAGATAAAATCACCTACACCCGATGGCCCAGCTCTCAGGAAGTTATCTCACAAAGACAAAATAGATTCTTCTACTCTTTCAAGATGACATTGATGTCAGAGGTGAACATCGGCTGCAAAGGTGTGTGAGGGCCAACTGACAAGCTACAGTTGAGCAACTCACTGTTCAAAGGAACCCAGATGTTACAAGACGTGTGTCTAAGATGTACAGAGAACACTGTTGCGTATGGGGCTCCAAAGCAAGCAGCTCGTCACTGCACCCGAGGGTTTATCGTCAAAAATGGCTTCAATTTGCATGACAGTACCAAAGCTGAACCTCTTCTGATTGGCAATGTCATGCTTTCCGCTCCATCAACTGGACAGACGTTGGTGTGTCAGACCACTGGGAACAAACACTCTGCAAGCATTGTTGGAGAACACAAGCTGCTGGCGTTAGCATTATGATCTGGGGAATGTTTTCATAGCATTGTCTGGGTCCACTCATACCTATGGAAAGCACTCTTAATGGATTGGATTATCTATCCATCCTTGCAGATCAAGTACACCCATAAATGTTGACTGTCATCCCTGAAGCAGATGGGATCTTCCAGCAGGATCAAACAACATGTCATAGGGCCAGAATTGTGCGGGAATGGTTGGAGGAGAACGACGAAGACTTCCAAGTACTGCCCTGACCTCCAAATTCCCTGAACTTGAACACTATCGAGCACCTTTGGGATCACCTCAATTGCCATGTTCGCCATATGGATCCTCCACCACACAGTCCTCATCAACTGTCAGATGCACTGCATTCTGCAAGACTTCAGATACCCTTGCCAATCTTCCAGCATCTTAGTGACTCACTGCCAAGCCGTTTAGCTGCTGTCCGTGCTGCAAACATCAGTTATTCAGGATAATAGTAATAATAGTCAACTGTGAATAATTTCTATAGAGATATTATAAGATATTATAAGATATAATCGATAATCTTGATTCAATTCTAAATAAGCTAATTAGGTGTTACGTTGAAAGAAGGGGTTTTTCATAATGTAGATATTGATCCATATGTGTAAAATGATACCCACTTTTTGTTAAAGATTGAAGTGATGTTCAATACAAAATTTCCAGTTTTGGTAACCAGCTTCTCTTACCCAAAATGTATCAATGATTGAGTATCTAAGAGTGACTAGTTTAAATTGTTTTTATGAATTTCTGGAGAATTATAGAAGGAGAAAATTACACTTCAATCACACTAACACAGGTAATTGTTCCAAAGATGTGATTGTTTTTTAAAGTTATAATGATAACCACCAGCAGGTCTATTATTGTATGGGTTATATTAAGCCTGTATACTACCAAAATAGATAAAAAACGGTGTTAATCACTTTAGAGAGATAATATAGAATATAGAGACATAATATTGAAACTGTTCTAATAACAACCTTGCCACCTTGACATGAGCATAATGCTAAATGTTGACTATGCATTTTATAAATCCATATATTTTACTAGCGTTGAGATAAATTATTATTATTTGATTTGATTATGCTTTGTAGTGTATTGCCATGAATACTACCACTTATTAATAGAGATGTCGCGAATAGTTCGCCGGCGGACTAGCGCCCCCTATACTTTATCATCGAGCAAACTTTGACCCTGCATCTCACAGTCAGCAGGCACATTCCAGCAAATCAGCAGCATACACTCCCTTCCAGAGCCTTCTACCTCATGGACAGCAGCCATTTTGGAATCATAACTAACTTGCAGTCTTACTGAGAGAAGGAACAGTGTAGGTGATGCTGATTGAATAGGGAAATCAATAGCTAGGCAAGTTTATTCAGTGTCCAGTGCAGTGCTGAAGGACTCTTTAGATCTCTGCTGTAAACACAGCACCCCAAAAAGCCCTTTTTAGCAAGTGTGTGTGTCAGGCTCACAGCTTATACTGTTTGTGCACAGTGCAACCAATACAATCTTGTTTACTAGTTGTCTACTTTTAAAAAAACAATAATTTTATTTTCTTAAATCTAAGTTCATTTGCCTGACCGCCAATCTAAGTTCATTTGACTGACCGCTAGCCAGTGTGTGTGTCAGGCTTACAAGTACTGTGCCAAGTTCAACCAATCCAATCTAGTTGGGGTACCAGCAGTCTAAATTTAAAACACCAATAATTTTATTTTCTTAAATCTAAGTTCATTTGCCTGACCACCAATCAAAGTTCATTTGCCTGACCGCTAGCCAGTGTGTGTGTCAGGCTTACAAGTACTGTGCCAAGTTCAACCAATCCAATCTAGTTGGGCTACCAGCAGTCTACATTTAAAAAAACAATAATTTTATTTTCTTAAATCTTAGTTCATTTGCCTGACCGCCAATCTAAGTTCATTTGCCTGACCGCTAGCCAGTGTGTGTGTCAGGCTTACAAGTATTGTGCCAAGTTCAACCAATCCAATCTAGTTGGGGTACCAGCAGTCTACATTTAAAAAAACAATAATTTAATTTTCTTAAATCTAAGTACATTTGCCTGACCGCTAGCCAGTGTGTGTGTCACTGTTACAAGTATTGTGCCAAGTTCAACCAATCCAATCTAGTTGGGGTACCAGCAGTCTACATTTAAAAAAACAATAATTGTATTTTCTTAAATCTAAGTTCATATGCATGACCGCCAATCTAAGTTCATTTGCCTGACCGCTAGCAAGAGTGTGTCAGGCTTACAAGTACTGTGCCAAGTTCAACCAATCCATTCTAGTTGGGGTACCAGCAGTCTACATTTAAAAAAACAATAATTTTATTTTCTGAAATCTAAGTTCATTTGCCTGACCGCCAATCTAAGTTCATTTGCCTGACCACTAGCCAGTGTGTGTGTCAGGCTTACAAGTACTGTGCCAAGTTCAACCAATCCAATCTAGTTGGGGTACCAGCAGTCTACATTTAAAAAAACAATAATTTTATTTTCTTAAATCTAAGTTCATTTGCCTGACCGCAAATCTAAGTTAATTTGCCTGACCGCTAGCCAGTGTGTGTGTCAGGCTTACAAGTACTGTGCCAAGTTCAACCAATCCAATCTAGTTGGGGTACCAGCAGTCTACATTTAAAAAAACAATAATTTAATTTTCTTAAATCTAAGTTCATTTGCCTGACCGCCAATCTAAGTTCATTTGCCTGACCGCTAGCAAGTGTTTATGTCAGGCTTACAAGTACTGTGCCAAGTTCAACCAATCCAATCTAGTTGGGGTACCAGCAGTCTACATTTAAAAAAAACAATAATTTAATTTTCTTAAATCTAAGTTCATTTGCCTGACCGCCAATCTAAGTTCATTTGCCTGACCGCTAGCCAGTGTGTGTGTCAGGCTTATAAGTATTGTGCCAAGTTCAACCAATCCAATCTAGTTGGGGTACCAGCAGTCTACATTTAAAAAAACAATAATTTTATTTTCTTAATCTAAGTTCCTTTGCCTGACTTCCAATCTAAGTTCCTTTGCCTGACCGCTAGCCAGTGTGTGTGTCAGGCTTACAAGTACTGTGCCAAGTTCAACCAATCCAATCTAGTTGAGGTACCAGCAATCTACATTTAAAAAACCAATAATTTTATTTTCTTAAATCTAAGTTCATTTGCCTGACCGCCAATCTAAGTTCATTTGCCTGACCGCTAGCCAGTGTGTGTGTCAGGCTTACAAGTACTGTGCCAAGTTCAACCAATCCAATCTAGTGGTGTACCAGCACTCTATATTTAAAAAAAATGTGTAATCTAATTTCATTTGCCTGCCTGCCAGCGTGTGTGTCTTAGGCTCACATCGTATACTGTGCCCACTTGCCCAGTCAGTGCCACCACTCATATCTGGTGTAACAGTCAGTAGTGCACATTTAAACAAAGAATACAATTTTGACTGTAATACATTGAATAGCAGTTACTTGTCTGCAAGCGTCTGTGTCGGGCCTACAGCGTCTACTCTGCCAACTTCTGCAAGTGCACAATGCCACTCATATCTGTTGTCACAGTAGCTTGCATGCATAGTACCACTAATCGGAAAAAAAATGACAGGCAGAGGCAGGACACCACGCAGTGGCCGTCGTGGTCGTGGTGCTGTGATTCCCTTTGGCCCTACAATAATGCCCAGTGTTCAGAGGCCAGTTACCCTGAACTTGAAAAGTTCAGAGGACGTAGTTGACTGGCTAACACAGGACACCCAATCTTCTACAGCTTCCGCTTGGAACATTGACGCACCATCCTCCTCCAGCTTAGCTTCGGGCACCTCTCAAGTTACCACTCGCCCGCCTGCCGCCACCTCCAACACTAGTACCACAGCCGATTCAATTGATCAGTCAGAAGAGTTATTTACACATCAGTTTGAAGAAATTAGTGATGCGCAACCATTATTGTAGATAACAGGGATATGTCTCAGGCAGGCAGCAGTACACACGTGTACGTACGATGTGATGATGATGATGTACCCGCTGCTGCTTCCTTTGTTCAGTTGTCAGATACAAGTGAGGCGGGTGATGATGATGACGATGCGTCCGTGGATGTCACGTGGGTGCCCGCTAGAAGAGAAGAAGAACAGGGGAAAGTTCAGATGGGGAGACAGAGAGGAGGAGGAGACGAGTTGGAAGCAGAGGGAGGTCATCGCAACGAGCTAGTGGCACAGTCAGACAGCATGCATCAGCACCCGGGGTCAGCCAGACAGCACGCCAATCAACGCATGCTGTTGCCACCACCAGAATGCCGTCACCGCAGAGCTCAGCAGTGTGGCATTTTTTGTGTGTGTCTGCCTCTGACAACAGCGATGCCATTTGCAACCTGTGCCAAAAGAAACTGTGTCTTGGGAAGTCCAACACCCACCTAGGTACAACTGCTTTGCGAAGGCACATGATGTCACATGACAAACACCAATGGGATCAACACATGAGTACAAGCAGCACACAAACTCAAAGCCGCCATCCTCCTCCTGGTCCAGCATCTTCATCCACATCAACGACTGCTGTCCTCCTTAAGTAGTACTACTTAACACACCTTATAATAATGCAGAGAGAGGCAACGCAGTGAGAGGAGTCTGAAGAAGAGGAGTCAGAGGAGGAAGGTGGCTTTGAGGAGGTGGAAGACCAAACACAGCAGGCGTCCCAGGGGGCTTGTTGTCACCTTTCGGGGACCCTTGGTGGCTGGGTGGAGGAAGAGACTTTCAATGACATCAGTGAGGAAAAGGAACGGGACATGGCTAGCTTGGTATCCAACCTTGTGCAAATGGGGAGTTTGCGGTTGTGCAAAGGGACTGTTTGCGGTTGTTTGCGGTGCGTTAAACGGGGAGATTGGTCTGTTACTGTGAAGCGGGTGTAACCCTTACACTACCTGATCGATACAACATCATACCTGATGTTTTAAAGCACGTTATTCCAAACAATTTAGGAATGTTAGGTAATTTATGCCCTTTATGGCTTAAAACCAGACTCTGCATCAACTATGTAATTTTCCGTGCGAGTTTTGCCATGGATCCCCCTCCGGCATGCCACAGTCCAGGTGTTAGTCCCATTGAAACAACTTTCCCATCACTATTATGGCCAGAAAGAGTCCCTGTGGGTTTTTAAATCCGCCTGCCCATTGAAGTCTATGGCGGTTCGCCGGGTTCGCCGGTTCGCGAACATTTGCGGGGGTTCGCGTTCGCGGTTCGCAAACCGAAAATTTTATGTTTGCGACATCACTACATATAGGTATCACCTCTGCTTTTCTCCAGTCATCTGGTAGCAGTCCATTGTTCAGTGAATCTTGAAAAATGAGGTATAATGGTTTTGCTATTACAGAACCCAGTTCCCTCAGTACCCTTGGATGTATTACACCAGGGCCTGGGGCTTTATTAACATTTATTTTTTCCAACCACTTTTGGATTTCTTCCTGCATTAACCAATTATTTAGTGATGTGAGTGTACGCTCATTATGTTCCGTTGACCCAACCACTGGTACCTCTCTTGTATATACAGAAGAAAAAAACCTATTTAGCGCATCTGCCTTTTCCAGGTCACTAATTATCAGATGGCCCGTGTCACATTGTAATGTTATTATAGCTTCCTTCCTGGCCTTCTTCCCATTAATATATTTAGGGTAGTCTTACTCTCCTTTACAACTAACTTCTCATTTTCTATTTTGGCCGGTCTAATTGCCCTTTTGCAAACCTTGTTAATTTTCCTTATACTCATAAAAAGCACCCTCTGTTCCCTCCTTCTTGTATAATTTAAATACATTTTCCTTATCATGATCTTTAAGTCATTGTTAAGCCACATGGGATGTGTCTTACTCCTATTCATTTTATTTTTACAAGGTATATGCTGATGTGTATGTATATGATGTGAGTGATAAATTAGATAAAATAAAATACAATTATATAATAAAAAAGGAAAATCTTATTAAGGTGAATAGTCTACACCACTAAGAAGCATTAATATGCAAAACACAGCCAAATCAAGGCTAAATGGTGCACTAGAAATATAAAAATATAAAAAGCTGCCTTTACCACATAATGTGCTGACGTCACAATGTCCGTTCGTCACATATCGTGGTGACATCATGACGTCCATAAGTGACTCTCATGCAATCATGTGTATTTACTGCTGGCAGTGCTGTAATTTGACCATACTTGCTGTTGACAAGAATGAAATGCTTGGAAATGTCTTAATATCAGTGCTTCTGTCAAAGTACAGTTCGTGTAAGATATATGAGCCAGACTGGTGTGGATATGATGTGTTTAAAAAAAATCACAAAAGACTAATGAATGTAAAACATAAATGGACACTGAAATGAGTAATGCAATAAACTAAATCTAACCTAAAGACACTAGTAATATAAAGTATCACATATTATAATTGTCCAACTACAATACGTTGTCTCGCTTTGCGTCGTGCGTACAACTTAGGCAATGAGCGCCAAAGGCGCTCATCGTATGCGAGACTCGCGTATTGAGGTGAACCGTTAAGGCACTACAACTCCCAGCACAGCACTTGAGCAATGAGCGCCAAGGCGATCATCGCCTGCGAGCCTCACATAGTGAGGCAAGCCCTTAAGGCACTAACACACACAGGAATGCGGCGATGAGCACAGAAGGGGCTCATTGCCTGTGAGCCTCGCAAAGTGAGACGAGCAGTGGAGGCAATGAAACACGCGGGACGTAGCCTACAAACACTTAGGAAACGCGGGATCGCCTTACAGACTTATTAAATTCCCATTCGCCCAATTGAATAGGGCTCTATATAAGCACATAGCATCTTTTTTTTAAATACGTTTTTACTTACTGAAGACCTTGCTTTGGCATAGAAGTTCACAAAATAAACAGTTCTGGAAAAAAACACGCCTTAAAAAAAACATTACAAGACGTGGGACTTAGAAAAAAAATACGAGACGCGGGACTTAGAAAAAAAAAATGCAAGGTAGGAAAAATATGAAGTTAGCGGCCGAACCGCAAAAAACTAAATACACAAAAAACACAAAGAAAAACAAAAAAAACAACAACAAAAACATCACACACAGTACGGGGGAACAGCCAGGACATCTAGAAGTGAGGTGGAACGCGAATTTAAGACGATTTTAAAGAGTTTCGTCACTCGAAAATCGGCTAAGGGAGAAAAAAAATGGAGGCAAAAAAACAAATGAAAATGAGGCTACACGACCCAGGACCGTGTAACACAACGCCAACCGCGTACCTCTTTCACACATGAACGTATGAGGTACAAAATACACTACTACAAAGGACGCCAAATACTCCTGAACCAAACTCGCAAATCACAACATTACGCATCTACAGTAGCGCTTTACACAAATAAACCAACGGTTTGCCCTCGTGCACGCAGCCTATTTCTAATGCACAGTTGGGACATTCATAAAACTATCTCAACAGGCCAGCAACATCAGCTGCCGGAAAATGAAAAAAGATTGTTAGCTCTTCAGCCTATTGATTGATGGATATATTAATTACAAATAGGTAAAGTATATTAATTCATTAAGTAAACAATTAATTGATTAGTATTTGCAAAAATATAGACATATGTATTTGTCTTTGTGATGAGCTCAGAGGCTGCTCAGAGGAGCAAAAGAACACCAGAGGAGAGGCTCGCAATGAGCGCCAAAGGTCCTCACAGTACAAAAACCTTCGCATTATGTGGCAAACAGCATTGCCATGGCTTCAAATTTTTTGACTGTCATTTTTTGATGTGCAAGTCGCTAGTAAAGTATATAACATATAAAGAATAACTAGTAGCATTACACAGCTTAATCATCTTAAATGAAATATACGTATGCATGTGCTGTCATTTTAACATTAATTACTTTCATAGTACAGTGGTCCTTGCAAGTAAGATTGGAACGTTAAAATCAATTTGAGTATATAGTTTAAAGGATTCCTATTTCTTTATAATTATTTACCCATAATAACATCATAGAACTCAATTATACAATGATTAATCTGAATAAATATTGGGTGACAATGTCTCAAATGAGTCTAAGCTATGGTTACATTGATATCTTGTTTTAACTAAACTCACTCATTATAATCAGACAAATTGATATTGTGTCTCTCAAAGGTATACTAGAGTTCTTGTATATTAATCCTGTTTCTTTTTTTCTTTTGTTTTACTAATTATATGAATTCCATCTAGTTGCGTTCTCTGGGAAGTTTCTATTATGAGTCGTTTGCTAAAAAAAAATATTCTGGCCTTGTACCGGTTCTTAACCCAAGTTTCACTAGAAGTGTTGAGGTTTATTAAATGGATCCCATGTAGTCACGAGAGTATGATACATTTTGTACTGCTGGTTCTCTTGGAAGTCATCATTCTGACTCATGAAATATTGTATTTTGAACTGGAATAGGTACTTAAAGCTAGTTTCTATGAAATTTCTAAAGACTATTACATGAATCCCATCTAGTTATGTGTGACTTGCGACGTTTGTATTTCTGTTTCTGAAAGTTGCCGTTCCAACTCATTTTACCAAATAATGTATTCTGGCCTGGGACTGGTACTTGAAACTAGTCTCTGTGGATTTAAATATTATTCTCAATTGTACTTTACACATCTCAACGATTTTAGCATGAGTTTCTTTTGTAAAGAGTCCTATTTCTATCTGTTCCATGTGATATTTTCAATCTTGTAAAGTGTTTTGTGAAAAAGCACTATGTACATTAGATTTTAAGCTCAAAGACAGGGCCCACCATTACGATGCAATGTCTTGGTATCGTATCTTGCCTTATAATTAACCCCTATATTGAGCTATGGAATATGCTGGCAAGCTACAAATATAGGATTTCAATAATAATGGTTTTTCAATGCTCAAATTTCAATGTTAGCTTATGGTAGGAAAATTAAAATTTGTAAATAACATTCAATTGATAAATTATTTCCTTTTAGTATTAAATTATGCCATATTTGGAACATCTGTTGAGTCTTTTTAACTTATCTTTAAATTGTTTATTGATCATTATATTGTTTCCTACAACTAAGTTGTTTTGTATATTTACTTTTCTCTGCCTATGCCCTAACACTTTCTCTTTTTACTACTACCTTTAGATATTTGTTTAAAAAAAATATTACTATTTTTGTTCACTGGAACAGATGATTATATATTATTTTGAGCAATTTGCTAAGTGAACTTTGTCCACTAGATGGAAATGAAGAACCATTCAGGATCCTTCTGTGTTTTCATAGTGCTTGGTACACAACCCAATTGCCATATCTCAAGTATGTCCTCTTGAACAACTTAATTTGATCATTTCTAAAATGCTTCTGCAAACCTAACAAACACAATCCAGCATTACATTTACTAATTTTATTATACAATTAGCGACTTGCCCATCAAAAATGACGGAGCAATAAAATTTTAAGCCATGGCAATGCAGTTTGACACACAATGTAAAGCTTTTTGTACTCTGAGGACCTTCGGCGCTCATGGCGAGCCTCTCGTCTACTTTTTGCTTTTCGGCACTCATTATAAAGAGAGATATATATTTATCTATATTTAGTTAAGCAATAATGAATTAATTTGTTCTTGAATAAATTAATATACTTTACCTATTTGTAATTAATACATTTAGCAATCAATAGCCTGAAGAGCTAACAATCTGTTTGTATTTTCTGGCAGCATACAATGTACAGTTTGAGTGTTAATGCCCTGATGATAAAGTGTAATAAATATCCCAACTGTGCATTAGATATAGGCTGCGTGCGCGAGGGAAAGCCGTTGGTGTAGTTGTGTAGAGCGCCATTGTAGATTTGTAATGTTTTTAATGTGTTACGCGGCTCGCAAGCATTTTCCGACATTTGTAATAGTGTATTTTGTAGTTCGTTGGTTCCTGTGTGAAAGTGCTACGTGATTGGCAGTGTTTTGCGTGGTCCGGGGTCATGTAGCCTCATTTTAATTTTTGTTGGCGGCCATTTTTTTTCTCTCTTAGTCGATTTTCGAGTGGTGAAAGTCGTTGAAATCGCCTTAAAATCCCGTTCTACCTCACTCCCAGACATCCTGGATGTTCCCCCATGCTTTGGGTGATGTTTTACCCACAGCACGGGTGTTTTTTTTTTTGTGTGTCGCATTTTACGCACCACGCAAAGCGTGACAACGTCTCGCAGTTTGACAACTATTATATGTGATTAAGCTTTTACTTATGGAAGCCATTTTTTTCTTAAGCTTGATTTGTTACCTTTGAGGTGCAGAAATGATTTGTATTCAGTTCTATTGAAAACATTTCCACAAAAGAATGCACCTTACATAAGGATGAAACTACCCGTTGTCAAACAATAAACAAAACAATAGCTGCTTCTAGAATAATTGTATATAATAGAAATTATATTGAAGGTGGTATTTATTTTTAAAAATATTTTCTGGCCCTTTTATTTTTTCTGATAGGTGATTGAACGACTAATATGCCTTGAAACTTGGAATTGTTATTTCCTTGGTTAAGTGTTAACTGACTAATCTCAAAGACCACAGCATGCAATGTTATAAGAAAGTATTTGCCCCTTTCATGATGTCCTCTATTATTGATTATTGTCACACTGACTGTTTTCCTAACTTTAGACAAAATCTAATCTATAGGATAATGGGAACCTGAGTGAACAAATAACTCATTGTTTTACTTACGTTAATTTATTTAGTGAGTCTCTGTGGGGTGGTGGCATGGGAAATCAAAAGACATTTTAAGAATTTATCCTAAGCTAATAATTAACGCTTAATATTAAGCCTCTCTCTATCCAAACCACCTTAGTTATGACTAGAGGTACTTATAATACAATAAAACCGGGTATCCCTGACAGACATCCTTTCTGATTATCAGCTATGGGGATCTTATAGGGGTATTTAAAATACTATATATAAACTTTGATACCTATGCCTCACTTCAAAACAAAAGTTGAGCCTGCTGTAACTTAGGGCTCTGTGTGAAACAGGTTACCTGGTTTCAGCAGTACAATTAATTCAGTGAGAGATAATGTAGGTTACTCTCCACTATATAAGATGATTTCTAATAAGGAGTTTCTATATGTTTTGTTCTCATTTTTGATTGAGGATCAACTATAATAGTTGTAATAGTCGTTATTGCGAGTTGTCGTCACGAAATGTTAAAAGATACGGGCTTGCGCATGATTGACGAAGGTGCTCATTGCGGCCCTTGCGAGACCCAAAAGTTACAGGTTTGGCGGGAGCGACGAAGGCCGCAAGATTTAGAAAAAGGCTTGCAATGAGAGGAAATTGATCAATTTCCCAATCCTACAAATGGTTCCAGACCCGTAGAGAACAGAAGAGGGAGAAGAAGGAGAAAGACACAGGAGAGGGAGAGGGGTGAGAGGGTGTAAAGAGACACAGGGGAGTCAGTGGGGGGGGCAAGAAACACAGAGGAGGGAGATAAGGGGGAAAAAAAACACAGAGCAGGGAGAGGGGGGAAAAAGACAGCAGGAGGGAGAGAGGGGGAAAAAGACACAGAGGTGAGAGAGTGGTGAGAGGCCCGAAAGTTGCGGGTTAGATGACTCTTGCAATTAGCAGCGAAGCCCCGTAAAGTAGGGGGGGAGAGGCTCGCAATAAGCGCCAAAGCTGCTCATTATTATTATTATTATTATCTTTATTTATATCGCGCCAACATATTCCGTAGCGCTGTACAGGGGTTGAGTACATAGCAGAAAACAAATTAAACACCTTGTAAAGAATGGAGGGCCCTGTTTTCGAGCATAAAATCAAATGTACATAGAGCTTGTTTCCAAGGCCTGACACAAGATTGAAAACTCGCAAACTTACAATCTAAGGGTTTAGGTGTGATACAAGAGGGTGACAAATACAATTGAAAGCAATTGGTTCAGTAAAGTGGAGGGGTCTGTGTGTTGTACTGTAGATTGTGGGTGTGAGTGTTATTAAGCTGTGGAATGTTCAGTTGTACATGTTAAGGCTGAAGATGATAAGATTTTTTAAACAGGTGTGTTTTTAATAATTTCTTAAAGGTTTTGAGGCAGGAAGATAATCTAATGGAGCGGGGCAAGGAGTTCCAAATGGATGGGGAAGCACGAGAAAAGTCTTGAAGACGGGAGTGAGAGGAGGTGATGAGAGAGGAGGAAAGAAGAAGGTCGTTAGCAGAACGAAGGGGCCGGTTGGGAGAGTATTTTGAAACAAGAGCAGAGATATAAGGGGGTGCACTGTTGTTGAGGGCTTTATGTGTTAGGGTCATGATTTTAAATTTGATTTGGGAAGCTATGGGAAGCCAGTGGAGTGATTGACAGAGGGGGGCTGCCGACACTGATCGTTTGGTATTGAAGATGAGTCTAGCGGAGGCGTTCATTATGGATTGGAGGGGAGACAGACGAGAGATGGGGAGGCCAGCAAGGAGGGAATTGCAGTAGTCGAGTCGAGAGATGATGAGAGAGTGAATTAGAATTTTAGCTGTGTCTTCTGTAAGATAATGACAAATTTTGGAGATGTTTTTTAGGTGAAACTGACATGATTTTGTTATTGCTTGGATGTGAGGAATAAAAGAGAGGGCGGGATCCAGTAGAACCCCAAGACAACGGGCCTGGGAGGTAGGGGCGATGATGGTGTTGTCAACAGTGAGAGATATTTGAGGTGTGGAAGCTGTAGTAGAGGGTGGAAAGATTAGAAGTTCAGTTTTAGACATGTTGAGTTTGAGTTGACGGGTGGACATCCAGGAGGATATGCTAGAGAGGCAGTTGGAAACTTGAGCTAAAAGAGAGGGGGATAGATCGGGTGCAGAGAGGTAGATTTGAGTATCATCTGCATAGAGATGATACTGAAATCCAAAGGATTTTATAAGGGTGCCAAGGGAGGAGGTGTAGATGGAGAAGAGGAGGGGGCCTAGGACAGAACCTTGGGGAACGCCAACAGACAGAGGGAGAGGTGAAGAAGAGGTGCCAGAGAAGGAGACACTAAATGTACGATCTTTAAGATAGGATGTGAACCATGAAAGAGCTGTGTCCTGGATGCCAAAAGAGCGGAGCGTTTGGATTAGAAGAGGGTGGTCAACTGTATCGAAGGCAGCAGAGAGATCCAGGAGAATTAGAATAGAGTAGTGACCCTTTGATTTGGCGGTTAGCAAGTCATTAGTGACTTTTGTAAGGGCTGTTTCTGTAGAGTGTTGGGACCGGAAGCCAGATTGGAAGGGGTCAAGTAGGGAATTGGAGGAAATAAATTGAGTGAGGCGATTGTAAACAAGCCGCTCAAGGAGTTTAGACGCAAGGGGAAGTAGTGAGATAGGGCGATAGTTGGAGGCAGAAGCTGGGTCAGAAGAGGGCTTCTTGAGAATGGGTGTAACTGTGGCATGTTTTAAGGAGGATGGAAACTTGCCAGTGTTTAGGGAGAGGTTGAATAGATGTGTGAGAGCTGGGATAAGTGTGGTGGATAGGGGAGGGATTAGCTGTGATGGAATAGGATCATGAGGACATGTGGTAAGGTGAGAGGTTGATAGTAAAGTAGATACTTCATCCTCGGTTACAGGGTCAAAGGAGTCCATAGTGGAGGTGGGATTGGGGAAGGGTAAGGGCTGGGTGTTGTCGGTTTGGGGAGAGGGTGGTGGGGTAGGGCCAAGCTGGGAGGAGAGCTCATTTCGGATGGTATCGATTTTATTTTTAAAATGGCTGGCAAAGTCATCAGCAGTGAGAGAGGAAGGGGCAGGAGGTGGGGGTGGGCGGAGGAGGGTGTTGAATGTAGCAAATAAACGTTTAGGGTTGGAGGACAGGTTTGATATTAGTGATGAGAAGTAGTGTTGTTTGGCAAGATTGAGGGCAGAGAAGTAGGAGCGCAAGGTAAACTTGTAGTGGAGAAAGTCTGCTGAAGTGCGAGATTTCCTCCATAATCGTTCTGCAGTGCGTGAGCATCTCTGTAGATAGCGTGTTTGTGTGGTGTGCCATGGTTGTGGGTGAGAGCGAGGGCGTTTGCTTGTGATTATGGGGGCAAGAGAGTCAAGGGTGGAGGTTAGAGTAGTGTTGTATTGTGAAGTGGCGACGTCAGGGCAGGCAAGGGTGGTGAGGGGGCTGAGAAGGGGTGTTAATACATTTGAAAATTGTTGTGGGTTGAGTGCTTGCAGGTTTCTGCGTGTTCTGATGGCAGGATTTGAAGAAGGGCGGTGAGCGGAGGATGAGGTGAGGTTGCAAGTTAGCAGGTGGTGGTCAGATAGGGGAAGTGAGGAGATGTCAAGGTTGGAGATAGTGCAGAGATTAGTAAAAATAAGGTCAATAGAGTGTCCACCACTATGAGTTGCGGAATCTGTCCATTGTGAGAGGCCAAGGGAAGAGGTGAGTGCAAGTAATTTTGCAGTTGTTGGGGAGGTGGGTGTGTCAGTGGCAATGTTGAAATCGCCAAGAATGAGTGAAGGTATATTGGAGGAGAGAAAGTGAGGGAGCCAGGCGGCAAAGTTGTCCAGAAATTGAGAGGGTGATCCAGGCGGGCGATAGATCACAGCTACTCGCAGAGGGATGGGAGAGAAGATGCGGATAGTGTGGACTTCAAAAGATGAGAATTGAAGGGAGGGAACAGGGGGTATGCAGCGAAAAGTGCAGCGAGAGGATAGCAGTATGCCCACACCTCCACCTTGTTTGTTCTCAGGTCTAGGAGTGTGGCTGAAGTGTAGACCACCATAAGAGAGTGCAGCAGGGGAGGCAGAGTCAGATGGAGTGAGCCAGGTTTCCGTGATAGCCAGTAAATTGAGGGAGTTGGAAATGAAGAGATCATGAATGAAGGTAAGTTTATTGCAAACAGACCTTGCATTCCAGAGGGCACAGGAGAAGGGCAAAGTAGATGGTTTGTGACAAGTGATGGGTATTAGATTATGGGTGTTTTGGGCATTTGCTGCCCTGGGGACTCTGCGTGGCTGACAGCAGGTGGGAATGAGTGATGGGCCTGGGTTAGGGGATATATCCCCACAAGCCATCAGAAGAAGGACAGAGAGTAAAAGGAGATGGGAATAGGACTTACAGGAGCATTTCCGCTTTTCACCTTTAGGGGGGGGATGAGATAGTGACTGGAGGAAGGAGAAGAGCTCATGGGAGCAGAGAAGAGGAGATGAAAGCAGGGAAGGTGAGATAGTTATATTATTGGAGACATGATGTGTAGAGACAGTATAAGAGAGTCTGAGAAAGAGGCAGGAGGTTATAATAAGGAAGGTGGTGTGAGGAAACATAGTGGCACTGTGTAAGCAAGTATTCTTGTAGGGAGTAGTTAGAGGTGATAATCAGATGTCACTGATTAACCATGTGCAGGTAATTAGTATGCCTCAATATATTAAGTGTAAACAAGGGTGGGTGGGTAGAGGGGCAGGGTGGGAGGGGACTGCATTCAGGTGGACTTCTGATGGGAGATGTTTCTATGCAGTATGCTTTTAAAAGTGTCTTAGACTGCATTCAGGTGGACTTCTGATGGGAGATGTTTCTATGCAGTATGCTTTTAAAAGTGTCTATAAGACAGAACAAGGAGATATTTCAGGGGGAGGGTACATTGGAGCAGTAAAATGGATCAGTGAACACAGAGCATTTCTGGTTTACAGATAAGAAATAGTATATTATGACAATAGTAGAACAATCTGACAGTAAAAAGTCTATCTCAGCAATTATCATAACACAGATATTAATTATAATAAATAGTCCTTTGTAAACGTTGATATGGATCTGGTGAGCATCTGTTCTTCTGAAATTACCTTAGACTGCATTCAGGTGGACTTCTGATGGGAGATGTTTCTATGCAGTATGCTTTTAAAAGTGTCTTAGACTGCATTCAGGTGGACTTCTGATGGGAGATGTTTCTATGCAGTATGCTTTTAAAAGTGTCTATAAGACGAACAAGGAGATATTTCAGGGGGAGGGTACATTGGAGCAGTAAAATGGATCAGTGAACACAGAGCATTTCTGGTTTACAGATAAGAAATAGTATATTATGACAATAGTAGAACAATCTGACAGTAAAAAGTCTATCTCAGCAATTATCATAACACAGATATTAATTATAATAAATAGTCCTTTGTAAACGTTGATATGGATCTGGTGAGCATCTGTTCTTCTGAAATTACCTTAGACTGCATTCAGGTGGACTTCTGATGGGAGATGTTTCTATGCAGTATGCTTTTAAAAGTGTCTTAGACTGCATTCAGGTGGACTTCTGATGGGAGATGTTTCTATGCAGTATGCTTTTAAAAGTGTCTTAGACTGCATTCAGGTGGACTTCTGATGGGAGATGTTTCTATGCAGTATGCTTTTAAAAGTGTCTATAAGACAGAACAAGGAGATATTTCAGGGGGAGGGTACATTGGAGCAGTAAAATGGATCAGTGAACACAGAGCATTTCTGGTTTACAGATAAGAAATAGTATATTATGACAATAGTAGAACAATCTGACAGTAAAAAGTCTATCTCAGCAATTATCATAACACAGATATTAATTATAATAAATAGTCCTTTGTAAACGTTGATATGGATCTGGTGAGCATCTGTTCTTCTGAAATTACCTTAGACTGCATTCAGGTGGACTTCTGATGGGAGATGTTTCTATGCAGTATGCTTTTAAAAGTGTCTTAGACTGCATTCAGGTGGACTTCTGATGGGAGATGTTTCTATGCAGTATGCTTTTAAAAGTGTCTATAAGACAGAACAAGGAGATATTTCAGGGGGAGGGTACATTGGAGCAGTAAAATGGATCAGTGAACACAGAGCATTTCTGGTTTACAGATAAGAAATAGTATATTATGACAATAGTAGAACAATCTGACAGTAAAAAGTCTATCTCAGCAATTATCATAACACAGATATTAATTATAATAAATAGTCCTTTGTAAACGTTGATATGGATCTGGTGAGCATCTGTTCTTCTGAAATTACCTTAGACTGCATTCAGGTGGACTTCTGATGGGAGATGTTTCTATGCAGTATGCTTTTAAAAGTGTCTTAGACTGCATTCAGGTGGACTTCTGATGGGAGATGTTTCTATGCAGTATGCTTTTAAAAGTGTCTATAAGACAGAACAAGGAGATATTTCAGGGGGAGGGTACATTGGAGCAGTAAAATGGATCAGTGAACACAGAGCATTTCTGGTTTACAGATAAGAAATAGTATATTATGACAATAGTAGAACAATCTGACAGTAAAAAGTCTATCTCAGCAATTATCATAACACAGATATTAATTATAATAAATAGTCCTTTGTAAACGTTGATATGGATCTGGTGAGCATCTGTTCTTCTGAAATTACCTTAGACTGCATTCAGGTGGACTTCTGATGGGAGATGTTTCTATGCAGTATGCTTTTAAAAGTGTCTTAGACTGCATTCAGGTGGACTTCTGATGGGAGATGTTTCTATGCAGTATGCTTTTAAAAGTGTCTTAGACTGCATTCAGGTGGACTTCTGATGGGAGATGTTTCTATGCAGTATGCTTTTAAAAGTGTCTATAAGACAGAACAAGGAGATATTTCAGGGGGAGGGTACATTGGAGCAGTAAAATGGATCAGTGAACACAGAGCATTTCTGGTTTACAGATAAGAAATAGTATATTATGACAATAGTAGAACAATCTGACAGTAAAAAGTCTATCTCAGCAATTATCATAACACAGATATTAATTATAATAAATAGTCCTTTGTAAACGTTGATATGGATCTGGTGAGCATCTGTTCTTCTGAAATTACCTTAGACTGCATTCAGGTGGACTTCTGATGGGAGATGTTTCTATGCAGTATGCTTTTAAAAGTGTCTTAGACTGCATTCAGGTGGACTTCTGATGGGAGATGT
Source organism: Discoglossus pictus (assembly GCA_027410445.1). Classification (NCBI taxonomy): domain Eukaryota; kingdom Metazoa; phylum Chordata; class Amphibia; order Anura; family Alytidae; genus Discoglossus; species Discoglossus pictus. The sequence goes on along the minus strand of CM050169.1, from coordinate 210,363,585 downwards.
TTCTATGCAGTATGCTTTTAAAAGTGTCTATAAGACAGAACAAGGAGATATTTCAGGGGGAGGGTACATTGGAGCAGTAAAATGGATCAGTGAACACAGAGCATTTCTGGTTTACAGATAAGAAATAGTATATTATGACAATAGTAGAACAATCTGACAGTAAAAAGTCTATCTCAGCAATTATCATAACACAGATATTAATTATAATAAATAGTCCTTTGTAAACGTTGATATGGATCTGGTGAGCATCTGTTCTTCTGAAATTACCTTAGACTGCATTCAGGTGGACTTCTGATGGGAGATGTTTCTATGCAGTATGCTTTTAAAAGTGTCTTAGACTGCATTCAGGTGGACTTCTGATGGGAGATGTTTCTATGCAGTATGCTTTTAAAAGTGTCTATAAGACAGAACAAGGAGATATTTCAGGGGGAGGGTACATTGGAGCAGTAAAATGGATCAGTGAACACAGAGCATTTCTGGTTTACAGATAAGAAATAGTATATTATGACAATAGTAGAACAATCTGACAGTAAAAAGTCTATCTCAGCAATTATCATAACACAGATATTAATTATAATAAATAGTCCTTTGTAAACGTTGATATGGATCTGGTGAGCATCTGTTCTTCTGAAATTACCTTAGACTGCATTCAGGTGGACTTCTGATGGGAGATGTTTCTATGCAGTATGCTTTTAAAAGTGTCTTAGACTGCATTCAGGTGGACTTCTGATGGGAGATGTTTCTATGCAGTATGCTTTTAAAAGTGTCTATAAGACAGAACAAGGAGATATTTCAGGGGGAGGGTACATTGGAGCAGTAAAATGGATCAGTGAACACAGAGCATTTCTGGTTTACAGATAAGAAATAGTATATTATGACAATAGTAGAACAATCTGACAGTAAAAAGTCTATCTCAGCAATTATCATAACACAGATATTAATTATAATAAATAGTCCTTTGTAAACGTTGATATGGATCTGGTGAGCATCTGTTCTTCTTAAATTACCTTAGACTGCATTCAGGTGGACTTCTGATGGGAGATGTTTCTATGCAGTATGCTTTTAAAAGTGTCTTAGACTGCATTCAGGTGGACTTCTGATGGGAGATGTTTCTATGCAGTATGCTTTTAAAAGTGTCTATAAGACAGAACAAGGAGATATTTCAGGGGGAGGGTACATTGGAGCAGTAAAATGGATCAGTGAACACAGAGCATTTCTGGTTTACAGATAAGAAATAGTATATTATGACAATAGTAGAACAATCTGACAGTAAAAAGTCTATCTCAGCAATTATCATAACACAGATATTAATTATAATAAATAGTCCTTTGTAAACGTTGATATGGATCTGGTGAGCATCTGTTCTTCTTAAATTACCTTAGACTGCATTCAGGTGGACTTCTGATGGGAGATGTTTCTATGCAGTATGCTTTTAAAAGTGTCTTAGACTGCATTCAGGTGGACTTCTGATGGGAGATGTTTCTATGCAGTATGCTTTTAAAAGTGTCTATAAGACAGAACAAGGAGATATTTCAGGGGGAGGGTACATTGGAGCAGTAAAATGGATCAGTGAACACAGAGCATTTCTGGTTTACAGATAAGAAATAGTATATTATGACAATAGTAGAACAATCTGACAGTAAAAAGTCTATCTCAGCAATTATCATAACACAGATATTAATTATAATAAATAGTCCTTTGTAAACGTTGATATGGATCTGGTGAGCATCTGTTCTTCTGAAATTACCTTAGACTGCATTCAGGTGGACTTCTGATGGGAGATGTTTCTATGCAGTATGCTTTTAAAAGTGTCTTAGACTGCATTCAGGTGGACTTCTGATGGGAGATGTTTCTATGCAGTATGCTTTTAAAAGTGTCTTAGACTGCATTCAGGTGGACTTCTGATGGGAGATGTTTCTATGCAGTATGCTTTTAAAAGTGTCTATAAGACAGAACAAGGAGATATTTCAGGGGGAGGGTACATTGGAGCAGTAAAATGGATCAGTGAACACAGAGCATTTCTGGTTTACAGATAAGAAATAGTATATTATGACAATAGTAGAACAATCTGACAGTAAAAAGTCTATCTCAGCAATTATCATAACACAGATATTAATTATAATAAATAGTCCTTTGTAAACGTTGATATGGATCTGGTGAGCATCTGTTCTTCTTAAAATACCTTAGACTGCATTCAGGTGGACTTCTGATGGGAGATGTTTCTATGCAGTATGCTTTTAAAAGTGTCTTAGACTGCATTCAGGTGGACTTCTGATGGGAGATGTTTCTATGCAGTATGCTTTTAAAAGTGTCTTAGACTGCATTCAGGTGGACTTCTGATGGGAGATGTTTCTATGCAGTATGCTTTTAAAAGTGTCTATAAGACAGAACAAGGAGATATTTCAGGGGGAGGGTACATTGGAGCAGTAAAATGGATCAGTGAACACAGAGCATTTCTGGTTTACAGATAAGAAATAGTATATTATGACAATAGTAGAACAATCTGACAGTAAAAAGTCTATCTCAGCAATTATCATAACACAGATATTAATTATAATAAATAGTCCTTTGTAAACGTTGATATGGATCTGGTGAGCATCTGTTCTTCTTAAATTACCTTAGACTGCATTCAGGTGGACTTCTGATGGGAGATGTTTCTATGCAGTATGCTTTTAAAAGTGTCTTAGACTGCATTCAGGTGGACTTCTGATGGGAGATGTTTCTATGCAGTATGCTTTTAAAAGTGTCTTAGACTGCATTCAGGTGGACTTCTGATGGGAGATGTTTCTATGCAGTATGCTTTTAAAAGTGTCTATAAGACAGAACAAGGAGATATTTCAGGGGGAGGGTACATTGGAGCAGTAAAATGGATCAGTGAACACAGAGCATTTCTGGTTTACAGATAAGAAATAGTATATTATGACAATAGTAGAACAATCTGACAGTAAAAAGTCTATCTCAGCAATTATCATAACACAGATATTAATTATAATAAATAGTCCTTTGTAAACGTTGATATGGATCTGGTGAGCATCTGTTCTTCTTAAATTACCTTAGACTGCATTCAGGTGGACTTCTGATGGGAGATGTTTCTATGCAGTATGCTTTTAAAAGTGTCTTATACTGCATTCAGGTGGACTTCTGATGGGAGATGTTTCTATGCAGTATGCTTTTAAAAGTGTCTATAAGACAGAACAAGGAGATATTTCAGGGGGAGGGTACATTGGAGCAGTAAAATGGATCAGTGAACACAGAGCATTTCTGGTTTACAGATAAGAAATAGTATATTATGACAATAGTAGAACAATCTGACAGTAAAAAGTCTATCTCAGCAATTATCATAACACAGATATTAATTATAATAAATAGTCCTTTGTAAACGTTGATATGGATCTGGTGAGCATCTGTTCTTCTTAAATTACCTTAGACTGCATTCAGGTGGACTTCTGATGGGAGATGTTTCTATGCAGTATGCTTTTAAAAGTGTCTTAGACTGCATTCAGGTGGACTTCTGATGGGAGATGTTTCTATGCAGTATGCTTTTAAAAGTGTCTATAAGACAGAACAAGGAGATATTTCAGGGGGAGGGTACATTGGAGCAGTAAAATGGATCAGTGAACACAGAGCATTTCTGGTTTACAGATAAGAAATAGTATATTATGACAATAGTAGAACAATCTGACAGTAAAAAGTCTATCTCAGCAATTATCATAACACAGATATTAATTATAATAAATAGTCCTTTGTAAACGTTGATATGGATCTGGTGAGCATCTGTTCTTCTTAAATTACCTTAGACTGCATTCAGGTGGACTTCTGATGGGAGATGTTTCTATGCAGTATGCTTTTAAAAGTGTCTTAGACTGCATTCAGGTGGACTTCTGATGGGAGATGTTTCTATGCAGTATGCTTTTAAAAGTGTCTATAAGACAGAACAAGGAGATATTTCAGGGGGAGGGTACATTGGAGCAGTAAAATGGATCAGTGAACACAGAGCATTTCTGGTTTACAGATAAGAAATAGTATATTATGACAATAGTAGAACAATCTGACAGTAAAAAGTCTATCTCAGCAATTATCATAACACAGATATTAATTATAATAAATAGTCCTTTGTAAACGTTGATATGGATCTGGTGAGCATCTGTTCTTCTTAAATTACCTTAGACTGCATTCAGGTGGACTTCTGATGGGAGATGTTTCTATGCAGTATGCTTTTAAAAGTGTCTTAGACTGCATTCAGGTGGACTTCTGATGGGAGATGTTTCTATGCAGTATGCTTTTAAAAGTGTCTATAAGACAGAACAAGGAGATATTTCAGGGGGAGGGTACATTGGAGCAGTAAAATGGATCAGTGAACACAGAGCATTTCTGGTTTACAGATAAGAAATAGTATATTATGACAATAGTAGAACAATCTGACAGTAAAAAGTCTATCTCAGCAATTATCATAACACAGATATTAATTATAATAAATAGTCCTTTGTAAACGTTGATATGGATCTGGTGAGCATCTGTTCTTCTGAAATTACCTTAGACTGCATTCAGGTGGACTTCTGATGGGAGATGTTTCTATGCAGTATGCTTTTAAAAGTGTCTTAGACTGCATTCAGGTGGACTTCTGATGGGAGATGTTTCTATGCAGTATGCTTTTAAAAGTGTCTATAAGACAGAACAAGGAGATATTTCAGGGGGAGGGTACATTGGAGCAGTAAAATGGATCAGTGAACACAGAGCATTTCTGGTTTACAGATAAGAAATAGTATATTATGACAATAGTAGAACAATCTGACAGTAAAAAGTCTATCTCAGCAATTATCATAACACAGATATTAATTATAATAAATAGTCCTTTGTAAACGTTGATATGGATCTGGTGAGCATCTGTTCTTCTGAAATTACCTTAGACTGCATTCAGGTGGACTTCTGATGGGAGATGTTTCTATGCAGTATGCTTTTAAAAGTGTCTTAGACTGCATTCAGGTGGACTTCTGATGGGAGATGTTTCTATGCAGTATGCTTTTAAAAGTGTCTATAAGACAGAACAAGGAGATATTTCAGGGGGAGGGTACATTGGAGCAGTAAAATGGATCAGTGAACACAGAGCATTTCTGGTTTACAGATAAGAAATAGTATATTATGACAATAGTAGAACAATCTGACAGTAAAAAGTCTATCTCAGCAATTATCATAACACAGATATTAATTATAATAAATAGTCCTTTGTAAACGTTGATATGGATCTGGTGAGCATCTGTTCTTCTGAAATTACCTTAGACTGCATTCAGGTGGACTTCTGATGGGAGATGTTTCTATGCAGTATGCTTTTAAAAGTGTCTTAGACTGCATTCAGGTGGACTTCTGATGGGAGATGTTTCTATGCAGTATGCTTTTAAAAGTGTCTATAAGACAGAACAAGGAGATATTTCAGGGGGAGGGTACATTGGAGCAGTAAAATGGATCAGTGAACACAGAGCATTTCTGGTTTACAGATAAGAAATAGTATATTATGACAATAGTAGAACAATCTGACAGTAAAAAGTCTATCTCAGCAATTATCATAACACAGATATTAATTATAATAAATAGTCCTTTGTAAACGTTGATATGGATCTGGTGAGCATCTGTTCTTCTTAAATTACCTTAGACTGCATTCAGGTGGACTTCTGATGGGAGATGTTTCTATGCAGTATGCTTTTAAAAGTGTCTTAGACTGCATTCAGGTGGACTTCTGATGGGAGATGTTTCTATGCAGTATGCTTTTAAAAGTGTCTATAAGACAGAACAAGGAGATATTTCAGGGGGAGGGTACATTGGAGCAGTAAAATGGATCAGTGAACACAGAGCATTTCTGGTTTACAGATAAGAAATAGTATATTATGACAATAGTAGAACAATCTGACAGTAAAAAGTCTATCTCAGCAATTATCATAACACAGATATTAATTATAATAAATAGTCCTTTGTAAACGTTGATATGGATCTGGTGAGCATCTGTTCTTCTGAAATTACCTTAGACTGCATTCAGGTGGACTTCTGATGGGAGATGTTTCTATGCAGTATGCTTTTAAAAGTGTCTTAGACTGCATTCAGGTGGACTTCTGATGGGAGATGTTTCTATGCAGTATGCTTTTAAAAGTGTCTATAAGACAGAACAAGGAGATATTTCAGGGGGAGGGTACATTGGAGCAGTAAAATGGATCAGTGAACACAGAGCATTTCTGGTTTACAGATAAGAAATAGTATATTATGACAATAGTAGAACAATCTGACAGTAAAAAGTCTATCTCAGCAATTATCATAACACAGATATTAATTATAATAAATAGTCCTTTGTAAACGTTGATATGGATCTGGTGAGCATCTGTTCTTCTGAAATTACCTTAGACTGCATTCAGGTGGACTTCTGATGGGAGATGTTTCTATGCAGTATGCTTTTAAAAGTGTCTTAGACTGCATTCAGGTGGACTTCTAATGGGAGATGTTTCTATGCAGTATGCTTTTAAAAGTGTCTTAGACTGCATTCAGGTGGACTTCTGATGGGAGATGTTTCTATGCAGTATGCTTTTAAAAGTGTCTTAGACTGCATTCAGGTGGACTTCTGATGGGAGATGTTTCTATGCAGTATGCTTTTAAAAGTGTCTATAAGACAGAACAAGGAGATATTTCAGGGGGAGGGTACATTGGAGCAGTAAAATGGATCAGTGAACACAGAGCATTTCTGGTTTACAGATAAGAAATAGTATATTATGACAATAGTAGAACAATCTGACAGTAAAAAGTCTATCTCAGCAATTATCATAACACAGATATTAATTATAATAAATAGTCCTTTGTAAACGTTGATATGGATCTGGTGAGCATCTGTTCTTCTGAAATTACCTTAGACTGCATTCAGGTGGACTTCTGATGGGAGATGTTTCTATGCAGTATGCTTTTAAAAGTGTCTTAGACTGCATTCAGGTGGACTTCTGATGGGAGATGTTTCTATGGAGTATGCTTTTAAAAGTGTCTTAGACTGCATTCAGGTGGACTTCTGATGGGAGATGTTTCTATGCAGTATGCTTTTAAAAGTGTCTTAGACTGCATTCAGGTGGACTTCTGATGGGAGATGTTTCTATGCAGTATGCTTTTAAAAGTGTCTATAAGACAGAACAAGGAGATATTTCAGGGGGAGGGTACATTGGAGCAGTAAAATGGATCAGTGAACACAGAGCATTTCTGGTTTACAGATAAGAAATAGTATATTATGACAATAGTAGAACAATCTGACAGTAAAAAGTCTATCTCAGCAATTATCATAACACAGATATTAATTATAATAAATAGTCCTTTGTAAACGTTGATATGGATCTGGTGAGCATCTGTTCTTCTTAAATTTCCTTAGACTGCATTCAGGTGGACTTCTGATGGGAGATGTTTCTATGCAGTATGCTTTTAAAAGTGTCTTAGACTGCATTCAGGTGGACTTCTGATGGGAGATGTTTCTATGCAGTATGCTTTTAAAAGTGTCTATAAGACAGAACAAGGAGATATTTCAGGGGGAGGGTACATTGGAGCAGTAAAATGGATCAGTGAACACAGAGCATTTCTGGTTTACAGATAAGAAATAGTATATTATGACAATAGTAGAACAATCTGACAGTAAAAAGTCTATCTCAGCAATTATCATAACACAGATATTAATTATAATAAATAGTCCTTTGTAAACGTTGATATGGATCTGGTGAGCATCTGTTCTTCTTAAATTACCTTAGACTGCATTCAGGTGGACTTCTGATGGGAGATGTTTCTATGCAGTATGCTTTTAAAAGTGTCTTAGACTGCATTCAGGTGGACTTCTGATGGGAGATGTTTCTATGCAGTATGCTTTTAAAAGTGTCTATAAGACAGAACAAGGAGATATTTCAGGGGGAGGGTACATTGGAGCAGTAAAATGGATCAGTGAACACAGAGCATTTCTGGTTTACAGATAAGAAATAGTATATTATGACAATAGTAGAACAATCTGACAGTAAAAAGTCTATCTCAGCAATTATCATAACACAGATATTAATTATAATAAATAGTCCTTTGTAAACGTTGATATGGATCTGGTGAGCATCTGTTCTTCTGAAATTACCTTAGACTGCATTCAGGTGGACTTCTGATGGGAGATGTTTCTATGCAGTATGCTTTTAAAAGTGTCTTAGACTGCATTCAGGTGGACTTCTGATGGGAGATGTTTCTATGCAGTATGCTTTTAAAAGTGTCTATAAGACAGAACAAGGAGATATTTCAGGGGGAGGGTACATTGGAGCAGTAAAATGGATCAGTGAACACAGAGCATTTCTGGTTTACAGATAAGAAATAGTATATTATGACAATAGTAGAACAATCTGACAGTAAAAAGTCTATCTCAGCAATTATCATAACACAGATATTAATTATAATAAATAGTCCTTTGTAAACGTTGATATGGATCTGGTGAGCATCTGTTCTTCTGAAATTACCTTAGACTGCATTCAGGTGGACTTCTGATGGGAGATGTTTCTATGCAGTATGCTTTTAAAAGTGTCTTAGACTGCATTCAGGTGGACTTCTGATGGGAGATGTTTCTATGGAGTATGCTTTTAAAAGTGTCTTAGACTGCATTCAGGTGGACTTCTGATGGGAGATGTTTCTATGCAGTATGCTTTTAAAAGTGTCTTAGACTGCATTCAGGTGGACTTCTAATGGGAGATGTTTCTATGCAGTATGCTTTTAAAAGTGTCTTAGACTGCATTCAGGTGGACTTCTGATGGGAGATGTTTCTATGCAGTATGCTTTTAAAAGTGTCTTAGACTGCTTTCAGGTGGACTTCTGATGGGAGATGTTTCTATGCAGTATGCTTTTAAAAGTGTCTATAAGACAGAACAAGGAGATATTTCAGGGGGAGGGTACATTGGAGCAGTAAAATGGATCAGTGAACACAGAGCATTTCTGGTTTACAGATAAGAAATAGTATATTATGACAATAGTAGAACAATCTGACAGTAAAAAGTCTATCTCAGCAATTATCATAACACAGATATTAATTATAATAAATAGTCCTTTGTAAACGTTGATATGGATCTGGTGAGCATCTGTTCTTCTGAAATTACCTTAGACTGCATTCAGGTGGACTTCTGATGGGAGATGTTTCTATGCAGTATGCTTTTAAAAGTGTCTTAGACTGCATTCAGGTGGACTTCTGATGGGAGATGTTTCTATGGAGTATGCTTTTAAAAGTGTCTTAGACTGCATTCAGGTGGACTTCTGATGGGAGATGTTTCTATGCAGTATGCTTTTAAAAGTGTCTTAGACTGCATTCAGGTGGACTTCTGATGGGAGATGTTTCTATGCAGTATGCTTTTAAAAGTGTCTTAGACTGCATTCAGGTGGACTTCTGATGGGAGATGTTTCTATGCAGTATGCTTTTAAAAGTGTCTTAGACTGCATTCAGGTGGACTTCTGATGGGAGATGTTTCTATGCAGTATGCTTTTAAAAGTGTCTATAAGACAGAACAAGGAGATATTTCAGGGGGAGGGTACATTGGAGCAGTAAAATGGATCAGTGAACACAGAGCATTTCTGGTTTACAGATAAGAAATAGTATATTATGACAATAGTAGAACAATCTGACAGTAAAAAGTCTATCTCAGCAATTATCATAACACAGATATTAATTATAATAAATAGTCCTTTGTAAACGTTGATATGGATCTGGTGAGCATCTGTTCTTCTGAAATTACCTTAGACTGCATTCAGGTGGACTTCTGATGGGAGATGTTTCTATGCAGTATGCTTTTAAAAGTGTCTTAGACTGCATTCAGGTGGACTTCTGATGGGAGATGTTTCTATGCAGTATGCTTTTAAAAGTGTCTATAAGACAGAACAAGGAGATATTTCAGGGGGAGGGTACATTGGAGCAGTAAAATGGATCAGTGAACACAGAGCATTTCTGGTTTACAGATAAGAAATAGTATATTATGACAATAGTAGAACAATCTGACAGTAAAAAGTCTATCTCAGCAATTATCATAACACAGATATTAATTATAATAAATAGTCCTTTGTAAACGTTGATATGGATCTGGTGAGCATCTGTTCTTCTGAAATTACCTTAGACTGCATTCAGGTGGACTTCTGATGGGAGATGTTTCTATGCAGTATGCTTTTAAAAGTGTCTTAGACTGCATTCAGGTGGACTTCTGATGGGAGATGTTTCTATGCAGTATGCTTTTAAAAGTGTCTATAAGACAGAACAAGGAGATATTTCAGGGGGAGGGTACATTGGAGCAGTAAAATGGATCAGTGAACACAGAGCATTTCTGGTTTACAGATAAGAAATAGTATATTATGACAATAGTAGAACAATCTGACAGTAAAAAGTCTATCTCAGCAATTATCATAACACAGATATTAATTATAATAAATAGTCCTTTGTAAACGTTGATATGGATCTGGTGAGCATCTGTTCTTCTGAAATTACCTTAGACTGCATTCAGGTGGACTTCTGATGGGAGATGTTTCTATGCAGTATGCTTTTAAAAGTGTCTTAGACTGCATTCAGGTGGACTTCTGATGGGAGATGTTTCTATGCAGTATGCTTTTAAAAGTGTCTTAGACTGCATTCAGGTGGACTTCTGATGGGAGATGTTTCTATGCAGTATGCTTTTAAAAGTGTCTATAAGACAGAACAAGGAGATATTTCAGGGGGAGGGTACATTGGAGCAGTAAAATGGATCAGTGAACACAGAGCATTTCTGGTTTACAGATAAGAAATAGTATATTATGACAATAGTAGAACAATCTGACAGTAAAAAGTCTATCTCAGCAATTATCATAACACAGATATTAATTATAATAAATAGTCCTTTGTAAACGTTGATATGGATCTGGTGAGCATCTGTTCTTCTGAAATTACCTTAGACTGCATTCAGGTGGACTTCTGATGGGAGATGTTTCTATGCAGTATGCTTTTAAAAGTGTCTTAGACTGCATTCAGGTGGACTTCTGATGGGAGATGTTTCTATGCAGTATGCTTTTAAAAGTGTCTATAAGACAGAACAAGGAGATATTTCAGGGGGAGGGTACATTGGAGCAGTAAAATGGATCAGTGAACACAGAGCATTTCTGGTTTACAGATAAGAAATAGTATATTATGACAATAGTAGAACAATCTGACAGTAAAAAGTCTATCTCAGCAATTATCATAACACAGATATTAATTATAATAAATAGTCCTTTGTAAACGTTGATATGGATCTGGTGAGCATCTGTTCTTCTGAAATTACCTTAGACTGCATTCAGGTGGACTTCTGATGGGAGATGTTTCTATGCAGTATGCTTTTAAAAGTGTCTTAGACTGCATTCAGGTGGACTTCTGATGGGAGATGTTTCTATGCAGTATGCTTTTAAAAGTGTCTTAGACTGCATTCAGGTGGACTTCTGATGGGAGATGTTTCTATGCAGTATGCTTTTAAAAGTGTCTATAAGACAGAACAAGGAGATATTTCAGGGGGAGGGTACATTGGAGCAGTAAAATGGATCAGTGAACACAGAGCATTTCTGGTTTACAGATAAGAAATAGTATATTATGACAATAGTAGAACAATCTGACAGTAAAAAGTCTATCTCAGCAATTATCATAACACAGATATTAATTATAATAAATAGTCCTTTGTAAACGTTGATATGGATCTGGTGAGCATCTGTTCTTCTGAAATTACCTTAGACTGCATTCAGGTGGACTTCTGATGGGAGATGTTTCTATGCAGTATGCTTTTAAAAGTGTCTATAAGACAGAACAAGGAGATATGTCAGGGGGAGGGTACATTGGAGCAGTAAAATGGATCAGTGAACACAGAGCATTTCTGGTTTACAGATAAGAAATAGTATATTATGACAATAGTAGAACAATCTGACAGTAAAAAGTCTATCTCAGCAATTATCATAACACAGATATTAATTATAATAAATAGTCCTTTGTAAACGTTGATATGGATCTGGTGAGCATCTGTTCTTCTGAAATTACCTTAGACTGCATTCAGGTGGACTTCTGATGGGAGATGTTTCTTTGCAGTATGCTTTTAAAAGTGTCTTAGACTGCATTCAGGTGGACTTCTGATGGGAGATGTTTCTATGCAGTATGCTTTTAAAAGTGTCTTAGACTGCATTCAGGTGGACTTCTGATGGGAGATGTTTCTATGCAGTATGCTTTTAAAAGTGTCTATAAGACAGAACAAGGAGATATTTCAGGGGGAGGGTACATTGGAGCAGTAAAATGGATCAGTGAACACAGAGCATTTCTGGTTTACAGATAAGAAATAGTGTATTATGACAATAGTAGAACAATCTGACAGTAAAAAGTCTATCTCAGCAATTATCATAACACAGATATTAATTATAATAAATAGTCCTTTGTAAACGTTGATATGGATCTGGTGAGCATCTGTTCTTCTGAAATTACCTTAGACTGCATTCAGGTGGACTTCTGATGGGAGATGTTTCTATGCAGTATGCTTTTAAAAGTGTCTTAGACTGCATTCAGGTGGACTTCTGATGGGAGATGTTTCTATGCAGTATGCTTTTAAAAGTGTCTTAGACTGCATTCAGGTGGACTTCTGATGGGAGATGTTTCTATGCAGTATGCTTTTAAAAGTGTCTATAAGACAGAACAAGGAGATATTTCAGGGGGAGGGTACATTGGAGCAGTAAAATGGATCAGTGAACACAGAGCATTTCTGGTTTACAGATAAGAAATAGTATATTATGACAATAGTAGAACAATCTGACAGTAAAAAGTCTATCTCAGCAATTATCATAACACAGATATTAATTATAATAAATAGTCCTTTGTAAACGTTGATATGGATCTGGTGAGCATCTGTTCTTCTGAAATTACCTTAGACTGCATTCAGGTGGACTTCTGATGGGAGATGTTTCTATGCAGTATGCTTTTAAAAGTGTCTATAAGACAGAACAAGGAGATATTTCAGGGGGAGGGTACATTGGAGCAGTAAAATGGATCAGTGAACACAGAGCATTTCTGGTTTACAGATAAGAAATAGTATATTATGACAATAGTAGAACAATCTGACAGTAAAAAGTCTATCTCAGCAATTATCATAACACAGATATTAATTATAATAAATAGTCCTTTGTAAACGTTGATATGGATCTGGTGAGCATCTGTTCTTCTGAAATTACCTTAGACTGCATTCAGGTGGACTTCTGATGGGAGATGTTTCTATGCAGTATGCTTTTAAAAGTGTCTTAGACTGCATTCAGGTGGACTTCTGATGGGAGATGTTTCTATGCAGTATGCTTTTAAAAGTGTCTATAAGACAGAACAAGGAGATATTTCAGGGGGAGGGTACATTGGAGCAGTAAAATGGATCAGTGAACACAGAGCATTTCTGGTTTACAGATAAGAAATAGTATATTATGACAATAGTAGAACAATCTGACAGTAAAAAGTCTATCTCAGCAATTATCATAACACAGATATTAATTATAATAAATAGTCCTTTGTAAACGTTGATATGGATCTGGTGAGCATCTGTTCTTCTGAAATTACCTTAGACTGCATTCAGGTGGACTTCTGATGGGAGATGTTTCTATGCAGTATGCTTTTAAAAGTGTCTATAAGACAGAACAAGGAGATATTTCAGGGGGAGGGTACATTGGAGCAGTAAAATGGATCAGTGAACACAGAGCATTTCTGGTTTACAGATAAGAAATAGTATATTATGACAATAGTAGAACAATCTGACAGTAAAAAGTCTATCTCAGCAATTATCATAACACAGATATTAATTATAATAAATAGTCCTTTGTAAACGTTGATATGGATCTGGTGAGCATCTGTTCTTCTGAAATTACCTTAGACTGCATTCAGGTGGACTTCTGATGGGAGATGTTTCTATGCAGTATGCTTTTAAAAGTATCTTAGACTGCATTCAGGTGGACTTCTGATGGGAGATGTTTCTATGCAGTATGCTTTTAAAAGTGTCTATAAGACAGAACAAGGAGATATTTCAGGGGGAGGGTACATTGGAGCAGTAAAATGGATCAGTGAACACAGAGCATTTCTGGTTTACAGATAAGAAATAGTATATTATGACAATAGTAGAACAATCTGACAGTAAAAAGTCTATCTCAGCAATTATCATAACACAGATATTAATTATAATAAATAGTCCTTTGTAAACGTTGATATGGATCTGGTGAGCATCTGTTCTTCTGAAATTACCTTAGACTGCATTCAGGTGGACTTCTGATGGGAGATGTTTCTATGCAGTATGCTTTTAAAAGTGTCTTAGACTGCATTCAGGTGGACTTCTGATGGGAGATGTTTCTATGCAGTATGCTTTTAAAAGTGTCTATAAGACAGAACAAGGAGATATTTCAGGGGGAGGGTACATTGGAGCAGTAAAATGGATCAGTGAACACAGAGCATTTCTGGTTTACAGATAAGAAATAGTATATTATGACAATAGTAGAACAATCTGACAGTAAAAAGTCTATCTCAGCAATTATCATAACACAGATATTAATTATAATAAATAGTCCTTTGTAAACGTTGATATGGATCTGGTGAGCATCTGTTCTTCTGAAATTACCTTAGACTGCATTCAGGTGGACTTCTGATGGGAGATGTTTCTATGCAGTATGCTTTTAAAAGTGTCTATAAGACAGAACAAGGAGATATTTCAGGGGGAGGGTACATTGGAGCAGTAAAATGGATCAGTGAACACAGAGCATTTCTGGTTTACAGATAAGAAATAGTATATTATGACAATAGTAGAACAATCTGACAGTAAAAAGTCTATCTCAGCAATTATCATAACACAGATATTAATTATAATAAATAGTCCTTTGTAAACGTTGATATGGATCTGGTGAGCATCTGTTCTTCTGAAATTACCTTAGACTGCATTCAGGTGGACTTCTGATGGGAGATGTTTCTATGCAGTATGCTTTTAAAAGTGTCTTAGACTGCATTCAGGTGGACTTCTGATGGGAGATGTTTCTATGCAGTATGCTTTTAAAAGTGTCTATAAGACAGAACAAGGAGATATTTCAGGGGGAGGGTACATTGGAGCAGTAAAATGGATCAGTGAACACAGAGCATTTCTGGTTTACAGATAAGAAATAGTATATTATGACAATAGTAGAACAATCTGACAGTAAAAAGTCTATCTCAGCAATTATCATAACACAGATATTAATTATAATAAATAGTCCTTTGTAAACGTTGATATGGATCTGGTGAGCATCTGTTCTTCTGAAATTACCTTAGACTGCATTCAGGTGGACTTCTGATGGGAGATGTTTCTATGCAGTATGCTTTTAAAAGTGTCTTAGACTGCATTCAGGTGGACTTCTGATGGGAGATGTTTCTATGCAGTATGCTTTTAAAAGTGTCTATAAGACAGAACAAGGAGATATTTCAGGGGGAGGGTACATTGGAGCAGTAAAATGGATCAGTGAACACAGAGCATTTCTGGTTTACAGATAAGAAATAGTATATTATGACAATAGTAGAACAATCTGACAGTAAAAAGTCTATCTCAGCAATTATCATAACACAGATATTAATTATAATAAATAGTCCTTTGTAAACGTTGATATGGATCTGGTGAGCATCTGTTCTTCTGAAATTACCTTAGACTGCATTCAGGTGGACTTCTGATGGGAGATGTTTCTATGCAGTATGCTTTTAAAAGTGTCTATAAGACAGAACAAGGAGATATTTCAGGGGGAGGGTACATTGGAGCAGTAAAATGGATCAGTGAACACAGAGCATTTCTGGTTTACAGATAAGAAATAGTATATTATGACAATAGTAGAACAATCTGACAGTAAAAAGTCTATCTCAGCAATTATCATAACACAGATATTAATTATAATAAATAGTCCTTTGTAAACGTTGATATGGATCTGGTGAGCATCTGTTCTTCTGAAATTACCTTAGACTGCATTCAGGTGGACTTCTGATGGGAGATGTTTCTATGCAGTATGCTTTTAAAAGTGTCTTAGACTGCATTCAGGTGGACTTCTGATGGGAGATGTTTCTATGCAGTATGCTTTTAAAAGTGTCTATAAGACAGAACAAGGAGATATTTCAGGGGGAGGGTACATTGGAGCAGTAAAATGGATCAGTGAACACAGAGCATTTCTGGTTTACAGATAAGAAATAGTATATTATGACAATAGTAGAACAATCTGACAGTAAAAAGTCTATCTCAGCAATTATCATAACACAGATATTAATTATAATAAATAGTCCTTTGTAAACGTTGATATGGATCTGGTGAGCATCTGTTCTTCTGAAATTACCTTAGACTGCATTCAGGTGGACTTCTGATGGGAGATGTTTCTATGCAGTATGCTTTTAAAAGTGTCTTAGACTGCATTCAGGTGGACTTCTGATGGGAGATGTTTCTATGCAGTATGCTTTTAAAAGTGTCTATAAGACAGAACAAGGAGATATTTCAGGGGGAGGGTACATTGGAGCAGTAAAATGGATCAGTGAACACAGAGCATTTCTGGTTTACAGATAAGAAATAGTATATTATGACAATAGTAGAACAATCTGACAGTAAAAAGTCTATCTCAGCAATTATCATAACACAGATATTAATTATAATAAATAGTCCTTTGTAAACGTTGATATGGATCTGGTGAGCATCTGTTCTTCTGAAATTACCTTAGACTGCATTCAGGTGGACTTCTGATGGGATATGTTTCTATGCAGTATGCTTTTAAAAGTGTCTTAGACTGCATTCAGGTGGACTTCTGATGGGAGATGTTTCTATGCAGTATGCTTTTAAAAGTGTCTATAAGACAGAGCAAGGAGATATTTCAGGGGGAGGGTACATTGGAGCAGTAAAATGGATCAGTGAACACAGAGCATTTCTGGTTTACAGATAAGAAATAGTATATTATGACAATAGTAGAACAATCTGACAGTAAAAAGTCTATCTCAGCAATTATCATAACACAGATATTAATTATAATAAATAGTCCTTTGTAAACGTTGATATGGATCTGGTGAGCATCTGTTCTTCTGAAATTACCTTAGACTGCATTCAGGTGGACTTCTGATGGGAGATGTTTCTATGCAGTATGCTTTTAAAAGTGTCTTAGACTGCATTCAGGTGGACTTCTGATGGGAGATGTTTCTATGCAGTATGCTTTTAAAAGTGTCTATAAGACAGAACAAGGAGATATTTCAGGGGGAGGGTACATTGGAGCAGTAAAATGGATCAGTGAACACAGAGCATTTCTGGTTTACAGATAAGAAATAGTATATTATGACAATAGTAGAACAATCTGACAGTAAAAAGTCTATCTCAGCAATTATCATAACACAGATATTAATTATAATAAATAGTCCTTTGTAAACGTTGATATGGATCTGGTGAGCATCTGTTCTTCTGAAATTACCTTAGACTGCATTCAGGTGGACTTCTGATGGGAGATGTTTCTTTGCAGTATGCTTTTAAAAGTGTCTTAGACTGCATTCAGGTGGACTTCTGATGGGAGATGTTTCTATGCAGTATGCTTTTAAAAGTGTCTTAGACTGCATTCAGGTGGACTTCTGATGGGAGATGTTTCTATGCAGTATGCTTTTAAAAGTGTCTATAAGACAGAACAAGGAGATATTTCAGGGGGAGGGTACATTGGAGCAGTAAAATGGATCAGTGAACACAGAGCATTTCTGGTTTACAGATAAGAAATAGTATATTATGACAATAGTAGAACAATCTGACAGTAAAAAGTCAATCTCAGCAATTATCATAACACAGATATTAATTATAATAAATAGTCCTTTGTAAACGTTGATATGGATCTGGTGAGCATCTGTTCTTCTGAAATTACCTTAGACTGCATTCAGGTGGACTTCTGATGGGAGATGTTTCTATGCAGTATGCTTTTAAAAGTGTCTTAGACTGCATTCAGGTGGACTTCTGATGGGAGATGTTTCTATGCAGTATGCTTTTAAAAGTGTCTTAGACTGCTTTCAGGTGGACTTCTGATGGGAGATGTTTCTATGCAGTATGCTTTTAAAAGTGTCTTAGACTGCATTCAGGTGGACTTCTGATGGGAGATGTTTCTATGCAGTATGCTTTTAAAAGTGTCTTAGACTGCATTCAGGTGGACTTCTGATGGGAGATGTTTCTATGCAGTATGCTTTTAAAAGTGTCTTAGACTGCTTTCAGGTGGACTTCTGATGGGAGATGTTTCTTTGCAGTATGCTTTTAAAAGTGTCTTAGACTGCATTCAGGTGGACTTCTGATGGGAGATGTTTCTATGCAGTATGCTTTTAAAAGTGTCTATAAGACAGAACAAGGAGATATTTCAGGGGGAGGGTACATTGGAGCAGTAAAATGGATCAGTGAACACAGAGCATTTCTGGTTTACAGATAAGAAATAGTATATTATGACAATAGTAGAACAATCTGACAGTAAAAAGTCTATCTCAGCAATTATCATAACACAGATATTAATTATAATAAATAGTCCTTTGTAAACGTTGATATGGATCTGGTGAGCATCTGTTCTTCTGAAATTACCTTAGACTGCATTCAGGTGGACTTCTGATGGGAGATGTTTCTATGCAGTATGCTTTTAAAAGTGTCTTAGACTGCATTCAGGTGGACTTCTGATGGGAGATGTTTCTATGCAGTATGCTTTTAAAAGTGTCTATAAGACAGAACAAGGAGATATTTCAGGGGGAGGGTACATTGGAGCAGTAAAATGGATCAGTGAACACAGAGCATTTCTGGTTTACAGATAAGAAATAGTATATTATGACAATAGTAGAACAATCTGACAGTAAAAAGTCTATCTCAGCAATTATCATAACACAGATATTAATTATAATAAATAGTCCTTTGTAAACGTTGATATGGATCTGGTGAGCATCTGTTCTTCTGAAATTACCTTAGACTGCATTCAGGTGGACTTCTGATGGGAGATGTTTCTATGCAGTATGCTTTTAAAAGTGTCTTAGACTGCATTCAGGTGGACTTCTGATGGGAGATGTTTCTATGCAGTATGCTTTTAAAAGTGTCTATAAGACAGAGCAAGGAGATATTTCAGGGGGAGGGTACATTGGAGCAGTAAAATGGATCAGTGAACACAGAGCATTTCTGGTTTACAGATAAGAAATAGTATATTATGACAATAGTAGAACAATCTGACAGTAAAAAGTCAATCTCAGCAATTATCATAACACAGATATTAATTATAATAAATAGTCCTTTGTAAACGTTGATATGGATCTGGTGAGCATCTGTTCTTCTGAAATTACCTTAGACTGCATTCAGGTGGACTTCTGATGGGAGATGTTTCTATGCAGTATGCTTTTAAAAGTGTCTATAAGACAGAACAAGGAGATATTTCAGGGGGAGGGTACATTGGAGCAGTAAAATGGATCAGTGAACACAGAGCATTTCTGGTTTACAGATAAGAAATAGTATATTATGACAATAGTAGAACAATCTGACAGTAAAAAGTCTATCTCAGCAATTATCATAACACAGATATTAATTATAATAAATAGTCCTTTGTAAACGTTGATATGGATCTGGTGAGCATCTGTTCTTCTGAAATTACCTTAGACTGCATTCAGGTGGACTTCTGATGGGAGATGTTTCTATGCAGTATGCTTTTAAAAGTGTCTTAGACTGCATTCAGGTGGACTTCTGATGGGAGATGTTTCTATGCAGTATGCTTTTAAAAGTGTCTTAGACTGCATTCAGGTGGACTTCTGATGGGAGATGTTTCTATGCAGTATGCTTTTAAAAGTGTCTTAGACTGCATTCAGGTGGACTTCTGATGGGAGATGTTTCTATGCAGTATGCTTTTAAAAGTGTCTTAGACTGCATTCAGGTGGACTTCTGATGGGAGATGTTTCTATGCAGTATGCTCATTGCGAAGCATGAAAGTGGCAGGTGGGCCGAGGCCTGCAATGAACTGCGCTCATCACAAGGCCCGTAAAGTAGACATGGGGGAGAGGCTCGCAATGAGTGCCGAAGGTGCTTGTTGCAAGGCCCGCAAGTTAGAGGGGAGTGAGACTCGCATTGTGTGACAAACTGCATTGCTAGGCTTAAAATGTTATTGCCGTCATTAATGTCTTATGTCAATAGATTACCACAAAACAGACTATTGAGCTCTGTAATTTAACAACTACTAAAGTACTAAACAGAACATTAAATTGAAACAAAACACAGACTTACTGATTGATTTATTATAAGTGAATTTTCCCAGGTGTATATATTATTGGCACTATATCTGACAAGATACCAAATTTCAAATTTGAACACTTAATTTTCTAATCAGTATTACTAAAAGTTATATTTTATTTAAATTTATGTCTGGTGATAATTCATTTTGAATGGAGACTGCTGGTTATTCAAGTTTGAAATAGTACCAGCAGCAATTTCCTGACAATAGGGTACTTATTAGAATATGGTGGACTTACCCGTGCTTTCACATATATACATTTATTGAGTATGGGCCATATCCAATTGGGTGGATTTGAGATCCGGAAGCCCGTAAGTGAGCTCACAAGCTATTTTGCTAATCAATTGGCGTCTTTTTGCGGGCTCGGGATGGCTTACGAGTTACGGCCTTGGAAAAATGGTGCAGATCAAACTCGTAACTCACAGCCAGAAGCCTTTGATCTGTCACTTTCGCAAGGCTAAAATTGCAAATCGTTATTCAATTGCTACGATCGCTCAACCCGCAAATGTTATACAGCAAATAAAGGAGAAATCCTATGAGCGCTAGAGAGGACCGGCAAGGTGGTTGAACACCCATTCGTAGCACTGTAAATGCATAAAAAAAAAAAAATACTGCACTATAAATAACGGGGAAAGCGATGATAGACATTATAATTAATTGCACAGCAGTCTCAAACTCGCAAACCGGAAGGAAATAAAATTATTTTTTATGTGTCATTTTGGGGTTAAATCGATCTCAGGTATCAATGAGTTAATACATATTAGGCCACCTATATGGACTAGAACAGTATTGGCATTTATTTTCATAATTCTTTATTTTGCATGTTTTGCGAGTCTGATCACATATCTGACCCCCGAACCTAATTGATTGACATGTTCGCTCCATGTTTTACTGCCGTAATAAGGACAGTCTCATTTTTTATTTGTCGTTTCTAAATGGGCGGTTACGGGCTTGCCGAATTGATCAGGTTCCAACCCAGAACTGCTCCGACCCAGTGCATGGTTTACGATTTTGGCCTGGGGCCAGTAACTTGCGCCCTTCAGAAATTGAATAGCATCGCAATCGGAGACCAACATTTGGCTGTCTGCGATCAATTTACGGGCTTTAAATTGAATATGGCCCTAAAGTCAGAACACAAGGTCTGTAGAGTCAACACACAATCTCTACTCTCAATCTTACTCCAGTATTAACACTTCCAGTTAACAATTTGAGTTTAAAAGTGGTAGAATTTATTTTGACCCAATGGATTGTGGTCCTAACTGTCAATTTGGAAGACATTAGCTGATTTTCTTTTTTCTGTCTGAATGCTTTTTCAGTACATTGTCTCATAGACTTGGGTTTAAACCTCCTGAAAACGGGCCTCATGGTAAAAGCACTTACAAGTGCCTAACTAATGAGCAAACCCTACTTAGCTATGTTAATTTTCCCTCCCCTAAAATACTGCGAGCAAACTGCTCCGGGTCACTGCTCCAAGTGAACTTCATGACACAGCCAAAAAGCAAGGCAAAAGTCTCTGTTGATAGTTGCCCTGACAATAAATTACGAGTTACTCCCTGACACTCTGACACCCAAACTCTATGCTAATTTCCCTCACCTGCAAACTAGAGCACTCCCCTAACCGCCAAAGACTGAACAAAGACTTACAGGTACCAAAGAGCACTCATAAAGGTTTGAGAAGCCTTTGCTGTGTGCCGCAGCAGTCCCTAAAGAGAATACTGTCTCTAAACAACTGCCCCGGCCACTAAATCACCACATCCAGCACCTACCATAAACCCCCATGCTGCAAGGGGTCCTGATCGGGTCCCCCTGCCACCTATTAACCCCCTATAAGCCCATGGGGGCTACTTGGCACCTGAATGAACCCCCCCCCCCATGCTGCTGCGTGCTGATCGGGATCCTTGCAGAGCCACAACTATTAACCCCCACAGCACAAAAAATTACCCCCCCCCACCCATGCTGCAGGCTCCTGATCAGGACCCCTAAAGTGCTCCAACTATTAACCCTTTCCGCTGTGGTTCGGATTCCTATACAGCAGTGGTTCTCAACTTGTGGGTCGGGACCTCCTCGGGGGTCGAATGACAATTTGTCAGGGGTCACCTAAAACTATCCAAAACATTTTTTTCTCTATTCTAATCTGTAAAACTTGTAATTGTACAATTTTTTTCCACAGGTAGTTAGTACTTTCTTACTATAATTGTCATTCGATGGTTGGCAGAGGTTGGCAGACAATCACATATATAGTTGTCATAATTGCGATTTGTCGGTCACGCTATGTTAAAAGTTATGGGCTTGAGCATGCACAATGAGCGCCAAAGGCCCAAAATGTACCTGTTTGATGGGGGCTGCAATGAGTGACGAAGGCGCTCATTGCGAGGCCCGTTCGTGACTGGCTTGGCTGGATGCAAGGAGCGCCAAAGGCGCTTCCTGCGAGGCCTGTAATGTAGAAGGGGGGAGAAGCCCTGAATGGCTTACAAGTTACAGGCTTTTAAAAAAATTAGGGGTTTAAATGCCACTGTTTTTTTCAAGCCCGTAACTAGAAAGCCGTTCAGGGCCCCAAAAGACGCCAATTAATACGAAAATTAATTTACAGCCTCACACACAGCACATGGGGAATAGCAGGAAGCCTGTAAGTGAGGTTACAAGCTTATTTGCTATATAATTGTCGTTTTTGGGAGGTCTCAGAACTGCTAAGAGAGGAAGCAAATGGCGGGCGTAAAGCTGTAATTTTTTTTCAAGCCCGTAAATCGGAAACACATTTTGGGCTTGAGGAAAATTATTAATTTTCCAAGCCGCAAATGGTTTCACACCCATAAATGCAAACAGTAGCACAGGAGGGAGAGGGGGGAGAAAGACACAGGGGAGGGATAGGGTGGAAAGAGACACAGGGAAGGGAGTGGGGGTGGGACACAGGGGTGAGAGAAACAGTGGAGGGAGATAGGGGGGAAACAGGGGAGGGAGAGGGGGCAAAGAGACACAGGAGGGAGAGAGGGGGAATCAAACAAAGGGGAGGGAGAGGGGGGAAAGAGACACAGGGGTGAGAGAGTGGGGAGAGGCTTGCAAAGAGCGCTGATAGCGCTCATTGCAAGGCCCAAAAGTTGCAGGTTGCCCGACGCCTGCAATGAAGCCCAGAATGTAGAGCGGGGGAGAGGCTCGCAATGAGCGCCGAAGGCGCTCATTGCAAGACTCAAGATGAGTGCCAAAGGCAGCAATGAAAGAACAACGGAAATAATTTTACTGTTAGGGGTCGCCACAACTTGCAAAATTTTATCAAAGGGTCGTGGCACTAGAAAGGTTAAGAACCTCTGGTGTAAGGCATCTGCAAATGATGCCCAGGGCAATAGCATATAAATGACATGCCTGTATGGCGTCAATTTATGCTAGACAGGGTCCATCATTAAATATAATTGCATAAGCATAGTGAATCAGTAGATGCTACACAGGAACCATGGCAATATCTATGGCATCAATGTAGGTCATCATGGCTTTATAAGGGCAATGGCAATATATAAATTATATGTATGTAATGCATCAATAGATGTTAGACAGAGTCATTCACAATATATAATTGCATGCGCGTAGTGAAGCAGTAGATGATCTGCTCTGATTTCTGCTGCTCCAGTTGCTTCAATTATAATTTATTGCCATCTAGCCAGAATATTTCTTTCAGCTGCAGGTAATAGCACTAACACTCTGGGCTTTTTCCATATGGTCTCGTATTAGAGGGGCATGTTTGGAAATTCTTTCCCTTATATATTTCACATAATCAACAATAATTTCAGCTGGCAATGTTCAGTAGAATAGAACTCAGGAGGAAGGGCTGAAAAACGCTCAGGAACAATGGAGAATCCGTTATGAAAGGGTAGGTGAGATAGGATTTACCGCCATTGTTGTTACTGATGACACCTTAGAATGCTGGGAACAAAGAGAGGATTAAGAGGATTACTCAGGAGGGTTCCTGACCAGCAGGGGATAATCAGTGGGGATTAAATCATTTGATGGACCGCTCCCGCTATGAGGCCAGGGTTGTGTCTTGTTTTGATTGTTTGATGTTATGTATTAATATTCTGTGTTATGACCAATAAATCAGCATCCAGTTTGGATTTATATAATCTATGTGTGATTGTCATTCTGGAGAAATTATAATATTTGCCTGGGAATATGACTGCTGATTCTACCTTGCTGCCGGTAACATCTGCAACCTTGCTTTCCTCTGGCAACCATGGTTTTGATCCAGTTCCCAGCCCACTGAAGCAACAGATTGTGAAACAGGGTTATCTGTTTAGGTGACTTATCAACATGTGTGGCACTATACATTGATTACACATGAGAGGTTTGCAAGAGGGGTGGAGGCCATTCCTATTCCTGAAGTAAGGCACTGAGATGCAAAATGATTTTCTTTTATTCCTTATAGGAAACTAGGGAGGGGGTGAGTGGATGGGAATTCATGGTAAATCCAATATATCAGAAAATTGAAGATTGTATAATCCATCAACACAGTGAATATCATGCAACATGATTTAACAGGATTAATAAATGCCTAGATTAAATCTTAAAACCTTCTTTCCAATTTATATTAGCACACTAGAATTTTCTTCTCAATGTACAGTATAGCCC
The DNA here is from genome assembly GCA_027410445.1 of Discoglossus pictus. NCBI lineage: Eukaryota > Metazoa > Chordata > Amphibia > Anura > Alytidae > Discoglossus > Discoglossus pictus. Next base: position 210,338,709 of record CM050169.1, on the reverse strand, counting down.
ATATTACTGACACTCCCTTTCCAGGGAGTTAACCAGCCTTGCATCCTGTTTCACAATACTCTTGTTTTTATCTGCCCTGCTCAGTGCAGGGTAATAAATATCTCTTTCTGGAAACAAGCCTGAAGCAGTAATAGTATTTTTGTAATGAGCAATACCAGATAACAAGTGTTATGACGTAGTATGTTCTGGCCACAACCTGAACACTAAACATTCCAAACAATTCGTAGTATTCCCAAATACTCACAGACAATGTTCTTGGAAATATGGTGTACAGAATTAGAGCCTGAGACCTAACATTACACATAAATGAAAGACACATTTCAAACAAACATATCTCATGTTAATTGCAATAGCCCACATGTGCTGGGATTCCAAATAACCATGCGTTCAGGGGGCTGTGACCATACGATTTTGGGCCATATAAGGCCCTCGCTTGTGGGATCGAGGGGAATCCCACCCTGGCTCCAAAACTCAGTCATGACATGCTTCCTGGTAGCAAAAGTAAATAAGGTCCCAGTTATTTCTGTCTCGTGCTATAACTTTTCTAAGCATGCTCCTCAAGGTCCTATTAAATTGGACCAAGGTTCTCAGAGATTTAATCTCTTGAAGTTTGTATGTGACTTTCATTAAATTTGTATACATGTTTTTAATCTTTAAAGTTGGACTGCACAAATATATTACTTTATCCTGTGGCACAGCACAGTTTCACTAGCATAAACTGGTGACATCTGGTTGCTTTTTCTAGAGATCCCACAGGAACCATAGCTATCCTCTCAAAAGACTCTACAAAGATCGGTAATGGTATCAACAGCGCTTGTCAGAAGCATGATCTTGTGCAACATAACTGTTTTCAGAAGAAAACTGCTCTAAGGTTTAATCTTCCTCTTCAAGTTTTCCTGTACTAGCCCTTGCTTCTCTTATTCCCTCAGCCAAACTAACAGCTAAAACCTCCTTCTCCTTATTTATATAGCAACCTTTTCAGCTTTTCTTATTTCCTACTTTACCTTATGAGCCTTTTTGGGGGCAGAGAATAGATCACTGCGAAAACATGACATATGTGACCAGATTGATTCTTGAGTACACACATTGTATGCCTATTTTATTTGATGTTTTTATTTCACTATGCTTTATGATTTTGCCTGAGCAGAACGTCACTTTACTTCATTTATCAATTAACTCTATGCTTTTTTTATTATGAAACTTTAAACTTTTGATAAATTAATTAAACTTTTATTCCACTTGCACCAAATTGATCAGGTTACAATTGAACTGGCACTCTCCCATGTTACATTGCATTGGTTCTTCACTGGTTGGATATTGGGCTACTATATGCCCCAGTATTCCACAATAGAAGCCCAATGATTGCTGGGTTCTGTCCGTACTCTGGATTTCCAACAGACAGGCATTCTGGGGTATTCTCTAGCAGATATCTTCCAGATTGTGGATTCACATTTTCTTGTCTAAATCCAGGCTTTGTAACCCAATTATTGGTTTGAGTTTTAACCAGTCTTTGAGTGCTGTAGGCCTCCCCTCTTAAGCAACATGATAGTTAATTCATATTTTTTCTATTAGTGTAACAAACTCACCTTGGTTCATTTTGTCCCACACATTCTAGTAAGCCTGAAGGACAATTTCTTAAATACTGAACCATTAACATCAGTTCTATAATTCTCGCTGGTACATTATTTTCAGGACACAGCCATTTTTCTTACACCAAGTGACAAGTTACCAGTCTCCTCTGGGTTTGTTGCCTTGTTTCAGGCACTTTGATCGAGGGACACAATATAAGATGCTGTATATATGTTTCCAAGTCCAGGCCTAGCATGTACTGATGCACTGTACTCACCAGTTGATCTTTTTTTGCCATGGCCATATGTGGCAACTTACTGATGCACTACACAATTACAATTATAAACTGCAATGGCCATGTCAATGGCCATTTACTGATTCACTACAATCATACGATTACATATTGCCATGGCCATTTGTAGCACCTACTGATGCACTACTTGCATGTATATATTGCCATTGCCATGTGCAGCATATACTGGTGCACTACACTTAAAAGCTGATTATGATCTGTGATGGCCATGTGTACTATATATATACTAGCGAATTGCCCGTCAAAAAATGACGGCAATGAAATTGTAAGTGAGCTAATGCTGTTTGGTGTATAATAATGAAATATGTAAAACATTAGTAAATGAATATACTGTACCTATTTTGAAGCATTGTGATGAAGAGCTGGCAATCTGTGTTGATGTTGCTGCATTATTAGTGGTGTGTAGCTGCTGTGTAAGCATGCTGAATGTGTGCACTGTGTGGTATGAATATCCGTAGGTGGTTTGTGTCGTTTTGCGAGTTTCTTGTGGTGTTTTGCGAGTTTAGAGTGCTGTAGCCTCGTTTTCGTTTTGTTCGGCGGCCATTTTTTCTGTCGCTTAGATTTTTTTTTAGTCTGAAAACTCTTTTATTTGGAGTAAAATCGAGGTGTAAGTTGCATTTTTGAGGTCCTGGGTGCTCCCTCTTGGTGTAGGTAAGGTTTTTATGTATGTGCTGTGTGTATGTATTGTGTTTTAAATGTTTGTATGTCGGCGTGTTGCGTCCGATGTTTGAAAGGTCGTAATGTGTTATAACGTGTTTCGTAGGTTGTTTGCGTTCCTCGTAAAATGTAGCGAGTGTCGTAATTTGTGTGTCGTGTTTTTTGAGTAGCGACGTGAAGTTTGCAAGGGTTTGAGGCCCTTGCCCAGTGACCTCGCCAGCAACTGAGGCCCTCGCTTCGCGAGGGGCCTCAGTTGCTGGCATGGAGCGCCTTCGGCGCTCCATGCCAGCAACTGAGGCCCTTGCCCAGTGACCTCGCCAGCAACTGAGGCCCTCGCTTCGCGAGGGGCCTCAGTTGCTGGCATGGAGCGCCTTCGGCGCTCCATGCCAGCAACTGAGGCCCTTGCCCAGTGACCTCGCTACGCGAGGGCCGCGGGCTCGCTACGCGAGCCCGCAAGCGTGAGCAACGACTCGTACGCTCACAACTATATATGTGATATATATATATATATATATATATAATGTACTACACTCAGCAAGGTCCACTGATGCACTACACTCATCAGCTAATCATGGATTTGCCATGGCCATATAAGGCTTCTATTGATGCACTACTCAGATGCAATTATACATTGCATGGTTATGTGTGTCATCTGCTGATGTGCTAAACTCCTCTGCTCTGTTTTTTTTATATAAATATATTTTTTTATAATAATTAATTAATTAATTTTGTTTTTCCTGCAGCATACAATGTACATTTGGACTGTTGGTGACCTGAGGAAAAAGTGTCAGCAATGTGGCAAGTGTGCAGTGTAAATAGGCTGCGTGCCCGAGGCTAAACCGTTTGTTTAGTTGTGTAAGGTGTTATTTTAGAATGGTAATGTTATTAGTTTCAAGGTAGTGTTGTAAAATGGGGGCAAGTGTGTATGTGTTACGAGGGTCTAAAGCATATTCCTCCGTCCTTCCTAATAGTGTATTTTGTGCCTCGTACGTTCCTGGCTAAAAGTTGTATGTGCCAGTCGTTGTTTTGCGTGTTTATGGTTCATGTAGCCTCGTTTTTCTCTCGCTTAGGCGATTTTCGAGTGTCGAAACTCTGCAAATTCTACTTAAATTCACGTGCAACCTCACTCCCAGATGTCTTGGCTGTGCCCCCGTGCTGTGTGTGATATTTTTGGTATTTTTTTGTTTTTGTTTGTACGCGGTTCGGCTGTTAAGTTCATATTCTTTGCTGGTCGTACTGTTTTTTTTTCTCTAAGTGCCGGTTTCCTTTTCAAAGTGTTATGGGCCATAATCTTTTCAGGATTTGTTTTTTAAAGTGCTACAGGTCTCGCACTGTGAATTGCGTAATTGGGTTTTCTGTTGTTCTGTAGTCCCGCAGGTCGTAGGAATGATGCTTAATCTCCACAAGCGCAGTGAGTGCATTCGACGCTCCCTGCCTAAGTCGTACGGGTCGTAGGGATGAGCGCCTATGTGCTTGGGAATGCCCTGTGTCTCTTTCCAGCATCTCCCACCTGTCCCTTCCCTGTGTCTTTCTCCTCTGTGTGTGTGCTGAATGTTTTATTTTTGGTTTTATTTTCAAAGTCCTGCGTGCCTGGCGTTGTTTTTGTAAGTGTTAGTTTGTACAATGTGGTATATTTTCTAAGTCCTGCGTGTCTGGCGTTGTTCATGTGGGTTAGTCTTGAGCATCGTGTATTTTGTACGTTTTGTGAGCCTGGCGTTGCTGAGCCTCGTTTTCATGCTGTTTCTGAAATTTTCCATTTTTCGTCCCACATTTTTTCCTTGCTTAGGCGATTTTCGAGTGCTGAAAAAAGCCAAATATGGGTGTAATTTGCTTGCAACGTCACTCCCAGGCTTCCTGTGTCTCCCTTTGTGCTGTGTGTGAGTGTGTTATAATTTTTTGTACATGTTTTTCTTTTGTTTTGGGTTTTTAGAGTTACGCGCTTGAACAGTGCTGCGAGGATCGCTAAGTACTGCGCCGCTGGCTGCAATGGCATAGCTTTGCAAGGCTTGCATGTGTGATGGCGCCGCTGGCCGCAATCAGTGCCTTGGGCACTCATTGCAGCCTAAGTGCTGCACTGCTGCTTCGCCTCGTTTTGCAAGGCTCACATGTGTGACAGCAGTGCTGGCTGCGCAGTTGATTTGCCTCGCTTAGCGAGGCTCGCATATGTGACGGAGGCGAGGCGCTTCACGAGCAGCACAACTGCGTTACCAACATTGCAAACGTCACCAACATCTCAAGATCCACAACTATATATATATATATATATATATATATATATATATACTGTATATATGTACATATATAATTATGCACACAGGCATACATACAGAATTATACTTGCATACATACATAATTATACATACATATAAAATTATACATACATACATAGATGCATTTATACAGAATTATACATACATTCAGAATTATGCATACATACATACATAATTATACATACATATATTCATACATACATACTTATACATACATACGCCAAATATGGGTGTAATTCGCTTGCAACATCACTCCCAGGCTTCCTGTATCTCCCCGTGTGCTGTGTGTGAGTCTGTTATAATTTTTTGTACATGTTTTTTTTTTTTGGCACTCATTGCAGCCTAAGTGCTGTGCGCCTGCTTCGCCTCGCTTCGCAAGGCTCGCAAATGTGAAGGTGCCGCTGACTGCAATGAGTGCCTTTGCACGGCTGCTTCGCCTCGACAATGAAGGGCACCGCTGCCAGAAAAAAAATTGGGCCCCCCTCAATCAGTATATATAAACTGTATATGTATATATAGCAAATAAATAGTACATTTGTGTTCACATGTGAATGTCTAAAGCAAGTAAAAAAAACGTGTTTCATGCCCAGAATTCTGAGAGATACAGTTATTACACTGCACTCTGGGAACCTTGGCAGGGATATGAAAATGTGCCGACAAAGGCTTCACTCTTGTAACCCATTACCATTTAAAACATCATATTATATATTACATATAAAAGCAGTACTGATAAAATATTCAAGTAAAAAAGTGTACAAGAAAAAAAAAAAGGAAAAAAATATTTCACTGGTAAGAGGTTAGAGGGACAAAATATATATTTTGAAAAGCAAGAAGAAAAGACACCCTTTGCATCCAGCTAAATATCCTCTTAAGTTATAAGACAAGAGAAATGTAAAACTTATACATTTATTGGTATAATTAAAACCAAGGCTTTGTTATTAATTTTTAAAACATATTTAAAAAGAAAAAGCAGACTAACGACTTCCTGGAGACAACAGTACAATATGGTATTAGATAGTTGAATTTAGTTGGAATCTGATAAATATTAGTCACTTGTATTGCTTAATCATCTTTACTTTTTAAGCCGCATCTTAAATACGGGTATAACAATCAAATTAAACAGCTGGGGAAGTAGAAGCATCCCTTTTTGAGTATTTTAGAAAAAGGTTGAGTGCTGTGTATGGTATTTATACATATTATTCTAAAGTGCTATGTACTATAAAAAAAAAGTTTTGATCTACTATACTTGTAAATATTTTGTGAAAAAATGTGAGGGAAAAGATAATAAAAAACATAAGTTGAGGGGGTGGTCCCTGAACTATCTGTTTTGGTGGAACTGGGGACCTATCACTTAAGCAATATCAGAAATGGCAAAAAGGGCTCAATTAAGAAAAAAAACTCTAACATCAGTAGCAAAGCATTTTCTTCTCCATCACAATTCCAATCCTGTAATTAAATGTTCAATATTACAAAGAATATGTTTGGGAATAAGAAAGGGAGATGTAGAGCGTGAACTAATAAAAGCAGAAACACGCTGGATTATTATGCTTAATACCATTGCTCCCTATGGTCTAAATGAGAATGCAAACTTTATGGTACATACTTGAACAATAGATTTCTACATGCCTATAATCAAAATTCAAGCAGTGGAATCAATTATGACTCACCTAGAATGGCTAATTAAAGTGTTTACAACCATCAATCAGCAAAATGTTGACAAAAACTGATGTCCCTTTAAGAATATTTAGAAAATCAAACTTTCTCCAAGGTCTTAATAAAGATATTTACACTGTTTATCTTGTCCAACTCTATTATCCATAGATGTTCAAATATTATGTATAATAACAATATATAGTCCTTCTTATCTCTGAATTATCCTTTTCCGAAACCTGGACACATTGTATGCTCTGGTATAATGTATGAGAAAAAGGCATCCTTTGGTTTTTTAATATTCATTACCTCTATTGCAAGATTTAGTATAAATACCAAGAAGCCTTAATATTACTCTATTTAAAGTCTTCTTTTCCAAATGTTTCCCTTTATATATGAGTTATACAGATATTTTGTGAGGAATTTACAATTTCCCCAGGGTGTTTTCCACCCTAAATCCAACAATGCAAAACTAAGGGGATATGATACGACTAAACATGTATTATTTATTATTTATACAAAACAGCGACGAATAAAATTGTTTTAAAAGAAAACAAGGGAAAACAGGGATTTAAAAAGAGGCCAAATATGTGGAATACAGTAATCCTATTAACATACAGGAATTCTGTGTTATAAATATTCCGCAATTGGAGGGATTCTGATACTCCAACCTTTAGTCAAAATTAGATTTATTCAAATGGTAAATCCATATATATACAATAGGTGTGCTATCCCTCTCAAATGAAAATTATTTGAATGTAGCTTACTTATAGCAAGCTTATACAAGAGTATATAGAGTTTGGCTTTCTTTATGAAATAAATTAAAATGTCCTGGAAATAAACCTATGAATATAAATACCTCATTGGATTGTGATACCCCTGTGGAAATATATATGGGACAAATTTATGAGGTTAGTTTAAAGTGCTCTTAATCATGAATGGAAATCCGCTCTTTCCACTGTATAGCAATTAGTACCCAGTGCTATAATCTCCCAGGAGCAGACTAAAATATTCACTACATCAGTTCAATATAGGTCTAGGACTAGAACAAGCAAGAGGCATAAGCAGGGATATGAGGGACATTAAACTAGGCCAGAAACTCAGAGCGTTCGCGGGCTGCACATTGTTTGACTTCCGGGTTTGTACTACGCATGCGCACGTCTGACGTAATGACGTACGCAGCGTGGTTGCTAGGGTCTGACGCGTTTCGACGTGAGACGTCTTTGTCAAAGGTAAAATCACAAAAAGCTGATTAGGAAGGGCCATTTATAGGTGGTGGTTGCCTAGGTAACGTATAATAGAGGCGTAATATATGAGGAAAAATATTTAATCCTTTATTTACAAGGAAATTATAACATAGGGATATAAACATGAAACATAATTAAAAGAGACCTTTTCCTTTTTTCAAGAGATTTTCTTTCCATGCAACAATTTAGGTTTTTATTATTTTTTAAGACACAATTTTCTTAATAGATATAATCAGTCATCAAATAGTCAGGACAATATTAAGGATTATATGTTTCAGTAAACCTCTTAAGATAAAACTGAGGACCCTATATTGTGATGTTTTACATTCTTACTATGCATATAAAATAGACATCTCAGTGCACTCCTGTGCACTCTATATGTATTGCCACATTGATATATAAAGGGTTGAAAAAAAAAACAATTGAAGCCTCAAATTCTATATATACATACACCATCATGAATCAGTCAGGCCTTGATAAAGCAGCAGCGAAACCTGCGCGTCTGCCGTGTTGAGCAGCAGCACTTCTTGGATGTGACGTCACCCGCCGATCCGGAGCAGTGTGAGACGGCCGGGCCTGGCCAGTCTCAATCCACATCCATCGGGACTCTAAACTGCATCTTAAAAGATAAGGACACTGGATTGCAATCATATGAGCTATATATAGTATTTTATGATTGTATTGTGTATCTATACAGTACCATATGTTTAAGCATTTCATGCATATATTGTTCTTTTATATAGTATTGGAATCTTTGTATCTATTTTTCTCATTGATACAGCATACAAATCTAATACCCCATATAATTTCATCTATTCATAATATTGAGGGGTTGTATAAATATAGATATATAGAGCAGATTAGATCTTACATCTTAGCTTAAGGGGTAATTGGTGGCCCCCCAAGCTATCACATCAAACCGTTCATCCTCACTAGATTAGCACAGATAGCAGCACCTTAGCACGGGACAAGTGATAGGTCCCCAGTTCCACCAAAACAGATAGTTTAGGGACCACCCCCTCAACTTGTGTTATTTATTATCTTTTACCTCACATTTTTCACAAAATTTTTACAAGTATAGTAGATCAAAACGTTTTTATACACATAGCACTTTAGAATAATACGTATAAATACCATACACAGCACTCAACCTTTCTCTAAAATACTCCAATAGGGATGCTTCTACTTCTCCAGCAGTTTAATATTTGAGCTTTCATATATACTGTATATATATATATATATATATATATATATATATATATATATATATAAATATATATATATATATATATATATTTAAATCAGTACAATAGATATTTATTTTTATCGCTACACCCGTATTTAAGATGCGGCTTAAAAAGTAAAGATGATTTAGCAATACATGTGACTAATATTTATCAGATTCCAACCAAATTCAACTATCTAATACCATATTGTATTGTTGTCTCCAGGAATTCATTAGTCTGTCTTTTCTTCCTGCTTTTAAAAATACAGTAGGTATTTTTACATCTTTCTATCAGCTGGTCATATATAGAAATTAACTGTAGTATAATATATGCTGAATTATGATAATTGGGACCATATCTATTCCTTTATACTCTTCTTCCTAAAAAATTTCCAAAAGGGACATATATATATATATATATATATATATATATATATATATATATATATATATATATTTTTTTTTTTTTTATATTATTTTTTTAATATATTTTTTTTTTATTTATTTATATATGTCAAAAGCAATACTGAAGTTGACGCTCATCCCTATGACCCCGCACGACTTAGGCAGTGAGCGCCGAAGGCACTCACTGTGCTGGTGGAGATGAGATCCGTAGGCGCTCATCCCTACTACCTACTACACATCAACAGAAATCTCAATTACACCATTCACAATGCAACACCCGTAGCAGTTTGAAAAAAATATGCGTGGAAAAATTACGGCCCGTAACACTTGCAAAAAGGAAAGAGGCACTTAACAAAACAAAAAAATCCGACCCGTGGTACTTAGAAAAAAAAATACAAGGTCAAAAAAATACGAAGTTAACGGCCGATCCGAGCACATACAAAAACAAGAACACCGCCAAAATTAACAAAAATACAAAAAAAACACCACTCACAGCACGGGGGGACAGGGAGACACGACGTTTGGGAGTCAGGTTGCACGACAATTTACCCACAATTCGCCGAGTTTCCACACACGAAAATCGATTAAGCAAGAAAAAAAATGGTGGCCGGAAAAAAACAAAACGAGGTTACACAATCCCTAAAACACGCATAACAAGCACATAAGACTTTTACACAGGCACATACGAGGTCTAAAATACACTATTAGGGACAACGGAAAATGCTCCACACCCGCCTGACGCATAGAAAATCGCCGCTCTTTTACAACACTAACTTACAACTGATAACATTACCATTACAAAATGCCCAATTACACAGCTAAACAAATGGTTGGCCTCGCGCACGCAGCCTATTTACACTGCACACTTCACACATTGCTGACACTTACACCTCAGGTCAGCAACAGTGCAAATGTACATTGTATGCTGCAGGAAAATCAGAACAGATTGTTAGCTCTTCAGGATATTGATTGATGGATATATTAATTACAAATAGATAAAGTATATTAATTTATTATTTAATTAATCAATTAATTAGAATAAAAAATATATATATATAAAAAAAAAAGAAGAGGGGAGAGGATCACAATGAGCGCCAAAGCCAATCAGCACGCCCCTTGCAATGACTAACAAAGGTGCTCAGACCACTAAAACTACACGAGCAGAGAGCCAAACCGAGGGCGCTGACAATCAGCGCACAGGGTGCTCAGAGAACCAAAAGTAGAGCAAAGGAGAGGATCGCAATGAGCGATAAAGGCGATCAGCGCAGCCCTTGCAATGAGCACCAAAGGTGCTCACACCACCAAAATTATACGAGCAAAGAGTCTTGCAATGAGCCCCGAAGGCACTCAGCGTGGGGCTCACAATGAGCGCAGAGGGTGCACAGAGGAGCAAAAGTACACCAGGGGAGAGGTTCTAAAAGCGCTTTTTGCGCTTATTGCGCTTATTGCGAGCCTTGTGATGAGCACCGAAGGCTCTCAGCGTGGGGCTTGCAATGAGCGCCAAAGGTGCTCAGGTGACCAAAATCCTTACATTGTGTGCCAAACAGCATTCCCAGCCTTACAATTTTATTGACCGTCATTTTTTGACGGGCAAGTCGCTAGTATATATACAATATATGAATAAATATATATTCAATATATTTCAGTGTATATTGTTTAAAAAGTAGCTAAAATTACATGTAACCACTCTAACTGTTCTTATCTATGTACAGTATATGTACACATAAATGTACACACACTCCGCATACACTCACACACTCACCTATAGATCTATATATAGTTACATCATTTAGGTTTTATCTATTTCTCTAGCCATTCAAGTTTGTATCAAAATGTTCATACAATTTGAGAAACATATATATATATATATATATATATATATATATATATATATATGGCGTGCTTCCCAGCACTTCCCCTGCGTACATATAATAGGATAGGTATATACATATATATCCCATATAATAGATGTCAAACTGCGAGTCGTCGTCACGCTTTGTCCTTGTGAAGCGAGGGACGCAGTACTGAGCGCAAATGCGGACCATGCTAAGCGAGGGCAGCATTTGCGGAGGTGGAGGCTCCAACATCGGCTGCAATGAGCCAAAGGCTCATTGCATGCCTCAAATGCGAACCCTCGCAAAGCGTTGCGTGAGGAACTTAGAAAAAAAACAATAACCTGGAATGAGGAAATACGGACTTAGACAAAAAAAAATTACAACTCGCGGGACTTAGAAAAATAAAAAAATACGAGGTCCCAAAAATACGATGTTAACGGCCGAAACGCGTATATCAAAAACACTGAAAGATAAAAAAACACATAAAAAAAAACATCACACACAGCACGTGGGGACAGCCAGGACATCTGGGGGTGAGGTTGCACGCAAATTAAAGTAAAATTTAAGCAAGAAAAAAAATGGCGGCCGTAAAAAATGAAAACGAGTCTACGCGACCCCGAAGAGCAGAAAACACTGACAGGGACATATGGCTTTTAACTACGACTTGCGGAACTTATTTAAAAAAAAATACAAGGTCGAAAAAATACGACGTAAACGACTGAAACGCGTACATCCAAGAACAACAAAAACACTACAAAATACAAACAAAACATAAAAAAAAAGAAAAACACATACAGCATGGGGGGCGGGGGGGCAGCCACGACACCTGCCAGTGAGGTTGCACGCAAATTAAAGTCGAATTTAAGGAGTTTCGGAACTTGAAAATCGGCTAATCAAGAAAAAAAATGGCGGCCGAAAAAAATTCAAACGAGGCTACACGACCCCGAAGGGGATGGGGTAGCAGAGGGACGGCAAGAGGGGGACAGGGCGGCAGAGGGACGGCAAGAGGGGGATAGGGAGGAAGAGGAACGGTAGGAGGAGGGTAGGGGAGCAGAGGGTTGGCAGGAGGGGGATAGGGAGGAAAAGGGACCACAGGAGGGGGCGGTAGAAGGGCAGAGAGAGAAGGGAATAGATATAGGTGTATATTTAGAGGGATGGATAGAGAGATGTTCGCATAAGGGGTAAACTCAGCGACAGCCTGCTTCTTTCTCTTCTGTAATAAGACTTTACTGCAATCTATATGCTACTATAGAATTGTTTCTAAAATGTTTTTTGCTTTAACAATTTGTGGTTAAATCAGGATATTGCTACTAGTTAATGAAACATAAAAGATTGTAAGTAGAGAGTTTCCAGTCTTGTAGGGTGCTTTGGGGAAAAAAATATTCTACAAAGATTCTAAGCTCAAAACAGGGTGCTCCATTTTTTCTAGTTTGTTAAAATTATATTTTTCCTTGTTCTTTTCCCCTGTATAGCGCTACGGAATATGTTGGCGTGTTACAAATAAAAGTAATAATAATAATAATGTCATACTAATATGTAAGATGCAGTAACGCATGGTAAATTGCGTCATCTGGGTTATAACCAATGCTCTGATCCAAATGATGCAAGTTACCTTGTTACATGTCTCTCACAGGTAAGTATGACATTATCTAATATTTTAATATTATCTATTCTATGGGAACATGATATTGTGGTTTATCACTACCACTGACAGCATCACCTGGCATTCATTTAATAACTAACTGTAATTGTATTTATACTTCATGTCTGAATTGGTTAAAAAATATATTACATTTAGTTGGCAGGGGAGCTTATGTAAGGAGGTCTGTAGTTGGTTGTTTCAAAACAATGTTAATTGGTTTTGGACCTTTCCTATTGCTGACAGCCAGCAGCGGCGGCCAGAGGCCACTAGGTGGCACGGCCCAGATTGTCTTCAATATCCTAAGGTTAGGGTAGTGGCAGATAATAATCTTGACACTAATAAGAAATTGAAGAAAAACTCTGATGTGCCATCTTGTGGCAGCTGGCAGGCATAAAACAGGAAACATTTGAAATGCCTCTGGACGCACCATGCTAAGCTGGAAGACCAAAAAGTGATAAATGAATAGGAACTCCATTTTATGTTTGTGTGTCAGAATCAACAGAGGAACTGGGTTTGGAGAAGCCAATTGGCTGGAACCCAAGATTCCACCATTTAATTTTGGAGCGAATATAGTATTAGGATGTAATTGGGAAGAAATGTGTGCGTCCTTTCCCTCTTCACCATTGCAAAATCTGACAGCTGCAGTTCCGCCTCCGGCCAACAGATGGCGATGCAGATTTTAGCATATAGGTTGCGCCGACAGAAGAGGCCTTGAGCTATGAGAGGCACACCCAAGGCCCTGGGGGGCCCAGTGCCCGCACCAAACATAGTGATGGGCTCGTTGTTGATTCAGCGCTGCCAAGTTGCGCCACGTCGGAGGGGAGAATAGTTCTTTGCCTTACCTGGCGCCCGAAAACTGACAGAGCCCTCTGGCGGATGGCACCTGTAACTGCAGCTGTCAGTGCTGCAGAAGAAATGTGCAGGCAAAGAGGGATAGATCCAATGTGTGCATTTAAGAGCACAAATAATATTTAAGCACCACAGTATAAAACAAAGTACCTTTCCTGTTTTCTGACTGCCACTGGCAACACCCTTTGGGCTTATCTCCCCACTGTCAGTATTAATGAACTGTATTGGGACCTTGCCTGTTAGTCAGCATAGAGCAGAGTGGGATCTTTCCTGCTGGCTGAAATTTTAGCCAATTTCTTGTAAGTGTACAGGTTATCATCTGCCATTCCCCCTTATCCTATTGATTAACATATCAACACTGCCACCTTGTGGCAGTCCACTAACAGGCAAGGTCCCAATACAGTTCATTAATACTGACAGTGGGGAGATTAGCACAAAGGGTGTTGCCAGTAGCTGTCAGAAAACAGAAAAGGTCCACCATTGCATTTAATATTGCTGCATCCTACCTGTTATGCTGGCGCAGCAGCAGTGGCGGTGTACATCCGCTGCCGATATTCTTAGATCAAGGGTTAGGCTAACATCATGAGCTTAGAACTTCTCTCACATATCGGCAGTGCTGCAAAATATCGGCAGCGCCATCTCGCAGTTGGATGCCGCACTGCAGCCGCAACATTGCTGCTTTACTTGATCTAATGCCACTTAAAAACAAAGTGATTTTTTCCCCCACTGTTTAAAATAGTATAGTTCAGTTTTATAAGAGGGCTACATAATATAACTGCTATCTCAACTCTAAGGACTTCAAATCATAAGCCTCTTACAGCATTTGAATCTTTTCTTTTTTGGGACGCATCCCGTCAGAACAGTGGGGTTGAGCTCTGCGCCACAGCACCACCTGGCAGTGCAAAAAATGTATTGCAGGCAAAGAACGATTTCCACCTCCGACGTGTCTCAACTAACAGCGCTGAGTCGACAGTAAGGCTATCGCCATATTCGGCGCGGGCATTCGTTCTGACGGGATGCAGTCCCGAAATAGAAAAGGACCCAGCATTTGTGCTTTAACACCTAAATCGGCTCTTTTTTTTAGTTTCTCCAGACATACAAACGATAAATGTTAATGTTTTATTGCAGTGAAATGTATAGAAGCAGTTAGCTGGAGTTTTTAATTTTGAATTCAGTGCTTGGATCCTTTCAATGAACCGAAGGGACACCACAATAAGCTAACATAACACAGCCTTGGATTTGAGGGTCTCCTTTCTGTGCATACGTGATTCAGTCGGAATGACTGAAGAAGTGATGGTCTCACCTGGGTGCAGCAGGGATATCCTCATATCCAGGCCTGTGTGCAGCTCAGCAAGAACAAACTTAGACACCCCTGTTCTACATAATGGTGCAGAACAGTATCAATACATTCAGAATTAATTTAACAGTGGGAGTGAATAGTAGGAATAGCGGATCTTTCCTGTTAGCTGACCACTCACAGTGACAGCCATCAGCAAATAGGTGGAGTGGCCGATAAGTTAGTGACACTCTTGTGTAAAGCTTATCTACCAATACCCCAATCCTAACCCTAGATCTAGGAAATTGACTACAATCTCTACCGTGTCACTTATGACCATTTGGGCGGTCAGCTAATACGAAAGGCCCGGAATAGCATGGCCAGTTGGATGCACCCAAAGACTTAGTGTTATATGTTAAAAGTTCAATCACTGGAAACACCCTTTGTGCTAATCTCCCCACTGTCAGTATTAATGAACTATATTGGCATAGAGCGGGGGTGGAATCTTTCCTGCTGGCTGACCACTAACAGTGATGGCCATCTGTTACTAGGTGACAGATTTTAGCCAATTTTGGATCTATCCCTCTTTGCCTGTGCATTTCTTCTGCAGCACTGACATCTCCAGTTACAGGTGCCATTCACCAGAGGGAGCTAGGATGTTTAGGGCACCATCAAGTTCCAAGGAAGGCAAATAACTATTCTCCCCTCCGACGTGGTGCAACTCGATGGCTCTGAATCGACAGCGAGGCCATCGCTATGTTCGTCGCGGGCACTCGGGCCCCCCCCCCCCCCGCAGGGCCTCGGCAAGCCTCTCATAGCTCAAGGCCTCTTCTGTCGGCGCACCTTATATGCTAAAATCGTCAGCGCCATCTGTCAGCCGGAGGCGGAACGGCAGCTGTCAGATTTTGCGATGGTGCAAAGGAAAAGGACCCCGATTTCTTATTAATGTATAGTTTATCTGCCAGTATCCTAATCCTATTGACTAAAATCTCAACACTGCCACCTAGTGTCAGTCCGCTAACAGGAAAGGTCCCAGGGTGGGCAAGCTCAGGCCTGGAGAGCCCCACACAGGCCGGATTTGATTATATGCTTTCTGTGCACAGATGAGTCAATCAGGATGACTGTAGAAGTGATAAACTCGCCTGTACGCCGAAGGTATATCCTCAAATCCTGGCCTGCGTGGGGCTCTCCTGGACTAAACTTGCCCACCCCTGACAGAGAGCCAGGAGGAAGGATCTTGAAAATGAATCCCTCAGAATGATATTTAAGGCATTTAAATCTTGAATCTGTTCACAATAACCAAACACAAATATTCTTATTTACAGAAAATATTTAATTTGTAATATTAGGTCTTTTTTAGTATCTTTAACACTTTCAAAGATTTCATAGCCAGGGCCCAAGTCACTCTGTCCTTGAATATTGTCTGTACATTTTGGTGCCCATCAAGTCTGGCAAAAGCCCAGTTATTGAACACAAATTGCAAACATGTGAAGTGTTAAATGAGTTGGGCGTTTTAAGCTTAAATTACAGGTACAGGATCTTGCAATTTCCAAATGATTTTATATGTATGTGTGATAAACAACAAGAGCATGCCCACTTGGAAAGCTGCATAGTCTTTAGTGACTTATGATTAATTTTTCATATACCAAATTGATGTTTTTTTTTGTCTTTTGAACCTCATTATGAGAGATAATTGAGATAAATTCATTAGGTAAGTGGGAAGATGTTTTTATTTAATGTGCTTAAATACCCAACTTCCAAGCTCCAATATCTAGTACTTCAAACTTATTAAAGACAATGATTTGTATTTATATTTAGATGTGTACTTTTTATACTACAATTATGCCTTTGCTGTGCCACCAAGCTGAGTAAATGTGTCCCTTAAAATAATTGAAAATTAGATCAGTTATAAAGTGGGAAATGAGAAAAAAATGTATTCTCATGAACTAGTTTCTAGAATTATACTTAGAAGATGTAAAAGCTTAAAGTAACACTAAAGTGATGCATTTATGATCAGTTGTGTGTTTGAAATCTGCTCAATAAAACAAGTTTGTCTTCAAGAAAAACAATTGCTGTGAAGGTTGTGACTGGTGTTGGTTCATCTGTTACTGGTAATGAGCATGTGTTCCCTGAAAAGTTTCTTGTAATGAGGGGGGGGGGGGGGGCTAATGCTGTTTCTTGTTGTAACGGAACCCATCACTGTTTTACCCTGTTTTATGATTATTATGGTTAAAATATGATCCTACTATTATACTGTATGTATGTTGGTTTATGCTCTGCAGAATATTGGCCCAGACTAGTGCAGACCTTGGCATGGGAGATAATCCTGTTACAGAGATGTCTCCTAAGATAAAGGAAGTCTATTGTATAAAGTGTTTTCATCATCAGACATAAGAACAAAGAAGTGTAATTGAATCAATGTCTGATTGTATCAAAGTTGCCAGGTAGCCTCGGGGAGGTGTGACTCACCTATTGTCCCTCTATGTATATTGTGTGGCCAACTATGGGGGATATGTGAAATGTCTGTGTGTTATGTGTAAAAGATACTTTTACTAACTTTTGAACCCCTGAGCTATTGAACGGTGCTGGACTTAAAGGTGTACCCCCTGTTTTGGGGGTACATCCAGAATGTGGTTAAAATTGTGTCTGTTTTAATTTTGTTACCTGTTATCTGAGGGGAGGAGACGTGGGGGTTGAACCATGTATATAATTGGCTGTTGTGATAATTATGTGGGTGTAGCCCTTCAGAGGGCACCATTGCATAAAAGGCCCCTGTCATTAAAGAGTACGACTTGACCCTTCAAAACGTAGCCTCGTCTGGTTCTTGGAGGGGATTGCTATATCATACTGGGGATTGCTATGCGCTACATACTCCCTGGGAGCTTTAAGCTACGGCGGTTGTGGAGTTTGTAGTGGTTGTGGTGTCCGGTGCGGTGCTTGTAGGCCTCGACGCAAACTCGTACGCGTCCATCAACGGAGGTATCCGGTTGGGGTGTCAGTAGATCCGTTACATTGGCTGGCAGTTGTGGGATGGCGTCCTAGTAAGAGGAAAAGCAGCACGGAGACACCGGTAACGTTTGGAGTTACAAATTGAGGGCAACGCTAGTATCCGTACAGCGCCCCTGGCTACAGCAGGATGGAACCGGCTAGTTTTCAGACGGCGTTCCATGATGAGGAGGAGGAGGCTGCCGCGGACTACAGGGATGCAGACAGAAAGGAACTCTGGTATGATGCCCTGGAAGATGCCCAATGGCGGCGAGGTGAGAGTCTCCCCAGTGATGAGCAGCGGCTACAGAAGCGTGTGGCGATGCGGATGTATCTATTGGGAGAGCAGCGCCTGGATGAGTGGGTGACAAGACTAGAGACCCTGGTATGGCGAGAGATCTGGCTAGACAACGCATACCAAGCCCTCTGGTGGCATACCGTTAGACTTACCCCCTGGACGTCCGAACACGACTTACCGGAGGGGGGTGATTATGATGGCCCGGGTTTATTATGGGATGCCTTGGAGGACGACATTGATCTTGGCAGCACGGAGGGGTCTAGGTTTTGGGACATCTACGACTACCGGATGGGCATGTATGTCTGGGATGACAAAGGCGAGGTGAGCAAAGACATGACCCACCTGGTAACGAGAGAGTGGGAGCTGGAGCAGGACTACCAACACCTGCTCAGCTTCGTGCATACTCGACAAGCAGAACCAGACTTCATTGACTGGTCCTGGGATGACCTCCAGATGGCAGGTAGAGATGGGACCGAGGTCTCTCTACCGGCCCAACAGGTGGCAGAAGGTGTCGTCCTTCCCCCCCAGCGGCAGTGTGAACCCCAGGGGGCAGAAGGTGTCGTCCTTCACCCCCCAGCGGCAGTGTGAACCCCAGGGGGCAGAAGGTGTCGTCCTTCCCCCCCAGCGGCAGTGTGAACCACAGGGGGCAAAAGGTGTTGTCCTTCCCCCCCAGCGGCAGTGTGAACTCCAGGGGGCAGAAGGTGTCGTCCTTCCCCCCCAGCGGCAGTGTGAACCCCAGGGGGCAGAAATTGTCGTCCTTCCCCCCCAGCGGCAGTGTGAACCCCAGGGGGCAGAAGGTGTCGTCCTTCCCCCCCAGCGGCAGTGTGAACCCCAGGGGGCAGAAGGTGTCGTCCTTCCCCCCCAGCGGCAGTGTGAACCCCAGGGGGCAGAAGGTGTCATCCTTCCCCCCCAGCGGCAGTGTGAACCCCAGGGGGCAGAAGGTGTACTCCTTCCCCCCCAGCGGCAGTGGGAACCACAGGGGGCAAAAGGTGTCGTCCTTCCCCCCCAGCGGCAGTGTGAACTCCAGGGGGCAGAAGGTGTCGTCCTTCCCCCCCCAGCGGCAGTGTGAACCCCAGGGGGCAGAAGTTGTCGTCCTTCCCCCCCAGCGGCAGTGTGAACCCCAGGGGGCAGAAGGTGTCGTCCTTCCCCCCCCGCGGCAGTGTGAACCACAGGGGGCAGAAGGTGTCGTCCTTCCCCCCCAGCGGCAGTGTGAACCACAGGGGGCAGAAGGTGTCGTCCTTCCCCCCCAGCGGCAGTGTGAACCCCAGGGGGCAGAAGGTGTCGTCCTTCCCCCCCAGCGGCAGTGTGAACCCCAGGGGGCAGAAGGTGTCATCCTTCCCCCCCAGCTGCAGTGTGAACCCCAGGGGGCAGAAGGTGTCGTCCTTCCCCCCCAGCGGCAGTGTGAACTCCAGGGGGCAGAAGGTGTCGTCCTTCCCCCCCAGCGGCAGTGTGAACCCCAGGGGGCAGAAGTTGTCGTCCTTCCCCCCCAGCGGCAGTGTGAACCCCAGGGGGCAGAAGGTGTCGTCCTTCCCCCCCAGCGGCAGTGTGAACCACAGGGGGCAGAAGGTGTCGTCCTTCCCCCCCAGCGGCAGTGTGAACCCCAGGGGGCAGAAGGTGTCATCCTTCCCCCCCAGCGGCAGTGTGAACTCCAGGGGGCAGAAGATGTCATCCTTCCCCCCCAGCTGCAGTGTGAACCCCAGGGGGCAGAAGGTGTCGTCCTTCCCCCCCCAGCGGCAGTGTGAACCACAGGGGGCAGAAGGTGTTGTCCTTCCGCCCCAGCGACAGTTTACCCTGACAAGAGGAGACACCAATCTCCCAGACGGCGCAGATGGGACTGTGGTCTCTGCGCCCACAGCCTGTCCAGATCCCCAACTACCCTCACTGGGACAACCGGAGGAGGGGGTAAGTATAAATTCCCCTCCCAAGCTAACTTCTAATGTGGCCCCAGGGTTAACAGAGGAAATGTTAACCCCTACTGACCCCCATGTTTCCCTGGCTACTGAGCCGGAATATGTCCCAAGTACTCCAGCAGAAGAGCTGACAGCGGGGCAGAGTGCAGTCGGCCTCTGCCCTCCCTTTGTCCCATGTACAGAGCAGGATGTCCTGCAGGTTATACCAGCAGAAGAGCTGGCATCAGGGCAGAGTGCCGCTGGCCTCTGCCCCTCAAGTCCCCTCAGCGTGTTGCTCCATCGCCACAGCGAAATATCCAGGTGCAGTAACTGTTTATTGTGGATTGGTGGATCGTCTAACGGAGGCACTGACCGGCAGAAGGTCAGGTGCCTGGTTAGACTTCCCCCCAAAGGGGAGATGTGTGACGAAGTGCCCTTCGCCACTTTGTCTTGGAGAGGACTGTTTGCCCGCCTCCTGCCCTGCGACTATGGCCCTGGGACATATTGCCCTTTAAACACAGTATTCGGCCATACCAGAGTGTATGTCACTCATTCTGGCCCTTTACATACGGGGGGGTCATTCGGTACTTGCCCTGTGGGAGCGGTGATACCCCAGATAACTATGCCATGGAGCCCATTCATATAATGAAAGTCTATGGGAAAGACTTTAGCTACATGGCAATTGAACTGTGTGAAGAGGATCTGAGCGCTATTCGGTAGTTTTGTCCGCTCAGATCCCAGCTATCTGGGGATATGTGAAATGTGAGTAAATGTGAATTGCAGTAATGCTGATGGGTTGTCAAACTAGAGAATTGACCAACAAATACTTTTGACCGGACATCCCCAGGCCGATCCGTTGGGATCAGACCGTGTATGCCGGCTTATGGTCACGGGGGAGGTGTGTAACGGAACCCATCACTGTTTTACCCTGTTTTATGATTATTATGGTTAAAATATGATCCTACTATTATACTGTATGTATGTTGGTTTATGCTCTGCAGAATATTTGCCCAGACTAGTGCAGACCTTGGCATGGGAGATAATCCTGTTACAGAGATGTCTCCTAAGATAAAGGAAGTCTATTGTATAAAGTGTTTTCATTATCAGACATAAGAACAAAGAAGTGTAATTGAATCAATGTCTGATTGAATCAAAGTTGCCAGGTAGCCTCGGGGAGGTGTGACCACACCTATTGTTCTCTTTATGTGTATTGTGTGGCCAAATATGGGCATGTGTATTGCCTGTGGGAAGAGATGTGTATAAATATTTCTGCACAACAAAATAAAGTCAGTTCACTACTTGAAAACGTAGCCTTGTCTCGTTCTTGGAGGGGATTGCTATATCCTACTGGGGATTGCTATGCTTTTGCATACTCCCTTGAGCTGTAACGAGTCTGTGGTGGTTGTGGTGTCCGGTGCGGTGCTTGTAGGCCTCGACGCAAACTAGGACGCGTCTATCAATGGAGGTACCCGGTCGGGGTGCCAGTAGATCCGTTACACTTGTGATGAGGGGGGCTGATGCTGTTTCTTGTGATGAGGGGGGCTGATGCTGTTTCTTGTGATGAGGGGGGGTGATGCTGTTTCTTGTGATGAGGGGTTGTGATGCTGTTTCTTGTGACGAGGGGGGGGTGATGCTGTTTCTTGTGATGAGGGGTTGTGATGCTGTTTCTTGTGACGAGGGGGGGTGATGCTGTTTCTTGTGATGGGGGGGTGATGTTGTTTTTTGTGATGGGGGGGCTGATGCTGTTTCTTGTGATTGGGGGGCTGATGCTGTTTCTTGTGATGAGGGAATTTACTAAGTTTGTTTGTTACGATGAATCAAGGCGGAACTGGATGGGTTTCTAGACGCGTGTGCGCCCATGAACTGCCAATAGTGTTGCCAACTCCGAAGTCCCGAAGTTGGAAAACATCACTAGTTGGTGTTTTTCTCGCGGTTATTGAAGGAGAACATAATACTGTGGAGTCACAGGTCTTTGCGTGTTTAAAGTTTACAAGGCTTTTTTGCAACAGCGGCATCTAGTGGTGGGATGTATAGGAATGCGGTTGCAATGCAAATGTGTGCGCTATGTTGTCAATGCTTCCTGCCACTGGCTTAGCCCCTAGTCTCTATGCTCCCTCTCTCCTTGTCTGTGCCCTCATGCCCCCTGTTCAGCTCTCTTGCAGGGTGTCCGGTGCTGGCTGTGCTGTACCCATAGACTCCCTCCCTTGACCCCTCACTCTCAGCCCCAATGCTGGATACTCACCCACTCTCTCAGCCCGCATGTCTCTCTTCCCATGCCCCCTACTCTCATGTCTCACCTCCCTTGCATGGTGTGTGTTGCTGGGCCCTAGACTCTCTCCCTTGCCCCTTTGGTCTCTCTCTCTCTCTCTCTCTCTCTCTGCCCCCATGCTCACCTCCCTTGCAGGGTGTCTGGTGCTGGCTGTGTTGGACCCGGTACCCTTCTATCACCTCCCGCACCCCGTTGCCCCTCTTGTTGGGATAGCTGATGCACAGGACATGGTTGCAGGGCTTGATGATGCAGAGGATGCCCGGTGCCTCTTCTTTTACTCTGTCTCCCTGGTCTCCCTGTCCTCCACAATTCCAGCGGTGCAGGAGCGGTGTTGTAACGCCAGGCAGGCCAGTATCAGCAGCACAGGAGGCCAGGCTCCCCCGCCTTGGGACACCATCTCCCCCACGTAGCGGTACTTGACAAAGGGTGACGATTGACAGGGCACTACAGTGACTACAGAGAAGCGGCTGCCGCTGTGACACTGACGGAAAGTGGTGAAAGATAGAAGAGACAGTGGGGGATGTGTGTGTGTGATGGTTACTCTCCTGTGCCCTCCAAGGGGTCTATGACACGGGAGAGGGCCATGCAACTGCATGGATGTAGTGTCCTCTAGCAGTAAGTCAGCAATAACCACAGTGTTATTAATAGTCCTGCGCTGCATCTGCCTAACAGAGGTGCACAAAAATAATGAAAAAAAGCATACATTTTTCCTTACAAAAATTCAAGTACTCTGGACCTTTTTCAAGTACTTTTTGGGGCCCTTGAAAATGAAAATGAAAATGAAATTCAAGTACTTCTTTATGACCGTACGCACCCTGCTCTACTGAAGACCTACACTTATTATTCTATATATTGGTGGCCCATGCGTAGCTTCTACTGAGGATCTATACTTTTTATAATTTATTGTGGTGGCCCATGTGTAGCCTCTACTGAGGATCCAAACTAACAGCCTTATTAAATTGTGATACAGTAAATTTCAAAGGGCTATATATAAGCACACAGCATATTTTATTTACAGAAGTTTTTAGTTAGTGAAGACCTTGCTTTTGGATAGAAGTTCACTAACTAAAAACTTTTGTAAAAAAAATATGCTGTGTGCTTAAATAGAGCCCTTTTAAATTTACAGAATCGCAATTTAATAAGGCTGTTAATGTACTATATTGCAGGGGCCCATGTGTAGCATCTACTAAGAACTACACATACAGGGAGTGCAGAATTATTAGGCAAATGAGTATTTTGACCACATCATCCTCTTTATGCATGTTGTCTTACTCCAAGCTGTACAGGCTCGAAAGCCTACTACCAATTAAGCATATTAGGTGATGTGCATCTCTGTAATGAGAAGGGGTGTGGTCTAATGACATCAACACCCTATATCAGGTGTGCATAATTATTAGGCAACTTCCTTTCCTTTGGCAAAATGGGTCAAAAGAAGGACTTGACAGGCTCAGAAAAGTCAAAAATAGTGAGATATCTTGCAGAGGGATGCAGCACTCTTAAAATTGCAAAGCTTCTGAAGCGTGGTCATCGAACAATCAAGCGTTTCATTCAAAATAGTCAACAGGGTCGCAAGAAGCGTGTGGAAAAACCAAGGCGCAAAATAACTGCCCATGAACTGAGAAAAGTCAAGCGTGCAGCTGCCACGATGCCACTTGCCACCAGTTTGGCCATATTTCAGAGCTGCAACATCACTGGAGTGCCCAAAAGCACAAGGTGTGCAATACTCAGAGACATGGCCAAGGTAAGAAAGGCTGAAAGACGACCACCACTGAACAAGACACACAAGCTGAAACGTCAAGACTGGGCCAAGAAATATCTCAAGACTGATTTTTCTAAGGTTTTATGGACTGATGAAATGAGAGTCTTGATGGGCCAGATGGATGGGCCCGTGGCTGGATTGGTAAAGGGCAGAGAGCTCCAGTCCGACTCAGACGCCAGCAAGGTGAAGGTGGAGTACTGGTTTGGGCTGGTATCATCAAAGATGAGCTTGTGGGGCCTTTTCGGGTTGAGGATGGAGTCAAGCTCAACTCCCAGTCCTACTGCCAGTTCCTGGAAGACACCTTCTTCAAGCAGTGGTACAGGAAGAAGTCTGCATCCTTCAATAAAAACATGATTTTCATGCAGGACAATGCTCCATCACACTTGTCCAAGTACTCCACAGCGTGGCTGGCAAGAAAAGGTATAAAAGAAGAAAATCTAATGACATGGCCTCCTTGTTCACCTGATCTGAACCCCATTGAGAACCTGTGGTCCATCATCAAATGTGAGATTTACAAGGAGGGAAAACAGTACACCTCTCTGAACAGTGTCTGGGAGGCTGTGGTTGCTGCTGCACGCAATGTTGATGGTGAACAGATCAAAACACTGACAGAATCCATGGATGGCAGGCTTTTGAGTGTCCTTGCAAAGAAAGGTGGCTATATTGGTCACTGATTTGTTTTTGAATGTCAGAAATGTATATTTGTGAATGTTGAGATGTTATATTGGTTTCACTGGTAAAAATAAATAATTGAAATGGGTATATATTTGTTTTTTGTTAAGTTGCCTAATAATTATGCACAGTAATAGTCACCTGCACACACAGATATCCCCCTAAAATAGCTAAAACTAAAAACAAACTAAAAACTACTTCCAAAAATATTCAGCTTTGATATTAATGAGTTTTTTGGGTTCATTGAGAACATGGTTGTTGTTCAATAATAAAATTAATCCTCAAAAAAATAACTTGCCTAATAATTCTGCACTCCCTGTATTATTCTACATTGCCTTGGATATATGTAGCCTGTACTGAGGACCGTGTGTAGATTCTACTGAGAAAGGCCTTTTTGCTTTTAATTAATACTAGCGACTTGCCTGTTAAAAATGACGGCAGTAACATTTTAAGACAATGCGAGGTCCTCGTGAAGAGAGTCTTCGGCGCTCATTGCAGGCCTTGGCCAACGCGCCACTTTTACGCTTCGCACCGAGCACCTTCTGCGCTAATTGCGAGCCTCTCCCCCCCCCCCCTCTACCCCCTACCCCCTACGTATGGATGTTTCCTTTTTATTTGCTGCTCTCATCTTGGTCTGTCTGACTCTATCTCTCTCCTTTATCTATCTGTCCTTCATTTTGCCTGTTTCTGCAAAAGTTTGCATCATTCTTGAATGCCTGTGCCCTATTTATCTGCATGTCCTCCCTGTTACATGCACAGTGGGCCCCAAGATTTCCAGGGACTGTTGGACTGTTGGGGGCCCTGGATTAACATTCTTCCTTCTCTCCCCTAACACTGTCCTCCCAGCCCATTTTAGAATCGTAATGTTCATATTTGCAAGTTAGTGTTGTAAAATGGAGGCTTTTGTGTTACTTGGTTACTTCTATGTGTTACTTGGCTCGCGAGCATTTTCCGTCTGTTGTAATGGTATATTTTGTATCTCCTACGTTCCTGGCTAACTCGTACGTGGTGGTGATTTGTGCACCTCGTTCTCCTTTAGCCTTGTTTAAAAAAATTTCGCCCACCATTTTTTTTCTCGCTTAGCCGATTTTCAAGTGCCGAAACTCTGCAAATTCGGCTTAAATTTGCATGCAACGTCACTTCCCAGCGTCCTGACGTCTAATCCCCCCGCTCCCCGTGCTGTGTGTGAGTTTTTTATATTTTTTTCTTGGTTTTCTTGGTTTTTGATTTTGCGGTTCGGCCGTTAAATTTGTATTTTTGCGAGGTTGGTTTTTTAGCCCCCGAGATTACGAGGTCGTTCCTGGCTAACTCGTACTTGCCTAACAGTGATTTGTGCACTTCAGTTTCCTTTAGCCTCGTTTTCATTTTTTTTTTGCTTAGCCGATTTTTGAGTGCTGAAACTCGACAAATTCGGCTTAAATTTGCGTGTAACCTGACTCCCAGGCGTCCTGGTGTTCCCTCTGTGCTATATGTGAGTGTCGTATCTTTGCAAGGTCCTATTGTTTTGCCCACAAGATTCAGAGGTCGGAATTAATTTATTTTTTTAAGTCCCACGATCCTCAGCTGCTTGCAGGCTGAGTCAATGCTTCAATGTCACAACTGCGAGGCCCGCAGGAGCACCTTCGGCGTTAATTTTGCTGCGTGTTTCAATGCCTCAACTGCTCGCCTCGCTTTGCGAGGCTCGCAGGACGATGTGCGCCTTCGACTAAGTGCTCCAAGCTTGGAAGGCTTCTATGCGTCAACGGCTCGCTTTGCGAGGCTCGCAGTTGCAGTCCTACAGGCCACAAACAGCTTGCTTCGCGAGGTTCACAAGCGTGACGATGAATTGCAGTTTGATAACTATTATATGTGATTGTGTGAATTTATTGATGAAACTGTAGCAATCATAAATGTTTGGTATTGAAATGCTGCATTTTTCCTAATGAGTTTAATAGTGTATTACCAGTGTCCTTTGTGTGCAGGGTCTTCTGTTGTAGGGGTTACTTGTTTGTGAGGGCAGCGGGACCTTATCTTCTAGGAAATATGTACCCAGGAGTAAATATGGTTTAATGTGCTCATATGGCTGAGTGGTGTTTCTGTATGGTGAGATATGGACATATTTAGTCTCGAAATGCATGATTTCCTGTGTTCAGGCCGCATATGGAAAGTGCGCTAGAATGGTTTATGGGTTTGCCTCTCCGGCCTGTTGGTCGCGGCGCGCTGAAATGACGCAAACTTAGTCAAACCCGTAGCTACGGGGTTAGAGGGAGCCAATGGCAAAAGAGATCATTATCATATCACTAAAAAATGGAGGTTGGATTTCAAAGTCTTACGAGCTTTACGGATTTCGATAGGACCCGCATTTTAGAAATAATGCAAAAACAATAAATCAATAAATATGATATTCTAGTCCATGTGAGTTCCATTTTATGTATTAACAAATTGATTGCCGGTATGAATATGACACAAAAATTAAACATGAAAAAAAGTATTTTATATTGCAGATTTGCAAGCTGAAAATATTGTGCTATTAATACTAACATCACTTTCACGTTAATATTAAGTACAGTAGTGTGATTATATATTCATTTACAGAACAACAGAAAGGACTTTATCCCCCTTGCGGGTACTCTCTAGTACTCATGGGCTTTTGGGCTCCATTTGCGGGTTATGGGTTTGAACGCCAGTGGATTTGTTGCAATTTAATATCGAAATACGGGCTTAACAGTTAGGGGCTTTACAGATCAAAGGACTTGCGGGTGCGCAGTTCAAATTTTAACGGCCTATAGGCTTTTTTTTCGATCTTAACACGCAGACCGTCAGCTGGTTGCTTTACAGGGCCAATTTAATAGCCGTAAGTATTATGGTCTACGATTTTACACGCTGAGGGAATTTAAAGGGACTGTTGATGCCTCCACAGGGGTTATTGGCAAATACCCTCTACCAAGTACAAAGAGCAGGAAGGAAACTCCTGATATGGGCTTGACCCCTTCCTATGGTGTTAAATTGTTCACCCCCCAGTTATGTAATTTACTGTGCCTAAAATATGCTGTATTCATCAATAAAGTTGTTGTTCCTCTGAACTACATAATTGATGTGGGTGTTTCATTCGGAGGGAATAATAATCCTTATACTGGGATTATTGCTGCTGAACCTGCTGCTGGTTGGCTCTACTGATTCCTGTGGTTTGATGGGCGCTTTGGTTGTTTTTGTTCCTGCTATTAGGGATCTACATGGAACCAGATGGTCCTTCTGGGTAGGTTTGCACTTGCTTCTTATCAAGCCCAACAGAAGGAGTAGGTTGTCAAAAATAAACTAATTTAAATGGCATTCAATTTGTTTCCATAGACATCAAACCACATTTTCACTTTAATGGTTTTCAGTAAATAGACATATAAATCTCAAAGTATATTGATAAGCTATCATGGATTTAAAGACTATTGTACTTTATTTAAAACATGATATTTCGAAGAGCTACAATAAAAATAGGCACATTTTCATGAATGTAAAAAAATACAGCCTCTAATTTATTACCTTTGTAATATGCAGTTATGTTCCTGTGGAATGCACCATTTCTACTGACCAACTATCTGAGGTGGGAATAGACTTTGAATGCACAGAGGAAGTTTCTGTCTGCACAATGGGAATATGGCATCTAAAATGACCAGTGATACAAATAATGGTAATATAATGGTAAAATTGAGCTCCTGGAAACAAATTCTCAAGTAAATCTACTTATTGTTATCAACATCTTCCCAGTCATTCAAAATAAAGTCATGAAAAAATTAGTACAATATATAAGAAAAAAAGCGTGACAGCATTTGAAGAATTACAAGCACTATATCGTAACGTACTTTAAATACTAGATTAATATTACCAGCAGGAATAATGAAAAGCTCTTTGTTAACAAGGATAAACTCTTCAGATAAAGTACCTGCCAGATTCAGTTATAAAAATAAGAAACTAAAGAAACTAAATAATTTCTTTTAAAAGTTAAAAATGAAAAGTTTGCATTTATTTGTTTTGTTTTTCACTTTCACGATTAGCTTTAGTTATTCAAATGACAATATAGAAAGCAATTGGCCATAGTGGTCCTCTAAACCCCAGCTTATATATAATCACATACATTTTATTTGAATACATCACACCGCGTAGCTAAGAACAGGGCTCAATTTCAGAGCAGCAGTCTTCTCTTTGGGCGTTTCTTTGTGCATTTCACATCTCCCTCCATTTTTACATCCATGAAATCAAAGCTCATCTTTCCTGAATCACAAACATTTTGAGTAGCACAACCGCTCAGTGCAGTATTTATCTGTGGACCATCTAGAAGAAAGAAGAAAAGAAATCAGAGGAAGACATGCTATAGTTTCATTAGTACAAACATATCTGATGGGTTAACTTTTTTTTTGCACGTAACATTCAATATACAAAATCATAACCCTGTATGTCAATGATAACATCATATGCTGTGTAAGTATTATGAGATCTTTAAACAACATTTCTTAAAGTAAAAGCAGTAATTTTTGCAAATATGAGGTCCCAAAAATGTTTAAACTTTTGAAATCCCAATTTTTACATACTAAAACTCAAAAAGTTTATTAAACAAGTATATTACGGAGTGGTTAAATGCAGGTCAACTCTATAAGTTATAAATAGTATTTCCCAAGAAGGCTATCTTTGATTCTGCAATGTGTCTATAGGATCTTTTTGGGGGGAAGATAACTAATCTATAGTTAAGTCATGCATGGTAAAACATTATGATTCATTTATGTGTCCAATGTCATGACAAAAACATCCAACATAATCCAAAACATCCAAATGAACTACACATCCTAATACTTGTGTTTGTTTGTTTTTGAGTCACAATCTGCAGCTTAGAGGTCTTGCCCACTATGCCATAGTTTTCTTCAATATTTATAGCTCTTCCAGACCTCATTTATCTACTTGCTATTTTTAATTCCACACTTAAAAAAAAAAGATCTCATGTGGAAGAAAATGATGTCCGTGCAATATATTATCACTAATATTGCCAGTCTTAATTTCCTTCTTATGCAGTCCCAAATAAACCGGAGAATCAGACTTGTCTCCCAAACATGGGCATCGGAAAAGTAACATATATTGTGATATAGGTTTATCTATATCCCGTGTTTGAACATCTTTAGCTTTCATTATTATTTTGTCCCAGTTTGTGTCTATACCCATTGTGGCGGGATGAAGTATATGCCCAGTTTCTTTCACCTACCTTTGTAAGTGAAAATTGAATACATGGTGACGCACTGAGTCTCCATCCCCAGACATTCAACCATCTTGTCAGCCTTACAAGAGGTGGCATTTCTTGCAGAGCAGGCTGGGCAGCTCAGTCCATTTTTAGTATTGTTTGGCTCGGGCACTGAAATTATTCACATAGAATAAATAGTAAATAAACAAAACATTCCACAAAAAGATATGACAACAAAGAAATAATATAGATGTTACTACAAAATTGTCAAAAGATTGGGCAAAGAAAACCAAGTCTGGACAAATATTAATCAAATACTAGCAGTTTAAAATAAGTTAGGACTTTATAAATAACCTAAAGCCTGATAAGAGCAAATAAGCACAATTCATTAATGATGGAATAAAATTTGATGATGAAATAAAATAAAACAGCCAATCCAAAACTGAACTTTCCTAAGTGGCATAAAAGGATGGATTTAATCTGTCACTCCTAGGGCAGTTACTGAATCATCATATGTAAAGATTGTTGGACTGGAATGTAGGAAAAAAGTTATATGGATCAAGCAAGATGGGGGGAAAAGGAGAATGAAATGCAGGGAATGATAGGAGAGAGGACATGGGTTGCAGATTGGCTTTAGAATGATGCAATCTAGTATGGAAACGGAAAAGGAATGGATAGGAAGGGAGTGCTAGGAAATAGGAGACAGAAAAAGTGCAAGAAACGGAAAATACAATAAAGTGGGGAGGAAACGAAACAATGAGGCAAAAAGGAAGAAAGCAGTGACGAAAAGAAGGAAAACTGTGCATGGAAAGACATTATAAGGCAGACAGTGTTAAAGGTAGTGACAGCTGTCATTGGACTTGATCCCTGGACCGTGTGTTTACACCCAATAACTTACAGTCTGCCACTATGGACTGTATATACTGAGTTGCAAGGGGTGGAAGAGAAATTAATTAGAGACTAGAAATTTGGATTATATTTGAATCTTCATAACATTTCCTGCATGTCTCAGTTTGATATCCTGCCACCATAGGGCATGGCCTTGTTGGCTTTGTGGGGAGTACTTTCCAGATGGCAAGGTGTTAGAATTGCCTAGAATTAAAGTTCATTTGTGCTGTGTAAAGCTAAGTTAAGAGGATCTATTATTTAGCACAGAGTTCAATGCAATGTCAGTTTCAATAGCTGTAACTGCATATCAATATATTCTCATGGAAGCCTAAGTACCCTGATACTAAACAGCTCATAAAGTCTTCTTCACGGTGATATATTCCCAGTTTATCCTCCTTATATATGGTGTCATCAGAAGCATCAGGTGTTAGGCTAATGATTCACCTGCTCAATGATGCATCCAATAACCCTGCTGGATTACACATGGGTTATTTTGAGCCATACTGTATGTTAGGGTACTGCAATTTATATAACAGTACTAAAAAAAATTCTTGTTGGGCTTGGATTGAATTGAGCACTGGAGATTATTTAGATTTTTAACCAAATCTTTACTAGAGTTAGATGGCTTCACACTCTTTTTATCTCTAGAATAAACAAAACTGATAAGTTACCAATGCAATTCATTAATTGTTTCCTCTCTGTATATGAAATCACACCCAGAACAAATTATTGCAAGTGTTAGGAAATACAGTCAGGTCCATAAATATTGGGACATCGACATAATTCTAATCTTTTTGGCTCTATACACCACCACAATGGATTTGAAATGAAACGAACAAGATGTGCTTTAACTGCAGACTTTCAGCTTCAATTTGAGGGTATTTACATCCAAATCAGGTGAACGGTGTAGGAATTACAACAGTTTGTATATGTGCCTCCCACTTTTTAAGGGACCAAAAGTAATGGGACAGATTAACAGTCATAAAACAAACTTTCTCTTTTTAATACTTGGTTGCAAATCCTTTGCAGTCAATTACAGCCTGAAGTCTGGAACGCATAGACATCACCAGACGCTGGGTTTCATCCCTGGTGATGCTCTGACAGACCTCTATTGCAACTGTCTTCAGTTCCTGCTTGTTCTTGGGGCATTTTCCCTTCAGTTTTGTCTTCACCAAGTGAAATGCATGCTCAATCGGAGCAACTCTTTGGTTGCTTTTGCAGTATGCTTCGGGTCATTGTCCATCTGCACTGTGAAGCGCCGTCCAATAAGTTCTGAAGCATTTGGCTGAATAGGAGCAGATAATATTGCCCGAAACACTTCAGAATTCATCTTGCTGCTTTTGTCAGCAGTCACATCATCAATAAATACAAGAGAACCAGTTCCATTGGCAGCCATACATGCCCACACCATGACACTACCACCACCATGCTTCACTGATGAGGTGGTATGCTTTGGATCATGAGCAGTTCCTTTCCGTCTCCATACTCTTCTCTTCCCATCACTCTGGTACAAGTTGATCTTAGTCTCATCTGTCCATAGGATGTTGTTTCAGAACTGTGAAGGCTTTTTTAGGTGTTGTTTGGAAAACTCTAATCTGGCCTTCCTGTTTTTGAGGCTCCCCAATGGTTTACATCTTGTGGTGAACCCTCTGTATTTACTCTGGTGAAGTCTTCTCTTGATTGTTGACTTTGACACACATACACCTACCTCCTGGAGAGTGTTCTTGATCTGGCCAATTGTTGTAAAGGGTGTTTTCTTCACCAGGGAAATAATTCTTCGGTCATCCACCACAGTTGTTTTCCGTGGTCTTCCGGGTCTTTTGGTGTTGCTTGGCTCACCGGTGCGTTCTTTCTTTTTATGGATGTTCCAAACAGTTGATTTGGCTACACCTAATGTTTTTGCTATCTCTCTGATGGGTTTGTTTTTTCAGCCTAATGATGGCTTGCTTCACTGATAGTGACAGCTCTTTGGATCTCATATTGAGAGTTAACAGCAACAAATGCAAATAGCACACTTGAAATGAACACTGGAGCTTGTATCTGCTCTTTGTAAATGGGATAATGAGGGAATAACACACACCTGGCCATGGAACAGCCGAGCAGCCAACTGTCCCATTACTTTTGGTCCCTTAAAAAGTGGGAGTCACATATACAAACTGTTGTAATTCCTACACCGTTCACCTGATTTGGATGTAAATACCCTCAAATTAAAGCTGAAAGTCTGCAGTTAAAGCACATCTTGTTAGTTTCATTTCAAATCCATTGTGGTGGTGTATAGAGCCAAAAGGTTTAGAATTGTGTCGATGTCCCAATATTTATGGACCTGACTGTAAATGATATACAGGGCCCCAGTGT
The DNA here is from genome assembly GCA_027410445.1 of Discoglossus pictus. Lineage (NCBI taxonomy): Eukaryota > Metazoa > Chordata > Amphibia > Anura > Alytidae > Discoglossus > Discoglossus pictus. Next base: position 210,305,459 of record CM050169.1, on the reverse strand, counting down.
TGTCATTCACAAACGTACTTCATTTTGAATATCATGTTTAGTTGACATGCCTAGCCTTTACATATATCAATAACTGGACATTCTATATCAGTTTAACCCTATCTTACCATGTATCTAATGTACTTACTGATGGGGATCGGAGGGGGGCATGAGTCCGAGTCACAGCAGGAACTTTTGGATTGAACTTGTGAGTTTAAAGTAGTTATACTTCCATCCAAATTACAATGCTTTTTCTTTCCACATAATCTTGTCACACTGGGAAACAATTGAGTTGCACCTGAAACACAAATGGTGATTGTACCTTTAAAAGGGATTAAAGTGAAATATTACCCAAAACCGGAATAATATGTTGCTGGTGAAAAGCCATCCCCCCCTTTCATGCACACACTTTATAGACATTTATCTATGGAGCAGAATTGTCAACGTGTGCCATTTTTCTTAAATTCATTTTATATTGAGTATGTTGGTAGTACTCAAACAATATGGTTCATGGTATTGGTACCATAGGCTAATTCAGCTGTAGTAATGTGGGAACTATTTTCTTAAAACTGGTACATTTGTAACAATAAAAGTGATGAAACACCTTTCACTGCAACATACAAATCCAAAAAGCAAATATTTCTGATTCCATGCTGAAAACTTACCGGTTCTGATCTCTAAATATAAAGACAGACATGTGTCCGTATCTTCATGACAGGCTGACGCTGGTGCAGAGCAGACATTTCCAGTTATGTTAAAGCACTGAGTGCATTGCAGGGATGACACTGCAAAGAAACAAAGACGTTCAAGTACAAACACACCTGTTTATGAAGTATGAAGGGGCTTGTTACCTCAATGGAGCTGTGAGCTATACCAAATAGGGTCAGCATAGGAATCTGGGACATCAGAACTATGAACCTAGTCAAACTGGAAGTGGTCAAACATGAGATAGCAACATTAAACATCAATATCCTGGAAAGTAGTGAACTTAAATGGATTGGGATGGAACATGCCATTTCAAAGGATGGACAAAGCAGTGCTCAGTTATAACCCAATAAATCACAGAATGATTTCAATTTGAATGCAAGCCAAGCCATTAAACATCATATTAATACTTTACATGTCTATGCTCCAACCATTATACGGAAGAGGATAAGTTGCCCAATTCTACTAGGATATTCAACGTCTCCTAGATATAACACCAAGATAACATGTTACTCTCATCATAGGAGATTGGAATGCTAAAGTATGGAACCAAAAGTTACCTGGAATGACAGGTAAGTTTGGCCTTAGAGTACAAAAGATAATTTTCTGGTCATAGTAAACACCTTCTTCCAACAGTCTCAGAGATGACACTACACATGGACATCACTAGCGTATATACTTTGTAGCCAAAGATGGAGGAGCCATAAAGTCAGCAAAAACAAGACCTAGAGCTAACTGCAGCTCAGATCATGAGCTTCATATTTCAAAGTTGAAAATTCAGCTAAGAAAATGAGGGAAAATAATCAGAGCATTCAGATATGAATTAAACAATATCCTCAGTGAATATGGTATGTAGGTAAAGAATAGATGTAAGGGACTTGACACAATATATTTAATGCCTGAAGAACTTTGGACAGAAGTTGGTGACATTGTTTAGAAAACAGCATCAAACAATATCCCAAAAAAAGAAATAAAGTTAAGAAGGTAAACTGGCTGTCTGATGAGGCATTGAAAGCTCAGGAAATAAGGAAAATAAAAGGTAGTAAAATAGGAAATGATTGGTCCAACTGAGTGGTGAAATCCTGATGCCTACAAGTAGAGACAAGGAGATATTCTATATTGAGCAATGTAAAGAGACCGAAGTTGGCAAAAGAAAGGGAAAGCCAAGAGATCTCTTTAAGAAAATTAGGAATCTCAATGGAACCTTTGATGCCAAAGTGGGCTTGATAAAGGACAAAAATAGTCCTAACAGAAGTAGATCAGACAGAAATCTTGGAGAGTGAAGTGAGATGGGCCCTAGGATGCCTTGTTGATAGCAAAGTGCAGGAGTTGATGGAATCTCTGCTGAATGGTTCTAAGTTCTGCATATTAAAGTGTTGTTTGTCTTATGCCAACAAATGTTGAAAACTCAACAGTGGCCAATAGATTGGAAAAGCTCAATCTACATGCTAATCCAAAAAAAATGCAGTGGTAAAGAGTGCTCCGATTATTGAACAATTGCTCTAATTTCACATGCCAGCAAAGTACTGTTTAAGACCCTGCAACCTCAAATCCAACAATATATGGACAGAGAAATACCAGATGTGCAAGCTGGGTCTTACAGATGCAGAAGAGATCAATTTGCCAATGTCTACTGGATAATAGAGAATGCAACAGAGTCCCAGAAAAACAAATACTGTACTTCTAAAGACTATTTTAAAGCCTTTGACTGTGCGGACCATTGCAAAACATGGCAAGTACTAAAAGAGATGTGCGGTTACCTGACCATCTCATCTGCTTCTTGAGGAATATATATGTGAACTAAGAAGCAACAGTGTCAGAATCTAACATGTAACATACAATTTTTAGGATCAAGAAAGTAGTGGGACAAGGTTGTATAGTGTCACCTTATTTCTTCAACGTATACACAGAATATGTCATGCATAAGGCTGAACTGTATAAATGTAAAGCCATAATTTTTATTGCTTGAATAAAATATCAACAACCTCAGATATGTGGATGATACTGCTTTGATGGCTGAAAGTGAGGAGGAATTAAAGGGTCTATTGATGTAGGTGAAAGAAGAGCGAGCAACAGCTGGCCTGCTGCTCCATGTTAAAAAGACAAAAAAACATGGCAAAAAACAATCTTAGTTCCTGGCAAATAGATGGGGAAGAAGTGGAGATGGTGATAGATTTAACTTTTCTGGGCCTCAAGATCTCTGCAGCTATGAAATTAAAAGATGTTTGCTTCCAAGTCTGGACAAGCTATTAAAGTAAATATATTTCACTTTCAACAAAGGTCTGCATAGTTAGAGCTATTGTATTCCCTGTTTTAACATACGGATGTAAGAGTTGGACCATAAAGAAGGCTGAGTGCCTTAGAATTTTAATGCTTTTGAATTGTGGTGCTGGAGAAAACTGCATTGATTTCCTTGGACTGCAAGAAGATCCAATCAATCAATACTACAGGATATCAAGCTAAACTGTTCACTGAAAGCTTTGATCATGAGGCTAAAGCACAAATATTGCCTCGAGAAGACTCTGATTCTGGGAAAGATGGAAGGCAAATGGAGAAGGTGACTACAGAGATGAAGTCAGTAAAGCAATGAGCATGAGCTAGAGGGACAGTAGCTGACAGATTTGCCTGGCGTGCTGAGGTTATACGATCATGGCGAGTTGGATATGACTGGAGAACAACAAATTACAAACTAACACCAGCATTAATCAAGTACTGCATAAATGTGGGAAATGTGTATATCAATGTATTCAAATGTTCCATCTTAATACATTTTCCTATTGGCTTCTTTTTTTTTTTTTGGCGAGATAAAATGTTTACCAATTTTACTAAAAAGCCTAGCAATTTTGATGGCATCACTGAGGACATAGAAGATATTCAGTTTCCAGACTTTTTTTTTTTTGTCTTAGTTTGGGGCATGGGTAACCCATTCGTAGACTTATATTCTATTGAGGGAGAGTTCTATATTGCCAGGTGTCAATGTAAAGTGCTAGTCTTTCATCAGAACTGAATAGAGATTTTTGCATATATCTATCCATAATTTCTCCCATTCCTCATAGGTGTCTAATCCTGTTATGAGCATAGGCAAAATTAAAGCAAAACTGAATTCTATAGTAAAAAATAATAGCTGTATTTATTTTAAACTTTGTAAAATAATGACTGTATTTATTTATTTAAATTTTTTGTACAATTCATATTCTTCATAAGAGCATATTATAAATATGACACTCCAGTAGTATGTGGATACTATATTTTAGGAACCCTAGGTTCTCCAATTTCTAAACATATCAGTACATTAATTTTCTTGTTACAGCACAGCATCCATATAGCACGTCCCCAAATAAATATCCCTTATACCTTTGTTTTAGGAATGGAGAAAACAAACTCACCTGCAGTTACGGATATTGCGACAACGCAGAGGATGCTCAGAAATACTTTCATTGTGATGGAGATATGAGAGCTGTTAAACCCTTCATATTTATTAGCTAATATTTATACTCAGAGAGAGGGTGGATTAAATAGGTCATATTTGCATATATAATGAGTTTTTATGGCAGATATGTTTTGCATACAATGTTGTAATGTTGTACTTAAGTACAGGAGGAAACCTAGTTTATTTAAGATTGTGTATGGTAAAATGTAATTACTATATATAAATCAGATACATTTCATAAAGTACATGCCAAATTACAATGACGGAAACAATAATGACACTTTTATTTTTATGACTAATTGGTTGTATGTTCCTTCAATAAAGGATTCAGATAATAAATCTTTACTTTTATACATTTCTTAATGCAATGTAAACCAAAGCCTCATTATTTTCAATGTATTCAATAATACCTACAACAAAAAGATCCAAATTATATTGCTTTATATTACTGAAAGCTTTGAACTATTGTTTAAAAAGTATATATTACGTAGAATGGAGCTAAGTAGAATATAGTATGTATTATTACACTAGAAAGCCACAATTATATGAAAAGTCAGATAAGACGTGGCCACAGTTAGTTTTTCACTAATCTAATACATAAAGTGCACTTCATATCTCCATCCACAGTGGATTTTTACAGAAGTATTCACTGTATTTCATCCAAAGAGGTACTTTCACTCTAGAGATGCAATAAATCATCATAAGTTATTAGAGATCCAAAAACAGACAAAAACAATGACAGAAGTGATGTGTTGTAGAAATAAGATGCATTGTCTTCTCTATCTGATTGTAGAAGATGTCCTACCTGTTTCTGTTAAGTGATGGATATACTGCTAATGCAGCAGTCATTAATTAATTTACTAGGAAATTGCCCGTCAAAAATTATGGGGATAAAATTGTAAGGCTGGCAATGTTGTTTGCCACGCAATGTGAGGCTTTTGCTCCTCGGAGCACCATTTGCGTGGTGCGCGCTGACTGCCGTTGCTTTTATTTTCAAAGTCCCGCATGCCTGGCATTGTCGTCTAAGTATTACTGTCTTCGCTGTCATGTATTTTCTAAGTCTCGCATATTACTGTCTTTGGCGTCGTGTGTTGTCTAAGTTCTGAGTGCCTGGCCTTGCAGAATTTTTACGTTTTTTCAGCCGTCATTTTTTCCCTTGCTCAGCCGATTTTCGAGCAATAAAAAATGCCAAATATGGCTCCAATTCGTTTGCAACTTCACTCCCAGGCTTCCTAGCTCTCCCCCTGTGCAGTGTGTGAGTTATTATGTTATTATTTTTTTATTATTATTTGTGTATTTTTTGTGTGTTTTTTTTGTGTTTTCGAGATTTCGCGTTTTAACCAACTGCGTGCCTCGCATGCCTCAACTGCTCGCCTTGCTTCACGGGGCTCGAAGTGCAATGAGCACCTTTGGTGCCTCAACTGCGAGGCTTCTTTTGTGAGGCTCGCAGTGCAGCCCAGGTCCCGTGGGGGGGAGTCAACTGCTTGCCTCGCTTTGTGAGGGGCGCAATAATTTAACAGTTGGGGTGTCAACTGCTCGCCTCGCTTCACGAGGGTCGCAATTATTTAACACTGTGTGACCAACATCGCAATGGGACGAACACTGACAACTATTATAGTGATAGAATATCAATATTTCTATGTATAGATAAAGATTAATTATTACTAGTCCATGATGTACACCTAACATCTCCTCAATACGCTGGAAGTCAATATTCTATCATATAAACAAGGTTAAAAGACCACTAACTTTGGAAAAATACATTTTTAAAAATGATAACTAGTTTTTATTAAGGAAAGAGTTGTACAATAATATGTAAAATTGTTTATTTTTTTTAATAAGTACTCCTTTCCTTCTAGGGGGATGGATCACAGCTCGCCCTATCATGGTAAGTGGACACTGCCAAGCTGTATGGGTGGTTCCTCCACTAACAGTGACATCATCTTTGCATATTCTGTTGCAAGCTTCAGCTAAACAAGATGGAGGAGGAAAATAGTAGCCCCTATACTAAGCAATGTGAGCAGCAAAATGAAACAAGTACACGCAAGATAGTTCATAATAGTTCACTAAATTGTTTATACAAAGCATAGAAAATATTAATTTACATTCAATGTTTTTTTTTTTGGGAGCTCACATGTCAATAAATTAGTTATGCAACCTTTAAGCATTTACAGACACTGACAAAGTTTGTACCATTTTTTTTATTCCAATAAACTCTGTAACTGTAAATTATAATCCGTTTTATTTTATATAAAACTTCTGACAAGTCTAAGATGACCTGTTGTGCTGACAGGAAATATTTCATTTGCATGTCTTGTAATTTCATATAGTATGAAAGCAATTACATGACTTAATTAATACATAGTCATTACATTTTCAGCTTACTATTCATGATATTGTGGGGTACTAAAACAACACTATATATATCAACAAATGTAAAAAACAATCATGCATAATCAGTACACTCCACTCTTAGGAGTCCTTCTATTGGATTGTTAATGTTAATGCCCCTTTTTCTGCACCAGATAAAATATCCTTTAACTTGTTTTCCCTTAGCATTAATGAACATAATTTGGTTACAAACATTTGTAAATTTATGTGTAAACCATCCTCGTCAGTGAGTTTGGGGGCAAAATACACTTGCCTTCTCTTCCAGACACAGTTTCATCACAGTTCTAGTTGTTTGAATTTTTTCCTTAATTTCCAAATAGTGGAGATAAATATTTTCAGGAGTGAAGCCATTTTTATAGCCGTTGCCTGATTTATGAAGGTAAATAACTTTTTGTCGCATTTAATTTGGTTATTCTCTGATCTTCCCCATGTTAATGAATAACTAAAGATGTTGAGCCTCTTAATCTTTTGTTTACCTTACTAGTGAACTGAAAGAAATTTAGGAGGACGTGTAATCTAAGACTTCTGTTTTTGCTTATCTAGTTTTACATTCAAAATAGTGGCAATCTTGTGGGTATGCAGAAACTCACAAAGCTCCCAACTACACTCATGTAACAGGTCAGAATAAATGGAGAAAATAATAATGCTCCATTATCACTTTAATGTAATGTTTCTGTACTATAGTTATCATTTTTATACAAAAAACAATCTTTAGAACAGAATATTTTAAACGTATCCCAGAAGATTTGGGAAAGCAGTGTCTCTTTGCTTCTTTACTTTTGAAAGGCTACCTTACTATAGGTGTGTCCCATATAATGGATAGGAACTGATATATATGGTCACTATAGGTGTGTCCCAAATAATGGATAACAACTGATATATGGTCACAAGATCTCACAACAAAAATATGCAGGACAAGAACACTCAGTCATCTCTCCACAGTCATAAAATCCTGACCTGAAGCTTTCCCAGGATTAACAAGTGTAAATTATATATGGAGTAATAATGTACTGAATATAAATTGATTGCATAGCTTTAAATATTACTTACCTATATCATTTAAAAAAATGGAGCTCAGGTCAAGATGAACAATTTGGCTTGGAAATGTTTCTAAGCAGCAGATCAAGTGGCTCCAATTGCAAAAGAAGCAAGCAACGCTATATTTAGGTTGATGATTGAAATACATTCAATAAAAATAACTCAACTGAAACTGCTTAGATCTAGTATCTAGATGGGAACGCAAGGATGGTCCAGGAGAGCACTAAAAGGAGTGACAGTGAATGGCCATTGACATTAATTGTTCATTCTGTATAGCCATAGGAAATCACTTAAAGAAGCGTATCCCCTTCCACCCAAACACGCTTATCACCTTTCTCTCCCTCTTTTACCACTCACTATCCCTTAGATTGTAAGGCCCTCATTCAAATGCGATTTGTCCAATTGAATAGTGCTCTAAATAAGCACATAATATATTTTTTTAAATACGTTTTTAGTTAGTAAAGACCTTGCTTTTGGATAGATGTTTACTAACTAAAAACTTCTTTAAAAAAATATGTTATGTGCTTGGCCAAATTGCAATTGAATGAGGGCCTAAGTCTGCAAGTTTCATTCCTAAGTACTTTGGGAATGCACCACGGACATTGGATTCCTAACTCAAAGACAGGGTCCTCCTTGCTTTGCTATATGTTAATTTGTATTTATCTTTGTCTGAACTTAACTTATGTATAGCGCTATGGAATATGTTGGTGCGTTATAAATGAACTATAATAATAATAAAATAATGCATGGTGGTGTGACAAGCTACTGCTTCTATTGGGCTTGATAGAAACCTAGTTCAAACCTACCTGGTAGGACCATCTGGTTTGCTGTATATCCCTGATAGCAAGATCAGAAACAACTCAGCTTACATCCGCCACAGCGCCCAGTGAACCACAGGAACTATAGAGTCACCCAGTCAATGTTACCAATTGTAACAAAGTCCAGAATAAAACATAATTTATGTAGTTCAAATGGGCAACTCCTTTATTGATGAACACACAGCACATTTACATAATGGGGTGAACAATTGAGACCATAGATAGGGGGTCAGTCCAAGGCCCACATCAGGAATTTCCTTTCTGCTCTTTCTACTTGGTAGGGAGTACTTCACTAATTAAGTCTGGATGGCAGATGTTCCTTTAGAATGGTGGCTAACTCTCCATCTTGTTATACCCCTTACTTGTGCCCCCCTTTGCTGGGAGTCCCACTCAACATATTTTGTTAGAACCCCCATTTTAAACCTAAACTTGACCATATCTCACTCTAAAGAAACACCACTTACCAGTATGAACACATTAAATCATAATTACCCCTGGGGAAATATTTCCTAGTAGATAATAGCATTACACTCATGCTTATCCTGGTACAGAGATTAAAGAGGCGTTATACTATACACAACAAATCTAGTTTTATTAAAATATGATTAATAAAATGGATTAGCCCCTCCCCCATTGTGACTATCTCTAAATTGCTAGGTCTTTTGATCCCTGTTTGCCTATGAAGAGAGGAATTCACACATCTGTGTCATAAGCTAGTCCCTAGGAAGAGTGGAATTCACTTGTCCATATCATGAGCTATTGTTCCCGTCAGGAACAAATGGCAGGGGGATGATATTGTAAAACCTATATTGCTGACATAGTGCCTAATTAGCCTCTTTCATGTACAGAGCCTGCCCTCCCCTCTACTCTGCAGGAATCAGACCCTACAAACCAGGTAGCCCCTTAACTGAAGCCCATCTTCCCCAGGGACCTACTTTCTTAAACTCCCTGGGGAAAATGTACACCGAACATGGCTGGTTACCAGCGTTGTATTGTCACACAACTATACAATGATACTGATTAACCGCCATAGTGTGGCCTCCTCTATGAACGACATGGTGTACCCACACAACATGGCACACAATAACAATGTCGCTGTCAAAATTCAAGGCATAAAAGCTGATCTCTCGGCACTAGATTCCAGTCAGTCACAAGATAGTTTGTACCAAAAGAAAATACAAGCTTTCTTACAACTCCCCACCACTAAAACATCATTTAAATGACTTATGATTCCACATGATAACACACATGCATTCAACTTGAAAAAGCACACAAAAGGAAGAGAAGAAGCCCAAATACTGTTCATGATATATTAAGGGTTTTCGTGAGGGTCAAAAACATGATACAATGCCCTGGACTTTCCCACTAAATAACTATGTAGTTCTGCATTCATTCTGCTTAATGAAATGACTTCCTTCATTTGGCATGCCAGAGGTTGTTGCATCAGGAGACTTGGGAGTCTTGGCATGCTAGTGTTGGTTGCATCAGGAGACTTGTTTGTTTTCTTTAGCACACTCTCACTCTGCCTGAACGTTAATGTTACACCTACTCTTTTTATAGTGGTACTTTGAATCAGCTCAATACATATATATATATATATATATATATATATATATATATATATATATATATATATATACTAGCCAATGAGATGTGTATGTTTGGAAAGTTGTTTAGTTATTAATATACATATGGAATTGTAAGGTAGCTAATGGTGTTTTGTGTCTACTACTGAAATATATAATACAAATTAATAAATGAATATACTTTACCTATTTTGAAGCATTGTGTTGAAGATCTGTGAACCTTGTTTGATGTTGCTGCAGCATTAGTGGTGTGGAGGTGCTGTGTAAGCGTGATGAACGTGTGCAGTGTAATAGTGTGTGTGTGCGAGCCGAAACCGTAGTTTGTTACTTCCGCATTAGCGTAAAATGGCGGGAAATGTGTGGTATGCGTCTTAGCGGAATATCCGTAGGTCGTTTGTGGGGTTTTCCATGGTTAGAGTGCTGTAGCCTCGTTTTCGTTTTGTTCGGCGGCCATTTTTTCTCTCACTTAGAGAATTTTTTAGTGTCTAAACTCTTTTTTTTTTAGATAACTGAAGGTGTAAGTTGTTTGTTTGAGGTTGTGGATGCTCCCTCTTGCTGTAGGCAAGCTGTCGTAATGTGTGGTAACGTGTCTCGTATGGTGTTTTGCAAGTTGCTTGTGGTGTTTAGCGTGTTTAGCCTCGTTTTCGTTTTGTTCGGCGGCCATTTTTTCTCTCGCTTAGAGAATTTTTTAGTGTCTAAACTCTTTTATTTTGAGTTAAATGAAGGTGTAAGTTGCTTCTTTTAGGTCGTGGATGCTCCCTCTTGCTGTAGGCAAGCTTTTTATGTATGTGCTGTGCGTATTTATTGTGTTTTTTTTTTTTTTTCATGTTTGCGAGTTGCGGACGATTTTTGCGAGGTCGTAATGAGTGTTAACGTGTCTCGTATGTTATTTGCGGTGTGCGGTAAACTTAGAGAGGGTCGCAGTTGTTGTGTCGTGTGGTTTTCGTTGTAACGTCAAGTTTGCGAGGGTTGCAGTTGCTGGCAAGGAGCGTCTTCGGTGCAAGCGTGAGCAACGGCCCGTACGCTCACAACTATATGTGATATATATATATTTATATATATATATATATATATATATATATATATATATATAGCTATTCTGAATAGCAGTGTTGGTGGAGTAAGGGCACTTTGGGCACTCCCATTATTTTCCTTGTTTCTCAAATAATGATTCACACTGCCAGTAACTGTTATTTCCTTACCAGAATCGCTGGAATGGTGATGGTAAAAGGATATTTTGGATGTTTTGTAAACATGCGCAATGTTCCGGACAGAAGTTATAGTGTTCACAACTCTTTCCTATGAGGAAGGGAGTGATTTTTGAATCTGCTTAATTAATTTCTGTGACATTAAGAATATTTGTGAATGCAATGGCCCTTCAGAATAAACAGTGGTGCTCTGATAGTTAGGTTATTGGGAATAGTATAGTTGGATCCATTGATATTCTCTTGTGGTGTGAGTCCATGGCTTTGGACATTTTACCTATTTGAGGAACACCCTTAATGTTCCCACAAGCAGTATTTTGGCATCTTCCTATGTATCTTCGGCATTTGCGTCCACATTGAATGCATTTCTGTTGTCATTTGCAAGGATAAGTCTTTTGTATGGGAAATGTTAAGGAAAGGTGTTTTAGTAGGTTCTTGTAAACCCGGGCCCGATAATGATCCCTGAGTGTACTCAAGAACCTGCTCCTCTTAGCTGAACTGCTGGTCTAATTTATCCATTGATCTTGACCATGCTTAGTTGCATTTCCAATCTGTAACAATAATTGTAATTCCCCAACTTTCATCTATATTTGGGGGTTTATAGCATACTCCTACTAATATTCTTTTGGAATTTGCTGCTCCCCTATTTAACTCTACCCACAAATATTCAACATTATCACTAGTTCTGCCATAAATATCTTCTCTGACTATAGGCTTAAATTCAGGCTTAACATACAGACAAATCCCTCCTCCTCGTTTTCCTATTTCCTAAATGGGTTATAACCATCCAGATTAACAGTCCAGTAATGAGATTCATCCCACCACGTTTCGGTAATGCCTATTGAATTAAATTTTTCATTAATTGCTAATAATTCTAACTCTCCCATTTTTCCTGGCAAGCTTCTGGCATTAGCAAGCATATCCCTTATGTTATGAGTCTGTAGTTCTGAAGTGCCTGCCACTGTACTTGAATTACTTAGTACTATCTCCCTATTGACTATACTACCCCTCCCCCATATCCTCCCCCATGAGTTGTTAATTCATCCCTTATACCCTCTACACTTTCTACTCCATTACTTATATCTAGTCCCTCCCCCCACCTACTAGATCAAAAACTCCTCCAGCCTTTCTATCATCCTATTCCCTAGCATAAAAGCTTCCTCGTCATTAAGGTGCAATCCATCCCTGCTATAGAGATTGTACCCAAGTGAGAAGTCAGCCCAGTACTCTAAAAAACCAAACCACATCTTTAGCCACACATTAACCTTCCTAAGCTCCTTCTGCCTCCCTGGGCTAGCATGTGGCACTGGTAGTATCTCAGAAAATACTACCTTGGAGGTCCTTGCCTTCAGCTTATTACCTAGTTCTCTAAAATCATTCTTTAGGACACTCCATCTCCCACTAACTTTGTCATTGGTACCAATATGTACCAAGACCGCTGGTTCATTTCCAGCCCATCCCAATAATTTGTCTACCCGATCCACAACATGCCGAACCCGAGCACCTGGGAGACAGCAAACTGTTTAATTGCTGGGATCTTGGTGACAAATAACCATGTCTACCTTCCTAATAATAGAGTCCCCTATCACTAAAACCTGTCTGTTGCTCTGCCTATTCTGCCCTCCCACTCCTCCAGTTGAAATGTTCTACCGGCTGTTAGAGGGAATAGCTCCATCTGGCATTGCCATTCCTGAATGGACATCCCCAACAGTTTCACTCAATCTGGCAAATCTGTTGGTGTTTGCCAACTCAGAACTGGCCTGCCTCCTCCTGTTCCCCCTGATTCCCCTTCTAACTGTAACCCAACTACCTCCCTGGACATCCTCACTAGCCCCAGCTCCACCTTCCATGCTAGGCCCAGCTAAACTGTGCTCAGCGAGCACCAACCCGCTTTTCAGTGGAGCAATATCACTAAGTGCTGCAATTCTCCTCTCCAGTTCTCCAATTTGAGCTTCCAGAGTGGCAACATGCTCACACCTCTCACAGAGGTATGGACCCTGGATCATCTATTACAGTAGTGCATACATATGACAGGATGTTCACTGAGTGAGGTTGCCACTGGACTGACTCATAATTATTATTATTGTCTACAAAAATTCAGTGGGAAAAATAAAGAATATAAAATAATATATTTGTGTAAAGTTTAAAAAACAAAATATACAGTATATATCACATATATAGTTCTGAGCATACGAGCCATTGCTCACGCTTGCAGGCTCACATAGTGAGCCCGCGGCCCTCGGGTAGCAAAGAGCCGCGGGCGAGGGCCTCGGTTGCTGGCATGGAGCGCCAAAGGCCCTCGCGAGGCGAGCCGTTAAACCCACCTCGGAACCAACCTTAATGTAACAAACACCCACACGCACTAAGAATCTGACTATAATGGCCGACCCTTGCGCAACTAAAAACAGTGAAAACACACCAAATACTCACACAAACTACATAAAAAGCTTACCCATAGCAAGGGGGGGCACACAGGACCTCTGAAAGTGAAGTTACACCTCCATTTAAGTCCAAATTCCCGAGTTCAGACACACGAAAATCCCCTAAGCGAGAGAAAAAATGTCCGCCGAAAAAAACGAAAACGAGGCTCACCTCGGAAACCTGCATTAACCTCAGAACCAACCTTAACGTAACAAACACCCACACGCACAAAAAATGGCGGTACTGCGCGCACCTAAAAACAGTCAAAACACACCAAATACTCACAAAAACTACATAAAAAGCTTACCCATTGCAAGGGGGGCACCCAGGACCTCTGAAAGTGAAGTTACACTTCCATTCAAGTCCAAATTCCCGAGTTCAGACACACGAAAATCCCCTAAGCGAGAGAAAAAATGCCAGCCGCAAAAAAACGAAAACGAGGCTCACCTCGGAAACCTGCATTAACCTCAGAACCAACCTTAACGTAACAAACACCCACACGCACAAAAAATGGCGGAACTGCGCGCACCTAAAAACAGTCAAAACACACCAAATACTCACAAAAACTACATAAAAAGCTTACCCATTGCAAGGGGGGCACCCAGGACCTCTGAAAGTGAAGTTACACCTCCATTCAAGTCCAAATTCCCGAGTTCAGACACACGAAAATCCCCTAAGCGAGAGAAAAAATGCCAGCCACAAAAAAACGAAAACGAGGCTCACCTCGGAAACCTGCATTAACCTCAGAACCAACCTTAACGTAACAAACACCCAAACGCACAAAAAATGGCGGAACTGTGCGCACCTAAAAACAGTCAAAACACACCAAATACTCACAAAAACTACATAAAAAGCTTACCCATTGCAAGGGGGGGCACCCAGGACCTCTGAAAGTGAAGTTACACCTCCATTCAAGTCCAAATTCCCGAGTTCAGACACACGAAAATCCCCTAAGCGAGAGAAAAAATGGCCGCCGAAAAAAACGAAAACGAGGCTCACCTCGGAAACCTGCATTAACCTCAGAACCAACCTTAACGTAACAAACACCCACACGCACAAAAAATGGCGGTACTGCGCGCACCTAAAAACAGTCAAAACACACCAAATACTCACAAAAACTACATAAAAAGCTTACCCATTGCAAGGGGGGCACCCAGGACCTCTGAAAGTGAAGTTACACCTCCATTCAAGTCCAAATTCCCGAGTTCAGACACACGAAAATCCCCTAAGCGAGAGAAAAAATGCCAGCCGCAAAAAAACGAAAACGAGGCTCACCTCGGAAACCTGCATTAACCTCAGAACCAACCTTAACGTAACAAACACCCACACGCACAAAAAATGGCGGAACTGCGCGCACCTAAAAACAGTCAAAACACACCAAATACTCATAAAAACTACATAAAAAGCTTACCCATTGCAAGGGGGGCACCCAGGACCTCTGAAAGTGAAGTTACACCTCCATTCAAGTCCAAATTCCCGAGTTCAGACACACGAAAATCCCCTAAGCGAGAGAAAAAATGCCAGCCGCAAAAAAACGAAAACGAGGCTCACCTCGGAAACCTGCATTAACCTCAGAACCAACCTTAACGTAACAAACACCCACACGCACAAAAAATGGCGGAACTGCGCGCACCTAAAAACAGTCAAAACACACCAAATACTCACAAAAACTACATAAAAAGCTTACCCATTGCAAGGGGGGCACCCAGGACCTCTGAAAGTGAAGTTACACCTCCATTCAAGTCCAAATTCCCGAGTTCAGACACACGAAAATCCCCTAAGCGAGAGAAAAAATGCCAGCCGCAAAAAAACGAAAACGAGGCTCACCTCGGAAACCTGCATTAACCTCAGAACGAACCTTAACGTAACAAACACCCACACGCACAAAAAATGGCGGAACTGCGCGCACCTAAAAACAGTCAAAACACACCACATACAAAAACTACATAAAAAGCTTACCCATTGCAAGGGGGGGCACCCAGGACCTCTGAAAGTGAAGTTACACCTCCATTCAAGTCCAAATTCCCGAGTTCAGACACACGAAAATCCCCTAAGCGAGAGAAAAAATAGCCAGCGAAAAAAATGAAAGCGAGGCTCAAAGACCCAGGACCGTCCAGCGACCTACAATTTACCCAAGAAGGGATCCCAGATAAGCTCAGAAACCTGGATTAACTGCAGGGGGATCAGAGATAAGCTCCGAGCCCTGTATTAACCCCACATTAACCATCGCAGTGGGGGTCCCGATTGCACGCGATCGGGGACCCCCGCTGCAATCAAAATTCAAACTTCCTGTGTTACAGGTCCTTAAAGGACCGTAAAGGTCCTTAAAGGACCCGTTGTAAAAGAAAAAAATATATACACTGTCACCCTGTCAATCATGGGGGTCAACACAGACCCCCATAAAACCCTCATTAACCCTGTCACTCATGGGGGTCAATATAGACCCCCATAAGCCCTTCATTAACCCTGTCACTCATGGGGGTCAATACAGACCCCCATAAACCCATCATTAACCCTGTCACTCATGGGGGTCAATAGAGACCCCCATAAGCCCTTCATTAAGCCTGTCACTCATGGGGGTCAATACAGACCCCCATAAGCCATTCATTAACCCTGTCACTCATGAGGGTCAATACAGACCCCCATAAGCCTCTATTTAACCCCATCAGTTCCATAAGGGTATATTAACACCATTATGGGCCTGTTACAACACTACATTAACCACATAAGTGCCATGATGGTCCTCAAGGACCATCATGACACTAAGTAAAAACACTATACTGCACTATACCACCCCCAATAAAACATTACATATCAACTAAACACCCTCTACACTAATCTATTAACACCTACACTACCTACCTACCCTACCTACCCCCTAATAACCCCCCCCACCACTCTAATTACAGAAAAGAAAAAAGCCTAAAGTCACAAAAAATACAAATCTACATTACATGAAATAAAAA
The DNA here is from genome assembly GCA_027410445.1 of Discoglossus pictus. NCBI lineage: Eukaryota > Metazoa > Chordata > Amphibia > Anura > Alytidae > Discoglossus > Discoglossus pictus. The sequence goes on along the minus strand of CM050169.1, from coordinate 210,288,920 downwards.
ACCTAACTCACAAAAAAAAATACATTACACAAAATAAAAAAACCTAAGTCACAAAAAATAAAAAAGGAACATTACAGAAAATAAAAAAAAACATTACAACCCCCCCCCACCTGAAAAGGAAATACATACAATACAAATACATACAATACAAATACATACAATTACAATACAATACACCCTATCTAATATACATCACACAATCTATATAAATAAATAGCATAATCTAATATACATGCTATCTATATAATAATAGAATCCCAATCTATCTAAATAAATAACACAATCTATCTACAATACATCCTATGCTATCTATATAAAACGCATACCCCTAGCTAACATACAATAAATGCTATCTATATATTAACTAATCTAAGTCTAAGCTAAAATAAAATAATTAAGACCACTTACCTTTGCAGATGTCCATTGGGATCAGCCACCTATGAAAAAAAAATAATAATAAATTAGTGCAACACATTTACAGTTCTAAAATAAACATTCTATACATTCTATACATTCTAAATATTCTACTCACCTTTCCGGCATGTCCCCTCCTTATTCTTTTAATCGTTCTCCGGCACGGCACCTGTTAAAAAAAACACAACATTAATACACATACATTAAAATAAAATAAACATAATCTACATTATACTTACCTCCCCGCGATGTCTCCTCCGGATCCTCTTCTGCCACGCTCTGTAAAAAAAAAAATATATATACTTACATCCGCACTCCCGGACATCCCCGACGCTAATGAAGCTCCAGGAGACTTTTCCAGAAGAAAATAAGCAATGGCGCCTTCTGATTGGTTGAAAACGCTGTCTATCAAATTCACCCAATCAGGAGGCGCCAATGTGTGAACCAATCACAAACAGATACACCCTAAAATCCCACTCTGATTGGATAATGCACCTGTCAATCTTTATTTAAACCAATCACAAGGCGCAGATGCCTTCAGCCAATCACAATGGAATACACCCCCACAGGGTGATTGGTTAGAGCCTCTGCGCATTCTGATTGGTTGCACTGACAATAGCCAATCACAATGGAATACACCCCCACGTACTGATTGGTGAAGGATTTGAGCATTCTCATTGGCTATTGTTAATATCGATCAATATTCACAGCCAATGGGAAGGCGCAGATGTCTTCACCAATCAGTACGTGGGGGTATATTGCATTGTCATTGGCTGATCGCAATAAAGCCTTAGGATTGGTTCAAATAAAGATTGATAGGTCTGTTATCCAATCAGAGTGGTATTTTGGGGTGTATACTTTTTTAATTGGTTCACAATTGGGGTCTTCTCATTGGCTGAATTTGATAGACAGCCTTTTCAGCCAATCAGAAGCCGCCATTGCCAATTTTATTCTCGAACACTCCATAGGAAGGTCATTAGCGTCTGCGACTTCCGCCAGGGTGGATGTGTGTCCCTTTTTTTCTTTTTTTTTTTTTTTTTTTTTTTTTAATAATGCGCGGATGCTTCCGGAGAAGACGAGGAGGCCGGATTCATCGCGGAAAGGTAAGTATAATGTAGATTGTGTTTATTTAACTTTGGTTTATGTTTACTAATGTAATGTTTTTTTTTTACAGGAGTAGCGCCGGACAAGACGCAAAGATGGACGACGGAACATGGAGGACGGGACATGCTGGAACGGGACATACTGGAAACGTGAGTATAATATTTAGAATATTTATAATGTTTAGAATGTTTAGTTATTTGTTGTATTAATTTTTTTAATCTTTTTTACCGTAGGTTGCTGATCTGAAGAAATATTTCAAAGGTAAGTGGTCTTAATTATTTTATTGTAGCTTACAATTATAGTAGCTATATATATATATATATATATATATATATATATATATATATATATAGCATGTATTGTATATTAGATAGATAGATTGGGGATGTATTATTAGATAGCATTGTATATTACATAGTGGCATGTATGTTAGATTATATAGTGGCATGTATATTAGATAGTGGCATGTATATTAGATAGGGGTGTATTTTATTGTATTTTATTTAATTGCGTTGTATTTTATTTAATTGTGTTGTATTGTATTATATGTATGTATTATATGTATTTCTTTTTCAGGTTTGTAATTTTTTTTTAAAAATTGTAGGGAGGGGGGGTTGTAATGTATTTTGTTATTTTCTGTAATGTTCCTTTTTTTATTTTTTCTGACTTAGGTTTTTTTTTTTTTGTTCTGTAATGTACATTTTTTATTTTTGCTGATTTTAGTTTTTTCTTATTTTATGTAATGTAGATTTCTGCTTTTTTTTGTTTCAATAGTTTTTATTGTCACAGAGTTGTAAATCTTATACAGTATTAATGTTTCAGCGATGGCTCGCAGGCCAAATTTATGTTGTAGATTGCTTAACCGTAAACTTATATGATGGTGACATTTTCATTTAGTGACAGTTCCATTACATTTTCCTTTTTCTTAACCTTTCTAAGTAACATTAAACTGGTAGCATGGTTGTTTGCCTGTTTTTGAGATCTCTGAAGGTTTTAGTATGATATGCTACCTTTTGTTACAGTTTTTTTTTTTTTTTATAATTAATTTTTATTTAGGACGAGTCAATTTTATACAACAATATAATATAACAAAGAATAGAAAAGTCAATCATGCAAATAGCAAGACATAAGCACAAAAAAAACTAAGCATTCTATCCTTCTCAGCCTATGAAATCTTCATGATCTAATAAATGTCCAGAGCTTTTAATAGAATGGTGTGGATGAAGCATATAAAAATAAACATGAGACACCGGCTCTCAGCTCCCCAACCATATTGATTTGGACCACCTGAGATCCGGAATCCATATGACCCTCTATTCAATGATGTAACAAAACGTCCTAACATTTTTTCTCTTTTTGATTATCAACCTGCATTCTTAAGTATGCTTGCTTTTAACTATTTTACAAAATATTTAGTTATCATTAAACCTCCTCAGCTTATGTTTACTTGTGTTACTAAACATAAAATAATCAGTACCTGCAAACTCCTTCATCATCACTCCAAAAGCCTCCATCCAGATGCGAACTAGCCATCCTCTCCAGCCGCCACCATCCTCCAACTTCCCAAACTCTTCTATCCAATCTCTATCTAGATCTGTATACTATATTTGGACACCAACCAAGGAGTCCACGTGTTAGTGAACCTGGGCATTGTATTCTGCAATGAATTCGCTATTCTCTCATTTATCATTATATAATTTATCTTTTTTACAACTTCTTTGATTGACAGTACAGAAGTTTTCCAATTTTTGGCAATGCAATTTTTAGCAGCTAAGGTCCAAAATTGCCAGAGTTCATTCTGTTCCCTAGATAAATCATAATGTTTCATTCCCAAAAGACATGTTTCAATGTCGGGTCTCAAGCTACTGGTTGTAATTTGTGTAAATAAGTCTATGAGTTCTCCCCATAGCTTCTGCGCTACGGGACAAGTCCACCAGATATGCAGGAAACTCCCTTCTGTTCTGCATCCCCTAAAACACTCTCCATTTATATCTTTATTAAATTTTGCCATCCTTTGGGGAGTATAATAGGTTCTGTGCAATACCTTAATAGAGGTCTCAAGTAATCTATATGTATATGACCCCCTTGTCAGATTAGTGCAGATTCTTTTCCAGACCATGGCATCTAACTCCTTTCCCAGGTCCTGCTCCCACTTCACCATAAATTTAGTTTTTTGTGTGTTCTGAAACTCTATTAAGTGTGAGTATATGTATCCTAGGGTGCCTGTCATCGAGGGTATCTTTTCGCAGATAGAGGACCATGCTGTATGTGTAGGATTCCCATAAGTATGTATTAACGAGGAGATCCAGTGTCTAAACTTCCGATAGTTCCATAGCTCCCTCTCCGGAATTTGGAACCGGCGTATGATAGAATAATGTGTTAACAGAGCCTCCATGGAAAACCATTCCCCTATTCTCTTTAAAGGGCTAGTCAACCACCATGTTTTAGAACTTGGGCTAATAGTGGCCTCAAACTCGGGGAAGGACGTTAAGGACATCAGTGGTGACAGGGTTGGAATCAAGTTGCTCGATTTTTTTAAGCCTATCCCAGGCCTTAAGGGTCGTAGAAATTATTGGATTAGTATGTCTGTATCTCATGTCTATCTTTTCTATCCCCCAGATCACTGTATCCCATGAGTGGGGTTTCATCTGCCAATTTTCAAGAAAAGTCCACAGCGGCTGTAGTTTACTAGAGTGGGTTACCGGGATGCACGCCAGCCGTGCTGCTTGTAAAAAAAGCCTCAGATTGGGACAAGAAAGACCCCCTTTTTGCCTATTCCTGTACATTGTTTTCCTCGCTATACGTGGTGGTTTATTACGCCAGATAAATCTAAACATTGTATTCTGGAATTGATCAATATCCTTCATACATAGGTTAATTGGTAGAGTTCGTAAGAGATAGAGAATTTTTGGGAGCACTGTCATTTTTATTGATGTTATGCGTCCCGTCCATGATATTTGATATTTAGACCAGGTCCTCAAGTCCTCAGTCAGCCGCCTAAATAATGGTGGGAAGTTAGCTTTATAAAGACCCGCCAAGTTTTTGGTAAGCTTAACTCCCAAGTACTTGATTGAATTTTTAGGCCATTGAAAATTGAATGCCGCCTTCAATGTTTCTATTATAGGGCCTGGAATCCCTACCCCCAAGGCCTCAGTTTTTTCCTCATTAATTTGCAGCCCTGACATGGCCCCGAACTCCCTTAAAGTAGACAATAATTTAGGAATAGAGTTTACAGGGTCCGTTAGAGTGCATAAATGATCATCTGCGAATAGAGAGCATTTCAGGTGGTGGTGACCTATCTGCAGACCCCTGATCTCCCCTTCTCCTCTTATCTTTTGAGCCAGAGGCTCAATAGCCAGAGCAAAAAGCAGTGGAGACAGGGGGCACCCTTGCCTGGTACCCCGCTGGATGTTTACCAAAGCCTCTCCTGTCCCGGGCATTCTCAAATGAGCTTCAGGGCTTTTATATAGTGTCTTGATTAGGCGTATAAAGTTTCCTTTAATACCGAATTTAGCTAACACTGCATATAGGTAAGGCCACTCTACTGTATCAAATGCCTTTTCCATATCCAGTGCCAACACACAAAGAGGTGTTTTTCTTTGGGAGGCCAGGTGTATAACATTCATGGTCCTACGGATATTGTCTACCGTTTGTCTATGTTGTATGAACCCGGTCTGGTCCTTGTGTATTAGAGTTGTGAGAAACTTTGCCATCCTATTTGCCATAATTTTAGTCAATAATTTAATATCCCCATTCATGAGGGAAATGGGATGATAATTTTTCGGCTCCAGGGGATCCCTCCCTTCTTTAGGGAAGATTACTAAGTTCGCCGTGCTGAGTTCCGGGGGCATAGATCCCCCCCTAAGTACGGCATTAAACAGACAGCTAAGATAAGGGGCTAGAATGTTCCCACATACTTTATAATAAGAATTAGTGAAGCCATCCGGCCCTGGGGCTTTCCCTGATTTGAGACTTTTAATGGTTTCTAATATCTCCTCTACACCCACATCCGCATTTAAATCCTCTACATGCTGCTCTGAAGCTTTAGGAAGATCACAGGAATCCAGATAAGATCTAAGAGCTTCCGGGCTCGGGTTTATTTTTGTCGAATAGATCGAATTATAAAAATCCCTAAATGTGTGCTTGATTTCGCTCTGACTCACTGTTATCTTCCAAGCCCTGGTTCTAATCCTAAGAATTCTGGACAATGCTGCTTTAGACCGAAGCTTCCGTGCCAGAAAGGAATCAGGTTTATTAGCCTTGGAATAAAACAGCTGGTTCGTCCGTCTCAGGGCACTCTCTGTCTTGTGCGAAAGCAAGGCGTCAAGTTCTAATCTAGTGTCATCTATTCTCTGGCGAAGTCTACTGGAGGGGAGCATTTGATTCTGTAATTCTAGATCTCGTAACTTAGCAGTAAGTTCCTGTTCCTGACGTATACTATTTTTTTTTATGGTAGCTGCCATCTTGATACACATCCCCCTGATATAGGCCTTGTGGGCCATCCATACCCATCCTATATTAGATCCCGGGGTAATATTTAGCTCAAAATATTGTTGCAATTCTTTCTGTATCTGGCCCAGTAGCGCCGTATCCGTTAACATACGTTCATTAATTTTCCAGGAATATGGAGTCCTTGAGTCTCCTCCAAGAACAATATCCAAGGAAACTGCCGAGTGGTCTGACCACGGGCATACCAAAATTTCCGAGCCCCTGGTTTGGTCAAAAAACTTAGAGGTTACCAAAATCGTGTCTATCCGTGAGTAGGTCCCATGCGTATGTGAATAGTACGCGTATTCGCGACTATTAGGATGATGTCCTCTCCAGGCATCCACTAAGCCCATTCTGTCTAACACCCCTTTAATCTGTTGTAGTTTCCGCGAGTATCTATTAGTGGCCTGGGATCTCGAACGATCTAGTCCATGCTCTAACACAAGATTGAAGTCCCCCCCTATCACCACCAGACCATCTGACCAGGGTTCTACTTTTTTCAGCATGTGTAGTAAACTTTTATGGGGTGCCACCGTGTCCGCGTAAAAGGATACCACCGTAAGTTTAACTTCCTGAATTGTGCCCCGCAAAATGACATAATGCCCATCCTTGTCTATCAATTTGGAGTCTATCTGAAAGGGGAAGTGACGGTGAATAAGAATGGTGGCTCCCGCTTTTTTGGACCTTTGGGTTGAAGAGTGAAAAGTGGGATATTCCTTGTTTAAGTACGAGGGAATATGATTCTTTGCAAAATCCGTTTCTTGCATAAAAATTATAGATGGTTTCTTAGTTTAATAATACAGAAAAGCTTTCCTTCTTTTAAACTGGGAATTAAAGCCCTTGACATTGTGTATTAAAAAACTATACTTCTCCTTCAAAACTCTAGCCATTTCTTTCCTGCTTCCCGAGATAGTTTGGTCTAAACATCTTACCTTGATTTAGTGGTAGCCAGACTGGATGGGGCAACCAGAGAAGCACTTGAGCCAAAACAGAAGGCTCCTTGAAGCTGTTGGAGTGATGAGAGTCGAGCACGCAATTCTGGAAATGAAAGAAATAGCAAGAAAACAAGTTAACAGTTGAACAGTTCACAAGAAGATCAATATCTTTGCAGTTATCGAGGAGTACTATCATACAAATTATTTTTAATACACATAACTTCCTACGCCAATCGTAAATCCTGGCTTCTAGGGGAGAGAGTAATGGACCTGCCATTCTCAAATACAGCCCCGTTAGGAAGGGGTAATAGAATTCTTTGAGGTACAAAAAATTCCAACTAAGGAAAGGAGAGGGGGGATACCCTCGACAATACAAATTGTTTAACTAACATTAGAACTAGCAGCCTAGTAACTAGCTGAAAAAGAATAATCACAACTGTAAAAAATAAAACAACATTATTGAAGAATAACCGGTTCTCCAGACACCGAAATCCAGATAAATAAGTCCCATGCATCAGTAAGAAAAAAAAACTTGGGGCTCAGCTGATTTTCTTGGTTTTTTTTTAATTTTTTTTTTTTTTTTTGCCCTGTATTTCCAGAGTCTGTGTAATTATTGATTATTGAGTTCCTTCCAACTCTGTGCAGCTCCTCAATTCCTCTCCCCGAGTCTTGGAATGTCTTTCTGGAGGGATAGTCAAGACCTCTATTATGTCAGCCTCTCCAAGTCTGTTTTTACTCCTGAGCGGGACCGAGGTCCACTGTCTTTTAGGGAGAGGATTCAGGGTCACACGCTGACTTTCAGGGTCTCTATGGCCACCATCCGATGTTATATACAGCATTTGTAGCAATGACTGGCAGTCTTCCAAACTGTGGACCGTGTGGGTTTTTCCCTTATATTGAAAAATCAGGGCAAAAGGGAAGCCCCATCGGTATTGGATACCATGCTGGATGAGTACCCCCAATGCCGGTTTCATTTCTCTTCTCCTGGTCAACGTGATAGGAGAAAGGTCTGCAAACACCAGGAGCTGAGCATCATCTGGTCCTCTAAGATCCAAGATCTTTCGGGTAGCAGCTAGAATTAAGTCCCATGACTGTTGTCGGGAGAATCGGACAATTACATCTTTAGGGGTATCCATGTTACGAGAAGCTCCTAGCGCCCTATGCGCTCTTTCTATATCAATGTCCACTTCTGCCCCTTCTGGTAAGATCACAATAAGCAAGTCCATAACATATCTTTTCAGATTCATTATCGCTTTAGGAATCCCCCTTATTCGTATGTTATGTCATCTAGACCGATTCTCTAGATCTTCATACTTGTCCTCTAGAGCCGCTATGCGTGACGCGTGGTGATGCGTCTCCCTCCTGTCTCTATCCTGTGCTTCCACCAGTTGGTCAACTGTTTCTTCTAGTTGGTGGGTTCTTTGACCTAGGTCCTGGATGTCTTTCCTGATTGCATCCACCGTTTTAGTCGTGTAAGCTTGAAACAGTTTTTCAATTTGTGCCATCGCACTCTTGGATAGATTTATATCAGCCTGGGCTGCGTTTTGCGTGTCCTCCCCCTCCGATTCCTCAGAGGGGTCAGATCTCACCTCGCCAGGAGTTTCAGGGGGTTTGCAGTAATCCGTAATTCTCTTAAGTGGAAGGGATTTTTTGCTCTTTCCCATCTTGGGCTGCAGTGGACCCGCCACAGAATATGAAGTGCTAAAGTTGCCGCGTAGATGTATGCCCCTTTCAGGGAAATGTTTTTGTTGGAGTGGGATTCCGGCTTGTGATTTAACAAGTTGTGGCGTGCTGTGCTGCTATGCCATGATCTGTCAAGGTCTCCCCCCGTGGATCATATTAGACCTGCATTACTCTCTGTCCACATGTAAACAATGTTCAACAAGCAAGTAAAGTAGTTGAGTTGATCTTAGTAATCAGAGATCTTGTTGGTTTGCAAGTGAAGCCTGAAAGTTGCAGCCCTGAGAAGTAGTGCCAAACTGCCTTGCCAATTATCACACTTGTTATTTGTGTCAGTCTTTGCTTCCTGGGTATTACTTATACACTGCCACTTGTAGGTTTAGAGCAGTCAGTAGTGCTGGCAGAAGTAGTTTAAATGTAAATGTGGCATATGTAGATATCTCTGGGCCTGCAATGCAGCTGTTTACTCACAGTTCTAGGGTCAGGTTGTAGTTGCTCTTTAATCACCACAGAGTCCCAGATGCAGTGGTAAGAAGGCCTTAGCTTCTTCTCTTGGTCAGCAGCTAAGATGGCCGCCTCCCGTTTTCGCGGGCTTTTTTTGCGTGGTCTTGCCGCCCTGTGGGCTCCAATTCTGGGTACAGACCCCCCAGCATCCCTCCGGACGGAACCAGCCGTCACCGGACCCTGTTAGGAGGGCACTGCCAGGCTTGTTGGGTATCTGCAGCTCCCTGGCTGCAAACTGCAGCTCTCTCCGTGTGGAAAATCAAAATGGCCGCCGCCCGGTCTCCCTGGGTCAATGTCCGGCCACCAGCTAATAAGGGCCCCCTGGTCAGACCTCACCACGCTGCCCAGGAGCTCCGATGCTCCGATCCTCTCCCCAGCAGTCTCCTCAAGTGCCTCACAGCAGGGGGGGGGCGGCTCACCGCAATGGGGACGCTTCTCCCCGTCTGTCTCCGCCGTGGAGCCGCTGTGCCTCACTTCTTGGACCCGAAATTAGGTTCTAGGGGATCCGGGTCGTCCCCTCTGCTTCCCCAGTCACTTTGGGGCAAATTGTGGGACTTTCAGGGCGTTTATAAGCCCAATTGCTAATTTGAGTGCTGGAGCTCCAGACAAACACGTCCAGCTCCTTGCATGTGCAAGCTCCGCCCCTCTTGTTACAGTTTTTTAACATACAAAATAAAATTAACTGGATATAACAACTTTAACTACAGTGTCATTCGTGTGCTTGTGTCTAATGATTCTTCTTTCCGTCCTTTCATGTCGAGGGACCGTTTTTGTATGTATAATAGACAGTAGATTGAAATAGGTCACTCACATCTGAGTCTTGCCGTTTGGCTCTGGTCTGTGGAGTCCGGCAGGGGGGGGCCTCACTTTTCTTGAATTGGTTTATCTCCTAGTTTGTCTGCTATCTGTGTTTATCTTTGTTATATTTCTATTGCCTGTGTGGAGGTTGTCCATGCCTCCCATATTTCTAGAAATTTTGGGTATGTGTTGTTAGTCGTGTGTGTGAATCTGTCAAACAACATTATGCCATTTAATTTGTGTATTACCTCTTGTATCCTGAGGTCTGGGGTTCGCCATTTTTGAGCTATGTGGCTTTTTGCTGATAGCATCAGGTACTGAAACCATTTATTCTGGCTTTTCGAAATATGTGTAATAGGTCCTCCTAGGAGGCATGTGTCAATTGACCAAGGGATTGGTGTATGCAGTGTCTCTGAGGCTAGTTTTAGCACTTTGTTCCAGAGGTTTAGGGCTATGGGGCATTCCCACCATATATGTTCGAATGTCCCCCTATCCTGGCAGTGCCTGAAACATTGTGGGGGGATTCGCGTGTTAATGGTGTGTAGTTTTGCAGGAGTATAATATGCTCTATGGAGGAATTTTATGGATGTTTCCCTAAGGGAATAGCTCAGGGGGCTCTTCACAAGTTTGAGGCAGGTTTTCTCCCAGGCCTTATCGTCTTTTGGGGTTCCTATGTTTTGATCCCACTTCCACTTAAAGGGAGCTGTGTTGTTGTTGTGCGTCTCTCTAATTGCTGCATATAGTGTGCTTATGATGCCTTTTGTGAGTGGTGCTTTTTGGCAGATCACGCTTAGCCAGTTTGGTCTGGGGGCTCCCCATTTCCTAATAAGTGTTGTTATGTAGTGTTTTATCTTACAAAAGTTGAAATGTTCTCTTAATGGGATGTTATGGTTATGTCGGAGCTGGTCAAAGGTAAGGACCTTATCATTTTGTATCCATTTGTCTAGGGTGTCTAGTTTGTTCAAGGACCACCAGTTAATTGAGTCCTTGTCTAATGTATCCCATATTGTTGGGATTGTTAAAGTGGGTGTTAAGTTTGATAGGCCTCTTGTTATGTGGTGTGCCTTGTTGGTTTTGTGCCAGGTGTGTAATATATGTCTGATGATTGGGTTGCTGTGTTTCTCGCATGCATGTGGTATGGTGGGCGACCATGTCACATTGTCCCATTTATGTGGGTGCATTTGTATGTTCTCCACAAATACCCAGATTGGCTGGTGCTCCATGCAGTGGGATTAGGGGAGGAATGCTAGTTGGGCTGATGTATAGTAAGCTTTTAGGTCTGGGCACGCTATGCCCCCGGTGTTATAATTGCTATATAGCAGCTTCTTTGAAATTCGAGGTTTTTTGTTGCCCCATATGAATCTTGTTAGATGCCTTTGAAATTTGTCTAAGTCTTTTCGTTTTATGGGAATAGGGAGGGTCCTAAACAAGTACAACAGCCTTGGTAATATATTTAATTTGATGGAATTTATGCGTCCCGTCCAGGAGATCGGGAATTTACTCCAATTTCTTGTGTCTGCACATAGTGTTTTGAATATAGGTGGATAGTTGGCCTCATACAGCCCAGACAGTTCGGGGGTCAGTTTTATTCCCAGATAGTTGATTTGGTCTGAGGACCATGTAAAGTTATATTTTGTTTTTAGTCTGGTTAAGGTTTGTTCCGGAATGTTGGAGCCCATAGCCTCAGTTTTATTATAATTAACTTTTAATCCCGAAATCATTCCGTATTGGTCCAGGGTCTCCAGCAGGGGGGTCACAGTGCATAGAATGTCATCTGCATACATGCAGCATTTGAATTGGTGGGACCCAGCCCAACCCCCCCTTGATACCCCCATCCGCTCTGATTCTCTGTGCGAGAGGTTCTATCGCCAAAGCGAATAGTAATGGTGACAAGGGGCACCCCTGTCTCGTCCCTCTTTCTATGTCGATGTAATTTATGTTTTCCCCTTCTAGTTTCAGGAATGCTTTGGGTTTATTGTATAGGGTGTTAAAGACGTTGAGAAAATTTCCCCTGATCCCCATTTTGTGTAGCACTCCTTTCAGATAGCCCCACTCTAGGGAATCAAAGGCTTTCTCTAGGTCAAAGTGATTTGTTGTTTGCCTTGGCTATATGCATAACATTAATTATCCTTCTGATGTTGTCCCCCGCCTGTCTGTATGGCACGAAACCAACTTGATCTTTGTGTACCAATTTTGGGAGGAATTTTGAGATTCTGCAGGCCATAATTTTTGCTAGTATCTTAAGGTCGCCGTTTAATAGGGAGATGGGTCGATAGTTCTTGGCTTCTATGGGATCGCGGCCTGGCTTGGGGAAGAAAATGAGGCTTGCTTGTGTGAATTCGTGAGCTATCTGTTCCCCTTTGAGTATGGCATTGAATAATTTGGCTAGGTATGGTGACAGGTGATCAGTGAATGTCTTGTAATAAATATTTGGGTACCCATCTGGTCCTGGCGCCTTTCCTAGTTTCATTCCTTCAATTGTTTCCCTGACTTAATTTAGTGTAATTTCTGTATTAAGGGCTTCTAGATCTGTGGTTGATATTTCTGGTAAATCTAGGCCACTTAGATAGTTTTGGATCTGATGTGTTGTAGAGGTTTTCTCTGATGTGTAGATTTTCTGGTAAAAGTTTTTAAAGGTTTCTTGTATTTTGGATTGGCTTTGGGTTATATGGCCATCTGCTGTTTTTATTTGGAATATTTGATTGTTGTGTTGTTTTGTTTTCAGTTTCCTGGCGAGCATTGGGTCTGGATCTGCGCATTATTCTTTCTGTTTTAATTGTTAGAATGTTATCTAATTCTTGTCTTGTTTTTACTATTTCCGCTTTCCTTGTAGGGTAGGGGTCAGCTTCATTTGGTTTGGGGGTCTCTAGTTTGTGTAATTTTTTAGTTAAGTCTGCCTCTTTTTGATTAAGGGTCTTTTTGTAAGTGGTGGCTATCCTTATAATGGATCCTCGCAGATAGGCCTTATGGGCTAGCCAGAGCCAGCCTATTCCTGTCTCTGTTTTTTCATTTTGTTCAAAGTATCGTGTCAGTTCTGATTGTATTTGCATTTTTGTTTCTGGTATGGCAATAAGGGACTCATTTAGTCTCCAGTTAAATCTGGATTTTAACCCCGTGTTCAGGTTCAAAGTGATGGCCACCGCAGAGTGATCGGATCATGGACAGGGGATTATTTGTGCGTTGCTAGAGTGGTCAAACAACCCAGAGTCCAGAAATATCATATCTATTCGGGAGTACGTCTGATGTGTGGGGGAGAAGAAGGTGTATTCCCTTTCCAGGGGGTGATGTCCCCTCCATGCATCTATTATGTTATTATTGTGCATTAGCATTTGAATCTTTTGTAGTTGCTTACTAAATCTTAAGTCTGATTTATTTCCCGACCTGTCTAGTGTGGCTTGTAGAGTGAGATTGAGGTCTCCCCCCAAAATAATCTTCCCTGTGTCTAGAGGGATTAAGGTATTCAGTAGTTTGATTAGGGATTTGTGTGGCGCAAGTGGTGGGTGCGTAGAGGCTTATAAGGGTGATTTTTTTCCCTAGTATCGATCCAATTAAGATAATGAAGTCCCCTTCCTTATCCATGATTTTACGTTCTAATTGAAATGGGAACAATTTATGTATTATTATTGTGGCCCCTGCTCTCTTGGTTTTCTGTGTGGCTGAGTAAAAGGTAGGGTATTCCCTGTGAAGGTATTTTGGTAGTTTGTCTTGGGCAAAATGTGTCTCCTGTATGAAGAGCACCGTTGGTTTATACTTTTTGTAAAAGACGAATGCCTTCCTTCTTTTGAAAGGGGTATTAAAACCCTTGACGTTATGGGAAATGAGATTAAATGTGACCTCTGCCATGTGTGTGTCGTGGTTTTTGTCTGTGTAGGTTGTTCTCACCTGTCTGTTGTTCCTGGTCCCGGGGCCCTCCCTCTGCGGAGTCCAGTTGACCTTGAGGCTCGTGACCTTGTGTAATTGTGTGGAGCCGCTTGTAATGTAAGCAAACACAAAATGACTTTAGTAACATGCATAACATAAATACATAACATTCGTTTAGCGTAAACTTGTAATAAGCAACCATGGTAAACAACAAATTCTCACTTTAGTAGAAGTACCCTTAGTTTAGAGAGTAAAGGGGATCTGTTCTCCGCTTTCCCTCTGGGAGAATAACCGTGACCTAGTGCCTATTCTGTATTATTTAATTCAGTTCCTTATTGTAGTGTCCTTCTGTTATGAAGGGTTCTCTTCAGTCTGTGTAAATCTGGTTAGTAGTGCCTAGCGCACTACTCAAATTTTATGTTTTCCTGTATCTGAACTGACTACAGGAACTCCATGTGTGTTTCAGCTTAATCATCCGTTATGTCAAGATTTATTTAGTGTGCGAGCAACCGGGTGTGTTTGTTGCTAATGTCTTTGCTGTTTTCTTGTGTTATTTGTTGCAGTTGTATAGTATCTGGGATGATCTTTGTTTTGTTTGTTGTTCATTATTCCTAGAGGTGATTCAACCAGTTTTGTCGTAATGATGAGTTTGTACGGTTATTTTGTTCAGGTGACTCTCTCCTGATTTTTATTTGCTGTGTCTCTTGGAGGTGTGGGCTTTTCTTGCCTGGTTTTCTTTGTGCTTTTACTGTTGGTAGTCTCCGTCCAGGCCCTAATGGGCCTTTGGCTTGCGTCGTTGTTGGTATGTGGTTCTTGTCCAGGCGGATGTTTTAGTTGTAGTTGTTGTAAAAGTTTGTGTCCTTTATCTGGGTTATTGACTTTATGAAATGACCCGTTCGCCTGGAAGATTAGGGCGAATGGGAATCCCCATCTGTAGGAGATTCTATGTGAAATGAGAGTTTGCAGTATTGGTCTCATTGCTCGCCTTTTTTCCAAAGTTATGAGAGAGAGGTCCATGAAAATTTGCAGGTCACTGCCATCCGGTCCTTTGATAGCTCTTATCTTCCTTGTTGCTGACAGAATGAGATCTCTAGTGCTTTGTTTTAAGTATCTGACAATGACGTCTTTTGGTGTGTTTGTGTTTCTAGCAGGTCCTAGGGCTCTGTGTGCCCTCTCAATCTCATCTTCTTCTATTCCACCCTCTGGTAGTAGTGTGTGGGTTACTGCTGTTATATATTGCTTCAGTTCTGTGACTTGGGAGGAGATGCCTCTGTATCTTAAATTGTATCTACGGGACCTGTTTTCCAGGTCCTCGTATTTGCTTTCCATTTCTGCTATCTTATCCGTGTTGCTGGTGATGTCTTTTCTGTCTTGGATTTGTGTTTCTATTATTTTATCTGTTATCTCCTCTAGTTGGTGGGTCCGTTGTCCGATATCGTGGATCTCTTTCCTGATGTCCCTCACTGCCGAGGTTATGTAGTCCTTTAATAATTTTTCAAATGTCTCCATTGATTTTTCTGAGACATCCATGTGTGGAGATGGAGGAGTGGCGCCATCTTCTGGTTCCGAGGTTTCCGGTGGATCCATGGCTGTCTGTGTTGTTGTCAGGTGAAAGTGCTCTGTGGGTTTGAAGTGTTCCTCTATACTTTTGCTTGGTACACTTTTCCTGCTTTTCCCCATCTTGTATCTGGGAGGGTGTGGTTTTGTAGAGCTTAGGTAGTCGCTAGGTGTAGTTGCCCTTTGGCTTGTGACCCTTTGCTGTTTGGTTATGTTTTCCTTTGCATCTTGTTGATTTGGCTTTAATCTGTCATTTCTGGTTGGTTATCTGTTTTTTGGAGTTCCTGCTGTTTCTCCCCTTTTTTAGCCGTCTTTCATGGTTTCTTTTGTCTTGTTATCTTCCTTGGGGTTGGTGAATGAGTTGGGCTCCTTGTTGATAGTGCCTGTTCTTGCTCATGGGCATTAATTTGACCCCTTGTCTAGTCCGTGAGTATAGTGTTGAGGTTGTTCCGCTTCTGTTTTATCTTCCCACGTTGTTAGGGATATATTATCAGGAGTTTGCCTTTTACTGTTTTTGGGTTGATTTATCTGTGCTTTTTGAGGAGCTAGTGCTGAGCACTTCTTGTTCCCTTTCCAGCTCAACCCCAGTGATTTTGGGTTGCAGCTCTGGAGTTTGTATAAATTTCCAAATTGTAATGTTCTGTTATTAGCTGCAGTGGAAGTGGTAAGACAAAAGGTGGCTTTGTAGTCTCTTTCACCTAAGTCAGTCTCTATAATGCTGCTGCAATAGGTGTGAATGGACACTAGGTGGCTGTGCAGGGTTGGAGTTTAACGTGATCAGGACAGAGGCAGTTTCAGTTGCAGGTTATGCTGCTGCTGGAGAAAATAAAACTTTTGAGGAAAAGTTCTTTAAGCTCAATGACTTTTCACAACATAAGGGGAAGATCCCTGTGCCCCCTGCTTTTTTTTTTTTCCAAAGGCCCTTTTATGTGGTACTGGCCCTTTAAAAACGTCTGGCAGGGATATCATGCAAACAAGCTTTTCCCTTTCCCTCTGGAGGTGAGCAGGGTCTTATTATCTCCCAGGGGAGGGTGTAGAGTAGTGGGTCTCAGTCCCCTGCAGTCCCTTAGTGTTAGGATGCCCCTCCACACTAATTTACTGTACTGCTATTCTGCTATTCTCTGCAGTACTCACTGTGCAGGCAGAGCCCCAAGATGGCTGCCAGTCAGGCACTGCTCCGGTGTGTAGCCTGCCTTTTCAGCCTCCTGCTCCACGCTTCCGCAGTTTATCCTCCGACTGGTGAGTTGGAGGATCTGGGTAGGTGAGGGAGAGTTAGTCACCCCCGTGTGTCGACGCCCAGGGGTTGCAGATGGAGTTGAGGGAGCACATGGCCCACTGTGCCTATGCAGGCACCCGGCTAAGTAGGCCCGAAGGGCTCAAAACAATTGTTGTGCTCCAATTCTGGAGCTCTTGCCGCTCCTAATCCTCAAGGGGGTCTTTAATATCCCCACAAAGCTGTTTGGGGTTAATTTAGGCTTAATAGCCCCAGATTGTAGCCCTTTTTCCCCCTAGATGGTGAGGAGCAGTTGCCCCATGCGGCCACTCAGTGTGCCTGCTAGCCGATTTCTGCTTTTTGAGGAATTTACTTAGTTACTTGAGGCACACAGTACACTCACATTGTGTGACAAACAGCATTTCAACACTTTCTTTTATTGACCGTCATTTTTTGACGGGCAAGTCGCTAGTATATATATATATATATCAGCACTCACTGCAGCTAAATCCCATGGGACCCCACCCCGCAACTGCGTTCTTCGCTTCACTTGCGGGGCTCGCTAAACTAACCCCTGCAACGGGACGACAACTAGCAGTACGACAACTATATTAATGACTAGCGACTTGCCCGTCAAAAAATGATGGCAATAATATTGTAAGGCAGGTAATGCTGTTTGGCACAGACATACATTTTTTGTTGGGTCCGAGATCCTTCGGACCCAGGCTGCCAGTGCTACCCATGCTTTGAGTCTTTTAAATTCTCAAGAGTTTAACTGACATTTAGATTTGATGAGATGTACTGAGTTTGTCCATATAAAATATAATTGGGTTAACTGCTTGCTGCATTACTAAGTTCAGGGAAAAAAATGCTATAAATCTTTGTATTCATGGTGCCTTCACAGCACGGTTTGGCATATGTTATTAATAATGGGACAGTCAGTAGTAAGGACACCATATGTTTGTAAACAAACCTAAAACTTCAGATGTATTAGCTGTTATTAATGGCCCTTTAATTTAACACAGTAAAGATCTCCTAAAAGCATGTAGAAATAATTTTTGTATTCTTGAAATATGGTATTTTTTCACTGAGACATTTATTGTATAAGTAAAATCTGTGTTTACATGTGTCACTGGCTGCCCCCCGCCAGACCCACAGCTACAGCTCTTTGTAGTGAGCAAAATAAAAAACAAGTTAACTCTCAACCAATAAAAAAGGGTTAACCCATAACCATTGTTGCAGAGCATGGAATGCTGGAATCACCTAAACAGGTCAATTATGGATTAACTTTTCAGTGCAGTCCTGACTTCAGGGAAAATCTGCTATCAATCACCGTCCTTGCCACATGACTCAGCTGTTATTCATCAACAGTTAGTAGGCAGGATAGAATGTGTTTGTAAACAGATTTAAAACTTAGATTTTTTTTTGCTGTTATTAGTGTAATTGGATCTTTCCTTTTTAACTGAACATCTAAACGCTGTGCCACAGCACCACCTTGTGGCAAGAATGCAGTGCTTGCAATGTACACATTAAAAATAAAATACGTAATTGCAGGACCCTAACTGAAGCCTAACCCTAACCCTTTGCCCAGCCCTAACCCTTTGCCTAACCCTTAACCATATGCCTAACCCCCAAATCCCTAACCCTATGCCTAACCCTAACCTTAAACTGTGTGTAGTACTGCATTGTAAGCGGTAGGTGATACTGCACTGCTAACCCGTTAGCGTTGGTAACACGCTATAAAAGGAAAGGGCTGTGTCATTTAAAAAAATAGATAATTTTAACATATAATCTTGTGCTCTTTTACACGATGAAGAGTACTTACAGTGAGGTAAATGGCCCTTTACTGTCTTATGGGGCTGCTAAATCTTACAGCAAAAAGATTTACCTTTCTGCCTACCTAAGAATTACTGCTCTCACAAGAGAGCACATTTGTTTACAGGTGTTTCTCATACAATTAATTTAAATTAATTTAAAGAAATTAATCAGATATTCATAAAACAAAAGTGAAATATGAACTATATTAATCATGCGGTATTTGTACATGACCCTATATTACAGTTTTAAGTCCTCCTTGAAGCTGCAGAATAAACAGACCATATTTACAAAAAAACATGAATATATTGACAGATGAGAATTGTTAGGTCTATCCAGACTGCCTATTGATTTTACATAAAACATTAAAAAAACATTTTTGCATATGCTCACAGTAGCTTTTTTGCATATCCCAATTGTACCTAATTTCCTTTGCTTTTGTCACTTATTTCTAATAAATTGTAAATTAAAGGAGCTTGTTTTTTCCTGCATATATATTTGCTGCAGCCTAGACAATTGGGGAGTTTACTAAGCCCTTTCCTAACTGAGATGAAGTGAGAAAACATTTCCCCCCACAGGAAATAGTGCATAGTAAATCAAGAGATGATGTGAAATGCACTTGAGATGCTTATTAAATTCCCCATTGATAAAAACAGGTGTGTTGTACATACTCAAAATTTACATGAACAGAGAGCAACAGAAACAGCCAATTGGACAAACTGTTTTTGGAAAGTCGAAAAATATATAAACAGTAATTAAAAATTGCACTTCCATACATAAATATTCTTTAGTGTGGAGTTTCTTTTGGAGCTGCTTCTTTAGGGTACTTTCTAAGCAGGTATGTAAAGTGAGATTTCCATTAGTCCTATTAGAAGCCCTGGCATGCCAAGTTGCAACATTTTCAATGAATTACACAGAAGCTTCCTCTGTCTCCCACCTGTAAAAGCAGATCAGTAGAAACCAAAATTGTATCTTCTACTAATAGATAATATGTTAAAACAACTGAAATGCCCTGTAGGACCCTGGAGAGATCCAAGTTGTGTGTGTGAGTGGAGCGTTTACATTTCTGGAGAACTATTGTCGAAGTGAATGATGCAAGGGGTCTGCTTCTGAGCCATTGAGAGGAAATAGGTCATATCCAATTATATTTACAATAGATATCTTTTTCTGTCTTCCACACCCTCTCTTCACTGATACACAAGCTCTTGATTCAGCTCTGAGGAAGTGATGTAACAAACACAAAATGGATTCCTGTACTTATAAACAAAGTCTATAAAAATTAGGATTTTCCCAAAAAATGCTTTATACCCATGGCTTATACAGCTGGTAATATTGTTAATTTGGTACATGCTTGACAAACAAATGTCTTTTTTCTTGAACTACAGCAGTCCTTTAAGTGTCTTGTAAATGTTCTTGTAAGGGGTTTATCTGCTCTGGCGAGAGGTTAAGTTTACATGTAAGGATTTATTTCACTGCGAGCACTTGTAGAGCCTAAGGGCCTCATTCTATTATCGGCCGCAGCCGTTGCGGGGCCGCAAGGACCGGCCGCAAGCTATTCTGCTATTCTATTCCCTTACGGCCGGGGATTCCGGCAGGCTTGCGGCCGGTGCCTTGCTATCTCTTGCGGCCGCTCGCGCCGGAGGAAAGCCTTTGATCTAAAACGGCTGCAAGAGATTTGCAATTCAATTGCTCCGGGAAACCTCTCTGCAAGGCTAAAAACGAGCCGCTGCTTACTTGCAGGAAAGAGGTTTCGCTAGCACCAATTAAGCACATAAAATAGCTCAAATAAAGCCATCCTGCACTTTGAGAAGACTATAAAGGGTTTTTCGGTGTTAGAAAAAATAGCACATAATTATCCTGTACTCAAATCCATAAAATATTTAATTTTTAATATCCGTTAAATATCCATGTAAAAAGTCCAGAGTGCTTGGAGCACCTCAGACACACCCACGCCGCAGCCGGAAAATAAACAGTTAATTTGAACTCGGGTTTGGGCTGATGTGCAAGCTTGAGAGGGGGTTCCTTTTAATCCTCATGTCCCCCAATATGATCCCTAGCATTTACAGAGCTGTACAGTGCAGGCTTGAATTTATTTTTGACTTTTTATATTTCACAGCTTACGGCCGGTTCCAAGATATGCGGCCGGCCGTAAAAGGAGATCCTTGCGGGGCCGTATAATAGAATCGCGAGTTAACTGAACCCTCGCAAGGAATCGCAGCCTTACGGCCGATTTACGGCCGATAATAGAATGAGGCCCTAAGAGAATACTTAAGATTGTCAGAAAGCCCTTACAGGAGCCATGTAATAGTAAGTAAAATCTCCCATAGAGCAGGGAACAAATGATAGGGGATTGTTGTGGGGGGAAAGTAATAGCTACTCTATTAGCCCTATTAAATTGCAGCCCCGTAGCTGTAACGTGAGCCCTGCAATGGTTGCGGGCTTGAAAATCCTCTGTGTTACAGGGCTATAAAATTAGACGGGCTTGAAATGCTTTGCGGGCTAGAGCGTAATCAATTAAGCAAGCCCGTAGTTACAGGTTTAGATGGAGCCAATGGAAACAGAGATCGTCAGCTTTACGTCACAGAAAAATGGAGGATGGACTTCAAAGGGGTTCAATTGCGATCTACGAGAGAAACCACATTATAGTCACAATGCAATATTAATAAAGCCACAAATATGATATTCTATCTCATGCAAGTTACAGTATATGTATTAACACATTGATTGCCGAGATCGATATAACACAGAATACATACATGAAATGAAGTATTTTTCTTAGACGATTTGCGGGATTGAGAATGTTGTGCTATTAATTCTAAGACCTAACATCACTTTCACTTTTAATAAATGTATAGTAGTACGTTTTTATTTGCTCTACAAGTCCTACGTATTGGACTTTACCCCCTTTGCGGGTCCTCTCGAGCACACGTTGGGCTTTGGGCTCCATTTGCGTATTACGGGCTTGCTCGCGTGTGACTTCTTTGCAATTTAATCGCTATATTGAACAAGTAGCGGTTACGGGCTTGACACATCAAAGGATTTACGGGCGTGAAGTTCAACGTTGCTCAACATGCCGGCTTTTCTCGGCCTTGCTGCATTTTAACCCGCGAGTCGCCTGCAGGCTGCGTTACGGGGCTAATCGAATAGCAAATTTCTCTAAGATATACGTTACAGGTTACGTTGTAACACGTAGACCGGATTTAATGGGGCTGTATGTGAACTTTTCACTTATACGATTTCCTACCCAAGCCATGTAATTGAGAAGAAGCTTTTTTTTCCCTAAATTCTACACTAATTCAAATCATTCACTCCTCCAGATTACAGCATTCAGCTTAGATCCGTAAATCTTGCTCCTTTGCCGCAACAGATATATGTGCAGGGAAGCAGCCAAACCAAGCTTTAAGGATGAGACGCCTAGGAGCCAATAGAAAATGTTATAAATCTTATAATGAGTGCGAAGTGCAGGAAATCTGGTAGATCATCCTCATGTGACCCATTCCACACTGAGGACATACTCTAGCAATAGTGTAGCATGAGGATGATCAGCATGGAACACCAAGCACGTTTAACTAAGGTGGTTGGTCCTGGAAGTCCTGTCTGGCCAACATGTTATTTTAGCATGCCTAGCACCCAGTGTGCCCACACCCCTGCTAGTACCCTGTAGCAGTGTACTATTACTACAGTGTAAGAGCTTTCCTATTACTACCACGTGCCTGTACCTGGACTTATGTGCACTTGTCACCCATTGTAAAAGTCTGCAAGATCTTCCATTGTGTCAAACCACTCACACCATTGCTTTTGAGCAGTACAATGTGTTATTTTGTCATCTACACCACTTTCATAGAAATGGAGCAAACATAATATTTAGATACTACGACATTTCAGGTGCCACTGCCTAACGCCACCTTTTAAGGAGTCCTATTGGTAAGTAATGCTGTATATCTACACCACTCCACATCAATCATCTTAGTCCTCACTGTTGGAAGAAGATGCCAAACTGCTTTTTCTTACAGATTTCCAGGATTTGTTTTTCAAAAACTGACTGAGGAGTTGCTGCCACGTTTTTCTTTTCTTATAGATATCCTTACTGGGATGTCTTCCCAAAATAAAACACTTGCTCTATTCTGATGTAGAGTCAGCAGTAATGGTTGCTTATGTTTAGAGGAACCTTTGAAAACAATTAATCATATCCTTTCTTCTCCATCTGAGGTTTGTTTATCCTTCATGATAAAAACAAATAGTAACTTGAGAGCTTTTATTGATTATAGTGATTTTAGCAAGATAACAGATAAGCATAGAGAGCATTAGATAAATAGGCAGCTGACAAAATATTAAAATACAAGGGGGTTAGTGGCGCTTGTCTTTATTTCTGAGACGTCTTCCATTTTGTGGTGTGGATACACTGTAAAAAAGCAAAAAAAGAGAGGACCTTTTCTAATGCCAGATAGAGCTGTTCCCTCTAACAGCCGGGCGAACAGCTCTGCTGGAGGAGAGGGAGGGCAGAATAGGCAGAACAGACAGGTTTTGGTTGTAGGGGACTTTATTATTAGGAAGGTTGACAGGGTGATTTGTCACCCAGATCCCAACAAACAAAGAGTTTGCTGTCTCCCGGGTGCTCGGGTTCGTCATGTTGTGGATCGGGTAGACAAATTATTGGGAGGGGCTGGAAACAAACTGGCGGTCTTGGTACATATTGGTACCAATGACAAAGTTAGTGGAAGATGGAGTGTCCTAAAGAATGATTTTAGAGAACTAGGTAATAAGCTGAAGGCAAGGACCTCCAAGGTAGTATTTTCTGAGATACTACCAGTGCCACGTGCTAGCCCAGGGAGGCAGAAGGAGATTAGGGAGGTTAATGCGTGGCTAAAGATGTGGTGCACTAAGGAGGGGTTTGGCTTTTTAGAGCACTGGGCTGACTTCTCATTTTGGTACAATCTCTACAGTAGGGATGGATTGCACCTTAATGATGAGGGAGCTTTTGTACTAGGGGTAGAAAGTGTAGAGGGTATAAGGGATTAATTAACAAGGGTATAAGGGATAAATTAACAACTCATAGGGGAGGAGATGGGGGGAGGGGTAGTATAGTCAATAGGGAGGTAGTACTAAGTAATTCAAGTACAGTGGCAGGCACTTCAGAACTACAGACTCATAACATAAGGTGTATGCTTGCTAATGCCAGAAGCTTGCCAGGAAAAATGGGAGAGTTAAAATTATTAGCAATTAATGAAAAATGGGATTTAATAGGCATTACCGAAACGTGGTGGGATGAATCTCATGACTGGACTGTTAATCTGGATGGTTATAACCTATTTAGGAAAGATAGATGCAATGGTAAACGAGGAGGAGGGATTTGTCTGTATGTTAAGCCTGAATTTAAGGCTATAGTCAGAGAAGATATTTATGGTGGACCTAGTGATAAAGTTGAATGTTTGTGGGTAGAGTTAAATAGCGGAGCAGCAAATTCCAAAAGAATATTAGTAGGAGTATGCTATAAACCCCCAAATATAGCTGAAAGTGAGGAAATACAATTATTGTTACAGATTGGAAATGCAGCTAAGCACGGGCAAGTTCTAATAATGGGAGATTTTAATTACCCTGAAATAAACTGGATAAATGAGACCAGCAGTTCAGCTAAGGGGAGCAGGTCCTTGAGTACACTCAGGGATCATTATCTTGCCCAGGTTATACAGGAGCCTACTAGAAATGAAGCTATCTTAGATTTACTCATCACAAATAATATTGATATAGTATCAAATGTTGAAATAGGGCAACCTTTGGGAAACAGTGATCACAACACAGTCTCATTTGAGATTGAATTAAAAAAACAACATTTTAAGGGGCCAACAAAAACTCTAAATTTTAAAAGGGCAGATTTTAACGGTCTAAGGGCAGCAATACAAAGTATAGACTGGGACAGAGAACTGATAGGTAAAAACACTGAACATAAATGGACAACATTTAAATCCTTACTAAATATACATACACATCGGCATATACCGTGTGGGAATAAAAGTAAAAGGAGTAAATCACAACCAATGTGGCTTAACAATGATTTAAAAATCAAGATACGGAGTAAAAAACATGCATTTAAATTATACAAACAAGAGGGGACAGAGACTGCTTTACGGGAATACAAGGAAATCAACAAGGCTTGCAAAAGCGCGATTAGACTGGCTAAAATAGAAAATGAAAAATTAATTGCAAAAGAGAGTAAGACTAACCCTAAAATATTTTTTAAGTATATTAATGGGAAGAAGGCGAGGAAGGAAGCTATAGGAACATTAGAATGGGAAACAGGCTGTCTGGAATTTAGTGACCAGGAAAAGGCAGATGAGCGAAATAGGTTCTTTTCTTCGGTATACACAAGGCAGGTACAATTGGTTGGGACACTGCAACATAATGGGGCTACACTACCTTTGCCAAATAATTGGTTAACACAGGAAGTAATCCAAAAGAGGTTGAAAAAAATAAATGTTAATAAAGCCCCGGGTCCTGATGGAATACATCCAAGGGTACTAAGGGAACTGAGTTCTGTAATAGCCAAACCATTATATTTAATTTTTCAAGATTCACTCAACACAGGGTCCCTACCAGATGACTGGAGAAAAGCTGATGTGATACCTATATTTAAAAAGGGAGCAAGAGCAAATCCGGGGAATTATAGACCAGTGAGCCTTACTTCTGTAGTGGGAAAGCTTTTAGAAGGGTTAATAAGGGATAATATACAAGAATATGTCTATTTGAACAGGATTATAAGTAGGAGTCAACATGGATTTATGAGGGATAGGTCATGTCAAACAAATCTAATTAGTTTCTATGAGGAGGTTAGTAGGAACCTGGATCAAGGCAACTCAGTGGATGTAGTATTTTTGATTTTGCAAAGGCTTTTGATACAGTGCCACATGGGAGACTATTGGGCAAACTAAGGGATACAGGAATTGCAGTAAATATCTGCTCATGGATTGAGAGCTGGCTAAAAGACAGGAAACAAAGGGTTGTTGTAAATGGAACATACTCTGATTGGAGTAATGTGGTAAGTGGGGTTCCTCAGGGTTCAGTATTAGGTCCTCTCCTTTTTAACATATTTATTAATGACTTAGAGGTAGGATTGGAGTGTGGGGTCTCCATTTTCGCTGATGACACAAAGTTGTGCAAGGTAATAAAATCAGATAATTATGTGCTTTCCCTCCAAGGGGATTTACATTAAATTGAGGAATGGACATCTAAATGGCAGATGAGATTTAATACGAATAAATGTAAGGTTATGCATCTGGGAAGGAAAAATAGCCATGCAATTTATAATCTTAATGGAGCAAATCTAGGTGAAAGGGATTTGGGAGTGCTTGTGGACAACCACCTAGGTAACAGTGCTCAAAGCCAAGCAGCAGCTGCAAAGGCAAATAAAATATTAGCATGTTTTAAGAAAAGTATAGAAGCCAGGGAAGCAAATATAATTCTGCCACTATACAAATCTCTAGTACGCTCTCATTTGGAATATGGAGTACAATTTTGGGCACCACTTCATAAAAAGGACATTTTAGAGCTGGAAAAGGTACAGAAGAGGGCAACAAAACTAATAAGGGGAATGGAGGGGCTAAGTTATGAAGAAAGACTAACCAAATTAAACTTATTTTCTCTAGAAAAAAGGCGTCTAAGAGGAGATATGATTACCTTATATAAATACATCCAGGGTCAGTATAAAGATTTGTCAGGGGAGCTTTTTGTGCCAAGAGGTTTTAAACTGACAAGAGGACATCCCTTGAGGTTAGAAGTAAAAAGATTCCACCTCAAAGAAAGAAAAGGGTTCTTCACAGTAAGGGTGGTTAATCTGTGGAATTCTCTTTAAATAATAATAATAATAATAACTTTAAAAGGGGACTAGATTTATTTCTACTTAAAAAGGGAATTCAGGGTTATCATAAATAATTAGAGAGGCAGTATTGATCCAATTTTTTTTTTTTACATTTCCCTTTGAGACAATTGCTAAGTCTCGCTTGTGTTTTTTTTTTTTTTTTTTTCCTATTTGCCTTCCTCTGGACTAATTAATAATTAAAAAAAAAAAACATTAAATAATTGATTAATAATTAATTAACAACTAATGAATTAATAGTTAATCCGCATATTGCAGATCAGAGGAGATCTTAAAAGGTTGAACTTGATGGACTGAAAGTCTTTTTTCAACCTTAAATACTACTATGTAACTATGTAAGGTAGCAATTTCTTATATACAATGAGTGTGCAGGTTATATTCCCCTTACTTTATTGTTGTAGAGTCTACTCTCGTATATATAACGGTGAAGTTTTCTTCTTATCGATGAATGTTTTTATCTTCCTACCTTCAGAAGAAGCAGAGACTTGGAATATGATTAAAACATTTTAATAGTAAATGAAATTAAAAAAAGGTTTCCTCTTACATTTGGTCATTGAACGTTCCTTATCCAGTTCTGGATTTTTGTGTTCTAGAGTGATTTCCCTCCCAGTCATCAGTGCGCCACTGGCTAAGAGTCACTCACATACTATAAGACATGAATACTGTCTCCTGGGCACTTGTACAATAAGTTTCGCTTGATGCTTTTTCTGATACTGGATCTTCATCCTCTTGCATACTTTATTTACTTCTGTATTTAAAAATGTCTCTACTATCATAAAAAGATGTTTCGTTTTATGGCTTTAATTATGTTTATTGCCAGATACTATTCTATTTGTTACAATTGCATAAAAACTTTATTAATATTTATTAAACACAGATACATTTATAAAATAGAATTCACATAGATTGCAACTGTTTCTTATTGTCTGGCGCCCTCTACTGTTCTTAAACAATAACTCTTTTAATCTTAAAGGTATATGGAAGTTTCCCTGTTTTTTTTTATATTAAAATAAACTACATAAGTGTTTGTTTGTATATCTAAATATCATTTTATTAACAAGTGTTTAAAAGCTCTGTTTTCACTTACTCAGACCTTCCTGACAGTCACTGCAAAGGTCTGTCCTCACATCTCATATATATAATGTTTCTATTGGTAAGATATATTGTATTGGGTCCTCTCCTTTTTAACATATTTATTAATGACATTGAAGTAGGACTCGAATGTAGTGTCTCCATTTTTGCTGATGACACTAAGTTGTGCAAGGTAATAAAATCAGATAATGATGTACTTTCCCTACAAAAGGATTTGCATAAATTAGAGAAATGGGCGGCTAAATGGCAGATGAGATTTAATACAAATAAATGTAAGGTTATGCATTTGGGAAGGAAAAATAGCCAAGCAATCTATAATCTTAATGGAGCAAATCTAGGGGTATCAGATATTGAAAGGGATTTGGGAGTACTAGTGGACAACCACCTAGGTAACAGCGCTCAAAGCCAAGCAGCGGCTGCAAAGGCAAATAAAATATTAGCATGTATTAGGAAGGGTATAGAAGCCAGGGAAGAAGATATAATTCTGCCACTATACAAATCTCTAGTACGCCCTCATTTGGAATATGGAGTACAATTTTGGGCACCACCTCACAAAAAAGACATCTTAGAGCTGGAAAAAGTACAGAGAAGGGCTACAAAACTAATAAGGGGAATGGAGGGGCTAAGTTATGAAGAAAGACTAGCAAAATTAAACTTATTTTCGCTAGAAAAAAGGCGTCTAAGAGGAGATATGATTACGTTATTTAAATACATCCAGGGTCCATATAAGGCTTTGTCAAGTGAGCTTTTTGTAGCAAGAGATTTTCAACTGACAAGAGGACATCCGTTGAGGTTAGAGGAAAAAAGATTTCACCTTAAACAAAGAAAAGGGTTCTTCACAGTTAGGGTGGTTAAACTGTGGAATTCTCTACCAAAGGAGGTGGTGACAGCGAATTCGATAGACAACTTCAAAAAGGGGTTAGATATATTTCTGAATAAAGAGGGCATTCAAGGCTATCCTAGATAACTAGCGAAGGAATATTGATCCAGGGAGAAATTTGATCGCCAGTTTCTGGGGTCAGGAAGGAATTTTGCTTTTTTTCCCCCTTATGAGACAATTGGCAAAGTTTCAATGGGTTTTTTTTTATGTTTGCCTTCCTCTGGATCAATTAACAATAATTAACAATTAACAATAATAATAAATAGTCCAAATTAAAAAGATCAATAGAGATCTAAAAAGGTTGAACTTGATGGACTAACTCTTTATTCATTCTCCAATACTATACTATTAATAATTATTTAATCAATAATTTAATTAATAACTAATCCGCATATTGCAGATCAGAGGAGATCTTAACAGGTTGAACTTGATGGACTGAAAGTCTTTTTTCAACCTTAATTACTATGTAACTATGTAACTAAGAGATATACTAGCCTCATCTACTGAATTTTCTGTTTTCTACCTACTGTTTTGTGTTGACGATGTGCAGCATGTTTGTTAATAAGGACCTTTTTAAGTAATTTTATTATTTTGGGCTGTTTAGGTAAAATTTATTTAAATGCCATATCTTTTATTAAAATATGCAGATGTTTTAATAGTTTTTTTACTTGCAGGTATTGTTGCTATAATAATAATAATAATAATAATAATAATAATATTTTTTTATCTATTTTCTTTATCTCTTCTATTGTTTTGTCTAATTCTGTCTTATTATGTCTTAAATTATTCTATTTTCTAAGATTGGTTTTATAATGTATTGTGTTTATTAATTTTAAGATTGTATAAAGATTCTTTTAGAGATTACTTTTTCAAATAAAATGCCATTAGATGTTCTATATCTGTGACTGTTTTTAGGTAGATTTCCTCCCAACAGCCCATAAAAAGATAGCTTGGTGCAAATTATGTTCCCATTGCTGTGCCCCTTATTTGTCTTCAAACCAAACGTAGTTATTTCGGTAGCACGACTTTTGGGCGCACGAGAGATGCTCAATGTTTTGTGCGTGCCCACAAAGACTGACAAATGTGCGCACCCACACCGGCGCGCCTCCTGCACTCCCCCTCTCCTCCTTCTCCAGCTCAACCTCTGTCCCTCGGGTACTCAGCCTCTCTCTCCAGCTCTCCCTCCTTCCCAAAGTACTCTCCCTCTCTCCCACAGCTCTCTTCATAAACTCGCTCTGTCTCTCGCCCTAGTACCCACCCTCTAACCCCAGGTCTCTTTCCCCCAGAGCTCACCCTCTCTCTGCGCTGGTGTGGGGGCGCGCCTTTGTCGGTGCGCACATGACATCGCGCACATCGCGTGCGCCCAAAAGTCGGTGTGTCAGTTATTTCAGAATAGAAACTCAATACTGTCTAGTATAAATGTTATTTTTTTATTTGAATCTTTATCCTTTTGTCCTAAAAAATATTTTGTGGCATATCTGCATAATTTATGGTCTATTACTGTACATAGGGACAGCCACCATCATTTTTCCCCTTAGTGTCTCTAAGAAGCTTATCATATCTGTAGTATCTTTTTTTATATGAAGATAGATCTTTTACTTATGGTTGTAAGTTAATATATTCTGATAAATTAGTCATAATAGAGTTGATACCTGAAATTATTAACCTTCCTGGGGTCTTTTTTTCCATCTTTGTGTATTTTTGGAATTGGAATTTCAAATTTTACTTTGGGTATTTCCTTTCTAAATCCTTTACATATGTGTTCTAAAATGATCTTTTTTTTCTCTGTGGAGATTAATTTTAATTGTTGGTATGTGTCTGAATTATTTGGTTGTTTTTTACATTTTTTTTATTTAGTTCTCCTGACCTAATATTCCAAAACCACCCTTAGTCTGCTGGTGTGATCACTATACTTTCATCTTAATCTAATTCTCGTAGGGCTTTTTGTTATTGCATTGAGAGGTTCATTTTCCTACTTTTATTTTATTGATCTTCTCTATTACTACCCCACCCCCACCCCAATCCCCGCCAGTTCCTATGTCCCTGATTGAAAGTGGATTTTTTTTGTAAATTTTGCTTGAGAGGCAAATAAAGACAAATAATACTATATGTTTATAGCTCTGATGAATAAATCTGACAAATCAATAATAATAATTAACAATGAAAACAAACAATATACATACTAAACAAGATGCATATTTAATTGTGATGACTATGTCATATTGTTAAATACTTTTTTATCACTGTTAATAACTTCAATTCTTCACAAAGCTGACAAATATGCATTACATGAAACCAAAATATTCACCCAAAATAGATGTTTTAATGAGACTCTCAGAATGTTCTAAGTCACATGATGTATTCTGTTCCACATGCATATCTAGAATTTGTTATTATTTGTTACCTACAGTGGATATAAAAAGTCTACACACCCTTGTTAAAATGTCAGGTTTCTGTGCTGTAAAAAAATGAGGCAAAGATAAATAATTTCAGAACTTTTTACACCTTTAATGTTACCTATAAACTGTACAACTCAATTGAAAAAACAAAATCTTTTAGGTAGAGGGAAGAAAAAAACTAAAAATAAAATAATATGGTTGCATAAGTATGCACACCCTTAAACTAATACTTTTGTTGAAGCACCTTTTGATTTTATTACAGCACTCAGTCTTTTTGGGTATGAGTCTATCAGCATGGCACATTTTGACTTGGCAAGATTTGCCCACTCTTCTTTGCAAAAACACTCCAAATCTGTCAGATTGCGAGGGCATCTCCTGTGCACAGCCCTCTTGAGATCACCCAACAGATTTTCAATCGGATTCAGGTCTGGGCTCTGGCTGGGCCATTCCAAAACTTTAATCTTCTTCTGCCATTCCTTTGTTGATTTGGATGTATGCTTTGGGTCGTTGTCATGCTGAAAGATGAAGTTCCTCTTCATGTTCAGCTTTCTAGCAGAAGCCTGAAAGTTTTGTGCCAATATTGACTGGTATTTGGAACTGTTCATAATTCCCTCTATCTTAACTAAGGCCCCAGTTCCAGCTGAAGAAAAACAGCCCCAAAGCATGATGCTGCCACCATCATGCTTCACTGTGGGTATGGTGTTCTTTTGGTGATGTGCAGTGTTGTTTTTGCGCCAAACATATCTTTTGGAATTATGGCCAAAAAGTTCAACCTTGGTTTCATCAGACCATAACACCTTTTCCCACATGCTTTTGGGAGACTTCAGATGTGTTTTTGCAAAATGTAGCCTGGCTTGGAGGTTTTTCTTCGTAAGAAAAGGCTTTCTTCTTGCCACTCTACCCCATAGCCCAGACAAATGAAGAATAGGGGAGATTGTTGTCACATGTACCACACAGCCAGTACTTTCCAGATATTCCTGCAGCTCCTTTAATGTTGCTGTAGGCCTCTTGGTAGCCTCCCAGACCAGTTTTCTTCTTGTCTTTTCATCAATTTTGGAGGGAGCTCCAGTTCTTGGTAATGTCACTGTTGTGCCATATTTTCTCCACTTTCTTCACTGTGTTGCATGGTATATCTAATGCCTTGGAAATTATTTTGTACCCTTCTCCTGACTGATACCTTTTAACAATGAGATCCCTCTGATGCTTTGGAAGCTCTCTGTGGACCATGGCTTTTGCTGTGGGATGCGACTAAGAACATTTCAGGAAAGACCAACTAGAGCAGCTGAACTTTATTTAAATGATGGCAGGTGTATGCTGACTCCTATTTAACACAATTTGGAATGTGATTGCTTAATTCTGAACACAGCTACATCCCCAGTTATAAGAGGGTGTGCAGACTTATGCAACCACATTATTATTATTTATTTTTTCCCTCCACCTAAAAGATTTCAGTTTGTTTTTAAATTGAGTTGTACAGTTTATAGGTCACATTAAAGGTGGAAAAAGTTCTGAAATGATTTATCTGTGTCTAATTTTTTTACAGCACAGAAACCGGACATTTTAACAGGGGTGTGTAGACTTTTTATATCCACTGTATTATTTGTCATACACAGGATATCATCAAGGAAGTATTTTCTAATCCATAGGTAAAGTGGGTCTATATTTGCCTTCCATAGAAGCTGGTAAGTAGACATATCGTCACCCTATTAGGACCATTCATATTTTGTTTATCATTTCCAACCTTATTTGTTCTACTGTGTCCAGAAAAATTGCTGCGGTTCTTGTGTGACCATTAACAGCAGAGGGTCTTGGTGGATGTATGTGTTTTCATTTCCATGAATCCAGTTGTTCTGTGGACTTCCTGAATAAAGCATATGGACCACTGTTGGTCCATTAATCACATTTTTGGAACTGCTGAACTATACTGTTCTATATGTCTACCAATAGTTTGTTGATAGTTGATAGTGTACATCCTAAATAAACTAGTGATAGTCTACCAGTAGGAAAATACCTGATGTTAAGGTGACATTTGAAGACATTTTTAATCAGGATACAGATGTATTACTTTATTGGTTCAAAGCAACAAGTTTTAGAGGTACAATCCTGTGAAGAGCATATTATACAACCCTCAATACTAGTCTTCATATTTCTAAATGTGTCTAAAATGTACATTTTAGGATTACTACTATATACAAAGTGCAACCCCATCAGAACAAAAAATATTCTTTTGAAAAACTGTCAAGGTCGACATAATGATGGGATATTGCAAGAGCTTCTATCCACTAAACCACAGTTTGGGTCTTGGAAATTAGCAATTTAAAGAATACATTGAGGCCAAACCCCTATATGATGGTCCTAAACCATCAACATGATAAAAGTTAAATACAGATATCCTGTCAAAAGTTACATAAATTGTAAGAATGAAAATGTAATTTACTGTTTCTCCTGCCCACATTTAATTGCAAATGATGGCAGGATGACTTGAGCTTTACATAACAGAGTATAAGAACCTAACAAGAACATCAGATTAGCTGAAAAATATATTAGTTGGCAGAAGCAAATCACCAGGGTGGCAGGCACTTTTAAGATATCATAACTCCAACTGCAGATATTTATCCTTTTGAATTTTTTTTTTTATTTAAAACAATGCTAATGCTTGTTCCAGCCATGTTTAAAATCCATAATTGTATTTGAACCTACCATTTCCACTGTGGGGCTGTTCTGCTCATGTGCCTTCTTTTTTATATTTCACTAATTGTTGGTATAAGGAAGAGGAAAGTGTACATTTAAAAAAAAAAGCTTCCTAATATATAAAAAAAATAGGGATTACCTCCTTGTAGATAGGTTTCAATTCTATAGGTAATATTATTTTTTGTTTTAATTTGTTGTAATAAGTTAAGTCTTAAGACAATTTACTACGAAAAACCATAAATGTCCAATACATTTGATTTCAATGTCTTTATTCCTCTATATCTGGGTATCTCAGGGATTATTCGCATTATGAAGTATTTAAACCCTGGGTTTATTTAACAAATGATTCACATTCTGCTATGTTCTATATGTTTACTTTTAATATTCAGACTATTGAGCGGATTTCCTATCCATACATATTATACAAAAATGTAAGTTAAATCCAGTAACCATTCATACAATAGACAAAAAATAGCAACAACTTTAGCTATTGGAAAAATAAGAATGCTTTGCTAGACAATAACCTTTCAACTCAGCCAGAGAGCTGTGCAAAACCAGATGAAAAAATTGTGTCACCTGTAGTATCATTTGGTTAAATTTGTTCTAGATGTCAAAGATGGTCACCATCACTGTAGGGAAGCCAGCGGGTCCCAGATCACAAAGATTTTCTCCACTCAACTTGTATAGAGCACAGAGTGATGACTTGTTCTATACTAGATATCACAATCTGAGTTGGGCTGTCCTGGTAACAAGACACTCTAGAACCACAACTGGTTAAAATACAACTCCTAATCATTGATGTCACAAAGCACAACCACTATATATTTAGCTGTGTTCAGAGGGCAAAGCCATTGACAGCAGGAGGATCTACAAATGAACAGCTGAATGTGTGGCTTAGCCATGTTGGATCTATAGCAAACTATTGTTAAACTAGCGACTTGCCCGGCAAAAAATATTAAGCCAGGCAATGCTGTTGGCCACACAATGCAAGGCTATGGCCCCTCTGTAGGCCTCGCTTCGCCGCTCATTGCCGTTTTTGTCAAGCTGCAATTTTCCTGCTTTGCAAGGATCACCTTCGGCACTCATGGCGAGAATCCCCCCCCCCCCCCCCCCCCCCCCGTGTAGTTTAGGTACCACGCGATGAGTGTTACTGGCATGGGTTTAGTGCCTTTGGTTAAGTGTTACTGCCTTAGGTTAAATGTTACTGGCTAGGCTTAAATGTTACTGCCTTGGGTTAAGTGTTACTGGCTTGGGGCTCATTTTTACTCCCATCAGCCTTGTTTTCATCCTTTTACATTTTTCGGCTGCCATTTTTTTTTCTTGCTTAGGTGATTTTTCGATCGGAAAAAATGCCAAATATGTCTAAAATTAACTTGCAACCTCACTCACAGGCTCCCTTTCCCCTGTGCTGTGTTTGAGTGTGTAAGTTAATTTGAGGCATTTTTGTTTGTTTTTTGTTGGTCTTTCGAGTTCCGTGGTTCAGCCGTTAAATTCGTAATTTAGTGCAGGGCCACAACTGCGGGCCTCGTTTTGCGAGGTCCGCAGCTGCATCTATGGTCTTCGGTTCTAAGTCCTTCGGCTCTCATTGCAGCCTAAGTCCCGCGGCCCTCGTGATGAGGCCTGCAACCGGACAACTCACAGTATGACAACTATATTAGTGATAGTCCTGTAGCCTCATGAAAAGAAGGCTCAGACACGGAAGAATAATGACAAACTTCAAGATAGAAACA
This sequence comes from Discoglossus pictus, assembly GCA_027410445.1. Classification (NCBI taxonomy): domain Eukaryota; kingdom Metazoa; phylum Chordata; class Amphibia; order Anura; family Alytidae; genus Discoglossus; species Discoglossus pictus. Next base: position 210,253,889 of record CM050169.1, on the reverse strand, counting down.
TTAAAGCAAAGCAGCTGTACTGAGCTTACACTGGTATATATCTGCTTCCCCATTAAGATATAGTGTACATCTTTGTAGAGTCTACCCCAGACACATGCTGTATAGAACTTAAACCGGTTGAGTTTACTTTAGGACAGTGGGGGAGATATGCACTTCCAATACATATCCTCCTCCTGTTGCCCAATAAGTCCCAAGTCTGAATAATGTCTTTTTGCAGCTTGCCAGGTAATGACTTTGTCTATACATCAAGTTCTCAGTCAGATAGCACTTTAACACAACCATCTCCACTACTTATTAAGTTGTATTTAATGTGAATGTGAGTTGTAAGTTTGGAAATTTCAATCTTGCAAGGTGCTTTGGAGATAGCACTTTGGACATTGGATTCTAAGCTCAAAGACAAGGTCCTCTATCCTTTGTAATGTGTTAATACTGCTATTGTTTTTCCCTTGATTGTAACACATGTATAGTGCTATGGAATATGTTGGGCATTACAAATAAATAATAATAATAATAATAATGTGACTGGTGCATCCAATCATTTTCTCTCATTCAACTTCCTGCACTCCTAATTGTTCTCATATTGTGTGATAGCCTTAGATGTGTCTATCCTCATGTCAGCTAACAACTTAAACCTAACTTTCACATGCATGGGCAGCAGCAATATCCTCAGTAGAGAGTGCTGACACTATGGACTGTTTTCTGTTGGTCCAATTCATAGTCCTTTTACTGTATGTGATCAGAGTCACTGATGATGACTTCTGGTCTGTCTCACTGCCTGCCCATTCTACATTCAGAAATCCTATCTCTCCAGCATCTGTTTTGGTATGCCATGGATCCCAACGTTATGACGGCAAGATCGAATTCAAAGTCTTCTATCTTGTCCGTAAGCTCCATGATGTGAAAAGTGTATTGGTCGATTGAAAATCTATCTCATTCATGAGCCTCTACCAGTTGATTGACCGTCTCTTCTAGCAATTGGATTTGTTGCCCCAAATCCTTCAAGTCTTTCCTTAGCGGTTCTATCGCCTTAGCTAGAAGTTGTTCGATCGTGGCTACTGCTCTAGCCGAGAGGTTGATATGTTGACAAGATCCTTTGGTTTGTCTTCTTGGTCTGAAGAGTCTGAGTTGTCAGAGGCAGAGTCTATCTGAGACGTGGGCCTGGCGGCCTTGGGAAAGAAGTGCTCCCGGATGCCCGTAGCCAAGGGACTCCTTTTGCCTTTCCTCATGGTTGGGATTGGAGACTTTCTTGGTCAAGGGGACTGTCTGCACCCTGCTTGAATTTTGTTTCTGTGAAGCAGGCATAGGTAGTTTAGGAACAAAAGTACTTTGACTAGACTTGTATGGAAAATCAGTTGCTTTTTCCAGAGGGAAGACTATTGACGGTTATGATGCTAGTCTGGGCCCCATTAAGAAGTATTTTTACATTGTTTGATTTAGAGTCTTTTGAGCAGCGAAAATGGTTGATGTATCTGCCTGTAAAGTACGGTTTCAGAAGTCATAAAAGGCGGGCTCCTCATACCCTTTAGCTTGTACCGCAAGTCTCTGTGGAACTCCACTGATAGTAGTTAAAGTGACGATCCACCAAAGTGCAAGTGTTTACTTAGCAGTTCTGACTGGAATAGGCTAGGGTAATCCCATCAGGCCAAAGGTTTTAATCTGCAAAATATCAACTGTTATTATTCTGAATGGCCACACGGTAGCAGAGTGAGGCAAGAATGTCAGATATTATACACCAATTATATGGCCACAGCTAAAAGTAGGTTTATTAAGTCTTTGTGTCTTTGATTTTATAGTATGCTGCCATAGGGTCCTACAAGAGTGCCAGTCTGAGCTTCTGTGTCAAGGGCCAGTGGATTCAGTCTATGTTGTGGGATGAGTGGGGCTGCCAGTCCTTTGAGGTTGATAAAGTTATCATTTTCTGTTCAGCAGTATTAGCACTGCCTTTGGGCATGGTGATATCTGAGCCAAGTATGAGGTAGAAGGGCTGCACATATGTTAGGCTCCCCACAGTGTTTACATTTGTGGCAGTGTCAGCCTGTTGTTTGTATGGCTGGGTGTAAGCAAGGCCTCCCTGTCCCAACAGATATAAAAGAGATACTGGCCACCACTCTCCCTCGTGTTTCTTCCCTACTGCCCCTCTGGTACTCACTGTTTCGCTGGTTTGCTTGTTCCCCAAGTACAGGGCCCCAGGTGTATTGGGCTAAGGGAGTATAGAGGCCTCCTCGCAGGCCCGGAAAACAAAATGGCAGCCGCCTGTTTGTGGGCTTTTTCTCCCGCCTTGATGCTCCTTTTGAGGAGAGGCTATATAGGCTTGAGCTTTCCTGGGCCTCTCCGGCCGGATCCAGCTGCCACCAGGTGTCCCTGAGGTTCTGATGTGGAGTTTTACTCACAGGACCTGGGCCTCCAGCTTCAGCATCTGCTTGGCTTTCCAAGATGGCCGCCGCCTGTTGCCGGTCACGAGATCTCCTCTTCACCTGCTGCCTCCATTGACACCGTCCACACCACCCTGGAACTCCTACAGCGTCCCAGCTGGAGCCTGCTTGCCTCTGGAGCCGTCCGCTCTCAGTAGTTACCAGCAGTGAAGTAGAACTCCAGATAGTTGGCAGGGAAGGGAGTTTTCGGCAGTTGTGCCTTCCAGGGTACCGTTGGAGGGTCCCATGGGGGATATGGGCCACCTCCTCTTCTTCCCCCAGTTGTTCTGTAGGTACTCAGCTCGAGATTTGGACTCACTAGGGCAATTTATGAGCCCAATTCCTCTTTCTGTAGCAGGATCTCTAAGTGAACACGTTCAGCTCCAGCAGACGCAAGCTCTGCCCTCCCGTCCAGCATCTGTTTTAACTGCTTGTTACATTTAGGTAGCCCACCATCAAGGTTCACACCATTCTTGTTGGCAAGGGCTAGCTACATTCCTGCTCAGGAGCCCATCGGCTGCAGGGATGTGTGACCTAATCACCATCATGAACAACAACTTCCCAATGGCCTTCTTATATAGCTTGTTGCTTGGATTTGTTTGGTGCTGTCCTCTTTCCCTTTCAGGTGATCCATCATAGGTGTTCTCACTCTCTTTGCATTTCCTAAGCAAATGATTGGGCTGCAGAGAGTAGGTATCCTTCTAGATTGCATAAAAAAAGTATGTGTTCAGTTAAAAGGGCCTTTTCTTTACTTTTAAACAATCAACTGACCCCTTTCTAGCACCTTCAATGGGTGCTTTGCTTCCATCGACCAGATAAACATGGTCTTTTTTTATTCCAGTTTTCCAAATATCTCTTTTTGGCTGCACATGTTAATTGAAGTCTCTCAATCTAAAACCTACACAACTATTTCCCACTTTAGCCATGCTTTCAAACGGAAATGCTGGCATTTAGTGTAGATCATTTGTTTTTAAATTATGGGCAGTCCTTTTTTAGACGGTTGTTGGATTTACTCTCATATTCCCATTCCCCTTTGAGTGTATTCCCTTGATTGAAAGTGTTTCTTTTACCTGTTTTTGGCATTCAGCACTCATTTATAAATCTCCCTTTAATATATTCCAGAGCTTGGTCCCTGGGCTTTGGAGCTAGGCTGAAGCTTCAGGCTTTGCAGATGCCCACAGTCCATTGCTGTTGTGTTGCTACATTTTGCAAGTCCCATAAGCTGTTAAACAGTGTCTCCTGCCCAGTGGCATCAGGGGAAAACAACTGAAGAAAAATACTGAAAAAATGTATTTGCTACAACGGGAAACCTTTGCAACAGGCACAAAGATTAAAGTAAAGCAGGAGTACACATCTAAACACTGGATGTAATAACACATATGTTCTTTCCCAGATCTTTAGAATAGTGTAGAGAAGACCCTTCTAGACTCCTCCCCAGACACAATCTTTTACATTTATAAAAACAAATGATATCTACATAATTTATTTTTATACATATAAAGAAAAGGTACATATAATGTATATGTAGTATGCATATTGTTAACCCTGCCATCTATATCTATTTTTAGTATGTAGTTCTAATTATATTTTATTTATGGAAGAGTTTGTGCACTGGTCAATAATATGTATTACTAAAGTAATTATCCGTCAAAAATTATGGTATGAGTCAATTTAATTGGGAAGTTAGCTGCACATCCAAATGTATTAATTGCAAAAAATTTAATTGACAGAACATTCATTTGAATGTGAAAATATAATTCAACACAATCTTTATTTTCTTTTATTTATTTTCTTTTTGTATTCTTATTTCTTTTTGTATTCTTTTTTCTTTTTAGCGTTTTCTTCTTTTTTTACATGCATGAGCATGCTGTCTCAGCACTCACACATACCTGCACTCTCATAAATATCTGCTGTCATTGTTATGCTCTTATGCACTTGCTTATGTTCACTAACCCACATAAACACTCCCACTTTATATGAAAGTATATTACAGACTAAAAATATATATATTTTTTTTTATTTTTTTTATTATTTTTTTAAAGTAGAGGGTCTAAAACTGAACACTGAGGAACCCCACTTACCACATTACTCCAATGTTCCATTGATAACAACCCTTTGATTTCAATATTTTTAGTCAGTTCTCAATCCATGAGCAGGTATTTACAGCAACACCTGTATCCTTTAGTTTGCACAATAGCCTCCCATGTGGCACTGGGACATATCCTCATTTAAACATTTAAAACCTATCCCTCATACCTCTGAGTTGGCTCAGACTTATTGTCCTGTTCACATGGATAATTTCCTATATACTATCCCTTATTAACCCATCTAAAAGTATCCCCCCAACAGAAGTTAGGCTTACAGACCTACAGTTTGACACTTTTTTTTAAAGAAAGTTATCACACCTTCTCTCCAGTGTTACCTAACCATCACCTGTGAGCTATGAACTCTACAGAATAGTAACTGTATACAGTGCAGGGAACATTACATTATAGAGATCTCCACTAGAATGTAATCACTCAAGAGCAGGATGCTCAAATCCTCTTGTATTAGAATATATAACTGTAGTTATAAATTATGTATTTATAAGGTCTGATTATTACACAGCAGAGTATTTGATAGGATTTGATTGTTCTACTGTGCACCCTAATAAGAGCAAATGAGAAAAAAACTAAATAATTTACTTTAATACCAACCAATTGCTAAATGAGCCATACGGATCAAAAATGTTAAAAACAATGGCCTAGCGTTGTAATTTGCGATAGCGGTGTAAGTAGGCTGCAGGAGTTTTTCCTCCCTTACATTACATGTGTATGCTAATCTTTTGCTCTCCCGCATCACGGTAGTCAGGCCACATCCGTAAACCATGCTTTTGTCTGTAGCACTGAATAGGCTTGATAACGACACCCGCTCAAAAATTTACCAATCGATTAACTATTCTATATTCTTCGTAATGTAGAAATGTAGGGAGGGTGGGAGTGGAGGGGGAGGGCTAGCAGTGATAGGTCAGGGGGAAAAGGCAAGAGGTGAGCTAGAGGGAGGATGTGATGACCCCATAGACTTATGCACACGTAGTTCAGGGTCAGAAAGGGAGGGTCCTGATCTTAGGGTGGATAGTGGGGGGAGCAACAGGCCTCAGGGTCAGATCAGGGAGTTATTGATCCCAATCCACAGTCGTGAGGCAGGCGCTAAACACAGGGCCGCTAACCATAGGCCAGACCCCACTCCCATATTATTACACGTGGTAGGGAAGTTAAGGCCGGCCCCAAGGGTAAGGACTTGAAGGAGAAAGCAGCTGCAGTCACAGAGGTTGGATTTGCGAATAGGGATGTGATATCTGTAAGGCATCGTTATGATGACAGCCGGGCAAAGGTCAGGAGGATGATGGAGATGGAGGCCAGAGTGGTGGCTCCAAAGTGACTGTCCTCTACAAGCAGTGGGAGAAGTTGCTGAAGGAAATGTTGGAAGCAGGGACTGTCCCCGGAGCTCCAGGCCTGATGGCTACACTGGATCCAGCCTCCTTGGCAGGTGAATATCACATACACCAACATACAATCACATCTAGTATTTGACCTTCTCAACAGCACTCCTCAGTGCCAATCTATTGGTCCAAGTGTTGGCATAATCTCGCCTGGCTACAGAGTAGAGGATCATGGCCTATGTGAAGGGGATATTTTGTAATCACATGGTCCATGATCCTTTTCTCTGTGGACACGTAGGGGTATGTGTAACATTTTACCAATTAACGGTCAGGAATGCCATTGATTGAGATGGCGCAGTCACTATTTTTGTTTTTCTTTAAGGAATAATTTTGTTTTTTTGGGGGGTATTTTTAGGCACAATTCTAGTTCATGAAGGCATCCTCTTCCGCCGCAACCCCTGCTACCAAAAAATGTGAGTAAAATATATACACAGCGGATATCAGATTCCATCAACTCCATCAATGACATACCCCAGCAGAATCATCTCACAGGCCATTATTCAATCATATACCATGTTCAATAAGACATGTTTGTTATTAAGTTTGATAGTTCCACGCCAGATTTGAAATGTTACGAGATGAAGTCCAAAATTGGCCATTTATTCCAAGCCAGCATTAATATATATGTTGTAAAATATTCTCCTAGAGAGATGGTGATAGTACTCTGGTCCCACTGAATGTGGTCACAGCTAAACAATTCTTGTAAGATGCCCACATCATTACTCACTGACTTGGCAAGTGACTTCAAATGAAAGATGCCTGCGGATGGAGTTCAGGTAAATTGGCTTATTGTCACAGTTACAGTATTTCCCACTGTACTGTACATACAGATTTTTATAGATATTTTTTAAGCTTATGAACACCTTTTTTTCATTTTTGATTTTCTGAGCACACTGTATGTGTGTAATTGAATTGGATTACATAATCCATGATTTTCATAATCTGTGTAATGGAGGAGATGAAGACATTATGTATGTGCTATGCAAATTACTGGTTACTTCTATTATATGGAGCTTTTCATGATGATATTTTTCTTTCGTTTGAATGTGGTTACTGTGGTGTAATGACCACATGTGACCCTAGTAGATGCTATGCATCATTATTATTATACAGTATTACGTTGACCCCTTTTAGGTTTTTCCATTATTTTTCTCATTATATTAATGCACGGTTGTATATGTTTATGACTGTGCTCTATATATTCAATAAATCATGATATCGTTATGCCGTTATCCATGTTTCTGTGTGTTTTTCATGTTAAGAGATTGGCAATATCAACTTACATAACAATTAATTCACCATTATGTTTTAGGATATTGGTCATCGTCCTATTTAGGCATGTCTTCATGCATTGTATGATTCCAGATCATTCTAGTGACACAAGCATGGGTTACAAGTGATCACATGCCTTAATATATCCAATATGTGTTCACGCACTCATTTAAATCCTTTAATCCCTATTTTAGAAAGCATGATGAACAATATCATTAATGATTATCTTGAATTAATACTTTGATACATATACATTGTGACACTGATGGGCCTCACAGTTCCACTGAAGGGTTGTTTAGCATCTGACATATTTAATTTTTGATTAATTGATAGGACTTCTTGCATCTATTGATTTAATTTACCTACTGGATTTATTTACTTCTGCTTCTGGGCCTAGCAGGGGTGAGGACTATGGTGTCAGTTTCAATCTTATCCAATTATCAATTGACCTCTCCCTAATAAGTGCCTATAACAAAAATATTCCCTAGCTGGAGAGTTACATTCTTATAAAAATGAATTCCATGTTATAATCTTATATGGGATAATCAAGTAAAGGCCATTTGAATCTGCCAATTAAATGTTTTCAGGTATAAGCATATTCTGGATTATTACAAATAAGAATTAAAGGAGAATTGGAAACAGCGAGATTGAGTGAGTGGTTCAGGACGTGACAGGTTATTGTTCCTGCTTCACTACCTTGATGATTTTCTTTTCATGACTCTGGCTTGAACTGTTGTCTGTAAGCACATCATGTCTACATGTCTATTTTTGCTTTCATGTGGGGGCTCTTAGGTTGTTGAAAAGATGGAAGGCTTAACCACACAGTTGAGATTCTTGGAAATAGAAGAGAAGCTTTTCCAAACGGAGCTAGGGCTGCATGATGTGACTGACATGCAAGACCACCTAGTGGTTTGGTTTCAGAGATCCAAAACAAAATTACTGGGCAGGGGTAAATTAATCACGTAACCTGTGTGTGAACACTTTGCTACCCCTGTACCTACTTTAGGCCATACTTTCATTTGTGCCCTCCTGCTGAGGATTCTTTGTTAATTAATTTGAATGGTAAGTCCCTTTTCTGCTTTAATTTCCTGCAGGTGCTACGCAAAAGGGTAGATAAATTGAGTTTTAACGTGGGTGAGTTTGTCATACACTCATTTAGAACTGGTAGATATAAAAGTGGCACAATTTGGTTAGGACACAGATATTGGTATCTAGTCATTTTCCTACTGTACTTTCACCCCAACCTGGGATTAACAATTAATGTGGTTTAATCGGCTTTGCTGCTATTTATGTGTGTTTGAGCATTATTTTATATATTTGTCCATCAGATGGCTGCAGATACTGACAGTGCAATGATCTTGCATGCTGGGGGTAATAACTTCAACATTAAACAAATTAAGCGTTCGGTAACAAAAATTAAGAGGGTTATCAAGGAGATTCTCAATTGAATCCCTATATTGTAATCATTTAGTCTGAAATGATAAAACTCAGGCTTTGGATGGCGGCCAGGGATGAAAAAAGTTGGATAAAGCTTGGCTGGAAGTTAATAAATTGAAGGCCACCATATGTAAAACTAAATTTATGTGACGAACCATAATGAATTATTACCTAGGAGGTTTGTGTGAATGTTATAAAATCTCACTGATAAAAATGCCCGTTTACATACAGTTCTATTAAATTGGAGCTATGTGTTAACACGTAGCTTGTAACTGTCATCTAAGAGCTATTTGCGTGCTACCATACCCCTTAACGCTGCTCGCAGCTGACTTTGTGTGGTAACATGCAAGGACTGCCGAGAATAGGCTACGTAGAGATCAACGTTGTAACTCGCGCATGTAAATCCTTTGATCTGTCATGCCAGTAACCGTTAATTGTTTAATTCAGCTATTAAAGTGCAACGTGGTCACTCGCGAGCATGCATGTAACACGCAAATGGAGCCCAGAGGCCAACATGTGCTCTAGAGTACCCGCAAAGGGGGTAAAGTACAATACGTATTTGTAATGTAAATAAAATCACTCTACTGTACATTTATTAGAAGCGAAAGTGATGTTGAGTCTTAGAATTAATAGCATAACATTCTCATGCCGCCAAATTGGCCCCGAAAAATACTTTATTTCATAAATATTTCATGTGTCATATCGATCCCTGCATTCAGTTTCTTACGACCTATTCTGTAACTCGCATGTAATAGAATATCATATTTACTGCTTTATTAATATTGCATTATATCTGGCCTGTTGGTCTGATCTCAAACTGGATTTGGAGCACGTAGGACTTCAAAATCTACCCTCCCTTTTTTCAGTGATGCAACGCTTACGATCTCTTCTTCCATTGGCTCCATCCAAACCTGTAACTACAAGATTGATTCATTGTTTGCGTTCGAACATGCAAGTTTGACGGCCTCAAATTGGTTTACAAGATGTCGTCTCTCGCTCATAACCCCCTAATTTAATAGCAACGTAAGTCTGACAAATTTGAAGCAAGCAGCCCTTACGTTCTACACGTAGGACTTACGAGGCTGGAATTTCATATGGCCCATAATTTTTACGTACTTATATATTCAATAATCAGTCGTTGTATATGATATGTCAGATCAGTAAGAGAAGACTCACAAACCACTTCATCTTTTCTCAACTACCATGTGGCAGATCACAGGACTGGGTTGGAGGTGCTGTTTGAGCAAATACATGTTTGAGGAAATTAAATTATTTAACTTTAGCAACATTAGTATTCCTATTAATAGTCTGAATGTTACAATAAATGCAATAGACATTGTGAATCCTGGCAGAAGTTCCATTCAGAGTCATGTTGGTTATTAAAATAGGAACAAACACGTGTCACAGACCAACCCCACTGACCCATTGCTGACAGCATAAGGTTTAGTAATGGAAGGATGACAGGGCTGAATGATTGCAGAAAGGTGTAATTATAAGGACCAAATATCTGCAGGGAGGACAAACATAAGGTATAAAGTGATGTTATTCAGCACAGCTTTTTTTCAACATACCTGGTAAATATTTTCCTAAATCAATAAAGACTAATTCACAGCAGGGAGATGTAATGTAGGTCTAAGTTGGTCACCGCTGTTCAGGTGACACAGGATAGCCATTGCAAAAAGGGTAATATAAGTAGATATACAGTGCAGTGAACATAATAATAAAGCAACCCTAGAAATGTTTATATGTGTTTATTTATATACAATAAATAAAATATAAGGTCTTATTGGGTAACAGATATCATCTTTCCACCAACTCCACCACCATAACATTCACAAAAATACACCCCAAAATATACAAACAATTCACACTTATACAAGGTAATAAAGTAGCGCAGAGGAAGGGTTAACCTCTGAAGTGCTGAGACAAATTATACATTGCACCCCACTGGCATGGAAATCTGTACAGGTTTGGATACAAATATACAAGAGCCACCTTATAGCCCAGTACTCCTGCAATGTATTAATATAGGCTACGTAAATGCAGCCATGGGAATGTAGACGTAAATCACATAAAGGTAACCAGTGATGTATGGGCACCGAAGTATATATAAATTACTAGTTAAGTTGAGTTCAATTAAATTTAATTAAAAAAATGAATTTTCTTGTATAACATTTATACTTGTTTGCGATTTTGAGCTGTCAATCAGACTTCTGTTCCACCAACTAAGCACAGATATTTTTCTAATGGCTGACTATTGCCAACAATTGCCAATTAAACACTACATCTCTTTCTCTCCCCAAGGAGTGACTAGGCAGATTCGACTAGTTACTCCCTTTGGGTCTGACCATGCTCAGTCTTTTCACATTTTTTTCCTATTAGAAGGTCACACAAGTCTATTTTTAGCAAGTTGATCTGAAAGGCTGATTGACGCATAAAACTGCAAATGTCATGGTTTACTTTTGTAATAATTTCTAATTAAAAAAAGTACTTTTAATAACTATACGTTTAAATAAACCAATATCTGGAATCCTTGTGCGTATCTAAGAAAAAGATTAACACACTGACCATAACACACTGATTCATTTCCCGTCCTTTTCGTTAAATCTAGTGCAGTATTTTTGTCACTGGGTCATTATAACTTTAGACATTTACATTTGTTAATATTTTTGATTTATCTATTTGGCATTTCTTTTACATCAAACACAGAATTGCTGATTCCTGTATGTTTTAGGCCCACTTATATTGATAGTGAATTTACAAATATTCCGTAATGCATTTAATAAAAATAGTTTAAAAATGACAAATATTTTTGTAATATCTGGATGACATGATTAAACTTTTCTTTAAGATATCAGGAAATGCACAACGCATACAGCTGTTCTCAATGACTGATACATGACCCATATAGTTATATCATTGCTTACAGGCAAACAGAGAAATTATACATTCAAATACGTTTATTAAACACTTCATCTTCATTTTAAATGAGAAAAAACACTAAAATTAATTTTTAGATCTGAATATTTTATTTGGCGAGAAAAAAGGATCTGAATGCAAAATTTGGAACATCCATATATAATGAACGTACAATACCTACTCCAATAACTGCTATAATAAAACCAGGCACGTTTATAGCACAGAGCTCTTATCAGCATTCATATTTTCTGGGTGACTTTAGTAATCCCTCATGTAACTGTATCTTTATAGGATGTGATTTTACATAAATCTTCAAGAAAACAAAATATCCAAAGCTTTGCTACCAGACCCAAACCTTTTCTTGACATCAAACCAACTGGCACTAAAATAACAAAACCTTTATGGGGATTTAACATAGAGATGTAGACGGTCATCTGAGAATATCCATTGGAGTTTGATTACTTGAATAAATAAGCAAATGCAGAGAACATTGGTAGTTACCATTTATAACACAATTTGTGACCACAAGAAGTATAAGGCATTGCAGTCCCATGTAGTCAAGCTCACCAGTATCTTTGGTAAGTATTGGAACGTACCCTTCCAGGCTGAGTAGTATCACTCATCTAAAGTTCAAATATCTGTACATAAAGGCATACAGTTCATATGTACAGTCATGGAACAGGTCTTATCCAACAGGAGACATAATATCCATATTTGTGATGTCCTTAGAAATATCTGTGGAAACCCATATCCTTCCTAGAAATGGATCTCCCAAAGTAGGTTGGCTATGGGTGGTCACTCCAAAAGGGTGGTCCATGTGCATCACAGAGTAGGTCAGTTGTTTGAGAAGCGCTCTTTCTCAGATGAGTAAATGGCCATTTTGTCCAGTCCAGTTTGCATTGTTGTAGAGTTCAGCTTATAATTTTGCAATTGGCTTAATTTTATGGACAGCAGGTTGAAAGAAAGTGCACAGTTTTTTTTGCATGGCTTGCTACATTAGCCAGATGAGATGAACCAGTGTATCTGTCAGTCAGTCATATTCCAACCATTCAATCATTCTCTGTCCTACCCAGAATTATTGTGTTTGAGCGGTGGGATTAGTGGTTCTACATAATCTTCATAATTATGTTACAAACTACTCCAGCTCCAGAAATACAGTAGAATCACCTTCTGGCAGAGTGAAATATCAATGTACATATCCCGTTGAGCAGTCTGATGCTATCAACTCTTTAAATCAATATAAACCAACATCCATCACATAATCATTTTGACATTCACGGATATTTTTAGGATTAAACTGTCCTTCTTGGAGGTAATATAGCTCCCTGAAGGTAAACCATAAAACAGTTGTTGATGGATTTAATAAAATGAAACCAGGACAAGTCTGGTTATTATATTTCAAAGATATTATATATATCCACATATAATTCTCTTACACACATTCCCATTTTCTTTCGTACAAGTTCCTCTGCTTTCCTTGACACTTTCCTCTCACATTCACTTTCACTCTTTCTATTCTTTACATGATCTCATCCACTGGCACAGAACAAATGGCTGATTGGAGTCAGTACCGAGCGTTTTCCTCAGCTGCTGTGACCATGACATCCATCCATATCCTCATGGCTTCTGGGGTTGGTGCCACCATACAGAAGAGACGCTCAAAGGTCTTTAAACAAAACGTCAACTTGGGATTGGGACTCTGAAAAAAGCAAAAGAACAAAAATGCATTTCACTTTAAAGGGGAAATTTCACCTAAACATAACTTGTTGACTTTTATACAAAAGGAAAATAAATATATGAGTAAAATGTTTAAGTTCTTGACCTTTAATGCTACATATCACAGCTAAACGCTCAGCTAGTTTGGTTGGCTCTTGAAATATTGACCGAATCAGCTTCTTTGAACTCAGTGTCACAAAGGGATCTTAAATAGTAGCTTCCACTCTCCACAAAATATGGAGGAGTAAATGGCAAACTAGACACATTTTACAACTTTTCCTTAGTTAGTTAGTATTTTCTAAGAGTGCTCTTTAATATAAACAAAATTAACTTTTATGGGGTATTCTCCCTCGGTATTCGAGACACTGCTCTCTCGTGGTTCTCATCATACCTACAAAATCGATCATTCAGTATCTCCTTCTCTGACACCTCTTCTTCTCCTCACCCCCTGTCTGTTGGTGTACCCCATGGATCTGTCCTTGGCCCCCTCCTCTTCTCCATCTACACTTTCTCACTTGGTACCCTCATAAACTCTTTGGGGCTTCATTATCATCTCTATGCAGATGACACCCAAATCTACCTCTCCGCACAGATCTATCCCCCTCTCTTCTAACACAAGTCTCCAACTGCCTCTCTAGTATATCCTCTTGGATGTCCACCCAACATCTCAAACTCAACATGTCTAAAACTGAAATCCTAATCTTCCCTCCCTCTCCCACAGCGTCAATTCCTCACATCTCTCTCACTGTCAACAAATACATCTTCACCCCCTCCTCCCAAGCCCGTTGTCTTGGAGTTCTACTGGACCCCGCTCTGTCTTTCATCCCTTACATACAATCACTAACTAAATCTTGTCTTCTCCATCTAAAAAACATCTCCAGAATTCGTCACTATCTTACACAAGACACAACTAAAATCCTTATACACTCTCTCATCATCTCTCGATTAGACTACTGCAACTCACTTCTTGTCACTACCCACCACCCTACTGTCTCCACTTCAATCCATTATGAATGCCTCTGCTAGACTCATCTTCCGTACACAACGTTCAGTGTCGACATCACCTCTGTCAATCCCTCCACTGGCTTCCCTTGGCCTCAAGAATAACATTTAAATCATGACCCTAACTTACAAAGCCCTCAACAATAATGCTCCCCCTTACATCTCTGCTCTCATCTCCAAATACTCCCCCACCCGCCCTCTTCGTTCTGCTAATAACCTTCTTCTTTCTACAACTCTTGTCACCTCCTCTCACTCCCGCCTCCAGGACTTTTCTCGTGCTGCCCCTAGTCTCTGGAACTCCTTGCCTCGCTCCACCAAATTATCCTCTTGCCTCAACACATTTAAAACCTCACTTAAAACGCATCTCTTTAAAGAAGCGTATCGCCTTCCACCCTAACACACTTATCGCCTCTCTCTCCCTCTTTTACCACTCACTATACCTTAGATTGTTAGTCTGTGAGTTTCTATCCTAAGTACTTTGGGAATTCACCACGGACATTGGATTCCTAGCTCAAAGACAGGGCCGTCCTTCCTTTGCTAAATGTTAATCTGTATTTATCTTTGTCTGAACCTAGTTTATGTACAGCACTACGGAATATGTTGGCGCATTATAAATAAACTCTAATTGCCCTTTAACTGTTTATTACAGGAGTTTCAAAATTAAGTTACGCACACTATATTCTTTGTGGTGTGGTACAAAAGAAAGAGAGGTTGGCTAACTCAGTAGTACACATTTATGCAAGTCAGGTGAACAATAAGGACAAAACATAAAAGCAATTGCCAAGATCAAATTTTAAGCATAATATATAATTTGTCTTAGGAGGTTAGAAAAGGTATGTGGGTCTATGGGAGGAAATGAAAAGTTCAGGTGGGGTGTTGGTGTATTTTTCTTGCATTGTATTCTCAAAGTCATCTACTTCATACCCTAAATCTGCCTTAAATTGCATATTTTTAAGGATCTAAGGCTACTCACCTTAGAGGCACTTCGTAGATGATCATAATAAACCTCTTCAATGGCCTGGAAATATATCACCCCTTTTAGCTTTTGTTCTTCTTTATCTACAAGGCAAACATGCAAAGTGTGAGATATCAAGATGAGGATGAATGTAAAATAAAGGAATAATAGATATAGATAAATACAGAGTGGGTCAGGTGAATATATATTTTAAAAAATAATTATTATGGAACATTGATAAATTAGAGTGCCATACAATACCTGAGTAATAAGCCAGTCTTCTCTTCTGTCTGTCAAAGACAAACCAACGCTTCTTCCAGGTCTTTATCCGGCCTCCCATCTTAACCAGATACCCCTTGCAGCACACTGCACTTACTCTCACCTTCTGGCACGTTTCCACGCTGTGGCCTGATGCCTCCAAATAGGCTCTGAGATCAAATGGAGGGGGAGAGAGGGGTACGGAGAGGGCCTTCACCTGTATAATAAGTTAGAGATATCTATGTGAGCTAAATCTGTGTGAGTGCTAAAGCTACTTATTAAAGTAAGGCTCCCACATTACATTGGTGATAGCAGATATTACAATGTCTGTGTCTATATGACACTTTAGATGTAGATGCAGTAACACAGTGCTGTATGCAGCGCCTCTGTATATATTACAGACTTACAGGCTCCACAGCAGTGTCTTTCATGGCTTGCTTCTCCACTGATGGTGTAGTCACAGCTGCCTCCTCCTTCACTTTGCTCTGATCCTGTTCTGATCGTCGTGTCATCTCTTGAGCAGCTCGTTTTTCCTCCTGTTTGTAAAAATTAAAACACAATAGAACACTTATATAAATATTGTGTGTATCCAGACAATATAGTGGAGAGTGAAAAATACAGAAATACCTAAAGATGGACATACTGCACATACATTTACAAAGAGTGCTTCCATCATACCTATATCATACTATAGATATACAGCCTTATTAAATTGCGATTCGGTAAATTTAAAAGGGCTCTATTTAAGCACACAGCATATTTTTTTTACAGAAGTTTTTAGTTAGTGAAGACCTTGCTTTTGGATAGAAGATCACTAACTAAAAACTTGTTATGTGCTTAAATAGAGCCCTTTTAAATTTACCGAATCGCAATTTAATAAGGCTGGCAATCTATAAGGGTACCATTTGTGAGGGGCAATCTAGCTCATGTTCAATGAATGCTGTTGTTTCAGGACTCAATCTTTTCTTCCAATCTAAATCTACCAGACTATAACCATAAATAAATATTGACATAGCCCTCTAGTGGCATAATCATACAGTCTATGTAACAAAAAGTATAATAATATTTTTAAGTAATGTAAAAAAAAGAAATATGGAGTGCCAAAACTAGTAGTAAGGGCTCTACTCATAAAAGATTACAATCTAGAAGAAACAAGGCACTGAGGTGAAGGGTGATATTGGACACAACAGGTGCAACATCTTACATTTACAGCTGATTTCCTTAGAGGAAGTCTGCTACAAAAATATGCTAGTTGGCAGATTGTGGGGACAGTTAGGAGGACAGACAAAAAATAGCAACTGAGGCGTGAAGCACAAAAAAGCTTGTGTGCATGCGTGTATGAAGAGGCAGACGATGTCAGTGGTGACATTTAGGGTTATTGAGGAGGTATTGCTTCATATCCTACTAAAAGATAGTCATAACAATGTTTAAGAAAGTAAAATAAATACAGCTTTTCATGATGTGACTATTATATACAATTATTGTGCAGAAGCAGTGCTTTTTTTAATCTTACCACTCCAAATGGGGGGATAGTACAAAACAATTGTAAAGTGATTCAAAGTGGTGACTGCAAGCTCCATCTGTGCCTCCTAACAATGTTTAATGCCAAATTAGCTAGGAGATATGGTAATTTAAACACATCAAAGCAGTTTGTATGCTATATAAAAAGCAGTTTGTATGTTATATAAATTGTGTAAGAGAATCTAACACAGGGCAGAGAGAAATATCAAACAGCAAGGCTTAGAGACTGATAAAATATTATAGAGGTAAAATCACTAAGCAATCACAGGGCCAATTACAATTTGGGAATACCAATTGCAGTCTTGCATAATGTCCATTACAGTCTTTGCAATGCGTAGTGAATGTACACCATAGTACCAGTGAGATTTGTCACACTGCTACTTAACAATGAGAATATCTGACCCGATATAATTTACAATAGCTCTGGAAATCCTAGCAGCAAAACAAGCCCATGTCTCAACAAAAACCCAAAAAAACAGTCTATGGAGACTTAGATAGAGATTTACAATAGTTACAAAAATAGTTACAGACAAATATTCTAAAAATGACTGTGTGTATATACTGTATATATACACATACAAAGGTGAAGAAAAATGTTTAAACTTAGGAGCCAGGACGATTTTTATTAAGAGGCAGACAGGCTCTCAGAAGGAAACCCTAGCCTAGAAGGAAACCCAGCATAGAGATGCATTATACTTGATGAGCCAACAGTACAAATATTAGCATTCAGGACTCCCCGAAAGTTTCCAACCCTATAAATAATATATTTAAGAAAAAAAAATAATATATATATATATATATATATATATATATATATATATATATATATATATATATATAATGGTACACAGATACACATGCAGACTCACTCCAAGTGTGCTGCATGGTGAAGTATCTCATACCTGTCCCGAGCTTCTCCTAGTTCTGACTGATGAGCTTTGTGTCTCAAAAGCAAACTGAGCATGCAACACTCCAATGATTTATTTAAAAAGGAGAAGCAGCAACTTGACAATCATGTGACAGCCGTGTGTGTTGGGGGCAGAGCTACAGTATTGCTAGACAGCGGTGTGGTCACACTACGGGCCTCATTCAAATGCGATTTGGACAATTGAATAGGGCTCTTTATAAGCACATAGCATATTTTTAGTTAGTGAAGACCTTGCTTTTGGATAGATGTTCACCTACTAAAAACTTCTGTAAAGAATTATGCTATGTGCTTATATAGAGCCCTATTCAATTGGCCAAAGCACAATTGAATGAGGCCCTAAGACAGCAGACAGTATTGTAGTGTATTTGTATCAAAGTAGAATATGTACTGTAGCAACAATACTGCTAGGAAGGACTTTAAATACTCAGCTCTACAAATGATGGTATTATGCGCAGATATTCTTATAGATAAACAGACCACAAATTGTTATTATGTGAATTACAATCAAAGCAAGAAATACTAAACTGAGATTATGTTGATTGATAGGATTATGTTAACTTCAGTTATCCACTCAATCCTTCAAGAAGCCCATTCATCCACCTGAGAGACTGCTACACCATTTCTTTGTGAGTGTGTACAAACTTACATGTGTGTGCAAATATGAAACATCCAACTACTAATATATCTAACTGTGCATATGAAAATCAGAATAGAAGTTGGTGAAATCTGTAATTATTACTTAGTATATATAAAATGACATAATTTACAGGTTATCTGTATAAAATGAACAAATTATAACACAGACCATTTGCACACACAAATACCTTGAGGCACGACAGTAAAGTATTTGAGTATGTATTGAGCACATGTGTGTTTAGGCAGGGATATCCTCAAATCCTAGTCTGTTATCCACTGAATGTACCTCTTGGTGATGTATAATAAAATAGGTATAAGAATATTCAGTTTTGGTTTTACAACAGAAGTTTATATATAAAGGGCTTGTGGCCTGAAATGTTCTCCTACTTGTGTAGAAAAAAGGGTCAATAATTACACAAGTCTGTGTGCATGTGTGTATATAAACAGTATGTCATAGTGTCAGTTTCCACTTAAAGACAAAGTTGTATATTAACATGTATGTGCATATGCACACACTGTACCATGCAACTACACACACACACAAAAGTTTAGGAACATACATGAATTTACTCACCCGAGCTTTCAGGAGGCGCTCTTTTTCTGCCATGGCCTCTCGTATCTGCCGCTCCATCTCTGCAATTTTGGGCAGCGGGCTTTGATATAAATGAAAAAGACAATTAAAGAGGAAGAGTTTACTTTCTCCCAAATCTGCATGCGGCTACATCCACCCCCCTGGTACAATACTGCTCTCCCTGTCTGTGCACTACACGCATTACTTTTAACCATTGATTGTAACCTGTGTAACAATGATAATCTGACATTCCTGTCCATAAGCACTCTTACTAATTTAATAATACTTTAAGAGTTATACCCTGCTACACTGTGCTCCATCTGGCCCATTGGCCGTTGTTTAGTGTTAGCCGCAAAGAGACTAGGAAGAAACAGGAAGGAAATGACACAGACGTATAAATGTGCACTGTGATTCTACTTTGTTTGCAACTGTGGACATAACATCTTAGCACGACTAGTCAAGCAAAGGTTTGGAGACTAACAAAGTGTCCATTCGTTCCTACAGTCTCCCTCCACAACACAACTTGATGCTATATTCCCTGACAGAGATAGTAATGTCTTTAGTACCCATAGGTAGACGGGAGCCTGCTGTATCCGTTCAGGGTTTTTCCTCCGTTAGCTCCTGTCCTCTCCTCGCCCTGGGCATTCTGAATCCTGGCCATCTGAAGATTAGGACTGATAGCCAGAGCGATCTTCCCACCAGAGTTATTAGAAGACACAGCAAGATGTAAAGCGAGGCCAGCACTTTCCAAACAGGCTGCAAAGCAAAATGTAGAAGAAGTATTTGTACGATTGGTTCAGCAGTGTACATGGTGTTCAACTTAAGTTACTGTGCCGGATGTGTGCATGGGTAGAAAGCAGGACACCTCTTGGAAATATCAATTCTAGTCAGTATGCCCCAAAACAGGAATCTGGAGAATCTTCAAAAAATCTATAATTTTATTCTTTAGCACATCTGGCTCAATGTGTTACACACTAGGGGCCTCATTCAATTGCTATTTGGCCAATTATAGAGGGCTCTATATAAGCACATAGCATATTTTTTTACAGGAGTTTTTAGTTAGTGAACTTCTATCCAAAAGCAAGGTCTTCACTAACTAAAAACTTCTGTACAAAATATAGAGCCCTATTCATTTGGCCAAATCGCATTTGAATGAGGCCCTCTGAGTTCAAAGGGAAGCTGACGTAATATAAAAATAGTAGTTATGTAAACGATACACAATGTGTTTTTTTAATAAAAGACAGCTATAATATTTTTCCCTACATAGGTCCTATGTAACCTAAATAACCAATTTATTTGTATTATTTTATTTTTTAGCATTACAAAACACAGCAACATAAATCACAAGTCATTGCAGTTCGGTAAGCTGACAATAATAGGAGGTGCAAGAGGAGTCTCAGGGAATCACACGGATGCATCTTGAATCTCGTCCATATAACGGTCTTCATAGTGAGTACAAGCAGATCTGAAGTTTGGTCACTTACTGTTACCGTGGAGAGAGACTGGACGGTCAGTTGGCCGTACAAATGGAGCATTTCCTCTTCTCCTGGGCAAGCTGGAGGTTCTCTGGAGACCCTATTAGAGTATAATCAAAATCCACGTCAGCATCCTAACACATCATCAGTTCTCACAAATCAAGTAATACCAATGCACATGTTGTGCAATGAAGGAGAGTGCAGTAGAAAAAAAAGAAAACATTACATCACGATTAGCTAAGTCATTAATTAGCTACATTTTCAACATTAGTATGTTTATCATCTTCTGTGCTGTTTTTTATCAATCTGTTTGTTCTCTCTCTAACTGATTAACAGCCCTATTAAATTGGGGCTACGTGTTAAACCATAGTCCGTAACTCTGTTTTTGTGTGTTACGTATATTAAATTAGCCCTGTAACGTTGCTCGCAGCGGGCTTTGCGTGTTAACACACAGGACGGACGAGAATAGGCTACGTGCTGAGCAACGTTGAACTTTGCGCACGTAAATCCTTTGATCTGACGAGCCCGTAACCGCTACTTGTTCAATTCAACTGTTAAATTGCAACATGAGCAAGCACGTAACATGCAAATGGAGCCCAAAGGCCAATGTGTGCTCGAGAGCACCAGCAAAGGGGGTAAAGTACAATATGTAGCACTTATTAATCAAATAAAAACACACTACCGTACATGTATTAACAGGGAAAGTGGTGTTAGGTCTTAGAATTAATAGCACAACATTATCAAGCCTGCAAATCGGCCCAAAAATACTTTATTTCATGTTCATATATCGAACCCTGCAATCAATGTGTTACGACATATACCGTAACTTGCATGTAATAGAATATCATATTTACTGCTTTATTAATATTGCATTATATCTGGAATGTGGGTCCGATCGCAAACTGTACTTGAAGCACGTAGGACTTTGAAATGTACCCTCCCCATTTTCAGTGGCGTAACGCTTACAATCTCTTTTTCCATTGGCTCATCTGAACCCGTAACGACGTAATTGCTTAATTGTTTGCATTCGAGCACGCAGCTTCGACGGCCGAGAACTGGTTTACGAAATAGCGTCTTTCGC
The DNA here is from genome assembly GCA_027410445.1 of Discoglossus pictus. Lineage (NCBI taxonomy): Eukaryota > Metazoa > Chordata > Amphibia > Anura > Alytidae > Discoglossus > Discoglossus pictus. The sequence continues at coordinate 210,232,226 of CM050169.1, read as the reverse complement.
TCGTAGCGCGCAGCCCTTTCTAATTTGATAGCAACGTAAAACGGCTAAATTTGGAGCAAGCAGCTCTTACGTGCTACACGTTGGACTTACGAGGCTGGAATTTAATATGGCCCAAAATAAGTATTGTCTAACTTCACATATGATCATCCGGATGTGACTTAATCAGTGCTATAAAAACTTGTTAATACTGAAACTGTAATGAATGACATGTGAACATTACAGTACACTCGCTTCATAAACACCTTCAATCTCTAGGTTCAAAATGAAGGCTAAAATTATACTATGTGTAATAAAGAACTAGTATATGTTTCTTAGGAATACTTAATATGTAGCTATCTGTTTTGTACATGCAATGAGTCTGTCAGTCACTAGGTGTCAGGCTGACATCACTATATAACGCGGTCCAGTCTTCTCACCTTCCTAGGCTTGCTTTCTTGCAGTTCAGGGTCTTTCCCACACAGAGCACCGAGGGCCAGCAGACGTTCTTTCTCCTGAGGACCAGACACACATCCTGCTTACAGTATCAACCCACACAAGAGCAGTGCTGAGAGCTTACAAGAACATAATATACAGTGCCTTGCAAAAGTATTCACCCCCCTTGGCATTTTTTGTGTTTTGTTTCCTCACAACCTGGACTTAACATGGATTGTTTGTGGATTTGCATCATTTAATTTACCGAACATGCCCACAACTTTGAAGATGTTTTTTTTTTGTTTTTTTTTTATTGTGAAGCAAACAACAAATAGGACGAAATAACAGAAAAAGTCAATGTGCCTAACTATTCACCCCCCTAAAGTCAATACTTTGTAGAGCCACCTTTTGCGGCAATCACAGCTCCAAGTCGCTTTGGATAAGTCTCTATGAGCCACTGGGATTTTTGCCCATTCCTCCTTGCAAAACTGCTCCAGCTCCTTCAAGTTGGATGGTTTGCGCTTGTGAGCAGCAATCTTTAAGTCTGACCACAGATTTTCTATTGGATTGAGGTCTGGGCTTTGACTAGGCCATTCCAACACATTTACATGTTTCCCCTTAAACCCCCCAAGTGTTGCTTTATCGGTGTGTTTGGGGTCATTGTCCTGCTGGAAGGTGAACCTCCTGCCTAGCCACAAAAGGCTGTAATGTAACAAAATAGGTAAAAAGTCAAGGGAGGTGAATACTTCTGCAAGGCACTGTACCTGTACCACAAGAGAGGCTCTAGAACTATACCAGATTGTACTGTAATTAAGGTAGAGTGTTGTTCCTACCAATAACACAGTAATGTTATAAAAAAGCAAAATATGCCACAGTCCCAGTAACAAAATACAATCTGATAAATACTCACTGCTAATCATCCTGCAATCCTATCAACATTGATTTTTCAGACATAATTTATTTATTCTAAAATTCCTGCTATCTGAAATGGACACAGTTCTAATACTATGGCACTCATCACTTTATAACATTGGAGTAGTACTCAAACTTAATGACCTTGCTGTCTAAGGTGCACTCACTTTTAATGATTGCTTTTCTGAGCTGTATTCACTAATACTGATACTTAGTTGTGACTTACACTTATTCTAAAAGACACCGCTATATTAGTTGGGTGCACTTTATTATTATTATTATTATTATCCTTTATTTATAACGCGCCAACATATTCCGTAGCGCAATACAGGGGTTAGGTACAAGTATAAACGATACCCCACAATGAAAATAATGGAAGACTCTGTTATTGAGCTTTCAATCTGATATACACTGTGCTTTCCCTAAAGCACCTCACAAGATTAAAACTCGCAAACTTACATTCTAAAGGGTATGGGTGAGGTACAGGAGAGTGAGAGATGCATAGTGAATGAAGAGGCTAAAGATGATATGCTTTTTTGAATAGATGTGTTTTTAAAGAGATTTTGAAGGATCTGAGGCAGGCAGATAGTCTGGTGGTGCGAGGTAAAGAGTTCCAAAGAATAGGGGCAGCACGTGCACTTCAATGAGAATGCTATTAAGTTAGTTGCACTCACTCCTATGGCACCACTATGTGAGTACACTGACTCCTATTGGCACTGTGTGGGTACCACTCACTCACATTGGCACCCCTATGTGAGTACCACTCACTCGTATTGGCACCACTATGTGAGTACCATTCAATCCTATTGACACCGTGTAAGTACCACTCACTCATATTGGCACTCCTTTGTGAGTACCACTCACTCGTATTGGTACCACCATGTGAGTGCCACTCACTCCTATTAGCACCTGTGGAAGCAGCACTCACTCATAAGGAAACTGCTGTGTAAGATGCTCTAACTCCTAAATGCACATGGGTAGCAGACACTTCTAATGATATGGCTATGTAAGTTGCACTCTGTTCTGTTAGTATTGTTGTGTTACAGACTATCACTTTTGATGGCACAATTACACGAGTCACCTATATTGATATTTCCATGTGAGTGGTACTTAGTCCTAATTAAATTTAGTGCACAGTCTCTGTCTCACAGTTAATCAGACAGGTCTGTAAATGCTGTGTCTAATGCTCTAAGCTGTCTGCTCTATTGCTCTTTGTATTGTGGATTACTGCTCTCCTGATGGCAGAATACTGAGGGTATTAATTGGATGCATAAATCCATGTGCGTGTCTCTCCCTATTCTCAGAATCACATATGTTAATGCCACTTAAGCACCAAGCAACTCACCTACCACAGTACTTGGTGACGTATTCATTTCACGTTTTTATTCTCTGTAAAGCTGATATTTTTTGTCCTACTGACCTATTTCATCATAAAACCTTGTACAAACTGGAATATATAGTCAAGGACTTACACATATGTCCTGTGACAGCTTCCCTACCCTGGAACCCATACCTGGTTCAGAGACTGGAAGACCCGTGCATTCTCCTCACTCAGTCGCCTCCTCTCTGCCTGTGCCTGCTCCTCTACACTCCTCAACTGCTCCTCCAATCGCAGAACCTTGTCCTGTGCCCAAAAAAAAGTAATAAATACTTGCTGCAGAGAAGAAACAATTAAACATAATGTGCATGCATCATGCATACCTCCCCGACAACGGGCCATATCTATTAACTGCTCGCAAATGCCTCAAACTTTTCATTTTTGCTGCGGGTGTTAACTGAAATGTGATACTTGTTTTAATTGCGAGTTAGACATTATTTGCTATCTAGAGCTCCGGGTCTAATAGAATATTGACTTAGTGTAACTTTAATTATTAAGAGCTTGTAATATTAGAGCTATTCTAAAATCAATGGGGTTCTAAGGCAAGTTTTGCGCCTTTGGCTGGGCCGTAGATATTATGGGCGGGGAACTCGTAATCGAATTGCGAGTAGCTAATAAAACCTGTTGCTATTTTAAGAGTGATTTTAAGTGTGTGCAACTTAAGAGAATTGGACAACAGAAAATGGCCCTATGTGAAGCTTAGTCTATGGCAGAGATACAAGTACAAATTGTGTTCAGCTGCAGTGTCAGCCCACCCCCAACCACAAGTACATGTGTGCATGACATGACATGCAGTAATTAATCCATATACGTTTAAACAGGATGTGGTCCTAAATGCTGCCAGGTCTCCCACACACACATATATATATGTATGTATGTATACATACTTTGATCTGACCACTAATAATCAGAGTAAGTCATGAAAGTTTCCCACACGCAAAGAGTATAAATACAGCTTAATTATACACACAGAAGTTTCAGCTAGTACCAATATATCTCTTTAATCATGCATGGGTAGACCATACACAGCATGAAGTAGTATAAACTGGCTTAGGCAGAAAATATTTTTTTAGATCTAATTTTTAAATCTTTTCTGACTTACACTATGTTTATAGCAGGCCAGAAGAAGGAAAATAACTTTTATTTCTATCTTCCACAACTCTTATATTTATTGTCTGTGCCATCACGCTCTCTAGAATCATGTAATATGCCAGTGCCACTAATTCTCCCATGGTATATCACATTAAATGGAAATGCTCATATAAATCTAATACAAACTCTCTAGCAGTGCCAGGCTCCCCACTCACCTTCCTCTTGTTCAGTTCATTCTGCTGCTTGGAGACATTCTGTGAGATCTGTCTGTATGACGCTTCTCTCTCTTCCTCTCGGCTGCTCTCTCTCTCCAGCTGCTGAAACTCCAGGTCCTCAAAGGATTTCACAGCTCCCTCCATCATCTCGGTCATCTAATATGATAACATCAAATTAGTAAAACTCACCAACAATGCCCAAGAATTACAGAACATTACAGCACCTGGACTGTTAGGTACATGCAAAGCATAGCAGGAGAGTCAAAAAAAGTCTGACAAGTTTCCAAGACACAATAAAGAAAAGATAAAATCGACAGTGCATCACAAGTAAATCTAAAAACCTGTAGCAACATATAAAACCAGCATGAATTCTTTTTCAGAATATGCCTGTGTGGGTTTGCCACAAAGAGTCACACAGCCTGGTTTTGTTTCCCACAAGTTCTTCAATCTTCTTACCTCCTGAAGCTGCTTCCGCAGCTGCTCCCTCAAACTCTCCGGCTGTTTGTCCAACTGAGCTTGGCACTCAGAGATCATCTGCTCCAGTTCCTGAACTTTCTTCTTCTCGTCCTGTAGCCGGAGTTTATCCTACAACAGAAATTGTGAGACTGAGCTCTCCCACACATGGCAGCTAGAATCTGAGGCTTGAAAAGAAATTAGTATTGGCAACACTCAAAAGAAGCACTATCAGCAACACACAATGCATCCTCTAACTACGCGGAGTACAGCATAGAGGGGTGAATCTTTTATGTATGGTATAAAGGAGAAACAGGGTCCAAATCAGACATCAGGGACATGCCAGGAGCCTCAGTTACCTTCATTTATCATTTTTGAGGCTTTCACATTAGTATTTTATTATAAATTAAATGTTGTACTTTTCTGTGTCTTATACAATATCAATATATTTTAAATAGAGGATGATACAAAGTGAGCATGTCTAAGGATCAATGATGTCTATAATACAGAACTGTGATTTTTCAGAGTGTGACCCCATTCCTTTGAAAGATAATGTATTTCTGCTACTTATGGCAGTGAATGGGTTATGTCAGGTGTGGCAGATCTTTATAAATGACATGGTAATTGCAGTTACATTGTCAGAAGGTTGAGCATATAAGACAGGTGTTAACTGAACAGCTGTTGATGGATGAGGTTATCCTTAGAAAGGTGCGACCTAATATCACCTTGTCTCGTTCTTCCTGCCACCTCCTCTCCGTTTCTCTCAGTTGCTCATGCAGAGCTTGGATCAGTTCCTCTTCCCCTTGCATATCCTTTCTTTCTGTCCTCAGTTCCCCTTCCAACAAGGCCATCTCCATCTCTACCTGTAGGGACGGGCACAGAACAAGATTTGGGTTAGAAATAAGCTCCACCCTTGAGGATCTTCACTCCAGCGACTAACTCATGTTAGGGAAAAAAGGCCACATGTGGTATATTTATATTAGAAACTTATTATTAAAAGGTCTAGCTGTAGATGGAGCTCCTCTCTCCATTCATATTACTCAACACTTGAGAAACTGTATAAGTGGAACCAACATCTGCGGTAGGTTGAACACTCCCATTCAAACCGACTACTGCGTTCCTCTATGGGTACTTTCCGGGTTATTCGTAACCCACACTGCTTGGCACAAGTGGAGTGTTCACAGAACAACTGGGCACAAAGTTTATGCTATACTGATTTGTTCATTGTGTTTTGTGAGCTTTGTTTACTCTGGCTTTACTTTTCTCTACAAGTTATGTTCTCGTTAAATATAATCATACAATGCAGTTATACATTAATATACGTTAACATAACAGAAAAACTACATAACATTATGTCTGACATTTCCATTCCACACCTTACATTAATGTGTTCAATCAGCTTCCTCTAACTATTGTGTCTTCATATCACGTATAGGGAGCAGAGTACCACAAAATGTCTCTCTACCTTACCTTCTCCATTAGATTACTAAACCAACAAATGTCTTGGTAACTTCACCAGCTTGCTAATAGACTATGTTGCTCATTTACCACTTACCACCCATATATAAAAAATAAAAAAAATAAATTCTGTACCAAATGTTTCTAAGGCAATCCCATTTAAGAATATTTATCTAATCTTTCTCATATTCTGTGCAGGAAGGAAATACAAAGATTACTATCGTCTTATGACTGTGGTGAATTGTTTTTAAAATAACCACTGAAGTGTTTTTTTTAGAAAGCTCTTTTAAGAACTTGGCTTGATGATGGACAAAGTGTTCCTTCATCAGTGGTTCCCAAACCAATCCTAATGGAAACCAAGACAGGCCAGGGTTTAGGGGCAATATTATATAAATACAGGAGAGCTGATCAGAAGTACCATAATCTGTTGAGTAAAATTTATTTTGTTCAGTGTTTTCCTGGCCTGTTTGAGGATATGTTTGGAAACCAATATTTTCAAAAGCTAAAATCTTTAATTCTTAACTATTGTATGAACTTTGACTTTAATAGGTGGCATATGCTATTTTTTCTAAACAAATTAGTAATCTAAGAAAGATATTTGTTGCAGATAAGGGTTTTATTCAGTTCTACTAAGTGCTTGCCATTAAAATATTTTTGATTAATAAGCACTCTATAGAGTAAAACAGTAAGACAGGAGTGAGGTATTCTCCTCTGTCCTGACATACCATGGGGAAGAGCGAGGCAAGGAGTCCTATAAATCTATCAACCGCAAAAGCATTGTGCTGTTATCACCATTATCTTGAATGCAAAACAAGAAAACACAGATATCAAGTTTTCCACGAGTCCTTGTTTATACTTTCCCCTCTTTTTAAACTACAGATAACACTAAGGCAGGTCAGGCGTATTGTTTTTTAACTATTTATGTGTTGCTTTCATGTTAGTTTTATTGAATTAATTTAATTAATCTTTTCTCTAAAAATGTGTATATGCTCATGATTACATAGCTACTATTGAAAATTCTTTATATGCTTCACAAACATGTGACGTTTTTCCCAAACTACAGTGGTCCTTTATTACACTGACAAACCAAGATGCCCTGAACTGACCTGGATATTACTGCTTATGATCCCATTCGTAGCACATCTTCATGGAGGAATCCTGAGCTTTGGCGACAGGGCGCCAGTCACTTTGTTTCTAAATGTTTCATTGTGTGAATGATCTTGTTATGTTAAGTTCATTGTCGCAACACCCACTTTGTGGCGTGCACCTGTTTGCCCCACAGTGGAAGTAACCAGTGTTTGCGTAGAAGGGAGAGGTGAGGCTTGCCAGCAAAAGGCATGGGAAATAAATCGACATACAAGGAATTTGTGGTAAAGAACCACAGAAGAGCTAGGTTTATAGCGTGATATGTTGAATACCTTTCCTTGAATGTTTCTAGAAACTTAAAATACAAAATATAGGATTTATTTTTTAATTAATGTATATAATTTTGCTTTTACAAAAAAATTGTACTGAGCTGTCTCTAGCTCTAGCATGTCCTCGCAGCCTACTCTCATGAGACCCAGAATCTGAATCTCTGATGTCTCCATAGCAATGCTCCAAAATGGTACCCACTAACATGAACACACAACACTAACCTAACATCCCCCCATATCTTTATATATACACCCCTCCGCTTATGACTGGCTATCCCTTATGAGCCTGGTTATCCTCTGGGATTCTCCCTTCATACCCACTAGCCCCTACGAGCCAGAGGATCCCCCAAATAAAGTATAACCATGAAGGTCCTTATGAACTCTCATGGCACCAAATATTAACCTGTTATGATGGGGGGCCCTATGGGCTCCCATGGTAATCTACAGTAGTGGGTATTGAGGTGAGAGGTAGGGGTATTAGTCAGATTTGAGCCATCAAGCCACAAATCAGACAAACACGTTTGCTTCTTCATATCGACACATTTAAAGCACCCAAACTTCTCAGAGGCATTTTTGTTCCTGTATGGCACTCAAAATGACTTCTGAATAAACTCAGCGAGACTGGATATCATTAATGGAGTCAAGTGATATTGATTTGTAAAATAGTTATGGTACAGGCACTTGGGGCTTACAATTGTAGGGCATTTTGAGCACTTGGATGGTATTTCTTTGAGGTTTGATTTGATGGGATGGATGTCATAATTACTCAACCTCGGGGAACATAGGATGCGTCCAAGAGGAAAGACTGTGCTCCTTATGTTTCAGTCAGCTATGAATATTGTAAAGGTACAAAATGGATGTACAGAAACACAGAGTTTGCAAAAATGTATTTTTCTCTGGAAATGGTAGTTTGTTTGTTCCATACGTCCAAAGAGAAGTTTTTAACCCATACTACTCACTTAAACGACTTGCAATAGAGTCCCTATCATTGGACAGTAACAATATCCTTCCAGCTAATACTACTGGAATGACATCTGGCACAGGTTCTACTTGAGTCAATGCACATATAAAGGAATATCTTAGATATATACATTTTGTCAAGAGATAGGTAACAAAAATATGTAAATTATTCCACCTACTTACCTATCGATAAAGGATTGGCTAAATTAAAGGACCACTGAAGTCCCATATTACCAGTTTGCCATTCTGATAAACAAGTTGTAATAACAGGTAAAATGGTCTTAGAAATAAATTAAAGCATTTATTTTATATAATTATTATAAGCAATTATTATTTACTATTGGAGGCAAATGCTTTAGAGGTATCCCGTTGTAAGTTCCATTTCAATGTAATCTTATTATAAATTCCACTTCATCCAGTATTACTGAAAAGAGATCTTACCAGCATACAAAGTCACTCCCAGATTAGGAAAAGGGTTAGGTAAAAAATATTATTTGCTTTCAGTAAAGCAAAATTGAATGTAATAATTAACAAATTATCAGCAGTATTTTTTTTTACTGTCTAATAAAATGCAAATTTTTATCAAAAGGAGCAATCTATAAAAGTGTGATCTTTAGTTTTCATGATAGCCTTATGCATGTCCCATTCAATCATAAATTCTACTTTTTTTTCTACCACCTCCCCTAGACGGCCATCCTACCTACCTACCGCTCTGTTTGTAAAGTCGTACTTCCGTAAATGACTTAAACATTTCATGCTTTTTATAATGCATTTACACCAGAGGGCAGCAGGAGGTGTAAAAGACCAAAAAGCTTCCTGTCTTGGGACTTATTATTAACTTGTTTAACCCTTCCACTGTTAATGATGAGATATCTTGTTACATTGTAGCCACTTTCCAGCGGCAATGACGAGTTTACTCATCAGTAAGAGTTTGTATGGAGGGAGAAAGGCTGTGTAAGGTCCAGAGAGAATTGGGGAAGGATATACGTGTATATATTGTGTCTCTATTAGTGTACACTAAGGGCACAGGCAATTTGCTGGGTGTAGTTTAGTACCACAAGCTTGACAATCCCTCATGTATAAATTAATCTTTCAGTAAACAAATATTTTCTGATATTTGTACAATCTGTTCTGATAAAACTTTGTGCCTCTGTTTTTTTTTCGCATTACATTTCTCAGCTTAATAAAAAAATATATATATATATTTATCTATACTAGTAAACTATATAAAAACTATATAAAAATAATTATATAAAGTCTATTACCCATTCCGAAGAAAATTAATGAAACTCTTTTTTAGGATTCTTATATACTAGTCGTTTGCCCTTCATAAATGACGGAATAATATTTTTATTTTTTTTCCCCAACCCCCCTTCCCCTGTATCTCTTTCCCCCTCTCCCTCTCCTGTGTCTCTCCCTCCTCTCCTGTGTCTCATTCCTCAATGTCTCTCCCCCCTCCCGTGTGCCCCCCCCCCGTGTCTCTGCCCCCTCCCCTGTGTCTCTTCCCCCCTCCTCCCTCCCCTAGGTCTTTTATCCCCTCCTCCCTCCCCTGTGTCTCTTCCCCAATCCCCTGTGTCTCTTTCCCCCATATCTCTTCCTCCCGTGCCGTATCTCCCCCCCCCTGTATCTCTGCCCCCCTCCCCTGTGTCTCTTTCCCCCATATCTCTTCCTCTCCTGTCCCGTATCTCTCCCCCTGTATCTCTGCCCCCCTCCCCTGTGTCTCTTTTCCACCTCCTCCTCCCTCCCCTGTGTCTCTTTGCCCCCTCCCGTGTCATTCTCCCTCCCCTGTGTCTCTTCTTCTCTCCCCTCCTCCCAAAGCTAAAGCGAAAGCTCATGCTGCGTTTGGCTAGCGCAGCTCAATGCCGCGTGCTACGCGTATGGAAACTTAAGTGTGTACGCTCCTTATGGAGCGTTACACACTTACAATGATATTAGTGATCTATTTATATTAATAGGATACTTGCTTGAGACACCTAATGAGAAAGCATATTTTCCAGTCTCTTTATACAAATGTACTAGTTTTTTGTACTTCATATTTAATCCAAACTTGCATATATTATTTTATTGTTCCTGTCTCCTACAGTTTACTTCTTACTAATTTACTGTTACTTAATGGCACAAAATTAACTAATTATCAGTTTTGTGCAGTTATAATGCCTCCTAATTAAAAATTCCCAATTCCGATTTTTCTTGCTATAATATTCCCAAGGCCACCCTTCCCCCATTATAGTTTCGGTTCCACCCCTATGGGAGTGTGGCCTGGAAATACCGGTTTGCCTGGATGCAGAGTGACTCTGCTGGTAACGCAATTCAAGTTTATAAGAGAAGCTTGAATTAACAGGATGGACAAGTGAGGAGTGAAACCAAAACAGAGGAGGAAGGGATGAGATATATAGAAAAGGATATAGGAGATTAGAGGAGAGGGGAGAGATACAAAGAGACCCGAAGAAAGAAAAAGAACAGAGAAGAAAACAAAATAAGAAAAAGAAAGAACAGTGGAAAAAACAGACAAAGAGAAAAATGATAAAATAAAACCGCAATGGAAAAATGAGGAAGGAAAAAAAAGAGATAAAAAGAACAGGAGTTAAATAACAGAGAAAAAAAGAAAGAATGATAACATTAGAGAATAGATAACTAAAGAAGAAAAATTAGATAAAAAGATAAAATTAAGATTTAAAAAAAAAAATGAAAAAATGAGTGATAAAAATAGAGAACAAAAAGAATGAGAAGATAATTAAAGCAGAATAAATTAAAAAGCAAAAAACAGATGAATGAAAAAATAAGACAGCAAACAATATTAGAAATAAAAATAATGGGGGAAAAGAAAGGTGATAAAAAAAACATATAAGAAAGTAAAAAACAGAACAAGAGAAGGCCAAACACGAGGAGGGGAGACAGAGGACAGGGGAATAGAGAACAGAATATGGAAGGGGAAAAGAGAGAATGTGAGAATTATAGATAACAGGAGATCAATATAGGGCAGGTGTAAAAAAGAGAGAGGAATGAGATAGAAGTAAATAGAAAATAAATAGAGGACAACGGAGAAGCATAACTACAGATTTAAACTAATGGTCCTGAAGTCAGCCTTAAGTGTACTAGATTAAAATGCTTAGACATCTTAGATAGTGTCTTACAAATATATACTCAGTTTACAAATACTGCAGTCCAAGGATAAGCAGATAGTGGCCTTATTGTCTATGTTTAATGTCACTCTTCATTTTATTTAGGCTATAGGCTATAACACACAAGCCGCTCTACCCCTTCCTACATGACATCTGATGCAGAGATAAATGGCAGTGACTTAAACTGATATGTACTCTGCACATCTTTGGAAAAAACAATGGATACACAATGGAAACACACGGAATGCATGTATGTGACAGGTAACAGCCCGGTTTAAACATGTGTATACAGAAGGAGAAGAAGACGGTGCTTCTGAGACCTTATATTGGGAAGTAGGTAACTGGGCACGTGATATAGAAGGGGTGAGAGAGATGAAATAAATGTGAAATAAAAATATGGTAGGGTAAAGGGCTAGTGTACTGCCGGATCAATCTAATAGGAGTAAGAAATGCTGTGACAAGGAAGGAATAAAATAGAGTTATGTGGGAATGCAATACATCTAAACAATGTGAGATACAGTATCTGCTAGTTTCCTGGGTGTAAAACTAGAACATGAACAGTGGGAGTATTATCATAGACACACCTCGGTGCTATCAATAGCATCTTTTTCTTTGTAAGTGCACTGACGGCATAACTCCCTGTCACTCAAGTGTCAACATAATTGATTTCTGGTCAAATAAATTGTGTGTAGTGAAGTATAGTCTCACAGCCTTATAAGAAATAAAAGTATTCTCTTAAAAAAATAGTGCAGCTTTTTAAATCTGGAGAGTGTTGTAGTAGCCAAGCCGCCTACGACAGTGCTTCTCAACAACCGGGCCTTGGACTGGTGCCAGTCCCTGAGAACTTATCTGTCCGTCCTCAAGAATAATAGAACCTAACATACCACTATATTTAGTCATAGTTACAGACTATTGATGCACATATCTGCAGTTAAAATGTACTCTATTCAAATCAGTGCAAAACTAGATGAAAATGTAACGTGTCACATGTAGTGTCACCCTTCAAAAAAATGTTTTGAATTTCCTTAGGAGCTTTGCAAAGTAACCGGCCAGTCCTGCTGGCCTTCGAGATCTCTCTGTTTTCCTGCTAGAGACTTCAGACCATGACTCAAAGTGCAAAAACGACAAAAAAAAACACTCGTCAGGAATCTGGAGTCCAATCCACCATGGCAAATAAGAATAGAAGGGAAATGTATGTTTCTAAAATAACCTGACACAACCCTCACAATGCTCGCTCATGCAGTCTTTATATCTCCTCCAAACTGCTGCAACTTTGCTTAGAAGAAGCTGTAAAGTGTGGATAGTCATGAGTACATCTCAGAGACGCTCTGGAGGATATATACATTTCCAAAATTAAATATAAAATAAAAATAAAAAAATCAGTATTGTTATAGAAAAAACTGTATTGTTATTAGCTTTATTCTTGTAAACAGAACACAAAACAACAATCACACAAAATTAACAGAAAAAAAAAAATGAGGCTGTATTTCTATGTTTGTTTTATTCATTTGATGTTGTTGTTTAATCGGTGTAACATATGTTAAAGGACCACAACAGTCTTATACCCTAAATATGTTGTTTTGAAATACTAAGCTTGATATTAGGCAATACACGTCTTATAAGGTGTAAGGAAATAGTACAATCTTAATTCATTATTCCTAAATTCACTAAATATTATATGCAAGTATGCTGTAGTGAGATCTGCCATATTTGTTTCTGCTGATCTGCTTGTACAGGTGGGAGGAGACCTCAAACGAAGAGATGTTTACAACAGCCACAATGGAAATTCTCAATAGGACTAGTGGAAATTGTATTAGTTTACATGGCCTTCTACAAGTTATCCAGTCAAGGCACGGCCTACTCCTTTTCCATCTTTCTAAAATAGTTCTTCAAATTGGTGGCACTTCAAATCGTAAATAGTTTCCAATTATGTTTTTGTTTCTGGTGAGAAAACTAGTTATTACTTTTCTACTTGTGATATCGAGTTATTTTTCATTATTCCTATAACTCTTCCTATTCTGCATAAAATACTCATAGATCTGGGTTACATATAGGATGCCAAGTCGCTGCTATGGTTGGGTTACCTCAATATTCACCTCCCTCCGCTGTAGTTGCAGTTCTCTGATTTGCTGTTCCAGTTGGGAGATTCTGGTCATGATCTTCATCTGCTCGATCTCCAGCCGCCTCTGAACCTGACTGCCGGCCACATCTTCCTGCTGGGAGAAAAACAAGAGTTGTCTGTCGGTACCAATTGGGTCGTAAGAACTCCACAGTTTATGCACAAACTGTGACATATCCATTAGAGCAGTGTTTTTACAATGAACCGTAATAATGCAGGGGTGGTCAGTAGGTGGGCCTGGGTCTCAATCAGTACCTTACAAATCCAACATCATTATTCAATCTTCTACATTTCCCTCCTAAAGCTTCTATATCCTGTTAATTAAATTGAACTAGCGAATTGCCCGTCAAAAAATGACGGCAATGAAATTGTAAGGTAGCTAAATTAGTAAATGAATATAGTGTACCTATTTTGAAGCATTGTGATGAAGAGCTGGCAATCTGTGTTGATGTTGCTGCAGCATTAGTGGTATGGAGCTGCTGTATAAGAATGCTGAATGTGTGCAGTGTAACACTGTGCGTGCGCGAGACCAAACCGTTAGCGTAGTCGTGTACTTCCGCATTGGTGTAAAATGGCGAGTAATGTGCGGTATAGGTCTGTATCGGAATATCCGTAGGTGTTTTGTGGTGTTTTGCGAGTTTAGAGTGCTGTAGCCTCGTTTTCGTTTTGTTCGGCGGCCATTTTTTCTGTCGCTTAGATTTTTTTTTAGTCTCTAAACTGTTTTATTTCGAGTAAAATCGAGGTGTAAGTTGCATTTTTGAGGTCCTGGGTGCTCCCTCTTGGTGTAGGTAAGTTTTTTATGTATGTGCTGTGTGTATGTATTGTGTTTTAAATGTTTGTATGTCGGCGTGTTGCGTCCGATGTTTGCGAGGTCGTAATGTGTGGTAACGTGTTTCGTACGTTGTTTGCGTGCCTCGTAAAATTTAGCGAGTGTCGTAATTTGTGTGTCGTGTTTTTTGAGTAGCGACGTGAATTTTGCGAGGGTTTGAGGCCCTTGCCCAGTGACCTCGCCAGCAACTGAGTCCCTCGCTTCGCGAGGGGCCTCAGTTGCTGGCATGGAGCGCCTTCGGCGCTCCATGCCAGCAACTGAGGCCCTTGCCCAGTGACCTCGCCAGCAACTGAGGCCCTCGCTTCGCGAGGGGCCTCAGTTGCTGACATGGAGCGCCTTCGGCGCTCCATGCCAGCAACTGAGACCCGTGCCCAGTGACCTCGCCAGCAACTGAGGCCCTCGCTTCGCGAGGGGCCTCAGTTGCTGGCATGGAGCGCCTTCGGCGCTCCATGCCAGCAACTGAGGCCCTTGCCCAGTGACCTCGCTACGCGAGGGCCGCGGCTCGCTACGCGAGGGCCGCGGCTCGCTTCGCGAGCCACGGCCCTCGCTTCGCGAGGGCCGCGGGCTCGCTACGCGAGCCCGCAAGCGTGAGCAACGACTCGTACGCTCACAACTATATATGTGATATTTTCTCTAGGTGCCATTCCCTATGTAATCTTCCTTCCTGTGGCCCTTTTCAAACCCACTATATTAAAGTATTTCTGAGCATAGTTGTAAAAATATATGGACACCAGACCTTGACTTCATTTTGACAAATACACTTGGATCTCAGACATTTTTCTAAAAATTAAATGACTACTCCTGAATATAATGTATATTGAACTAGGATCTACTCTTGCATTTCCCGTCCCACTTAGTAATCAATGCATTATGCCAAAAATGACCTTGATCAGTAAAATGTTTTTAGACAGTAAATACATTTAGCAAATGTATAAATTAACACATTATCATCATTATTTATGGTGTACAGTAATGAGCTGGTTAATTAAGCTGATGTTCCAATAGTGAGGGGCTTTTAAAACAGATTCTATTGGAGGCACTTGGCACTTAGGTTGGCCAAATTTCAGTTGGAGCTGTATAGATGCTTTTCTGCCTTCAAGGTCAATTTCCACTCACAGAAGTACAGGAACAGGAATATAAATAATAGCTCCTGCAGCAGAATAGTAATAGTTATCAATGCAGAGGCTTACAGTGCCTTGCAAAAGTATTCACCCCCTTGGCATTTTTCGTGTTTTGTTGCCTCACAACCTGGAATTAACATGGATTATTTAAGAATTTGGATCATTTAATTTACAGAACATGCCCACAACTTAGTTTTGTTTTATTATTATTGTGAAGCAAACAAAAAAAAAGGACAAGATAACAGAAAAAGGCAATGTGCATAACTATTCACCCCCCTAAAGTCAATACTTTGTAGAGCCACTTTTTGCGGCAATCACAGCTCCAAGTCACTTTGGATAAGTCTCTATGAGCCATTGGGATTTTTGCCCATTCCTCCTTGCAAAACTGCTCCAGCTCCTTCAAGTTGGATGGTTTGTGCTTGTGAACAGCAATCTTTAAGTCTGACCACAGACTTTCTATTGGATTGAGGTGTGGGCTTTGACTAGGCCATTCCAACACATTTACATGTTTCCCCTTAAACCTCCCAAGTGTTGCTTTAGCTGTCTGTTTGGGGTCATTGTCCTGCTGGAAGGTGAACCTCCGTCCTAGCCTCAAATCATGCACAGAGTGGTACAGGTTTTGCTCAAGAATATCCCTGTATTTAGCACCATCCATCTTTCCCTCAACTCTGACCAGTTTCCCAGTCCCGGCTGCTGAAAAACATCTGCACAGCATGATGCTGCCACCACCATGTGTCACTGTGGGGATGGTGTTCTTTGGGGGATGTGATGTATTGGGTTTGCGCCAGACATAGTGTTTTCTTTGATGGCCGAAAAGTTCTGTTTTAGTCTCATCAGACCAGAGCACCTTCCTCCATACATTTTGGGAGTCTCCCACATGCCTTTTCGTAAACTCAAAACGTGCCATTTTGTTTTTTGCTGAAAGTAATGTCTTTCTTCTGGCCACTCTGCCATAAAGCCCAACTCTATGGAGCGTACGGCTTATTTTCGTCCTATGTACAGATACTCCAGTCTCTGCTGTGGAATTCTGCAGCTCCTCCAGGGTTACCTTAGGTCTCTGAGCTGCCTCTCTGATTAATGCCCTCCTTGCCCGATCCGTGAGTTTTGGTGGGCGGCCGTCTTGGCAGGTTTGCTGTTGTGCCATGTTCTTTCCATTTGGTTATCATAGATTTGATGGTGCTCCTGCGGATCAACCTAACCCTGACTTGTACTTCTCAACAACATTGTTCCTTACTTGTTTGGAGAGTTCCTTGGTCTTCATGGCAGTGTTTGGTTAGTGGTGCCTCTTGCTTAGGTGTTGCAGACTCTGGGGCCTTTCAAAAAAGGTGTGTATTTTATGAGACACTTAGATTGCACACAGGTGGACATCATTTCACCAATTATGTGACTTCTGAAGGTAATTGGTTGCACCAGAGCTTTTTATGGGCTTCATAACAAAGGGGATGAATACATACGCACATGACAATTTTCTGTTTTCTATTTCCCAAAAATAGTTTTATGTATATATTTTTCACATTTCACGTCACCAACTTAGACTATTGTGTTCCGATCCATCACATAGAATTCAGATTAACAAAACATTGAACTTAAGGCTGTAATGTAACAAAATAGGTAAAAAGTCAAGGGGGGTGAATACTTTAGCAAGGCACTGAATATTATTATTATTGGATACGTATTATATAAATTATTATTATTAATAATGATAATAATAATAAACTATATAGTACTTATCTACAAATAGGCAATTTTTAAGAACATTTTCCCATTGCTAACAAAACATAAAAAGATCATATTGAGTATGTGGGACTACAAAAAGTTGTCCTTTAACAGAGCGTCCCACTTATAACAATACCCCTTTATAGGATAACTATATATATCAGGGCATATATATATATATATATATATATATATATATATATATATATATATATATCAGGCATATGCATACACACTGTACTCACAGGCCAGTTTTCAAGTGACTCATATAAAAAGTGTATAATATCTGTATTTTTAGATTCTATAGGGACAAATACTTTATCACGCCAATCTCTAGCAATCTCGCCAATCTCTAGCGAGGCCTATACACTGCTTGTTGTGCACTAGCTTGTGATTGACAGGACAATCACACATTTATTATCTTTGTGTGTATCAATAAAATACCAGTGACAGGACTATTCTGGCTTAGATCTGGTGACATGGAGACGTTTGCTCATATGACACAAGAAGATTACGCAACTCTGCAAACAATAAATGTCACTCTATAAAGTGCATTTTAAGTCTTTTCCTTCTACTGACTGGTGTGCAGATTATTCACTATGGTGTCATGCTTACTGCATGCAAAGAATCTAATAAACTACAGCACATAATTTCCTTTAAATCTATATTAAAGGGACAAATGCATTAGAGTGTATCTTATAAAGCAGCAGTTATATTCATAGTATGTGTAACCTTTGCTGTGTCCTGATTAAACCTGATCTGACCTGATGCGCACATTAAATAAGCTTTTAATTCTTATCACAGTACATAACACTGTATTGTGGCATCAAACTACATGTATAACACAGCCGATATTCATCAGAAGATTATTCTCTAATAAACCTCTCAAAAAAGGAGAAAGACAACAGTTTGTCCTGTAAATACCCCCCAGGGTTATCACATTGTGACTTATGGTCACCCGGTCACTTGTATAGCTGCGTCATGAGGATCTGAGAGGACAGGCTGGAGATATGGCAGGCCCATCTAACATGCCCCTATATAGAGTGGTAAGGGCTTTATCAGTGTGTTGCGCTCTGGTCCTCTTCTGTACAGATAAGCTCTCATTGCTGTGTTTGTGCCAGTGATGCCCAGTGATGCCACTACCCCTGAGCATGTCAATGCAGAGTTATTGCAGGATATATGGCAGAAAGCAGTAAAGGTCCAAGATGTTGCACAAAATACAGTATAATTACAGTTCATTGTTATTAAACATGAGTGAAAATCTTTGAAATTGAAGGTAGTTATTTTAAGGATACGTTTCCATGAAAAGATTATATCATAATCATTGGTGTATATATCAGAATAAGCACTTTAATACATTAAATGGACTTGGAAAAATGTTGTTTTTTTGTTGCATAAGAAAGAGGATATTTGATAATGTGTCACAGTGTGTTTTCTTTTTCAAATGAAGGTGTCAGAGCTCAGAAACATATTGAGATGTGTATCTAATCTTCATGGCTTGCACTCATGAGATCTGTAAAAAAAAAAAAAAAGCTATCTGCAATTCCTATTCGTTTGAATGAAGTTAAACAGGTTTTACCTTTTTTTCATTAAAAAAAAACAACTTTAATACTTAAAATTAGCTCTTTTAAATGCGTTCCACGTCCCTTTAAGTTGATTTAATGTACTGGGCATGCTTTTCCTGCATGTTACCCCCATAATTAATGTAATCATCCCATATAAGAAGATAGAAAATCCATTCAGGTAATTTAAACTTCAAATAAATAACATCCAGCTGGAATTATCCAACAATGAAAATGTTTAATAGCAATTGAAATTATATTAATATCTGTACGTTTATTTCTGTGGTGTCATTTTAATAATGTGAGAAAACAGCACTATGGATATTAATGCAAAAATATATATATTTCGTGCCTCGACTCTTCAGCTCTCGCCCAGACAGCCAGCAGCTACTGATCGCCACGTGTTTTAATCATATAAATGACCCATTATATACATGTAATACACAATGAGCAACTACTGTGTAAATCATTTTTATATTTCTAATTATCTCAGGCTTAACTCCACTTTGTTCTGCTACTCATGTTTGATCATCAAGAAGGGATCAAGAGTATAATCTGATTATGGCTTGCATAATAATATGGGGGAGGACAATAATAACTTGTAGAGAATATTAATAACATTGGGAGGACAATAATAACTTGCAGAGATATATAATAACATAAGTAACAACATAAATAGAGGTGCTCAGAGAGAATGAACTAACCTTAATATGTTAGTTGTATGGACATGATGAGAGCGACCTCTATTAGCTCACTTGAGCCCTTCATTGGGAGATATATCCTGTAGTATATCAGTCTGGGCTCATTCTATAGAGTGATCCAGACCCGAAATACCAGGCAATTCTACCCTGAACAGGAGAAACAGCAAACCCCAGAAGTATGTTTAGCTTTAGTTGGGCCTTGTCAGTGAGGTATAGCTGAACTCCTTAAGGCAAAGTGGGCAAGGAGTCCATGTCTGGCGCCCCTATCCTTAGATCAAATAAACCTTAATAGGTTAGTTCTATAGACATGATAACCCATTCTGAGAGCAGCCTCTTCTAGCTCACTTGTGCCCTTCACAGGGAGAAAAATCCTGTAGCATATCAGTCTGGTTCGACTCACTAGAGCGACCCAGCCCCGAAATACCAGGCAATTCTACCCTGAACAGGAGAAACAGCAAACCCCAAGACGCGTTTTGGCCTTTATGGGCCTCGTCAGTGAGGTGCAGCTGTACTCCCTAAGGCACAGTGAGCAAGGAGCCCCTATTATCCTCAGGGAGACTAAGCCCTAATTATCATTTGCAAAAGCAACAACACAAATAGAGGCGCTCAATCAGAGAACGATATAAACACAAGCAGAGATATATACAGATGTGCAGATAGAAATAACATTGTACAACGAGATCTCATAGCATGCAGAGAAACTTAATAATCTACAGCCTTATTAAATTGTGATTTGGCCTATTGAATAGGGCTCTATATAAGCACAGAGCATTTTTTTACAAAAGTTTTTAGTTAGTGAAGATCTTGCTTTTGGATAGAAGTTCACTAACTAAAAACTTCTGTAAAAAAATGCTCTGTGCTTATATAGAGCCCTATTCAATAGGCCAAATCGCAATTTAATAAGGCTGCTAATGTGTAGGGCAAACAAATAGGATGGAGAGCACGTTTCTACAACTACAAACCTCAAGGGCTGGCGCTAGACTAGATTTTCAGATTATCCCATAAGTAAAATAAATTGACTGCGCTACTGATTGGTTTACTTATACTCAAACAATATGTCCTGAATCTAATACATTGCAGAACATGCAAAAACCTAACAATGTGCAAAAATGAATATATATTTAAAGTTTGATAAAACATGTAGATGTATATAATAACATGTAGTGATATGTAACTTACTCAACAATGTATTAATATGCAAAACCATATAATACAATTTCACCTTGAAGAAAGAAAAGGGTTTGTCACAGGGGAATCAGACTGTGAAACTTGTTGCTGAGGTTGTGACAGATGATTAAATAAATAACTTCAAAAAGGGGTTGGGTATGTTTTTGAATAAAACTGGCATACAACATTATTTTAGTTGACAAGAATATGTAGGAATATTGAGCCAGGGTATAACCTTATTGATGTTTTGGGAATCAGAAAGAGACAGAGTTAAGAAAGAGGGGAGACACAGGGGAGGTGGATAAGACACAGGGGAGGGGGGAAAGACACAGGGGAGGGGGGAAAGACACAGAGGAGGGGGGAAAGACACAAAGGAGGGGGGAAAGACACAGAGGAGGGGGGAAAGACACAGAGGAGGGAGGAAGGACACAGGCGATGGGGGGAGACACAGGGGAGGGAGGGAGGCGGGGAGAAAGACACAGGGATGGGAGGGAGGATGGGAAAGGGACACAGGGGAGGGAGGAAGGGGAAAGAGACACAGGGGAGAGAGGGGGGAAAGAGACACAGGGGAGGGGGAAAGACACAGGGGAGGGAGAGGGGGAGGAAGAGACACAGGGGAGGGAGAAGGGGGGAAGAGACACAGGGGAGGGAGAGGGGGAGAAAAGAAATACAGGGGAAGTTACTAGTTACATATATACAGTGATACCTTTTTAATGGACAAACATTTTATCAGTATTGCTTTTTCAGTGGAAGAAGAGGGTTACACCTCTCGTCACTCCAAATCAAACGTTTGTCCAATAAAAAATGTATCACTGTCCACTTCAATTTCCTCTGGAACAATTAATAGTGCAAATAACACAAATATAGGAGGGAATCTACAGAGATTGAATCAGATGAACTAAAAGTATTTTTTACATTCTCCATCACCATTTATCTACGGAACAGTGTTATAATAATACAATACAGACAGACAAATAGATAAATAGAGACATGGACAGACAGACTGATATTAATTAGACATATTAAAGCATACATAATGCAGTGTTATCACAATATACAGAGCAGTATACTATATTAGAGCCAATAACCCATAGAGTGGGTAGTTTTAGTAAAATGCTGAGTAATGCAAAGCTGGCCCCTCTGGCAGTGAAGGTCTATATCCTAATTTGTGAGGAGCTTGACTCATTTTTACAACATGCATGAAGTAACTCCCATCATGCAGAATAACCTCATATTGTGCAATTATTTTTCTTTTTTTGTGGAATCATCAAAAATCAGCATCTTGTAGACAGACAGCCAAAAGGAATTATATCTATAAATCTGTAGAAGGATAATTAAAGGAGCGGTCACTGCTCTGACCAATATGACACACGCGGATTTATATGACTGATAGCTCTTGTATCTGACACCTGTAATTACTGGATCGTGGTTTACAGGTCTTTATATACACAGAGCTGACACTTGGGTGAGGTGTTATTTCTTCAGACTGCTCCCTATTCTTTGATGTCACCTTTCAGTGAGAATCTGCACAAGTAATACCAATTGTATGAGCATCTCTTATCTTTAGTAATTCTCTATTAGACGTAGGATGGGGAACCATGAGGCTAACCAGCCAATCTCCCATCCTGGTCCATAAGAAAAGGACCACTGTGGTCAAATTGTTTTTTTATAGTATTGCAAATAATTAAACTGGAAAAAGGTAAACATGATTTTAGACGTTAAAAAAAAAATAAGATAACCTCCCTATAAGATAATCTTATGCATATAATGTTTAAAGCATGCTTTTTTACATGAAATGCACATATCAGATCTGAGTTGCTAAAAGGTTGTAAAGCACACTACACCGTCACTCCTAATAACAGGCAATATGACTGAATTAAGGCCATGATCTTGCAATATTATACCTATTCATAATTAAAGGAAGAGACTTTGCAAAGGAGAAGTGAGATTTATGTCACACACTAGTGATAAATGCTGTGGAGTCCTGTGATCTTAGA
The DNA here is from genome assembly GCA_027410445.1 of Discoglossus pictus. NCBI lineage: Eukaryota > Metazoa > Chordata > Amphibia > Anura > Alytidae > Discoglossus > Discoglossus pictus. The sequence goes on along the minus strand of CM050169.1, from coordinate 210,209,598 downwards.
AACTTTAGTGGAAATCCCTAGTTGTCAGATGGACTGTCCCCAACTGGAACTGGTCTGAGACGTTTCTTTGTATTGTCATATTCTGGTATGAAGGAAATATAAACCTGTGATAACTTGGGATAAGACAGCAAAAGGAAGGAAGGCTCACCCTAGCCTGTGCACTTTCGGTGCTGCTCGTCTCTTCATCATCAGTGCTGTCTGTTATTCGGCCACCCTCAGAGGACAAAGAGTCCCCCTCCAGCTCTTCTCCTGGAGGTTCCCACCCAGAATCCTCTTCACTTTTTCGATCGGGAGACATTGACTTGGATTTCTGGCTGACTGGTCCCAAGCAGATTGGCAGCTCTGATGGACCCAGGAGCGTTCCTGGGCGTCCTACGACCATGAGTGACTTAGCATACAACCTGTGGAGAAAGATAGAGTTGGTGGAAACAGAACTTATAAAATTGTGCATTAACATAATATCTGTGGGACTGTACATATAAGTCATGACATGACAACTTTAGCACTTTACATATACAAGTATGTTCAAAGTTGGCCTGATCTGGAACATACGGGGAAGGCCCGTTCAGACTGGACAAATCTAGGAAGGAAGTATTGGAATCATCTATGACTCAACCAAACAAAGAACACAAAAACATATAAAAAAGGCACAAATTGGGTCTTCAGTTGAACACTGACATTAACATATAGAAGGTATTGGAATCATCTATGACTAAACCAAACGAAGAGCACAAAAACATATACAAAAGGCACAAAATGGGTCTTCAGTGGTACACTAACATCAACATATAGAAGGTATTGGAATCCTCTATGACTCAACCAAACAAAGACCAAACGAAGACCACAAAAACATATACAAAAGGCATAAAATGGGTCTTCAGTTGAACACTGACATTAACATATAGAAGGTATTGGAATCCTCTATGACTCAACCAACCGAAGACCAAACGAAGACCACAAAAACATATAAAAAAAGGCACAAATTGGGTCTTCAGTTGAACACTGACATTAACATATAGAAGGTATTGGAATCATCTATGACTCAACCAAACGAAGACCACAAAAACATATACAAAAGGCACAAATTGTGTCTTCAGTTAAAACATTGACATTAACATATAGAAGGTATATATGACTCAACCAAACTAAGAGCACAAAAACATATACTCAAGGCACAAATTGGGTCTGTCCCAAGACTAAACTACAAATGTATATGGCTATAACTGGCACATCTTAAACTGAACTCCACTCAGGACAGGTGAAGACATGAATTATAATAAAATAAGCGAAGACGTTGCATTTGTTTGCTAGAGATTTATTTGGGTATTTTGATGGTAACCATAGTGTTCTTTGCATCTCAGAAATGCTAAGTCCAACGGCTCCAGAGATAATCAAGTAGTTTTAGTCACACAAATCACACAGATATTGTCACAAAATCAGATAAATGAGCACAGCTATTGTTACACACAAAGTGAGACTTGTGTCATATTTATAGCATGTTTTTATAATGTTTAAAAAAATAAATGCAGCCATCGGTGCATACATTTTTTTTTAAAGGCATACTGCCTATGTAGGTAATAGTATGCCAAAGAATGAAAATTAAGCATATTATTTAAAAAAAGCTTAAACTTACTTATTTTAATACATGTTATTTTGACTCCATTTGCATCTCCGAGCAAGTACTTCATGCCCTTCTTTGTTCCAGTGTTACTCTAGGCTTCTATGTATATTTATATATTTTAGGGAGGGTGCACGCCCGTGCAGAGCTGCTTCTGGGTTCACTCACAGATCCTGGAGGTACAGTGCACACTAGCAAATACACCATCATTTACGCAGAAGCCTCATAGTGTGACAGTAACAAAGAATGACATGTACTGCTTGATCAGAGCTGCAAATGGAGTCACATGGAGTAAAAATAAAACACTTTAAAAATAAATAAAATTATGCTCAGTTCTCATTCTTTGGCATACTGGCTACACAACAAAATGTTAATACAGTGGTTCTTTAACTAGTATATTAATGGTGTCAGTCATTTTCCTTTTGTTTCTAACAGGATTAGACACCCGGGGGAAGGGACTAGGTAGTCAAATAACATATATATTCACTTCTGTTGAAAGACTGCCACTTGAAAGTGGCACCTTCAAATAAAACTGAATATAGAGCAATCCTCAATCAGATTAACAACTCTCTTAGGCTGACTGTTTGCGTCGTTCAGACATGTCTGACTCTCTGTGACCACAACACACCATGCTGATTCACTTGATAGTCATGGCAGAGATACTGGAGTGGGCTGCCAGTTCCTTCACCAGCAGGCCACAGCATACAGCTCCTGGTATTCATAGGTGGTCTCCCATCTAAGTACTGACCAGGCCGAACCCTGCATGGCTTCAGGGAGGTGTGACTGACTGGAATTGAACCCAGGTAAAACACCAAACTCTAACCACTGGACCACCAGGGTCCACATATGCTAACTATCTATGATGGCAGCACCCATGACGAAAGCAGATGTGCTAAATAAAATATTTTTTCTAAAAATCCTTTTACACTTTTAGTTTCTATAGGTGCTAATGCTATTACTTTTTGGCATACAGATTTTCTCAGTGGTCCTTTAAATGAACCAAACAACATTTTCTCCCAGTAGTCTTTGGGACAAACAGCATCACTATGATCTGGAACATAAACCGTCTCTGTATCTCCAGTTACCAAACACACTCAGAGCTTGCGGCTTTCCCATCCATCACTTGTGTTTATTTTCAGGCCGCGTTATCAGTCGTTATGGAAGCTGTATAAATTGTATTGTCAGAACAGAGACATTTAAATAATGAATCAAATGCAATGTACTGCCTCATTAGTCAAATATACAAATACAAGTAAACCATAATAATTCACAATTGCAGCCAATCACACGGTTCTTACCACTTCTGCTTTTCCTGTATATTTGTATCTTTTGGGACTTTTGTTAAATTACAATCCATAGGGGATTATTGAATAGTCATCTCAATTGGAAAATCCCACTAACACAATCCATTATATTTTAGTGAGCCGCGAGCGAGAGTCAGGGGGTTGCAGGGAAAGTTACCGTCCTAGGGAAGTCCATGGGTGGTTATTCTTTGTGTGACTTTCGCTCTGTCTCTGACTGTTACGTTCCTCTTTCGGTCACTCAGTGACCTCTCATCTCTGTGTGTCCAGTATGTCCTTGTATCTCTATGCAGGTTATTTATTTAGGGAGTTAGAGACTCAACTATGGCATGAGTGTAATGGTTAACCCGATAATATGTGATCAATTACTTTTCATGTACAATATACATTTTTATCCTATATTTTATTATTATAAACCACATATTATTAGATTATTACATGGCAAACATAGCAAACAGACAAATATGCAGAAATGGTAGAAGGACCATTGGGTGAATATGCTGGTTCGATTCAGATTTAACCCACCATTGCTAACCTTAGTGAATCTAGGCCTATGAGTGTGACAAAGGTCATGTTCATGTGCCCGATAGAGTGAGAACTTCAGTAAGCTTGTGCCTACAAAAGGACTTCTTGTCCTCCACTCCCCTAATAATCTTCATGGTATAACCGCAAAATAGTGGTAAATAAATAATAATAATGTTTAAAAACCAAGATTGTATCCTAATGATGATGTCATACCTTTTGTAACGTTCGTTGTGTATTCAGTGGTTTGAGGTTTCCTCACTAGCATCCCATCACTAAGACTCAGACACTCTCTTATTCTAAAGAGACAATATGGCACCCATAACAATGAACATCTGTGTTAACAATGGTTTGCTTTGGAGATATCATGAAATATTCAGGTTCCAAATCGACCCAACGGCACATCCCTACATCATAGAAGCGGCTCCAAATGACCAAGGATAAGCCATATAGTGCCGGGGGGCTCACTAAACCCTTTTACATGATTACTCAGCAAAGGTTAAATGCTTCCATGCCAGAGAGAACGATTCACAAATATTATACAACTCTACAAGAATATCTTTATCTATTTTCTTATGAAATAATTGTTAATGTTTATATGGGTTTTATTTTGTTTACCTTCCTCTGGACCAAATAACAATTAATCCAGATGGATACGAGCAGATCTAAAAAGATTGAACTTGATGGACTTAAAGATAATTTTTCAAACTCAATTACTCTATAACTATATTGTAAGATGTATATGGTTGTCCAACAAAACGTCTATTTTCAATGGGAAGCAAAGTTTAAAGGGCTGCTGCAGTGATCTATGTAAAATATATTATTTTGAAGAACTATACTGAAAAATAGATTAAATGATTTGCATTTTACAAAAACTAATACAACCTGTAATTTATTACCTTTTACATACAATTATGCTAATGTTGAATCTGCCGATTTGCAGCCTTATTAAATTGCGATTTGGCCAATTGAATAGGGCTCTATATAAGCACAGAGCATATTTTTTTACAGAAGCTTTTAGTTAGTGAAGACCTTGCGTTTGGATAGAAGTTCACTAACTAAAAACTTCTGTAAAAAAATATGCTATGTGCTTATATAGAGCCCTATTCAATTGGCCAAATCGCAATTTAATAAGGCTGTTGGGTTCTGCTGTCAAATTCCTGACGTGGGAAGAGATTTTCAACTCACAGGAAGTTTGTATCTGCACAATGGGAAACTAAAACTGCCAGTGCTTTCAATGGGACTGAAGAATATCTAATTAGTTTACAATGACATGCCTTCCTTGAGAGAGTAAGAGAGAGAATCAGTTGAGACAAAGAAATGGAAACCTGCAGTAAAAAATAATTACTTATAATGGTAAAAAAAATTAAAAGTTGCGTTTATTTTTTTGTATACTAAAATCAAGTTTCAATTATTTAAAGTACCATATAGAAATATAGAAAAAAGGACCACAGCGGGGGTTTTTTATCCAATTAAATAATCACACAATGAGCAAACAGAGTGGAACATTATGATGTGAGGATAAGAGAGTAACTCTCACCAGCTTAGTTAATCTAGGCCATGGCACACAAAAGCAAATTTAAGTGACTGAAACACACAGTAGGATTACACACTGTTGTATAGCAGTATTATGTTTTTATTAGTACATCATTAAAATGTTTCAGCTCAGTGATAACCCATGGACAGCAGTGATCTCAATCCAGTATCTCTGATCCGCATCACAATTATGGGACGTTAATGGTGCAATAATAAAACATAAGATTGTTTTAATACAGGGACGCTCCGGAACTCCTCTCTTTGTGGTCTGTGTAAATGATGCATCAACTTCACGTGAAAGGAAGTTACCGCATCATTATTACTCTATTGAGTAGGGGGTGTTGTGAGAGGGGGCTCTGTAACCCCTCAACTGTCCCCAAAAAAACACGGCACACTGCCAGACAATGAAGGAGTTAAACAAGCTGAGGACTAGTAAGTCTCCCGTATCCTTGCTTGGGAGTGCAAAGCTTTGTTTGTTCTCACCTTGGGTGTAGCAGGTATTAATTTTCCGGGTCAAACAATGCTATTATTTAATGCCAACCAGTCCCAACATGTGGATAGACACACGAGCATATACACTCAGACACACATATACAGCCCGATACATGTGTATACACTCATGCATTATACTTAGGCGTGTGTTCTTTATATATACTGTGTATATATATATATATATATATATATATATATATATTATACATGTGTGTAAATATGTTTTGGTTTATTTATATGCTTTCTCTCTCTCTGAATAGATCGATAGATAGATAGATAGATAGATAGATAGATAGATAGATAGATAGATAGATAGATAGACAGACACATAGATAGATGGATATATGGATGGATGGATAGATAGACCAATAGATAGATAGATAGATAGATAGATAGATAGATAGATAGATAGATAGATAGATAGATAGATAGATAGATAGATAGATGGATAGATAGACCAATAGATAAATAGATAGACCAATAGATAAATAGATAGATAGATAGATAGATAGATAGATAGATAGATAGATAGATAGATAGATAGATAGATAGATAGATAGATGGATAGACCAATAGATAGATAGATAGACCAATAGATAGATAGATAGATAGATAGATAGATAGATAGATAGATAGATAGATAGATAGATAGATAGATAGATATATGGATGGATGGATGGATGGATGGATAGATAGACCAATAGATAGATAGATAGATAGATAGATAGATAGATAGATAGATAGATAGATAGATAGATAGATATATGGATGGATAGATAGACCAATAGATAGATAGATAGATAGATAGACTTACACTGTTTCAGCTTATGTAGATATATTGCAGCCAGAGAATACTGGGCAAATATTCCTATAAATAAAACAGAAATGCTATGTATGCAAATTTTGACCTTTAAATAATTTAATAGTTGCATAAATATAGTTGGCTTGGTTATGTTTAATTTTGGTAACCATTTTTTTTGCGATATATATATATATATTTAGAAACATCATGTTTGACTCCTAGAAAAAAAGTAAAACATGTATGTAGTTCCCAATAGTATTTGTATTTGTCCACCTCTGTATATAATTACAATAGACAAATCCCACAGTAGTATATTAATAGACAGACTGATGTCACGCCCATTCACCTGTTACCGTGGTCTATTAATTACATGACGTCCTGCATGTTCTGCATATAATAATTAAAACTTAGAAATGCTAAATAACGCATTCGTTGGCCTTGGGTGGAGTGACTGGTTGGTTGGGTGAGCTAAGTGGGGCAGTGATTGCGTCTCTTGTTTTAGATATATTTTTGCAGACAAACTGCTATATTCTCTATAACCTAATAACCACAATCATGAATATAATTCTGTATAAAGATGCTGCAATGAAATTGACAAACCTAGAATTTGATGTAAGGCTATTTTTCTGTAAGTTTCACAAGTACATTACCGTATGTTCAGAGAAGTCATAGCTAAGCCTTTGCGTTGATATATACTAAACTATAAACTCAAACATTTTAAAAAGTACATTTTTGGAGAATATTATATCCTAGTTTTGTATCGCTTGAAAGCAGAGGCAGATCTCAAATGTTCAACACACAGTTTTTGGGTGAGTCTGGTTCTTCTTGGTGAGTTTATTTGTGTTTGCGACCAGTTTCCTCATTATTTACAAACTCATCAACCTTCTATCTTCTAATTCCTCCCTCACTTTTTTTATTAGCATATATAGAAACTTTCATAGTGAGCTTAAAATATTAATAACAGTAGAACATCAGGATGCCTATGATGTAAAATGTGGATAAAAAGCAAAAAACAATCAATGGGACAACATTTATGCTATATTACCATTCTACTCTAATTCTATTCTAATTCTACCTAACGGACGTTTCGGCACTACACAATGCGCCTTCTTCAGAGGATATGTAGTAGTATTACTCTGAAGAAGGCACATTGAATATTCTTGGAACGAATGTTAGGCAGAATTCGAAGTTTATCCTCTATATTCTCAGCTTGTATATACCTATTGTGAGGCTCCCAAAAGGGAACCCAAGTTTTTTGCCTTTAGTGAGGCATACATGATATTATAGCCTATAATAGGATGTTTTGTAGCATATTAGCTGATTTTACATTCTCAGAGTTTGATTCATTGTTTTTATTTGGTTTTATTTGGAAGCGGATGGGTACGGTTTAGTTCCAGCAGGTGGGCATTAATTAATACAATCATTCTGTTTCTAAAACCTACTTTTTGAACACTATTGTCTGCCATATTTAGGCCGATTACTAATATTGGCAATTGGGTTCTAGAAACAGGATGTCTCCATTTCACACACTCCTATGCTTTAGGATCTTTCTATTATATTAGAGATTTTAGTCAGATTTAGGGCATCACTAAGTGAACCATCCAGATAGGAGACACCCTTTGAGATTCACAGTCATTTTATTACTCCTTTCCCTTTCACCAACATCAGGGGAAGGCCATTACCTATTCCCATAACTTATGCAATATTTACTAATTTCTATGATTTTGTGATTACTTCACCACCTGATATGATTTGAATATGAATTGGTTTTCCAATTTTTAACACAGCGTAGTTTACTTGAATAAAGTATTTTCTTTCCTATTTTAGTGTTATCGCAAACATATTTCCTACTCAACTTGTTTTATTGGTATTTGTACTATTCCTATTTCTAGACAGTATATTTATTTATATGTGTTTATGTACAACACACATATCTAAAGAGAACGTTTCCTCACCACTGTGTCACCATGTTACCTATGCGTCATATAATATCCAACAATCCCGTCTGTAAACCCTTTAATAATGTTATGTAGTTATTTAGTAATCATCAAAGACTAGGAAGCAAAAGAAGGATAGCTCAGTGTGGGCAGTGCCACCGTGGCCTCCTGATCTAAGTGGGCTCTGTGCAAACAAACTGACCAAACAGAATAGACAAATAATATGATAGTTGAAGGTTGTCAGCACTGTACCAGATGCCATCCGCTCATCCCAGTTACTCATCTTATGCACCTGTAGACACACCGATGATTAGTTATGTTAGAGAATATGAGTCATAGACTTACACATCAGTATGTAAGTATATAAACACATGCAAGATTACCTAACTGGAGGGTCAATGTATATGATCACCATTATGTTTTACAAATTACAGACTATTCTGGAGATATTTGTGTCATTCTGTTAATGTATTATTTACATAATGAAATAAGAAAAATCACCTCCATATTATGTAGACTAGTTTTGTTATACAAGAGGTAGTTAGTTAATTGTTACGTGAAAATTTGCAAAATGAGGTCAAGGTTTGGAATTTACAAATATTTTACGATAATGATTTTTAGAAAGGTGCAGGAACACGGTCTGTATATTGTAGGACACACTGATAAAGAACCTAACTTAAAAGATTTTGTAATAGATATTGAAATAAAGCAGCAGCATATCCAGATACATACTCAGGCCCACTTATTTATTATCACTGTCTTATACAATATGTGGTAACATGTGGTTGTTTCTTGGTTCCTTATGTTTAAGCTGCCTTCCTTATAGAAACGTGCATTTTTCTCATCATTATTTTTGTTAAGTAGTTCATCATACGCCACAAAACTCCTCAAACAAAAGGGGGATAAACAACAAACAGTATTTACGGTTCTTGGTTCAGTGAGCCATGGCTTTTAGAGTTTAACTGCTGGCTTTTCTACATATATCTATGAGTAGGACATTACTACTTCTGGATCGCTATCTTGGTGAAGGGGCTTGTGTACCTCAGGGAAGCTGTGAGCTATACCATGTAGGGTCACCCAAGATGGGCAGATCATAGCAGAGAGATCAAAGAATTAACAGTCCACTGGAGAAAGAACTGGCAACCCACTCCAGTATTTTTCCCATGAAAACCTTATGTGCCAAGAAGTGCCTGGCATGCTGAAGTCCATTGGGTCACAGAGAGTCTGACACGACTGAACAACTAAACGCACATAACGTCACTAAAAAACAGCACGAGAATCTTCCATATTTTCTTATTTTTTAGCACTTTATTTGTCTTTCAATGTTTAATTTTACCTCTCAGTTTTTTATATTGTGTAGGAACTTTCAAATATGGCCACAAATAACCCCCTTTCCTGCTGGGACAGCCTGCGTTGGAGTGAAGCGATGCACCATAACAGCGTCCCTGACACACAAACATGTCACATCTGTTTGCGTTGCCTGTTTACCTTCTCTCTTCTTAGTAACTACGGTACATCACGCTATATCCAGCATCCGAACAATCGTTAACCCCATCCCTGCCAGTACATATTTAGGTATTATTATTATTATTAATAGCAGAGCTCTCCCATAAAGGTATTAGATCTCCAAAGATAATAACACCACCCTGCTACACCCTTCTGTTTTACATGGCGCAGGTAAAGCACGGGCAGGAGCAGTGCCAACTTCCCATTACACAAGCAAGCATTGTTTCGAAAAACAGTACTACAAAACAGGTTCCATATGGATACCGACAGCACAAAAAAGGCCTTATTAAACATATGCTACCCAGCCAAACCCTCTAGGTGTACATGTCACCATGATGAGACATAATGCCAGCCTCCCATTGTACATACATATTGTCCTGTTCTGTAATACCTGGAATAGACTAAAGCTACTGTACTGCTGGCTCCAGGAAGACCTCATCACACAAACACAGCATTGTGGGCAAAGATTCCTCATTTAGGACAATTACATTAATTAGTATTAAAGGTATATGAAAGTTTCCCTGTTTTTATCTTTTACTAATCTAACACACGCTGCTTATATCAGAAATATACAGTACATTGAGTCATTGTATGTAATTTTCCACACCCCCAGAAATGCCTACATAGATAACCCTACTAACCAATAGAAACACTGCATTCAAGTATGTTTTTCAACAATATACTAACTTTCCAGCCAGTAGTAGCACAATGCAGAGATCTAATGCAGCACAAAATACTACAACTCCCATTATGCTCTGATGATGGGATGATTCCCATATTGCTACAATGTTGTAGCTGTCTCTGATTGGCCATGATGAATTATACATTTTATGCTGATTTAGCTTGGATTTTCAGGGGCTTTCCTTCTCAAAATCAACTGCCAGAAATCTTTAGATATTTTGCAAACTTTTGAGTAAGTTTATTAATGGGTTTTTTTGGGACTATTCATGCAAAAAAAAAATTACATACATTAATGAGTCCCCTCTATCAGATGCATTCATAATCCATGAAACTTCCATATACCATTAATAAAATGAATTTGGACACATGGCTATCACTCTCCCTCAAAACAGAACCCACATTGAAGCTTTTTAGTACGTTATACGTGCCATTATGAAAATTTCCTCCCGATGTACAGAAAATGTGGATCAAGTTGGCATTTTGATATTGAATCCTGAATATTTTTGTCTTATTTTTTAGTTACAAAATGTATCCACATATTAATTATAATTATATATTAATTATAATTAGTACATTTAATGGAAACTGGATCAAACTGTGCCTCTTTAACTTGTCCTAACTAACTACAAGATAAAGCAGCAGTGCCAGGAAGTTTCTCCAAACGCACAGCATTACAAGGTTATATGCAAAGTAGTCAGCAGCGATGCAGTGCTCCCTCCCCCCAAACAAGTAATATTCTTGAGGTCCAAATACCAGAGCGATTAAAGCTTCCAGTAAATAATGTTCATGGGTACTTTCCTGAAAGGAGGGGGGGGGGTTATTAGGGTAAAACATCTTGGCATCTCTACAGAAGGATATGATGCGTGTACTGTACACAGCTGCTAAACATCTCCTGACTTTTAGAAAACTCTGCTTAAATTTCAAGTTTTGTACAAATAAATAATATACTTTATACACAGAAAAAGTGAAGTGTAGAGCAAGTAGGGGCGAAGAACTGAATTGTATCCAGTAGTTATAAGTCCAAATGGACTAAGCTATATGATACCAAGTGGACCACAACTGGACGCGCCATTCATGCATATTGTTTCTTCAGTGTTTATACCAAACAATTCCTTGACTGCAATGGTTTTGTTAAATTAAATTCATAGTGTCCCAAAGATCCAACCTGAAATCATATATATATAGCTTTATATATAATGTGATCTTCTATCTGCCAAGGTGTAAAATTGGGGTCCAACTAAATATTACATCCCACTCAACTGCAGGAATCAGAACAGGATAACAACAAAGCAACATGGAACCAGGACAGGAAAACAATGCGGTATGAAGAAACTTATTGTGGGAAGGATGGAATTAAGAACAAGTGATAATGTGGGCATATTTACATTAGAACAGGAAAACAACATGGGCAGGATGGGACGAGGGCAAGATAACAACATGGCAACCAGGACAGGAAAACAGCACGTATGAAGGGAAGAATGGTGCCAATGTGAACATGTGTAAATTAGAACACAAAACAACATGGGTAGGATGGAAACTAGGGCAGGATACCAACACAGGCAGGATGGTATGGAGAAAAAGTGGGCAACATGAATAGAGGGCAGAATAACAATGTGGGCATAATGGAATGTGGGCAACATGGCAAGATTAAAGGGTAACATTAAGGGCATTATAAGAATATTGGCAGCATGGAAAAAGAACAGGATAAGAAGAACAGCATGAAACTGAAGCAAGGTAACACAATGATCAGCTAGGAGCTAGAACAAGATAGAATAACATCATGTGTAACAGAGCTCTAAGGCAGGGTAGCAAAATGCACAGCTTAAAACCAATGGATAACAGAGCAAGGTTACACCATGGAAGACATGAATCTAGGACAAGGTGACAACTTGAGCATAATGCAGGACATGGTGACCAGAAATAGCATGCAGTCAAGAGAAATGTTCCTTGTTAACTTTCCATGTATTTTGTGCCTTTCTTTTTGTTCAATAATAATAAAAAATACTTTGAAATTACCACAGTTGATCATGGCATACATAGGAAGCCTATTTGAATTTGCTGCTCTGAAGCTATGCTTTCTGGGGTGATTAACCACCCCATCCCAAAACAGAGCAGCAAATTTAATTTGCTTTTGTGATCTGACCACACAGGAAGACTATAAGGGGTACCAGGAAATATGGCTACCCATTGCAAAGAACCATTTACAAATGATATGAGCACGCATCTCACCCTGTTATGCAGTTGTTGCAAAATTCAATGACAGAGTCGTCTCACAGTTTAGGATCCAATTAGAAAAGAGCAGTATTGTTATACGTACACCAAAAGTATATCCAGAAAATGTTCAGTCTTATATTGTATATAATTCATGATAATATGTATAATGTACCTAAAAGTCAGAGTTTCTAAACAATGTTGTTGGCAGCAGTGTAGCTCAATCCTGAAGGCCTGTAGGCCACCCCAGGCTTCCTGGGTTGGAAGGAGGGCCACTTGACCTGGTAGGACCAGGGGTATGGAGAGGAGATGGCTAGCTGGGGGGCGGAGCCATGCATATATAGGCTTTGCCACCATTTTCAGTATGCCCCAGCTAGCCATGTGTGAAGGTTCCCACCCTCCCATCCCAAAATTATTGTGGTGAAGATACGGATAAAAAAAAAAAGCCTAATGAGGAATATTTAAGTTGAAAATATTCCTGGCTTGTTGCTTATGTCTTGTTGTTATGTGAATGTTTTAATGTATATTGATGTTATCATAATATGTTTATGTTGTTGTCACAATGGCCGGTGGTGAGGGGAGTTGCCGGGCCAGTGGTAAAAGGGGGAGATCCTACCCTACGGTGGTACGGATCATCCATCACGGTAGGCCCTTAGGGCGTATCGTTGCTGGCCAGGCTCCTCCCCTCACATGGTGATGTTTATTTACTTACGTTATTGGTATTACGTAATTTGTGTTTCCCAATAAACGCTGTGGTCGGTTTCCTCCCAAGAAGTGGTCTGTGTCTAATTATTATAGTTAACTAGCGACGGCAATGAAATTGTAAGGTAGCTAATGTTGTTTGGTGTGTAATAGTAAAGATATAATACATTAATAAATGAATATACTTTACCAATTTGGAAGCATTGTGTTGAAGAGATGTGAATGTGTTTTGACATTGCTGCAGCATTAGTGTTGTGGAGCTGCTCTCTAAGAGTGGTGAATGTGTGCAGTGTAATACTGTGCGTGCGCGAGTCGAAACCGTGCGCGTAGGGTCGTACTTCCGCATTTGCGTTAAATGGTGGTTTATGTGTGTTGTGCGTCTTTGCGTATTGTCCGTTGTTGGTTTGTAGTGGTTTTCGAGTTTCGTGTGGTGTTTTGCGAGTGTGGTGTGGTGTTTTACGTCTGGAGAGTGCTGTAGCCTCGTTTTCGTTTTGTCCGTCGGCCATTTTTTCTCTCGCTTAGCGATTTTATTAGTGTCTAAAGTGTTTTATTTTTATTTAAATGAAGGTGTAACTTGTTTTTTTGAGGTGCTGGATGGTTCCTCTTGCTGTAGGTAAGCTTTTTATGTGTGTGTTGTGTGTATTTATTGTGTTTTAAATGTTTGTATGTCGTCGTGTTGCGTCCGATGTTTGCGAGGTCGTAATGTGTGGTAACGTGTTTCGTAGGTTGTTTGCGTTCCTCGTAAAATTTAGCGAGTGTCGTAATTTGTGTGTCGTGTTTTTTGAGTAGCGACGTTAAGTTTGCGAGGGTTTGAGGCCCTTGCCCAGTGACCTCGCCAGCAACTGAGGCCCTTGCCCAGTGACCTCGCTACGCGAGCCCGCAAGCGTGAGCAACGGCCCATACGCTCACAACTATATATGTGATATGTTAGTGTAAAAATCATGATACTCAAATACCCAACTGGGCCTTGCCTAGGTCATGCTTTACATTTACTCTGATCTGTCATTTTCTGCAAAGCTAAATGGAACAATACAGCCACATTTACCTAAAAACCATGTAATATACTGTATATCAAATTAGTCGGGCTACAAATATCTTATTCAAATTAATAAAGTTATGTTATTTATAAAACAGGTGCTGTTTTAAACAAGTTGGGTAACATGGAGTCTTAATAATCTTTCAATATTATTATTACATAGTTAAACAACGTTTTCTCCTGTGTGTGTCTATAAACCAAGCCCTCTCTGTCAATGTAGATCACAGAGATATATCAGATAGTTACACGACTTACTTCCTTATGTCTCTTTGCCCTCTAAATAACTTGCTGGATTTATAGCACTTTATAAATCCAAAAGCATATCACAATTACAGTTCCTGAACTATCAAATGGATTAAAGGTCTGATTATCTGATCACAAGCAGCACAAATATTTATATATTTAATAATACTGGATTGTTATGGCTCAAAGTTTCTATATAGTATGAAGTATAACACACAATGTTAGGCCATTTATTGTTGTGGAGTCCTTCAACTCTTGGTGACCATATGGTCGCAGCACGCCAGGCGCATCTCTTTGTGTTTCCGGTTGTGCTTATCCATATGGTTTTCTTGGTAAAGATACTCAAGTGGGTTGCCAGTTCCTTCTCCAGTGGACTGCAATGTGTCTGACCTCTCTGCTATGACCTGCCCATCTTGGATGACTCCACATGTGTCTGACCTCTCTGCTATGACCTGCCCATCTTGGATGACTCTACATGGTATAGCTCACAGGTTCATTGAGATACACAAGCCACTTCACCTTGACACGGTAGCGATCCAGAAGGGGGGTTAGCCACTTGTCACCCTCTTTTTCCTCATGTACTTGCATAATTACCTCCTGCTCCAGTGGTTCAATAATCATAATGACAAATGCCAAGACCCTAAACACTGACTGACTTTTCAGTGTAAGAATTATGTTCCATGTCCCTTTAAGATCCATATACTGAAAGAGAACTGGAAGTTTGGGATCTCTCCCGACTCCTATTGTATCTACTTATGAGTTTCATGTCAATCCCCTAACAAGCAACCCAACTGTAATGTTCCAGGGCCACAACAAGTACAACTTTGATCTACAAGCCGAGGACATGCCTGCAGGGGCTTGTCTTGTCCTATTTAAAACTGACAGTTTAACCACCATACCGAACTTCCTTTAAAACCCTTCCCCTGCCAGAGGGGTCTTATGCCATGAATGGCCTTGTGAGCTTCTGATCATGAATACACTGCTTCTACATGTCTTTATTAGAAACTCTTGTGGGAGAATTGGCTTGGCTATTCTCGGCTATAATTTGACTTGGAAACGTGGGACTGAACCTAATGCCCCTAGCTACACGCTAAATAATTTCCCTGTGTCCCTGTTTTGCATAGACAGCAGGATGTAGCATCAGCGTGTCACCTGTCAGTGCCTGTCAGGTGTTCTGAAGCAACAAGATGTCAGGTAATACATCATCTCCATCATAGCACCTGAACAGCTATACTTGTTGACTTTAAGTCTCCAGGAGCAAGGGTCAAAAAGTTTAGCACTTGCCTTTCATTGCTACAAGAGTTATGTGTAATAAGGGGTTGTGGGCTGAAATGTATTTGAATCTTGAACTGGCTCTTGAACTTCTTACCCAATCAGCTCAGCATCCTATATACCACTGAGAAAAGTCTTAGCTTCAGCTCTCCACAAACATGGAGGTGTAACAATCTAGGCTAGTTTCACTATCACATAGATAATGAATGGAGGAATGCTTTTTGATATAAAATAATTTTAGGTGGAACTTGCCTAGGGAATGAGTTACTATTTAGACAGGATGTTCCTCTTGTATCTCAGTATGCACGTTTAATTATTTATTGTCACAAATGTTATGTATTTAGCATACAACTTGTATATAGAGCTGCAAAAAGCAGACATTTTATAAATGAATAATAATAATAATAATATAAAGTTACTACAATGAGGAAGATCAGATGATGATTCACAGATGTGAAATGTTGATGTGCTCTGCTCTCCTGATAAATAATGAACAAACTTATATAAAGCTAAGGAGAATTGGATATGGTGTGGAGATATATATATAACATATTATAATTGTCAAACTGTGATTTGTCGTCACATTTGCGAGCCTCGCGAGGCAAGCTGTTTGCGGCCCAGAGGGCTACAACTGCGAGCCTCGCAAAGCGAGGCGAGCCATTGAGGCATAGAAGCCTTCCAAGCTCAGAGGACTTAGGCAATGAGCTCCAAAGGCGCTCACTGCCCTGCGAGTCTCGCAAAGTGAGGCGTGCAGTTGAGGCATGGAAACATGCAGAATTAAGGCTGCAAGCAGTTAAGGAATGCAAGACTTAGAAAAAAATCCAAAACTCCGAAAAATACGAATGTAACGGCCGAACCGCGGAAATTGAAAAAAACGAAAAAAAATAATAATAATTAAACCACACTCACACAAATCACAGGGGGAGAGCCAGGACGCCTGGGAGGTTGCAAGTGGATTTAAGCACAATTTGCCATGTTTCGTCACTCGAAAATCGACTAAGCGACAAAAAAAATGGCGGACAAAAAAACATAAAAAAATCTGAAAACGGAATGAAAACGAGGCTAAGCACATTCCGACCTCGAAAAATTAACGAAATCGGAAAAATACCCGGGACTAAGAAAACACACAATGGCAAAGACACTAACGCTTGCAACGGAAAGATTCAGCAGACACACAGAGGAGAAACAAACAGGGAAGGGACGGGGGGAGATGCTGAAAAGAAACACATGGCGTTCCCAAGCACAAAACTTGCAGGTTAATGAACCCTGCAATGAGCGGCCCGTACAGTGAGCAGGAGGAAAGGTCCGCAATGAGCTCCAAAGGCGCACATGGCGAGCCCTACAATGAGCGCCGAATCGTGGGTCTCGCCATGAGTATCGAAGGTGATCATTGCAAAGCAGGAAGTTTGAAGTACATGACGGGAGAGGCTCGCAATGAGCGCTGAAGGTGCTCAGAGAGCATTTCCAATATATATATATATATATATATATATATATATATAAACAGACAGAAACATTTCAGAACTCTAGAAAAATACTTTCCTAGAAGTTTTCCTTCTGGGACATGCCACGTGCATCATGCTATTGCATTTACCGAAAGATAAAAATTATTGATTTACAGATAGGTTAAAACTTTCTTTTTGCATTTCTGTCATTCTCTATCTGTGATGGCTAATTTGTCTTGAATAAGGTACAATATATGATGTTATTTACTTCGCACAGTAAAAAGTCTACGACAGAGTGAGTTTAAACGTATCTGTTACTATCTCATTCAAACCTCAAGCCATAAATAACCCTTATCTACTGGATATTTTTGTTTCAGTATTGCTTTAGCAAATTCTGGCAGGCTTCTAAATGAAAACACGTCATTTCTGTGAAGTGGTATTTCCCAACTTTGCCCTAAGGCTTTCCATCCATCAGTTTCGGGATGTAGCCTTTCATTCATAGTGTTCTCTTTCTCTCAAATATGTGTATATCCGGTTAAAACTATGTTTTTGAGTTCCATCATATTGCCCTCTTTCCTCCCTCCTCAGATCTATCCTTAGAGGACCACCGAATTCCAATCTTTTGATAATGAGTAAAATCTATTGTTTCTAAAGTGTTTCAACCTAGGATTATTATTATTATTATTATTATTATTATAGTTCATTTATAACGCGCCAACATGTTCCGTATCGCTGTACACAAATTAAGTTCAGACAAAGATAAATACAAATTAACATATAGCAAAGCAAGGAGGGCACTGTCTTTGAGCTAGGAATCCAATGTCCATGGTGAATTCCCAAAGTACTTAGGATAGAAACTCGCAGACTTACAATCTAAGGGATAGTGAGTGGTAAAAGAGGGAGAGAGGTGATAAGTGTGTTAGGGTGGAAGGTGATACGCTTCTTTAAAGAGATGCTTTTTAAGTGAGGATTTGAGGCAAGAGGATAATCTGGTGAAGCGAGGCAAGGAGTTCCAGAGACTAGGGGCAGCACGAGAAAAGTCCTGAAGGCGGGAGTCAGAGGAGGTGACAAGAGTTGTAGAATGAAGAAGGTCTTAGCAAAACGAAGAGGGCGGGTGGGGGAGTATTTAGAGATGAGAGCAGAGATGTAATTGTGTTATTGTTGAAGGCTATATATATATATATATAAATGATTGTTATTTATTGTGGTGTACCATTTCCTTTACTTAGCTGCTTCTTTCAGAAGGTGATATTCTTGTAAAGTAATAATCCTTCCATTCATCCCATTGATATTGTAGCTGACATCGCTTTCATTATAACAGTTAGATGCTTTCTCTACTTTCAAAGCCTCATTCCAAATGATTAAGTAAATCAGCAAAAACCAAAATGGTAGATTCCACTACACAAAATGAAATGAAAATGGTTAAATGTCCCAACGGCACTCAAATTCTGTGTAATACCGGCCCTCGAGGACTGTAGTTTGACAACACTGCTTTTGATGTATCAAGTGAAACGTTCTCCATCACTGAAGAAGACTGTTTGGGCTTTTTTGTACAATGTCCAGTCTATTTATGTCATTCTGGAAATGAAGTCTCTGCCGCCAGATCTAATCAGCATTTACTCTAGTGGTGCTCTTAGTTATTTTGAAATGACAGTAAACTCATCATTAAAATGCTATACAGATGCGTTAAATCATCTGATATCAATATCCAGTAATATGGTAATGAGCACTTGACTGCTGAATTGCCCAATAACAATATAAAAATAAAATAAAACATACAATGAAAAATAACAAATTAATAAAAAAAAAAAAATCAACCAGCAAAGCATTTGATCCTCCTAAGCCTTGCTACCAGAAGTTACTTGTCTATGTTTGCTTGGCTAGTTTTACATGCAAGTGGATAGTAATAAAATTCAACCTTGTGAACTGGTTTCATGTAACAGGTTGGGACAAGAGGAGAAAACAGGTTCATGTCTCAAGCTGAAATACATTTCTACACTACAGACCACTCATTTTCCATAGAAAAATAATTAATGTTTAAAATATGGCCTTTTAATGTATGATGGAAAAGTCATTCAGAAATGGTGTGTATCAGGTAATACCACTCCCATCACTAATTATCAGTAAGAGTTAATAGGAATTAGGGATTGGCAGTACATTGCTACGGTTAATCAAGTACTCTGGGAATGGGCTGAAAAGCGCTCGAGGACACTGTTTGGGAAATTACCAAATTGCTGAGCTCCGTCCTCATCCCACTTTAGCCTTTTGGAAAGCTGTGACGATCTGGGTTCGAGAAGATTCGTGTTGTTTTCAAGTGGTAAAGGACGGAAACCGAATACTCTCCAGTGTGGGAAAGTTTATTGAAAAGAGTTCAATACATGAAATGAGATACCACAGGGGGTACCCGCTCCCATTATTACCAGGAATGCTAGAGTATGACCATTGGGAGCCAGCTGTGTTATGTATTCAATCAGAGTCCGGTGACCATGTGTTTGTACTATAAGACTCAGGGTCATGACCCAAGCAATCTACCCCTTGGGCAGTGGTTGACAAAGTCATCTCAAACCTAGAAGCCATTAATACTATAGATAAGCTACTTGGTGTTTGAACATAGTAGGTGTTTATTAGTAAATGTAGAAAACATTGAAAACATTGAGAGACAGAAATCGCAGGATCAGACAAACACAAAAGTGTATAATCATTTAGGTGACCGGATGAAGACCCTTACATTCATCTAATGAGATGTCCAGACTAGAAGTAGAAGGACCAAAATGCAATGTGCCCCCTTAAATATCGCATACAGGTGCAGATAGGTTAGATTTACAAAGTATCTTCCAAAACAATACAAAAAGGATATGACTCACTGTAAATATTTAAGAATATGGTAAACTCCTATATTATGCAGTGTGAAGATGGTAAGCCAATATCAGAGAGATTACAACGTACATTACAGTCATGCATGCCTATACAAAACAGGAAAACATTTTATACATGTATATATATATATATATATATATATATATATATAAATAAATAAATAAATAAATAAATATATATATATATATATATATATATATATATATATATATATATATATATATATATATATACATATATATGTGTGTGAGTATATATAAGGGGTGGAACAATTCCAGGAGCCAGGGCTCCTAAAATCTGTACTTGTGGCTCCTACATTTATTTGTGCCTCTATTAAGGGCTTCTGTCCAGGCTTCCAGAAACAGTTTGTTGGCTGCTTCTAAATGTTATATATATATATATATATATATATATATATATATATATATATATATATATATATGTATATATATATGTATATATATATATATATATATATATATATATGTATATATATATATATATGTATATATATATATGTATATATATATATATATATATATACATATATATATACAGTATCAGCCTTATTAAATTGTGATTTGGCCAATTGAATGGGGCTCTATATAAGCACAGAGCATATTTTTTTACAGCAGTTTTTAGTTAGTGAAGACCTTGCTTTTGGATAGAAGTTCGCTAACTAAAAACTTCTGTAAAAAAATATAGAGCCCCATTCAATTGTCCGAATCGCAATTTAATAAGGCTGTATATGTGTATGTGTCTTATACTAAACATTTAGAAGCTAGTAATGTATATAATAAACAGACTACCACAAAATATTATTTATATTAATAAACACTGTATGATCTATTATATTGGAGGAGCACCTGTGTATACAACCAAATGTGAGGGTGATTACTGT
The DNA here is from genome assembly GCA_027410445.1 of Discoglossus pictus. NCBI lineage: Eukaryota > Metazoa > Chordata > Amphibia > Anura > Alytidae > Discoglossus > Discoglossus pictus. The sequence goes on along the minus strand of CM050169.1, from coordinate 210,188,516 downwards.
ATATAATGCAATGTTAACACAATAAATAAAAAGTACCACCATTATTCACATATATCAGTTATACCTGCTGTATTCTGCTATCCAGGAGACTCACCTGCTGTACATATATGTATATTACAGTATATGAGAGAAGTGGCTGCCCTGGTAGGTCATGTTCCTATGTATATACTATATATATGTCACAGTAATGTTGCAGTTTCTTACCTGTCTGTGCTCACAGCTGGATGTGGTGATGGCTGCACTTCTGGTCCGGGGTTAAAGTCTCTCCTTGCAGTGTGTGTGTGACTGTGTATGTCCCCAGTCCAGTCACACAGCCCCACTAGTACAGTACACCTCTATCACACAGTCAGTGTGTAGTCCTATCATATAATCCCACCACAGGGTGTCTCAGCAGCTCTATGTCCCTATCACACACAGTATGTCCCTGTCACACACAGTATGTCCCTATCACAGCAGCTCCCTGCGGCAAGTGACAGAGTCAATGATTGTCAGACTGTACAGGCCGCTCCTCCTTCATCTCCTCCTCCCTCTCCTCCTCCCTCTCAGCACGTTGGTTTATTTGAAAATCACCATGTTTTTTTCTTGTATTTACCTCAGACATCACTCTCTCTCACTATATCCCGGCTCCCGCCCATTTTTTCCTTCAAAACAAACTTAATTACAAACTTGTGCTGTGCAAAATCTTGTGACAATGGGTGACCTGAACACCACACATTATTTACCAGATTTTGTGAGAGGGTATATTCTATTATATGAGATTATCCTCCCATAATCACAATTCCTGTTTAAATAAACTGACCTGATATATATATTTTTCTTTTCAAAGATTTTTCTAGTCACAAGAGTCTGTTTCATTTAGATATAGCAATTTTGACACACAAGTCAAAGAGTAGATTTATGTATTAATATAGTTGTGAGCATGCGGGTCGTTGCTAAAGCTGCGGGCTCGCGTAGCGAAGGCGCTCCTTGCCAGCAACTGCGGAGCTCGCAACATTTACGGACTTACAACAAACAAATACGAGACGCGGGACTTACAAAAAAAAAAAAAAAAACGACCTCGCAAAGATACAACTTTAACGGCCGACCTGAAAACATTAGAAACACAATAAATACACACAACAAACACATAAAAAGCTTAGCCACAGCAAGAAGAGGCACCCAGGACCTCTGCAAGTGAAGTAACACCTCCATTTAAGTCCAAATTACAGAGTTTAGACACCCGAAAATCACCTAAGCGAGAGAAAAAATGGCCGCTGAAAAAAACGAAACGAGGCTACAGGACCCTAAAGACGCAAAACACCACCAAACACCTACGGATTTTCCGAAAAAGCCGGACGAGGTCCAAGAACAAGGACGCAAAATCAGCCACAGCCGCGTACCACATATTAGGCGCCATTTTACAACACTAACTTACACAATCCGGAAGTACACAGCTACCCTAACGGATTTTCCTTGCGCATGCACGCTATTTACACTACACACTGCACACATTTTTAGTTCATTTTTAAGCTATAGAGATCGAATTTATCACGTTTCCCCAGATTTCTAGATAGGTTGGGTACGTGTTAAGGGTGTGGGTCAATCTTTCATAAATCATTATATTATTTAGTCTGTTAATTATGTCTTGTTTGATTAATTCAGATGATTTCCATTTTTTGGCCAGGTGATTTTTGACCGCCAGCATTAAAAATTGTAGCCATTTATTTTGATTGTTAGTGATGTGGGGATTAGGTATACCTAAAAGGCAAAGGTCTATTGAAGGCTTGATTGTGGATGCTACTTTGGTCATATTAGACCACATGTTTTGGGCTAACCAGCAATCCCACCAAATATGGCGGGAGGTACCTTTTTCTTTGCAGTTTCTGAAGCATTCAGGGGAGATTTGTGGGTTGAGTTTCTGCAGTTTGTCTGGGGTAAAATATGCTCTATGTAGGACTTTAGTTGCTGTTTCTAAATAGCTAAAGTAAACTGATCCTTTAGTTAAGTCTGAACATATATTTTCCTACTTTTGGTCGTCTCATGTGACTCCTAGATCTAATTCCCATTGTCTAATAAATTGACCTGATATTTTAAATGATTTCCTCTGACATTTTACATACTTCGTAAAAATGTCATAGGATTCGTTAAAAAGGGACATTAAAAGCATGTGTTCTTTGTTGTATCTTTAAAATAATGTTCAATTTAGTTTTGTTTTTTTATTTTTTATTAAAATCTACAAACAGAAGGAAAACCTAATTTTGTTTTTTAGCGGATCTGGGGCTTGCCTCATTCAGCCAATGAGCCGTAATACAGATGTATGAATCATACTTGTCTGCCAATGAAATCTAAAGATGGACGTATGCTCTGTTTATAGTTTCAATGAAGTTTAAACACGTTTTACTCAGCTTTGGTAAACTTTACAGCACACAAAATGTGTTTTTTGTCCTTTTAAGGAAATATTGAAAATAATGGACCTAGAAACTAGTATCCATCAGAAAGTGGGAGCAATCTAGGAGGATTTCTCAGAAACCTTAATATTAAAATATGATAAAAAAATGGAAGAACCTATAAACTCTTGTTTAAAAGCATTTCTAGACAGTGGTGGAGCTGCAGGTGCAAAGCACCGGGGACTACAATAACCAGCAGCAGTCCAAGTAAAGAGGGTCTCTTAATTGATTAGAGGAGAGGGTGATCTAGGGGTAAAGTTCGGATGAGGGCCCCCAAACTATTTTACGCTGGGGACCCCATTTACTAGGTTTGACACTGTTTATGTAGAAAACCTTACATTTAGTATACCCTGCTTGTGTTTGGATGCTTTCATCCTGGACTGCTAGTTTGCTTGGTGCCTGAGGCGGGTGATTACCCTCCTATTTTTTCTGCTGTTAATGAGCCACTGCAACCCAAAAGTTACTACCATGCATTTAAAAGATCACATTTTAAATCTTACAGTGCTTTTCCATGCAAAATAATTGATTTATAGCGTAGAAAAATATACATTAGATTGTTGGATGCTAGTGATATTATTTTTTCCCTCTGTCCTGTAACATAATATGTTACAGGAAACAGGGGGCAGTTGTTCCCGTTTATGTTACTGTAAACCACATAAGAAAACACAATTAACATGGTCTCAATTAGTCCATATTAGCAATTCCTCCTCATTATGTTAAGATAATAGGTGATTAAACTCAAATGTATGTCCTCACTAGAGCAAAATTGAATATAATAGTAACAAATAATCTCCAAACACCTTCAGATTAGTAGTGAGGGAGCAGACACATGATTTCTGTAAAAAAAAAGGTTTTTTATACTGATATTGCTATTGCTATAAACAAGTTCTGTAGAATAAACTATAATATGGCACCTATACATGCACACCTTGCTGAGGCTGACAGATCATGTCACTATTGTGTTTAATTGAGTCATGTACACTGAATAGAGGTAGACACCCAATATATATACAAAGTTAAATGGATTTAGACCCATACAAAGTGGACTGGTGTAATTGGAGGCCAGTGTGTGTAAGGTGGGGGGCATTCCTATATGTGTATTGCTGTTCAATATTTGAGTTTCGGGTATTAGTGTCTTAAAGTGGTCTTCATTGTCTGGTCTTTAATCTTTGGCACCCAGTTTCACACAAGAAGTGCTGTCAGTGTAAAACTGGAATAAGCCAATATAATGGGGGATGAAGAAACACTTTCACACTTTTACTAATCAGGCAATGCTAGGGATAGGATCCAGCCATAAGATAGCATGCAATGCAGGTCTGCAGGTAACACCCTCATTGAATGTAGATGACCATAAAACAATACAAAATATTAAATGTTCTTTATAGCAAGCTGAAGATCGTTTACAATACGTTTTTTGACTTTCGATTATAAAGTCCATAGCCTTAGCAGATTTTATAATGACTATAACTCCCAGAATTTACTGAGTTTTCAGATCAACGTTTCAAGATCTAAACACTGCCCCCCATGCCATTGGGTATATTTCAACCTAGGACAATGAGACCCAGGCCTAGGGCAGCACATGGGGGAGCAGCTGTGCCGTGGAATATCCACTGAAATGTCTTTCAGCAGAGAATATTCTGCCTGTAAGTGTACCTGGCACTTTCTGACTTACTGTATACTTATGTTACTTTAGGGTGTACTTTTTTCTACTTATTATAGGATAACATATACAGTGAGTGTATCACTCCCAGAGGTAACTTCAGTCCTTGCTGAAACTGCTTTGTGAGTCACGGTCCCTGCTATGCAAATACAAAGTGACTTTGAAGGGAGACTGACATTTCTGCCCTTTTAATCATTTCCCTGGTATGTTTTCAGAGAAATGAGCTTTAGCCGTGTATACAGAACATATTACACTAAGGTACTGAGGCCATTAAGGCTTTTCTTCAGCAAATGCCCTATATATGCCAACTTGGAATCCACTATAACGTTTAAAGGACTACAATAGAATAGGAAGAACTTTATATGCAATGACAACAACATAGGTTGTATTAGCCATGGGTGTAAAAGCAGACTCTGCTAGTGCATGGAAGCTGCCATGACAAGCATAATTCATATTTAAGGGTGCGATTGCAAGGCAAGTTGTTCTTGCAAATATACGTGCAAACTGCCTTCTTCCCCCTGGGATAGGTGAAGGTGTAAAATGCTGAAATCGTAAGAAACAGAGAGTCAATAAATCTCCCTCCCTCCTGCTTACACTTCGTAATAGATAATAAGCACACCCATTCGAATTCCATGTCCGTACTAGTACAAGTACAGTACAATGTAAGCAATTCTCCATCTTGAACTACTCTTGACAATAATGACACATTAAAAAGCACAGGTTAAAGTTCTTCCATCTTGAATGTGCATGACCAGGATGCACAGCATCCGTGTACTTTTCTAATCAGACATCTGCTTCTGCCTAGAGCATTAGTAATATCCCACTGTATTATTGTTTATCTTTATTTTATTTAGTAATTAAAATTAGCACTTGGGATTTGAGGTTGGGTGGGATTTAATTTTACTTATTTTCACAAATATTGCTGAATATTTTTTGTAACAAAGAAACATATATTTGACAGCAAAAAGGCTCATCTAGACTGCCCATTCTAGTTACCTATTAATTAAGGTAATTCATTATTTATGTTTGTCTCCGACCTGCTTATATTGGCCCTCATTCAATTGCAATTTGGCCAATTGAATAGGGCTCTAAATAAGCACATAACGTATTTTTTTAAAGAAGTTTTTATTTAGTAAACATCTATTCAAAAGCAAGGTTTTCACTAACTAAAAACGTATTAAAAAAAATATGCTGTGTGCTTATATAGAGCCCTATTCAATTGGCCAAATCTCAATTGAATGAGGCCCATTGTGTTTAACCATGCCACTTTTATTGGAATCTGCTCAACTTATCTACTATTACTGTGAAATGTATAGGGTTTTAGGGTATTTTTTTTATTATTATCATTATTTATATTGCGCCAACATATTCCGTAGCGCTGTACAGGGTTTAAGTACATAGCAAAAAACAAATGTAACACCTTGTAAAGAATGGAGGGCAGTCATTTTGCTCTTATTATAGGATAACAAGTACTGTTAATATATCACAGCCGCAGGCGACATCGGTCCTTGCTGGTCCTGCCTTTGTGAGTCACGGTCCCTAATATGCAAAAACAAGGCACATTTGGAAGGAGACTTGACATTTCTGAAATTTTTTTCTAGTCGCTGGTGTGTGTACATTTCAGAGAAATTGTTCATCTGGAAGTCATTACTAAACCCTTTCAAGGCCGGGGGGCCCTGTTGTGCATTGTACTGTGGTGAATGGGTTACCCCACCAAGGCTTCCCTCTGGATTTCTGTGCTGCCGTCCATTGGTCTCAGTGTCAGCGCCTCTCATTCCACACTAGTAATATGTTCCAGGTTGTCTGAAGTTTTGGAAATGACCTTTGCTAGTTTAGCCCTGTCCCTTACCCCCAGGCTCTGCTGTATTCTACCTTGTAATCAGTAACAATGCAGGCAGCGGATATACAAGTCTCCCTGCTCCTAAACAAAAGGCAGACAGAGCCTATCTGACAAACAGGACTGGTGTTAGGTTTCTGTCTGGGGCACACACAGGTTACTTTATTACTATTTCATGACACATAACATGCTCTCGGAGTCATTGTGGATGTTTATGTGTAATATATAGAGAGCCATACGTGCTTGGAGGCTGCCTCACTGAGATTCAGGTCTAACACCACATAGGTAGGGTAGAGACAGGCCAAGTACGACCTTGCTCGATAGACCTATGGCAGATGACATTGAAACACTAAAGTGACATATTTACAGCATGCTCTTTTTGAGAACGTTATCATAGAAACTTTTTTTTAGACAAATGTGCAGCCATAGGTTTAGGCTGAAATACACTACTGTACAGCCCATGGGCGTATTTAGATTTCATGCTGCCCTAGACCATTACAATGGGCACCCCACTTGCAGCTTCTCCTTTCCCCTTTCCATACTTGAAATCATAAAGGTATATGTGTTTATGGATATGATATGCCTTGTGATCCTAGGCAGAAACATACCCCTAATGTAGCCTTTCAGTTATTTATTTACTAGCGACTTGCTTTTTGCCACACAATGCAAGGTCCCCCCCACCCTAACTTGCGGGCCTCGCAATCAGCGCCACATTGCAGGCCTCGGCCAACCCTCCACTCTCATGCCTCGTAATGAGCGCCGAAGGTGCACCTTCGGCGCTCATTGCGAGCCTCTCCTCTACTTTACGGGCCTCGCGCTGATCGCCTTGCCTGCTTATCGCAAGCCCTGCAATGAGCACTCATTGCAGACATCGTCCAACCATGCAGCTTTCGTGCCTCGCGTCGCGCCTTCGGCTCTCATTGCGAACCTCTCCCCACTCTCTGAGCCCTGTGTCTGTTCCCTCCCCTGTGTTTTTGCCCACTCTCTCACCCCTTTATCATTTTCCCCCAATCCCTAGCCGGTGTCTTTCTCCTCTCTGTCTCTGCTTAAGTCTTGCGTGCCTCGCGCTAATCGCCGTTGGTTTTATTTTCCAAGTTCTGCGGTTCTCATGAGCAAAGTTACTTGTATTTGCAAAGTACTGCATGCCTGGTATTGTTTGGCTAAGTGTTACAGGCTTCAGCCTCGTTTTGATCCATTTTGAAAGCATTTATGTTTTTACGGCTGCCATTTTTTTCCTTGCTTAGCCGATTTTCGATCTCTAAAAAACTGCATTTAAGCCTCAAATTAGCTCTCAACCTCACTCACACGCTCCCTGGCTCTCCCCCCTGTGCTGTGTGTGAGTTTTTTAAATTATTTTTTTAATTATTTGGCATTTTTTGGTGGTCTTCTGAGTTACTTGGTTGCAGAAAATATCGTCCGTTAAAGACGTTTTTCTAATTCTAAGTCTTGAGTGCCTTACGATCAGTCCTACGGCCTTTGGCGCTGATTGTGGGCATCGGCATGTGCGCCTTCAATCTCTTTCCATCCTCCAGCAGTGGAGCGTCCTCTGGCAAATTACAGCTTTGACGGGACAGGTGACCCTTAGAGGGACCCTGAAAGGGCAAAATTGAGAGGCTTGCAATGAGCGCCTCTGTGATATGAAATTATTCTTTACTGTGGGTGGACATTATTTTTTTTTAATAATCTGTTATGTAGGAGAAAGCATGTAAATTGCACTTTCCTTTAATCATTTTGTAAATTCCAAGTCACTGTGAATGGTGATCTTATCCATATCCAACAGACCTTAACGTGATTAATTAAGTTAGTGGTAAAAGCAATATCTGATACTAGTAAAGCTAAATTGAATATAATAATTAATACATTAAACGCTGTGTTTCTTTACTTTGTCAAGTTTTTCAAAAAGAGCTTTCTTTAAAAATGTAATGATCATTTAAAGCTACATTGAACTCACATATTTGTCTGGAACCCACTGGAAACAGTAAATGTTTGGACTTTTTGTAATAAAAAATGAGCCACTATACAACTTTTAATCTGTAATTTGCATTTGCAGCAATGGGACTCCTCCTGACTCCTCTAATAAAGGTGACTCCAGGCACTACATCGCGGAAATTACAGTTCTGTAAAGAAGTATTTACTTCATCTAAACCGACTGGCTGCAAGTGATCCGAATATCAGATTTAGTCAATGGGAGTTCCTGACAGTGTTGTAAAGCTGCATTACAGTATTTTTATAAACTTTGCATCATTCCTTTTTTATGGAAGAAAAGTCTAGTGATATATAACCCACGCTCTTTAGAACACATGCTAGACAGATACATGTTTTCTAGAAGGGAATTAAAGGGACGTGGAAGACCCCTATTTACAACAGGCTCTTGAAGGAGTGAAGAACATAACAGGCAAATTCCTTCTAGAAACTCAAAAAATGAAAACAAATACCTAAGCCCCAGCACAAAATGCGTAGGACTATATGCCCAAAATATGTTAAAGTGCTTGTGCAATGAGTGTGAGTCCCATAATAATTGCCTCTTCAGAATTTTCCCTCTTCCTAATAGTATTTTAATCTTCAAAAAAAATAATTGTTAGTCCAAAAAGTATGCTTCAATCCTCTGTTGAAATTATGAATACTGCAAGGTAAATAGTGGAGGGAGGAGATCAGAAAAGATCCACTGCTTTTATTTTATTTTTAGAAAGGTTTTTTACTGTAAATAGAATAGCTACTTATATCTCTGAGGAAGTATTTTATGGTTGAAACGCGTAGGATTAATAACCCTCCTCATTTGATATTTTGTTGGATTTTTATTCTACATTTTTCTTCTTGTAAGTAGTTTTTTGTTTGATGTGCAATTTTAACTTTATTTACTACATTAGTTATTATGTTCTGCAATCCTTCATCCACTATTTCAAAATTTAAATAGGATTTTAATGTACTACATAACATATGCAAGTCAGTGGAACTCCTTAACCATTTAGCAGTATGTGTATCTGTCTTGTGAAGTGGGGGGTAGTCTTGGGAAACTAAATAAAAGCTTGCCATTTGTATCACTAATATAGTTTCCGTAGTGTGTAATGCTGGTTTAGCGCAAGTGCACTAAGGGAACTATGGGTACAGTGTTGAACGCTACTTGTTGCCGTGCATGCGCAGTACTGTGCAAAGCTGTGGGGGGAAAAAGAGAGACAGGGATGTGGAGACACGGGGGGGTAGAGAGACAGGGAAGGGTGTGGGAGAGAAACATGGGGGGAGAGAAAGGGGGGAGAGATGGGAGAAGGTGGGAGATAAACACGGTGGGGGGAGAGATAGAAGGAGGGGGAAGAGAAAAGGGTGTGAGGGGGGAAGAGAGAACAAGGAGGCGAGAGAGAAGGAGGGATGAAGAGACAGAAGGAGGGAGAGAGATAGGGCATAAAGGCAGAGAGATGGCGCACAGAGGGAGAGGGCACTCAGGAAGAGGGTGCTCAGGGAGAGAGAGAGAGGGGACACAGAGAGAGAGACAGGGAAGGGTAGAGAGACAGGGAAGGGTGTGGGAGAGAAACATGGGGGGAGAGAAAGGGGGGAGAGATGGGAGAAGGTGGGAGATAAACACGGTGGGGGGAGAGATAGAAGGAGGGGGAAGAGAAAAGGGTGTGAGGGGGGAAGAGAGAACAAGGAGGCGAGAGAGAAGGAGGGATGAAGAGACAGAAGGAGGGAGAGAGATAGGGCATAAAGGCAGAGAGATGGCGCACAGAGGGAGAGGGCACTCAGGAAGAGGGTGCTCAGGGAGAGAGAGAGAGGGGACACAGAGAGAGACAGAGCACATCAAATATTATACCGACATTTATGACGGGTAAATGACCAGTTACTAATAAATAGTCCATATTGATGGTCGATCTGTTTGCACTGGGTTATTACACAGCTGATAATAGTTTGAGTTCCCAAGCTTTTTGCTCATATATAGCACTTTATATAATGTTTTTATTTTTTTCAGATTCTACCTCAATGGTTATTTAAATAAAATCATCAATAACATAATCCCCTGGATTCCTTGAGCTTTACATGGCATGTGAAGTGCTTGACCAAAGACTGAAATGGCTATTTTCTATAGGACTAAGTTGTTCATCTTCTCAGTAGTATATTTTATATTTTATATAGTAGTAGATTTATGCTGCAGATTTCTATAAGTGGAAAATACTAACCATAAGTGGAAAAAACCTCTGTAACAATTACAGTGGCATTCCCGAATGCCTCAGACATGCATAAAGCTGTCCTGGATGTAGGTAGGTGGATTAGACGGACATACCAGCTCTTATCTGTTGTCAAGATCTACTTTTCTTTGTTTATATTTTTGTTATAGCAGCAAACATGTGGAAACCCGTTTTTACTGGACATTGTCTAGTGGGATGCTGGTTTTATTTCTGTAGAATCCCCCCTTTTCTATATATTTATGGAAACTATGAGCATAATTAAGCAGATCAAAGTACATACAACTTGTTTTCAATTAGAAACAAAATGATGTGTGAGGGGCACTTACATTGGTGCATGACTGAGCTTACAGTGACCAATGCAAGCTTCCTGCTGCTGAGCATTTGTGAGGAAAGGAGGTAGGTGTCAAATTCAAAACAATGCATCTTTCCTTCTCCCCCTCCATTTATAGATTAAATAAGCACACACCTCAGGCTTACAGCTATCATGATGTTTTGTAACCAGGCATGATGGAACATTCTATATATAAATTCTGATCTTTTGTCAAAAACAATAATAATATATTGGTAGCTCACACATCTGCTAATGTTGACCATATTTCACAATGTGCAGTTTTTCTTGAACTACCATGTACCTTAAATCAGAAACAGAATCCACTACTGTGCTGGTTATACAGGATGAACAAACCATGTATGGGTAAGGGGCGGGAGTGTCATTAGCTGGAACAATTAGTGATTTCCAACTGTTACCACCTAAATTAATTTAGAACAATTCCCGGTAGCAGAGAAGGTGTAACTTGGTTAATGTGCTAATTACCCAGATCCCCGGAAGCATTGTTAATCATGGTGATGGGGCTGATGCACTGTCAGGAAGACAACGACCTGTGTGTATTCTCTGTATGAGGCCTGATTAAATTCTTTTGTTATATTGAAAAATAGGACTTTAATGGGTCACTGCTACAAATTAGATTTAATAGCTGAGACATCCTGGTTTACAAAGCCATGACATAAACAATATGTTTACCCCCTGAGTACTGTGTTTTCAAAGAATATTGATTATTTTTTTTATTAAACAGTCTCTACTTTTTTCGATATGTTGTATTATCACTCATATCATTTATCTGATTTTTAAAAATCTTAAAGAACCAGTACCGGTATATATATTTAAATTTGAAGAAATACACATGAAAGTAGGCAAACAACGTTTAATTTATTCCCATTTATATGTGGTGGGATCTATCAATGTGGCATCTGCTGATCAACTTCTTGAGATGCTAATGAAAAGATCAATAGTCTACAAGGACACACCCTCCTGGGAAAGTAGTTGAAAAAATTAGCTTGGAAAAATGTACTGTAGAAGTGTGGTGGGAGATCTATCAAAACTCCCCCCACTGAGTTCCTTTTGGCTTGTGGTGTATGTATCCAACCCTGATAAATCAAACAAAAAAGTAATAATAATTATTACCAAAGTTTATTACCTACTTAGCTTCAACTGTTCAATCGTACAAGGCTGAGGGACCCCACCGAATCTATCTGCTCAGCAGGATGGCAAGATAGAGACACAGTCCAGTCTGTGCCATATAACAAGGTCCCATATTTATAGCCAAGCATAAACCGAATGTTATATTTATGATTTTTGCACTGTTTTTGTTAAATAAAGAAGATCCAGGTGCCATTATTGGGTGTGACAGTTGACAAGACATTTTTTTTTATACAAACTTACTTGGACTTGTGTGTATCTCCAGCGCTTTAAGTGCAATTACATATCGCCGTTTGACAACGATCCGATCTCAAAGGCGATCGGATCACGAGCATGTGGATGTGCAATGCGCAGAGAGAGCTGCGAATGCGCATGCACAGAGTGCGGCGCAAACCACACTTTGCAATGCACGGTGCGAGCTGCGCATTGCGCATAAGGAGAGGGAAAAGACACAGAGGGGGGAGGCATAGAGGGAGGGGGGAAGAGACACAGAGGGAGAGGGGGGAAGAGACACAGAGGGAGAGGGGGGAAGAAACACAGAGGGCGAGGGGGAAGAGACACAGAGGGAGAGGGGGGAAGAGGCACAGAGAGAGAGAGGGGGAAGAAACACAGAGGGAGGGGGGAGAGACACAGAGGGAGAGGGAGGAAGAGACACAGAGGGAGAGGGGGGAGAAACACAGAGGGAGAGGGGGGAAGAAACACAGAGGGAGAGGGGGGAAGAGGCACAGAGGGAGAGGGGGGAAAAACACAGAGGGAGGGGGGAGAGACACAGAGGGAGAGGGGGAAGAGACACAGGGAGAGGGGGGGAAGAGGCACATAGGGAGAGGGGGAAGAGACACAGAGGGAGGGGGGGAAGAGACAAAGTGGGAACGGGAGGTAAAAATACGGGGGGGAGGATATATGGGGGGAGAGGAGGGGGAAAGGAGACACAAGGGTGGGAGAGGAGGGGGGAAATGAGACACAAGGGAGGAAGTAGACAGGGGAGAGACTCGCAATGAGCTCCAAAGGGAGTTATTGCGAGGCCCGTGACAAGCGCCAAAGGCTCCCATTGTGTGGCAAACAGCATTGCCAGGCTTCACTTTTTATTGCCGTCATTTTTGACTGGCAAGTCACTAGCCACTAATATAGTTGTTGTACTGCGAGTTTGTGTATCATGCTTACAAAGTTGCGAGTTGCGCATGGGGCTCCGAAAGTTGGGCAACGACAGTACTGCATGAATTAAAGGAACAGGCAAACCATTATTAGACCCTTGGTCGTATCTGGACTCTGGATGGCTCTACCTCCATGTTATCTCTTGTCTCAGCAGCACTCCACTAGTTCACTGACTTCCAGTGTTTTCAATGAAAAGTCTTATCACAAGGGCTCAACATATTATTGTTGATGCTCTGCATTCCCAAACATAGGACTTTTTTTTCAAGACAGGACAACTCTAACATTGCAAACATTTCACTACAACAATGTATACAACTTTTACATTCCCTGTCACTAAAAACTAGATGATCTTTAGTGATAAAACACAACTTATTCCGACGTATTATTATACGACTTATTAAAGATGAGTGTTATAATGAGGAATCTCAAACAAAGACATGGCAATCTCACAGCTACTAATTAAATGTCCATTGCCTAAACCATGGATTTTGCTACTCAATTATACATCAAAAGACGGATGAAGTCTCTTATTTACACTATGCTCTTGACAATGGACAACATTTCTAAGAACGTAAAAAAAGACTAATTTTAGTTTATTAACTGCAGTTTTACTTTACTGAGCACATCCATTGCTTTACTTGCTTTCTTCAGTTGTTATCTAGTGGGTGATATTAATGGGGGTTGCATTTCTAATATGGTTCCAGACTTTTAATAGAACTCAATATAGTAGGGGGCAGATGTTTTTAATGATTTCCAGTGACATTGTTTCATTGGTGGATTGAGACAAGGGGACAGAGATAAGTAGAGATCTGATGAGCATGATCTGTACATATATGTATCTAATTTAAATCATATAAAATACCATAGGGTCTTTTATTAATATACTGGAAATAACTGAGGCAAGGAAAATGGAGTTGGAATAAAGTGTAAGGCATAGTTCCTAGATATAATTATGTGTTGGATAATGTTCATCACTACAAACCACCATAATTAATTATAATCAAATCAACATCATTTTTCATATGGTGCTACTGTGGGAAATTTCTACATAAAAGGGTAGCAATAAATATATATAAACCACGATGGAGTGTGATAATACCTATAAATGGCAGATAGGTGGCAGCTGTGGGTTAGACATCAATTGTTTACCTGTAATAGTATTGCTACCTCATCAACATTTATTTATGATAATAATCCAGGATGTAGGTTACCTAACAAATTAATCCATGACTCACTCATCAATGTGACATGGCCATCATGTGAACTCTCAACCATAACATAACCCTTCTTTGTTTTGTCTAATTAACAGCCTGATGGCACATTCCCAAAGCTAGTTTCATAAATAAATTGACCATTTACAGTGAGTTACGGTAATTGCAAACTATGGTTCACAGTTACAGAGAAAGACAGAAACTGTTAAAAACACTATCATGTATTGAGAAAGGACAAATACCAGACTTTTATTCAAAACTGACACTTGGAAAGCATATTTTAGACTACACATGTATCATGGCAGCCATGGTGTCCACTTTTAATGGTGTGAGTCTTGTAGCCACAACTCCACCATTTAAAAATGCGTCCAATAGAAACAAGTGGACAGGTCTAGATATATTTCCACTCACACACTGCACTGACCTAACCCTCCTGGTAATTCTGATTAGATGGTTTGATTCAAGAGATGTGGAGTGTATTGAAATGTATACTACTTTTGATTTGCTGCACTGGTAATCCACAACTCCACATTTCCCTGACTGTTTACCGTTGTGCTCAGCGGGTGATATCGAGCTCTTTCCTGACAATGGTGGTAGAGCAAATTCCAAAAAGTAAAATTTCATCTAATAATGGTGCGCTCCTTGCTTTTATTTTCATAAGACTTAACTTTTGATATATAAAAACATATTACTAAATGATAGAATTGTCTTGGTGTTTAATTAAAATTTTCTAGAACAAATTAAACATTTTCTTGTTTTCTTTTAATATGATTAATTTAATTTGCACAAAAATGAATTCATGTATAGTTAAAAAGAGTGTTCATAAATAATTGATTTCTCAAATATTCATTTCATTCAGTTCCAAAAATATCTTGGTGATAAAAATTATAATGCATAACATCTCTCCCTCCTTTGATTCCTTTGAAATTGTTAGTTTTGTATCATATTGAATCTTGGACTACACCCACAGTTTGGGTGGGAAGAAATGTAAAAGACATATTGGTAAGAAGTCATTTGAGGAAACTAAACAAAGATAACCTCATTTTAAAGGATCTATGGAGGTGGTAGTGTGTGTTGTCACATGCAAAATTTAATTTGTAAAAGATCATCTTGGTAAAAAAAACACTACCTTAAAAGTTACATTATTTGCAAACTGATATCTGATATACTATATTTTGTGTCCAAGCTAGATCTTATACATAGGAATGACCACCAGAGCCCTGAGAACTAGAAAACAAGAACATAAAATTAATAATAGATTGACAGAGCTATTGCACAGAAAATAAATCAAACTACAATTGTTCGTCATTTTAGAGAACATCATAATTGCAATGCAATTCAACCCAAGGTGAGCACATTAAAAAACTACTAGTACAAAAAACTAAGTAGATTTTTCTGTTGGATACAATTTATTCAGGAGGAATGCATAAACATAATAACTATACTGTAACAGTTAATTGGTGTTATTGCAAAAATAGATGGTTATCACAATGTGTGCCTTAATAAACATTTTAGTCATGCAATAATCATGAAATGGAATTAAGTTATTTTTCCAAAGTTTTTTATTAGGTAACCAAATAAACCAGAGGATAACATAAAAGCCAAGTAGCAATTTGACATTATTCACATACAATCATACCCAGTTAAAGAGAAAAGGGAAGAGGAAAAGGTTAACATTACATTACACTATAAGAAAATACCATATAAACATCGAAATAAAGTTAACCAAAAAGATCTATCCCCTCTTGTGGGAAAGTCTAAGGGTAGCCAGGTTACCTACATTTTTCCAATTTTCTAGGGAACAAGTTTACCTAAAATAAAACAGTTTAATAGGCTCGGTCTAGCAGAACAAACATCTAGAGCCTAAATAAGAAATGAAGAGAAAAGAAAAACAAACAAACAAACAAACAAAAAAATTAGATGTATAGACACAATATAGCTCTAAATGAGCTAAAACCATATAATGAAAGAGAAAAATAAAAAACACTGTTGACTACACAATAAGTTTAAATTAAAAAAACATAATTGAAGTATAAGTCCTGATGGTTACCAGCTCGGATCCACTGCTCGTCCCGCCTCCTCCAGCCGCCGGCTTGCAGCTCCAATGTAAGCATAGCGAGAGATAGCACAATGTTGATTATGGGTATTTCACGAGATAAGGGGGCTATAGGGAGAATGAATCCAGGGATTCCATATCTGGAGAAAGGTAGGCATACGGTCCTCCAGTACATGGATCAGCCTTTCATTTATTGCAATGTAATTCATCTTATTGATGACTGATTGTAATGTAAGAGTGGGGGATTTCCACTGTCTGGCTATATGACTCTTTGTTGCTAGCATTAAGTACTGAAGGAGTCTATTTTGTTATTTCGATACTGAGGGGACAGAGTGCCCTAGCAGGCCTATATCAGCCTTAGCCATAACAGGCGTGCCAAGTATGGTGGAAGCTAGATGGAAAACCTTGTTCCAAAGAGACTGCACCAGGGGACATGATCACCACATGTGGAAAAAGGTTCCAGAAGTCTGACAAGCTCTAAAGCAGTTAGGATTAGGGGAACGTTTCCATCTAAATAGTTTATCCGGGGTGATATATATCCTATGAAGAACCTTAATAGAGGTCTCCAGAATGTTACTGCTCAAAGATCCCCTAGTTAGGTTTCGCCAAGAGTTTTGCCAATTCTCCCTATCCCACTTACAATTTAAGTCTTCTTCCCATCTCTGCATATATTTTGGAAGGGGGTGGTGGGAGGGGAATTAAAGGTGTCATACAGGATACCCACCATACCTTTTGTAAGAGGAGCAGACAGGCATAGACTAGTAAACTAGTTTGAAGTCAGTTTACCTAGTGTATGTTCTAACGTGGAGAGTAAGTGTTTAAATCTACAAAATGTATAGTGTTCCTGAATGGGGATATTGAACTCTTCTTTTAGTTAAGTGTATGTTAAGTTTGTATTATCTCGATACCAAGAATTCACCGTCAGTAGGTTATGGGATTTCCACCATAATAAAGAGGCTGCAGGGAGAGTATCCGGGAATCTGGGATTGGGTATTATGGGAGTAGGAGTGGGGTATCTCGGGATCAGCTGAAATTTGCGGGTAGCCCATGACCAAATAGTTAGGGAATGCTTTATATACAGGCTGTCCAATTTACCCAAACATGTCAGTGGGTTTGGGATCCATGGAATGGAGTCCCACGTATATGGGGCCATCATAAAGTTCTCAATAAATATCCAAAGAGGCTGGTGAGTGGGGAAGTGCGCGATTGGGACAAAGGCCAATTGTGCCGCTTTAAAATATAATTTCAAGTTGGGGCAAGAGAGACCTCCTTTTGATTTATGGATAAACATAGTTGCTTTAGAGATACGATGTGATTTATTTAGCCATATCAATTTAAAGACTTGGCGTTGTAGTTTGTCTAACTCCATGTAATTCAAGGAAATCGGTAGGGAGCGAAATAAATACATAAGGCGGGGAAGGAGGTTCATTTTAAAAGAGTGGATACATCCTAACCATGAGATAGGGTGTTTTGCCCATGTCAGTAAGTTTTGGGTGAATGTTTTGTAGATGGCCGTATAGTAGGACTTGTGGAGATGTGCGGTGATACGGGTGAGATTCACACACAAGTATTTAATATGGTTAGAAGGCCAGTTAAAATTAAAGTGCTGATGCAAAAAGATTACGTTGGAGGGAGGTAAGGAGATATTTAGAACTTCCGTTTTTATCCACATTTATGTGGAGCCCAGAGATTTTACTGAATGTTCCCAGTAAGTAAAAGAGGGCAGGGACTGAGGTGCAGGGATCTGTCAATGTACAGAGGACATCATCTGCGAATAAGGCACATTTAAAGTGATGGTGGCCTATTTTAATGCCTTTAATGTCTACGCTTGATCTAATAGCCTGTGCTAGGGGCTCAACGGCTAGAGCAAAGAGTAAGGGGGATAGAGGGCAGCCTTGTCTGGTCCCCCTCTGAATAGTAAATGAAGCCCTTGCTTCACCAGGAAGTTTTAGGACTGCTTGAGGGGATTTATAATAGCTATTAATCATGTTCATAAAACGTCCTGTAAGGCTGAATTTTGACAATACTGCTCTTAAATAGGGCCATTCTAGAGAGTCAAAGGCCTTCTCCATATCCAGGGCCAGAAGGCATAAGGTGAGGAATTAAGTTCTTAAGTGCAGAAATCTAAATGATAACATAACTATATATGAAATAAAAAAATATTAATACAAACTGAAATCATACAATAGGATATTTTTATGACAAGTTAGGTATCAAGAATTAACTATTGAATGATAAGTATAAATGTAGATCTCTTCATTTAGTATAAAAATGAATGGTATTTAGTAGTACTGCATCAATATATATTTCGCAAATGAGCATGTGATTGCCATCCAGCTATGGATGTGGTGGTGGACCCTTACAGAAAAGTGACATCATCACATATATAGTTGTGAGCATGCGAGCCATTGCTCACGCTTGCGGGCTCGCTATGTGAGCCCGCGGCTTTCGCGAAGCGGCCTTCGCCGAAGGCGCTCCTTGCCAGCAACTGGGCCCTCGCAAAAAAGTACGAGACACGTTACGAACAATTGCGACCTCGCAAAAATCGTCCTAAACCCGCGGACATGAAAAAATAAAAAACATAATAAATACACACAACACATACATAAAAAGCTTACCTACAGCAAGAGGGAGCATCCAGGACCTCAAAAAATGAAGTTACACCTTAATTTAACTCAAAATAAAAGAGTTTAGACACTAAAAAATTCTCTAAGTGAGAGAAAAAATGGCCGCGAACAAAACAAAAACGAGGCTACAGCACTCTAAACACTCAAAACACCACAAGAAACTCGCAAAACACGACAAAACACCTATGGATATTCCTCCACAGCCGCATACCACACATTAGCCCCCATTTTAGAACAATAACTTATACAATGCGGAAGTACACAGCTACGCTAATGGTTTTGTCTTGCGCACGCACACTATTACACTGCACACATTCATCACGCTTACACAGCAGCTCCACACCACTAATGCTGCAGCAACATCAAAACAGATTGCCAGCTCTTCAACACAATGCTTCCTGCATATATTACTTCAAAATAGGTAAAGTATGTTACTTTATTAATCTATTAGTTATTTTATTATTATACACCAACAGCATTAGCTCACTTACAATTTCATTGCCGTCATTTTTTGACAGGCAATTCGCTAGTATGGAAATAAAATTGAATGATAGACCACTAAATAACAATTTACCTGTTCCGGTTGCTATATCAGTGATTTATTCAGTTTCCATGTAGATGAAAATAAAAACTCACATTCTTAATAAGCAATGAATGAGAAAATGAAAAGACGCAAGATGAGGCACAATATATATTGATCTATAAAGTGATCAATTAAATATATGACTATGTAATAAGTATAGATTGTGGTAGAAACCATAATATTTATGTTGTGCTAATATGATCAGTAACAATTCTCACAATGTTTCAGTTGTAAGTGGCTATACTTTACAAAGAAACATATAACTTTCATACAAAAGCCAAAATAACACTGGCCCTTAATGGTATAGCTCACAGCTTCATTGAAGTACACATGCCCCCCTCACCAATACCACTTAAACTAAACTTGCGTTTTACGTTTTTCGCGCATTATTGAGACATAACTCATACGTTCGTCTTAGGAATTGCATGCGCACCAACAGTGTACGAGATAGCGTCCCTCGCTCGTAGCTCTCAGCACTTCGAAATTTATAGTGTCGTAACTTTGTCAAATTGGAAGCACGCAGCCCTTACGTTTAAACTTTGGAATTTAATAGCACTGTATATGTCCATTGCCTAAACCATGGATTTTGCTACTCAATTATACATCAAAAGACGGATGAAGTCTCTTATTTACACTATGCTCTTGACAATGGACAACATTTCTAGGAAACTTAAAAAAATACAAATTTTAGTTTATTAACTGCAGTTTTACTTTACTGAGCACATCCATTGCTTTAATTATTATCTAGTGGGTGATACTAATGTGAGTTGCATTTCCATTTAATGCTATTGCTAAGTTCCACAATATGGTGCCAGACTTTTAATGGAACTCAATATAGTAGGGGGCAGATGTTTTTAATGATTTCCAGTGACATTGTTCCAGTGGTGGATTGAGACAAGGGGACAGAGATAAGTAGAGATCTGATGAGCGTAATCTGTACATATATGTAGCTAACTTAAATCATATAAGATATCATAGGGTCTTTTATTTATATAATGGAGGTGGAATAAAGTGTAAGGCATAGTTCCTAGATATAATTATGTGGTGGATAATGTTCATCACTAAACCACCATAATTAATAATCAAACCAACATAATTTTACATATCATGCTACTATGGGAAATTTCTACATAAAAGGGTAGCAATACATTTATAGAAACCACCATGGAGTGTGATAATACCTAAAAATGGCAGATAGGTGGCAGCAGTGGGTTAGACATCAATTGTTTACTTGCAGTAGAATTGATACCTCATCAACATTTATTTATGCTAATAATCCAGGATGTAGATTACCTAACAAAATAATCCATGACTCACTCATCAATGTGACATGGCCATCATGTGAACTCTCAACCATAACATAACCCTTCTTTGTTTTGGCTAACAAACAGCCTGATGGCACATTCCCAAAGCTAATTTCATAAATAAATTGACCATTTTCAGTGAATTAATTGCATATTTCCAGAGACAGACAGAAACTGTTCAAAAAATACTGTCATATAATGAGGAGGGACAAATACCAGACTTTATTTTTGTATTTTTCATGGGGGGGAAATGTTTGCATACACTACTAATTATCCTATATCAGATGCATTCATAACCCAGCTCACTTATAATTGCCTTTAAGACTTATGAAAATACAGAATAAAAGCAAGGAGTGCACCATAAGACAATACTTTACTTTTTGGAAATTGCTTTTGGTCAGATGTAGAGTTGTGGAATACCAGTGCATCAAATCGAATGTACATTTTATAAATTTCAAAACACTTTTTAATGGAAAATGACAATGGTTGTTCCTTTCAAAAATGGCTGTGGGTATTAGAAGTGGACACAATAGCTGCCATGATACATGTGTAGTCTAAAATCATTTTCCATGTGTCAGTTTTGAATAAAACATTTTTTGGCATGAGAAAATCCCAAAATAGACATTTAAACACTTACATTGAAGTCAGCAAAATGTCTTGTAATTTCTGACCCTTAGAAATCAGGGTTAACACCCTCCAAACCCGGGCAAAATTAGCATAAAAATTAAAATGAGTTGTTTTGGGCAATCAGGTTAGCTGAAGCTATTGAATTAACTCTAGGTTCCTGTTTGTGGTGCAAAGCAGCCTGGGATATGCAGTGTATCACTGATATGTGCAATGTATTTCTACTGACATATAGAGAGGAAGTTACAAGAAGATTGGCTGAGCAATTAAAAGAAGGTAAATAGTGGGTTAATATTGCTCCCCTGATACTGCATGCTGATTGGGGGGGGGGGGGGATCAGATGACCATATAGTCCCTGGAGGTGTCAACATAATCATTAGAGGGATTTTCAGATATTAATAAAATAAAATGTTTTACAAGATGTACAGTGCCTTGCAAAAGTATTGACCCCCCTTGAATATTTTACTATTTTGTTACATTTCAGCCTTAAGTTCAATGTTTTGTTAATCTGAATTTTATGTGATGGATCAGAACATGATAGTCTAAGTTGGTGAAGTGAAATGAAAATATATACATAAAACTATTTTTTAGAAATAGAAAACAGAAAATTGTCATGTGCGTATGTATTCACCCCCTTTGTTATGAAGCCCATAAAAAGCTCTGGTGCGACCAATTACCTTCAGAAGTCACATAATTAGCGAAATGATGTCCACCTGTGTGCAATCTAAGTGTCTCATGACCTGTCATTACATATACACACCTTTTTTTAAAAGCCCCAAAGCCTGCAACACCTAAGTAAGAGGCACCACTAACCAAACACTGCCATGAAGACCAAGGAACTCTCCAAACAAGTAAGGGACAATGTTGTTAAGAAGTTCAAGTCAGGGTTAGGTTATAAAAAAATATCCAAATCTTTGATGATCCTCAGGAGTACCATCAAATCTATCATAACCAAATGGAAAGAACATGGCACAACAGCAAACCTGCCAAGAGACAGCTGCCCACCAAAACTCACGAACCAGGCAAGAAGAGCATTAATTAGAGAGGCAGCTCAGAGACCTAAGGTAACCCTGGAGGAGCTGCAGAGTTCCACAGCAGAGACTGGAGTATCTGTACATATGACGACAATAAGCTGTAAGCTCCACAGAGTTGGGATTTATGGCAGAGTGGCCAGAAGTAAGCCATTACCTTCAGCAAAAAACTAAATGGCACGTTTTGAGTTTGCCAAAAGGCATGTGGGAGACTCCCAAAATGTATGGAGGAAGGTGCTCTTGTCTGATAAAATCGAAAATTTAACTTTACGGTCATTAAAGAAAACGCTATGTCTGGCGCAAACCCAACACATCACATCACCCAAAGAACACCATCCCCAACAAACATCGTGGTGGCAGCATCATGCTGTGGGGATGTTTTTCAGCAACCAGGACTGGGAAACTGGTCAGAGTTGAGGGTAAGATGAATGGTGCTAAATACAGGGAAATTCTTGAGCAAAACCTGTACCACACTGTTTGTGATTTGAGGCTAGGACAGAGGTTCACCTTCCAGCAGGACAATGACCCCAAACACACTGCTAAAGCAACACTTGGGGGGTTTAAGGGGAAACATGTAAATGTGTTGGAATGGCCTAGTCAAAGCCCAGACCTCAATCCAATAGAAAATCTGTGGTCAGACTTAAAGATTGCTGTTCACAAGCACAAACCATCCAACTTGAAGGAGCTGGAGCAGTTTTGCAAGGAGGACTGGGCAAAAATCCCAGTGGTAAGATGTGGCAAGCTCATAGAGACTTATCCAAAGCGACTTGGAGCTGCGATTGCCACAAAAGGTGGCTCTACAAAGTATTGACTTTAGGGGGTGAATAGTTATGCACATTAACTTTTTCTGTTATTTTGTCCTATTTGTTGTCTGCTTCACAATAAAAAAAAAAAACTTCAAAGTTGTGGCATGTTCTGTAAATTAAATGATGGAAATCCTCAAACAATCCATGTTAATTCCAGGTTGTGAGGCAACAAAACACGAAAAATGCCAAGGGGGGTGAATACTTTTGCAAGGCACTGTACAGATAGGCTACTCTTTGCCTAAGGATTGCAGAACTATATTAATCCAGCTCACTTAGATATGTCTTTATGTTTTACTAGTGATATCTAAAAACATATTACAAAATGATAGAATTGTCTTGGTGTTTAATTAAAATTTTCTAGAATAAATCAAAGACTTTTTTGTTTTTGAATATGATTAATTTGATTTGCTCAACACTGAACTTGTTTATGGTTAAAATTATTACCGAGGGTTTATAAATAATTGATTTCTCAACTGTTCATTTCATTCCGGTCCAAAAATATCTGTCTGATAAAATTATTCTGTTTAACATCGCTCCCTCCTCTGATTCCTTTGAAATTGTTAGTTCTGTATCATATTGAATATTGGACTCAGATTTTACAACCTCACCCACAATTTGGGTTTAAGCAAGGAAGAAATATAAAAGACATATTGGTTAGAAGTCATTTGAGGAAACTAAACAAAGATAATCTATTTTTAAATGATCTATGGAGGTGGTAGTGTGTGTTGTCACATGCAAAATTAAATTTGTAAAAGTTTGTAATTTTGGTAAAAAAAAACAAAACACTACCTTAAAAGTTACAGCAAACAGGAAAATCTGATATACTATATTTTGTGTCCATTTTAGATTTTATACATAAGAATGACCACCAGAGCCCTGAGAACTAGAAAACAAGAACATAAAATTAATATTAGATTGACAGAGATAGATATTGCACAGAAAATAAAACAAACTACAATTCCTCTTCATTTTAGAGAACATCATAATTGCAATGCAAAATATGTAATCTATTTTGGTTTGAAAAGGTTCAACCCAAGGTGAGCACATTGAAAAACTACTAGTACAAAAAAAAACTAAGTAGATTTTTCTGTTGGATACTATTTATCCAAGAGAAATGCCTAAAAATAATAACTATACTGTAACAGTTAATTGTTGTTATTGCAAAAATAGATGGTTATCACAATTTGTATCTTAATAAATATATTATTCCTCCCTTGTGTCTCATTTCCCCCCTCCTCTCCCTCCCCTGTGTTTCTACCCCCCTCATCTCCCACCCGTGTGTCTCCCCCTTCCCCTGTCTCTTCCCCCCTCCTCTCCCTCCCCTTTCCTACCTGTGTCTCTTCCCCCTCCTCTCACTCCCCCCATATTCTCACTCCTGTGTCTTCCCCTATGTGTCTCTCCCTCCCCCCCCCTCCTCTCACTCCTCTGTGTCTCTCCCCCCTCTCACTCCTCTGTGTCTCCCTCCCCCCCTCCTCTCACTCCTCTGTGTCTCTCCCTCCCCCCCTCCTCTCACACCTCTGTGTCTCTCCCCCCCTCTCACTCCTCTGTGTCTCCCCCCCCTCCTCTCACTCCCCTGTGTCTCTCCCCCCTCCTCTCACTCCCCTGTGTCTCCCCCCCCCTCCTCCTTTTGGGAACTGGATGAAATGAACAGTTGAGAAATCAATCATTTATGAACACTCAGTAATGTTCTTTTTAACTATAAGCAAATTGTATGAAAACCAAATTAAGCATATTCAAATAAAATAAGAAAGTGTTTGATGTGTTTTAGGTCATTGTAATTAAAGTGCCATGAAAATTCTATCATTTTGTAATATATTTTTATATATCACTAATAAAAGTGAATTATTAAGAAAATAAAACAAGGAGTGCACCATTAGGTGAACTTTTTCCTTTATCAAATTTGTATTCATGATAAAACTGAAGATATTGGTTGCACCAACGCTACACTCGCTTCCCAACCTGTAAAACCGTAGCCCGTAACGGGGCCCACAAGAATTACAACTATTAAATTGGCCTCTTAAAGCTACCCGCAAACGATCAGCAAGTTAGAGGCAGAAAAATCCTACGGGACGTTGAAATCCTTTGATCTGTCAAGCCCGTAACTGTTAAGTTTGCAAATCGCTATTAAACTGCTACGAATCCACTAGTGTTCAAACCCGTAACCCGCAAAAGGAACCAAAAAGCCAACTAGACTAGGTACTAGAGAGGACCTGCAAGGGGGTTAAAGTCCTGTCCGTAGCACTGCAAAAGCAAATATAAACACACTACTGTATTTCAAAGTAAAGGTAAAATGATGTTAGGTATTAAAATTAACAGCACAACATTATCAGACTTGCAAATCTGCTATATAAAATGCTTTTTTTTATTTTGCTGTTATATCGATGCCGGCAATCAATGTGTTAATACGTATAATGGAACTTGCATGGACTAGACTATCATATTTACTGATTTATTAATATTGGATTATTTCTGGAATGCGGGTCCGATCGTAACTTGTAAATTCAAACCCGTAAGGGATTGAAATCTAACCTCCATTTTTCAGTGACGTAATGATGACAGTCTCTTTTACCATTGGCTTCGTCTAAACTTGTAACTACGGGTTTGACTAATTGATCATGTAACATGCGCAAGAATGGTTTACGGGTTTGCGTCTCTGGCCCATTGGTTGCGGCATGGTTGAATGTAATTGCTCTGTAACTACGGAGAATTTCAAGCCTGCAGGCTGTGCAGGTGTACTGGTGCCGTTACGGGCTTGGAATTTGATATGGCCCTCAGAGTATTTGTCTAAATGCGGTGTAGCAGCTAAGGCATAATCTTTCATTCATATTTATAAGTGGTGAGGAGCAGCCAAAGTGCAAAATAAAATAAAGAATTCAAACTGACTGTATTATAAGATTATGAGGGGTGCAATGGACACGTGGGACTGAACAAACCACCGAAGTTCCATGAAACTTAATATAGCCTCTAACTTAATGATCATTATATGCAATTATTTTATACTGTGGGCAGCTCCTGTCTTTTGAAAACGCTGATGCTGGGAAAGATTGAAGGCACACGAAGAAGGGGACAGCAGAAGAGGAGATGGATAGATGAGGTCATTGAAACAATTAACGTGAGTTTGAGGGAGCTCCGGGGGCAGTGGCTGACAAGAGGCTGGTTTGATGTGGTCCGTAGGGTCACAGAGAGTCAGACGCAACCAAACAGCGCAACAAAACAGCTTGAAAAACATCTCCATGATGGGAAATTAGTTCAATCAAGCCGATTTATTGAGCTGTTCGGTTGCGTCTGTCACTCTGTGACCCTACAGACTACATCACACCAGACTCTTGTCAGCCACTGCACCCCGGAGCTCCCTCAAACTCATGTTAATTGTTTCAATGACGTCATCTATCCATCTCCTCTTCTGCTTTCCCCTTCTTCGTGTGCCTTCAATCTTTCCCAGCATCAGCGTCTTCTCTAGGGAATCCTGTCTTCTCGTACTGAAAGGAGTTTTGTTAACAAATTTTCAACATTTGTGTTGAAACCGCTAAATAATTCGGTGCACTGATTGTCACTACTGAAAAACAAATTGCATATGACAGATAAATGAAAGGCTATATTAGAGGTTTATCAAGTCTAGTTCTTCAAAATATCATATTGTAACTATAGCCCTATAGAGGCCATTTAGAGAGCATTACCAACAGGCTTCACATTATACTACCCATTTAAATATATATATATACCCATTGTCTTCTCATTGTACTACACAGTAGTAATTATTAAGACATATACTGTTATTTTTTTAATGTTATTTAACAAGAGCTCAGAATATTTAAATGGTGACATTTATATAGGGAACACCTCTCAGAGCAGATGAGCTGTTCTAGTCTTACTGGTATGGAGTCCATATGCCATGTACAGTGGATATAAAAAGTCTACACACCCCAGTTAAAATGTCAGGTTTCTGTGCTGTAAAAAAAATGAGACAAAGATCAATTATTTCAGAACTTTTTCCACCTTTAATGTGATCTATAAACTGTACAACTCAATTGAAAAACAAACTGAAATCTTTTAGGTGGCGGGAAGAAAAAAATAATAATAATGTGGTTGCATAAGTTTGCACACCCTCTTATAACTGGGGATGTAGCTGTGTTCAGAATTAAGCAATTACATTCCAAATCATGTTAAATAGGAGTCAGCATACACCTGCCATCATTTAAAGTGCCTCTGATTAACCCCAAATAAAGTTCAGCTGCTCTAGTTAGTCTTTCCTGAAATTTTCTTAGTCGCATCCCACAGCAAAAGCCATGGTCCACAGAGAGCTTCCAAAGCATCAGAGGGATCTCATTGTTAAAAGGTATCAGTCAGGAGAAGGGTACAAAAGAATTTCCAAGGCATTAGATATACCATGGAACACAGTGAAGGCAGTCATCATCAAGTGGAGAAAATATGACACAACAGTGACATTACCAAGAACTGGAGCTCCCTCCAAAATTGATGAAAAGACGAGAAGAAAATTGGTCTGGGAGGCTACCAAGAGGCCTACAGCAACATTAAAGGAGCTGCAGGAATATCTGGCAAGTACTGGCTGTGTGGTACATGTGACAACAATCTCCCGTATTCTTCAAAAGTCTGGGCTATGGGGTAGAGTGGCAAGACGAAAGCCTTTTCTTACGAAGAAAAACATCCAAGCCAGGCTACATTTTGCAAAAACACATCTGAAGTCTCCCAAAAGCATGTGGGAAAAGGTGTTATGGTCTGATGAAACCAAGGTTGAACTTTTTGGCCATAATTCCAAAAGATATGTTTGGCGCAAAAACAACACTGCACATCACCAAAAGAACACCATACCCACAGTGAAGCATGGTGATGGCAGCATCATGCTTTGGGGCTGTTTTACTTCAGCTGGAACTGGGGCCTTAGTTAAGATAGAGGGAATTATGAACAGTTCCAAATACCAGTCAATATTGGCACAAAACCTTCAGGCTTCTGCTAGAAAGCTGAACATGAAGAGGAACGACATCTTTCAGCATGACAACGACCCAAAGCATACATCCAAATCAACAAAGGAATGGCTTTACCAGAAGAAGATTAAAGTTTTGGAATGGCCCAGCCAGAGCCCAGACCTGAATCCGATTGAAAATCTGTGGGTGATCTGAAGAGGGCTGTGCACAGGAGATGCCCTCGCAATCTGACAGATTTGGAGTGTTTTTGCAAAGAAGAGTGGGCAGATCTTGCAAAGTCAAAATGTGCCATGCTGATAGACTCATACCCAAAAAGACTGAGTGCTGTAATAAAATCAAAAGGTGCTTCAACAAAGTATTAGTTTAAGGGTGTGCATACTTATGCAACCATAATATTTTATTTTTATATTTTTTCTTCCCTCTACCTAAAAGATTTCAGTTTGTTTTTCAATTGAGTTGTACAGTTTATAGGTCACATTAAAGGTGGAAAAAGTTCTGAAATGATTTATCTTGGTCTCATTTTTTTTACAGCACAGAAACCTGACATTTTAACAGGGGTGTGTAGACTTTTTATATCCACTGTATATATTACTCTGATTTATGTGTGGGACTGTTTTTTTAATATCTGATAGAGGTATAAACAAAATATACAACAATCTTAAATGGTTAAGATGCCACAGGCCCTTACTTGCCCTATATAAAATTCTTAGCAAAGCAGTGCATGACTTTAGTTTCAGATACAGTACAAGGAGTACAAAATGTCCCCTTATTTATAGCTATACCCCCAATTTTATAAATGCAGTTTCACGGTCTGCAATTCAGACTAAATTTACCTTATGGCTTACTAGGAAATTGCCTGTCAAAAATGACGGGAACATTTTAAGCATGGAAATGCTGTTTGCCACAGTGCGAGCACCTTCGGCACTCATCTGCGTCCTCCCTTGGGTCTCCTTTTTGCCACTCCTCTCCCTCCCTCGTGTCTCATCCTCCTCCCTCTTCTACAAAAACCTTGCCTTTCCCCTCATTGCTGAGCTCCTGCTGTGATGCAGGCACATCTTCTGCCTGAGTCCTGAACCGACATATTCTAATGAGGTGATGCGCATGTTACGTCACGTAATTAGCATATGCCGATTCTGGACACAGGCAGAAGACACGCTGCAGCACAGCAGGAGCTCACCAATAAGGGTGAGAAGAGAGAGGGGAAAGCGGAGGTTTTTGGAGAGGGGGGAGGGGGATGGAGGCTAAGGGGGGTGGTGGAAGGATAGAGGATAAGGTGGTTGATAGGGAGGAGGATTGCGGCCCATGGGGTTGAGGGCCGTAAAAGTAGCAGAAGGGGAGATGAGAGTCCTGAGGGGGACGATGCAGGCTATGGCCCGCGGGCTCGTAGTCGTCAGCTCGCCTCGCGAGGCATCGCAGATCAGCGCCTTTGGACTCATCCAGCCAAAGTTGTGCGTAGTACACGGCTCACCGCGCTTCATTAGGTCGCAACTGAGTGACCCACATCACAAACGTTACAGACCGCGTTCTTGGTCCACAACTATTGTAGTGATATTCCAAGGTTTCTTTGTGATTTACAAGGCACCTACACCAAGCCAGCTATCTATGTTATAAGTACAATAAACCTTGCTGAGTATGTCAGTGTTGAAGGTGCCCTAAGAATGACAAGCTCACGAATAAGAGATGTGCTATAATATTGGGATTGCAATGTTAGTTTGTGTTTACAAGTGTCCATTTTAAAGTAAAAAATTAAAAATAGAGGATAGTACTTGCTGTAACCAAATGGAAACTTCCATCCAATCAGAATTCAAGAGGCAACTCCAATAAATAAATAGGACAAATATGGTTTAATTAGCATTTTACTGGCAAAAATAATCATTTACATATATACATAGATATGCATGCATTAATCCTTTCCATGTTTGAGTGTGTAAATGGGAGGTATCCTATGCAATACATGGGCAGGTACTAATATTTCAAGAGCATTAACATTTAAAAAAGTGATTTAAAGTCCCAATGCTGAAAGACAATCCCATAGTCAAGTAGTCTTGTTTTTGTTTTTTTTTAGAAAAAATAATTGCTTTTCTTTCAAAAATTTCAAGGTAGACATGGAAACTGATTTCGTAGCCCAATCAGAACTTGAATATTCAATGAGGTTTTCCGGGAGCTAGTAAAGTCTTCAATCATCCTGGATTCCGCATTTAAGGTTGGCTGGGACGGCAATATCTGGTGAAAGAAAAGGAAATTAGTACTGGTAGGAAGGTCCTGTGGTTTGTATGGGAATCAAAGACAGTGACATCTTGTGGTCAATATGTTTATTACAAGAGATAATTTAATGTGGAGTATCACTGCCCCCTTGTGGTGTTTGTGTGTATTGCAATACGAGGAATTTACTATTTCATCCGGAAACAAAGTGAGGTTATTGTAGATAAAAATGTGATTGAAATATCCTCCACTATAAATAGAGTATGAAAAGAAAAATCCATTCTGAGAACATCCACATAACACAAAAAAGGCCAGGAGTCCTTTTATTCCTCCAGCTCGAGCTGGTTTCCAACACTGTACTCTAATCCAAGGCTATTTTCTGAAAGCAGTACACAAACGCCTAAATGGATCCCACTTTGAATAGCACAGACACAAAGGTGATATATTCTGGGCATTTGCATGTTACTGCCCAGAATCCCTAGTGGTAGTGACTATAGTTAACTTAGAAAAATTGGACTCCTGCCCTGCATTGAATTTGTACCATATGTTATTTGGATATGCTTTTAATGGATCAGCAGCTACTAGACGTCTTCAGTCCACTTCATATGCACAAAGATTTGGTCCTAATAATGTCACAAGTCCATCTCCAATTGTACAGTAACGACAGATCCATTATAGTGAGCTTATTAGAGTAATATTGCACTTTTATTAACACATTACAATCATCCAACTTAGCTGTGAATTCAAATCAATAATCAGGAAAAAATGCTTAGTAAAATGTGTTTAAACATATGTAAAACCAAAAGGAAATACCTATGTGCGAGCAAACAGTATGCACAACTCTAAATCTCATTGGCAGCTACCGATTGGCTGCCAGTGACAAGCCCACAAAAAAAACAACCACATACTGTTTAGTATGCCCTGTTTCAGACACAAAGAAAAAAACATGCCTTTAAGGCCATTTAAGTATGTGACATCATATAAAGTAAATCAGGAGGTGAGGGCCTAGGAATGGTTTTATTAGTTTGATGTATCCCCTATGCACCAGAGCCTGGGGCAGAATATGTTAAGTGCAATGTATGTGTAACAGTCCCTGTACAAGTGTATGCACATACAAGGAGTGTATATGTACGGATAATAAATCACTATGCATTTATAAAAGCATCCAAATATAGTACTGCACTAGTCACTCCAGATGTTTATAGAAACAAAGAACCGAGAGAACTTGGTTTGTCAAAGCTGGGGGCAACACGTGAAACAAGAGGAGAGGATCATTTGGGCCAAGTGCACTATAATAATATAATACTAAACTAGGAAGAGCTTGGTGGGGTCATTTATATTCGAGGATGAGACGGAGTGAAAGATTAATTGGCCCCATTCAAAAGGTGAACAAAGACGGTCTGGCATTGTCCGGATTTAAATACCAAAGATAGGAGTAGGACATGGTATAGGTAATAAAGAAACAGGCAAATAGGGGGGAATATGAGGGCGTATAAGACAACTTTTTTGCCCTGAAAAACATGCCTCCAAGTGGCATGTCTACGCAGAGCTTGTGCCGGTCACAGGGAGATGCAAGGTCGGGCCGGAGGCGCTGCGGTCGCGCTGCAAGGTCGGGCCGGAGGCGCTGCAGGGTCGGGCCGGAGGCGCTGCGGTCGCGTAACAAACTCTATATTTTCAGTTGCAATGTTGGGGGGTCGTCTTATACGCCAGCAAATACGGTATACATTTGTTTTAAGAGGGCAACAGGAGTCAGTGAGGGGATGAATATAGCAGAACAGCAGAAAAGCAATGTATTATTGAGGCAGTGAGTGTGGCCTTGTTGCATTGGTTATCAGAAGAAGTTACAGTACATAAAAATCCTGCACTTTAGATGCGCTTTATCAGCTTTTCATATGGCTTGGAGTGTATCTCAGCAGTACAGAATGAGGGGTATGAAAAGGGCACATTCTTTGGGCTTCTGATGTCCTCTCTGCCAGTGAAAGGGTTAATGTGTGTCCGGCACTGCCACCCAGTGGTCATGTTGTGTAACACAAGAGATATCCATTTGGATGCCAAGTAATACAATCACCAAATGGCCTGTGCCCTGCAGGAGACCTGTCTGTGGTTTGTACCCAGCATGCACTGCATTCTGATGTCCTCACCTATCTGTGCCGGTCTGGCCAGGTTTAGGTTATTCATGATTTTCACAAACTCAGCCTCGCTCTTAGTCAGACGCGGGTTCAGACGCTTTTCTTCTTCCACAGATGAGACCGTTTGACCTGTAATAAGAGGGCAAGGATCTAGGGTCAGGATGTTCCAGAACAACAAGAAAATTACTAGTATCAGAGTAATTGCCCTTATCGAAGACAATTCATGGAGATAGAGATATACAGAGTACTAATACACCACTGTATACCTCAAAATACTATATCTAAAGTGTTTTGCTTTGTTCCACCACTGATTGACGGGTGACATTTACGAGAGGGACTCCAGACCACTCACCGGTGTAGTCGTGAGCCGGGTACAGGAGGCAGCTGTCAGGCAGAGTGAAGATCTTGCTGTGCACAGAGTTATACAGCGTATTGGGACAGCCTGCAAACGGCAAAGGAAAGTCCATATAGAGAGAGGAGAGGCAGGAATGGGGCAGAGCCACAAGTACACGCGCACGCGCACACACACAGACACTATAACACATTGCATGGCGAGGAAACACTTCATTTGTGCTCCCTGCAGTCAATTACATGAAATATACACATTTCAAGATCCTCTGGCATTGAATGAATTCGCCACTAGATATACAGCCATACACATTAGTGACACGGTCACCCTCCAGGAGTTACCTTGCTGGAAGTCCGTACGCCCGCAGCCTCTGATAAGCAGAGCGTCTCCGGTGAACGCCATACTGTGGTCATTCAGCACATATGTGAGACAGCCATCTGTGTGTCCAGGAGTGGAGCGGGCCTCCAGGGACTGCAAAGAGACAGACACAAGACATAGGGCCTCATTCAATTGCGATTTGGTCAATTGAAAAGGGCTGTATATAAGCACATAGCATATATTTTTTACAGAAGTTTTTAGTTAGTGAAGACCATGCTTTTGGATAGAATTTCACCAACTAAAAACTTCTGTAAAAAAAATATGCTATATGCTTGTAATGAGCCCTATTCAATTGGCCAAATCCCAATTGAATGAGGCCCATAGGGTCTCATTCAATTGCAATTTGGCCAATTGAATAGAGCGTTATATAACCACATGGCATATTTATTTTACAGTCCTTTTTAGTTAGTGAACTTCTATCCAAAAGTAAGGTCTTCACTAGCTAAAAACTTCTGTAAAAAATATATGCCCGGTGCTTATATACAGCCTTATTCAATTGGCAAAATTGCAATTGAATGAGGCTCATAGATTGCAAGCTTTCTACTAGAGAGACAGAATGACGCTGGCGATTCAGTGGTTGGCCCCTGATCAAAATCCTTTGTCCAGGAGGACCTTTCAATTCATGAAAAGTAGCCGGCAATTAAACATTTGAATCAGTTAATTGTGCTCCGAGGACATCACATTTTTAAAAAAAAATACTGTTTTAAATGCAACAAAGGAGAATTATTTCCATGTTCCTCAGAATATATGTTAAGACATTTTAGTTATAGAGTGACAGAGAAATGAAAAGTAAAATTCTGTAACCCATGAAGTGGGTCCTGCGCGCTGCACAATGACAGAACATGAATCTATCAGCAGAGACACCTAAAGGCCGCTCAATACTCACAAAGTTCCCGAACTTGACGTGGTCGCCCTCCTGTATGTGCAGGTCTGCGAGGGCCCCACTGTCCTTGGAGATGACGCTCTTACACCCAGGGAGTAACTTCTTCAGCATCCCAGTCCCAGTGATGTGATCCGCATGGCAGTGAGTGTTAGCTGGGGGGGAGAGAACAGAAAATCAGAAATAAACACGACACAGACGTGAAATACAGAAATGCTAAATTTTTCTGGATTAAAGGGCCAGTGTGAGCACTTTTCATTTTAAACCTATTTTTTAGATCAACATTGACCATAAAAAAATAAAATAAAATGTGCAACTCTTAGCCAGAAAACATAACATTAAAAAACACTGTTTAATGGCTACTGCTGTACCCCTCCCCATCTGTAATTGTCCTGAGCACTACTGTAATTGTCCTGAGCACTACTGAAAAAAAGTAAAAGATTTATACTCCGATAACATTCTTCAAGCCTTACCAAGGCAGCCTAATCTAGGTGATCTTTCACTT
Source organism: Discoglossus pictus (assembly GCA_027410445.1). Classification (NCBI taxonomy): domain Eukaryota; kingdom Metazoa; phylum Chordata; class Amphibia; order Anura; family Alytidae; genus Discoglossus; species Discoglossus pictus. The sequence goes on along the minus strand of CM050169.1, from coordinate 210,154,161 downwards.
CCTTTCAGTAGTGCTCAAAAGAATAACAAAGACGGGGTGAGGGGTACAGCAGTGTCCATAAATAAAAGCAAACTATTTAAAAAATGATTTATTCTGGCTAAAAATTGCTGTTTGCATGTGTATTTTTTTATGTTAATTAATGGTGAACTAAAACGGCGCTTTCATTTTATGGAATTTACGGCTTACCAGTGAAGCTTTCTGATGTGTACATTAGTTAAAGGAGGACTGTAGTGGTCAAAGAATATGGTTTCATTTTTGTTTGTATGGTTAGTTAATTATAAAATAATCAGTAATCAAACTGCAAATGGTTGTTATTAAAAAAAAAAAATAATAATAATATATATATATATATATAAAAGGGTGTTAAAGTGCTTTATGTTTAAATTAATATTCAAATATCTAATAATTACACTATTTTTAAATAAATAGTTACACACATATATATATATATATATATATATATATATATATATATATATATATATATATATATCAAATTATATTTATAGGTTAACTTATGATGTGTCCCCTTAAATTCTGCAAGTTCAATGTAAGTATGATGGGGTAATGGAGTATATAGCACTTAACATAATAGTACATTGGAGTATAAACAAGAACTTACGTCCAAGTATTGCGTTTTTTTCCCCCCCAAATAAAAAATGGGTGCTGAATACAAAATAAAATGTTCCTCGTGTAATTATCTATCTTAATAAGGCATTTCTGTTTAGGCAAAACCTAAGTGAAAGAGCTTACAATCTAATTGACCAGCAAGATATAAGAGGACGATCTTCACTTTGGTTTAAAAGGCTGTTGAGGTTATTTCAGATCAGACCATTCAGTCCCCCCAGAAGCACGACCCCTTACACTGATATACCCCAGAAAGCTCTGAATAAATTGCGCACTTGGAAAAGAAACTGCAAAACGGACGCGAAAAGTACGTATTTATCTAGTGCACATTCATGTTTCTAGCCTTAAAAAAGTAAGAGCCTGATTCAATTTGAAGCTCACATCTTGCGGTATACAGGCAGTATGTCTGCGGGCTTGATCTCTGCTACTGATTCAATTGAACAAGCCCGCAAGTTACGGGCCGAAAGCGGAAACCGTAAACCACGCACTCGTCTGTAGCAGTTCAGGGCGGGAACATGATCAATTAAGTAAGGCCGTAACCAACCATTTCGAAACAGATAATACACAATGAGACCGCCATCATTACGCCAGTAAAACATGGAGGTTACATGTCAATCAATTAACGTTTGGGGATCCAATATGCGGACTTGTAAAACACAGAATATTAAAAGTGAATGCCAATACTGTTCCAAGTCCATGTTGGTGGCCTGATATACATTAACTCATTGATTGATCTAACCCCGAAATGACACGAGCTTGAGACCGTTGTGCAATAAATTAAATTATAATGTCTTTCATCGCTTTCCCTGTTATTTACAGTGCAGTAGTGATTTGTTATTTGCATTTACAGCTCTGCGGACAGGGGTTAAACCTCCTTGTGGGTCCTCGCTAGCACTCGTAGGATTTTCTCCTACATTTGCGGTTTACAGGTGTGAAAACATTTGCGGGCTTGAGGAATTGGAGCAATTGAATAGCGATTTGCGATTTTAGCCATCGTAACTCTTGCGGACGTGAAAGATCAAAGGCTTTGGGAGGCTGCAAGTTCCGGGTTTAACCACCGCAGACTTTTCAAGGCTGTAACCCGTAAACCGCTTGGAGGCCGCAAAAAGACGCCATTCGAATAGCAAAATAACTTACAGTCCCAGTCCCTGTGTCTAGGGAGAGACACAGGGAAGGGAGGGGGGCAAACGGCTAGTTACATTATATTAATAACTACATGGAAGCCTCCAGTCATACTGTGGTTATTCATATGAAATACTTAATGGTCTATGCCATGGCTGTGTTTGCTTTGTTCAGTCGTGACCTCATGGTCCATAACACACCATGCTAACCCACTTGGTATTCATGGCAGAGATACTACAAAGGGGTTGCCAATTCCTTCTCCACTGGGCCACAACATACAGCTTCTGTTATTCCTAGGTGGTCTACCATACAAGTACTGACCAGGCCCAACTCGGCTTGGCTTCAGGGTGGTGTGACCTCTTGGTTCCCTGACACTGGTTAGGCTCCGTGCCATCCTTTATGGCCCTCTCAGCCTTTTAACAAGCCCATTCTCCACAGTAAATGCAATGACAATAAGGAGCTTTATTGTGCTGTATATGACAAGGAAGGAAATATAACCCTTGGAAATCAGTAACAGAACGAGACTATTCTGCACCAAAATAACTCACCTGCCCTTATAAACAATCTCTATATATGTTAGTTTAAAGTGACAAAGTGGGGGTACAAAATACTCAATTTTATACTATAGTTAACCAGAAGTACTTTATCAGTCAAAGGTTATGTTACTACGGTAGAATAAGACTGAAGAAGATTTAAAAATATTGTCTTAGTGATGGCTGGGTTTAATTATTGATAATTGATTGGCTGGAAACAATATAGAAGGGGGCTTATCAATAATTAAATGCAATAATCTCATTAAGAGAATGTGTCAACCTCCTTTTTGGTGGATGGATCACAAAAGCTGACTGACAGCTCAAAATGGTAAACTTCAATCTTATTTTTCTGTAGGAAAATTACATTTTGGATCTATCCTGTTATGTTGTCGGGACAGGTCGACTGCTGCAGTGCGGCCTCAAACTGCTATATGGCGCTGCCGATATGTGAGAGAAGTTGTAAGCTTATAATGTTAGCCTAACCCTCACCCTAATCATTTACCTAAGCCTTGACTCTATGATATGGCACCGGAATATCAGCAGCGCCATCTAGCGGATGCTCACCGCCACTGCCTTGTGCTACCATAACAGGATAGGTCCCACATTTATAATAAAATGTTTAATAACAATTCAGGTTATACCCTATTTGGAACCTCTACTGATTGGTTAGTATGAGACACTGCCCAACAAATACTACAGAGTTGCTGTCTTCACGAGCTGCAGAGGGCAGGCCCAAACAAACAGATACTATTTGTAAGATTTTAAGCAGAAAAAACTGAGTTTTTAAGCATGTCTTAAAAATAAATAAATAAATAAATAAATAAATATATATATATATATATATATATATAATATTCCTACGGACATCCAGAATCTTGTTCCTTCAAGTTTAGTTGGAACTTGCCCTTCAAATAAAGATCTCTCCTTGTACAAACAACATAATCTATTTCGTCCTTGGAAACTATGGTATTGATCAATATCAAATGGTAAAATCTATATTGTAAAAAAATATTGTTAGTAGGGTTTGTGAAATATGAAAGCCAGCGGCTCCTAAAATGTTATGTCTGGCTCCTACCGTTTTTGGCTATTCTTTATAAATATATATTATTTGCTTATATGTAAAATGCAACTTCTGTTTGTAATTGGGCATCATCAGATTATAGAAGGTCAGTGGCATCATACAGCTATAGCCAGCAGGACTCGGTCATAAGTGTGACATCATCAGTGTATGATGTCATAACTAACCTGCATAGATCATCTTAAGCCCAAGGTCCTGAATGAGTTTGGCATCACGTTTAGCCGTCTCCAGCACGGGGTCAATAAGAACCGCTTCTTTAGTTGCTTTATCAGCGAGAAGGTAGGTGTATGTACAGCTGACAGGCTCGAAGAGCTGGGGAAGAGAGAAAGAGAAGAGGTAAGACATTATAATGCCCTCATAGGCACAGGCACCATATACTTAATGCTCTCATAGGCAGGGGCACCATAAATCTAATGCTCTCATAGGCAGGGGCACCATAAATCTAATGCTCTCATAGGCAGGGGCACCATAAATCTAATGCTCTCATAGGCAGGGGCGCCACACACCTAATGCTGTCATAGGCAGGAGCGCCACACACCCAATGCTGTCATAGGCAGGGGCGCTACACACCTAATGCTGTCATAGGCAGGGGCGCTACACACCTAATGCTCTCATAGGCAGGTGCACCATAAACTTATGATGTGCTAGGCAGGGGCGCTACACACCTAATGCTCTAATAGGCAGGGGCGCCACACACCTAATACTCTCATAGGCAGGGGCACCATAAACTTATGCTATGCTAGGCAGGGGCGCCACACACCTAATGCTCTCATAGGCAGGGGCACCATAAACGTATGCTATGCTAGGCAGGGGCGCTACACACCTAATGCTCTCATAGGCAGGGGCACCATAAACGTATGCTATGCTAGGCAGGGGCGCTACACACCTAATGCTCTCATAGGCAGGGGCGCCACACACCGAATGCTCTCATAGGCAGGGGCGCCACACACCTAATGCTCTCATAGGCAGGGGCGCCACACACCTAATGCTCTCATAGGCAGGGGCACCATAAACTTATGCTATGCTAGGCAGGGGCGCCACACACCTAATGCTCTCATAGGCAGGGGCACCATAAACGTATGCTATGCTAGGCAGGGGCGCTACACACCTAATGCTCTCATAGGCAGGGGCACCATAAACGTATGCTATGCTAGGCAGGGGCGCTACACACCTAATGCTCTCATAGGCAGGGGCGCCACACACCTAATGCTCTCATAGGCAGGGGCGCCACACACCTAATGCTCTCATAGGCAGGGGCGCCACACACCTAATGCTCTCATAGGCAGGGGCGCCACACACCTAATGCTCTCATAGGCAGGGGCACCATAAACTTATGCTATGCTAGGCAGGGGCGCCACACACCTAATGCTCTCATAGGCAGGGGGCGCCATAAACCTATGCTATGTTAGGCAGGGGGCGACATACATGTAATGCTCTCATAGGCAGGGGCACCATACATGTAATGCTCTCATAGGCAGGGGCACCATACATCTAATGCTCTCATAGGCAGGGGCACCATACATCTAATGCTCTCATAGGCAGGGGCACCATACATCTAATGCTCTCATAGGCAGGGGCACCATACATCTAATGCTCTCATAGGCAGGGGCACCATACATCTAATGCTCTCATAGGCAGGGGCACCATACATCTAATGCTCTCATAGGCAGGGGCACCATACATCTAATGCTCTCATAGGCAGGGGCACCATACATCTAATGCTCTCATAGGCAGGGGCACCATACATCTAATGCTCTCATAGACAGGGGCACCATACATCTAATGCTCTCATAGGGCCGACATACACGTAATGCAATGACAGGCAGGGACGACACACGTAATTATCTAGTTGTCCCTTTAATGTTGCATGGACTTATGCACACCATAAATAATTCACCTTCCTACTTCAAATCATGACCTCTTGTTCTTGTATTGCTTTATTCTGCAACACATTTCCCTGCCTCACCTTATTGCGTCCTTTGCTACATTACAAGTGACTGAGCCTGGAGGATCTCTGGGTTGGATTACAGTGTTTAAAAGTAAAATTTTTGGCAATAGATTTACATTTTCCTAATCCTTTCAATCTTGATATTTAGTAGTTTATGATAATGAAATCATGTGCTATATCCCACTGCCCCTTTATATATTGTTTGTATATAGGGGAGTGGTAGATGAAGATGACCCCTGTACTACAAAGTAATGCACTGACCTCAGAGTCTCCTTCCTGTATATGACAGTAAATGTAGTGTAGTACCTGAATGTGCTGTCACTTTAAGTTTACATTTAAATCTCCAGAACTGACACCTGTTGTTGGTGGATCCACCCCGGGATTTCCCTTGTGCCACATCAGGAAGTAATGAGGATTGTGAAAACCTGGACTGGATCACCTTATACAAACACTTCCAGCTCACTGTCTCTTTCATCATACTTTGTGCCCTCCTAAAAAGAACTTCCCTTCTTACCCCACATCCTCCTCCAATAGCAATCTTAACCCTTTCACATCCAATAACGGGGTGTATTTTGCACCTAGATGACTCCAATACATTGGAGACCTCATATATATTTCTATACCCTAAATATATAAATAAGAGATAAAATGACAGATCCCACCTTAGTGAATACAGCCCAGTGAGTGGCCAAGTGCACACTGACATGTGAGCATGTAACTGTCTATCAAATGTTACACAGCTGTCTGGTACTGCATGGGTTAACCCTTCCACTGACTCCTCACTCACCTGCCTGAAGATGAGCCCCTTGCTTGCTGACGCCATGACAGAATACGACCTGCTCTGCCCAATCACCAGGCGGCTCACAAACGTGCTAAACATGTCCGGTGTGTGCCAACGAGTGACTGGCAGTGCGAGCACAGCACTATGTAGTACTGCTGTAACCCTGAGGGACGTCCCGCCCATACAGCACACAGCCAATCAGAGGGGAGAGGGGCGGGGACTGTAGGATGTAACGCATTCACTGCCACAGCCCAGCATAGAGGAACCTGTGTGTGTTTACAATGTGTATAGCAACTGGACAATATTGTGAAAGAGGAACAGACAGTCCAGGGGATTACACAAAGGGGTCATTTTATCACAAAGTCTCTGCTTGCAATGTAATGGTATACTGGCCCTATACAAGTGAGTGCACAATATATATAAATGTTATATATAATGCAGCGGGCTTAAGCATAAGGAATCCATGTTTAAAATGGTTATGGAATAAAGAGCGAGGCATTTGTGGGCACATTTGCATGTCCTGGCTCAGCTTCCCAGAATGCAGTGTAATAGCTGTATTTCTCAGAATTCTGAGCTGGAAGCAGGTTTTTTTTAACTTGTTTTAGACATTAAAATGTGAACACAGATGTACTATTTATGTATTTTATATATATATATATATATGTATATACAGTAAACTCCCCGTTATCCGGCACCTACAGGTGACTCCCTATTGCTGGATAAATGTAGTTTCCGGTTAATCGAGAGGCCCCGAATTTAAGGGTCTAAACTACCCTTAAACACCCCAAAAACCCTCAAAATGCCTTTAAAAAGGCACTAGCACCTAAACTGGGCCCAGAAAAAATAATTAGAAAAAAGTAAGCATTTTTGTTTTTTCAGTCTCGAGCTCCGGATAGTGGCGGGTATGCTGGCTTAGCGGGAGTAAATTTAAAATGGGGAATTGATGCAGGTGCCGGTTGCTTGAGAGTGCCGGTTGCTTAGGTGCCGGATAACTGGGATTTTACTGTATATTTATATAATCTATCTGTAATCCATCTATTTATGTATACTATGTATTTATCTATCATGTCTGTGCCCATGAGGCCCGGGCCTAGGGCAGTATATGTTCATGGGACAGCAGGCTGCCTGAAGATGCAAATCAATGAAATATGTTTTTATATGCACCAAAAATTCAATATGCACTGATATTTATGTCTGTAAGTGTACTTGACACTTTTTGAAATGCCAAATATATATACATGATCACATGTAAAGTGATGTTTCTGGATATATAAAGGGGAAAGGAGGAGCTGCAATTCAATTGAATTGCCTATGGTGGTATATATATATATATACATGAGCGACGAAGGTGCTTAGAGGGGCAAAATCCTCACATTGTGTAGCAAACAGCATTGCCAGGTTTATTCCTGTCATTTTTGATGAGTAATTTCCTAGTATCCAGTGTCAATTCCTCACATCTCTCTCACTGTCATCACCCCCTCCTCCCAAGCCCGTTGTCTTGGAGTTCTACTGGACCCCGCTCTGTCTTTCATCCCTCACATACAATCACTAACTAAATCTTGTCTTCTCCATCTAAAAAACATCTCCAGAATTCGCCACTTTCTTACACAAGACACAACTAAAATACTTATACACTCTCTCATCATCTCTCAACTACACTACTGCAACTCGCTTCTTGTTGGCCTACCTACCACCTGACTGTCTCCACTTCAATCCATTATGAATGCCTCTGCTAGACTCATCTTCCGTACACAACATTCAGTGTCGGCGTCACCTCTCTGTCAATACCTCCACTGGCTTCCCGGAGCCTCAAGAATAACATTTAAAATCATGACCCTAACTTACAAAGCCCTCAACAATAGCGAACCCCCATACATCTCTGCTCTCATCTCCAAATACTCCCCCACCCGCCCTCTTCCTTCTGCTAATGACCTTCTTCTTTTCACAACTCTTGTCACCTCCTCTCACTCTCGCCTTCAGGACTTTTCTCGTGCTGCCCCTATTCTCTGGAACTCCTTGCCTCGCTCCACCAGATTATCCTCTTGCCTCAAAACATTCAAAAACCTCTCTATAAACACATCTCTTTAAAGAAGCGTATCACCTTCCTAACACACTCTCACCTCTCTCTCACTCCTTTTCCTCACACAATACCTTTAGGTTGTAAGTCTGCGAGTCTCAATCCCACAAGGTGCTTTAGGGAAAATACTATGGACACTGGATTTGAGGCTCAAAGACAGGGCCCTCCTTGCTTCGCTATTTTTAATTTGTATGTATCTTTGTCTTGAACTTATCTTATGTACAGCGCTACGGAATATGTCGACGCGTTATAAATAAACAATAATATATATATATATGTATATATCTATATATATATATATATATCTGCACACAACAGAGGACATTCATTAGCATATCAATTATGCCCACAAGAAATGTATATTAAAAGCTCTATTAATATATTAATAGACATCACAGGCCCTACAATAGTTAGTGGGTCTCCCCCATGCAGAGCAGTGAGCATGTGCATCTGTGTAGAGGAGTGTCAGTTTCTATTTACATACATTATATACCTATATATTTATCAGACGGTAAAGATTATGTGTCAAAGTACCTCACATGCAAAGCCAGGGCACATACATGGGAGGGATTAATCTATATAATAATGAGCTATATATAGATAAACGTGACATTGCATATTGCGACATAAAACTGTAAACAACATAGGTGTTGGTCCTGACTGTACACAAGACTCATGTGTGATACAATGTTACAGAATTCTTAGAACCTTTAACTCCGAAATATTTAAATGAAAGTTTGCTGGATTAATACATTTCTGCACTCCTTAGGCATAAAGCAGCCTATATGCACGCAGCACATCTCATACAACATTTTATTTTTTATTAATATCTAAAAATCCCTCTAATGATTGTGTTGACACCTCCAGGGGGGGTCTACACAGGCATCTGATCCCCACCCAATCAGCATGCAGCATCAGGGGAGCAATATTAACCCACTATTTACCTGCTGTTGCTTGCTCAGCCAATCTTGCAGATTCCTATCAGCAGTAATACATAGCACATATCAGTGATACACTACATATCCCAGGCTGCTTTTCAGCACAATCAGGAACCCAGAGTTAATTCAAAAGTTTCAGCTAACCTGATTGACTAAAAGAAATCATTATAAATTTGATGCTAATTTAGCATGTGTGTTGGAGGGTGTTAACTCTAATGTTCAACTATCAGAAATTACAAGAGATTTGGCTGACTTCAATGTAAGTGTTTAAATATTTATTTTGGGATTTTTCATGCAAAAATGTTTGCATACACTTCTAATTTCCCTCTATCAGATGCATTCATAATCCAGCAAACTTACATATGCCTTTAAGGGGCTCCCAACAATAAGTTGGTTTTGTCTTAAATATCTTTAAAACTATCTATACATTGTTGTTGTTGATTAGTCATTCAGTTATGTCTGACTCTCTGTGACCCTATAGACTTTAACACAACAGGCACATCTATCCTTATGTCTTTGGTCATGCTTATCCATAAGGTTTTCATGGCAAAGCTGCTGGAGTTGGTTGCCAGTTCCTTCTCCAGTGGTCTCTCTGCTATCACCTGCCCATCTTGGGTGACCCTCACAGCTTCATTAAGGTGCACAACAAGGTAACAATCCAGAAGGAGCTATACATTGTACTATATGTTTTTCTCTAGAGATATTCAGTAGTATTTGCATCACCCATGTATGCTACTGCGCAGCTCCCATTATTCATTTGCTGCTCAGAGAGTCTGATAAGGGCGGGGAAAGATCTAGCTGCATGATGACACTGGGGGATATTGAGTCAAATATAGACTGGTACCGTTTTGGCCCAAAACTCATCACATATGAAGCAGCTAATTAAGTCAGGAAACACTAATTTTGAAAATAATACAGAGGAAACACTGATGAATATCTCAAGAATGAATCACTTTACAAAAATGTCTATTGCAAAGTATACAAAGTTTTTTTCCATAAAAAAAAAATATATATTTGGTGATGTGGGTCCCTTTAACTCTATGGGACATTTCTCATTTCATATATAATTGAATTTTAACATTGAAATTAAAATTATAATCTGATAATAACACATGCATATACTATACAAGCGAGATAAGCCCCACATTTCAAATTAGCTATTTTTATCAGTGTGATCTTGGGATTTTGCAATATTATGGCCTCATTTTGCAGATAGGGGTCTGTTATCCTAATATACATCATGGACATGCTAATTTGTGACACAGTATGTTTATTTGTTTCTTTGATGGAGTGTTTCTGCTTATGAGGCCTAGGCCTAGGGAAGCACATTTTCAGGGGACAGCACTCAAATTGCTGATACAGTCCTATGGAAAATGATGTCCATATGCAAAAGAATTGTCTATATTTTGTAATATTTCTATCAAGGAGTATAGGTACCGTATTCTAGCATACTGTGTATACACATAAATACAAATGCACTTATATTTTTTATTTATACGTGTGTGATAAACTTTAAATAGAGACATGGCAAGGGGAAATAGTATATGGGGAGGGGAAATCTATGTGGCCCTACAACAGTATAGGATCTAAATACACTGTCCTTCTCAACCTATGTGGGTTTTAGTGTATCTAGAAGAGTGCAGCACTTAGATATATTAGAGATGCAGATAAGCATGCTGGAGCCATCAACTGCTGTATATCTTAATAATGATTCACTGTAGAAAACCACTGCTAGTTCATTGTATACAGAAACGCTATACAAAAAGAGCCCAACTTGTATTTTGGGGTGACACAGGGCCATTAAATGACTACTGTATAATTAGTAATATATATATATTTGAAACATTAAAGTCTGACTAAGCGCATGACTAAGCAAATAAATGGCATAAAGCGTAGTTTTAAATAAAAAAGATGTTGATGCATGGGTTGGTCTCTGGAGGAATCCAGGATAGTTTGATGGAGGCGACATTTGCCTGCTTCTGAACATGTGTGGGGGAAGGTTGTGTTAATGCATAGGTGTAAGAACTGGGGGGGGCGCGGGGGATACCCCCACCCTGCCCGGGGGATACCCACCAGGCCCACCCACCACCCCCCCTGCCGCTTCGCACATTTTTCAATGTGTTTGTTAATGTGTAGAGAAGCTGTTGTGTGGTATTTTTATACTAAATGTGGTCCAGATTTTCGTTGGCTCCTACACCCATGATCCAATGATATAATAAATCCTCTTCCCTCCTCCCCAACCTGTCCTGTGATCGATAAGATAGACACTATGGAACTTTATATCCACTATCCAAATCTTCAAAAAATAAGATTTTCTCAAAGAATGTGTTTATGATCATGGCTAGAACAGCTATTCATGTTGGTAGTGTATTACATACCTCACAATCTTTTGTTCCTAAACTACAGAGGTCCTTACACCCTATTACTGCCTGAGATCATCCTCTCAAATAAGCTCCTATTTATGTCACCCAGTCATCACAGCCAGAATTAATAGCAGTGTATGATGTCATCTATAACAATTGTGATGTCAGAGGACTCATATTGTGCACAGAGACTGATTACAGATACACATTGGAATTATTTATAGTGTGGTGGGACTAAAAACATGCTAATAACTTCATCAACAAACTTCCAGTCTTTCTACTGTGCTTTTAGGAGATTTGTATAAGAAAGGATTGATCTGAATCCTTGAAAACCTTTATTTCAACAATACAGTTTTTGAACATTTTAGAACCACCTTTTCTGACATCAAATAACCTGGTTACACAAAAGTGCGACAGATAAGGTTGTCATTAAACGTCTTATTACTCTGTTTGCGCATAAAAGATAGTAATAAAATGCATTTTATGACTGCACAAATAAATAATATAAATGGTAGTTAGAGCCATGTAATGTTTGGTAGGACGATAGCAAACAGCTAGCTGTGAATTTTTTATTTACACAATGTCTATGTTTAAAGAATATTTTTTTTAATATTATTGGCTTTTCTGTATCAGTTCAAGTTAGTTTATTCTGTTACCCATTTCCATGGGTAATACAATAAACACTTCTAAATTGCAGTGGTTTATTTATCCTGTGTTATATTATAATAAACTCTTAGAGAAACCCAATAATAATGACATATATTTGCAAATTTTTGGGATGTTTGTTCCAGGTATAATAAAAAAAATATATTATCCACATGTGTGAACTTGTTCAATAATTTATATAAATATTTTAACTACCGTATATGACTTTATGAATTGAATGGTTCACAATGCAATTCTCATCTAAAATCTCATATATACGAATGATATTCCACTTACTTCTAAATAAGTACACCCGCTTATCAAAATAAAGCCTAACGGTCGTTTCACCACTCTTGTGGCTTTCTCAAAGGCCATATTCAAACTGTACTTATTTATTCTGTTGGTCAATAAGTTGATGGAATCCCAGCTGAACTGTTCAAAATCCTACAAGATGTTGCTGTGAAACTGTTACTTGCCTTATGCCAACATATTTGGAAAACTCAACACTGGCCAATAGACTGGAAAATTACAGTTTACACCCAATCCCAAAAGGGCAAAAAAAAGTGCTCCAATTATCGAACAATTGCTCTCATTTCACATGCAAGCAGGGTAATGCCTAAGATCCTACAAGCTGGACTCCAACAGTATCTGGACTAGGAACTACCAGATGTGCAAGCCGGGTTCTGCTGAGGAAGAGGCAAAACAGATCAAATTGCCAATGTCTGATGGATAATAGAGAAAACAAGAGAGTTCCAGAAAAAAACATTTACTTCTGCTTTATAGACTATTCTAAAGCCTTTGACGTTGTGGATCACAACAACATGTGGTAAGTTTTTAAAGAGATGGGGGTACCAGATCATTTCATCCACCTCCTGAAGAATCTGTATGTGGACCAAAAAGCCAGGGTCAGAACCGAACATGGGACAACAGAATGGTTCAAGATCCGGGAACGGAGTGTGGCAAAGTTGTATATTGTCACCTTATTTATTCAACTTATACGCAGAGTACATCATGCGTAAGGCCGGGCTGAATGAATCCAAAGACGGAATCAACAACCTCAGATACGTAGATGATACTACTCTGATGGCTGAAAGTGAGAAGGAACTAAAAGACTTATTGATGAGGGTAAAAGAAGAGAGTGCAAAAGCTGGCCTGCTGCTCAACATTAAAAAGACGAAGATCATGGCAAACGGTAATCTTGGTTCATGGCAAATAGATCTGAATGAAATGGAGGCAGTGACAGATTTTATTTAATTGAGTTCCAAGATCACAGCAGATGATGATTACACTATCAACAAAGGTCCGGATTGTTAGAACTAGAGTATTCACATACAGATGTGCGTGCTGGAACATAAAGAAGACGGAGTCATAGAATTGATGTCTTAGAGTCCGCTGGACTACAAGAAGATTCAATAAATCAACACTACAGGAAATAAAGCCAAAATCAAATATTTTGGCCATATCAGGAGACAACAGGATTCCCTAGAGAAGACTATATATGTTTTCAGTTGTATTTTATTATGTCTGGTTGGACTGCACTAAAAAGGATATTGTTGCAATTTGTATATTGTAATATTTATATACTTATACATTATCTGCATGATGGAAATCTAAAAATGCCAATGCTTTCATTATGAATAAGGAAATGTTCATTAGTTTACAAGGATACACACTTTAATGAGTTAGTGTGTCATAAGGGTCTTTTTGGAATAGGACATGCATTAATAGTCAGAAAGTAAATATCATGCAGTGTGTGAAAGACCAAAAACCTATGTACAATATTGTGGTGCATCCCATTCAGTACATGTTCTGAATGTAAAATAATTGCTTTTGGTGCAGGTTAAACAAGAAATTAAAATCCCCGAAACACTTGATATATACATGACACAGCAAGACAGTGATATCGCTTCCTTGTATTTTTGTGGCATGTGCACGTACACAACCCTGGGAGTCGCCGTGTAATGTTTTTGCACCAGTATACTAGCTTGTTAACCCTTTCTCTGCTAGAGACTTCAAAGCGCTATAAGGTTAAAGGGACAGCACTTCCCAGTGACTAAAATACTATGGCCCTCATTCAATTGCGATTTGGCCAAATGAATAGGGCTCCAAATAAGCACATAGCATATTTTTTTACAGAAGTTTTTAGTTAGCGAAGACCTTGCTTTTGGATAGATGCTTACTAACTAAAAACATCTGTAAAAAACATATGCTATGTGCTTATTTGGAGCCCTATTCAATTGGCCAAATCGCAATTGAATGAGGGCCTATATATATATAATATGGATGTGGAAGGTTCCTGGATTTTACTAGGTATATAATATTAGCGAATTACCCTTCAAAAAATGACGGGCATGAAAACATAATGCATGTTGTTTTATCCATTTTTTTGTGCGAGGACCTTCGGCGCTCATTGCGCAGCTGTTGTTTTTTGTTTGTTTGTTTGTTATTAAAGGGGCTTTTTTTGTGTATATGTCTTGTTGTATGCCAAATAAAAAAATTAATAAATTAATAAATTACTATACTTTACCTATTCCAGTGTAGTTTTGCACATTTCTGAAGCTGAGGTGTAAGTGTCAGCAATGTGTGCAGTGTGTAAATGTGGTGCGTGCGCGAGGTAAAGCTGTTAATGTAGCGGTGTACTTCCGCATTGATAAATGGTGCAAATGTGACGCTGGTGTGTATGATTTTCCGTCCTTAGTAAAAGTGTATCTTTACCTAGTATGGCTTTTTGGAAAAGCCGTATGTGCTTGGTGTTGTTTAGGTTCCTGTAGCCTCGTTTTCGTTTTTTTCTGCTGCCATTTTTTCTATTGCTTAGGTGATTTTCGGGTGTCTAAACTCGTGAATTTGGACTTAAATGGAGGTGTAACTTGACTTGCAGAGGTCCTGGGTGCCCCCCCCTTGCTGTGGGTAAGCTTTTTATGTGTTTTTTGTGTGTACTTATTGTGTTTTTACTGTTTTCCGGTGCGCGCAGTTTGGCCATTAAGGTCGTATTTTTGCGAGGTCGTAATGTTATTTTTTAATTTTTTTTAAGTCCTGCGTCTCGTATTTTTGTCTGCTAAGTCCATAAATTTCCTGCGGTTCGTATTGTTGGTAAAGTGCTGCTTGTGTGGGTGTTAGTAACTGCGTGTGAGGCTTTGCGAGGGTGCGCAATGAGCCTTTTGATGAGCCAGTTGGGTCCGCAGTTGCGAACCAACTGCGTCCCTCGCTTTGCGGACCAAACTGCAACCCTCGCTTGGCGAGGGACGCAGTTCTTGCGAGCTCGCTTTGCGAGCTCACAAAGCGTGACGACGATTCATAGTTTGACAATTATAATATGTAATACCTGTGTATCTATGTATTTTATGTACCTTTATTTATTAAGAAGTGCTTGTAATCTCTCTTTTTACTGCCTCAAATCATACAAATAGTATCTGCTTGGATCTGCCCTCTGTCACTCATGAAGACACAGACTCTGAAGTGCACTGTCTCATATTAACCAATCATGGCAAAGTCTCAGCAACATGCTGCAACATGAGACACAATCACTCATTGGCTAATATGAGGCACTGCACGGAAAGTGGTACAGTCTGTGCCTTCATGAGCTGTAGAGAGCAGATACAAGCAGGTACTATTTTTTTAGGCAGTAAAATTAGATCTTATAACATTTCTTAATAAAATACAGTACATAAATGTAAATAAAAATATAGATTTTTTAAAAATCTAGTAAAATCCAGAAACTTTCCATGTCGCTTTAAAGAGCATGAATGGATATACATTGTATTACACTGTCATAAAGTGGACCATTTCTGAAAAAAAATCACTATTATTTGTGCAGTAGTGGCTCTTTAATAATAATTAGCTTCTTTGGTGTGCTAATTAAAATCACAGTCTGCTTCTGTGTCCTTTCGGTACCCAAAACAATGACCCCCAGTGTTGTCATTCTGTATGAACAGCCCTCCCACCCTTATCAAGTACTCTGAGATGCATATTAGCTTATTGAGTTTTAATTTGTACATCCTAAAATAATGGTAATTAAACAAGAACAGCCTGCTGTGAGACTTTGACCCATTGTTTTCCGTTATACATTTTATTATTACACTATTTACTTGCTGGCGGGTCCTGAATTGTTGTTTTCTAACCCGCTACGTGACTGCATTGAATGTTATTCTCAGGGACCTGGCGCAGATCACCCCTGGATTAATCCCACTGCCTGTATGTAAACAAACTGCAAGTCATCATGAGTGTCCTGAGTATCTATTACTAGCCAGCACAGTAAGGAAGTCACCGGCTGCTAAAAACAGACCATCATCACACATACTGTGAGAGATAAATGGTGTAAGCACACCCCATGCTCCACCCTGGGGGTCACGTGTTACAGTCTGGTTATCCGCCAACAAGCTCTTGCTTTCAAGGGATTTCTCTGTCTCCCCATAGACTGTGCTGTTTGGAGGCTGATTCTGCACCAATGACATTTAGATGTTGCTGCCAGATTTTAAGGGACATAGAACACAATTCTACTTTTTTTTTTTTATGCATATAAAAGAGAATGGTTTACATTAGTTTGTGTTTTGCATGAAAAATATTAAGTAAACCTGGTTAAACTTTATTGAAACAAACAGGAAGTGCACAGAGCATATGTACACCATTGGTAGACAAGTATGACTCATACATCTTTATTACTTCTCACTGGCTGACACAGACGAGCCCCCAGATATAAATAGTACATTTGTGTTCACATTTGAATGTTTAAAACAAGTTAAAAAAAACTGTTTCACGCCCGGAATTCCTAGAAATACAGTTATTACACTGCATTCTAGGAACCTTGGCAGTGCTGATAAAAAGGCTGCAGAAGTTGATGGAATCCCAGCTGAACTGTTCAAAATCCTACAAGATGTTGCTGTGAAACTGTTACTTGCCTTATGCCAACATATTTGGAAAACTCAACAGTGGCCAATAGACTGGAAAAGGTCAGTTTACACCCAATCCCAAAAAGGCAGTGCCAAAAAGTGCTCCAATTATCGAACAATTGCTCTTATTTCACATGCAGGCAGGGGAATGATTAAGATCATACAAGCTGGACTCCAACAATATATGGACTAGGAACTACCAGATGTGCAAGCCGGGTTCTGCTGAGGAAGAGGCAAAACAGATCAAATTGCCAATGTCTGATGGATAATAGAGAAAGCAAGAGAGTTCCAAAAATGTTTTACTTCTGCTTTATGGACTATTCTAAAGCCTTTGACGTTGTGGATCACAACAACATGTGGTAAGTTTTTAAAGAGATGGGGGTACCAGATTATTTTATCCACCTCCTGAAGAATCTGTATGTGGACCAAAAAGCCAGGGTCAGAACCGAACAACAGAATGGTTCAAGATCCGGGAACCATATCAAACATGGCTTCCCTTAAGCATATGCCCGCTGTATCAAACAGCTTTGAGCAAAGCTAGTTATACAGTTATATAGTTATACACAAGTTAGGAATCCCACCCATGTACATACATATTTATTTATATACAGCAGAGAAATGTATAAATATGAATAAAGCGAATAAAGCTAATAAATGTATTTGGAATGTACTTTAACATATGTAGTATCTACCCTGGGCCAAAGACCTTAGATACTGGGTCCAAACATTACAAGTATAGGAAAAGGGAATGCCTGTTTGGGTAGTTTGTGTAGGAGGGTGGTGTATGTGGTGTAGCTAAGGTCAAGTTTATTTACTATATATGTTTAAAATAATCAGTACTATGTTACTCTATAGATCAGAGACATAAGGAAATGGAGCAAAGGATCTTGCAAACTAAATGTGGAATAGGAGTATTTTCATTATGCGTCTTTTTACAACAATTAAATAACAGTAATACAAATAAAAGTGATAGATACATGATTGTAAAAAAAAAACATTTTGTGATGTTTTAAACATACTATTTTAAATGCATGAAAATGTGTTCCATGTTCCTTTAAGTAAAGCGTGCGCATATCTATGTAATATATACTATAAGGTAGGGTTGTAGTTCCTATGTTATTCTTTTGAGCATATTTTCCTCATGTTGGAAGAGATATTTTAGCATAGGGAAGATCACTATTATTTCCATGTTTTTGTGAAGAACTACACTCCTAAAAGGTAAATAAACAAATCAGTCTTTAATAGTTTAACTAATTGTGCTATAGTGGTAGCTGCCACAATTGTTTCTGTACATGTGCTTTTTTTAAGTGGAAAGGGATAGGATACAGAGAAGCACTCAGCAGCTGCAAATGAAATGCATTTATTCTCAGTATCGCTGCTTGCTTTGGAACCCATGAAAGTCACCCTGAAAGATGTCTGGATGAGAACACAGTCAAATGAAGCAATGGCTGCCCCACAAGAATAATTGCATCTACAAAGTAATACATTAAGGCTTTTTATTTGCCTACCAATGCTCTTTCATTAGGAGAAGCACTGAGCTTTACACTCTGCATTTGAATTTCATATCATTGAGGTATTTTTGATCACTGAAAAAGCCACAGGATAAAAGTGACGAAACGCGTCTGTCAGTATTTTTCCTATTTATTTTTTTATAATATTAGAGTCATTGTATAATTTGCCATTTTTATTCTTATTTTTCAGTATTGAACATATTTTTTTATATTTACATTTTTTTACAAACATTGAATTAATTGAATATTTATATCGAAACCAAGTTTTATCTAGTATTTTGATTAAAGACAACTATTACTCCAAAGGGGATATATTAAACCCAGCCAAAATATTTATATTTCGGTACCACTATGTATTAATAGTGTTGCAACATTCCCCATGCTCTGAAAAGTACACGTATACATTACCCTAATACCCACACTCTATTGGAAGAATATGAGATAAGACTTTCACGGAGGAAAGAAGCACCAACCTACAAGCCAACAAGTGTTGGAAAGTCTATAATATACCTCATAGACTGAGGTTAGAAAAGGTGAGGGCTTTACCTACTGATCTCTGTGAACAAGGGTTTGGGATTACAATATATTGGTTATTTTGCACTAGGAATTGGTGCGCTATCTCTCTCCACCCCTCTTCTCTTTGCTGCATACCATACAGACACACCAGTGAACTGTGTTGCGAGAGAAGCAGCACACCTAGCTGTAACCATCACATTGGACTTGAGAATAAACCAACTTAATTCAGAGACAAACAAGAGAAATCTAAAGATTGATTGATAACTAATCCCCTAAGAACTAGATCACCTGAGGATCGATACAGAGTCATACAACCCTGTACTTTTTTATCTTAAATATGGGTCTGCGGTGTTCTTTAAGTAATATTGGCCTAATAGAATAACATAGGAATTACCTTAGAGATTATATTCCCCTGTACTGAATGCTATGGTGAAGATACTTCTGGACAGTGGCGATTTTCTGCCTAGGGCAGCACATATTCAGGGGGCAGCAGTGCCATAGAATAGTGTGAGCATGCCCATGTGCAGTAATATTTATGTGTGTAAGTGCTTTGTGACATACTGTATGTGTACATAAACACACAAAGAGCAGGTGCCGCGTACACCATAATACGCCCCTCATCCTGAGGAATGTATGTAACAATCCATAAGTGTAACGAACATAAGGACTGGGCCTATGTGCTGAGGCACACGTACACACGCCTCTTGCACGCCCAGCCACAAGCACAACAACATATTGTAATACTAGTGTTACTACTGGCATTAACCCCTCCACTGCTGAAGCTAGGTATCATTGTGAGATCAAAGAGAGAGGACCCCCCAGACTTCTTTGTAGGATAGAGCTGTCTCTTTGTGATGTCACAGAGAAGGACCCCCAGATATCTATATATGATAGAGCTGTCACTTATCGAGGTGTCGCAGTGACAGAGAACCCCCAGGTATCTATATATGATAGAGCTGTCACTTATCGAGGTGTCACAGTGACAGAGGACCCCCAGATATCTATATATGATAGAGCTGTCACTTATCGAGGTGTCACAGTGACAGAGGAACCCTAGATATCTATATATGATAGAGCTGTCACTTATCGAGGTGTCACAGTGACAGAGGACCCCCAGATATCTATATATGATAGAGCTGTCACTTATCGAGGTGTCACAGTGACAGAGGAACCCTAGATATCTATATCTGATAGAGCTGTCACTTATCGAGGTGTCACAGTGACAGAGGACCCCCAGATATCTTTATATCTGATAGAGCTGTCACTTATCGAGGTGTCGCAGTGACAGAGAACCCCCAGATATCTATATATGATAGAGCTGTCACTTATCGAGGTGTCACAGTGACAGAGGACCCACAGATATCTATATATGATAGAGCTGTCACTTATCGAGGTGTCGCAGTGACAGAGGACCCCCAGATATCTATATATGATAGAGCTGTCACTTATCGAGGTGTCACAGTGACAGAGGACCCCCAGATATCTATATATGATAGAGCTGTCACTTATCGAAGTGTCGCAGTGACAGAGGACCCCCCGATATCTATATATGATAGAGCTGTCACTTATCGAGGTGTCACAGTGACAGAGGACCCACAGATATCTATATATGATAGAGCTGTCACTTATCGAGGTGTCACAGTGACAGAGGACCCCCAGATATCTATATATGATAGAGCTGTCACTTATCGAGGTGTCACAGTGACAGAGGACCCACAGATATCTATATATGATAGAGCTGTCACTTATCGAGGTGTCACAGTGACAGAGGACCCCCAGATATCTATATATGATAGAGCTGTCACTTATCGAGGTGTCACAGTGACAGAGGACCCCCCGATATCTCTATATGATAGAGCTGTCACTTATCGAGGTGTCACAGTGACAGAGGACCCCCAGATATCTATATATGATAGAGATGTCACTTATCGAGGTGTCACAGTGACAGAGGACCCCCAGATATCTATATATGATAGAGCTGTCACTTATCGAGGTGTCACAGTGACAGAGGACCCCCAGATATCTATATATGATAGAGCTGTCACTTATCGAAGTGTCACAGTGACAGAGGACCCCCAGATATCTATATATGATAGAGCTGTCACTTATCGAGGTGTCACAGTGACAGAGGACCCCCAGATATCTATATATGATAGAGCTGTCACTTATCGAGGTGTCGCAGTGACACAGGACCCCCGGATATCTATATATGATAGAGCTGTCACTTATCGAGGTGTCACAGTGACAGAGGACCCCCAGATATCTATATATGATAGAGCTGTCACTTATCGAGGTGTCACAGTGACAGAGGACCCCCAGATATCTATATATGATAGAGCTGTCACTTATCGAGGTGTCACAGTGACAGAGGACCCCCAGATATCTATATATGATAGAGCTGTCACTTATCGAGGTGTCGCAGTGACAGAGGACCCCCAGATATCTATATATGATAGAGCTGTCACTTATCGAGGTGTCACAGTGACAGAGGACCCCCAGATACCTATATATGATAGAGCTGTCACTTATCGAAGTGTCGCAGTAACAGAGGACCCCCAGATATCTATATATGATAGAGCTGTCACTTATCGAGGTGTCACAGTGACAGAGGACCCCCAGATATCTATATATGATAGAGCTGTCACTTATCGAGGTGTCGCAGTGACAGAGGACCCCCAGATATCTATATATGATAGAGCTGTCACTTATCGAGGTGTCACAGTGACAGAGGACCCCCAGATATCTATATATGATAGAGCTGTCACTTATCGTGGTGTCGTAGTGACAGAGAACCCCCAGATATCTATATATGATAGAGCTGTCACTTATCGAGGTGTCACAGTGACAGAGGACCCCCAGATATCTATATATGATAGAGCTGTCACTTATCGAGGTGTCACAGTGACAGAGGACCCCCAGATATCTATATCTGATAGAGCTGTCACTTATCGAGGTGTCACAGTGACAGAGGACCCCCAGATATCTATATATGATAGAGCTGTCACTTATCGAGGTGTCACAGTGACAGAGAACCCCCAGATATCTATATATGATAGAGCTGTCACTTATCGAGGTGTCGCAGTGACAGAGGACCCCCAGATATCTATATATGATAGAGCTGTCACTTATCGAGGTGTCACAGTGACAGAGGACCCCTAGATATCTATATATGATAGAGCTGTCACTTATCGAGGTGTCTCAGTGACAGAGGACCCCCAGATATCTATATATGATAGAGCTGTCACTTATCGAGGTGTCACAGTGACAGAGGACCCACAGATATCTATATATGATAGAGCTGTCACTTATCGAGGTGTCACAGTGACAGAGGACCCCCAGATATCTCTATATGATAGAGCTGTCACTTATCGAGGTGTCACAGTGACAGAGGACCCCCAGATATCTATATATGATAGAGCTGTCACTTATCCAGGTGTCGCAGTGACAGAGGACCCCCAGATATCTATATATGATAGAGCTGTCACTTATCGAGGTGTCACAGTGACAGAGGACCCCCAGATATCTATATATGATAGAGCTGTCACTTATCGTGGTGTCGCAGTGACAGAGAACCCCCAGATATCTATATCTGATAGAGCTGTCACTTATCGAGGTGTCACAGTGACAGAGGACCCCCAGATATCTATATATGATAGAGCTGTCACTTATCGAGGTGTCACAGTGACAGAGGACCCCCAGATATCTATATATGATAGAGCTGTCACTTATCGAGGTGTCGCAGTGACAGAGGACCCCCAGATATCTAGATATGATAGAGCTGTCACTTATCGAGGTGTCACAGTGACAGAGGACCTCCAGATATCTATATATGACAGAGCTGTCACTTATCGAGGTGTCGCAGTGACAGAGGAACCCCGGATATCTATATATGATAGAGCTGTCACTTATCGAGGTGTCACAGTGACAGAGGACCCCCAGATATCTATATATGATAGAGCTGTCACTTATCGAGGTGTCACAGTGACAGAGGACCCCCAGATATCTTTATATGATAGAGCTGTCACTTATCGAGGTGTCACAGTGACAGAGGACCCCCAGATATCTATATATGATAGAGCTGTCACTTATCGAGGTGTCACAGTGACAGAGGACCCCCAGATATCTATATATGATACAGCTGTCACTTATCGAGGTGTCGCAGTGACAGAGGACCCCCCGATATCTCTATATGATAGAGCTGTCACTTATCGAGGTGTCACAGTGACAGAGGACCCCCAGATATCTATATATGATAGAGCTGTCACTTATCGAGGTGTCACAGTGACAGAGGACCCCCAGATATCTATATATGATAGAGCTGTCACTTATCGAGGTGTCACAGTGACAGAGAACCCCCAGATATCTATATCTGATAGAGCTGTCACTTATCGAGGTGTCACAGTGACAGAGGACCCCCAGATATCTATATATGATAGAGCTGTCACTTATCGAGGTGTCACAGTGAAAGAAGACCCCCAGATATCTATATATGATAGAGCTGTCACTTATCGAGGTGTCGCAGTGACAGAGAACCCCCAGATATCTATATATGATAGACCTGTCACTTATCGAGGTGTCACAGTGACAGAGGACCCCCAGATATCTATATATGATAGAGCTGTCACTTATCGAGGTGTCACAGTGACAGAGGACCCCCAGATATCTCTATATGATAGACCTGTCACTTATCGAGGTGTCACAGTGACAGAGGACCCCCAGATATCTATATATGATAGAGCTGTCACTTATCGAGGTGTCACAGTGACAGAGGACCCCCAGATATCTATATCTGATAGAGCTGTCACTTATCGAAGTGTCGCAGTGACAGAGGACCCCCAGATATCTATATATGATAGAGCTGTCACTTATCGAGGTGTCACAGTGACAGAGGACCCCCAGATATCTATATCTGATAGAGCTGTCACTTATCGAGGTGTCGCAGTGACAGAGGACCCCCAGATATCTATATATGATAGAGCTGTCACTTATCGAGGTGTCACAGTGACAGAGGATCCCCAGATATCTATATATGATAGAGCTGTCACTTATCGAGGTGTCACTGTGACAGAGGACCCCCAGATATCTATATATGATAGAGCTGTCACTTATCGAGGTGTCACAGTGACAGAGGACCCCCAGATACCTATATATGATAGAGCTGTCACTTATCGAAGTGTCGCAGTAACAGAGGACCCCCAGATATCTATATATGATAGAGCTGTCACTTATCGAGGTGTCACAGTGACAGATGACCCCCAGATATCTATATATGATAGAGCTGTCACTTATCGAGGTGTCACAGTGACAGAGGACCCCCAGATATCTATATATGATAGAGCTGTCACTTATCGAGGTGTCACAGTGACAGAGGACCCCCAGATATCTATATATGATAGAGCTGTCACTTATCGAGGTGTCACAGTGACAGAGAACCCCCAGATATCTATATATGATAGAGCTGTCACTTATCGAGGTGTCACAGTGACAGAGGATCCCCAGATATCTATATATGATAGAGCTGTCACTTATCGAGGTGTCGCAGTGACAGAGGACCCCCAGATATCTATATATGATAGAGTTGTCACTTATCGAGGTGTCACAGTGACAGAGGACCCCCAGATATCTATATCTGATAGAGCTGTCACTTATCGAGGTGTCACAGTGACAGAGGACCCCCAGATATCTATTTATGATAGAGCTGTCACTTATCGAGGTGTCACAGTGACAGAGGACCCCCAGATATCTATATATGATAGAGCTGTCACTTATCGAGGTGTCACAGTGACAGAGGACCCCCAGATACCTATATATGATAGAGCTGTCACTTATCGAGGTGTCACAGTGACAGAGGACCCCCAGATACCTATATATGATAGAGCTGTCACTTATCGAGGTGTCACAGTGACAGAGGACCCCCAGATATCTATTTATGATAGAGCTGTCACTTATCGAGGTGTCGCAGTGACAGAGGACCCCCAGATATCTATATCTGATAGAGCTGTCACTTATCGAGGTGTCACAGTGACAGAGGACCCCCAGATATCTATTTATGATAGAGCTGTCACTTATCGAGGTGTCACAGTGACAGAGGACCCCCAGATATCTATATATGATAGAGTTGTCACTTATCGAGGTGTCACAGTGACAGAGGACCCCCAGATATCTATATATGATAGAGCTGTCACTTATCGAGGTGTCGCAGTGACACAGGACCCCCGGATATCTATATATGATAGAGCTGTCACTTATCGAGGTGTCACAGTGACAGAGGACCCCTAGATATCTATATATGATAGAGCTGTCACTTATCGAGGTGTCACAGTGACAGAGGACCCCCAGATATCTATATATGATAGAGCTGTCACTTATCGAGGTGTCACAGTGACAGAGGACCCCCAGATATCTATATATGATAGAGCTGTCACTTATCGAGGTGTCACAGTGACAGAGGACCCCCAGATATCTATATATGATAGAGCTGTCACTTATCGTGGTGTCGCATTGACAGAGGACCCCCAGATATCTATTTATGATAGAGCTGTCACTTATCGAGGTGTCACAGTGACAGAGGACCCCCAGATATCTATATATGATAGAGCTGTCACTTATCGAGGTGTCGCAGTGACAGAGGACCCCCAGATATCTATATATGATAGAGCTGTCACTTATCGAGGTGTCACAGTGACAGAGGACCCCCAGATATCTATATATGATAGAGCTGTCACTTATCGAGGTGTCACAGTGACAGAGGACCCCCAGATATCTATATATGATAGAGCTGTCACTTATCGAGGTGTCACAGTGACAGAGGATCCCCAGATATCTATATATGATAGAGCTGTCACTTATCGAGGTGTCACAGTGACAGAGGACCCCCAGATATCTATATATGATAGAGCTGTCACTTATCGAGGTGTCACAGTGACAGAGGATCCCCAGATATCTATATATAATAGAGCTGTCACTTATCCAGGTGTCGCAGTGACAGAGGACCCCCAGATATCTATATATGATAGAGCTGTCACTTATCGAGGTGTCACAGTGACAGAGGACCCCCAGATATCTATATATGATAGAGCTGTCACTTATCGAGGTGTCACAGTGACAGAGGACCCCCAGATATCTATATATGATAGAGCTGTCACTTATCGAGGTGTCGCAGTGACAGAGGACCCCCAGATATCTATATATGATAGAGCTGTCACTTATCGAGGTGTCACAGTGACAGAGGACCCCCAGATATCTATATATGATAGAGCTGTCACTTATCGAGGTGTCACAGTGACAGAGGACCCCCAGATATCTATATCTGATAGAGCTGTCACTTATCGAGGTGTCACAGTGACAGAGGACCCCCAGATATCTATATATGATAGAGCTGTCACTTATCGAGGTGTCGCAGTGACAGAGGACCCCCAGATATCTATATATGATAGAGCTGTCACTTATCGAGGTGTCACAGTGACAGAGGACCCCCAGATATCTATATCTGATAGAGCTGTCACTTATCGAGGTGTCACAGTGACAGAGGACCCCCAGATATCTATATATGATAGAGCTGTCACTTATCGAGGTGTCACAGTGACAGAGGACCCCCAGATATCTATATATGATAGAGCTGTCACTTATCGAGGTGTCACAGTGACAGAGGACCCCCCGGATATCTATATATGATAGAGCTGTCACTTATCGAGGTGTCGCAGTGACACAGGACCCCCGGATATCTATATATGATAGAGCTGTCACTTATCGAGGTGTCGCAGTGACAGAGGACCCCCAGATATCTATATATGATAGAGCTGTCACTTATCGAGGTGTCACAGTGACAGAGGACCCCCAGATATCTATATATGATAGAGCTGTCACTTATCGAGGTGTCACAGTGACAGAGGACCCCCAGATATCTATATATGATAGAGCTGTCACTTATCGAGGTGTCGCAGTGACAGAGGAACCCCGGATATCTATATATGATAGAGCTGTCACTTATCGAGGTGTCACAGTGACAGAGGACCCCCAGATATCTATATATGATAGAGCTGTCACTTATCGAGGTGTCACAGTGACAGAGGACCCCCAGATATCTATATATGATAGAGCTGTCACTTATCGAAGTGTCGCAGTGACAGAGAACCCCCAGATATCTATATATGATAGAGCTGTCACTTATCGAGGTGTCACAGTGACAGAGGACCCCCAGATATCTTTATATGATAGAGCTGTCACTTATCGAGGTGTCACAGTGACAGAGGACCCCCAGATATCTATATATGATAGAGCTGTCACTTATCGAGGTGTCACAGTGACAGAGGACCCCCAGATATCTTTATATGATAGAGCTGTCACTTATCGAGGTGTCACAGTGACAGAGGACCCCCAGATATCTATATATGATAGAGCTGTCACTTATCGAGGTGTCACAGTGACAGAGGACCCCCCCGATATCTCTATATGATAGAGCTGTCACTTATCGAGGTGTCACAGTGACAGAGGACCCCCAGATATCTATATATGATAGAGCTGTCACTTATCGAGGTGTCACAGTGACAGAGGACCCCCAGATATCTATATATGATAGAGCTGTCACTTATCGAGGTGTCACAGTGACAGAGAACCCCCAGATATCTATATCTGATAGAGCTGTCACTTATCGAGGTGTCACAGTGACAGAGGACCCCCAGATATCTATATATGATAGAGCTGTCACTTATCGAGGTGTCACAGTGAAAGAAGACCCCCAGATATCTATATATGATAGAGCTGTCACTTATCGAGGTGTCACAGTGACAGAGGACCCCCAGATATCTATATATGATAGAGCTGTCACTTATCGAGGTGTCACAGTGACAGAGGACCCCCAGATATCTATATATGATAGAGCTGTCACTTATCGAGGTGTCACAGTGACAGAGAACCCCCAGATATCTATATCTGATAGAGATGTCACTTATCGAGGTGTCACAGGGACAGAGGACCCCCAGATATCTATATATAATAGAGCTGTCACTTATCGAGGTGTCACAGTGACAGAGGACCCCCAGATATCTATATATGATAGAGCTGTCACTTATCGAGGTGTCACAGTGACAGAGGACCCCCAGATATCTATATATGATAGAGCTGTCACTTATCGAGGTGTCACAGTGACAGAGGACCCCCAGATATCTATATATGATAGAGCTGTCACTTATCGAGGTGTCGCAGTGACAGAGAACCCCCAGATATCTATATATGATAGAGCTGTCACTTATCGAGGTGTCGCAGTGACAGAGGACCCCCAGATATCTATATATGATAGAGCTGTCACTTATCGAGGTGTCACAGTGAAAGAAGACCCCCAGATATCTATATATGATAGAGCTGTCACTTATCGAGGTGTCACAGTGACAGAGGACCCCCAGATATCTATATATGATAGAGCTGTCACTTATCGAGGTGTCACAGTGACAGAGGACCCCCAGATATCTATATATGATAGAGCTGTCACTTATCGAGGTGTCACAGTGACAGAGAACCCCCAGATATCTATATCTGATAGAGATGTCACTTATCGAGGTGTCACAGGGACAGAGGACCCCCAGATATCTATATATAATAGAGCTGTCACTTATCGAGGTGTCACAGTGACAGAGGACCCCCAGATATCTATATATGATAGAGCTGTCACTTATCGAGGTGTCGCAGTGACAGAGAACCCCCAGATATCTATATATGATAGAGCTGTCACTTATCGAGGTGTCGCAGTGACAGAGGACCCCCAGATATCTATATATGATAGAGCTGTCACTTATCGAGGTGTCACAGTGACAGAGGACCCCCAGATATCTATATATGATAGAGCTGTCACTTATCGAGGTGTCACAGTGACAGAGGACCCCCAGATATCTATATATGATAGAGCTGTCACTTATCGAGGTGTCACAGTGACAGAGGACCCCCAGATATCTATATATGATAGAGCTGTCACTTATCGAGGTGTCACAGTGAAAGAAGACCCCCAGATATCTATATATGATAGAGCTGTCACTTATCGAGGTGTCACAGTGACAGAGGACCCCCAGATATCTATATATGATAGAGCTGTCACTTATCGAGGTGTCGCAGTGACAGAGGACCCCCAGATATCTATATATGATAGAGCTGTCACTTATCGAGGTGTCACAGTGACAGAGGACCCCTAGATATCTATATATGATAGAGCTGTCACTTATCGAGGTGTCTCAGTGACAGAGGACCCCCAGATATCTATATATGATAGAGCTGTCACTTATCGAGGTGTCACAGTGACAGAGGACCCACAGATATCTATATATGATAGAGCTGTCACTTATCGAGGTGTCACAGTGACAGAGGACCCCCAGATATCTCTATATGATAGACCTGTCACTTATCGAGGTGTCACAGTGACAGAGGACCCCCAGATATCTCTATATGATAGACCTGTCACTTATCGAGGTGTCGCAGTGACAGAGGACCCCCGGATATCTATATATGATAGAGCTGTCACTTATCGAGGTGTCACAGTGACAGAGGACCCCCAGATATCTCTATATGATAGAGCTGTCACTTTAAAGGTCACAGTTAGAGGAAGAACCCCAGATTTCTGCGTATAATAGAACTGTCACTTATTGAGAGGACGTACTTAAGATTAGCTGTGGGGGTAATAGATGATAAGCATGCCCATTTGGTATATATATATGTATAATTACAAATAATTCACACTAAACATTATTGGGCCTATTATCATTTTTTTTTTCAGTTTCATTCAGCTAATTTATACATAGTATAAGTCTAACTAACACATTAGTTTTAATTAACGTTCAATTAGAATGCTTTAATTACAACAATTGCAATTATGTTTATTTGTCTTTTCTCCAATATTTCCTAAATAGGACCTTTTCTGTGTCACTTTAATGGGTCACGGTTAGAGCAGAGCATGCGAGCGGTCCAGATTCCTGCATAGAGACTCCAACAGAGCTCCCAGTCTCTACTTTCTGTCTATGTCGTATGACTCAGCGGTTTCCTTCCCAATCTGTAGACGTGACTCGTTAACTCTTTTACTGCAGGCACATTCTTTATTGCATTGCACTCATGTCAAACAGTATTAGCCATTAACCTTTTCATTGCCAGCCTCACAATGTACTCGAGAGGGTTACTTTATGTCAGTGGTAACCGAAAATTTATGATTTTTATCTAAGAAACTAGCTGGGGGATCTTTCCTATTTTCTGCCGTCCAGCGGCACTAAGTGGCACGGCTGAGTTTTTCTTAATTTGTTGTTAGTGTAAAGCTTATCATTTGCCGCTATCCTAAACCTAAACCCCAATCCGATCCCCTAACACATAAATTTAACCTTAAACCCTAACCCCTACATCCAACCCTAACCCATAAATCTAAACCGAACTCTTAATTCTAAGCCTAACCCTAGGAAATTGAAGAAAATCTTGGCTATCCCAACTAGTGGCCACTGGCTGCCACTGCTGGTGGGCAGACAACGGGAAATGTCCTAGCTGGGTATCCTGGCCCTTTCTTTTCTCCACCTATGCTTCTATTTAGTCCTTCCTTGCTCTCTGGCAAGCCACATTTACTGCTAGGATAGATGTTGGCTCCCACTCGCCCCGTTTTAGTATCCCTTCCGAGCCCACCAGTTTTCTCATTCTGCTTTAATTAAACTCTTCATTAAAGGACCGCTGTAGTCCTATGATGTCAGTATTTAAAAAGCTTTTCCTGTTTTAATAGAAGCTGTCACATTGATATTAATTTTAACTTCTATTAAAATAGGAATCAGGAGGCATAAAACAATAATAAACATATTCATAACTTATATAACTAATCATTGTTTTTTTTAATCAGTTATAATTAGAAGAATAAGTACATCAGAGAAATTATTTAGTTACTACAGAGTTTTATATTCAATATACCTGTAACATGCCCATAAATCACTCGAGTGTGATAGCTTGTGATGGGTTACTATGAAACATAGCTTAGTAAATACTGTGTAGAGCTGTGATGCATTCTTACAATGTGTCTTGGTCATTTCAGTGGCTTAGTGAATCACCCCATATATCTTAAATCAGAATGAAATCTGTTTTTTGGGGAAAACTTTATTAATAATACATAGTAAAAGGAAAAAAACACAGCAAGAAGAGGTTCATTTTCCATATAAACATAATATTGGGCTTTGTGAATGAACAGAACATAATCAGACTAGCTCTGGAGCTCTGCTAATCAGACCCAATGAATGGATTCCTCTTTACACCATCTGGCTGGAGCCGTCAGCAGAACCCAGTACTTAAGGATACAGAAGATTACAGGACCTTGATAGCAGGCCTAGGACATCTGGTACACACTAACCAGATAATATAGCCGGTCAGGAAGGCTCACACATAGCCCCATTTGGCACTGGTTTGCTGCTATTTGCTTGCTTCTCTCAATTTTATTTTAAAGACCATGGGCCCTATGCTAAGCGCTGAAAAAGCACTTACGAGTGCCCTAACTACAGAGTAAATCATAATAGCTATGTTAATCCACCAACCGCAAAACATTTCAAGAGAACTCGTACGGGTCCTACGACACAGCCGAAAAGCAATGCAAAAATCTCCATTGAGTTTTGCACTGAATATAAATTACGAGTTACTCCCTTACTCCTATTCTAGGAAGCATGTACCAAACACCACTCGCAACTGGTTTTCAAACCTTTGCTGGGTCCCCCAGAAGCATTTACAGTGACATTATAACACAAAAAGCGCTACAAAATGATAACATATAAACATTATTTGACACTTAACAATCCGTTATCAATATATGTGTACCGTATATACTCGAGTATAAGCCGACCGGAGTATAAGCAGAGGCACCTATTTAACCACAAAATACTGGGAAAACGTAGTGACTCGTATAAGCCGAGGGTAGGAAATGTGCTGCCCCCTGTGTCTCTCTTGTGCCCTCTGTGTCCCCCCCTTGTGTGCCCTCTGTGCCCCTTTCTTGTGTCCCCCCTCTCTCTCCCCGTGCCTCTTCCTCCCTCTCCCTCCCTTGTGTCTCTTCACCCCTCTCCCTTCCCTGTGTCTCTTCCCCCTCTCCCTTCCCTGTATCTCTTTCGCTCCCCCTCCCTTTCCTGTGTCTCTTTCCCTCCCCCTCCCTTATCACCCTCCTCAACCCCCCTCTTCATCCTCCCTCCTCATCCTCCTTCCTCAACCCCCCTCCTCATCCTCAACCCCCCTCATCCTCAACCCCCCTCATCCTCATTCTCAACCCCCCATCCTCAACCCCTCTCCTCATCCTCAACCTCCCTCCTCAACCTCTCTCCTCAACCACCCTCAAACCCCCTCCTCAACGCCTCTCCTCGACCCCCCTCCTCAAACTCAACCCCCCATCCTCATCCTCAACCCCACACAAAATACACACACAAAAAAAAAAAAAAAACATTACACACAGGACATCTGGAAGTGAGGTTACACCTCAATTTAAGTCCAATTTACAGAGTTTAGACACTCGAAAATCCCCTAAGCGAGTGAAAAAATGGCCGCCGGAAAAACAAAAACGAGGCTACACGACCCCTAAACCCATAAAACACCGCCAAGCACA
This sequence comes from Discoglossus pictus, assembly GCA_027410445.1. Lineage (NCBI taxonomy): Eukaryota > Metazoa > Chordata > Amphibia > Anura > Alytidae > Discoglossus > Discoglossus pictus. Next base: position 210,121,554 of record CM050169.1, on the reverse strand, counting down.
TACGACTTTTACATAAACCTGTACAAGGTACAAAATACAGGACGCAAAATCATCCACACCTGAGTACCACATACTCCCCCCCACGTGTCTCTTTCCCCCTCTCTCCCGTGTCTGTTCTCCCCTCTCCCTCCCCTGTGTCTCTTCTCCCATTCTCCCTCCCCTGTGCCTCTTTCCCCCTCTCTCCCGTTTCTATTTCCCCGTCTGCCTCCCCTGTGTCTCTTCCTTCCTCTCCTTTGTCTCCTTCCTCCCCATCTCCCTCCCCTGTGTCTCTTCCACCCTCTCCCTCCCCTTTGTGTCCTTCGCCCCTCTGCCCCGTGTCTCATTTTCCCCTCTCTCCCTCCCTTGCGTCTCCTCCCCCCGCTCCCCTCCCTGTGTCTCCTTCCCCCTCTGCCTCCTGTGTCTCATTCCTCCCTTCTCCCTCCCATGTTTTTTTTTCCACCCACTTTCCCTTACCCTGTGTCTCTTTCCCCCTCCCCTGTGTCTCTCCCCCTGTGTCGTTTCACCCCCTCCCTCCCCTGTGTCTTTCCCGCCTCTCCCTACCCTGTGTGTCTCCCCTCCCTCCCCTGTGTCTCTTTCCTCCCTCTCCCTCCCGTGTCTCCCCATCTCCCTTCTCTGTTTCTCCTTTCCCCCTCCCCTGTGTCTTTTCACCCCCCTTTCCTGTGTCTCTTTCCCTATCTCCCTTCCCTGTGTCTCTTTCCCCCTCTCCCTCCCCTGTGTCTCTTCCTCCCCTTGTGTCTTTCCCTCTTTTCCCTCCCATCTCTCTTTCCCCCCTCTCCCTCCCCTGTGTCTCTTCCACCCTCTCCCTCCCCTTTGTGTCCTTCGCCCCTCTGCCCCGTGTCTCATTTTCCCCTCTCTCCCTCCCTTGCGTCTCCTCCCCCCGCTCCCCTCCCTGTGTCTCCTTCCCCCCTCTGCCTCCTGTGTCTCATTCCTCCCTTCTCCCTCCCATGTTTTTTTTTCCACCCACTTTCCCTTACCCTGTGTCTCTTTCCCCCTCCCCTGTGTCTCTCCCCCTGTGTCGTTTCACCCCCTCCCTCCCCTGTGTCTTTCCCGCCTCTCCCTACCCTGTGTGTCTCCCCTCCCTCCCCTGTGTCTCTTTCCTCCCTCTCCCTCCCGTGTCTCCCCATCTCCCTTCTCTGTTTCTCCTTTCCCCCTCCCCTGTGTCTTTTCACCCCCCCTTTCCTGTGTCTCTTTCCCTATCTCCCTTCCCTGTGTCTCTTTCCCCCTCTCCCTCCCCTGTGTCTCTTCCTCCCCTTGTGTCTTTCCCTCTTTTCCCTCCCATCTCTCTTTCCCCCCTCTCCCTCCCCTGTGTCTCTTCCCTTCCTCTCCCTCCCGTGTCTCTTTCCACCCCTCTCCCTCCCTTGTCTCCTTCCTCCATCTTCCTCCCCTGTGTCTCCTTCCCCTCCTCTCCCTCCCCTGTGTCTCTATCCCCTCCTCTCCCTCCCCTGTGTCTCTTCACCCCCCCTCTCCTGTGTCTCTTTCCCTATCTCCCTTCCCTGTGTCTCTTTCCCCTTCTCCCTCCCCTGTGTCTCTTCCCCCCCTTGTGTCTTTCCCTCTTTTCCCTCCCATCTCTCTTTCCCCCCTCTCGCTCCCCTGTGTCTCTTCCCTTCCTCTCCCTCCCGTGTCTCTTTCCGCCCCTCTCCCTCCCGTGTCTCCTTCCTCCATCTCTCTCCCCTGTGTCTCCTTCCCCTCCTCTCCCACCCCTGTGTCTCTATCCCCTCCTCTCCCTCCCCTGTGTCTCCTTCTCCCCATCTAGCCCCGTCCCCCCTTCGCTGTGCATTGCGCATATGCAGCTCTTGCCACGCAATGCGCATGCACGGCATTCGGCCAGCAATGCCTATTGAGTATTGCGAGTTTGTGTGTAAGGCTCGCAACTTGCAAGCGTTACACACAAACTCGCAATTACGACAATCATATATGTGATGTATTCCATATGAAGAAGTTGACTTGATAATGTGCAAACTGGTTTTACAAAGTTTTAAAGAAATAAATAAAGTCTTTCATTTAAAACTATTATGTTCAGGTTTGCTTTAATGATTACAGACATTTTGTCTTTGTTCTTAACAGGATTAGCAAACTGACAGGAGTGGGAGAAACAGTGGATTTAGTTAAACTCTCTATTCAATTCAGTTTAGCATTTCACATAGCACCTTGACACTAGTACTCCGTAAAAGAGTAAGCCCTGATAGAATAACCCTCCCCCTCAAGCTACAGAAAGACTAGTAGTTCCTAGATGGAACCCCCTTGACAAAAGTAGTCATATAAGACTTGAATACAAATATTTTTATGTTTCTATTTGTATAGCTGCTAATAATGTTATGTTTGTTACATACTTCACAATCATGTGAGATTTTTACTAAACTACAGTGGTCCTTTAAGCATCCCAGTCATTCACTAATCTCACAATCCCTCCACACATAAGGAAGACACAAGTCTTTCTTCATTTTATCTACACTTTGCACTAACATTTCCAATACATTTCCAACATAATGCCTGTTGAAAAATGACATTAACAGTTTCTGTATATACTTTTTAATTCTACTTTGTATTTGCTGTACTGCCCGTATTATATATATATTTATTCCTGAACACATAAGAGAACAAACACATTTTGTTTAGCAGATTTATTAAAGTTTTATTTTGTGGGACGTCGTCCTGTTGTCTTCTCTATCCATCATGGAATTTCAGTATCTTCCTAGAGAAAAAAAAATAATAAATTCTTACAGTATCATATCTCATCTCCAGTACTAAGAGGCCAAAGTTTAAGGATTTTACTTTTTGCACATTCACAGTGACTGGGATACTGATTAAGTCACGGTGGTATCCTGGAATGGAGCTCATTGAGAGGACTGCAAGTTGCGGGTTTGCAGAGGGAGAGGCTCGCAATGAGCGCCAAAAGCACTCATTGCGGGGCACGCGATCAGCGGCAATGGCGCTCATTGCGAGGCCCGCAAGTTGACGGTTTGCCGAGGCCTGCGATGAGCGTCGAAGGCCCGCAAATTAGAGGGGGCAAAGCCTCCCATTGTGTGGCAAACAGCATTGTCAGGCTTTTATTGCCGTAATTTTTGACGGGCAAGTGGCTAATTTATTATAATATCAGATACAGTCAAGAGGGACCTCCACCACTTCTGTATTGATATGTTAAAATGTACTATTATGCCTCATGTAATTCACACAAATCTAAAATCTATTTACTGTTGAATTTACATTTGTGTAATACGTTGTGCTTTATAAATAAAGGTTTCGTATTTTAAAATGGTGGTGGGGCTTGTGACTAGCGAGTGGAGGTCACGGTTTAGGGCTTTGTGCCTAGGGACACCAGAAATGTGGGCCTGGAAATGGTCTATTAAACAATTAGTACATGTTTAACTGCCCTCCAGGTAGCAAGACTGCTTCCCCGTGCTTAAAACAATCTTCTCATGAGCTATTATACCTCACAATGTGTGAGATTGCAGTGTGAAGCTAGGTTTTAGTGTGTGAGAGACACTGTACAAGAGGGGCTTATTCTTTCATGAATGAGACTGTGCTTCACGTGGCCAGTCAGTCCCTGGCATTCAGCCATTCACCTGCAGTCGGTGGTACACCCAGTCCAGAAGTGCGGTGAGATTGGTGTAAACTCCGGGGCGATTGGGTCTGCCACAGCCCTCTCCCCAGCTCACAATGCCCACCTGCCACCACAGACCTCCATCCTGGCACACCAAGGGCCCACCACTGTCTCCCTAAACAAGGAAGATAAAAATGGAATTAGGGTTTGTTCAGAAGTTTTCAGTTCAGTATTGGTTCCATATTCATTCTGTATTATATTCCAATATTTGGTTCATGTGTCCTAGAGGTGCTAGACTCTGCATAGATATCTTATCTAAAGGAATTTGAATTCTAGATGTTCCAGGCTCTGCACCTCTATTGTAAAGGACTGAGTTGTAGAGGTGCCGGGCTTTACATACATGTCTCAAGTATTTGGGATATACAGATGCCTAATTCAAATATTTGAAATAAGGATCCAGAACTTGATTCACCCAACTCTGCATCAATATGTCCAACACTTGGATCCAAGAGATACTAAACTCTGCATCCCTATCTCAAACATCTGGATTCTACAGAAACTAAGCTCTGCATCCTTATCTTAAATATCTGGATTCTACAGATACTAAACTCTGTATCCTTATCTTAAACATCTGGATTCTACAGATACTAAACTCTGCATCCTTATCTTAAACATCTGGATTCTACAGATACTAAACTCTGCATCCTTATCTTAAACATCTGGGTTCTACAGATACTAAGCTCTGTATCCTTATCTTAAACATCTGGATTCTACAGATACTAAGCTCTGCATCCTTATCTCAAACATCTGGATTCTACAGATACTAAACTCTGCATCCTTATCTCAAACATCTGGATTCTACAGATACTAAACTCTGCATCCTTATCTGTAGAATACAAATGTTTAAGATACTAAACTCTGCATCCTTATCTTAAACATCTGGATTCTACAGATACTAAACTCTGCATCTTTATCTTAAACATCTGGATTATACTGATACTAAACTATGCATCCTTATCTTAAACATCTGGATTATACAGATACTAAACTCTGCATCCTTTCTTAAGCATCTGGATTCTAAATATACTAAGCTCTGTATCCTTATCTTCAACATCTGGATTATACTGATACTAAACTCAGCATCATTATCTTAAACATCTGGATTCTACAGATACTAAACTCTACACCCCTATCTCAAATATCTGGATTCTACAGATACTAAACTCTGCATCCTTATCTTAAACATCTGGATTCTACAGATACTAAGCTCTGCATCCTTATCTTAAACATCTGGATTCTATAGATACTAAGCTCTGTATCCTTATGTTAAACATCTGGATTCTACAGATACTAAGCTCTGCATCCTTATCTTAAACATCTGGATTCTACAGATACTAAACTCTGCATCCTTATCTTAAACATCTGGATTCTACAGATACTAAACTCTGCATCCTTATCTTAAACATCTGGATTCTACAGATACTAAGCTCTGCATCCTTATCTTAAACATCTGGATTCTATAGATACTAAGCTCTACATCCTTATCTTAAACATCTGGATTCTACAGATACTAAGCTCTGCATCCTTATCTTAAACATCTGGAGTCTACAGATACTAAGCTCTGTATCCTTATCTTAAACATCTGGATTCTACAGATACTAAACTCTGCATCCTTATATTAAACATCTGGATTCTACAGATACTAAGCTCTACATCCTTATCTTAAACATCTGGATTCTACAGATACTAAGCTCTGCATCCTTATCTTAAACATCTGGAGTCTACAGATACTAAACTCTGCATCCTTATATTAAACATCTGGATTCTACAGATACTAAGCTCTACATCCTTATCTTAAACATCTGGAGTCTACAGATACTAAGCTGAGGGAGACATATCCTGTAATATACCAGTCTGGTCCCACTCAAGAGTGACCCAGCCCCGAAATACCAGGCAATTCTACACTGAACAGTAGAAACAGCAAACTTAGACGCGTTTCAGCCTCGTCAGTGAGGTGTAGTTTTACTCCATAAGGCACAGTGAGCAAGGAGTCCACGTCTGGTTCCCACTATCACCCTTAGGGTGAGAAAAAACACTACAAAATTAGAGGTGCTCTGATTGAGCACCTCTAACTTTGTTTTTTGTTTATGCAAATGACCCTTAGTTGTTAGTCTCCCTAAGGGTGACTCCAGACGTGGACCCCTTGCTCACTGTGCCTTAGGGAGTTCAGCTCCAACTCACTGACGAGGCCCATAGAGGCTGGAAAGTACGTCTGGGGTTTGCTGTTTCTCCTGTTCAGGGTAGAATTACTTGGTATTTCGGGGCTGGACCACTCTAGTGAGTGGGAACAGACTGATATACTACAGGATATTTCTCCCTGTGAGGGACACAAGTGAGCTAAAAGAGGTTACTCTCAGAGTAGGTTATCATGGCCATAGAAATAATCTATTAGGGTTAGTTCATTCTCTAATTGAGCTCCTCTGACTTTGTTTTGGTGAATTCTAGACATGCCAGCATCTTTATTCTGATTTAAAGTAATTCGCTCCTAGAGGTACCATGAAGTGGTCAGTAAAGATTCTCAATAGTATTGAAGTGGTCTGCTAAGACTCAACTTTTAAATAGTTCATCAAAACCAAAAGTTGGAAGCCACTGATTTAGAGAATAAACATTTGGAGTATCATATGGATATTTTGCACACTAGGCGGAGTGTGCACATGTGATGTGAATATATACGAACATCTATATATTTAATACATACAGTATTCATAAACATTAAGAAAGAATAGTGTACATCATTGGGCTGCTCAAGTGTACTCTCCAAAACCAAAACAGGAGCCATAGCTTTGTACGAGAAAAACAAGAAAAAACAGGAAGTTTTTTTGTTGGGCATTAATAAGCACATTGTGCATTGATAACATATAAACGAGCTCTCTTGTTGCTGTACCTAATCATATATAAAGAGCATATTGTATTCTTAACAATGTATATTGCACCCTATTTACTAAAGATTTTACATTGCAAACACAGAGCTGAACTTAAGCGAGCAAATAACACAAATTGACTTTCTTTACATTCTTAGCACTCCACTTTAATACAGAGGATATACAGTGGGGGCCTCATTCAAAAGCGATTTGGCCAATTGAATAGGGCTCAATATAAGCACATAGCATATTTTTACAGAAGTTTTTAGTTAGTGAACTTCTATCCAAAAGCAAGGTCTTCACTAACTAAAGACTTCTGTAAAAATGTGCTATGTGCTTATATAGAGCCCTATTCAATTGGCCAAATCGCTTTTGAATGAGGCCCTGTGACAGATAAAGATTTGTGTGGCCGATCTATGTCTTAGTCTTAAAACTGTGTAACACAGAAAAGGACCTTTTTAGAAGATACAAAAAGTACTGATACAAATACATAATGTATAAATTAAGTGAAATATTCCCCCTCTCAGGAAATGGCATTTTCAAAACCAATACATTATGATTATCAGTGTGTGGCGATAGTAAAGAACAAGAGCATGACCAGGTAATAATGACAGAGACTTTAAATTTTTAAATTAAATTTAATTGCTGTTTAAAATGTCTTGATCATTATTATATTCTTCTCTACTTTTATTATTATTTGTACTTTTAATTATTATTATTATTATTGTTATTATTATTAATAATAATAATAATAACTGCAGTCTTTTATGCGTGTCCTTGGGGCAAGTCAGTTCAATTACTCCATTGACAGATAACACAGCAGTATACAACATTTATACAGAATTTCTAGGATTCTTTGCTCGTTCTGCTTTCATTTATTCTTAACTAGCAACTTGCACATCATAAGTGATGGTATCATATAATTTATGTTTCTCTCTCTCCTGTGTCCATCTCCCTCTCTCTGGGGTCTATCTCTTCTGTGTGTCTCTCTCTCATGTCTGTCTCCCTCTTTCTCTTTCCCTATGCCCTATGGCTGTCTCTCCCTCTCTCCTATCTCTCTCTCCCCCTATGTCTTGTGTATGTCTGTCCTGCCTCTCCTATCTATCTCTCTCTACAGTCTGTCTCTCTCCTGTCTTACTTTCTCTTGTCTCTATGTCGCCCTTCTCTCAATCCCTCCCACCCTCTGCCTCCCTCTCTCCCTACTCTCACTCCTTTCCAACCTCCCCCTCTCGCTCCCTCCCACCTTCTCCCGCTCTCGCCCTTCTCTCACTCCTTCCCACATTCTCCCTCTCTCACTCCCCCTTCTCTAACTACTCCCCATCTCTCTCCCTCCTTCCCACCTTCTCCCTCTCTTTCTCCCTTCTCACCCTCTCTCTTCCCACCCTATTTCACACCTTCCCACCCTCTCCCTCTCTCCTTTCCCACCCTCTGCCTTCCCATCTTCTTCCTCTCTCCCTTCCGATACTCTCGCTATCTCACTCCTTCCAACCCTCTCCCTCTCTCTTCCTATCCTCTTCTCTCCCCTTTCTCACTCCTTCCAACCCTCTCCCTCTCTCTTCCTATCCTCTTCTCTCCCCTTTCTCACTCCTTCCAACCCTCTCCCTCTCTCTTCCTATCCTCTTCTCTCCCCTTTCTCACTCCTTCCAACCCTCTCCGTTCCCACCCTCTCCTTCTTCGATGGTTCCTTCCCACCCTCTCCCTCCCCTCACTCCTCCTAACCCTCTCGCTCCCCTCACCCCTTCCCACTCTCTCCCCTCCCTCACTCCTTCCTATCCTCTCCCTTATGTGCCTCTCTCTCTTGCACTCCCCCCCCCCCACTATGTGCACCCTGTCGTGCATGTGCCTTTATGCGATTCTGCTGCATATGCGCTGTTGAGCGATTCAGTTGCTCATGCGCTGTTGTGTCAAGCAACTTTGCATGCGCAAATACCACACAATTGGTCGCACATGGGTAGTTTGCACTATTTATCACTAGTAAATTGTGGGTAAAGCCGACAACTATTCTAGTGGATTAAGGAGTAGCTGGCACAGACGCCAATGGTGTAAATGAGTTTGTATAGGTTGATGCCAGCCTAAAACAACTATTGAGAACTAGCGACTTGCCCGTCACAAATGACGGCAATAACATTTGAAGGCTGGCCTTCGGCGGCGCTCATTGCAAGCCTCTCCCACCATCTACTTTACGGTCATTTCAGGCCTCCTCCAACCCGCCACTTTCATGCCTTGCAATGAGTTCCTTCAGATCTCATTGCGAGCCTCTCCCACAGTCTACTTTAGGAGCCGCTCATTGCAGGCCTCGTCTATCCCGCCATTTTCATGCCTCACAATGAGCACCTTTGTCGCTCATTGCGAGCCTCTCCCATTGCAGACGTCTTCCAACCCACCACTTTTGTGCCTCGCAATGTGCACCTTCGGCGCTCATTGTGAGCCCTGCGATGAGCGTTTTTGGCGCTCATTGCAAGCCCTGCAATGAGCGCTCATTGCAGACGTCTTCCAACTCACCACTTTTGTGCCTCGCAATGTGCACCTTTGGCGATCATTGTGAGCCCTGCGATGAGCGTTTTTGGCACTCATTGCAAGCCCTGCAATGAGCGCTCATTGCAGACGTCGTCCAACCCGCCACTTTTGTTCAGCGCTCTGAGCACCTTTGGCGCTCATCGAGAGCCCATTGATGAGCGCCTTCGGTTCTCATCGTGAAGTACGCAATGAGCGCCAAAGGCGCTCATTGCGAACCTTTCCACACTCTCTGACCGCTGTGTCTGTTTGCCCCCCTCCCACCTCTCCCATCCCCTGTGTTTTTTTGCCCTTATTTCCCTACACTGTGTCTCTTTTCCCCCCTCTCTCCCCCACACACAGTCACAGGGCCTCATTCAAATGCGATTTAGCCAATTGAATAGGGCTCTATATAAGCACATAGCATATTTTTTTACAGAAGTTTTTAGTTATTGAACTTCTATCCAAAAGCAAGGTCTTCACTAACTCAAAACTTCTGTAAAAAATATACTGTATGCTCTGTGCTTATATAGAGCCCTATTCAATTGGATGAATCGCATTTGAATGAGGCCCACAGCATTTAAACCAATCAATATCATGTGAGACTCAAGAGGATAATTACTGCTAATGACCACTAATAATGTATAAAATTCTCTCTAATCAGGATTATTTATTACCTCTTTTATTGTTGCCTCTTCAATAGCAATCAGTCTCTCAAATTGAGCGTTGTAAAAAAAAAAATTAAGTACGTCATTTCCAGCAATAAAAAAAAAGCACACTGATAATATTATAATAAAAAACAATCATATGTGAGGCAGAGGTACAGCTTCACTGTTAGGTATAGACACGATGTGGCATGGCGAGAAACATTGCTTTATATTGTGAGCAAAACAGAAAAATACAATCACACTGTATTTTAGAAATTAAATAAAATATAATTTAGATGACATATAACTAAAAAAGATTTATCTATGTAAAAAAAAATAAAGGACTTAAACAATGATGTCACTATATCTAACAGTGGTGGTTAAACATCGAATTAAATTTCTTATTTTTTATATAGTTATCTCGCTGTATTTAAAGTCACAAAACAACAAAGTCAAAGGTGCTCATCAGAGAACGAACCAACCTTAATAGGTTAGTTCTATAGCCATAATAAGCTACTCCGAGAACAACCTCTTTTAGCTCACTTGTGCCCTTCACAGGGAGAAATATCCTGTAGTATATCAGTCTGGTCCCACTCAAAATAGTGACCCAGCCCCGAAATACCAGGCAATTCTACCCTGAACAGGAGAAACAGCAAACCCCAGGCGCGTTTCGGCCTCGTAATTTGGGACTCCAGACGTGGACCCCTTGCTCACTGTGCCTTAGGGCGTTCAGCTGCACCTCACTGACGAGGCCCATAAAGGCCGAAACGCGTCTGGGGTTTGCTGTTTCTCCTGTTCAGGGTAGAATTGTCTGGTATTTCGGGGCTGGGTCACTTTTCTGAGTGGGACCAGACTGATATACTACAGGATATTTCTCCCTGTGAAGGGCACAAGTGAGCTAAAAGAGGTTGCTCTCAGAGTAGCTTATCATGGCTATAGAACTAACCTATTAAGGTTAATTCGTTCTCTGATGAGCACCTCTGACTTTGTTATGTTGTATTTAAAGGTATATGTAAGTTTCCTGGGTTTCAAATGTTTCCTAATAAACAGCTTATGATTAGTAGAAAAATGTGTATTATATTGGAAGGTTGAATGTACTTACATATTTATATGCTAGATTCTGATATGTGGGTGTGCACACCCCTCGGAAGCTCACATAAAGGAAATTATGGTTGCTGGGGTCACAGCTGAAATTGCCCATCAGGAGACAGGCAGAGAGAAAAAAACACAGATAGCAACTGCCAGATTGTGATACAAATGTTTCAGCCTTTACTTCCTCCTGATTGGCCAAAACATTTTTTTCAAATTGTATATCAATTTAGCCTGGGTTTGGAGGGTGTTAACCCTAAGTTTTAACTGACATAAATTAAAAGGCATTTTGCTAATTTCAAGTTAAGTGTTTAAATGCTTATTTTGGTATTTTTTCATGCAAAAAAAATGTTTTCATACACTACTAATTATCCTATATCAGATGAACTCATACTCCAGCTCACTTACATATCCCTTTAATGACGTTCCATCCCTCACTGGAGTTGCTTCAGGAAATGCTGCAGGTTCTTAGCCCCGACTAGGGGCCTCATTCAAATGCAATTTGGCTCTATAAAAAGCACATAGCATATTTTTTTACAAAAGTTTTTAGATACTGAACTTCTATCCAAAAGCAAGGTTTTCACTAACTAAAAACTTCTGTTAAAAAATATGCTATGTGCTTATATAGAGCCCTATTCAATTGGCCAAATCGCATTTGAATGAGGCCCTAAGATTCAATCTCTAAACTGCGTATGTGACATGTAAGGAACATTGTGAGCACTCTCAAGCCATTTCCCTTACATGACAAACCCCCTGGCTATGTATCATTAAGTTCTTTAGAGAAATAGCCTTCAGGATCCATGTAAAAGCTCCAGAACTTATCTTGTAGCTACGAGTCAGCCTTGTGGGAGATCCTACAGGAGACATGTAATCAAGCTCTAAATTGGGGGTTTAAGTAGGTCCAGTTCTTTAATAGAAAACCGTTCATTATAAATTATATTGAAGCCATTACTCTTGAACTGTTTCATCTCCTGAAACCTATTTCTTTTTTAATATTACTATAAAAGTAATTTATTAAAATATTCTATTATAAGTAAGTGCAGACTTTATAGTTCTTTTCTATATGGTCAAAATGATTTTACTCCACATTGTTCAGAAAAAATATCAAGTGGAGTAGAGTTTAATGTCACTTACTCATGGTTAGATTCTCATAGTTATCATGAGCACCCCCACTCCTTTTGTTTTTCTCTGATTTCCTTTACGAATTTACCTCTTTCCCATGGGTGTAGAAGCCCAAATAAATCTGGGGGGGGGCAAATTTTAAAGAGACAGAAAACTGTGGCCACACTGGTGCTATTTAACGGTATGGGTCAAAGCTTCCATGATAAAGACATATTGCTCCATAGCGCTGGTTTCCTCTAGAGGCCAAAACTGATAATGCAGGATTAAGTTTAATTTTGCAATTTTTTGTGTCCCCTATTCATATAACCTGGGATGGTATTTGTCCCCCCAGTTCCCATGCCCCTGCTCTTTCCCTTCCCTGTTTTCTACTTCTTCCACGTCCCTCTCTCCCTATCCAACCCTCTTTCCCTTTTCCTGCTCCTATTATTTTCCTTTCCCCCTAAAAATAAAAAAAAACGAAGGCCCAGGAATTAGTATTCATATTTTTTGAAGCAATATATGCAGCTTTTGCTGTACTTTACTTGAATGATATTGTATATGGAAATCCTTCACAAGAATTATGTCATACAATGTCTAATGTATTAATATAATGTTTGCTAAAAATAATTACTGAAAATACGATGTTACGTGTGCGGCTTATATTTGCGAAATTACTGCTGATTTGCCCGATTGCGAGTTAAGGGTGCCGATTTTCGTGCTTTAAACTACGGTATTGAATAGCGATTTACGGTTTTACTGATTCTAACATCCTGTAAAGCCTGTAACCTGCAAAAAAAAGCTACAGTGCTAATTAGAAAGCCTGTTTCTTGCAATGCTGATCACTTTGAGAGTCTTTTTCTCTCCAATTTTACGGGTGCGGCTTATATTTGAGTACTATTTTTTTTCTATTTTTTCCCCTTGAACTTTACGGGTGCGGCTTATATGTGGGTGCGGCTTATATTCGGACCAATACGGTATCATGTGTAATCTTAAAAAAAAAGATTACATAGTAATATTAAAGCACTGCTATAGTCCCTTATTTATAGACATTAGTCCCATGGATTGGTCATTCTAGGTACAAATCTGCTAGCTTACATATATCTAACAGCAAGAGATCTGCAGGAATTGGATACCAAGTTCTTACAGAAAATTGCATTCAAACTTTAAAAATAATTTATACAGCCAAAAACATACTTCAATGCAACAGACTAAACAGGAGGGTTGTATTACTCACTGTTTATGTGTTTATGTTTGTTACCTCAGTCCTTTAAATATATTTTTCTTTTTAAAATCAATATCTGCTATCAGGCCCGAATGTAATTGATTCTCACTAATGGCTTTGCACCCTGTGTGAGCCCAGATATCCAGGTCTAAGTGTAGTGCATACAGGTATAGTGCCTACAGGTAATGATCAGTCCACTATGGGACTAGATCTGCCGTGTGTAGAATGAGCGATAAAGCACTCACCCATGACACATTTTAACATGGAGCTCCTGGATTTAAATTATAATGTAACAGGTCACTGGTTCTAAGGTGCAACTAGGCTTTAAATATGGGGTAACTTAATAAACCAACTTGTTGTTGGAGTGTCCCTTCTACCAGGAGATATTCCCAATTAGAAACTACAGTTTTGCAACACTTCATCCTTTGGGTGACCCACTGTGTCATAAAATGTGGCCCACCCTTACTCCACACATACCCAATTTGCACTCTGCCTATTGGTGGATAGGAAACTTTTAACCATGGACAAAGATTACATCCATCCTGTGCAGGCACATAAAAGACCAAAATGGAAATTCGATCCCACCACAGACCCTTGGCTACTTTCCCTCCCAGCCATTTTTGGGCACAGCATTCTCCAAGCATCTTGCTGCCATCCTAGACATTTACAATTTGCTAAGGGGCAGTTTGACCACCTAAAAAGGAATTGTTTAGATGATACAACAACGGTCAGGGGGACTTAAAAAGAGATTTTATACAGTGAGGTTATTCTATTAAGCCCATGGACGGGACTTGCTCAGAAGTGCAATCTCATCCTAGTCAATGTATGGAGAAATTGATAATGGTTAAATGCACAGTAATATGGAAGGTGGTTTGCTCTTTGTCACAGCATACATTAAGGATTTTGAGTATATATCTATATTAGATGGGGAAGTCCTTTTGAAAGCCAGAACTGTAAATTCATGGCAAGATGCAACATCACTTTAGATCAGAGGACTGATCTACACCAGTCAGACACCAGAGCACACAGCAGGAAGACTGATACAGATGTCCCACCTCTAATTATGCAAAGAGGCCGGAAGTAAGCAGCACAGTATGTCAGTCAGAAACCTATAAAAGTAAGAGATTTAAAGTAGATTTACTAGCATTATAAATTGTAAACATTATACATCAAGTATACTTATGCATTCACTTCCATTTTAACAGCCATTATTTTTAATGTACAGATGTCCTTTAAACACCCACTATCCTAATGGTGTTAATCCAGAATGGTATGATTCTTATTTCAAAATTGATAGGTGGTTTTCCTTATTCAAACATTGTTTTTAGTATTGATTGATTTGATACTGTTTCATTGAAGGAGCAAGTTTTGTTTTCCCATTTGTTAATTTCATGAAGATTTGATTTTTCATCTGAACGGGATGTCCCAATCATTTATAACCATCTCTTCACGGTGATTTTTTTGTCTTTCATAATTCACAAACATTGGAATATATTCAGTTAACATTGGATACAGACTCAGGGTGTAACTATTAGTTAATATTTTAATTACCAATTAAGTGATTATTGATTGTATTATATAATGTTTACAATTCTTAGAATCACTATCGTATAACCTAATAAAGTGCCATCTTAATTCAGTACAACTTTGAGCACATCAATATAAAGTTCTCATAAAACCATGTTGAAATACTGTGTGAAAAAAGAACATATATCAGAAATTCAAATGTCTGTTTGCAGGAGACTCTGACAAGCCCCCAGACAAACCAACAACAGCAGCTCCATGTGGAAAGCATAAGCAAAAATAAAGATAACCCTTCACAAATTAATCTCTGCAGGGAAATGACTGCTGGAATCAGCTACAAATAACAGTTGTGGTTAATATATCTTGCTGCATTCCTGATGTTCAGTTAAAAACTATAAATCTTTGTCTTCATGGAGACTTCACTGTTTGGTGTTGGCAGATGTTGTTAATCATGGAACAGTCAGGAGCGTGTTTGTAAACAGACCTAAGACTGTAGTTTTTTAGCTGTTATTGGTGTAATGAAAAAAAAAAAACCATAGATATTTTTAACATACAATCTTGTGCTTTCTCACACTATGACGGATAATGGCCCTTTATGCAGGAAAAGCGCCAGTGGACATAAAACTATGTATTATCCATGACTCAAGATGTAAATATAGTGATTATGCATTTTGTCACTATCATGATGTTTATTTCCAACCTTTGGATGCCTATTGTGTTTTACTTTTTTCTTTCTACTCCCATCAAAAGGGAATATTTATTAAGCTCTCTAGGGGTTGCATTGCAGTACAAAGTGTTGTGATGGCAATGGTCCCCATAGGAAATGGAGCACATTTATGCATGTTATTTATATATAACTGTAAAGATTTCCCGGTGCCTACCACCCATTTATGTAAAATAATGCTATTAGTAAGTAGGAGAAAGTGCGGAAATGGACAAAAACAGACTGTAAAAACTCATATAAAGTCTGTCCAATATAAATAATTGATATTGGGATAACGCAAAGTAGTAAACAAATCTCTTCATTCAAATCCCAATGTAACTACTCTCATATGGCAAATTACTTTGCTAATCCTCGGGTATTTTTAATTGTGACAGCTCTATAAAAGTTAAAAAACAAAACAAAAGGATGTGTATTAACTCTTTAAATGCTAAATGAGCAATAAATGGGGAGTATAAAATAAGGCTCCAGTTTAGGGCAGCTAAACGCTTATCTCTGTATTGCCATAAACCACTGTATATCATGAGTGCACACAAGCAATTCACAGCAGTAGTTACAAAATGGTAGTAACAAACCGGTAATTACAAAACAAACATTCTCCCCAGAATATACAATAGAGAACTTACACATCAAAAAGATAATCCCAACGGTCCGTTTCGCCCTAATTCGGGCTTACTCATGGGCTACTGATAATCAGTCTTACTCAGGCTTTTAAAGCCCATATCCTATCTATTTCCGCTGTTAACTACGTAATTGTGTCATTACTTTGCTTTGCATAGTGATGTCACAACCTGCCCGGCACTTGCAGGAACATATAACCACTTCTCTGGTGATCACGTCATTGCGTCATTTCGCGTAGTGACGTAACCACGCACCTGGCGCTTGCCGGAATGCACAACTACTTCCCTGGGACGCAAACTCAACCAGTGTAGTGACAGCACTGAGCGTAGTAACGTCTATCCACGACCTGTTTTCTAAATTATTGTAAAATTTAAAGGATATCTATTTACTGAGATTTAAAACTTTCCTATGTATATAGTCACATTATAGCTAGACTTCACATATTTATTTAAACCGGCTAAATGAATAAACAGTTAACATGAGTGAAATATGTGTGATAATGCGTTTATGATGAAAAGTGCTATAAGATTTAATTGATTAGAGTGTCTCTGCGTGTGTGATGTGATATGAAAACTAGTGACCATGTTGTGAACGTGGACCAATACTCTAAAAGGAGTATATAAATGTTTTAAAAAAAATAAAAATATTTTATACTCCCCATTTATTGCTCATTTAGCATTTAAAGAGTTACTATGCATCCTTTTGTTTTGTTTTTTAACTTTTATAGAGCTGTCACAATTTGCAACTATTCGAGGATTAGCAAAGTAATTTGCCATATGAGCGTAGTTACATTGGGATTTGTATGAAGAAATTTGGGGGCACATATTTGTCCTCCCACTAGGGTTGATTCCTTGTTGGAACTACCGGTACAGGTAGAGGTGTATATACCCACATATGGGATGCCCATAGTTACTACTTTTTTTAGTTATCCCAATATCAATTATTTATATTGGACAGACTTTATATGAGTTTTTACACTCTGTTTTTGTCCACTTCCGCACTTTTTCCTACTTATTAATAGCATTATTTTGCACATTTATGCTTATTGCACCTAATGTGATGCTTAGTCAATAGAGATAATGTGGGTAGAAGGATAGTGACTATCTTAGTAGTAGTCTTGGGATTATCATACCTACAGTTGGTTTATTGCAATCAATGTCATCAATCGTTTTGAGTCCTTTTTATAGACTATTTCCACTTCAATAGAGACAGCGGTAGTCAAAGAGCCATATTCTATTAGCTGCTAGCAAATGCCACTAATTTATAATTATTTTCTCAAATATTTAAATGTATTCTATTGACTCAAGCTTGCAATTTACCTCCTTAAAACTAAACTCATAAAACCTGCTTTTTTAAGTCTGATTTCAGGGAGCGTGATCATATGATCTGACAATATTTAAGCAAGCCCATAAATTACTTCTAAGACACAGCCAATAGTAAATGAGAACGTCATGACATCAGTAAAACATGGAAGTAATCTGCATTCGGAGGCTACAAATTAATTAGTGCCAACAAGTAATATTTGCAGATCAGGCTCGCAATACAACCAATCCAGCACTCTTTAAAATGCATTAGATCATCTGTTCTTGTCCATGTGGGTTTTATGATATGTATTAACCCCTTGAGTCCCAGGATCAAAATGACTCAGAAATAACATAAAAAAAAATACAAACATTTTAATTGCATATTGTGGGTTTGAGACTGTTGTGCAATTCATTCTAATGTATTTCCTTGCATTTAAAGTACAGTATTGTGTGTTTAATTGCTGTTACAGCTTTAATAAGTGTGTGAAAAAGTCCTTGCGAGTCCTATTTAGTACTATTCAGCATGGACAGAAACGTGATACTTTTTTCAGTTGCTGGTCAGACTTTATTTGCGTCCCGGAGCTCCGGGTCTAATAGAATATCGAGAATTATTTATAGCTCGTAATATTCGAACTGTGCTAAAACTATTGGATTTCTAAGGCCGAACTTGCGGCTTTGGCTGGCCCGTAGTGATTGTGCGTGGGGAACTCGTAATCGGGTTGCGAGTAGCTAATAGATTATGTGGCAATTTTAAGATTGGTTTTAAGTGTGTATAAATTTACGAATTGGGCAATACAATAGTGCCCAAAGAGAAGGGATTTACTTGTTTACTTAGTAGTTATTTAGAAATAAAATTAATATCTGAAGAAAAAATCCAGTGTAGTTCTGAGAACTTAAATACTGACCTTATCGCCAATACACTATTAATTAAAACAATAAATGTCATGGCGAGAATGTGCCTGGACTAAATTCATCCCTACATGGTTCTGTTATTAAGTGTCTCCAAACATGAATAAACCACACAGCTTTATCACATACTGCACCTGGCATGAGTCTGCTTTACCATCCAGGTACCCGGCGCACAGCATGCGAGGGCTGATCAACCCGGGGTAGTACGAGGTGTGGTTACAGAGATGGCTGCTGATCAGGTGCACCTTTGCTTCTCTGAGGACAGGAGACAGTTGCCCTAGGGGTGAAGGAGAAAAAAGACATGGCTAAGGTACGAGGGCATGGAGAGATGACTAGACGTAGCAAATTAAAGAGTGACAGCAACAAAGTGTATAGAAAGCGCAGGGCAGAATAAAAAAAATAAAGCAACAAGAGAAAGATGATGGGGGTATAGACATAGTTAAAGATTAGTTTTAATGGAGTCGATTAAGATATTAGTTTGCTAAAATTGAGTTATGGGACAACTATATTTCATATAAAATTTTAGTCATAAAATGGCTAAAAGATTCAAGGTGTTTTTAAAATTGCACATTTCCATGGTTAATGTGAGTTCCTGTGATGAGGCTGTTTGTCAATCATAGCCAAATCACATCTTGTTATTACGTGTATACAGTATATATATATATATATATATATATATATATATATATATATATATATAAATTTCAGGGCTAGACTGTCCTTTTAGACACAATCAGACCGATATGTTACAGGAGATTTCTCCTTTGATAAAAAGGGCCAAACACAAGTATAACGGTCAAGCGAGCATCTGTGACATATGATGTGCCAGTTATCACTCACAGCCACACTCGAACCCTCACTGGTTTAAGCCCTAAGTACGTTTAGTGGCTATCAGTGTATATACAGTGAATATATACATAATATTATACATGTACAGTACATAGTAACTATGTGTGTGTTATTAACTTCTAGAGAATTGCTCTGCATACTAATTACCGTAATCCCTTCTGAAGTCACATTGAACACCGTTATTAAAATCTATTTTAATACTGATTCTAGTGTGCAGTGGTAAACTTTCTCTCTTTTCCCCTTATAAAATTCCTCTGAATTAGTCAGCTTTCAGACAGCAGTTCTCACCACCCTCGCTCACGTGGCCCCAGCCACTAATCCAGCAATTGCCTGTGGCTTGAAACTGCTGGTGGGATCTGGGCAAACAGACAGGCCGGAGGGTCTCTGTGAAAAATGAGATAGAAATCAAAGGTCAAATAAAAAAACAAACAGTTTATCAGAAATGGTTAATATGACACTGTCACAACCCAGAGAAGAGAGTACCCCAACACCCCCTGCTTTCTGCTAGAGAATTCCCTCTAGGTTATGAATTTGGGTTAGATCTCACTGCCCAGGAGAACACCTCCTAGGAGAACTCAGGAAATCAAAGGTAGTAAGCTCAGCCCTAAGGTTACTGACTTATTGAAAATAATAATACTCTTTTCCATCCCTTTTTTTAGTATTAGGAGTATACAAGAAATAGAAGCACACACCCTGGCTTTGTATGTCAGACTGCGACATTATTCTCCTTACACAGATATTTTAAAACAGCACCAAAAGAATGACACCCACCTCCCCACGCCTTCCTCCCCCCTCTTGTATGTTTCTGTTATCAATAGGTTAAGGGGGGAGGGGGGCAATTTCTTCTGGTCTCCAGACCTGATCTGTTTTACAACCCAAGAGGGGCAATAAATTAACTTCAAACTTTATGACTATCTGAGGTCAAAAAGATTCTTGTAGAAACATTAACCCTTTGTTGTCACACTCACATGAAAAAACAGATGTGTATCTCTATTAGTTACCGGTAAGATAACATTATTACAGTGCATATAACATCATATAGTAACCCCAGCATTCATTATTGTGGCCCACATTACATTACCCATAAAAAGACATGTCACAGTCCTTAAAACAAGTCTCATGCCATTTTAACAACCAACCCAGTGTGTTAAGAGTCCAAATAACAGGGGTTGCTTGTGGGGTTCGGGGGAGTCCCATCCTGGCCCTAAACTCAGTCATGACAGACACAATGCAATCATTTAACTCATGATTTCCACAGAATTGCTGATTATATTGACATCAAAATGATTACAAACATTTGCATAAACATTTTTTAACAAATAATTAAAGTATAGTGATAAAAGCTCTGAAGTCACACCCCTGTGATACTCACCAGTCTGTCCTAGAGCCAGTCTAGATACTTAACACCTAATAGTTATAAGAGCCTGTGCATGCTTAAATCTACGTCCTGTGTTAACAGCAACCACTGTTGCTGGAAGGTTATTCATTGTATCCACCACTATTTCGCTAAATGTTACTGTTAGCAAATTAATGTATATTAATATTTATTACTAGATAAATGATTTAAAGGAACACTATAGTTTATGCAAAATCCCATATTTGTAAAGTACGTAGCAATGTAAACCATTAAAGGGATTCTTTAGGCATTTTGTTTAGTTTTATAGACATGTTTTAACTAACTGACTTAATTCATGTTATCTTGCTCATTGTAAATGTGATATACAATTTACACTTCGCTAACCTTTATGAAGTGACAAGAGTAAGAGATTGTCAGCTTCTGGAACCGCTCTATGGGCCTCATTCTATTATCGTCCGTAGGAGATGCGGGGCTGCAAGGACCGTCTGCAAGCTATTTGCCTATTCTATTCCCTTCCGGCCGGGGACTCCGGTAGGCTTGCGGCCGGCGCCTTGTTATCCCTTGCGGCTGCACGCGCCGGAGAAAAGCCTTTGATCTTAAACGGCTGCAAGAGTTTCGACCGCAAGCAAATCCCGGTTGCTATTCAATTGCTCCGGGAACCCTCTCTGCAAGGCTAAAACCGAGCCGCAGCTTACTTGCAGCAAAATGGTCCCGCAGGCACACAAATAAGCACATAATAAAGCCATAATAAAGCCATCCTGCACTTTGAGGAGACTATAAAGTGATTGGAGGTGTTAGCATTCATAGCACAACATTCCCCTACACTCAAATCCGTAAATATTTTTTTAATTTATGTCAAATATCCATGTAAAAAGTCCAGAGGGCTTTGAGCACCTCAGACCCGCCCACGCTGCGGCCGGAAAATAAACAGTTAATCAAATCTCGGATTTGGGCTGATGTGCAAGCTTGAGAGGGGGTTGCTATTAATCCTCATGTGCCCCATTATGATCCCTAGCATTTACAGAGCTTTACAGTGCCGTCTTTAATATATATTTGCTTTTAAAGATTTCTGAGCTTACGGCCGGTTGCAAGATATGCGGCCGGCCGTAAGGGGATATCCTTGCGGCACCGTCTATTTGAATTGCAAGGTAACAGGAGCCCCGCAAGGAATCGCAGCTTTGCGGCCGATTTACAGCCTATAATAGAATGAGGGCCTATGTGTTTATGTTCTCTTTCACACAGGATGCCATGTTTCACAGCTGTGATTTAAGGCCACATTCATAGGGGAGGGGCTTCACACTGACAGTGTTTCATGCTGATGCAAGAAGGCAGTGACATGTTCTATGTCTTCATGCAGCAGCATGATAGTGGTAGCAGTGTGGTCTTAACTCATAGCTGTGAAACATGGCATCATATTTGAGAGAATACAGGATATAGGTAGAGGTTCCATAATTTTATATAACAATTACATTGAGGAAGATAAAAATAACGGTCACCTACTTGCCTAAAAAGTCCTTTTTATAGCTGTGAACCAAAAAATCTTACTTTTAGCAGACTTTGCTTTTGTATAGAATGTAGATTTTCTGGCTTTTGGCTTGGGGTCTATTATGGTGCTATTTTATGCACCATTAAAGGGAGGAGATTGAGGATCTGTTATCATATTGGAGAGTTAGTCCAGTTTGTAATATTTGACACCCATCCTCTTTCCCTGCTTATGCTCAAAAGCAGGCAGTCAAACATAAAGCTTCTTATAATGGCTTATCCCTTTTTTATTTGCCCCTTTGTGCATTTAATAAGAAGGAGTACTGTCATGACAGCACCTATATATCAGGGCAGTAAAATTATGATTTTCTAAATAAATCTTCCAATGTTGCTGGTTTATTTTATACTTCATAAACATGTGAAATGTTTTTCTAACCTATAGTGGTCATTTTATTCAAATAACTTTTTTTTTAACCTGTTAATTGTTACTAGGAAAATTACAAATAAAACAGCCTAATTTTTCTTTTTAAGTCTTAATGAGTGTTTATTAGCAGGCACTTTTGAATGTAAATATTAAAAAAGCACAGAAGATTAGGAAACGCTTCACATATTTGTGAAATGTGCAACCAGATAACAACATTAGCAGCTGTCTTGGGCATAAAAGTATTCTCATAGAAAAAAAAAACTTCAGATGGAATTCTCTATTGGTTATTATTAAGATGCAATTATGAATTTCTTGTTCAGTCAGTACTAGAATAAGAAAGATTAGGTTTGCTGTTGTGAAGTGTTATAAGATTCTCAGTCCTTTAAGTCATTCTTGCCTTGCCATGTAGTAAATCCTGGTCTTTTTTCCTTATGATCACAAACCAAGCTCTGTTTACTTACCAGAAAATGCCATGGGGACGTTGGTTTTGAGCAGGGCGACATCATAGTCATTGGTCTCAGAATTGTACAGGCCATTGTAATAAATGCTCTGTATGGAATACGAGCCGGCAGGATGTAATGTAATAGAGCCAGCATGGACTCTCCATCTTCCAACAGCAAGGAAGCTGGAGCTGGGAGGACAGGAGCACGCCATTAACCCATAATGTGTATAGGAGGCAACAACACACATCTAGTGGAGTCTATAACATACTCACAGCACAAAGCAATGGGCAGCACTCATCACCCACTGGGAAGAGATGATAGAGCCCCCGCAAACATGGCGTCCATCCCACAGCAGGCTGACCTGCCATGGCCAGCGACCCCAGGCTGAAGGGGACCCACCCACAATACGATTACTTTCCACAGAAGGGCGACCACAATCTGGAAGAAAAAATTCTGTCACTGATTTGCATAGAAGCAGAAAACACAACACAATAGTCGGTGTTAAATTTGCTAAGCTTTGAGGGAGTACCTAAAAAAAAGAGAGAGGGCAATGCCATCCCATTTCACATAGGGCATATAACCAGACAGAGAAAATACTTGGCAGTGCCAATCCAACTCATCTGTGAGTGTACAACCAAAACCATTGGATTGGATTGAGTTGGTAGTGCTATCCAACCACACATTATCCACACATTAACACGGGACACAGATAATTTGGGGAGTACCAAATTACTCAAGCCCTGAGGATATAAAAAACAGAATATGTTGGATGATTCTACACTGCCTAAAAACATATAGATACCATGATAATAATGGCTTCTACACTATTTCAATACTGGTAGGTTTACACACAGCTAGAGAGATAGGCCATTCTTATACGCAAAGCGACAACATAGAGTGGGCATATATATATATATATATATATATATATATAAGTAGTACTCAAAGCAGAGGCAATCTCTCTGTACAGACACGCCATTTTGCCTATTTGGCATACAGTAAAATGGGCAGCGCCGGAAGATACATTCTAGTTTACTGTAACAATGTCATACCCACTCCATACCCACACACACTTTATACCCACTCCATACCCACACACTTTATACTCACTCCATACCCACACTGTTTATATTATCTACTACACAGTGACAATCTCTCCAGGTATACACACTTTGTTTTACCTGGTATACAGCGGCAGAGTCCTACAGACACACATATTCTCTTATTTAGTATGTAGTGACAGTCCCTCCATACATAAACATGTTTTTTACCTGATATGCAGTGGAGGTGACAGTCCCTTCATAGAGATGCATCCTCTCTTACATCCATACATTACCTAGTATGTTGTTGCAAGACGAGCCTCCCAATTCTCACCTGTACACTGTAAGGACACCCCCTCCTGATTGGGACAGGATTCCCTGCACAAACATATAAGACACTGCCAGTGTATAAAATAATGAATGCAGAAATATATTAATAGATCAGTGTCTCCGAAAAACCAACAACGAGCATTTAGAAATGAAGAAAATTAGTAAATTTTTTGTACAAAGTAGAGTTGGTAGGTGACGGTTGACATGTAGTAAAACAAAGGGCGGTTGGTTTAAAACAATTAAACTATCCATTTAACATTTTCTTAGTTTACTTTTTCACATGCACCATAGGCAGTGGGCTTGATAACCCTACACACCCAGAAAGCTGTGCAATCCTTTAACATATGAAACCATAATGTCCATTTATATATGGTATATACATATATATGCTATAAAAGAAAGAAGCATAGGGAAGTTATGTGGTTTATGATGGTTTATTGCGTTATATAAATACGTTTATGAGTATTTACCCACAGTCTGACTCTATACCGGACCCCACTGAACTTACACCGGGCTCAGGAAAGTCTCAAGGTTACTGGGAGCTCCACTGCTAATGTTCACCAGAGCAAATGCCTCCAGACAGGTTGGGTCCTCGGGCCTGAGTAACACTGGTGAGGATTCAGTGTGACTGTCAAGGAAGAAAGGCAAGGTCTTATAAGGACATGCATTGAAAAGAGCGCGTTTTAAATATTACAAAAAGTTTTTTGCATGAAAAATAGTAAGTCAAATTATTTTAGACTCTCTTGAAACTAACAAGAAATACCTCTCTGTACAGAGTATACTGTAGTATAAAGTGTCATTGGCAGACAATTATGACTGATTATATACAGTTAAATAGCTGCTAGCACTGACAAATATCAAGGGCAATTATTCATTTTAATCTGGTCTAAGTCTGATTTTTATTTTCAAAAATCGTCTTTCAGATCCAACAAAGAAAACTATCCTTTCCATGTCCATTTGATAACCAGTTACATACGCCTTCATCTTGCTGCTTATAAAAAAATAATTTGAATATACTTCAAATGAAAATCACCCAGTTCCAATGTGTGCAATATGTTCGAGGAAGCACTTTAAGGATGACATGTCACCAATTATTAAATGGCCACTAAAATCATAAAATAGTATGCAGTAGTATATAGCCTCAGAAAATAGAGGCAGCCTAGTAGGCTAACATACAACCAGACTTGCACAACTGCCTAAAGGGTTCACCAAAGAAACACCTCCAGGATGGGTAGAAATTGACATTATTTACTCAAAGAACAGAACATCTTAATACAACATGTGCTCTACAAAATGAATATGGAAATTCTTCCTCAAAGTATTTTACACTCTTTTGTCGGTGGAAACAAATCAATAATAGAATGCATTTATTAGAGATCAGATCTTGGCTCACTCCACTATGGCTACCCCAAAAAGGAACCCACGACTAGACAAAATATAACCATAGCAGCAGATAGACTAACACCCCCCCGGTCACCTACAAAGTATAGAAATAAATTCCACTTGCCACGAAAAAAATGTCTTAACTTAGTCTCATAAATTTAAACATGGCTTGTGTTCAGCTAGGAAAACACCGTTTGAGATATGCTGCATCTATAACTTCAATGGAAGGAAAAATATCTCCATTCTATATAATTAGCTAAACGACAAATTACCCTGCAAAAAATAACTGAATATAACACGCGACTAAGTACAATGGGGTAAAATGTTTAAAAATGGAACAAGCTCCTCTCTCAATATAGTTCCAAGAGAAAAAGCCTTTGAAAGTCTTTTAAGATGGTATCTCTCTGAACGAGACTACAAGTCTCAAATCCATCACTGGATGGTAAATGTTTTAGAGGCTGCAACAGAACAGGTACACTGAGAAATGCATTGTGGGAATGCCATAAAATCGCTCATATATGGGAAGAAACATACTCTACCTTAAAAAAACTATGGGGATTTCATATTCCTCCAAAAAACAGAAGAAGCATTACTAGGACTTCCCATTCAACAACTCCCCCCCAAAAAATCACAATTCCTAACAAATCAGATTTTCTTAGCCTCCAGAAGTGTCATAAAAAAAATTGAAAAATAAATATTTTCACATTTGAAGAAGGTAAGAGAACAATTCAATACATATTGATATCTATATGTATACATGGTGAGTACGATTTCAACAGAACTTGATGAAAATTATAAAAAAAATGGGCATCCTGCTGGGACATATGGGGCCTCATTCATTTGGAATTTGGACAATTGAATAGGGCTCTATATAAGCACAGAGCATATTTTTTTAGTTAGTAAAGAGCTTGATTTTGGCTAGAGGTTCACTAACTAAATACTTTTGTAAAAAAATATGCTCTGTGTTTATATAGAGCCCTATTCAATTGAATGAGGCCCATGGACTCTAAAATTAGGCTGGAACAAAAAAAAAAAGAGAAAGATAAAATAACGCCGGTCTGCATTATTCATTATGTAGAGCGTCACAACATTTATTTCCTGCCCCTTTCCCCCCTTTTTACGTATATTATTATTATTTTGTTTTTGTGTAATATTACGCCTTTATGGTAATGAAAATCAATCAAGGAAGAGGAGAAAAAAAAAGGAAAAGAAAGAAAAGGTTTAAGATATACGGAGACGTTTACTATACCATTATACTGTAACAAACTTGCAATGTATAATTCGATTTCGTGTACTTTCCTTTGTATTTCAATAAAAATTATTTAAACAATAAAAATAAAAAAATTCAGTTTTTTTATGTGAAAGTTGGCTCATAAATCTATATTTTTGTATTTCTGATCAGATTTATGTCTCCTCCTACAGAAAATAAACACAATCTGATAGCGTATATCTGGGGGAGTCCCACAGCCTCACACACATTGGAGTCAGTGAGTAGCACACACAAGACATCAGTCAGTACCTGTTGAAGCCCAGCTCTCTGCATACTGTCCAGCCGTGGGAGAGCTCCCAGCCCTGGTGACACACAGTGTGATACCGACCTGTAATAACACTGTACAACTGTAGCACCGAGCGGCTTGTTAGCAGCATCACCGGATTCCTGTACTCTGGGAATCAGAAAGGAGTATAATAAATAGTGATAGTATTTGCAAAACAATTGTATTTTTTAAGAACTGTCCAGTGACCTCTTCCATTCCTGTTGGAACAAAATAATACTAGACATTAAAACATACTTGACAGATATGAACATACTGGGAAAGATTGTGGCCTGGCGTCCTTCAAAAATGTTATACGTGATGAAATCATTGCAGGTTTCCCCAATAAAACTTTCAGTTTTACCAGATATTATACCTATAATACCTGCTTGTACTTGCATAGGTTTATTGTAATCACATATTATAATTGTCAATCTGCGGTTTGTCGTCACGCTTGCGAGCTGTTGAGGCATTGAAGCCTTCCAAGCTCGCAGGACTTAGGCAATGAGCGAGGCAAGCAGTTGAGGCATGGAAGCACAAGGGACTTAGGCTGAAATGAGCACTTAAGCAGCTGTGCAGCACTTAGGCTGAAATGAGCGCCTACGGCGCTCGTTGCAGCCAGCGGCGCCGTCACTCATGCGAGCTCGGGGAAAAAAAAATACAACCTCGGAAAAATACGAATTTAATGGCCGACCCGGGGAAATCAAAAAATACGAAAAACAAGAAAAATAATAAAAAATAAATAAAAACACATTCACACACAGCACAGGGGGAGAGCCAGGAAGCCTGTGAGTGAGGTTGCAAGCGATTTTGAGCCTTATTTGACGTGCTTCGTTACTTGAAAATTGGGTAAGCGGAAAAAAAAAATGGCGACGAAAAACGTAAAAAATTCTGAAACTGAATCAAAATGAGGCTGAGCAAAGCCAGGCACCCGGGACTTAAAAAATACACAACGGCAAAGACAGTAACACTTACACCAACAACACCAGGCACGCAGGACTTTGAAAATACACAAAGATACTAACACTTACACCAACAACGCCAGGCACGCAGGACTTTGAAAATAAAACAAACAGCAGTCAGCGCGCGCCACACAAGCATTCAGTACACACACAGAGGAGAAAGAGACAGGGAAGGGACAGGGGGAGATGGTGGAAAGAGACACAGGGTATTCCCAAGCACAAAACTTGCAGGTTAATGATCCCTGCAATGAGCAGCCCGCCCGTACAGTAGGCGGGAGGAAAGGTTCACGATGAGCGCCGAAGGTGCTCAGAGAAGCAAAAGCCTCACATTGTTTTAGCTTTGGTCCAGTGGTGGTGTGGACACCTGTTTCTACAGAAAAGGTGAAGCTGGTTGGACTTTCACTTTGTTCGTTCCTTAGTTAGATCACTGCCTCTGTTATAAGTTATAAGAAATGTATGCCTCTAATAGGGAAATAAACCCCAATTGTGGCAACAATGAGGACAAACTCCAAGCAGAGGAGGCGTGAGAGGAAATGAACCCTAAATCCCTCATCTTTTTAGTTAGGAAGAGATATAGGACAGGATAATGGGTCTCAATCAAAACGTCACAAGAAGACATCATTTTTTTCTGTTGGGGTAGGTTGGATTTATATTGTGTTAATATATCTGTGTTTATTTTAAACTGATTTGGCACCCTGTACTACAGCTAAAAAATACCCACATACCAGTTAACTACACCCTATAAACCTTATGTGAACCTAAACATGCTGTTGAACTTTAAATGGGTGAGGAGATAAGGCTATTACAAGAATACCTCACTGCTTCTGGGTGCTCATAGTCTTAGAAGTCATTGTGTGTAAACAGGCATCACATATAAGATTATCCCTTACTCACCAAAGGCTTGGGTCCGGTTGCTTGTGTGTCTTTCTGGTGGACAAACATTGGCACCTTCTGTGAGGGAGCAGTTTAATGAGGGGGTACAATTCTCCAAATAATCAGGGCATGCACGCTGGGCGGCTGGATGGTAGAAATACTGCACTGAAAGAGAGCCACAACGGAGTGGAGAATGGGAGAGATGTGCAAGCGATTTACAGGAAATATAGATAATAAGGTGTCTTTAGGATAGCATGGGTTGCAGGAAGAATCTAGACCGAGACAAGATGGTGCCGGGATGATATAGAGTGAAGTTGGATAAGAAAAGATGTTCCTGATACTCACAGATGAGACAGACAGACAGAGATGTTGCTGCCCCTACAGACAAGATGATGGAGGTGTGCAGAAGTAGTCTTGAGAGAAGCTGCATGGAGCACAGTGCTGGCCTATCCAGTGAGCCACACAGTGATTCGGAGCTGGCACCATCTACAACACAAATTAAATAATCATGTTAACAACTGATAAACATTACGCGATAAGAATATTAACCCCTTCACCCTCTCACTGTGGTTATGTTGATCAGACACAGTTGATATAATTATGGTGGCTTCCTCTGCTGGCTGCGGGTTCTCGATTTCCCCGGGGACCCTGGCCCCAGATTCTGGCAACTCATGAGTGTGGTTCACATCCTAAAGAGATAAAAAGTGAAGATAATGAATTAGTTCTGGTCCAATCTCAGTCAAATAAGATTTGCTCAATATGCTGTATATTTCATAACTATATACCAACTGCTCTGTTCTATTCTATGATTTATTATGGCATCATATCCATCTATAGTGGAAGGTATAGCTGTTTCAACCCAAGGGTGTCCATTTTTTGAGAACTGAAGCATAGCGGTATGGCTTTTGTTTAATAGAAGGAGATTCTGATTGGTCAGGCTCCTGAATTTATACTGGACCACAACAACTGAAGCCATATGGTCAGACCACCCAGAGTTACACCCGTTTTTCTACAAAGAATGGATTCCATGAAGAAGGTTTAGGAGGTGAGACTGAGTGGACTTGGGTGGTCTTCTCATGAGTAGTAACAACTCTTAGGTTGTTCTACACTATACTAACCTGAATGTACTAACCAAAGCAATAATAATAAGAAGAAGTTGATGAAAAATAACTACTATGTGTCCCAATATCACTCACTGTAATTATATACCTGTTGTCATTCAGTCATGGCCGACTCTCCGTGACCCTATAGACTGCAGCACGCCAGCAATGTCTATGGTTATGTCTATAGTGCACTTAGACACCTTAAAAGGATTGTTCTTTTTTTTTTTTTTTACTAAGCAAATACATATATTAATATTTTAAACTTTATTTTAATATTTGGATTCAGTTTAAAAAACAGGCGTTTAAAAATATACTTAAAATAAGCTGACAGACTTGTAAGACATCACATTCAATCTCCAACCACCATCTATATATGGGCAGTGTCAGCTAACCAATGTTTATTTAATCAGTGGCAAGGAGCAGCTTGTCTGGTGAGCTTGCACCTCCATGCACAGAAAAGAAGTTTGTGGTTGGAATTTGAAGCCAATTGCTTGCTAGTCTGTTGGCCTTTTCTAAATTTATTTTTTAAAGATATAATAAAAAAAAATGCAATTTAAAAAGAAGGCAATAAAAAGATTATAATATTAATTTACAGAATAAAACATAAACAATTCCTTTAAAAAAAAGAAAAATTATATAATGAGATATAATTCAATTCACAGTCCTACCAGACGTAGGGCACATTATATTTGTGGCCCGCAGCAGCCGTGGTTCAGCCGCAAAGCCTGCAGAGATTAAATTAGCCAAGCCCGCAACATCCAAATCCGTAAACCATGCTCTGGCACGTTCCAATTGTGGTTGTGAACATGATCAATTAGTCAAACCCGTAGTTACGGGTTTAGACAAAGCCAATGGTAAAAGAGATCATCATCATTGCATCACTAAAAGAATTAACGTTAGATTTCAATCACTTACGGGTTTGAAGTACGAGTTGCGATCGGAACCGCATTCCAGAAATAATGCACTATGAAATAATCAATATATATATATGATATTCTAGTCCATGCACGTTCTATTATATGTATTAGCACATTGATTGCTGGGATCGATATAATGCAGAAATTAAACATAAAATAAATTATTTGTTATTGCCAATTTGCAAGCTTGAGAATATTGTGCTTTTAATATTAATACCTTAAATCATTTTCCCTGTAATTTAGAATACGGTATTATGTTTATTTTTGCATTTACAGTGCTACAGACAGGACTTTAACCCCCTTGCGAATCCTCTCTAGTACCCGTAGGATTTTTGCCGTTTACTGGTTTTAACGCCAGTGAGTCTATGGGAAATCGTTGCAATTTAATAGTGATTTGTGATCGTAACATTTACGGGCTTGACAGATCTAAGGCTTAGCAGGGACAGAGTTCAGATTTTGACGGACCGTACGTTTTTTCTGAC
Organism: Discoglossus pictus; assembly: GCA_027410445.1. Taxonomy (NCBI): domain Eukaryota; kingdom Metazoa; phylum Chordata; class Amphibia; order Anura; family Alytidae; genus Discoglossus; species Discoglossus pictus. The sequence continues at coordinate 210,090,284 of CM050169.1, read as the reverse complement.
TGTAACCCGCAGATCGTTTGCGTGTAGCTAAAAGAGGCCAAGTTAATAGCAGTAGTTTTTGCGGGATTCTTTATGGGCCACGATTTCGAAAATCATAGCAATTTAATGGGGCTCTTAATGAAGGGAAATGACCCGGATCTCTGGCATTCTGTTACATAGAGATGGTTATGTGGCTATCTCTGTTTGTACAAATTATTTATTAGTATGTGGGAGATTATTTTGAATATACTCACCTGTTCTTTGTCGGCGTCTGTAAAAATGTCAAATAAAGAGATTCTTTTTGATGTCTAAAAAAAAAAAACACAAAAAATGTAATTCACTCCATACCAATCTATACAAGTTTCAATGTTTCTTTGTCTCTGTTTTTATGAAAAAGCTATAGCTTCTATTTGACAGAAAACATTTCATTTATTAGACCCTACATCAGTAGCATGAGCACTTGGTGATAACTGCATAAGTCCTTAGTCCCTGCAAATGAGTACTACTAGGGGTCTGTCATGTCTTGTGTGTATATATATATATATATATATATATATACACACTATATATGCTTCCAGCTCAGAATTCCGAGAAAAACAGTTATTACACTGCATTCTGGGAAACTGAGCTGGGACATGCAAATGTGCCCACAAATGCTGCCTCGCTCTTCAATCTATAGCCATTATCAAACATGGCTTCCTTTAAGCTTATGCATGCTGTATTACACAGCTTTAATGCAAAGCCAAGGTTGGATTAAACACAAGCTGAGTATCCTATCCATGTACAGCTGTTTCAAGCTTACTGGCTATCATCAGCATGGAGCGGGATCTCAGCCTGTGTTGTGGATCTTATGAGTAGGTAGTTCACCACAACAATCATTTATAATATGGTGGGCAAAAGAGAGATAGAAGCCCTCCACCGTATATACCTACATATATACACACACATATATATATTGTCGTTGTTCAGTCGTGTCCATGACCTTATGGATTGCAGCACCGCAGGCACATTGTTATGTTAGGTTTTCTTGGCTAAGGTACTGGAGTAGGTTGCCAGTTCCTTCTGCAATTTGTCTGACCTCTCTGCTATGACCTGGGTGACCCTACATGGTATAACTCACAATTTCCTTGAGGTACACAAGCTACCGCACCACAACAAGGTAGCGATCCAGAGGGGTGTTATATATATATATATATATATATATATATATATATATATATATATAAATAAAACTAATTTTTGCCATTCAATTATTACATTAAACTCTATAATGTCTCTGTGAAAAGACAAGGGTTGCAAAATATCAATTAATTACAAATATTGATTTATTTGTCTATTTCTAACACACTTTTCACCCTGGCTCACTGCCTTCCCATGGGTCCCATGATGTAAACCTCTCTTCTGGCATCCACAGCTTCTCCTGATGATTTCTTATAATAAAATTAATCTTCAGCTTTAGTATAAACACAACTCTTACATATTTTTACCTTTGTCATTGTGAGAGGCCATGCCAATAGTCCTCCCTCAATGTCTGTTCCTCTTCTCCACAATAGTGGATCCGCTGATGATGGGCACCGGACACCACAGCTTCTCAGTCTTGTGTGCCACACACAGCCAGGTGGCATCCAGCCCGTGCCAGCTCCATAGCACAGTCTCCTAGTAACTTTGGGGATTCAGTCTATATCAGACTTCTGAACGCCATCCATCAGTGACCGGATGACACACTTCTTGTAGATCCCAATACCCAGCCACAACACAGAGATCTTCTCACTGTGAGCATTGGGCACCGCCTGGAGAGAGGAGCCGAGAGAGATAGATCAGGTGTCTTGCTGGTGGTATAGAGTTACAGACCCACAACTGATACCCCATACAGGGTGCCTGCTGGCATGGGGGGTTAATATAAAGAAATGCTAATAGAAATCAGTGGAGGCTGAAAAACGTGAATAAGGACATTATTGAGCTTCTCATGTTATATTGGAGTCCATTAAACATATTCAGATACACTTTATTTAAATTGATAAGATAAAGCAGAATGATAGAGTAGCATTAAGGAAACAAAAAAATTAAATGAAAAGTTTAAAAAATACATAAAATAAGTAAATTAGAGAAAAAGTACCATCTAAGGAATTTGTAAATGGAAAATATTACAGTAGACTCTCAGTTAACCAGAACTCTCAAGCAACCAGAAACAAAAGTGAATAATATACTTTAAATAAAAAATAAATTTTACAGGGTTTAACAAATGCCATGAGCCAGGTTGTCATGCCACATAAGGCTTATAGGCACCTAGATATCACCCACTGTATGTCTTTGCAATTCAATGTTACCTGGAAGCAGACCGGGATGAGTGACTGTGCCAGGGCAGTGTTGGCGTTACGTTCCCCGGGTTCAGCTTCCAGCCGAACGTACCTGTGTGTAAGTGAGGAGTGAAAGCTGCTGCTGCTAGAACAGCCCTCACTGACAAATATACTTAGCAGAGCATCCTAGATGCAGCTAATCGAGGTCTCTTTAATAGTAACTCTCAAGCAATCAGAAACTACATTTATCCGGCCTCTAACAATCCTAATGGGTGCCGGATAACTGAGATTCTACTGTGTTATTTTAATATTTGATACATTACATGCAGGCATTATATTATAATATTGACTGTTGATAATTATGTTGGCACAAAAGATATATGTATTAAAAAAATAATATCATTATTATAAACTGGACATCTACCATTGTAGTCAAGAGTCCCATGGTGATGTATAGCATTAAAGTATATATTATCTTCCAGACGGCAGGATGCTCCTCTGGGTAACAAAGGGCCAGAAACCCTGACACTGCTACTCAAATAACATTCACTTATTCATAAGAGCTAAATTTGCAATGCCATGCCATTGTACGCTTTATTGTCTGCTCCTGTCTAAACGTGGCTATAGCTATACACAGAAATAGGGACTCTGATAGTGGATAAGAACCGATAGGCTCATATAGTGCAACTAGTCTCCTGTTCATATTAGTTATATTATGGCCCATTATATTTATTTTATTTAATGAATTACTCTCCAGCATTTCAGCTTGAGTCCATATAGTACATACGCTATCATAAAGGAAGAGATGCAGTCCAGTAGCAGGGTATGTTGATTAATCAATAATTCAGAAATGCTGATAATTACATTACTGTGCCTAAATGAAAACTTTATATGATTAATACAAAATATAGATTTTAATAGATAAAAATATATAGTCTGCCTACTCTATGTACCTAAAATGCCTTGAATTATTTAATTTTTAGGGAGTCATTATAAACAGCCTTTTTTGTGTCATTCAGTCGTGTCTGACTCTCTGTGACCGCAACATTTTTATGTCCATGGTCATGCTGATCCACTTGGCATTCATGGCAGAGATACTGGAGTGGGTTGCTAGTTCCTTCTCCAGTGGGGCACAGCATATAGCTCCTGGTATTCCAAGGTTGTCTCCTATCCAAGCACCGACCAGGCCAAAGCCTGCTTGGCTTCAGAGTGGTGACCGCATGGACCGCAACATTTTTATGTCCATGGTCATGCTGATCCACTTGGCTTTAATGGCAGAGATACTGGAGTGGGTTGCCAGTTCCTTCTCCAGTGCGCCACAGCATATACATAGTTACATAGTTACATAGTAATTGAGGTTGAAAAAAGACTTTTAGTCCATCAAGTTCAACCTTTTAAGATCTCCTCTGATCTGCAGTATGCAGATTAGTTGTTAATTAATTAATTAGTTAATTAATTGTTAATTAATTGATCCAGAGGAAGGCAAAGAGAAGAAAAAAAACAAGTGAAACTTAGCCAATCGTCTCTAAGGGGGAAAAAAAAAATCCTTCCTGACCCCAGATACAGCCGATCAGATTTCTTCCTGAATCAATACTCCCTCTCTAATTATCCAGGAAAACACTGAATTCCCTTTTTAATTCGAAAAAAATCCAGTCCCGTTTTAAAGTTATCTATCGAATCCGCTGTTACCACCTCCTTTGGTAGAGAATTCCACAGATTAACCACCCTAACTGTGAAGAACCCTTTTCTTTCTTTAAGGTGGAATCTTTTTACTTCTAACCTCAAGGGATGTCCTCTTGTCAGTTGGAAACCTCTTGGCACAAAAAGCTCCCCTGACAAATCTTTATACTGACCCTGGATGTATTTATATAAGGTAATCATATCTCCTTAGATGCCTTTTTTCTAGAGAAAATCAGCTTTGTTGCCCTCCTCTGTACCTTTTCCAGCTCTAAAATGTCCTTTTTATGAAGTGGTGCCCAAAATTGTACTCCATATTCCAAATGAGGGCGTACTAGACATTTGTATAGTGGTAGAATTATATTTGCTTCCCTTGCTTCTATACCCTTCTTAATACATGCTAATATTTTATTTGCCTTTGCAGCCGCTTCTTGGCATTGAGCACTGTTAGCTAGCTCTTTGTATTCCACAGTGGTCTCCCATCCAAGCACTGACCAGGCCCAACCCTGCTTGGCTTCAGGGTGGTGTTACCACTTGGTTCCCTCACTGGAATCAAACCTAGGTCGTAGCGGTGAAAGCACCAAATCCTAACCACTGGACCAGTCTTAGCATTGTTTAAATATAAACTTATATATATACTAGCGAATTGCCCGTCAAAAAATAACGGCAATAGAATTGTAAGTGAAGGAATGGTGTTTGGCGCAGACATTATTTTTTGTGGTGGTCTGAGCTCTCGGCGCTCATTGCGAGCCTCTTGGTTGTTGTATTTTTTTTATCAGAAGCGCTTTTGCTGTCATTGTAAGTTCGGCGCTGATCTGCTTTTTGCGCTTATTGCAAGGCTGTCCCCTGGTATAGTTTGTGTGGTATGAGCAGCATTGTGAGGCGCCCAGTGAATGTCTTTTGCGTTTCTTGTGATAGTGTTTTTTTTTGTTTATATGTTTTTTGTGATGCTAATGAAATAATTAGTAAATGAATAAATTAATATACTTTACCTTTTTGTAAGTAATACATGCAGGAAGCATTGTGCTGAAGAGCTGACAATCATGTTCCTGCAGCATATAGTGTAGGTTTGCAGTGTTTTTGAGCTGAGGTGTAATTGTCAGCAATGTGTGCGGTGTGTAGTGTAAATAGGCTGCGTGCGCGAGGGGAAGCCGTTAGTGTAGCTGGGTACTTCTGCATTCTGTAAGCTAGTGGTGTAAAATGGCGGCGAATGTGTATGTGGTAGGCAGGTTTGTATGATGTAGCGTCCTTACTAATGGTGTATGTTGTAGGTCGTACAGGTTTTTGTAAAAGCCGTATTTGCTTTGTGGTATTTAGCGGCTTTAGGGGTCGTGTAGCCTCGTTTTCGTTTTTTTCCGGCAGCCATTAGGAGATTTTCAAGTGGCTAAACTTTGTAAATTTGACCGAATTCAAGGTTTAAGCAGTTTTGCAGAGGTCCTGGGTGTCCCCCCTTGGTGTGGGTAAGATTTTTATTTTGTGTGTGTATTTTTGTGTTTTTTAATGTTTTGCGCTGTGCGCGGGTTGGCCGTTAAGGTCGTATTTTTGCGAGTCCGTAATGGATTTTTCTAATTCCCGCGGGTCGTAATTGTTTTTTCTGTCTCGCGGCTGGTGTATTTTGGTGTAAGTCCGTAGTTAGTCATTGCCGTTTATGGTTTTTTTTCCAAGTCCCGCTTGTGTAGTGGTTTGTAATTGGCTCATTGCAGCCGATGTGGGAGCCTCCACCTCCGACAGTCGCAGGAGGTCGTAGGGATAAGCGCCTATGGCGCTCATCTCCACCAGCGCAAGGATCGCCTTTGGGGCTCCTTGCCAACAACTGTGGCCCTCGCTTTGCCAGTCATCACTGATGTATATATAAAAAATTTGAAATACATTGCATTTGTAAAATAACATATTGCAAATGCATAGAAATAATAAATGCCAATCAATCAGCCTTGATAATATCTCACTTTCCACAGTAAGTTACATAGTAATTGAGGTTGAAAAAAGACTTTTAGCCCATCAAGTTCAACCTTTTAAGATCTCCTCTGATCTGCAATATGCGGATTAGTTGTTAATTGATCCAGAGGAAGGCAAACAGAAAGAACCCTGTAAGTGAACAAAGGGAGATGAGTAGTAATCGGGGCATATACGTGGAGCACAATTCTGAGTGTAAGGCAACATAAAACCTTTTTTCTCAAGATACGCTTTTAAGTTCATAAATAAAAACAACTATATACATATCAGCTCTATATTCAGTGATGTAATGAAGGAAAGCATTCAAATAATAAAAATACGCATATTAAAACGTCTTTAAGTCTGCAGTGTGAGTTTTTTTGGCTGTAATTGTTATGTTCACTATATGTGCTGCAAGAGCGCCATCTCCTGGGTGACTGCTAGAGGTGTTTCTTCCATGCGCTTTCACTAACTGATCCTTTTTGTCACTCGTTTTATTAAAGCATCATATTTATCATATGCACTTTAGAAGACCGTGACTTGATAATGGACAAAACTTATAGACGTTAATAAAAGACAAACAGCTTTACTTTTAAATAGTATATTCAATTTTATTTAAATGGGGAGAACCATTTGCTTGGTGTCCTCATATCATTAGTCATCTTGGAGGGACCTTGGATGCAGATAAGATCACTAATAAGTTCTGTTTAAATAATAACACATTGTTATGACAACTACATTAGAATTGAACGTCAGTGCAACTCATAACCCAGTAACCTTCTTTAACACTGACACAAACTGTTAATAGCGTTAGTTTCTTACACAAATTTACAGGCATGTTAAGTTTTTCCCTAAAAAACAATGTATGTATGTTAGAGGCAGTGTTATGTCAGACTGAATCTTTCTGTCATTAAGGTGAGGTATTTAAAGGTTACCATTCTAATAATTGTGATCATTAAGACTCCATAGTACCCTGACAAACTGGTAAGTGAGATCCCCTGCATCCCCCATGGCACTTATCTGTTTATTGGCATAAGAACCCATCTGACATATCTAAGTTCCTGACATAGGGCCTCATTCAAGTACGATTTGGCTAATTGGACTGGCCGGCGCGGAGGCAGCCCAGGCACACCGGGTCTGACGCAGCGCTGCATGACCCGGCAGAGCCTGGCCAATGCTGATTGGCCGGGAGGAGGAGGAGGGACTTAAGCCTGTTTGGCGGGCTTCCTCCTCACTCCTCGCCCGCCGTTGAGCTGATCTGAGGTCTGCACGCTGCGCTCTCTGCAAAAAACGTAAAAGCAAGTAAAATAAGGGGCACTCAGCTAATAAAGTGAGCTCCGATCCCTCTCCCAGCATTAGCCTACCCTCTACCCCTTATAGTTACCCTGAGCACCCCACTAGTAGAGCCCCCTTGTCACTTGGTCCTGGCAATGGGGACCCAGGCTCCCAGCATTAGCCCTATAATTCCCCATAGCAGCATTCCCTGCATTGTAGATCCCTGGGTGAGGGTGTCACATTTGTCACAAGTGGGGTGGCAGCTTGATATGGACCCTGGGGAGTTAGAGGCCTTACTGACCATGGTCAGAACTCAGGCATTGAGCCATGGGGTTAGATGGGTCCAGGACAGAATGGACTCAGGCCGTCTGGGGGGGAGGTTGACGCCACTGAGGCACAGGCCTGGCCTGCAGTGACCGGTACAGGCCTCATAGCTTAGATAGCCTGGCAGGGCAGCGTGCTACCTCTGATCTGAGCAATAGGGCTAGGAGCAGCGTGGAGGGCACGGATATGGTCCTTGAGAGTCAGGAGCTTATCCCCCCACCGCAGAGAGCGTGGTGCCAGACGGAAGCACGGGCCTAGACATCCAGCCACCACCCAGCGTCTTGTCCCATGGCCCACAGGAGAACCAAGGTCCTGGTGACACCCCTAATCAGCCTTGAGGCCTCTAGGGGTAACAACTAGCTCTAAAAAAGCTCCTACAGTTTCTCACCGGTTGGCCCCTGCGGTCCCCACTGCCAGTGTTGCAGGTGTTTCAGAGGGACGACGCCAAGGGAGAGGCTGAGAAGAAAAAAGAGACGACCAGAGGAAGAAGGGATCAAGTGATCAAGAGATGGCTGCAGACGACAGCATGGTGGTCATCAATGAGGTTCTGGTAGCGGCCAAGGTGGCACGGAAGACGCGCCCCACCAGGGTCCGGAAGTCAATGAACAGGTACAGTCCCTTGATTTTCACCTCGACACCAGCCAAGAGACAGAAATCTCCTGACAGGAGAGCTAGGCCACAGCGCAATTCACCCATCCCTGACATCATTAAGGATACAGGGACGCCCATAGTGACTCAGAAGCAGGACCAGGGTAGGGATAGCATTGACCGCCATAGGCCGCCGAGCTGGAGGGAATCCTTATGCCCTATCGTAGCCACTGAGTCGGAGTACTCCTTTGGGGGGGAGCGGGCCGCGTGTTCCCTAACGAGGGTTAGACGCAGGAGAGCTAGTGATTGTTCTTCATGCTTCCCAAGAGCCAGAGGGAGATAGAGCAAGGCAAAAGATAAACAAACAGATGGCTAGTTTTGTAAGGAATTTGGGTTTCATTACCATTAGACACCAAGAATTCGAAGGTGTAGACGCCGATGACTTATTTCGCCCAGATAAGGTCCATCTAATGGAGATAGGATTAGAGCTGTTTATCCTGGAGCTTAAGGATGGGGCTAGCCGGGCCTTGGCTTTATTAAGAGAGCAAGAGGGGGATCACAGCCTCAGGAGGTATCCATCGCCTGCTCTGTGGCGGGAGGTGAGGCACCCGGCCCACAGGCTTAAGTGGGCGTGCTTAGTAAAGCACTGGGAGGCTCTGGGCGCGGGCCCAGGGCGTGAGGTTACTGACCAGGCCGGGCTCCTCCTCCGGGATGTTATTTGAGCTGTGATTTAACAATGTTAATTATGTTAATTGGTTATTGGTTTATGGTTGATTTAATAAAGCTGTGGCCCGTATTTTTCCCAAGAAACGCTGTTTCAGTGTGTTTATTTATTCTAAAGCCCATTGGATCTTGCCAGGGTCAATGGCTCTATATAAGCACAGAGCATATTTTTTTACAGATGTTTTTAGTTAGTGAAGACCTTGTTCACTAACTAAAAACATCTGCAAAAAAATATGCTGTGTGCTTATATAGAGCTTTATTGATTGTCCAAATCGCATTTGAATGAGGCCCATATTGAGGCCTACTGCACCCTAATCAGAACATAGGGCCTTCCCTGCTTTCTATACAGTGGCCCATATATATTCGAAAGTGAAAATGTGATTCTTGAAGAACGTTTCTATTTTGTGATTGACACCTACAGATAGTTTAATATGACATGGGGTAAATAGTTTTTTCTACAACATCCTTTTTAAACTCTTACATACCTGATGTGCTCATTATTTCCATGTGACAGTGTCCAGTTACATGTATGAGAAACATTTTGGAGATATAATTACTATACTAAAATATCTAGCGTAAACTCCCGAAGATGGGAATGAAATTAGGTTTTCTGGCTGTAGATTGGAAAGCTTTATACATTTGAATGTTTATGAAATGGACAACTGGTTAGTTGGAACAATGGTGGCTTTACAGCCGACCCCAGGCATTGCCTCCTCCCCCTCTCGTATGGACCTACTTACTTCCCGGAAGCACAATTGATTTCCCTGATTGATTTCCTACACTAGTTGCCCGCAGTACAATAACATAGCAATGGAAATTAGCTGCTAAGCCTGATATTCTCCACATCATAAAAAATATAGATGACTGTGCTGAAATAGAAAAAAAAATAGAATTTAATTCATACCCTTCATAAATATGAAACCATATAGTCCTGATTATTTAACAGCTGATGTAATCCATAATCCTGCCCGCGGGGTCTGTCCCCTGATTGATTCCCAGCACACTCAGGAGAGGAAATTCTCTATCCCCCTTCCCTACAATGGAAATATCGAATGACCAAAAGAAAAGTGGTTCTGGTTCCTCAGTCTGCCCTCTGACACTTCCAGTGCCTATACCTATATTTACTCACATGTGAAGACTCTGCCTGATAATGCCCTTTTGCCTGGTGTTTGACATGCCAGGATGGACTTCTGCTTCCAGAAACTGAATGAGAAGATAGTGACATGCTGCTTTCTGATTATTTCAAAGACTAGCAACTTGCTCATAAAAAATGATGGTAAATAAATTTTGAAGCCTGGCAATGCTGTTTGCCACACAATGCGAGCCTCTCCCCCCTCTAATTTACGGGCCTCACGGTGAGCGCCTTCGGCGTTCATTGCAGGCTTGGGCCAACCATCAACTTCCGTGGCCCACAATGAGCGACAAAGGCGCTCATTGTGAGTTTCTACCCCCTCTACTTTACCTCTCTTCCCCGCTCATTGTAGGCGTCGGCAAACCCGCAACCTTAAGGCCTTGTAATGAGCGACTTCGGTGCAATCGCAAGCCCCGCGATGATCACCTTTGGTGCTCATCACAAGCTCTGCAATGAGAGCCTTTGCGCTCATTGCGAGCCTCTCCCCACTCTCTCACCCCTGTGTCTCTTTGCCCCCTCTCCCTCCCCTGTTTTTTTTTCCATCCACTCCCTCCTCTGTGCTCCTGTTTCCAGTTACGTGTGTGAAACCATTTACATGCTTGGGAAATTGATTATTTTCCCCAAGCCCGAAATTGTTTCCCGATTTACGGGCTTGAAAAAAAATTACGGCTTTACGGACACCATTTTTTTCTCTCGCCTAGCCGTTCTCAGACCCTAAAAAAACGGTAATTAAATATCAAATTAGCTTGCAACCTCACTTACAGGCTCCCTGCCTCTCCCCCTGTGCTGTGTGTGATGTTGTAAGCTAATTTTCTAATCAATTGGCTTTTTTTGGCGGCCCCCGAACGGCTTTTGAGTTACGGGCTTGAAAAAATTGGCGGCCGTTAAACCCGTAATTTTTTTGAAGCCTGTAACTCATAAGCCGTTCAGACCCTCTCCACCCATCTATGTTATGGGCCTCGGGCCTTTGCCGCTCATTGCAGCCCCCGTCAAACCCGTAATTTTCGGGCCTCATTGCACATGCGCAAGCCCGTACATTTTAACATTGCGTGACGACAACTCGCAATTACCACAACTATCATATGTGATGAGCCAATCTGCATGAAATGTCTTTCAACTAACACTACATCAGTAGTGTATTCAACTCAATGTATTTAACCGGAATTACACATTATAAAGAAACAAGGTGAGAGGAATCACACAAAACGAACATGGGCATCACGTTGAAACCTGTATCTTTCTCCTAAACAGAGGGCCTTATCACAATCCTATGAGTCCATGCAAGTGGGAATATCTTGTCTTTCATACAAGAGAAGCTAACCAAAGACTATGCAAATTATTGTGCGTAGAAAGGTGATTGAAATTTCCACACATGTTAATTTGTCTGCTAACCATTTTTTTTTAAAGGGGAAAAAGCTCACACTGTTAAAATAAGATTGCGCAAATAAATGAACAAGTTCCATAGCTGTCACAAACATAAATGTATTATATAAAGTAATACAATAGATGAATACAGAATATTCCCAGATACCAGAAATCAGTCAGCAGTAGCCCGGCATTACATCCGGAAGAAGTGAACCCCACCAGTAAATCCACCCATGTATAGTTATAAAGTGATATGCATCACCTAACAGCAAAACCCCAGGCTTGGGATCTGAAGATAGTGGATGAACCGAGATAGGGAGTATTGCTAAGAAATGTGGAATAACACCAAGGGAACTTTCCATACCCACCCCCCTCCCACAGAGACATCTGGAAACCATGGGGGGAGATCAAACAAGTCTTGCTAAAGAGGGAATGCACTATACTGGGGCATGTTTTCTGGGGGGTTTGTTAAATAATGGTTTGAGCTGCTATTTATTGTATGATATCAAATCCTAATTAAGGGATTTGATTTCCCTGATTCTCAATGAATGATGTTCTGATCTGAATTGGCTTACTTGGAGCTGAGATAAATATATAAACAACCTGGAGATTGCTTCTGTAAGCTCAAATAAGAGAGTCTTGGGTTGCACAAGGCACCTCATCTATGGGTTGTAACCATTGGACCAATGTTTGTGACATTATGCAGAAAACAGCAACAATGAATATACCCAAAAGAAGAAAACAAAGAAGACAAACTTGCTGTGTTGAGGCTTTAAAAGTATGAAAGAAGGAAAGGGAAAGATAGTGGAGATAAGAAATATTGGCCCAACTGAATGCATAATTCCTGACGAAAGCAAGAAGTGACAAGGAGACCTTATATAATGAGTGATGTAAAGAGATAGAAGAAGACAACAGAATGGGAAAGTCAAGAGATCTCTTCAAGAAAATTGGTCACCTCAAAGGAACCATTCATGCCAAAGTGCGCATAAACAAAAATGATAGGGGCTTAACAGAAGCAGATCAGATAAAGGAGATGTGGCAGGAATACGCAAAAGATCTATACAGGAAGGATCTTAACAACATTGGTACCACACTAGTTTGTCCAATGAGCTGGAGCCAGACATCTTGGAGCGTGAAGTGAGATGGGCCCTAGAAAGTCTTGCTGATAACAAGGCTGCAGGAGTTGATGGAATGCAAGCTGAACGATTCAAAAGTCTACACGATGATGCTGTGAAAGTGCTGCTTGCCTTATACCAACACATTTGGAAAACTCAACAGTGGCTAATAGTCTGGAAAAGCTCAGTCTACATGCCAATCTCTTAAAGAATACCGTATTTATCGGCGTATAACACGCACCGGCGTATATCACGTACCTCATTTTAAGAAGGAAATTTCAGGGAATTTTTTTTTTCAAACAAAGAACTTTGAAGCAAAATCCTTAACCTCAACCTCCCTCCTCATCTTCAACCTCCCTCCTCATCCTCCCTCCTCAACCCCCCCATCCTCAACCCCCTCCTCAAACCCCCCATCCTCAACCCCCTCCTCACACCCCCTCCTCCACCCCCCCATCCTCATCCTCCTTCCTCAACCCCCCTATCCTCAACCCCCTCCTCAACCCCCCTCCTCATCCTCAACCCCCCTCCTCATCCTCAACCTCCCTCCTCATCCTCCCTCCTCATCCTCAACCCCTCCTCAACCTCCCTCCTCATCCTCCCTCCTCAACCCCCTCCTCAACCTCCCTTCTCAACCCCCCATCCTCAAACCCCCCTCAAACCCCCTCCTCAACCCCCCATCCTCCTTCCTCAACCCCACTCCTCAACCTCAACCTCCCTCCTCATCCTCAACCCCCCTCCTCATCCTCAACCTCCCTCCTCATCCTCAACCCCCTCCTCAACCTCCCTCCTCAACCCCCCCATCTTCAAATCCCCCCTCAAGCCCCCCATCCTCATCCTCCTTCCTCAACCCCCCTCCTCAACCTAATCCCCCCTCCTCAACCTAAACCCCCCTAAATATCTCCCCCTCACTTGACGTCACATGCACGCCAGGTCAAGGAGCAGAGCGGAGGCCGGAGCAGAAGCAGGTAAGTGACGGGGAGGTATTTAGGGGGGGTTAGAATGAGCAGGGGGGTTAGAATGTGGAGGGGGGTTTAGAATGAGGAGGGAGGGTGAGGATGAGGAGGGTGGAGGGAATATCGGCGTATAACACGAACCTATCATTTGCCCCCTATTTTCAGGGAGAAAAAGTGAGTGTTATACACCGATAAATACGGTATCCAATTCTGACTTACTTCCAGCAACAAATAACCCACTAAGTTGCTTTAATCTCCCATTACAAAGTCATTTTTCCCTGTAACATTAAAACATAACTCTGTCCCACAAAGAGAAATACCCACTAGTGGACCTTTAATCTTCTATTTTGCGAATATAACTATACAAACCAATGTTTCCTACCGTGATAAAAAAAATTAATTGTGGGCACTTAACAGTTGCTATGTTTGTTTTGGCTAAAGTTAAAAGACATGGCAAACAGCAAATTAAGATACGCCTCCCAATTACTTTACAGGGGAAGAGAATCCGGAGGCAACACTCAGAATATGGTGGACCATTAAAAGAATCAAGTAACCTTCTCCTTATGTTCACTGCAATCATGTTAACATTTTCTTTGACAAGTGGTCCTTGAGAAATTCATTTCTGTGAACCGTGGGTCTAGATAGAAAGACAATTAGCAACATTGCAATTAAACTCCTTGGGAAAAACGCAGCATTGCAATACTTGGTTGGTACCGTTACATCAATAAATTCACACAACAATGCAATAATTTTGATCACCTACATATTGTGATCCCCTCAATGAACATGGCTTACCCACACAACATAGTTCACAATAATAATGTAGCTGTCAAAGTTCAAAGCTCTGGGAGGACAGTGTCAGGGGCGACCAGGAAGAAAGTATATCAATTAATCCAGGGCCCCCAGGCAGTCCAAAAATCCCTCGAAGTCTTGGGGCCCCTGGATGTCACATCTAATTCAAAAGAGCTGAATTCCCTTCATCTGGAGCCTTCTATATTGCCAGGGTACATGCCCAGGTTCAATCTTATCAAAGACCTCATGTCTTAGCATGAGTTTGGCATGTACTGCGGTCTCATGCCACAGCTGCGTGTTCTAGAGACAAATCAGTACCTCTCCTAGCTTTTGATGCTGTTTCTCCTGATTGGTTGTTGCTAAGCCTGGTCTTTCTACCAGCCAATCACACCTCATCTGGGACTATTTATTGCTGCTCCTTCCAGAGCCTGTTGTAGATTCCTGTGACTGCTCCTGGGGCTTCCTGCTTTTTCCCTGTTTCTTCTGGACTGATCTGGTGACCCAGATTGTTACTGACCTTGTTGGACGTCAGCCGGTCCCTGAGCTTTGGCTTGTCTACCAGTCTTTGCCCATGTACTTATTACTTCTGACTTGCCATCCTCTGGTACTTTGCCTCTGAAAGGTTTCACCCAGACAGCCCTGGTATATATAGGATATCAAGGAAAATAATAGGCCCAGCTTCCAGTTTTCCTTATCACCCGGCTCCCTCTCAGCTTAACTTACTAGAAATAAAACAAACCGTCCAATAGTTTAAACAAAATTGCTGGACTGTATATTTCTTCGGAATTCCAGGTCTCCACTCTGCTCCAAGTGGTCATAAGTTGCAGCCTATGGTCTCACTGTCTATGTCTTTCTCCAGGTCAGAAAAACATCAAATCATCAGCTGCCCTTCCCATACTCCAGGGCTGCGCAGGTGCAGCTAATTAATTGAGCAGAGAAGTTAACTCCTTCAGCCCTCATGAGGAAAAAGAGCATTACAGAGCCTGTGTCTTTCATACATGCCTTGTATGACTCTCACTATATACTGTATATACTAGCGACTTGCCCGTCAAAAATGATGGAGCAATAAAATGTGAAGCCATGGCAATACTGTTTGCCACCCAATGTTAAGCTTTTGTACTCAAAGGACCTTCGGCGCTCATTGCGAGCCTCTCCTGGCGTGTCCTTTGGCTCCTCTGAGCACGTTTTGCGGTCATCACAAAGACAGATATATGTATCTTTATTTTTTTAAATACTAATTAATTAATTAATTGAATACTAAATTAATATAGTTTACCTTTTTCTAATTAATATATGTAACAATCAATATCTTGAAGAGGTAACAATCTCTTTTTATTGTCCTGCAGCATATAATGTCCAGTTGGACTGTTGTTGGCCTGAGGAGATAGTGTCATGAATGTCCCAACTGTGCATTAGAAATAGGCTGCGTGCGCGAGTGCAAACTGTTGGTTTATTTGTGTAAAGCGCTACTTTAGATGCGTAATGATGTTAGTTGGAAGCTAGGGTTTTAAAATGGCGTTGTTTGTCTATGAGCATTTCTCTTCCTTTTGTAATAGTGTATTTTGTACCTCATACATTTCTCGGTGAAAGTGGTACGCGGCTAGCGGTGTTTTGCGCGGTCCAGGGTCGTGTAGCCACAGCGGCACTTTACCAAAATACATCTAACACGCAATCACTATATACGGACTTACACAAAAAAATACGAACCGCGGGACTTAGAACGGAAAATGAACGGACTTAGCATAAAAAAATACGAGATGCGGGAACATTACGACCTTGCAAAAGTTTGACCTTAATGGCCGAACCGCGCGAACCTGAAAACATTAAAAACACAATAAATACCCACATAAAATACATAAGAAGCTTACCCACAGCAGGGGGGGGGGGGGGGGGGGGGACCAGGAACCAGGACCTCTGCAAGTGAAGTTACACCTCAATTTAAGTCCAAATTCCAGAGTTTAGACACACGAAAATCCCCTAAGCGAGAGAAAAAATGGCCGCGCAAAAAACGAAAACGAGGCTACAGGACCCTAAACACGCAAAACACCATCAAGCCAAAAAAGGCGCTCAGCGCGAGGCTCGCAATGAGCGCTGAAGGATCTCGGACCACCAAAAAAATTAATGTCTCGACCAAACAGCATTACCTGTCTTACAATTTTATTGCCGTCATTTTTTGACGGGCAAGTTGCTAGTATATATATAATCATTGTGCGCATATTAAATATGTGTATCTGTAAAACTCCATCCCCTTTTAAACAAGATGAAGTAGCACTACCTAATAATACATCGTTTTCTAAAATATTAGTGTACTAGCGACTTGCCTGTCAAAAATGACGGGGCAATAAAATTTGAAGCCATGGGAATGCTGTTTGAGACATAATTGAAACTGTTTTGTACTGTGAGGATCTTCGGCGCTCATTGCGAGGCTTCCGCTGAGCACCTTCGACGCTCATCGCATGCCTCGCAATGAGCGCTCATTGCGAGCCTCTCTTGTCGTGTACTTTTGGTCCTCTGAGAGAGAGATATATATTTCTATGTATATTTAGTTAAGTAATACTGAATGATTTCTTAAATCAATTAATATACTTTAATTATTTATAATTGATATATGCAGCGAGCAATAGGCTGAAGAGCTAACAATCTGTTTGTATTTTCCGTCAGCATAGAATATACATTGTGAGTGTTGGTGCCCTGCTTATAAAGTGTAATGAATGTTTGAAGTGTGCATTTGAAATAGGCTGCGTGAGCGAGGTAAAGCCGTTGGTTTATTGTGTAAAGCGGCATTGTATTGTCGTAATGTTATTAATGTGTTACGCGGCTCGTGAGCATTTTCCGGCTTTTGTAATAGTGTATTTTCTAGTTCGTAGTTTGATGTGTAAAGTGCTACACGTTTGGCAGTGTTTTGCACGGTCCGGGGTGGTGTAGCTTGGTTTTCATTTTTTTCGGCGGCCATTTTTTTTCTTGCTTAGGCGATTTTTGAGGCAAAAATCGTCTAAATTGAGTAAAATTCACGTTCTACCTCACTCCCAGACATCCTGGCTGTTGCCCCATGCTGTCTGGGATGTTTTTGTAATTGTTTTGGGTGTATTTAGTGTGTTTTTTTGCTTCTTGTAAATCGGTCGCTAATCTCGTAAATGTTTGCATCTTGAATCTTTTTTTTTCTTTTTCTAAGTCCCACGTCTTGTATTTTAATGGCTTGGCTCGCAGCGATGAGCACCGTCTAAGTCCTACGCGTTAACGGCTCGCCTCGCTTTGCGAGGTTTCCTAGCGATGAGCGCTGCCTAACGCATATGCATCTCGCAAAGCGTGACGTCTCACAGTTTGACAACTATTATATGTGATCTCTGCTTTTAAATGTTATGAGGTGCAGGAAACAAGAGTGGTCAGGGGCCCAGGACAATATACCCTGTAATTAATAAGTATATTACTCTATGTTAAGATTGAACACCACATAATAATAACTCTTTTCTATTGTTTTCTTCTCCATACAGTGTAGGAAATAAGATAGTTCTGGGTTGTTCAGGAGGCTGTGAGGGGAGAAGTGTCTGCTTGGATCCCTTGCTGTGGTTGTTGCCTGTGTATGGGAGGGTATTATACAAATATAGATATATGGTTATAAACTATTATATCTGTGACAAATACCATAAGATATAAGCAGTACAGCCCAGCTCTGAGTACAGTGAAGGGTTAATACGCTTCGCCTCTCTGCAGGCCGTACTGGTTTGTCCTGTCAGGGCCTCCGTACACAGTCTCCCTGGCAGCCCCCACCTCTCCTGCAGCCTCCGCCCCCCGCACAAAGCATCCTGTGTGCGCCCCTCTCACACCCCCTCCCGCACACTGATACCCGCACCACCCTGCCCGAGAGCGCCCCCTCTCATGAGCCCGGTGAGTATGAGGGGCAACAGGCACTTTATTTACCCCAGAATATCTTTATAGGCCTTCATAGCAGGCCCTGCGGCCGAGAAGGGGTTAAACCCCCTCCCCCTAAGCAAACAAACATTAATAAGCCAGTGTCATGCTATATGTACATGTTTATTGCTGTGCTGGGGACATCTTGTGCAGCCTCACAGGGACTTGTGTTGTTGTTTATTTATGTTACACAGGAAGTGTGTCTAAATACGAAGTAATATTTACCAAGATATGAGAATCTATGCAATAAGGTATCATTATATGCTGTTCTGCAGTATAATGGCTGGTAGATAAGTGGATTTAATGTGTAAGGCCTGTTAGATGGCAGCTGTGTGTGATATATACATATACACAGGGTTATTTATTATTATATGGCTGATCTAACTGAGATTAGTAAACTCTGACATTATTTGTCTTTATACTGTTTCTATAACTCAGGGGTAGTCCATAGACTGGGTCTGGATCAGGATGTTTCTTCTGGATCTCCATTACTTTTTTGTTTGTTTAGTCGTTCAGTCGTGTCCAACTCTCCATGACCCTATGGGCAGCAGCACACCAGGCACATTTTGTGTCTAGGTGTGCTTATCCGGCAAAAATACTGGAGTGGGTTGCCAGTTCCTTCCCCGTGATTTATCTGACATCTCTATTATGACCTACCCATCTTGCATGACTCTACATGGTATAGCTCACAGCTTCATTTAAGTACTCAAACCCCTTCACTACAAGGTAGTAATCTAGGTAGTGGGCCTGCATTACTTATTATTAAATTGGAACGAGAACTTTGCGGGATTTGACCATTCAACGGCGCACTCTTGACTGTAAGGCAAATTATATTATTATTATTATTATTATTATTACTTTTATTTGTAACACGCCATCATGCTCTGTAGTGTTAGACAGGGGTAAGTTCAAGTGAAAAACAATGTTAACACAATGCAAAAGAATGGAGGGCATTAAAACTTCAACTTTATTCTTAGTAATGTAAAACGTAATAATGGTCAGATATAGGGATGGTGCTCTTATAATCAAGCTAATCATCTAGCAACAACACCCATAGTGCTATTTATTTGTGTATATATATATTTTTTTTTTTTTTTTTTTTTTTTTTTATTATTTTTTAATGTAATTGTGTGTCTTCTGTTTGTGGTACGATGTTCCCCACTGTATACACAATATGGTTACATTTGAGAATAGGAATCTCAGACACTTAAAAGGTACTGATACCTTGGAACTAACCAATCACAAGATTGGCAACAACTTTTGGGTGAACTTAAAAGTAAGTCAAAAATAGATTAAAAAAACTATGTAATGTAAGTATATACAGTATGAGTACGCTATCCAGAATAAGGTTGTACTGAGGATCAAACTTTTTCCATCTTCTAATGAAATAAGAAGAAGAATTTAGAAAAAGAATCCTAATGCATTTTGACGTATTGCTCTTTACATATAATGGAGCTCCTCCTATTGACGGAGGAACAAAGAGAACTGAACAAACAAGAACAGATGTTGGACACTATTCGTTCCAAAGTGAAACCTTTAAAACAACTAGTAGAGATGCAATTAGCACGTAGCAAGATGCAAGAAGAAGTTTCCAGATTTACCAAAGATATTAGTGATCTTAAGAGGCCGGGATAGGAGAGGTATTGATCAGGGTAACATCTACAGATGGCGATGTAGAAGACACAATTGCATGAGGATATTTTATAACCTACTGATTTTTGACACATCTGATACAGACAGATGAGATAAAGACTCTTCCTGAACTAGTGGGGGATCCCCTATATTTCCACTACCCCCTGGAGGCAAACACAGAAGGGGAACGTTAAGTGGTCACTTTTCTCTAGCTAGATGAGTAGCTTGACCATAGGAGCATCATCACAATCATCATAGTGCTATTTGGTTGTCAATATAAGTAATGGAGGGGGCACCCTTTATTATACTGTTATTAAAATGATCATATATCTCAGCTTAAGTTTCCAAATAAACCATCAGTTATTTGTCGAAGTTCCTTTAACTGTGAAAAATGTCTCTCTTGCTTCTTTCTAAATCTCATTCAATTAAAATATTTGATCCTATCCTGTTATTGTTACGGCACCAGTCCAGTCTGCCGCTAGATGGCACTGCCGATATTTCAGTGCTGATATCCTAGCGTTAGCCTTAGGTAAACTGTTAGGGTTAGTTTAAGGGTTTGGGTCACATTCTAAGGTTAGAACTTCTCTCAAATATCAGCAACGCTGTAAAACATCGGCAGCGCCTCCATAACTGTAACCATAACAGGATAGATCCATATATGGATTCCAGACCTTTCTATATGGCCATCACTTGGACTACCTTATAACCACACTGTGATTTGGCTGATATACCCTATAACTGTGCTCCATTAACTGCATATGAAATACTATAGCTATTCATATTTTGTAAATGTCATTATTAAAATGTGTATGCATATACCGGAAAACATCACCAATAACCAGGCAGCAGTAAAATAAGTGCCTTTGTATGCATCAGGTAGGCACACTGCTTTAAAGGGACACTGTCACCCCAACAGGATATTGATTTCAATTTAAAGAATAGAAGCTGACAATATAGTTTTTGCTAGTTGATTTTCTCTACAGAAAATATTTCCTGACATTTTGCTGCTCCTCTGTGTAGGGCTCAGAGTGTTTGATAAGGGTGAGAGTGGGGTCTAACAACCAGATAACATTGAGGGTCTCTATTTTGGTTACTACACAGACAGACAAGCATACTGTAATCCAAAATCACAATTAAAAGCTGCTAATTAATATGTGTGAACCACTCATTTGCATATAAATGCAGCAACAACATGGAATCTCCCAGAAACAATGGATAATACAACATTTAGGCAGTTTTTCATGCTCCATAAGAATAATCTAAAAAACAATGGTTTTGGGGTGACAGCGTCCCTCTAAACTGCCTCTTATATTGTAACTCTGTTGCCTATGCTTATGCAGTGTCTTATAACCGTACTTGCAGCACTTCTGGGCAGTATTACAGAACTGATTGAAGGTTTGATTTGCATTCTTAGGGCCTCATTCAATTGTGATTTGGCCGATTTGAATAGGGCTTTATATAAGCACAGATCATATATATATATATTTTTTTTTTGCAGAAGTTTTTAGTAAGTGAACTTCTATCCAAAAGCAAGGTCTTCACTAACTAAAAACATCTGCTGTGTGCTTATATAGAGCCGTATTCAATCGGCCAAATCACAATTGAATGAGGCCCTTATAAAATGCATGTATGTGTGTTTATATAAAATCAATTATACTTAGTAGCTTAGCCAAACACATACCTATTAATTGGACTATGTTGTAACTTTTAGAGCATATGGCAGTAATTACAGATCTGAGTAGGAGATGTTTAAATCATTTTTAGAGCATTTGTGTAGCTTACCTTAAAATGCCCAGATACGCACATAGGCCAAAATGTGACTACTCCTTGGAATAGCTTTTCCGAGCGTGCAGATAATATCATAAGTGTCATTGCCAATTCATGCAGAGGCTGGGATTTTTATTATCCATCATGCTTTTCTCTTTTGAAATTGAGCACAATTCTTGATGACATATAGCTTGTTTCTTCCTATAAAGTATTAATCTATATATATATATATATATATATATATATATATATATATATATATATATATATATATATATGTGGGTATGTATGTATGTATGTGTGAGTGCATTTAAAATGTGTACTCTAAATGTTAGTTAGTTGGTTATGTTAAATATTAAGAAGTCTAGAAACTGCACATTACTTTGACTATTCAAGTCTTCAAACCAAGCAGCCTGAATGTAATACTGGTGAGAGAGTGAAAGAAATTAAACATAGTCAGAAATAGTTAATGTGCAATTAGTATCGGAAGCATGGGTGTAGGAAATTTGGGGGTGAGGAGAGCAAATCTCTCCTAGATTTTTCACACACGGAGTAGTATCCACAACAAAATTATTTTGGCTCCTAAAGGAAAACTTTGTGGGTAATACAAATTATTGGATAGACTTTTGATTTGTGGCCGGGCAATCTCTGTATTGCATCTTCTGATGCACAGCACGGTCAGTGACGTCTTATTGGTGGCCGGCAATCTCTGTGTTGCATCTTCTAATGCACAGCACGGTCAGTGACTTCGTATTGGTGGCCGGGAAATCTCTGTGTTGCATCTTCTAATGCACAGCACGGTCAGTGACGTCTTATTGGTGGCCGGGCAATCTCCGTATAGCATCTTTTAATGCACAGCACAGTCAGTGATGTCCTATTGGTGGCCAGGCAATCTCTGTATTGCATCTTTTAATGCACAACATGGTCAGTGACGTCCTATTGGTGGCCGGGCAATCTCTATATTGCATCTTCTTATGCACAGCACAGTCAGTGACGTCCTATTGGTGGCCGGGCAATCTCTGTATTGCATCTTCTAATGCACAGCACAGTCAGTGACGTCCTATTGGTGGCCGGGCAATCTCTGTATAGCATCTTCTAATGCACAGCACAGTCAGTGATGTCCTATTGGTGGCCGGGCAATCTCTGTATTGCATCTTCTAATGCACAGCACCGTCAGTGACGTCCTATTGGTGGCCGGGCAATCTCTGTATTGCATCTTCTAATGCACAGCACGGTCAGTGACGTCCTATTGGTGGCCGGGCAATCTCTGTATTGCATCTTCTAATGCACAGCACGGTCAGTGACGTCCTATTGGTGGCCGGGCAATCTCTGTATTGCATCTTCTAATGCACAGCACAGTCAGTGATGTCCTATTGGTGGCCGGGCAATCTCTGTATTGCATCTTCTAATGCACAGCACAGTCAGTGATGTCCTATTGGTGGCCGGGCAATCTCTGTATTGCATCTTCTAATGCACAGCACCGTCAGTGACGTCCTATTGGTGGCCGGGCAATCTCTGTATTGCATCTTCTAATACGCAGCACGGCAATTGATGTCTTATTGGTGGCCGGACAATCTCTGTATTGCATCTTCTAATGCACAGCACCGTCAGTGACGTCCTATTGGTGGCCGGGCAATCTCTGTATTGCATCTTCTAATGCACAGCACGGTCAGTGACGTCTTATTGGTGGCCGGGCAATCTCTGTATTGCATCTTCTAATACGCAGCACGGCAATTGATGTCTTATTGGTGGCCGGACAATCTCTGTATTACATCTTCTAATACGCAGCACGGTCAGTGATGTCTTATTGGTCCACACTGTTTTTTTTGCATCTTCCTGTACAAGAAGCTGCCCCACACAACTGCTGGGTGTGAGCTGTGTGTTCTAAGGTGCTTTTAAATATATTTTTTGTTTTGTGGTAAAGCATTCAGTGGCCTCAGCCATCCTGACCCCATAGCAATTCTTGATCATTTGGTTTATTTCTCCTATTAAATTATGTTTACCCAATTTGCAGTATCAGCGGCTGTCATGGTAACTTTAGCCTGGACTAAGCTCTGGGGAGGTGTCCATTTTGACCTCCATGGAATTTCATTTTTTTTTAAGTACTACTGACTTTAAATTCAGAAATATATTTTCCAAATAAAAATATTTGCCTGGAAGGGCAGGTGAGGAGAAAAAATGGTATGGTGTGCAGGAATGTTGTATAGGTGCTGGGCTAGTACGAGGAGTTAAGGGGTTAATGT
This sequence comes from Discoglossus pictus, assembly GCA_027410445.1. Taxonomy (NCBI): domain Eukaryota; kingdom Metazoa; phylum Chordata; class Amphibia; order Anura; family Alytidae; genus Discoglossus; species Discoglossus pictus. The sequence goes on along the minus strand of CM050169.1, from coordinate 210,066,581 downwards.
CTGTGCAGTGTGGTATTATGACGATGGCGTGGTTTGAACCATTTATTTTTATAAGACAGCTGTAAATATCCTTCCTGTGTCTAATACTTAAAAAGTGAACTGCCTCCACCTATCATGAATTTATTTTTTCCCCTTTGTTAGGATGTTTTCCTTTATTGTGAATTTAATGTTAACCCCCTTTATGCTTCACAGGTGATTTAAATGTAACATCCACACCTGTGGCTATTGTACTGCATAAGCAAGTAAAGAAGGAAGAAAATACCTGTTTCCTTGAAGTAGAACAGCACCGCAGACCTAACTGGCTATATTAACCTCATTACATGACTATGCTCCCTTATAAAAAGGAGAAAACATATTTTTTTTTATTTTTAAGTTTGGTCATTTGTTATAGAATTAGTTTGTGAGAAAGTTATAGGGGGGCAGTTATAGAAATTGTTTACGGGAGCAGTTATGTTTGAAGTTATAGAGAGTGTTTCTAATACTAGTCAGGTGTGGTATTTTTGTACCAGTAATACTCCAGAATTGTACAGTATACTTTACTCACTCCTTAAGATAAGGAGCATTACAACATGCTTAATTTAAAAACATGCAGTCTTTGTAATCTTTCCACCTACAGTCAGAAGTCTTTCTCCTTCTCCCAGTCCATACTATATATAGTGGCATAACATGTCTGTGAAATGTATTATATAAATGTATTATTATTATTATTTTCTAACACTTTTCTCATAGAAAGGACTCGGGGCACTTAGGAGAAGGAAGAAACAAAGAGAGAGAGAGTTGTAGTTTTATTGGAAGGCCTAGGTGAACAGCATGGTCTTCGGTCTCTTTCTGGTGATGTCCATATTAGAGCCTCTATTATCGAGTATGGTAGAGAGTTCCAGAATCGTGGCGCTGCGGACATAATGGATCAGGATCCAGAGGTTTGTGTACAAATCCTCACGATGCTTAACTGATTTTCAGCTCAGCATCAGTTGGAACATAAGGAATGAGAAGCTAGCACCTTCATCCTTTAGACCTTTGTATGTCTGCCGTCTTTTGTAGGGAGGCATCTTAGGCACTGAGGACAGGTGTTATGTGGCAGGAACGAGGCTGTTTTGCTAATAACCTTTGCGGCGGCGTTCTGTACCAACTGTAAGTGATTTGGCTCTTTGTTAGACGCTTTGATAAGGAAAAGGTTGATAAGGAATATTAAAACAATGGCAATAAAATCGCACAACTATATTGGACACCTTAAACGGACACTGGCAATTTTTTTTTTTTATTTAGTCATCAAGATCTTTACTTTTTAGTTGAATGACTCGTGGTTCTCCTGCCTCTGTAATCACAGAATTTGCTCAGCCATTCGCAGGTTATACAGTTTCCCCTAATAGAGAAAGACCATGATATCATGGAGAAAACATCTCAGAAGCAACAAAACACGCTACAGCGCCCGTCTATATGATTTGTGTGTGTCTATTTATGTCTATAAAGTTGTGTGTGTGTATTTAGTGCTTTTATTCGCTTTTTTCTTCACACACTCACACATACACACTCTTCAATCTAAGCTTATACACTCGGTGTCTATGCTTGCAGCACTGCATGGCTAACGGTTTGTGGAAGGGCTGTACTGGTAAGGGTTGGTAATGGGCAGTGGAGCATGGCCCATAAAGGCAGTTCTTTCATGTGTAAGAATGGTGAACTGCCTACTTGACAGCCTATATTAGGGATATGTCCTGAAAGATCTATAAATGAACAGAGGGAGCTCTTCTGTGTATGAAAGATCTATTTTTAACATTGTATAATATGTCCTCTCTCCCCTTCTATTTACAGTGGATATAAAAAGTCTACACACCCATGTTAAAATGGCAGGTTTCTATGCTGTAAAAAAGTGTGACCTATAAACTGTACAACTCAATTGAAAAACAAACTGAAATCTTTTAGGTGGAAGGAAGAAAAAAAGAAAATGAATGTGCTGCACACCCTCTTATAACTGGGGATGTAGCTGTGTTCAGAATTAAGCAATCACATTCCAAATCTTGTTAAATAGAAGTCATTTAAAGTGCCTCTGATTAACCCCAAATAAAGTTTAGCTGCTCTAGTTGGTCTTTCCTGAATTTTTTTTTAGTCACATACCACAGCAAAAGCCATGGTCCACAGAGAGCTTCTAAAGCATTAGAGGGATCTTATTGTTAAAAGCTACCAGTCAGGTGAAAGGTACAAAAGATTTTCCAAGGCATTAGATATACCATGGAACAAAGTGAAGACAGTCATCATCAAGTGGAGAAAATATGGCATAACAGTGACATTACCAAGAACTGGAGCTCCCTCCAAAATTGATGAAAAGACGAGAAGAAAACTGGTCTGGGAGGCTACCAAGAGGCCTACAGCAACATTAAAGGAGCTGCAGGTATATCTGGCAAGTACTGGCTGTGTGGTACATGTGACAACAATCTCCCATATTCTTCATATGTCTGGTCTATTGGGTAGAGTGGCAAGACGAAAGCCTTTTCTTACGAAGAAAAACATCCAAGCCAGGCTACATTTTGCAAAAACACATCTGAAGTCTCCCAAAAACATGTGGGAAAAGGTGTTATGGTCTGATGAAACCAAGGTTGAACTATTTGGCCATAATTCCAAAAGATATGTTTGGCGCAAAAACAACACTGCACATCACCAAAAGAACCCACAGTAAAGTTTTGTAAGCAGAGAGTTTTCAATCTTGTAGAGTGCTTTGGGACAAAACACTTTCTACAAAGATTCTAAGCTCAAAACAGGGCCCTCCCATTTTTGGCAGTTTGTTAAAATCTATATTTTTCCTTGTTCATTTCCTCTGTATAGCGCTACGGAATATGTTGGCGCATTACAAATAAAAGTAATAATAATAATGGTGGTGGCAGCATCATGCTTTGGGGCTGTTTTTCTTCAGCTGGAACTGGGGCCTTAGTTAAGATAGAGGGAATTATGAACAGTTCCAAATACCAGTCAATATTGGCACAAAACCTTCAGGCTTCTGCTAAAAAGCTGAACATAAAGAGGAACTTCATCTTTCAGCATGACAACGACCCAAAGCATACATCCAAATTAACAAAAGAATGGCTTCACCAGAAGAAGATTAAAGTTTTGGAACGGCCCAGCCAGAGCCCAGACCTGAATCCGATTGAAAATCTGTGGGGTGATCTGAAGAGGGCTGTGCACAGGAGATGCCCTCGCAATCTGACAGATTTGGAGTGTTTTTGCAAAGAAGAGTGGGCAAATCTTGCAAGTCAAAATGTGCCATGCTGATAGACTCATACCCAAAAAGACTGACTGCTGTAATAAAATTAAAAGGTGCTTCAACAAAGTATTAGTTTAAGGGTGTGCAGACTTATGCAACCATATTATTTTATTTTTATATTTTTTCTTGCCTCTACCTAAAAGATTTCAGTTTGTTTTTCAATTGAGTTGTACAGTTTATAGGTCACATTAAAGGTGGAAAAAGTTCTGAAATGATTTATCTTTGTCTCATTTTTTTACAGCACAGAAACCTGACATTTTAACAGGGGTGTGTAGACTTTTTATATCCACTGTATGTTTGCTAGATTAAATGATGTGCTTGTTTTTCGAGCTTCACATATTAACTCTTTGTTTCAAATAGACTGGAATGATTTCCATACCTTTGACGATCTACATGGCCCTGCCAGCATATAAATTAAAAACATTGTAATGAGATACCTTCACCACAGCTTGAGTAGACAATCGCCAACAAAGAATTGATGCAGTAAGGGCTTTCGTAACAGCCTGCTGTGACATGATGTTGCGGTGTAGAGCTACATTGCTTGTGCTGCTCTTTGGCTTCCCTGACATGCTTTCCATCCTGCTTGCAATAGAAGCTGAAATGGTTACTTACACATGTTAAAAAGACTAATGCAATAAAGTTAAAATCTAGCAGCGATAAAGCAGTTTTTTAGTCGCCACTGAGGCCTGGTGCCTCGTATTTTTCAAGCCCTGGGTTATAGGAGCAATGTCTATACTAGTAATACAACTCATTAACATGATTAAGTAGGGGCTTTATTGCTTCACTAGTCGTTTGCCCGTCATAAATGATGGGATACTATTCCTCCCCCCTTCGCCTGTATCTCTTTTCCCCCTCTCCCTCCTGTGTATCTCTTTCCTCCCTTTTTTGTCTCTTTCCTCCCCCTCTCCTGTGTCTCTTCCCCCCACTCCGATGTGTCTCTTCCTGCCACTCTCTCCCCTGTGTCTATTTCCCCCCCTCCTTCTCCTCTCTCCCCTGTGCTTTTTTGCCTCCATCCCCTGTGTCTCTTCTCCTCCCCCTCCTCCCAAAGGCATGGCTAAAGTCGCGCATGGCGTGTGCGCGTGCCGCTCATGCCACACTCTACGCGTTCAGCATTGTAAGTGTGTACGTTTCTTATGGAGCGTTACACACTTACAACAATTATATTAGTGATGATATGATATTTAATATTTTAATACCACGAAAGATATGTTATGGTATGAGCTAATAGGAGTTAGGTAAGTTAATAGATGAGTTGATAAACTTTTCAAAGATATATTGTGAAAAACATTAAAATTATTCTTGCTGATCTCTTGCACCATGTACAGCAATGACCTTTTTAGGGAATCAGACCGCTCAGGTTTGAGAGCACTCTGGGCTTTTGACCTATTGAATGCGTTGCTGTATATGTCTCGGTCCTGGAATGATGAGTCCTGGATGAAGGACATACACCGCTCTACCAGAGAGTAATGAGTGACGGTTATCCAATATATTCTCTCTGGGTGAGAATTGAGACAGAAGAATGCAAATGCTAAGTATCCAGGGAATTGGTTGGTGTACTTATTTTTTATTCTGAGGATTTAAATGTTTTAGTATAAAACTGGTTTATGCTAAGAAAACACTGGGTATGATCTCAGAAACTGTAATGTTTGGGAGAAGGACTCACATTTTTATAGCATTTTTATCCAATGCTTTGCTGTTGGTGGTTTATGAGAACATAGTTTTCGGGCTTATGACAGCATTGGTTGATGGGTTGATTACAATACCAAAGAGGAGCAATTATTAGAAGCACCAAACCCTATTTCTGGAAGTACTTTTATTATTATTGTGAAGATAGAAAACCAATCAAAACAGATAAAGGCGAAAATGGGCATGGACAGTCTCCTTTCGAAGTATGAGAAGCTGAACAAATCCAAGAAGAAGAGGAGTGAAGGAAATAGCACCAATATATGATACAAATACACCAGTGAAAGGTTCTCAAACAAACATGTTCTAAGATTGTCTTCAGTGCAAATAAACTAAAATCATTGTATAATATATTCAAATGACAGGTAATATCTAATGCAAAAATGGCTTGTTATTGTCAGATGTCTAGAATATTGTGTTTGTCTCGTTTGTTGACTTGTGAATTCAATAGAACTATTAATGTCGCAAGACAAATGTGTTAGAATGAACAACATTTGTTGGTGTCCTTATTATAATAGTGCAACTAAATGTCAAATAATTGTCCTTGCTTTATTTTTTCAAGTCTTATTCTGATTTAACATAACAGTAAACCCTTTTTAGTGTTGATTTCCTTACATGTTTGTATTGCAGCTCTCCAATGTATGTATTTGGAATCAAACTCATTTGATATTGTTGTGTATAAAGGTTCTTACATTACCGAAAAGGAATCCCCATTGAAGATTAATTTCGGATCACAGTTGGTGTAATTATCTACACCAAAACATGTAAGGCTCAACATCCGGTCCAGGCACTTGTCTCTGAGATGTGTCCGATGATCCTTGGAGAAACATGAATGATAAGAATAGTCTGACAGCTTTCACAGGCTTTAGCACACTTTGGTTCATTGCGTTTATTCATACTTTTAAATAGACAATGGAAGAGTTGGCTTTACTGCAATGATAACCTCTTTTTGGACTGTTACACATACTTTTTTGTATAGAACAACATCCTAAATATAAAATATATCCACATAAGTTTTTTTTTAAAATCTCCATCTGGTCCGTGGAATCAACTTTATTCCAAACTACTTACCTGGGCTAATGATTGAGCATTGTGGAAGTCACTAATATGATTTATCTTGGGTTCAGAAGTGGTTTCCAAAACAAAATATAACTTTGCGGCATTAGTATAATGCTTACAATTTCCTCTTTTTTTAATGGTTTTTATGACTGGGAGCAATATTTATACCCATGGAAGATCTCTGTTTTGAGTCTCTTGTCCCATAGATCCATGGGATGAGTCTTGGAGAATGTGGCCAGCACTCTTTCTGCAATTATGGCACCTAGAACACTCCACACAACCTTAAAGGATAACAAATAGACCTAAAAAATACTGAAAGCTTCAATATCAAAAGTAAAGTCTGGAAGTATTTAGACTTGGGCATAGACTATGGTCCAGTCATCAGAAGAAACCATTGAAATTCTGTTTGTAAGAATTTGTGAGGTGGCAACTGAATGTTTCACTTTCTCTACCAGATCAATGTCAACATCTGCAAACTTATTAATGATCTACAGCACATGAAAATATAACAGAATATTAAGCATAAATCATTTATATTTATGAAAGTGCAAATGGTACAACTTAACCAAGTTGCTTACGCCGCACAGAGAAGATCAGCAGCCGCTGCAGCATCCTCCGTTTCTCTGGCCGTTCGACTGAAGTGTCCTTGGTGAACAGCTCAGACCAAGGTCACATTTTTTGATGTTTTAAACTTTGAGGCCTTATCTTTGGGGGGAAAAAAATCTATATTTGTATTATTGTAGTACTAAAATAGAAATATTTAATAGTCTTTGTGTTTCTGTTGCCTATATCGTAACGGAACAGAAATATAAATTGCATACATGGAAAAATGCAATTGTAACACACATGTTAATGGAACGCTTAAGTGACATTAACACGTTTTAGGATCTTAAATGCGAATATGAAATTGTACTGCTTTTTTTTCCTTTTGTGGAATTGGCAAAACATCACAAAATATACACCGGTGTATGAAAACAAACACCGTAAAATGTTTTCTCAACATCACCTATCCTTGGTATGAGGTGTTGCAGGGTGATCCCTATTGTTAAAGGTACCCATTCCATTATACTCCTTCTTATTTTATCCACTCTTTACATGGTTACATCTGACCATGGCAATTAATTTTTAATTTTGTCTGTTACATTTTTTGTTTGTTTGTTTGTTTCTGGCTTGAATTGCCATAGCCTGTTAGGGAAGGAGGTTGGAAAAGCTAGTCCGCAATACTGAAATACTATCGCCATGCGGATACGTGTTCAGCCATTAAAGCTTCAGATATGAAAATACTTATGTGTTTATTCCATTGGTCTGTACAGTATAAGTGGCATTGGCATGTTAAGTAGGACATTTTTTTATTTAAAGGGCAAGTACTATGTAAAATTAAGTTTGTTTTATATTGAAGAGCAATCATAGGGAATAGTGACTATATTATTTGACAGTTACTCATCCAAATTTTTGAGGGTGGTGGCTGCCATATTAAATCAATTTTATCACTGACACTGAGCTCTGTGAGCTGGTTGGATCAAAAGTTCATGAGGCAGATCATGGGTTGGTAGCAATAAAGGCACAAGCTAAAACTTTTATATACATATTTGAACACTTTTCATTTAAGAACACTTATTCTTAGGTGAATTTTTTCCCTTGATGTGGTTTAAAAAGTTAGCATAATTGTTTGTATATACTAATTTGTATGTGTACTATTTAAACCAGAGATGGGCAACAGATGGCCTGGTGGCCACACAAGGCAATCATGCACTTTCCATGCGTGACCAGCCTGTCTGCTGTCGCAGGAGAGCATGCTCTTCTTCAACAATACACAGTCCATTGTGTCTCTCTTAAACTAACAAATAATACCCAGTTGTACTCCTAACGACCTACACCCCTATTATCAACTGATTTTGTTCCTACAGATAATTTACTATATTTAAATAAGTTGCATTTCACTGATTTTAAAATTTTGATGAGTGTATATATTTGCAGAGAAATATAGACTATTTTCTTTATTTTATAGTGTTCTAGAATTCTATAATCTTTTTAACTTTGTTCTATACTTGTTTCCATTTAGTTCAAGACCGGACCTTCACAACAACATGTCTTTCCTCCATAGAACTTACAGTCTTCATGTTTGTTGTTGTTTAGTCATTCAGTTGTGTCCGACTCTTAGTTAAATTATGGATCGCTGCACGCCAGGAACATTTGTCAGTCACTGCCCCTCTGAACTCCATCAAGTTCATGTTCATTGATTCAATGACCACATCTATTTGCCCCTACCTTCTTCGTGTCACTTCAATCTTTCCCTGCACTCTAGGGAATTCTCTCTTCTCATGATTTGCCAAAATATTTGAGCTTCAGCCTCATGATCAAACTTTCCAGTGAACAGTTTGTCTTGATTTTCTGAGGTACTGATTTATTGGATCTTCTTGTAGTCCAAGGGACTCTAATCCGTTTTCTCCAACACAACAATTCAAAGTTTTTTTTCATGGTCCAGCTCTCACATCCGTATGTTCAAACAATCCAAATCTTTGTTGATAGTGTATATTTAGTTTTTTACTAGTTTGTCCAATGGCTGTAGTTACCATCTGAAGAGATCTTGGATCCCAGGCTAATAAAATCTGTTACTGCTTCCACTTCTTCCCCGTCTACTGTATTTGCCAGGAAAGGAGATTGCCATGATCTTCATCTTTTTAACATTGAATAGCAGGCCAGCTTCACATTTACATAAATCTTAAATGTATGCAGTCACACTTTTGGTGCTTGCCTTTTAAGAATTAAAACCATTCTTTTGAAGTCTTTTTGCAGTACAGTATAAGTGTGATATATTGTAAAATGACCGGGCAACAGATTAAGTATCTGACCACAGGTATTCCTTTGTTGGAAACTATTGACCCTCACTACCAATTTTTGGCAACTCTTCCTTTTCTCTTTTACATACATATAGAATCTGTCTTTATTGCGCATTAAACAATTTTATAATATTTAGAACAATTACTTATCTGTGAATAATCTTCATTGTTTCTTCAAATGTCACATGCTAATCCACATATTTTAAAGCAAAATAAACACTCCAATCATGAACACACTCACTGAATGTTACTCATTAATTGTCAGACATAGTATGTTCTCAGTGTAATCTACATTCTGCAAAAAAATCTGATATAATTATTATTTGTACAGGAACAAATTATTTTGAAAACACAAATGTTTGCAAAACTTAAGACTAAGAGTACAATTAGATATCAAATATGCTATGACACAAATTTTTAGTTAGACAATTGCAAATGTTGATGTCCCTGTTGATCTCCATTTTATTTTGGTGAGGGTTGCAAGTGTGAGAGGGGTGTTTATATTTCAGGACTTGCAGTTAGTGATATAAGCTGCATGTTTGGGGAAGGGGCAGGTGTTAAATTATTGGAGCTTTGGAATTGAACACATATTCCACCCATTTTCTTTCTCTCTCCTACCCTAGCTCAACTGTTCAGTGGGTTAGAAAGTGCTCCATTGGTAATTATAGCTGTTGTCTTCCAGCTTCCAGATCTCTAAACCAGAGATTTTGACAATGATGGAAAATGGTGAAGACCCCTACACTGAGGAACGTAAACAAGAAACCGAAAGTCACATTGAGAGTAAGTATTTCATTCTTATCTTGAAGGGAAATGGAAGAGCCATAATTACTTGTAAATAGCTAGTTTAAGTTGTTAATCCTTTATAAAGTGTAATAATGGCTTTAATAATTTTATTTGAACGATTTTCATGGCACTTCCTGTTCTGTTCCTTTCGCTGCCCAAGCTTTTTAAGTGGTTTGTGTATGTTCATTCAGAGGGAAAAACACCAGTCTTGGCTTGTATCTGTATTTCAATAAGCCAACAAGGTACTTAACTACTTCAGTGCCAACCATTTTAAATTCATGTGAGTAGTGGACTGGCTAGGGTGTATTGCACTAAGATGGTTACATTTTCTTCCCATGCTACTTTGGGTACACCTTTTTCTCTCTCTGTCTTTCTATGAAATAATTATTGATATAGTTTCTCTCTACACACTACCACAAAGAGGAATAATTATTACTAGTTTTATACCCCTTCTCCCTTATAACTTGGGAAGATTGCTGCCAAACATTTATTTAAAATGATTACCCAGTTAATCTCTTTGGAAATCGGGCTGTTATTTATATTTACCATGGTCACACGATTGGTGTTGGTATATGTGGTGTAGTACATATATACACCTTCTGATGATTTGACATGTTGTTAGCGCTCCAGCCTGGCCCTGCTATATTACACCCTTGTGTCACCCAAATGCCCCGCTATCCAGCAGCATCTCAATGACAGGAAGGCAAGAACATGCCACGCCATCGGGGAGTGTGTATGTGCCAGTGTACCTCAGCCCACTACTCCAACCCCCCCAGGAGCCAATTGAGTGATGAGTACCCTGATGTCTAGTTCTGTAATCTTTTTACATGAAACAATGACACACCCTTCTCCACCATTAGAATGGTGATGAGGGATAATAACGTTTCTTTTATTAAGGAGTTTTAGATTCCTTGAGGGGTAGTAGTCTTTCATATCCATGTTAGTTGGCTTAAACTCCCTGAATCCACCCCCTCGTAGCACTAATATATTTGTCTCTCTGTCTGAATTTTAATCAATGTATTTCTTTGTCATTAGAGTTTCAAATGTCTAAACCCGGAGTTGTTCCAATAATGGAAAATGGTGAAGACTCCTACACGCAGGAACACAAGCAGGAAACGGAGTGCAACAATGAGAGTAAGGGTTTGATGACTATCTTGCAGGAGATAAACTGCCAGTGCACATTGTTTATTACTTCAGTATTCTTTTATATGTGTTTACATAAAACTTCCTGCTCTGTTTCTGTCCCATGCTTTTTAGCTGGTTTATGTGTGTTTTTTTCACAAGGAAAAAATATTAGACTTGACAGTTGTCTGGTGTTACTGGTATTTTTAAAAGAACCCACAAAACACAAAGTGCAGTGGATAGAGGAACTGCATGTATAAGTAAGTTATTTAAGGAACCTCAAATGTTTTTTTAATGATTTGTATTTTTTTTGTTTATTTTTTTTTATATAACCTTTTTTACTACCAGGGAGTCTACATTACTTTGACTGGCATTCATTGTATATACATTGATCTGCCCATTCTCCACTTTATATAATGCATTATGCATCATCATCTCCGTATACAGTGTTTCCCACTTTGTATTCCATTGTGACCTGGGATTCCAATTTGTGGGACCAGGGATTCCATAAAACAATTATACTTTCTATGGAAAGCTTTGTGATCACTTTAAATGACCACTGTACAATGAAAGAATATACATGTTTGACAACTTTGAGTCTGACTAAGGGCATAATTAATCTGGAAAAAAAATCATGGAGCTATTTTTTGGTTTTGATGCCTTTGCTAGACCCTGGATATATAGATGGAAGTTGAGGGAGGGAGGGAGTAAGAGTGGGAGATTTACGTTTCTGGAGAACAGTACTTGCATGTATGATCTACTTGACAAGCAGGTGCCATGGTTTCTTAAACGTCAGTAGTCCTTTAAAATGACTTTGGTAATGGATTATGAAGGCCTCAGTAGATTTTGAAGACATTGATGCTATAATCATTGTAGTGCATTTGAAACATGTGGAAATAACTGTTAGCAGAAGCCATTTCAGGGTTCAAGGGTTCCGCCAACAGCTTTAGAGTCCAAAAATGGTTTCCATGGCTTTATCATTAAACTGGTTTGTAAAATGCTGTTTGTGAATTTAGCATATTAAAATTCTACAGTGCTTTTGGCATTTCCAATGGCCAACTTATTTATGAAAAATGCTAGTATAATACATTTTAAAAAAATATATATTTTCTTTTGCTTAGTTTCAGAATGTTGGACTCCTGATAATACAGATGAAGCCAGATCATTTGTTCCTGTTTCTGGGAAAATACCAGACAAGCATTCTCCTTCTGGAAGCCCTTCTATGCTCACTGGCCTCCATGAACATAATAATCAGTGGAGGGACAAAACTGGACGGAGTATTCTGGAGAGAGAATCTTTGTGCCAGCCTAGTACCCTTACAGCGGAATATGGATACAATCCTGGAGAACGATCAACCTCATCTGCACCTCATTTAGAGAATCAGAAAGGCAGAGATGTGAGGATTGGTGATCAAGGGGTAGTAGAAGCAAGGATAATCAGGATTGTTGATGATTCCAATTCAGAATCGGTATTGCATGGTACACCAATGCCACTGAGTTTTGGAAAAGTGGACAGAGAAAATATGATGATATGCAGACCCCAGGGATGGCATAATATTGGGCAAGAACCTAAGACTATAGATACAAACAAAAGAAAAGATACAGAACCAAACCAGAGATACTGGGGATTGTTCCAGTGCTCTTTCTGCAATTTTGTTTTTCAGGATCTTTCTGAGCTTGTGCAACACCAGGAGACTCATAATCAAGAGAAGTTTCGAGGCATTGGACATGAATTGGTGCAATCGGAGCAGCAGGATGAGACTTCGTGTGAGTGGAGGCGATACCAGTGTATTGTGTGCGATAAGACATTCTGCAAGCAGTCTTCCCTGGTGACTCACTTGCGTATACACACAGGTGAGAAGCCCTTCTCTTGTCATGTGTGCCGGAGAAAATTTAACCAGCGTACAAGCCTCACTGTCCATTTGAGGACCCATACTGGGGAAGCACCATTCCGCTGCAACAAATGCAACAAAAGCTTCCGTCAGCAATCTAACCTGACCCATCACATGAAGAGCCACCAGAGAGCAGAGGAACCAGAGGTAGGATACTGGAATGAAGAGAGCAGAGGACTTGGGATTCCATTAATGTATATGGTGTCTGAATGTGAAGAGTCTAGTAATGAAGTATGGGGTACAAGAGCACTTATAAACAAAGCCGAGGAAGGACCCACACCTTGTAAAAGACCCTATGTTTGTGGCCATTGTTTCAAGCGCTTCACACATCAATCAAACCTTATGGTTCACCAACGCATCCATACTGGAGATAGATCTTATCGCTGCCAGGAGTGTGGCAAACATTTCAGCCGGAGAACCAGCTTAATGGTGCACCTGCGGGGACACACTGGTGAAATGCCATACTCCTGTCAGCAATGTGGGAAGAGTTTTCGCCAGCAATCCAATCTTCTCTACCACATGAAGAGTCATACAGGACAAAATGAACTGAAACCCAAGGTGATTTCCATCATCCCAAACAAACAGACTGTGAAGCCATCTGGCCAACTTATTGGGCCATCTGGCCAGTATTTGGAGAAGGAATCTTCAGAGTCCTTGAGTATTGTAAGTGGAATAGGAAGACCAGATGAAAATCAAATGAGGGCGTACCAGTGCAGCCAGTGCTACAAATGGTTTCCCAATTCAACCAGTCTATTACTTCATGAAAAGCTTCACCTGGAGCAGCCAAGTAGTATTGTCCAGTGCACTGAGATTCAGGGTCAATACCCAATGCATAGTGGCCCCCAACATCCATACACTGAGAATTTGCTATCCTCCAAAAAAGAGCATGAAGTTTGCCCACCACAACATTTCAGTAATCCTTCAAGCCTGGAGGAAAATATTGTCCCTGGTGTGCACAGTAGCCCAGAAGCCAACATCCCTCAACCAGGACACAGCACTGAATATCAAGCAACTGGAAATCACATTGTTAATGGAGGAAATGTAAAAGCATATTACCAAATTCGAGGAAGGGGACGACCAAGAAAGAGTATCTGGATAGGCCATGGGCAGACTTCGATGGGAGCCCTTGGGACAGGGAAAGCTGTTCACAAGTGTTGGAAGTGTCCGCGGCGCTTCAACCATAAGTCAAACTTGATTGTTCATTTGCGTATTCACACAGGAGAAAGACCCTTCCAATGCTGGAAATGTGAAAAGCGATTTCGACAGCAGTCAAACTTGGTCCAGCATCTAAGAAACCACGAAGAACCTCATGGAGGTGATGATCTTTCAGTGCAAAAGAAAGATTTAGACAAAGAAAAGCAGGATTTAGTGATGCTTCACTCAACTAGCACAGGCCAAGCTCAGTGGACTTTTCTTCCGGTTGGTGATATGAACCAACGCGGGCAGCCATTTGTAGCACCACAGACAATACAAATGGATGAAGAAAGTTCTGTCAGTGACAGTATTAATAGTTCTGTGGAGGCAGAGGCAAGCCTTTCAGATGAGCGATCCTTCAAATGCAACAGCTGTTTCAGGACATTCAACCACAAATCCAACCTCTTGGTTCATGAACGCATCCACTCTGGAGACAAAACCTATGGCTGTCAGGAATGTGGTAAACATTTCAGCCAACGCACCAGCCTAATGGTGCATCTGAGGACCCACACAGGAGAGATGCCCTACTCCTGCCAGCAGTGCAGTCGGCGTTTTCGACAGCAATCCAATCTACTTTACCACCTAAAGACAAACACAGTACATGGGCAGCTTAAGTGTACAGCAGAGAGCTTGCCAAACTCCCCCTTGATTGCTAGGATAGAGTCTGGGGTTGAAGCTAGTATCAGCACAGAAATGGAACCAACGCTTGGACAGGCACAGACTTGGCTGAATGTCGAACCAAGCCCCAAGATTGAAACTGCACCTGCCACACCAGAAGAAACTTCAAAAGAGGAATATCAATGCCCTGAATGTGACAAAATATTTACTCACCAGTCCAACCTGCTGGTTCACCAACGTATCCACTCAGGTGATCGTGCATATCGTTGCCATGAGTGCAACAGACAGTTTAGCCAACGCACCAGTTTAATGATCCACTTACGCACCCACACTGGGGAAATGCCATACTCCTGCCAGTGTTGTGGCAAGAGATTCCGCCAGCAATCAAATCTATTATATCACTTGAAGAGCCATGCTGGACAGGGAATAGGCATGAATATCATGCCTAATTTGGATTATACTGCTCCTAAGGCCAGAGGTAGACCACGGAAAAGTGAAATAAATGATGAGAGGAGAGAAAAACGGATAATGCCCAGTGGCAAGCGTACCTACAAGTGTACAGAATGTCCAAGGCGCTATAACCTCATGTCTAACTTGGTTGCTCACCAGCGATCACATGACCTTCAGCCTCTGTACACCTGCTCAGAGTGCGGAGAAAGCTTCCTTCAGCAGAGTTACCTCACTGTTCACAAAGTACTCCACTCCAAGAGAGATCCTCCTCAAGATGAGGAGCAGTTCCTCTGGAAACCAAACCAATAGTTGTTGTACAACAAATATTCAGAAAAAGATATGGCGAGTGTAACTACATACAGGGCATGTAAAAATGCTGAAATTGACTAATGACCAAACCAAAAGTTTGGATGATAGTTTGAGTAAGTTACAGACTTGAACAGAGTGTAAGAGCATGTTCACAGGATATCCGCATCCATCAGTCCTTATCAACCGTGCTACATTCTGTAAGGATCTTTAATCCCTTTTATGTCTGAATTATTTAAATGAGCTCTTACTCCAGTGTGCTTTCAACTGGTCTGTCTGTGGCTGTCGTTGAGGGTTGGATGGGCCTTCAAAATAATGTATCACTGATCTCCCTTCTGTAGCAAAAGTGTTAACATGCTGTGGGTTTTTAAAACCCACCAGACAAGCTGGTTAGCACTTCATCCACTCTACTTGAAATATTCTGAGTTTTTTTCTCCAAACACCTGTGATGAAGCTTCAGTTTTAAACAAATCTCCCATGATCCCATTTGGAAAATGGTAATATTTTAGCTCATAGGAATAGTTACCTTTCACAGTTTGTATTTATTTTTTATAGCACTTAACATTTTGTTACTGTGTGTTTCTTTATATTATTATTATTATTAGTGGTAATTATTTATTCATAGTTTTTTTCTTTTTTCACAGCTATATTGGGTGTATTGTGTAGTTATATATGTATTTACTATAAGTTGGTAGCTGTTCCAATGGGATTATAATGTCAGTGATTTGAAGTAAACATTTGGTTGTAGTAGGTGATACCTTTCTGAGTACTAACCAAACATTATATTGCATATAATATATATATTGTTTTCAAAACTCTGCTTCAGGTATCTTATAACAGCAAAGTTAGTGTATTGAAAAATCCAAATATGAAAGTGGGACGTGTCAATGTGCTGGGAGTGAAATGCAGTACAGTTAACAAGAAATGCTGGAGAGTGGAGTTGGTGACACATATAATTTGATATAATATAATGCCATGAACTGGACATTCTGTAAATCGGGCTTGTCCAGTGTCGGTCCTTAATGGATGGAGCTGGACCTTATTTTCAGTTGAGTTCCAAAAAAGTAAATCAAAATGCTTGAGTCACTATTGGAACAAGATGTACTGAACCCAAATATATATATATATTAAAATAAAATATGGCATGATAATAGCTATTGATGACTGACATTGGAGTATGTTACCATGGGATATTAAGAATCCATTCTATCCTTAGGACACTGGATATGGTTTTAGTTGAATCCCACTGTTATCCCATTGTTGTAAGTTTCTAAAACTGGCATATCATACAGTGCTTCACGTTGATGACCCATAGGTGTACTGGAATCTTATAGGCTGATGTGGTGTTTTATCTGTCTTAAAAAGATTCTTCAGCCCTCTTAAAGTTTCGATTTAAGTCCAATGTAATATATATTGCATTTTGTCAGCAACAATTCCATATGACTGAATTTGATCTGAGACCCCACTCGTTATGTGTGTCATGCCATGAGCACTGCCTGTTCTCAGATGACACTCATTTTGTTTCTGCTTAAGGAATTTGATATATGGAATAGGATTAAAGTCTATGTTATAAACCCAGTACTTGGCAGTTTAGACAAGCCTATTCACCCATATTTGTTTCCATGTTTAATGTGGGTAGAGAGTAAGAAATGCACTAATAGTGTATAACCAGTATTCAAACCAAGATCTACAGTTTCCGATAATTCTAGAATATGTGTGTGCCAGGACATTACTTGGCCTACATATTAAAATTAATAGTAGCAGTGCCCCAGAGAATACGACATGTGAATTAAAATAAATCCAACTACTGAAAATAGCACATTTTTATAACCATTTCCACTCTCCAGCATATTTTTTTTCACGTTGATGAAGTTTAAAAAAAAATTCCCTGCTACAACCAATTTGCTTTTTTTTTAGGACCAATATACTTCTATATATCGCAACAATACTAGTGTATAAGACGCTAACAAATAGAAAACCATTATCCATTTCTCAAGTTTTTGAAAGAGAAATTAGATAGGCTTCTCTCTGAAACATTGCATCAAGTGTGCGCTGGTGTTAATGTAGCAGGATCCCTTTCCTGAGTTGCCATCTCACACTTTGTATTATATTATTGTCCTCAGAAGTGTATTGAGTCACCCCTAAGGCAGGGTGCAGGTGCTAGGGAGGCACACTGTATTAACACTTTAAATTGTCCTTTGTGGTCAGATCGTTCTCCAACAGCCCTATTAAATTTGGATTTGTGTTAAAACGTAGCTCGTAACATAGCTCTTAAGATTTACTGCTATTAAATTAGTCCCGTATAGCATGCCGGTGCCGATCTGCAAAAAATCCCTACGGCATGAGCAATGTTGAACTTTGCGGATGTAAATCCTTTGATCCGTCATGCCCGTAACTGCTACGTTTCTAATTTAGCTATTAAATTGCAACAAAGTCACTCTCAAGCAAGCCCGTAACACGCAAATGTAGTCCAAAGGCCAACGAGTGCTGAAGAGGACTTGCAAGGGGGGTAAAGTCCAATACGTAGCGAAGGGAAAGTGATGTTAGGTCTTAGAATTAATAGCACAACATTCTCAAGCCTGCAAATCGGCCCCGAAACATACTTTATTTCATGTATATTTTTTGTGTTCTATCGATCCTTGCAATCAATGTGTTCATACATATATTGTAACTTGCACGTGATAGACTATCATATTTACGGCTTTAATAATATTGCATTATAACTGGAATGTGGGTCCGATCGTAAATCGTAATTGAACCCCGTAAGACTTTGAAATCCAACCTCCATTTTGCTGTGACGCTATGATGACGATCTCGGTTTCCATTGGCCCATCTAAACCCGTAACTACGGGTTTGACTAATTGATTATTATTATTCAAGCCCGCAAATCCGACTGCCGACAAATGGTTTACGAGTTTGCGTATACAGCTCGTTACTCGCAGCCGTTCTAATTTAATAGCACAGTAACTCAGCCAAATTTCCAGCCCGCAGCAAGCTTCACGTAGGAGTTACTGGCTTCAAAATTAATAGGGCTGTTGGTATTGTAGCTGTCGGTATGGTATTTACTATGTAACCCTTTAGCCTGCTTACAGGGCTAGAGAGAGTAGAGGTTTACTTGTAGGTGTGGTATGAGGTGTATGTGGGGTTTAAGTAAGAAGAAGGCTCATCCCACCACTTACAGGTCACACATGGATATTTATCATTCTTGGTTATCCTAACTATATTTATATCCATCGCCTGTCTGATTCACAATAAGTCTGGCAGTTTCCTAAGTTTGTCAGCATCTGTGCTAAGGAATCTGTCACCTTCCTTCTCTACTCAGTGGCTACTAATTGCTCCCTAGAAGTATCAGGCATTAGCTGCTGCCAGGAGAATGAGTAGAGGGTGGAGGTTGGTTCAAGCCAGAAAAATGTCGACTAGGATCAATTTCTTATTTGTTTAACAAGTGTATCTTAAAAGACAATTTTGGCACTTAAAGTTGGGGGACACCAACTACAATCCATTTTATATAGTTTAGTTTGTACTTTAATGCATGTTGCACTTTTTCCAAACTTTTACCGGACAAATGTGCTGAAAAATGACAAACACGTGCGCATCTCAGGCTCGGGTTGATGGGACAATAATGTATCGTACAGCAGTTTTATGTATAGGCAGGTTTAATACTCATTGTAGATAAATTACCAACTGCTAACTCGCAAGATATATGCCACTAGCAGTAGATGATGCCAAGTCGTACTGCTGCTTATCAGTCCAAGTCTCCGTGTTTGTTATATTGGCATACTTCTTAAATCTCCACATTTCCAGTCCCCCCCCCCTTATATATTTTTTATACCAAAGTGTACAGGGCAGGTTAGCAGATTGACTGATGCTAGACCAAGCCTTCTTTCTAATGAATAGCTTCCTTTTAATAGATGTAAATGCAATTAGATCTTCCTTATATAGGTTATAGCTTCACCTTAATAAAAATGAAGCACGAGTCAAATGACTCTAAAGAAAATCTGCACTGTAATGGGATCTTATTCTGCAAGCTCATGCAGATGTGAAAGTCAATAGAAGCTGAATGGTAACATTTACTGTAGCAACGGAATTGGGAATTTACTCCTTGCATCATTACTGTGGTAAAACATCTACTTTTCTGAATATTATACAGACTATATAATAAAGTAGACTGCTTGGCCAGTCATAAAGGGGTATTTAAGGGAGAAGCACAAATAAGCTAATTTTACTACATTTCATATATGCAGTGTAGCCATAGATTCTCCTACTAAAAATCCATCAGTAAGGGAGGAAGAGCTGCATATTTATTCATCAGCTATAGGTGAACACATATATATTTTCCAGTAACCAAAAAGCATTTTAAAAATCTAAAAACATTTTGCTCATGGTTTAGTCATTCAAAAGATCATATGGAAAATAATTGACCAAACTGGTCCTTCAATTCACTGGCTTCTGGTTCAGTAAATGGATGGCATTGCCAGAGCAAATTATTATTATTATTATCCATTATTTGTAACGCGCCAACATATTTTGTAGTGCTATACAAGGGCCTCGTTGGCAATATAAACCCATCTCAACCAAAGAAAACTTTACTTTTTGTTTGTTCTTCTCTTACCGTCCTCTTTAATATAATACATACATTAGAACACTAAAAGGCAGATTCGTGAACATGACCTCTTATAGTTTTTGGTTAATTGTGAACGGTGGATCATTTACCAACCATTCTCTCACCTCCATATACACAAAGTACCTTATTGTTGGATTGCATAGTTATCTGTATACAATGATTAACTCCATGATGAAATATGATGGGGAATTTATAGGGATGTGTGAAAAGAGGCCTTCTATGTCTTAAATGCATATCTAAGTTTCCCTGTTTTTACCTTTTTTCTTATCTAACACATGCTCCTTACATCAGAAACACACATTACATTGAGTCTATACACACAGATTTATTTTATTTAGTTATAAACTTGTTTCCACATTCTAGAGCTGCCCACATAGCACCTGAAACCACCAATAGAAATACTGCATTTGAATATGGATTATAACACTTTACTAGTCTTCAAGCCAGCAGAAGCAGCTCAATGCAGACTTCTGACTCTTCCTGTTTCCTTCTACAAGGGGACTACACATCCCATGATACATTCCTGCACAAACTGCCATTACTGATTGTTACATTGTATTAAAATGTATAGCTGACAGTGATTGGCCAAAGCAAATTATGAATTTTATGCTAATTTGTCAAGGATTTCCAGAGGCGTTAACTAACAAAAGTTGTTTCTTGCAAACTCAAGAGAATTACCGTATTTTTCGCCATATAAGACGCATCTGCCCATAAGACGCACCTAGTTTTTAGAGGAGGAAAACAAGAAAATAAAATATTCTAAATCAAACAAATACACTTCACACACATATACACACCTACATCACACACAAATATATATATATATATATATATATATATATATATATACTTACACCACACACACACATTTGGAGCATTTGGGAGCCTCCAGGAGCTCTTGACCCTCCTGATCCTCTCCTTTCTTCTCTTGATTCTCCCCTCTGCCCATCCATGATCATTCCTTGGCCCATCTTGATCTCACCCCATCGCGCAGCGCTTCCTACCAGCACTCCTCCTGTACTGCAGCCTTCCCTTGCGTCGCGTGTGTGACGTCACTAAGATGCACCGGCAGACGAGATGCAGTTCAGAGGCATGCTGCTGGTGCCGTAGGAAGCGCCAATGGGGGGGGGGATCAGGAGTGGGGGATATAAAGGGGGCCAAGGGAAGAATTAGAGGGGTCGAAGGGGAGAATCAGGAGGGGGAGAGGATCAAGAGGGCAGAAAGAGGCAGTTTTAATGCATGCAAAATGTATATTCGGGAAGAAAAAGTGCGTCTTATACGGTGAAAAATACGGTAGCAATTTGAGGGTGAGTTTGTTCATTTTTATTTTGGTATTTTTTCATGCAAACAAATGTTTTCATGCACTACTGATTCTCCTCTATCACATGCATTCATAATCCAGGAAACTTAGATATGCTTTTAATAATAATATTTGGTGATTTTAACTGACTTCTACATTCGTGATCAGGTCATAGCTGACCATGAATCTCTATAGAAAAAGCACTGTAAGTCATAGCAACTGGTTGAAATTTGCTCTCAGGCTTAAGTGTAATGGGTATGATGCTGTAATGTTTCTTCTGCTACACTACATCACTTTTTTTGCATGCACAATTCTTCTTAATAAATAACACATTGGCAGCCACTGCAGACATTCACAAAGTGAGGGATCTGTATAGTAACTGAAAAGTTGGAACCATTTGTGAAATATATATTTTTTGATTGTACATATTAATAATATTTAAGCTTATTTTGTCTTCCAAAATAAAATTTTCTGTGGTTATTTATTAAAATCTTCACCAATGTAAAAGGAACATATAAGAACTAAAAAAATAAGGCATGCCTTGTTGGATCATGGTATTCCTTTGTTGAAGAGACACTGAAATTCCATATTTTGAAGAATGAGATTGTACTGAAAGCTTATTTATATGTAGATGACCTCTATTTGGGTCCATTATCTACAGAGAAGCACATTATAAATATGGGAATTCAGTGCCCATTATGTGTAGCACTACTTTTGCATTTGGGAGATTTTAGTAATGTAACCCCTACCAACATAGAGTTAACGAAACACCTCATGAGAATATGCCTCCTTATCATTGTGAATCCTATTTCAATAATCTCTTCCTTGAAGATCTCTTCTCTGAGAGGTCTTTTTATTGTCAGGTGTAAAAAAAAATCAAGACAAAGTCAACGGCTGAAGATTTTATCTTCAAAAAAATCAGGTACAAGTTTTTAGGAACCATTCTTCATAATAATTCAATGGCAACATTCTCAATGGACTTCATTGGTATGGAGCATATATTACTAAGAAAGAGCCAACATTAAAGAAGGAACCGAGAAACTGCACGTTACTACTCAGACCAGAGCACATTCTCCAGTGCCAGGATTTGTGGTTTACCATTTTGGCTAAAGTGCTTTTTTTTTGTTTAAAACTAAGGTCCAGCCAATTTAAACTAAAGTCCTTCTGTAAAGCAATACAGAGAAATGGTATGTGTGATGTCCTTATGCACAGGATTGTGCATTTCTCAGTTAAATAACTTGTATCTGCTGAGGAGAAATGAGACTGCGTCATTGTGCTTCTGTTCACAGATTAGATGTTTGATCCAGGTGAGTGAGGCAGCCATGAAACACGCAATCTGCTGCCCACCATTGAGATTAGATCGTCCTAAGAGTGTGTGATTGCAGCCATCCAATGACTCCAGACTTATCCCAAAGTCATACTCCGAGACTGTGATAAACCGAAATAAAAAGACTGCCGTTTTCTTCCACTTTGCCGTCAATGGGTAAAACGTCAAGGAGTCCCTCTGGTAAGAGTCCAGCTCCCTTCCACATGTATGCTCTCTGCTGTAACAAATTACTAGGCTGTTTTGGTATAAAGCCTGCTGTAGAAAACTCTTGTTAGATTAATTCTTCATGTGATATTACTAACAACACATTAGCAAGAGGAAATAAACAACTTTAGATAAATTTATGTTAAGTGTCTTCTTTGCATTCTTGGGAAATAACAATGCATGTGTTGTTGAGCCTTTTGTTCCATTGAAAACTACAATTACACCTTAAAAGTGATGTAGTCCTCTATATATTTATCGAGTATAAGCCGAGGGTGGGAAATGTGCTGCCCCCCGTCGAGCGGAGGAGCAGCTGTAGATGGAGGTAAGTGAGGGGAAAGGGAGAGGGGGAGGTATTTAGAGGGGTAAAGTGAGGAGTGGGGTTTAGGATGAGGGGTAAAGTGAGGAAGGGGGTTTAGGATGAGGAAGGGTAAAGTGAGGAGGGGGTTTTAGGATGAGAAAGGGTAAAGTGAAGAGGGGGGGTTGAGGATGAGGAGGGGGGGAGGGAGAGAGACACGGGGGGGTTAGAGAGACAACAGGGGGTTAGAGAGACACGGGGGGGGGGGGGGATTTTTTGGATACTTCTACACATACAGTGCCTTGCAAAAGTATTCACCCCCTTGACATTTTTCGTATTTTGTTGCCTCACAACTTGGAATTAACATGGATTGCATCATGTAATTTACAGAACATGCCCATAACTTTGAAGATTTTTTTTTATTTTTATTGTGAAGCAAAAAAAAAAATAGGACAAAATAACAGAAAAAGTCAATGTGCAGAAAATTTTTGCAGCAAACACAGCTCCAAGTCTCTATGAGCTTGCCACATCTTACCACTGAGATTTTTACCTATTCCTCCTTGCAATACTGCCAATCCAACACCTTCAAGGTGGATGGTTTGCGCTTGTGAACCGCAATCTTTAAGTCTGACCACAGATTTTCTCTTGGATTGAGGTCTGGGCTTTGACTAGGCCATTCCAACACATTTACCTGTTTCCCCTTAAACCACTCAAGTGTTGCTTTAGTGTGCAGTTTTTCTCAAGAATATCCCTGTATTTAGCACCATCCATCTTTCCCCCAACTCTGACCAGTTTACTAATCCCGGCTGCTGAAAAACATTCCCACAGCATGATGCTGCCACCACCATGTTTCACTGTGGGGATGGTGTGCTTTGGGTGATGTGATGGGTTTGCGGCAGAAATAGCGTTTTCTTTGATAGCCGAAAAGTAAACGTTTTGTCTCATCATACCAGAGCACCATCCTCCATACATTTTGGGAGTCTCCCACATGCCTTTTCGCAAACTCAAAACATGCCATTTTGTTTTTTCCTGAAAGTAATGGCTTTCTTCTGGCCACTCTGCCATAAAGCCCAACTCTATGGAGCGTACGGCTTATTGTCGTCCTATGTACTGATACTCCAGTCTCTGCTGTGGAACTCTGCAGCCCCTCCAGGATTACCTTAGGTCTCTGTGCTGCCTCTCTGATTAATGCCCTCCTTGCCCGGTCCGTGAGTTTTGATGGGCGGCCGTCTCTTGGTATGTTTGCTGTTGGTAGATTTGATGGTGCTCCTGGGGATCATCAAAGATTTGGATATTTTTTTATAATCTAACCCTGACTTGTACTCCTCAACATCATTGTCCCTTACATATTTGGAGAGTTCCTTGGTCTTCATGGCAGTGTTTGGTTAGTGGTGCCTCTTGCTTAGGTGTTGCAGCCTCTGGGGCCTTTCAAAAAAGGTGTGTTTATGTAATGACAGATCATGTGACGCTTAGATTGCACACAGGTGGTCATCATTTCACTAATTATGTGACTTCTGAAGGTAATTGGTTGCACCAGAGCTTTTTATGGGCTTCATAACAAAGGGGGTGAATACATACGCACATGCCAATTTTCTGTTTTCTATTTCTAAAAAATAGTTTTATGTATATATTTTTCTCATTTCACTTCACCAACTTAGACTATTGTGTTCTGATCCATCACATAAAATTCAGATTAACAAAACATTGAACTTAAGGCTGTAATGTAACAAAATAGGTAAAAAGTCAAGGGGGGTGAATACTTTTGCAAGGCTCTGTAGCATACAAGGCGCGCCGACAGAAGAGGCCTTGAGCTATGAGAGGCGCGCCCGAGGCCCTGCGGGGCTAAGTGCCCTCGCTAAACATAGCGATGGCCTCGCTGTTGACTCAGCACCACCGAGTAGCGCTACATTGGAGGGGGGAATAGTTCTTTGCCTTACCTCAAACAAGAAGCCGCCCGAAAATTTACAGCGCCCGCTGCTGGATGGCTCCTGTAATGGCAGCTGTCAGTGCTGCCGAAGAAATGCGAAGGCAAAGATCCCAAAAATGTACCTTCTATGTAGAATTATACTATAGTGAAATGCATTATTTTGAGTCCTGATGATATTTGTGCATAGATGTAAGTTATCACTTATTTCAACTGGACTAATGGTAATCTTTTTATAAGGACACCTCAAAGAGGTACTTTAAAATTAAATTGATCACCACCATATAGAATTGCAAATAACATTTTAAATTATTTAAAACAGGTATTTTCATTTTTTCTTTCTAATGACATTTGCCCATTACCAAAAGAAAAATGTGACTGCCATGATCATTTAAACAAAAAACAGAGGACATGGGCAAGCTTATTCTGGTATATGCAAGATTATTACAAGGTCCACACTCTGCATTTAAGAATATCCCCCCCCCCCCCCCCCCCCAACAAGTTTCAGTCTGTGCCTTCCTAAATATATTAAGGTTGAGATATCAGAGGAGTAATTGGTACACAATGTAACAAATATTTTTATTTGTGACCTAGAAAAATATTTTTACAAATAAAAAGTAATTTTGCCACATCATATAGACAAACAAAACAAATATAGAACAACAAATAGAATCAAAGGAAACTAAATATCAGTAACTTCAGATGAAACTTCTGCACGTATCTTTACAACAGAGCTTACTGCCAGTCACACATTGACGCTCGTTAAAAATACATTCAGTTTCAGAATTGACAGCACAGAACACTATATACTAGCTTTTTACTATTTCGGGTTTAATTAAGTCTGATGCAGGTTCGGAGGGGACAACCTCTCTAGATCTGAAGATGTTCTTACAGCTCAAAACTAGAAAGAGTCCAGAAACATATGTATTATGGCTGGTCCAGGTGTAGTATCTTGGTAATAAAAACAAAGGGCAAACGCATGCATGTGGCATCAAACATTCCCCTCCAGACCCACAAAGCCGAGTGTAAACTGAAGTGAGGAGAGTAGCTGGTTCCAACCCCTTTATGGAGGATCCCAAAGGGCATCACTCAGGGCAGGAGAGTTTCTCTTTATCTACTAGGGTACAATCCTGCATTGCTCCCACCCCAGTTGAGACTTAAATGTGTTCATCTCTGGTTTATCTTTTGGACGAGGAGTTCTATTCCTTGAGGTTTATGCTTGTGGTACCACTACATATGGCTGGTGAGGGATGCACTTTTGCCGCTCGTTGCAGTTGTAGATCCAGCGTGGACGGACGAAGGACAGGTTACCGTTTTCATTCAAGGCCTGAAAATAAATAAATGTATATATAATCCACACTTAATAATTCTATAGGTCAACTGGCCCTGGGCTACAATTTGGGACTTACCTCCTCGAAGCTGTCATCCCATTCTTGAGATGTGATTACAAACTGCACCTTCTCGTTCATATATTCCTCCAGCTCTCTGAAGAGACATAATGTATTGAGTAGGCATGACTACACAAAAAACAACCATACCACATCTCCATGTCTGAATTATACAAGTGCTATTCTCTGTGTATTAGTAGTGCGAGGATAGCCGTGAGAAGGGTGGATGTCTATAATACACACTATACCAGTGGCCCACAACATGCTGCCCTCTCCTCATGTCGGAGTAGGTTATCCTAGCTCTTCCACAGTCCATAAATCCTATTCTTCCCACAAAGAAATTCCTCTTCCTCCATTACTTCTCAGATCTCACTCCACAGCGTTACTAGCTTAGACCTTAATTGACGCCAGCCTTGCCAACAAATCAACTGCCACATTGTTAAAACCAAAACAGTAACAAAAGTAAATATGAAGGGGTAACTGAAAAAGAGTAAGAAGGTACTATACGGAGAAGAGGGAGAAGTGCATTGGGTAGAGGCTCAGTTGAAGATGGAACCTTCTCAGACATGAGCTACTTCACGTGAGCTTATCCGATGTCCTATTATTTTTACCTTTTTGGGCACTCAAACCAGCAATCTATATGTAGAAACGTAGCAAATGAGCCGCTGCACTCTGGTACTGATAATAGAACCGCATACACTTTGTGCCACTCAGTAAGAAAACATCTTAAAACCACATAGACGGGGCTTCTGTGCATGCAGGGTTGTCTTCCTCCAAACTCACCCATTGAATGCTGTAATATATCGATGCAGCATCCTGCGCTCAGTAGCAGGGAACTCTCCATACAAGAAGAAACGTTTGCCAATAAACAAATCTGTAATAGGCGCAAAGGAGGTATAAATGAGAAAAATGGATAGCAATCAATACTTACATAAGGTCATTTGGTCAGGCTCATGCCTCATGTTCATACCTGGGAGTTCAGGAATTGGTAGGTCCAGTTCCTCTTCCTCCTCTGCTTCTGTGTTCTCATCTGTAGAACCAGCATATGGATCCTCCACTGGAGGTGGAGGATTTTGTTTCTTTTTCATTTTTTTCTCTTCCTCCATCCTGCGAGGAAGAAGAGTGTTGTAAATTAAACTAAGCAAAGACATGCACAAGATATATATGTTAGCCTACTCTACCAATAAACCTTTACAGTGCCTTTCCCATCTTTTTACATTGATTGGCTCTTTCAATAACACCCATGGCTCATAGAAGGAAGGCCATGCAGGCAATATTAAGGTAAACTATAAATTCTGCTACTGCAGTTATGTATACCCACCTCTTACACACAAACTACTCCCAGGTATCAACAGTCATTAATATTAATAGTCTAATTAAAAGCTAGCTTTATGGGCTCTGTCGAATTATACTCTTTGTCAGACTCAAGTTTTTAATTACATATCTTTTTCATCATGGGGTTACAGCCATTTGCCATAGACGCACTGCAGCCCAAGCAAATTATAAAAGGAAAATATTTACAAAACATACAAAAAAATACTTTTAAAGGCCACTGTAATCTTTGCAAAGTGCTATTAGCCATTCAGAACTAGCACTCTTACCTCCTGAGTTCATCTTCTGTATCTCCTCCAGAGTCATCTCTGTGGTGTGGATCACCTCCTAAAAGCAACATACAATAAGTACATGTATTGCTACCACCCAAGAGCCCACTGTGCAGTTGGTTACACGCTGCCATCTCACCTATATTTTCCTCATCTGTGGATCCTCCGTACTCATCCTCCTCTTTAGGTGAATGGTTTAGTTTTGTTGGCAATTTCCTGGGTTTCTCTTCCTCACTTTCGTCATCTTCTACCTTTATGGAAGATCCTGATAGTTTTGCCTTACCAGGACTCGCCACAGGGGTTTTATGGCTTGTTTGGCCAGAATTAGGATTCTGAAATAAGGCAGAGTGGGTGTAAGACATTTAAGAAGTAGAGAATAAAGACGTTGTCTGTATATTAACAAGAGCTGTGATGGTGTATTTACCTGCCTGTGTTTTGATGGAGCTACAGTTCTTGGGGGCGATTCATCCTCACTGTCCTCATCTTCACTGCTGCTGTCGGCTTTATCCATCCGATATCTGGGATAAACACACTGCAGTCAAAAGACAAAGATCCAATCGGACCAGGACTACTGCGAACATTTTTAAACAGGAAATGTTAAGTGCTCCCCACAAGATTCTGTTCAGACTGAACATATAGGATTAATTAAAATTAAAAAAAGCCATGCTTCAAGCTTTGGATGGGAGGAACTAAAGACCACCCACAAACCATTTGGAAATAGATCACAGTTACAATAACATCCTTTTCCAGAGCTCGCTCTGATTTGACTTCCTTATCCAAGTCTGCACTTTATTTATATGTAATACAAGTCAATAAATTAGTTAAAAACTAGTCCTAGAGAACACGAATGCTTTTACTGAGAAATTACCCTGAGATAAGGTCTATAAGTGTCTAGACAACAGACACGGCTAACACTTCATACCATCACACTAAATGGCAATAGTGGGAGAGGTTCATTTCATTCTACAGGAGGCTCTTACAATTTAGATGGCAGCCGCTGTTTCTTCCTGTGACAGTCCAGGACCCATTCCTTCCGCACAATGATCCCTCCTGCAGCCTTTACCTGGCTGTATTTGGGGGTGTTGGCAAATGCACATCTGAAAAAGACAAAATCAAAAGTAAGTCTCAGTACGGAGTCAGAAAACAGATCAGGTTTGCCAAATACCAAGTACGTAGACAGGGAGCATAGTAAGCATCATCATACAACCCACTTTCAAGCTTTCATTACAATCTCAGTGTATCAGAACTTTACCACAAACTAGATATATGTCAGGTTTGTTTCCAAGATTACTATATATAGACAAGGGTAGACAAATATATTTAAAAAGTTTGGGCAAGGAAGATTTACTAGGAGACAGACTGACTTTTCCTGCACCCTCGCATCTAGTAATCTTTCCTTCTCTGGTTCATGGCGAGTGACAAAATTATTAATGGAATTGTTAAAGGAACACTGCGGTTTAATAAAAACATTTATTTGTCAAGTGTGTAACAAACTAACACCATTAGCAGCTGTATAAGCCATGACATCAAACATTCTGATGTTTAAGACTGTTTATAACAGAAATTAATTTTGCGTTTGTCTCATCATATCCAGAAAGCTAGATGAGGATGGCGAGGGTGTGTGTTTGCAGTTATCCATGGAGGAGAAGGGAATAGGCGGAAGTCCTGAACCTTGTTTAATTACTCTTACACCTTTCCACTGGCTGGCCCAGAAACAGAACATTGCATTAAAGAATGCAACTATATCTCTCCAGAAATGTAAACACCCCTCTCATATGCAACTTCCTCGTGGATTCATCCAGCAGAGGCATCATTTTTTTTTTCTAATTAAAAACTAGTTGTATGACTTCTTCCTGCTTTCTTATCCTCCAGTTTTCTAACATATTTTTCCCCCATTATGCACCGGTCCTTTAAATGAATTGTATGCACGTTCTAGAACCATTAAAATAGATCACCAATACAATATTTTCACACACAAAAAAAAAAAGGCAGCCTTCTAGTTATGTGCAGTGCTGCAAAGCTAGCGTGCCTTGCAAAAGTATTCACCCCCTTGACTTTTTACCTATTTTGTTAGATCACAGCCTTAAGTTCAATGTTTTGTTAATCTGAATTTTATGTGATGGATCAGAACACAAAAGTCTAAGTTGGTGAAGTGATATGAGAAAAATATATACATAAAACTATTTTTTAGAAATAGAAAACAGAAAATTGGCATGTGCGTATGTATTCACCCCCTTTGTTATGAAGCCCATAAAAAGCTTTGGTGCAGCCAATTACCTTCAGAAGTCACATAATTAGTGAAATGATGTCCACCCGTGTGCAATCTAAGTGTCACATGATTCGTCATTACATATACACACCTTTTTTGAAAGGCCCCAGAGGCTGCAACACCTAAGCAAGAGGCACCACTAACCAAACACTGCCATGAAGACCAAGGAACTCTTCAAACAAGTAAGGGACAATCTTGTTGAGAAGTACAAGTCTGCGTTGGGTTATAAAAAAATATCCAAATCTTTGATGATCCCCAGGAGCACCATCATATCTATCAAAACCAAATGGAAAGAACATGGCACAACAGCAAACCTGCCAAGAGATGGCCGCCCACCAAAACTCACGTACCAGGCAAGGAGGGCAATAATCAGAGAGGCAGCACAGAGACCTAAGGTAACCCTGGAGGAGCTGCAGAGTTCCACAGCAGAGACTGGAGTATCTGTACATAGGACGAAAATAAGCCGTACACTCCATAGAGTTGGGCTTTATGGCAGAGTGGCCAGAAGAAAGCCATTACTTTCAGCAAAAAACAAAATGGCATGTTTTGAGTTTGCGAAAACTCATGTGGGAGACTCCCAAAATGTATGGAGAAAGGTGTTCTGGTCTGATGAGACTTGAACTTTTTGGCCATCAAAGGAAACGCTATGTCTGGCGCAAACCCAACACATAACATCACCCAAAGAACACCATCCCCACAGTGAAATATGGTGGTGGCAGCATCATGCTGTGGAGATGTTTATCTGCAGCCGGGACTGGGAAACTGGTCAGAGTTGAGGGAAAGATGGATGGTGCTAAATACAGGGATATTCTTGAGCAAAACCTGTACCACTCTGTGTGTGATTTGAGGCTAGGACGGAGGTTCACCTTCCAGCAGGACAATGACCCCAAACACACTGCTAAAGCAACACTTGAGTGGTTTAAGGGGAAACATGTAAATGTGTTGGAATGGCCGAGTCAAAGCCCAGACCTCAATCCAATAGAAAATCTGTGGTCAGACTTAAAGATTGCTGTTCACAAGCGCAAACCATCCAACTTGAAGGAGCTTGAGCAGTTTTGCAAGGAGGAATGGGCAAAAAATCACAGTGGTAAGATGTGGCAAGCTCATAGAGACTTAGCCAAAGCGACTTGGAGCTGTGATTGCCGCAAAAGGTGGCTCTACAAAGTATTGACTTTAGGGGGGTGAATAGTTAAGCACATTGACTTTTTCTGTTATTTTGTCCTATTTGTTGTTTGCATGTTCTGTAAATTAAATGATTCAAATGTTAATTCCAGATTGTGAGGCAACAACACACAAAAAATAAGAAGTCTCCTATCTGTTCACTAATCAAAAATTGACCTGCAGATTTGCAATGTACCCAACTACTTATGTTATATAGGAGACCTCATACACGCTTGTGGAAATTCCCATCTATGCGTATAAAACAGGTAATTCAATATTTATTTTCTGTTCTAAAAAGATTTGCCAGTTCCTTATTGTAGTTCTTCTATTGTACATATGGAACTTCAGTATCTCTTTAATTGTGTCCTGTGTTATGATCCTTTAAGTTTTGTTTTATCTTTTTGAATTCCAAAATCCAATAAAGTCAAGCTCTATTATTTTAAAACGAATATGTTCTATATGGGTACTTCTGCATCCCGTTCTAGACTTAAAATACAGACAAGCTTCTCCAGCCACTGTATTGAAATCATACGCGATATGTACATACAATTTAATATTAAGACCATGTTGTTCTAAGGTGAGAAGTCTGCAGTGAACGTACATGAGGTGAGTGCTGTCCGGGGTCCAATCTGGCCGGTACTTGGCTCCCATCTCCAGGGCCTTGTCGCGCAGGTCTGATCTGAACGGATTCTGGAAGCCACTAAGCACAAAGACTGTGCCTTGCAAAATCCGACCCATTTCTACAGGCTGAGCGGCTGGGGGAGACTTCTTGTGGGAGGGCTTTTCAGATGAAGATGGCTTCTTCACAGGAACAGGTGTTGATGGCTCTGCTGCAGAAGAATCACAAATGGTCAGTCAAAACAATGTAGACTTATAGCGCCTCATTCAATTTGGGGCCGTAACTCCATTGCAGATAGTCGATTTTCTGCGATTGAGTTGAAGGACCAAGTGAGTCTACTTTTACTCTGCTATTCAACTGGCCGGGCCTGAAAGTTAGGCGCCGGTCGTAAGAATCGGAAACCATGCTCTCGGCAGTAGCATTTGCGGGCTTGAACATGATCGCGGACGCAAGCTTAAAAAATCTGAGCACTTTAAAAGCAAATATAAATTCAATCCAGCACTGTAAATGATGTGGAACAATGGGTGACATTGGAATTAAAAGCACAACATTCATAAGCTTGCACATCGCCAAAATATAATAAATACTTTACTTTGTGTTTAATTTCCGTTCAAAGTCCAACAGGCTTCAATGACCTCCAAGCCCGTAACTCGTCATTCAAGCCCGTAGGACTTTGGACGGAAAATATATTTTGGCGATGTGCGAGCTTGTGAATGTTGTGCTTTTAATTCTAATGTCACCCATTGTGTTCCCCATCATTTACAGTGCTGGATTGATTTTATATTTGCATTTCAAGTGCTCCAATTTGTAACTAAGCCCTTGGTCCCAGTAACCTGTGGTTCCATTTTGGCAATTTGCGGGCTTGACGGAGTGATCCGTGAGGGAAAAAAACGGAACAATTGAATAGCGATTTGTAGTTTTAGTGGCCGCAACTCTTGTGGCCGTAAAAGATCAAAGGCTTTGAAGGAAGTAACTTGCGATTTGACGAATCGCAATGGATCGCTGCAAGTAACTCGATCAGAGCCCGCAAACGGAAGGCAATTGCATAGCAAAGTAGCTAGTCACCTCCATTTGCAAGCCCAGACCTCGAAATCGCAGCAATAGAATGAGGCTGATTCATTAGAACAAAGGACAGATACAGAATTCAAGTGGTTTAAACACTTTAGATTTGTTTGTTAGTGGGACATGGTTTTACTACTGCTCTCAATTCAGAATTGTAAAGCGTGAATTAAAAATACTTAAAAGGCTTCCAGTATGCCAGGACTATATTGAACAAAAATAAGCCTGAACATTAAAAAAATGTGGAACACAGAGAAATTGTAACCTATTATTAATTCATAATTACTAAAGATCTGGACCCTGCGTAATACTGGAATTAAAAATATATACAAGGACTAAAAGGAAAACTGCAAAGCTCTCAGGTGATGCACAAATGAAAAAAAGTATATATAAATTAATAAAATTAAAGCTTTGTTACCTTACACTTTCACTCAAAAATCGTAAAGTTATGGATCTTCAGAATAAATTAGCTGAAAAAAGTTCTACCTCTTTCACTTGGATGTATCTACAGCTATTAACTAACTCAATGGACAGCGATAAGAAAAAAACATGACCCGTTGGTTCAATAATGAACATCACAGAGACGTTTATATGTTAAAGCCAGTGTCATTATACGCAATTATATCAACTAGACAAGCTCTTCTCGTATTATTGTTATTTATTTCTAGGACAGCGCTGCATAGATCCAGGACTAAATGTAACAATCTCAATGTGTTGAAGTGGCAATCGGCCTCTTCCAGGGCTAGTGTTGCTGTAATGTCCTTCTTATCAAGGTACAGCACATTCCAGGAAACAGGGGTCTTACCTTTTACTTTTTTTGGTGCTGGCTGCGACGTGCTGTCTTTGGGTCGAGATGGTGCCTCCTTGTGCTCTGGTTTCTTGGTGGGTGGACGACTTGAAGATTCTTTGCTGAACTCAAACTTCCGTTTACCCGATGTTGGTTCCTATCGAAAATAAAAAAAAATCATTTGTTAACAATATCACTTCCTGGGGAAAAAGCAGTGAACATCTAGGTATCCAGGAAATAGCATTTTTAAATAGCCAATGTTAATATTGAATATTTGGGGAGAGCAACAATATATTCATATTTAAGCTGTTGGAGGTCCATTCAGATGAGCGCAGCCTCCACCATACCATATTTCTACTTCAAAGGCCTTCTCTAGTCTCTCAACGTTACTCGATTTTACGCTCGCCAATAGACAGCACACCAAAAACTGGCTGCGCTTTCTGTTGCGGATATTTAAATCTATTTTCCACCTCCCCCGCAGTTTGAAAGCTCTATCAATCCTCCTCATTTTGCCTTCACATAAATTGCCCTAATTTGAAATGCAAGGTGCCGAGCCGTCACATTATAATGCAACCAACTCTATCAAGCTACCCAAGAGGAGGAGAGTCCCACTGGAAGTGGTAGGTACAATATAGGTAAGAACATTTATGCAAATTTAGAAGAAGGAATTGAATTACGCTGAATACCTAAATTATGTTTGTCTATTCATTGCCGGTTGTCTCGTTGATAACCCTAGACAGCAGTACATAACTATACAAATTAGGTTCCCATAAAGCAAACATGTATAAATGAATTACTGGGTTTATCATCAGTAAAATGTTTTGTGCATTCCTTTTTCTGATTGGCGTTACATTACCTTTGGTGCATCATTGCTGGGTGGTGTTTTGGAGATCTTTTTCTCAGAGCTCGAATTTGTCTCTTCAGTACCACTGCCCTTTAGTGCCACAGACGCATAGCTTTGTGTGGGCTGAGAGGCTGATATTGGATGAAAATGTTATTACCCAGATTAATTATATGAATGTGTAGACAGAGCGATATATTTCATTTGTTTTACAACATGGGAATAACTTGTTCCCTTCTAAGCTGAAGATATACTCCCAAAAATCTTATGAGATAGCTAGTTAAGAAGACAAGTCTGAGAGCTCTTGTTGCAAGATAGTGCTTATATAAAACATATTGAGCTAAAAAGGTCAGGTTTCCTTGCCGTCAACTAAAGGAAGTCCACTATCCACTATCTAGAAAGCAACTTGCCTTGGCATAATATTTGAAAAAGCCCTAAAAGATCTAGTAGAGACAAAGACAAGAAAGAGAATACATATTTGCACACCATCCATGTGATAAAGGCTTAAATGATCACCTCGCAGGCAAATATTGCAAAGCACCTAAACGTGTTAGGCCCAATTCACCAGGAAAGAGATGGAAGCCAAGATCATAACATACACGGATGGAATACAAACTGACAGAACATAACAAAACTATTTCCCAGTACCATAGTCTTAAGATCATTAGAAGTACTATTAGCCAAAATATCCATCCAGGGCACACGCCTCAAAAGATAAGCACCCTGCTACCCCACCCAGCAAAAATCTCCCATCCACCTGTACATTAGTGAGAGCTGCCAAAGGACCAAAAATTGTTATATTTCTAGTATGTGATAATGTTTTCACACTGTTTAAAATAGAAAATTACCGGAATCATTTTTGCTTTATTTATGATTGGCATTTTTCTTTGTTCCTCGTTAGATTAGAATCCTATGAGGAGTGGGAGAAACCATGCATACAGATAAGATCTGTATTCATTTATGTTAAAAATATCTTCTTAAATAGCACACTTGACTGTAGAATTCAATCCCAAAAGGATAATCTTCCTCCTCAAGTTACAGACAGACCAACAGGCTAAGATGGAACTGCTCAACTCATACCTTGATCTCCAAGATGTTTTAGGTTTAGATATTTAAAGCACTACTTATTATAAACCAATCACCAAGTCTCAAAAGTTGTATTTATTATCATAGGATTATTAAAATCTTCCTAAAATTATACATATTTGTACCCAACAAATACAATCTTTACTACTGGGGGTAGTTAAAGGGCCAGTTAATTCAGCACAACTTGGAGCACACCACTGTAATGAACTCCTGAAAATATGTGAAAATACTTTTTGAATTTTTGAAATAGGTGTCTTTCACAGAAAAAAATAATAATAATGAAGTTGTTTACATGAGAATTAGGCATGCCTCTAGAAAGACTGACAGCAAGCGCTGTGTGCAGACAGCAGATCAGAAAGAGGGTTACCCTTCCCAAAATCATCTGTGCAGGGAAATGATTGCTAGAAACTCACAAATATGCTACTTGAGGGTTAACTGATGGCTGATTACATCCCTGAAAGAGACTAAAACCATAATTCTTTCTGTTCACAGAACTTGGAATTGTTTTTGTTGTTGGCAGATGCTGTAAAATCATGGGGCAGTCAGCAGTGTGTCTGTAAACAAACCTAAGACTGCAAATGTTTAACTGTTCTTAGTTTTAAAAAAAACAAAAAAAACAACTATAGATCACTTTAACATAGAATCCTGTGCTCTTTCACACAATGCAGAGCATTTATATTGAAGTAAATGGCCCTTTAACCTCTTAGTATGGGCAGAGCTATATTCCCATATTATAAGTAGAATTACCATGTTCGGCATCAGAGATTTTTAAGCTAAGTTTTATTTATCGATGTGCCCATTTGTTTGTTGCGATATAGAGGGCAATCCAATACATGGTGCTCCGTCCATTAGAATAATATAATCATAGGAGGGCTATTAACTTTGGACTTGCTGCATTACAGTACCGTCTCTACTTAGGTTTATTTGCTAAGCTGACACTGTATGTAGCATAATATACTTGGAACATTATTCATATTATGTCTATTTAAAATGGTATGGAATGTACCACTTAATCTTCCCATTCATTTGGGAATTGTACTATATTCCAAGCAATCTGGGATTTATTTTTGTTACAACTACTCAGTAGAGGTCATTTGGATTTATTATTTTAAAATCAAGATTTTAGTTGAGGATTAAAAAAGTTAAATTGTATCTCTTTGCCCAGTGGATATAAATGGAAGTGCTCTCTACAGTATGTCTTTTCCTCTCCTTTTGCTCAAACCTTACTTATTAAGAATATTCGGCTGTGTAAGCCAAAGGACCCACTATCTTATTGTGGGTCTGAAAAATGCCACCAACAGATGACTAACCGGTGCATCATAAAGATGTGGCCTGCGTCACAATGCAACGCACTTTTCTTCCCGCTCTTTGCTGGCTTTTATTTTATTGCTGAATCTATGTTATGTGATTATGATAACTGTTCTGCATTGGTTTAGGGGGGTTAACAATTAAGAGCTACTGATAAAAACTGGGAAGATAATTTTAAAAGCCCAAAATAAATGTAATTCAATTTGAATTAATTTACCTTAATACTAAGAGCACCTCCTGCAGAGTATCTCCTTTGATTTGGCTTTTTCATAGTATTATGTCAAGTGGCTTTTTGTTGATCTCAAATAAATTGTGAATAATCATGTGGCCAATTTACTATGACTTGCCAGGCGTCTTGATTTACTCATTATCTTACACGCGCACACACACACTTTGATTAGAATATGTAAATGTGAAGAGAGAGGTAACAGGTGCTGTGCAGGACATTTTCATATAAAAAAATAAAAAAAAAAGACTAAACTCCAAGAACTTGGTATAATTAATTGTTATCTCAGTTGAAATGTTTATTTTCTTACCCGTGTTCAGGACAATGAGAGAGGTGGGGAGGGGTACAGTAGTGGCCATTAACGAGGTCAACTGGCTAAAGTTTTACTGCTAATGAGCTTAAACTGGCCCTTTAAATGTAAGACAATATCACAAAATGTATAATGGCTAATATTGTCGACCCTTATGGAACCCAAAAACATTCAAAAAGGTAGATGCGTGCAGAGCTACTTACATTTTGGGGGAGTGACCTGTGGCTTGCTTGTACGGCTGAAAAACAGGCTTCCTGGCATCATGGATGGAGAAACACTCTCCTCCTCCTTCACTTTAAACTGTCCCAGCTTGGTGAGTTTCTGTGGGGAAGAGAGATGACTAAGGGTTAAAAAGGCCCACTGAACAAGTAGCACAGAGAAACAAACAATAGTACAGTTTGCATAACATTTTTATGAGGCTTGGTCATCCCTGCTTTGCAACTCTGAACAAGAGAATTGATGAAAGTTAGTTTACGAGTTTGAATTAACTAATTTTAAAGACATAGTTCACCTCAATACACACTAAAGGTGAAGAATCACTGATTAAGCCAGCTACTAAGGTGACTTCAATGCCTAATGAATGTGCTAGAATATGTTTATAGCTAAATTGTAGTGATTTTTGTTTCAAGGGCAATACAAATTATTTTTTTTTATTCTTCTTCAGATATTCCCTTGCATAGTTTTACCTTAAGGACCTCATATTCTTAGCAGAATAAAGTGTAATAATTCACATTACAACCCCAGATGTAATTAGGTAGGTTCAGCTATAAGCTATGGTGTCACATTGGATTGCCCTCTTTTCAAAATGTCAAACACTCAGCATAATAAGCCATCACAGCGTGTACCACTTATAAGAATTTAACTTTGTAATGCGAGTTAACTTTAAACATTAATAACATTAACAAACAATTTAACATATCCGTAGAGAACTAATTCAATTGTCAGTGCCCCCTGTGTACTATTAAATCAAACTGTAACTTATGAACTCATGTCAATATTAATTACCCTAATAAGATTACTATATACCAATTACTCAGAGTGCAGGGTTTGGTTCTTCATGTATTGATGAAGCTCCCTGAAGTAACAATATTGAAGTAAGACGATTCTTACCGGGGAGGTGACAGTAGTGGAGGGATCATCTTTGTCTGGTGGTGAGTTGAAACGAATAACAGAAAGTCCGAAGATCAGGTTCTAGTGAAGAGCAGGAAAAGAATAGTTTTCAGACATCTTTATATACTGGACAGATAGATTAGTAGCTACTTATGTGAAGGATCATTTAAAATTGTGGATTGTTTTAGCTTCCAAATGATTGTTTTTGACTGCAAAGCACTGTGACACTGTATATTGTCTAGACACATCCAAAATATGTATTTATACATTACATTCATTTTATTTAATATTTTTTGTAATCCAAGTTAATATGTGGACCACTTAAGTGAAGTTCATGGACCACTGGTGGTCCTCATACTAGGTTTGGTAACCTCTGAACTAAGAAGTTCTATTCAATTGGATACTTGGCTGTAAAATGACGAGAACATATACAATTAAAATGTGGTTTATAAAAGCCTTATTTATTCTCACAATTAATTTATATTTTTAAACTAAACATTAGATAAAATGGTTTAAGAAAGTGTTTATAGAAAGCTATTGTCAGTGTGAAAGTATTGAATTAACTATCAATGCTGCTGCACGGCTGTGTCTCAGGTGCCAACTGCTGGCACAAAACATATCTCCGTAGACAAGTTTATTTAGCGATTTATTATTGACAAACAATACTTCATGCCATGCACTGTGGGAAATGCAGTCCTCATTCGCTACAGAGCAACAAAGAAGAAGTGTCAAAAAGCAGCAACATTAGGTCAAATTGGGCAAAATTGACGTCTGATCAGCCCCCTTTCTGTATACAATAAATTATGTAGACATTTAGCCACTTAGATTTTTAACCACCAAATAAAGATCTGTTTATCCTACTATGCTATCAGACTGGAAAAATTAAGATGGCAGTTAGCGAGATGACGTCACAGTGTGATGACGTCACAGTGTGATGACGTCACAGTGTGATGACGTCACAGTGTGATGACGTCACAGTGTGATGACGTCACACGCGTAGGGGCGACCAAATGCCAGAGTTGGTTATCACAGAAGGTATTTGTTTGCAGACTTTGTAGTTATCGAACAACACAAGAGTTATTGATCAATTTGTTAGGAGGACCTCTTTGTAGGTGGATAAGGGTAATGGGTAACCCTCTGATTAGATGTGTTTCAGAAGATCAAGTCTTCTTTTCCCAGCATACACTTTGCACATGCTCAGTGCATGAGGTTAACTAAGACTCGAGGCATTACTGTTATTGAATGCATCCCAGCGTTACTTATATTGTACCATTATTATAGCACAATAACGGCACATGAAGACATTCAATTCAAGAGTGGTAATGTAACCGAATTCTGGGGTTATTAATAGTTGCAGTCTTAAGGAGCTATGTTACTTGTTGTATAGTAAGTATTTACTCCCAGGGTGTGAAGTTTGTTAACTATGATGGCAACTTAATGTGAGTTTGCAGATAAAAGGATCATCTCAATAATATTTTTTGTGTAATCTTAAAACTGCATACATCTCCTTTTATGATGTAGAAACTCCTATGTACTTTACTCTGGGATAATATCGCCGCCCTTCTATTATATATTTTTAGTCGCTCAAATTGATTTGTATGATTTCATTTAAAGTAATAAAGTTTTGTTTTTAACAGCTGGAGCTTTTTCTCTTCTTCTTATATTTTGGTTATGGGAAGACTACTTGTACACACAATGTCACTCTCCAAATAGCACATTTATGGTTTAGCACTATATTAAAAGTTGGCTTTCTCTTTGAATTCATGCAAACAAAGAAGAACATTTCAGTAATACCCTCTGTTTTGGTGATTATGTGAGGGGTTGTTCAAATATAACTGGTCAGATGATTATCCCTTAAAACACATGTATGTGATAAGTTCTAAACCAGGGTTACTGGCCAGTTTTTCCTATTTTCTGGAATGGTAAGCAGGCCCTACACACCTTGTTGTAGGGCTGGGAACACACAACCTTCACCCGATCCCACTTCTTTTCTGCAGCGGACTTCACTAGTTTGTCGGGCCCAAACATTCTCATACGATTGAGGTTACTCTCACCCTTGCTCTCACTTGGAGACATAAAGGACGACATTACCAGGATCACCTATATGGATGAGAAGCAGAAATCACAACATGTATAGAAACTGAAATACAGTGATCAAATCCAGAGAGTAAAGGAGCGTTAGACAGTTTATTTTCTTACTATAGTGTTTTGCTGCATGAAACAGCATACATAAAGCATGTCTAAACGTGTTTGGGATACACCAATCGTACTGCTGTATTATCTTTATATTAAAAAAAACTGAGTTAGAAATGTATATTTTGAAGCCTAATGGCCGTTACACTACTTCACACAGCTTTCTAAAAGGCAAGATTAAAATATTAAATTATAGGAATATTAGCCAGATATTGATATTTAAACTCACGTTAATCCCTCCAGCAAAGATATACCACTTTTTAATTGAATGGTCAATGTACTGGCATTTAAAATTAAAATTTGTCAAGTAGTCCTCGTTTTTAAACCTTGTATTGAACGTAATAAATTAAATTAATTAATTTCATACCATCATAATAAAACATAA
This sequence comes from Discoglossus pictus, assembly GCA_027410445.1. Lineage (NCBI taxonomy): Eukaryota > Metazoa > Chordata > Amphibia > Anura > Alytidae > Discoglossus > Discoglossus pictus. Next base: position 210,025,365 of record CM050169.1, on the reverse strand, counting down.
AGTTGGAAATATATCTTGGCAAGATCTGTTAATTTTCTGTCTTATCACAAAGACTTAAGGTTATGACTTTTACAGTTCTACTAGAAGGTGGTCAAACTCTGCTTGGTCCCCAACACCTTATTTAATAACTGACAAAAATAAAATGTACTATGAAAACCCTAAAGTGTCATCTTTATTCTTCAAATCTCTGAACATTTGTTAAAAACTCCATGGTTCATGATATAAAAATATTTCTAATATCAAATCTTAACTAAAAAGGGATAGTAATAGATTATGCCTGGGTTCCTCCTACCTGGAAGGCTTTTTAACAGCAGCCCCAAATCTGGTTAAAACCTCTACCATAGATAGAAGGAAAAAGAGAAGCCCTCAATAGAGAATAGAAACACAGATATCACAAAAATCAAAAATACCTGTACCTATACAAATTCCAGTATAAAAATTGGAATATGTAATCCTGAATCCATGAAGTAATATTAAGATCTAAACAAGATGTTCTTGGGAGAGTTGAACTCTAAATTTCCAAAATGTATTGCATTCACTTATAGGCTGTAACATCAGAAAAAATTAAAATGCTCTTTTCCTATGCCCACTCAGGGAAACTTATAAGTGACTCAAGAACATCAATTGAATAGCAGGGTACCCTTCCCAAACTAAAACCTCGTCAAAGGCAATCAATATAGTAAATTTTCCGGATATTACAGCCTAGCCTATAAGAGGATCCAATATATTTTGGAAATGTAGGGTTCAACTCTCGCAAGAATATGTATATTGTATAGTTACACAGTATTTAAGGTTGAAAAAAAGACTTTCAGTCCATCAAGTTCAACCTTTTAAGATCTCCTCTGATCTGCAACATGCGGATAAACTATTAATTATTTAGTTGTATAACAAAAAAATCAAAAAAAAATCAATTCCCTCCTGATCCCAGACACCGGACTTCTTCCTGGATCAATACTGCCTCTCTAATTATCCATAATAACCCTGAATTCCCTTTTTAATTAGTCATAAATCTAGTCCCCTTTTAAAGTTATCTATCGAATCCGCTGTCAGCACCTCCTCTGGTAGAGAATTCCACAGATTAACCACCCTTACTGTGAAGAACCCTTTTCTTTCTTTAAGGTGGAATCTTTTTACTTCTAACCTCAAGGGATGTCCTCTAGTGTTATTTAGATTTTGGATTCAGGATTACATAATACAATTTGTATAGGTCGAGATTTGAAGAATGCCACATGTACAGTTCTATTTTGACTGAAAGCCTCAGGTGAATTATACTATCAAAGCAGGTTATCGTGGAAATAATAGTTTGACATCATTTAATTTTGTGATCATTTTTGAAAGCGCTTATTTTTTGTCAAAAAACTACAAAAGTAACAAGAAAGCTTATCATTTAAAACAAACAATCACAACAAATCTTTGCACCAGTCCACATATTTATACATTGGTAAATGTATGTCCCCTAGAACAGTTTCCAAAGGCCACAAACAGTTAATAATTTCAGGACTCTTCTGCTCATATGCACACTGGACTGTTTGGGGAGCTCCTCACTCATGTTTTATAGGACTAGCTGGAGTAAACAACTACTACATAGAACTCAAATGTGTAGGTCTATATACCTTTTATGGGATTGTAACATCTTCAAAAGCTCAGGAACAAAGTTTTTTTTTGTTTATTATTTTGTATTTGTTTGTCCATTATAAGGACAGTTCCAAGGTACAGAAGCCAAACTTCATAGAATTACTTCATACACATACCTCATATTCCTGCTCACTGACAGAAGTGGAGCGTCCAGCAAGTACTTCCACAAAGGCGGATCCTTCATTGCCAATGTCTATGCTGTGAATCTGCTCTTCCTTCTCAAACTGAAATCAGGACATAAACAGTTTGTTATTATACAGGCATGTACAGGTCCATTCATATGTATATAGTTGTATAAATACCACTGCAGGCCATCACATGTGCTGTATCCATAGCTTGTATTAGCATATATAACTGGTTGCCCTATTTAATAACTATGTTTTTCACCATCTGAGTTACATTTGAATAAACTAAGACATTCTCAAATGATTATACTAAAAAAAAAACACTATGTACCAATGTGGCAAAACAAATTTGGAGTGAATCTTTATTTAAATGGAACAAAGAGCAATCATTGGCTAAGGGGGTTAAAATTTGATAAAAAACTCAAATGTTAATGTAAGAATAAAAAAAAATTATATTAATTATTATTATAAAATGCTTCCCCCTTGACCAAAGAGTTTAAAGGACATAAATATATATACATATATTTTTATTTTCTAAGTTGTCTCTTGCATGAAGAAGACATTAAAACGTGTATAAACTTCCTTAAAAACAACAAGAGCAAACAGTAGTATGTAGGTCTCATTGACAGACAAACATCATTCCATCATTTTGAGAAAAAAAAAGGGAAAATATACTGTCACACTTTTTAAAAATTCCCTTTTTCAGATGCACCAAAGAAACAATTCTTTGCATGTCCCTTTAAACTAACAGAAGTGGTCCTACTCAAATATAATTAATTAAGAGGGAAAGAGGCCCGGGGGAGGGGGATGGCGGAAAGAGGCCCGGGGGAGGGGGATGGCGGAAAGAGGCCCGGGGGAGGGGGATGGCGGAAAGAGGCCCGGGGGAGGGGGATGGCGGAAAGAGGCCCGGGGGAGTTGGGATGGCGGAAAGAGGCCCGGGGGAGTTGGGATGGCGGAAAGAGGCCCGGGGGAGTTGGGATGGCGGAAAGAGGCCCGGGGGAGTTGGGATGGCGGAAAGAGGCCCGGGGGAGTTGGGATGGCGGAAAGAGGCCCGGGGGAGGGGGATGGCGGAAAGAGGCCCGGGGGAGGGGGATGGCGGAAAGAGGCCCGGGGGAGGGGGATGGCGGAAAGAGGCCCGGGGGAGGGGGATGGCGGAAAGAGGCCCGGGGGAGGGGGATGGCGGAAAGAGGCCCGGGGGAGGGGGATGGCGGAAAGAGGCCCGGGGGAGGGGGATGGCGGAAAGAGGCCCGGGGGAGGGGGATGGCGGAAAGAGGCCCGGGGATGGCGGAAAGAGGCCCGGGGGAGGGGGATGGCGGAAAGAAGCCCGGGGGAGGGGGATGGCGGAAAGAAGCCCGGGGGAGGGGGATGGCGGAAAGAAGCCCGGGGGAGGGGGATGGCGGAAAGAGGCCCGGGGGAGGGGGATGGCGGAAAGAGGCCCGGGGGAGGGGGATGGCAGAAAGAGGCCCGGGGGAGGGGGATGGCGGAAAGAGGCCCGGGGGAGGGGGATGGCGGAAAGAGGCCCGGGGGAGGGGGATGGCGGAAAGAGGCCCGGGGGAGGGGGATGGCGGAAAGAGGCCCGGGGGAGGGGGATGGCGGAAAGAGGCCCGGGGGAGGGGGATGGCGGAAAGAGGCCCGGGGGAGGGGGATGGCGGAAAGAGGCCCGGGGGAGGGGGATGGCGGAAAGAGGCCCGGGGGAGGGGGATGGCGGAAAGAGGCCCGGGGGAGGGGGATGGCGGAAAGAGGCCCGGGGGAGGGGGATGGCGGAAAGAGGCCCGGGGGAAGGGGAGGGCGGAAAGAGGCCCGGGGGAGGGGGATGGCGCAAAGAGCCACAGGGGGAGGGGGATGGCGCAAAGAGACACAGGGGGAGGGGGATGGCGCAAAGAGACACAGGGGGAGGGGGATGGCGCAAAGAGACACAGGGGGAGGGGGATGGCGCAGAGACTGCAACGATGAGCGCCCATGTGTCTCTTTGCAGCATCTCCCCCCTGTCTTTCTCCTCTGTGTGTGTGGTGACTGCTGTTAGTTTTATTTTCAAAGTCCTGCATGCCTGGCGTTGTTTGTTAAAGTGTTACTGTCTTCAGCATCGTGTATTTTGTAAGTTTTGCGAGCCTGGCGTTGCTGAGCCTCCTTTTCACGCTGTTTATGAAATTTTATGTTTTTCGTCTGCCATTTTTTTCCTCGCTTAGGCGATTTTCGAGTGACTGAAAACGCCAAATATGGGTGTTATTCGCTTGCAACCTCACTCCCATGCGTCCTGTGTCTCCCCCTGTGCTGTGTGCGAGTGTGTTATAATTTTTTGTACATGTTTTTTTGTTGGTGGGTTTTTAGAGTTACGCGCTTGAACAACTGCCCTGCTTGCTTATTGCAGCCTAAGTACTGCGCCGCTGGCTTGCCTCGCTTTGCGTAACCAACATCGCAAACATTATGAACAGCAGTGGTCTTAGGAGGGGGATGGTGCAAAGAGAACCAGGGGAGGGAGGGGGTGGTGCAAAGAGACCCAGGGGAGGGAGGTGGGTGGTGCAAAGAGACCCAGGGGAGGGAGGTGGGTGGTGGAAAGAGACCCAGGGGAGGGAGGTGGGTGGTGGAAAGAGACCCAGGGGAGATCCACAACTATATATGTGATACATAGTGAAATCCGAAACCTTCCATATCACTTTATCTCATACCTGTAGAATCACGGAGATCTGTTTTTCTCCAGGTCGTGCAGCTTTCCATTTGCGATATGTGTCGGCTTTCAGAAGGTTCTCTGCAGTGTGGGTCTTGGAAAGGAGAAAGGTACATTCAGAGATAGCAGCAGAAACATAACAGGTTCCTGAGAGTCTACCCATCTATAAATTGGGCTTGAGTGCTATAAAAAATAAAGTTCAAACACTGTAATACCTTTTTAATCAACAAACCCTAGTGAATGATGGCAGTAAAGGAATTATAGCTAATCTAGAACAGAACAATGACAAACAGAATCAATGTGGCTACTGAGGAACTGTTTTAGTGAAGGCTCAATACGAGGCCACTATGAGAGTCAACATAGTATAAGACTTAAAGGGTCATTGTAAGTAATTTTCTTGCTAAAAATACTCTTTAGTTCACCATTACTTAACATTAAAGATACATGTGCAAATAGCAGCAAATGAAATAATTAGCCAGAAAAAACAATTTAATCTTTTGACTGCAAAACCAGTTTTCAAGCTTTAAATTGACTTCCTTTCGGTAGTGCTTACAACAATGAGAGAGGTGGAGATGGGTAAAGTGGTAGCCATTAACGAGATTAACTGTTTTTCAATTATATTTTCTGGCTAAAGCTTGTTTTATTGCTGTTTGCACATGTATTTTAATCTTAATTAATGGTGAAATAAAAATAGATTTTACATGCAAAGTGCTTACACTGGCCCTTTTAATCATTGCTTTAATATGCTTGATCCCAAATATGTTAGGAGCAGAAATCCAGAAACATACGCACATATATGTGTGAGAAATGTATATATATATATATATGAATGGAAAAAATGACAGAATCAGAATATACAGAAAGCAAATTCCACAATATGATGTTGACAACCCAGCTTTACGCCAAGGATACAGCATTCTAATGTACTTGTACAATGTGGTTGTTTTCTTCTGTTCCCAATTAAAACGGGTTAAACACATAGGGCCTCATTCAATTGCGATTTGGCCAATTGAATAGGGCTCTATATAAGCACATAACATATTTTTTTACAGAAATTTTTAGTTAGTGAACTTCTATCCAAAATCAAGGTCTTCAATAACTAAAAACTTCTGTAAAAAAATATGCTGTGTGCTTATATAGAGCCCTATTCAATTAGCCAAATCGCAATTGAATGAGGCCCATATTCAATAAGACTATGTAATTAATCTAGTTAATAAACTAATAAGCTAACTATCCTGTTCACATGTTTAAACGGCCACTTAATTCAGTAAAATGTGGGGCACACCAATGTAAGGATCTCTTAATAGCATGTTTAAAAACTTTTTTCACTTTTGAAATCCGTTCTTTTTTCCCCAAGATATTTTTTGATTAAATGTATGTTTACATGTGTCACTGGTAAGCTGCCAGACAGACCGACAGCAAGCTCCGGTGCAGAGAGCAGAGGGAAAATTACACTTAACCCTTTATAAATTCATCTGCGCAAAGAAAGGAGTGTCAGAATCTTTGAAAAAAGTTATTTGTGGGTTAACTGCTGGCTGTAGGATTCCTGAATGCCAAGAAAAACGTATAACTCATTCTATGCACTGGAGCTACAACGGCGGTTGTTGGCAGATATTATTAATCATGGAATTGTAAACAGATCACACTTTTTTGGACGGTTAAGTGTAATTAAAGAAAAAAAAAAAGATAATTTTAACAAAATATTGCGCTCTTTCACACCATGAAGAGCACTTATAGTGAGGTAACTGTCCTTCTACGGGTCACTGCCTCAAAGTTGTTCAAATGACTTAACCTATTGGGAAGGGGAAAAAAATATTACATTCACTGGCAGTGACTTTTGGGATATTATGCTGGGGAAAAAACACTTGTTGGTTCTATTTTATTTGCTTATTTAAAATAGAGGATACATTCAATAAGTACAGCTGGCAGTGTGCAGATATTCTCAAAAAAGATTTAGCTCCGTCGTGCCTTTATGAATCAGCAATAATGTATAGCAGATGGACCCATAAGGGCAGACAAGCTTGAAGTACCAGGCACATTTATTTACAGTCTAGGCCTTCCAGCCTCCACTAGAGAAGTACAGCTGTTCTTAAAAGAAGAAGCTACTAACCTAACTGCTGTGGTTGCTTTAGAATATGCAATATGGAATATCACAGGAGATTCACAGCTGGTTGCCTGACATCTCATAAAATGACAGGCTATGAAGGATGTGTGCAAGTAGAGCAGCCAACATGGCAGCCACCTAGCTGTAAGCAAAGTGAGTGGGAAGAAAAAACTGTAATAACTCATAATGTATATAACGGAGCTAGATATAATGTATACATTTAAAGGGCCTTGACATATTTTACAACTAAAGTATCTATTTATTCCTCAAGTAGCAAAGTGTGTACATTGTAGGTTTGAATCTCCTCCTGTATATACTTTCTATCACTATATAGTATCATTATCTAGTCTGCCCCATATCATACTCACTGTATCTGCACTGCTGCAGGACACAACATGCTTCAGTTTAATCTCCGGCATTCTCCTCGGGTGTCAAGCTGCGAGTCAGCTGTGTGACTTCTTCAGATTTACCAACTGCACTCTTTATCTTCTACTTCATTCAACAAGTGGAACTAGATGCATCGCTCCTACATACAATAGACAGAGAAATACACACGTGAACAATCGCTCCTAAGGTGCAGAAAGGAGAACATTTCAAGATAAATTACACCAAACCATTGTGGTATCTGTGCCTTATATGCCTTACTTTTCAATGAAGAACCTAATGCAATCATTTAGTAATTAATGTATATGGAAAAAAAACACTTTAGTAGGATTTAAACTCTAGAAATAATTTGAAGTGACATATGTCCCCAGGTGAGGCTTCATAAAATGTTATCAAATCAGGCTGTTAATTTCAAGAGCTAAAATTTTGTGTGGGGGCCATGTATGAAGGTATATATATAATAATAACTGTGGCTTACCCAAAATAATATGAGTTCTCAATGTCAGCAAGCCAAGGTTTGAATGTGTGCTGATTTTACAGAGTCAGCGTAGAAGAGAGAGAAGCTCGGCAAATTTGTTTGCGACTTGGCAGTCGCACTGGGGGCCTCATTCAATTGTGATTTGGCCAATTGAATAGGGCTCTAAATAAGCACACAGCATATTTTTTTTAAAGAAGTTTTTAGTTAGTGAGAACCTTGCTTTTGGATAGATGTTTACTAACTAAAAACTTCTTAAAAAAATATATGTAATGTGCTTATTTAGAGCCCTATTCAATTGGCCAAATTGCAGATGAATGAGGGCCTATGTCTGCAACAGCATCACAGCAAACACCAAAGACATTATATATTTATATATATATATATATATATATATATATATATATATATATTACACACACATTAATATGAGGTGGCCCACTGGCACTGGAAATCTATCCCGTTGTAAATTTGCCAGCACATCGTAACCATAGAAAGTTACCCTAACTCTCACCGTAACCCTGAAAGTTTACTTAACCGTAACTCTATGGTATGGGCACTGAAAATCGGCAGCGCCATCTAGCGGTTGGTGGGCGGCACGGCTGCTGCCACTGCTGGTGAATTTTTGGTGAATTTCAAGAGGGAAAGGACCGGCACTGAAAGCTGGTTTATCTAGGCTCTATTCCTTGGATGAGATTTGATCATAGCGAAAAACAGTATAACTCCTGGCTCAGGTATATCCTTATCTATGGATATTTGGTAGTCAATTTGAATGGTGTCACATATTATTACTAGGGAATTGCCTGTCAAAAATGACAGCAATAAAATTTTAAGCCTGGCAATGCTGTTTGCCACACAATGCAAGGCTCTTCCCCTCTAACTTGCAGGCCTCACAATGAGTGCCTTTGGTGCTCATTGCGAGCCTCTTCCCCCCCAGTCTACTTTGGTACTCATTGCAGGCCTCAGCCAACCCGCCACTTTCATGCTTCGCAATGAACACCTTCGGCGCTCATCGCAAGGCTCTCCCCAATGTCTTTTTCCTCCCCTCTCCCTCCCCTGTGCCCCCCTCCTCCCTCTCCTGTGTCTCTTTCCAACCCTCTCTCCCTCCCCTGTGCTCTATGGGTCTGAAACCATTTGCCGGCTTGGGAAATTGATCAATTTCCCCAAGCCCAAAATTGTCTTCTGATTTGCGGCCTTGAAATAAATGACGTCTTTACGGACGCCATTTTTTCTCTCACTTAGCTGTTTTCAGACCTCCAAAAAACATCAATTGAATAACAAATTAGCTTTCTACCTCACTTGCAGTCTCCCTTCCTCTCCCCCTGTGCTGTGTGTGAGGCTGCCAGTTCATTTTGTAATCAATTGGTGTGTTTTGGGGACCTCTGAAAGGCTTCCGAGTTATGGACTTGAAAAAAACGTGGGCCATTAAAGCCATCATTTTTAAAAGTCTTGCCTTTCTCTAGGTCTAGCGGGCCTCGCAATGAGCTGATTTCGAAGTCGTGCAGGCCAGGCGCAAGCCCGTAACTTTTAACGTAGCGTTACAGACAAACTTGCAATTACAACAACTATTATGTGATATTAACCTGATTCCCTATAGAGGAGGCCAGCAATGTATTGATAATAATGCAATAATGAGTACATTAACCTTTTTACTGCATGTGATAGTACATTAACCCTATCACTGACTGGGGGCACAGTGCAATAATATTACTGCATGTGATAGTACATTAACCCTATCACTAAGGGACACAGTGCAATAATATTACTGCATGTGATAGTACATTAACCCTATCACTGACTAAGGGGAACAGTGCAATAATATTACTGCATGTGATAGTACATTAACCCTATCACTGACTGGGGGCACAGTGCAATAATATTACTGCATGTGATAGTACATTAACCCTATCACTAAGGGGCACAGTGCAATAATATTACTGCATGTGATAGTACATTAACCCTATCACTGACTGGGGGGCACAGTGCAATAATATTACTGCATGTGATAGTACATTAACCCTATCACTGACTAAGGGGAACAGTGCAATAATATTACTGCATGTGATAGTACATTAACCCTATCACTGACTGGGGGCACAGTGCAATAATATTACTGCATGTGATAGTACATTAACCCTATCACTAAGGGGCACAGTGCAATAATATTACTGCGTGTGATAGTACATTAACCCTATCACTGACTGAGGGCACAGTGCAATAATATTACTGCATGTGATAGTACATTAACCCTATCACTGACTGGGGAGCACAGTGCAATAATATTACTGCATGTGATAGTACATTAACCCTATCACTGACTGGGGGGCACAGTGCAATAATATTACTGCATGTGATAGTACATTAACCCTATCACTGACTGGGGGGCACAGTGCAATAATATTACTGCATGTGATAGTACATTAACCCTATCACTGACTGGGGGCACAGTGCAATAATATTACTGCATGTGATAGTACATTAACCCTATCACTGACTGGGGGCACAGTGCAATAATATTACTGCATGTGATAGTACATTAACCCTATCACTGACTAAGGGGCACAGTGCAATAATATTACTGCGTGTGATAGTACATTAACCCTATCACTGACTAAGGGGCACAGTGCAATAATATTACTGCATGGGATAGTACATTAACCCTATCACTGACTGGGGGCACAGTGCAATAATATTACTGCATGTGATAGTACATTAACCCTATCACTGACTGGGGGCACAGTGCAATAATATTACTGCATGTGATAGTACATTAACCCTATCACTGACTGGGGGGTACAGTGCAATAATATTACTGCGTGTGATAGTACATTAACCCTATCACTGACTGAGGGGCCAGTGCAATAATATTACTGCATGTGATAGTACATTAACCCTATCACTGACTGGGGGCACAGTGCAAGAATATTACTGCATGTGATAGTACATTAACCCTATCACTGACTGGGGGCACAGTGCAATAATATTACTGCATGTGATAATACAGTAAGCCTATCTGGATGAGGGCCCACTCTAGCAGTGGAAGGGTTAATATTTACTATACACACAGCCCTGATTGTTGAACATGACCCCGCACGCGGTATAGAGCATCGGTAACGCGCACGTTATCACACAAATCCTCATACACAGTTACACTCACGGTTGTCTATTTGGATTAGGATCCGGCGCGCACAAATACCCTGTCCCGGAAGTAATTGGTGGCACCGGTAGACGTGCTTACGCCAACAGGAAGTTGTCGGTGTTCCCATTATTATTGATGACCCGGAACTCCAGGACGCTTTAGCCGCCATCTTTGTACACCTGGTAATTATACAATTGTCCACCATATATGTACACCCAATAGCAAGTGGGGAAAAAGGAACATTATATGAGTTGATCGCACAATGGCTTAACAGGCACAGCAAAAATTGCTGGAAGAATTTTGCACAAAGCATTTTGTTCCATTAAATGGACTATACACTGTGTTTAATTAATCTTAATATTACAAACCTCAAAGAACAATAAGGTGTAAGTTTCAGCAATGTGTGTAGTGTAAATAGGCTGCATGCGCAAGAAAAAGACGTTAGGGTAGCTGTGTACTTCCACATTGTGTAAGTTAGTGTTGTAAAATGGCGGTGAATGTGTGTGGTTCGCGGCTGTGGATGATTTAGCGTCCTTGGTAAGAGTGTATCTTGTACCTCGTACAGCTTTTTTGAAAAGCCGTATGTGCTTGGTGGTGTTCTAAGTCCTGCGTCTCATATTTTTGTCATCTCTTATTTTGTTTGTCTAAATCCCGCTGAAAGTGCTCCTGGTTTAACTGCTCGCCTCGATATGCGAGGCTCGCCGGCAATGAGCGTCTTTTGGCGCTCTTTGCTTAAGTGCTCCGGGTTTAACGGCTCGCCTCGCTATGCGAGGCAAGCTGGCAATGAGCGACTTTGGCGCTCATTGCCTAAGTGCTACGGGTTTAACGGCTCACCTCGCTATGCGAGGCTTGTCGGCGATGAGCGCCTGGGGCGCTCATCACTAAGTCGTACGGACCCCGCAAACAGCGTGACGACGACTCGTAGTTGGACAATTATAATATGTGATACAGTGCATATAGTTTATTACTGATCTGTCATCTCAATGATGACACTCTTTTTAAGAGCACTTGCTATATGCAAATCTATGTGGTCACTGTGCATTGGATAGAACATCCTATAAACCAGTGGTCCCCAACCTTTTTGGCACCAGGGACCATTTCCATTGGGTTGCGAGCATACATACATATCCACATACACGACACACACATATAAACATACACAACACATATAGAATATCAGAAAAAAAATATCATGGCACGGGAGGCCTTGCCAATTGTAACAACAGTAATCGGTATTGTTTTACTTTTTGCTTTTTATGTTCTTGTGATGTGTTACTGGTAATTAACATATTTTATAGTACATGCAAAACAAAATGTTGTTAATAAATATTCTTTTAGATGCATGATAGAAAATGTTGGTCTACAGTAGTACTTTAAATATATTTCCCCTATACATATGCCTTTACAGAATAAGTGCTCCCACAGTTTTGACAGAGTAACCATTTTAATATTGTTTTATCACTATGCCTTATTGCGTAGCAGTCTGATTATAAATCAATCTGTGGCTGCCTATATGATGACCTTCCTTCTCCTATTTTTCATTTTTTTCTCTCCTTTTCCCTATATAGAATTAAAAAAATATTAAAGCTCAAAAGTTGGAATACATAAACACTAACTGACATATTACTATATACTCTTATAATTCTATTATACAACTATTATATTTTGTACTGCACCCTATCTAGGATTTTGTTTTTCTACATCATATCCATGCTATTGTTTTAATCTCCTGTTGTTTTCTCAATAAAAAATTAAAATTAAAAAAGAAACAAACGGTACAGAAGTGCCTGGATACTGAATGTATAGTTTCTAAGGGCCTCATTCAATTGTGATTTGGCCAATTGAATAGGGCTCTATATAAGCATATAGCATTTTTATTTTACAGAAGTTTTTAATTAGTGAACACCTTGCTTTTGGAACGTAAAAACTTCTATAAAAAAATATGCTCTGTGCTTATATAGAGCCCTATTCAATTGATCAAATCGCAATTGAATGAGGCCCTAAGTGTATAGGCTAGATTCAAATATATTTCACAGCGCATTATTAAGAAACTAGAGACTTGCCCTTCAAAAATGACGGCAATAACATTTTAAACCTGGCCTTTAAATCCGTAATGCTTTTGAAGCCTGTAACTCATCAGCCGTTTTGAGCCTCTCCCCCCCTCAAGCCAGTCCCATACAGGCCTCGCAATGAGCTCCTTTGGTGCTCATCGCAAGTCCCACAATGAGCGCCATCAGCACTCATTGCAGTCCCGTCAAGCCAATTACATACAGACATTGTGATGAGCGCCAAAAGCGCTCATCGCGAGCCCCCCAATGAGTGCCAAATCCCCCGTCAAACCCGTAACTTTCGGGCCTCGACAATCTGCCCATCCACTCCCCATAGTTAGTCTCATCATAGTCTAGAAAAGTGAAACCTGTTCTCCTCCTAAGTAGAGTAAGAAACCTGCTCCCCATACTTATTTTCCCCAATTAAAGGCAAGAAAATATACACTCCCTCATAATCCATCTTCCCAACCATGGTATGGAAGGGCAAAGTTCCCTCTGCCATAGTGAAAGTAGTAAAAAGAGAAAAGCTAACCCTGCACCTCCATGGCAGACAAACAGTCCTCCTAACCCATAATAAAGAAAGGTGAAACCAGCTGTTCAAACAATAAGAAGATAGGTGAAACCCACTCCCCCATAGTTGATAAATAGTCCACCACAACCATAGTCAAGTAAAGTGTATTTTCGGGAAACTGCCTGTAGCTTTGTTCATTATGATCCCTCCCAAAGACCACTACTGTATGCCTGTCATCAGCAGGATAACGTAGGATGTCTAAGGAGCTGGGACTACTTTCAGTAGGTCTTTGGTGCCATGAGGTGAGGTCAGAAAGTCCAAATTCAGATTTCCCAGCTAAGATCCAGTGTTCTTTTGCTTGGAGCATTGCAGAGAGAAGCGAAAGCCCTACTGCACCGTGACTTCTCCAACTGTTTAGAAACCTGTCCATGCTCCATGTATTTACAGCAAACATCATGTAATATGCGATAGTTCTGTTTATTTATTATTTTCTATTATACCTGCAATGTTTTATATACTTTGTACTGTGACTTTATGTTGTGTAAAACTCCAAGTAAAGTTCATTTTTTATTCACAATTAACATGAAAAATATATGTAAACCACAAAGAAAGACTTTTGCTATTCAAAAATATTTTAAAAACATAGTTTTCCTCAATCATGGCCACTGCTGCACACTTCTTCTTCCTCCATCATTGTCATCTGAAAAATAGTATACAGAATCAACACAGATTGAATTAATTATGCAGGAAGTTAACATTTAGCATGTTCACTTTGGAGAAGTAGGGTTGTGAGATTGCAGCTATTACACCCTTCTACAGAGCATGCTCTGTGCTATCTGGACTGCATAACCAACTCAATCTGTGTTGATCTACATACTATTGTGCAGATTACAATGGGAGGAGTGCGACAGCAGCCATGAAGAGGGGGGACTATTATGGGCCTCATTCAACTGAGCAATTGTAAGTTACTGAAGCCCGTTATGGAGCCTGTAAGCTAATTTGCTATTCAATCAGCGTTTTTTGCAAGCCGCAAACGGACACCTGTTATAGGCTTGAAATCCTTGCTTAGGAGGCAGCATAATCAGCAGTGGCGGTGCTGGTGGCCAGGCTACAGGTGTGGGCGGGGGGGAGGCGGAGCTGAAGATCAGAGCATGGCGCATGGCATCTGCAGTCACTTGCTGGATTGCGCTCTGGTCCTCCCCCATCCTGATTCAGTCATTAAATGGCGCCTCCTCTCCTTATTGCGCCTGGCCAGGCTACGCATGACCTCCGCATGATTGGCGGAGATGCTGGGCTGGATCCCCTGAAGACAATTAGTGACCAGGAAAAGGCAGATGAGCTAAATAGGTTCTTTTCTTCGGTATACATAATATATTACGAGACGCGGACTTAGAAAAAAAAATAGGAGATTGGAAAGAATGGAAAGTTAACGGCCGAACTGCGCAAATCACAAAACATGAAAAACACTAAAAATAAAAAAAAATAAAATAACACACAGCACGGGGGGACAGCCAGGACGTCTGGGAGTGAGGTTGCAAACGAATTTAAGCCCAATTTGGCCAGTTTCGGCAGTCGAAGATCTGCTAAGCGATAAAAAAATGGCCGCCGAAAAAAATTAAAACAAGGCTACACGCAGCCTATATATAGGGCACACTCGCCACAGAGCTGACACTTTCACCTCAGTCTGATTGGACATTTTCTGCTGCCGGAAAACCCAAAGGGATTGCTAGCTCTTCAGGATACTGATTACTGAATATTAATTACAAATATGTAAAGTATATTAATTTATATTACTAATCATTAATAAATAACTAATACATTAATTATTATTAATTTTTTTAATATATTATTAGTTAAAAAAATTGAGCAACAAACGTATAATTTACACTGCCTATAGCTTACGTATACTTTCATGCTTCGCTCTTTGTAATATATTTATTCATTGATTAATTAATTAGTAATGCACATTAATTTATTAATTAGTAATTAGTAATCATTATCAAAAATGTTTTTCAAAATTTTAAACTGCTTTTAGTTTATTAATATATTAATGCTTACTTCTTTCTAATATTTATTCATTGATTAATTAATTATGAATGTACATTATTGTATTAATTACCAATTAGTAATCATTATGAACAACAAATATTCTATATTTTACAATGCTTTTAGTTTATGAACATATTAATGCTTAGCTCTTTATAATACATGTATTCATTGATTAATTGATTATTAATTTATCTTTAATTTATAAATTATTAATTAGTAATCATTACCAATCAAAATAATGTGTATATTACAATGCAATAAAAATATATAGATTTCAGACATATATATCACTTATATGCACTTATATATCTGCATTACTGATCATATATATGTATTTTACAATGCACTGACATATCCGTGTTGCTGCTGATTGCCTGATAGGGATGAATCCAAATATTACAAATGCTTTCCATCTCATTTGACAGTTTCATCATCTCTGCAGCACAGAGAGTGATGTTTGCAGCCTTTGAACAGCATAAAGATCACCTTTACAGGTATATCATTTAATTATGTTCTTATGGAAGAAAAAAGGATTAAGTCTTTTTATTTTGGATTGATGTCAGTTATAATTAATTAATAATTAGTAATCATTACCAAAAAAAACTTTACATTTTACACTGCAATAAAAGTAATAAAATTTGTTAACCTGCACTTATATATCTGTTTTACTGCTCATTCATTTCCATTGCTTTTATAACTATTAATTAATAATAATTCCAAAAAACACAAAAAGCATTTATAGTGGATAAAAAAAATGTACATTTTACAAAGCACTTACATATCTGGAGTGCTTATAATTGCCTGACAGGGATAGCACCTTCAAAGCACTTAAATATTTAAAGCAGTTTTTTAGATTCTGACATGTTCTACATTTAATATTTTATACTGCTTTTATTTATGAATATATTGATGATTATGCGTTTATGTTTTGCATGTATGTCAATTAAACATCATACTTTCAATGAGTCACATATTAATTGAATACAAACATTCAAAATGATTTTCATATAATTTTATATAATCCTCATCTCTGCATCTGATTGAAGACAAAGACTCAGCTCTGCGGGATTTCATCTGCAATAAGATCAATTTCACAGGTATATGATTTCATGATGCCCGTTTTGTTTTGTATTGATGACAGCTAATGATTAATTAAATAACCTATATTCATTTAGGGCCTCATTCAATTACGATTTGCCCAATTGAATAGGGCTCTATATAAGCACATAGCATATTTTTTTACAGAAGTTTTTAGTTACTGGACATCTATCCAAAAGCAAGGTCTTCACCAACTAAAAACTTCTGTAATAAATTATTCTATGTGATTATATAGAGCCCTATTCAGTTGCCCAAATTGCAAATGGATGAGGCCCTTAGAATTTAATTATTCATTAATAATAAAAAAAACAACAACATTATTTATGCATACATCTATGCTTCTAGTATGTATACAAGTTGGGATGAAATAGTTAAAAATAGAATATTTTATTAGTAAGGGATAACAACGGCGATAAACTTTAAAAACAATAAGGTATTAAAAAATCCCGGATTGGAGAAAAAAGTTAAAATGGTTTATCTAATGTGTGAAACTTTACCCGTTTGGTATTATTTTGGACTCTAAATAGAGGGGTAAGTGGTTCACACCTAACAGTACTTCAAGGGGATGGTGAATAGCTTATCCAATTTAGTATGTCCTGTCTTTTTACATGTAAACACAATTAACATGCAGTAGGAGTTAATGGATGTGATGCTGCTAAATAAATGCCATAGAGATGACTCTAATTTGTTAGGATTCACAAAGTGGATTCACAACACTGACCCTTGTATTCTAGGGTTCACAGTGTGGAATTTCAAAAATAGCTTCAAATATATCTCTAATACATGCTGTATTGGGCTTCTAGAGGACTTTGTTTGGATGGTGTATCAGTTGTTTACCACAAGTCTGAGCATTTTGTCTTCATCTGTCTTGTAAACATACTAAATTGGATAAGCTATTCACCATCCCCTTGAAGTACTGTTAGGTGTGAACCACTTACCCCTCTATTTAGAGTCCAAAATAATACCAAACGGGTAAAGTTTCACACATTAGATAGCCCATTTTAACTTTTTTCTCCAATCCGGGATTTTTTAATACCTTATTGTTTTTAAAGTTTATCGCCGTTGTTATCCCTTACTAATAAAATATTCTATTTTTAACTATTTCATCCCAACTTGTATACATACTAGAAAATGTGTGGGTAGCAAATACCTTGGGAACTTAGCATTCCTATAATATTTTGATACATCTATGCTTACCTAATTAACTTTTAAAGAACGCAAATTAAAACTCATAAGTTGATTGATTTCTTAATTAATTAAATAACAAAATTGCACATTATTTTAAGGCAGATCTATACTTTGCTCATTGCTCTTTGTGTTTGCCCTTCTTTAGGAAAACATAATTACCTCTTTAGGTTTACCATAGATGTCAGTTATTGATTAATTCATTAATGTATATTCATTTATTAATGACTAAGGGCCTCATTCTATTAGCGGCCGCAGCCGTTGCGGGGCCACAAGGACCGGCTGCAAGCTATTCGGCTATTCTATTCCCTTATGGCCGAGAGGCTCCGGCAGTCTTGCGGCCGGCGCCTTGCTATCTCTTGCGGCCGCTCGCGCCGGAGGAAAGCCTTTGATCTAAAACGGCCGCAAGAGTTTCGGCCGTAAGAAATTCCTATTTGCAATTCAATTGCTACGGGAAACCTCTCTGCAAGGCTAAAAACGAGCCGCTGCTTACTTGCAGGAAAGAGGTCCCGCTAGCACCAATTAAGCACATAAAATAGCTCAAATAAAGCCATCCTGCACTTTGAGAAGACTATAAAGGGATTTTAGGTGTTAGAAAAAAATAGCACATAATTATCCTATACTCAAATCCGTAAAATATTTCATTTTTAATATCTGTAAAATATCCATGTAAAAAGTCCAGAGTGCTTGGAGCACCTCAGACCCGCCCACGCCGCAGCCGGAAAATAAACAGTTAATTTGAACTCGGGTTTGGGCTGATGTGCAAGCTTGAGAGTGGGTTACTTTTAATCCTCATGTCCCCCAATATGATCCCTAGCATTTAGAGAGCTGTACAGTGCCGTCTTGAATTAATTTTTGCGTTTTTATATTTCAGAGCTTACGGCCGGTTTCAAGATATGCGGCCGGCCGTAAGAGGAGATCCTTGCGGGGCCGTATAATAGAATCGCGAGTTAACAGAACCCCCGCAAGGAATCGCAGCCTTACGGCCGATTTACGGCCGCTAATAGAATGAGGCCCTAAATAATTAATTATTACAACAAAAAAATCACTTATTTATCAATACATATATGTGCAGCGCTTTCCTTTTTAATGTATGCCAATAAAAAAAACCACATAATGGATTCATTTATTTCATGTAAAAATTACAAATGCTTTTCAAATCATTTCATTCTTTCATTAATGCTATTTAGGTTTTGCATTGAGAGCAGGTAAAAACAATATGTACAATACAAAAAAAATGACATCTTACACCTGTATTTACAATTACAGATTATATGGCAGACAACGGAGAAGACAGGATTGAGCGCAAAAGAAGAGCGGCAAGGGAAAGGAAGCAAAGGTGGAGAGATGCACAGTCCCCCCAGACTTCCCAACACTTAAGAGAAGAAGACCGGCAAAGACTTTTAAATTAAAGAAAAATGAGTAAGAAAGCACTAAGTGAGTGTGCTATTATTATTATTGTTTATTTGTAACGCGCCAACATATTCCGTAGCGCTATACATAAGTTAAGTTACAGGCAATGACAAGTTAAAGATTCATACATTGCAAAGAGTGTATGGCCCTGTCTTTGAGCTTGGAATCCAGTGTCCATAGCACTTTCCCTGAAGCACTGCGCAGGATTGAAACTCGCAGACTTACAATCTAAAGGTTAAAGTTTGTATGTGGTACAGTAGGGAGAGAGTAGTGCTGAGCAGTGCTGAGCATGTTAGGGAGGAAGGTTATAGGCTTCTTTAAAGAGGTGCGTTTTTATTGATGTTTTGAAGGATTTAAGGCAGGAGGATAGTCTGGTGAAGCGAGGCAAGGAGTTCCAGAGAATAGTGTGCTAAAGCTTCAAAAAAAGAAAAAGTAAACAAAAAATGTCTGTGAAACACTGCCTAATGACCAAATAGTACCTCATGACACCAATGTTCATACACATGACACTAGTGTAGATATAGAAAGCTGTAGTGATACTTATGTTGAGGAATCTCAGGGTAGTGCTTTCATTACAGCACTAACAGTAGACACTTATTATTGTGGCTTAGTCAAAATGGTTTGTCAGTTTTGTGGGGCCTATCATTTTCTCAAGGAAAGACCAACTGACGGAGACTTCATTAGTTGCTGTGAGAAAGGAAAGGTAAGACTTCCACAAAGACACACATTTCCAGATTACCGTATATATTCGAGTATAAGCCAAGTTTTTCAGCCCTTTTTTTAAGGCTTGAGGAGGAAGGTTGATGAGGGGGGGTTGAGGAGGGAGGTTGAGGAGGGAGGTTGAGGATGAAGAGGGAGGTTGAGGATGAGGAGGGAGGTGAAGGATGAGGAGGGAGGTTGAGGATGAGGAGGGAGGTTGAGGAGGGTGATAAGGAAGGGGAAGAGACACAGGGAAGGGAGAGGTTGGAAGAGACACAGGGAAGGGAGAGGGGAGAAGAGACACGGAGAGAGAGGGGGACACAGAGGGCACAAGAGGGACACAGGGGGCAGCACATTTCCCACCCTCGGCTTATACTTGAGTCACTCATTTTACCCAGTATTTTGTGGTAAAATAGATGCCTCGGCTTGTACTCAGGTCGGCTTATACTCGAGTATATACGGTACTTACAAAGTATAATGAGCGATCCAACATTTCCAAATTATACCAATTAAAAAAAAAAAACATCAGTTCTTATAACAGTGCAATTTAATTTGCTTCTATTGGTGCTACATTAGCAGAAAATGTCCCAGGACATGGTCCATATTGTTATAGAGTTCAAGGACAAATTTACCACCACACTTCACATTTACACTTACAAGAAGGAGAGCAAAGGAAATTTGCACAGTTATATGTCTTAGATACAATGAAAGCTGTTGAACAACGGATGATGCTTCCAGAAAATATACAGTGTTTGCGCATAGTCTTTGAACAGCTGGATAAAATTATGGCCAACAACCCATACAGTCAAGCATACAAAAAATTAGCACAGGTTGAAAAACAACAGCAACATGCTCACATACATAAATTGCCAATGCCAAGAGTAAATATGGTTTTGAAAAGAGATCGCAATACTGATTAAAGACGGTATCATTTACCAACAGTAAATGAGGTTGCCATGGTCTTTAAAAATGACTACAACAATAACAACGCACCCCAAAAAAAATATTACAGTGCAGATTAAGTTCTGTCTGACGATAAAGACTATGAATCTAACTTTAGTATAGAATTTATCAATTCTTTAACACCATCTGGAATGCCACCACATGTTTTGCAATTGAAAAAAGGGGCAATTGTCATACTATTGAGAAATATGAATCTAAAAAAAAGGACTTTTTAATGGGACCAGATTAATTGGGCACGATTTAAAAGATCAATTCATACATGCAGAAATTATTACTGGTACCCATAAAGGTTAAAAAATGTTTATACCAAGAATTGATTTGGCTCCAAGTGAGAGTGGTTTGCCTTTTGTCCTTCAAAGGAGATAATTTCCAGTTTTCATAACCATAAATAAATCCCAAGGACAAACTTTTAAGTCTGTGGGTATTTTTTTACAGGAACTTGTTTTTTGCACATGAACAACTCTATGTTGCTTTTTCAAGGTGCACAAATCCAGATGATATTAAAGTTTCAATTAAAGACAACCCAAGTCAGGGTGATCTATTACAAGATGAATGCATTTTTACTAAAAACATTGTGTACTATGAGGTTTTGTAAACATAGAGAACAGTGGTTTTATTTTGAGGATGAAATTGGATGTCACTCTGGCTCTTTTTAGAGGACCACTATTTCACATAGGAAACTCTATGTACAATTTTACAAAACTACAACAATAACAACAAAAACTGAAAAAAGAAACAAGAATAAACAGTGGTTATATCCCATAGACAAAATTAAAAGTCTGATGTGCTCTTTTTAAGGGAATCACTTGGACATGCAAAAACAAAAAATATTGGATTGGCCCCACAAAACAGTTACTTGGCATTATATTACTTTTACTGTTTAAAATATTAAAACTGATTTTTTTGCAGAGTCTGAAAAGTTGGTTCATTGTATGTAATTAAGGGTTCATGTTAGTAGGAGGATGATCATTTGTTGTAAAAATTAAATGTATAATTAAATTCAGAGTATTGATCCAGGGAGTAATCCGATCACCAGTTAATGGGGTCAGGAAGGAATTAATTTGTTTCCTCCTTTGATACAAGTTTTCATGGGCTTTTATTGTTTGCCTTCCTCTGGATTCAATACCTATGTGGTTTAACAGTACTTTAAATACAAGTTGCATGTTACAAAGCATTATGTAATGGTTTAATAAACTCACTGATATAAAGTTGACCTAATGTTATGTTACTCATCCATACCTCAGATTTAAAAATGTTAGTATTGTTAACAAAAATGGTTCACTAATGTTTCAAATATAAGTTGCATGTTGCAAAGCATTTATGTAATGGTTTACAAAAATGTATTCATACAAACTTTATCCATTGTTACATTATTCCTGCATACATGACGATTAAAAAGGTTAATATGGTTAAAAAAAATATTGTTTACCAGTTGTTGAAATACAAGTTAAATGTTAAAAAAAAAAATATATATATATATATTATAATTGTTGTACTTCTTTCTACATAACAAAAAGGTTAAGAGGGTCAGAGATTCACATTGTGTGTCAAACAGCATTCCCAGCTTTAAAATTTTATTGACCGTAATTTTTTGACGGGTAAGTCGCTATTTTTTATATAAAAACGTCATTCGGTGCTTTCCTGGATAATCAGAGAGGGAGTATTGATCCAGGGAGGAATCAGATCACCAGTATCTGGGGTCAGGAATTACATTTATATTCCCCCCCCCCTCCCCTTTTGAGCCAATTGGCAAAGTTTAACTTTTTTTTTTTTTTTCTGTTTGCCTTTTTCTGGATCAATTAACAATTAATCTGCATATTACAGATCAGAGAAGATCTAAAAAAGTTGAAACGCGATGGACTACAATTATTTTTTCAACCTTAATTACTATGTAACTATGTAACTATGTAACCGTTTTATTAAATTCCCAAATTAATAATTAATTTGAATTTATTCTTACTAATACACATATGTCGCTTGAAGGGAATACTGAGTCAAGTAGAGATTGATATTTTCTCTATTATTGCAACAAGGAACAATTTGGTTGAATGTTAAGACTTGGGCAAAACCCAACATTAATTGTTATGAGAAAATATATTTCAATACAATCTTTATTTTCTTTTCTTCTTTTTTTAATTATGTAATCTCTCTTTCTCTCCCTCATCTCTCTCCCCCTCTCCTTTCCTCTATCTCCTCTCCCCTTTTCTCTTGCTTTCTTTTCCACTATCACTCTCATTTCACTCTCTTCTCTCCCTTCCTCTCCCCTCTCTCATTTCCTCTATACTCGCTCTTCACTGTCTCCTTCTCACTCTCTCTTCTCCACGCTTATTTTCTCTCCCCTGTCCTTTCTCTTTATACTTTTTTGTCTTTGCTCTTCCTGCTCTCTCTACTTCTGTCTGCTCTCCCTTCTCTCTCACTTTTTTCTCTTTTCTCTTTTCTCCACTCTCCCTTATCTCTTCTTTTATTTTTGCTCATTCTCTTTCTCTCCTTTCCCACGTCTCTTATTCACTCTCCTTTTCTTTCTCCTCGCCCTTCTCTCTCTCCTTTCTGTCGTTCCAGACAGGTTGAGTATCGAAAATGTTGAGTTCTGAGGAGGTTGAGAGTCAAGATACAACTGTATATCTAAAAGTGAATTATGAGCCCCTGATTGAACATGATCATTAATAATATTGTCAATTTATGATATTCTGCCATACAAATATGTTTTATTTATGGACACTAAGTATCCTTAGAAATTAACAGTTTATTTATTACTCACCTTGGACACCAGCGTTGCTTTTCTTCTCTTTAAAAAACAAGCGATATCCAATCAAAATAAAGTAAGGGCTACCTAATGATTTTAAGGGCTACCTAATGATTTGAAGGGCAGAGTTATTGGGTTTAAAAACTCTGCCAATCCCTTGAAATATCTCCATTAGGCAGTTGGAAAATGCACGTCGGGTGGAGGGTAGGAAAACTTGCATCCTAATGTGAAAGAGGAAAGTATAAAAAAAGACAATTACAAATTTACTTATAAAAATAAGTTGAGGGTGTTAGTGTAAGGTGGCCAAGTAAGGAAGCTTAGTGCGAGGTGTTGAAATCAGATAACTTAAATAAAATCCCAGCCACCACTTCAATCTAATATATAAAATATGAGAGCAATGTAAGACCTCAGCATTTTTCAAGTAATAGCTAAGAGATAAGAAGGTCTAAGTGTCTCAGAACTAAAGAAGTGGGAGCCTAGTAGGAAACAGAAGGTTTTCTTTTAGAGGCTATTATCCCAGTGTAAGAACCACCAGTGGCAATCAGTATCTTTAATATCTGGTAAAATCAAGGCTTCAAATTTAGGATAAGGTTGCATTTTGCTTAGCTACCTCTTTATTAAAGTATTGTAACATCTCAGAATTTCCCCTAGTAGAAGCAAGGTGATTTATGATAGCTAAAGTAACTGTGCATTTAAGATATGGAAGTCCTTTAGGAAACAGAAGGTTTTCATTTAGTGGCTATTATTCACGTCTGAGAATTGATAGCGGTAATTAGTATCTTACTATCCAATACAAAAACAAGCTGCAGACTTACATAGTTACATAGTAATTGAGGTTGAAAAATCCATAAATTTCAACCTTTTAAAATCTCCTCTGGTCTGCAATATGCAGATTAATTGATAGGGAAATATTGCAGTTTGCTTCACTGCCTGACAGTTTTCCATTCGGGTGTTCAATGTTATGGTAAAGATTAAATAACACGTTATCCGGTATTTGGATACAATTACATCCCATATTACACCATATTCTTTATTTAGATACAGTTATATCATTTATACCACAGCAGAGAATGAACACTTTGTGATAAACAGGCTATTTTTTTATTTAAATCATACTTATTGAAATACAAGGAAAGAACACAAAGTCTAATTATACATTGTAAGTTTTTTTTTACAGTATAATGGTACACTAAACTTCTCCATGTATCTTAAAACTTTTCTTTCTTTTCCTTTTTTCTTTCCTCTTCTTCTTTCATTATTGATTTTGATTATCCGTGAAGGCTTAATGTTACACAAAAACAAAGCATTTATAATATATGAAAGAAAAAAAAGGAAGGATGGGAAAGGGGGGGGGGGGTATGAAATGTTGTGGACGCTCTCCATTATGCAGGTCAAGTGTTGAGTTTTATCTTTCTCTTTTTTTTACTTCAAGCCTAATTTTAGATTCCATATGTCTCAGCAAGATGCCCATCACATATAATATTTGTTGTAATTGTGAGTTTGTCGGTAACGCAATGTTAAAAGTTACGCAATGAGCGCTCATCGCAAGGCCCAAAAGGTAAGGGTTTGATGCGATCCACAATGAGTGCCGAAGGCGCTCAATGTGTGGCTCACGATGAGTACCGAAGGTGCCCATCATGAGGCCCGAAAGTTATGGATTTGTAGAAGTCTGCAATGATCGCATGGCCCGTAAGGTAGAGGGGATGCAATGAGCACTGAAGGAGCTCATCATGAGGTTCACAAAAGAGACTCCGAACGTCTTCTGAGTTATGGCCTTGGGGAAAAAAAATGCAGCCATTTTTTTTTTAAGCCTGTAACTCGGAAGCCGCTGGGAGGCCGCCAAAAGACACCAATTGAATAGAAAATTAGCTACCAACCTCACTTATCGGCTCCCTGCCTCCTCCTGAAGCAGGGAGTCCATAAGTGTGGTTGAAAGCTAATTTTCTAATTAATTGGCTTCTTCTGGCATCCTCCCAATGAGCAGTGAAGGTCCCTTAAAGTAGAGAGAGGTTGAGGCTCGCAATGAGCACCAAAGATGCTCATCGCGAGGCCCGCAAGTTAGAGAGGGTGGGGGGGGGGGGGGGGGGGGAGAGCCAAGAATTGTGTGGCAAACAGCATTGCCAGGCTTCAAATTTTGTTGCCAGCATTTTTGACGGGCAAGTTGCTAGTTTTTAAAAAAAATTATTTTCATCTCGTTCTGCAGAATTTTTCTCTTAACTTCTTAAAATGTAAGAATGTTTGTTTTCCAGTATTTTGCTATGGACACTTCTAGAGTCTAAGAAAATCTGATTTATTAGGAATTGGGAATTATTCTGGATTTTTGTAATGGGAAGTCCTAGTAATGCTTTTTCTGTTTTTTTTGGGAATATGAAACCCCCACAGTTTTTCTAAGGTAAAATATGTTTCTTCTCATATACGAGCGATTTTAGGGCATTCCCACAAGACATGTCTCAGTGTACCTCTTTTGTTGCAGCCTCTAAAACATTTACCATCCAGGGATGGATTTGAGAAGTGTAGTATCACTGTAGTGAGATACCATCTTAAAAGTTTTAAAGGCTTTTTCTCTTAGAACTATATTGAGAGAGGAGTTTCCGGCGTTTTAAAAAAAAAATCCCCATTGCGCTTAATCAAGGGTTATAGTAAGTTATTTTTCCTTGATATTTTATAGAGTAATTTGACTTTTCTAATATGGTCACTTAGGAAATGATATAGAATGGATATATTTTTCTTTCCGTTGGAGCTGTAGATGCAGCATTTTCCTGGCTGGTTTGTTGTCCCTTAGAACATAAGCCATGTTTATATTTATTGAGGCCAAGTTAAGCCATTCTCTTTGTGGTAAGTAGAATTAGCTCTAAACTCCGAAGGTGACCAATTTGGGTTTTTTGTTAGGGTATCTGCTGCTATGGTTATGTTTTGTCTAATCCACAACTTTGAGATTTAATCACGGATTTATTATGAGGTAGCCATAGTGGAGTTTTTTTTAACAACAAATATTAAACATTCTAACACACAGAAGGTATTTTGAGATGTAGACAAAGTAGTGGGGAAATCTTAAATTATTAATAACAATAGATTTTGCCCAAGTATTAACATTCAGACAAATTGTTCCTTGTAGTAATAATAAATTGAGAAAATATCAATCTCTATTTATTGACTCAGTATCCTCTTCAAGTGACATATGTGTATATCGTAACAATAAATTCAAGTGAAAAGATTATTGTTGGATTTAATAATAGGGTGGGTTAAAGAATTGTATGAAACAACTCTTGGAAAAAGTAACCAAGTATCCAAGTTGGCAAAAAGAGGCTACATTAAACACCTTACCCCTCATTAAATGAAATAATGTTACATTAAAAATAATGTGGACCAAAATTGGCTTTTATTAATATTTTTATTTCTTTGAAATTCCCCAATTTTAATTGTATTCAATAAAAGTTATGTTTTAAACTATTTAAATTCATTAATTAATTAGAGTGTTTTTTGGTGGTTGAGGATCACCCAGTGTCACCAACAGCTATTGGAATTTTGTCAAAAATATCCATTTTTGTATCAATGTAATCTAATTTGGTTGCTAATTACAGCAAGTTTGTTCTAACTAGTCCGTAAGTATGTGTGCTAACCATCAAACATATTCCATATATCTATTGATGCACAATTGATGCAAAAGTATCTAAAATATATAAGCTTGGATTTTCTTAAAATCATTGGGACATACAGTACAGCTTACTGTTGTTGAATATAATTATACTCTAAGGCCCTCATTCTATTATCGGCCGTAGGAGATGCGGGGCTGCAAGGACCGGCCGCAAGCTATTTGCCTATTCTATTCCCTTCTGGCCGGGGACTCCGGCAGGCTTGCGGCCGGCGCCTTGTAATCCCTTGCGGCCGCACGCGCCGGAGGAAAGCCTTTGATCTTAAACGGCCGCAAGAGTTTCGGCCGCAAGAAAATCCCAGTTGCTATTCAATTGCTCCAGGAACCCTCTCTGCAAGGCTAAAACCGAGCCGCAGCCTACTTGCAGCAAAAAGGTCCCGCAGGCACACTATTAAGCACATAATAAAGCCTAAATAAAGCCATCCTGCACTCTGAGGAGACGATAAAGTGATTGTAGGTGTTAGCATTCATAGCACAACATTCCCCTACACTCAAATCCGTAAATAAGTTTTATTTTATTTTATGTCAAATATCCGTGGAAAAAGTCCAGAGGGCTTGGAGCACCTCAGACCCGCCCACGCTGCGGCCGGAAAATAAACAGTTAATGAAATCTCGGATTTGGGCTGATGTGCAAGCTTGAGAGGGTGTTGCTATTAATCCTCATGTCCCCCATTATGATCCCTAGCATTTACAGAGCTTTACATTGCCGTCTTGAATTTATATTTGCTTTTAAAGATTTCTGAGCTTACGGCCGGTTGCAAGATATAAGGCGCCGTGTATTTGAATTGCAAGGTAACGGGAGCCCCGCAAGGAATCGCAGCTTTGCGGCCGATTTACGGCCGATAATAGAATAAGGCCCTAAGTATTTACCTGTATGAAAAAAATAGGACAATTTCCTATAATATATGAGATAATTGTTATTTTTGCTTCATATATCCCATTTCCAAGCGATGCAATGCCCACAAAAACATACTGCAAGTTATCCAAATGTGACGTTAATATATGTAAACTTCACCGGTTTCATAAGTAACTGTATGGACTGAAACCCGTATAGTCCATCTCTACCTTTTTGCCTTGACAACATCTGTTGATCTTTTGCTTAAAAAGACTCTCAGTCACAGTAGATGTATTTATAAGTTTTATTTATAAAGCATCAACTTAATCAATAGCTCTGTACAATGGGTCAACTGATTTACAAAAATGGAAGACAAGAGTGACAACAAGAGTGACAGATATTACAGCAGATTGGCACACAGGAAAAATACCAGCTAGAACTTACTATCTAGATGACAGATAAAGCAGTCAGTGGTAGCGTTCTTGGCATCACTACTTGTGGGGGGATAGGATCCAGCTACAAATTTGCCCCATCAGAGAGTGAGTAATTTGAGGCCGTCAGTGAAGTTGGTACCACCAGTGAAAGGATGTATTTGGGCAAGATTCAAGGTTGGTTTCAAACTGTTTACAGGTAGGACAAAACATGTGGTTGGGAGTTGTGTAGATTGGGTAGATTTTCCCTCCAGAATAGGGTATGTGTAAAGATGGCAATCAATTACACAGGACAAATATTATAATTGTATATGGGAGTTTATTGAAAACAGGTAATTAGATTCATTAATGGCCTGTATGGGGAAATTACGGTAATTTTGAAGTAATTTGGTGCTAAATAATTGAGGGCTTTACACCTAACAAATGTATTTTTACTTAATAAAAAAAAAAAGCTGGTATCCAAAGTACAGGATATACAGTAATGAATCTTGGAATGTGGTTATGGGTGAATTGCATTGGGGTTTCATTTTGTTATAGGAAGACATAGAAAGCAACAAGCAGCAGATATATTGATCATTAAAATGTCTACTTTTCATAGTCTTTTGATCTGTAGCTCGCTTCCAACAGATAGGAGAACATGCAGCCTGGAGAAATCTCAAGCAGTAGATTTTCTTTGTTTAAAGTTATTATTTATTCAGTCTAAAGTACTCTACGGGGAATACCCTAAACATGTGAAGAATAACCAGTGCTACTGATCCAAAACTGGCTTACCTATTAGGGCAGTTTACAGCATTTTAGTAAAATTTGAGTATTTTCCATCTTGGATTCTGTAATTCTAAGAAAAGATTACAGATATAGGTATACTTATTTGCTTACTGGATTAATTCACAGTAAATGTAGTTATGATCCAGAGCAAAGGCACCTAACTTCCCATTCAAAAATGGGTACCAATTGGAATGGTTTAATAAATTTGGCCAATACTGCCTGCTGCAATTTGGAAGAATAAATAACACTTTTCGAACCATTTTGCCATATTAGATTCCAGAACCTTGACAAAAGGTCATAGTGTTAGATATACAGACCGGCTTATTGAAAATTACAGGCAAACATTTCATTCCCTCTGCCCCAACACTGCTAAAGGTAGCTGCAATGCCTTGTTTGCAAAATCAAATGAGTGTATTGATAGCTCTTTATCACTAACAAAGCCATGCATTGTGTTTCACATATACATTATATTGGTATGATTTACCCAGTACTGTATGCAAATTGCACTGTTTTACTTGTGTTGTGTATATAGGTTGGCATTGCTTTGCACATACATAGCTTATGGATATAGATGAGTGTGCACAGTTATATAGATATACATGGCTCTGCACATATACAGTGTATAGACATGCTTTGCCCTATTTCTATACTGTATTGAAGAATGCCTTGCTGTACAATGCATAGCAGGCCCTTCAGCTCTGAAAGGGTTATTCTGAAGTTTTCTAATTATCTCATTGGGTGACTCTTTAAGACAGCAATTTTAGCCAAAGCAGTCCAGACATAACTGGGAAGAGTATGCTCGGAAGGAAAGAGGGAGCTTGGCTACAAACCCAATGCGTCACTGTCACATTGGCTCCTGGAAAGATGGATTTGGTACCCATCGTGCACATGGTGGGTGTAGCACAACCCTTTGCAGTCACCATGTAGTTGTTGGTAGCTGTTGGAAAACGAGTAGACAATTATCCACTTTGGTACACGACTTGTATAATCACAGGATTATAATAAAGCCACAACTAAAACCAATTATTGCTCTCCATCCCTGCCAATGTATTATGTAGGCCAGGAATTAATTAACCACTCTGCTGCCATTGGGCCATGTTTCCGTACCTCTCTTTTGGAGCGAAATAGAATAAAAAAAGAAAAAACAAGAGAGATATATACTGAATTGAGGGAGAGTACGAGAGGTTTAGATTGTGGCATGCATTAAAACTTTCCAACTTAGCTCACTGAAACACTTGGAAACTAAGCCTATTCCATGCATCTGTTGTGTCTCTCATTTTATGTTTACATTCAATATGGCAACCAAAATTGTAGACAGGGCAGCTATTCTGACCTATTTCTCATTGTAAGCAGCTGTCTCAGGTGTGATAATACTGGGCTGTGCTTCTTCCTACTCTGTCTTAATTAGATCTTGATTTTGTGCATGCTTTGGAACTGACAAATCTTCTCTGAATACTTCCAGCCCTGGTCGCCCAATTGTTACCAAAAACCACAACCATAAATATATCTTCCTGCTCTAATTTTCTATCTGTGGCTACCATCTATATCTACTTGCAGCCTCGTGGCCTTTTTAACACAGATCTCTGCATGTGGGTCAGCCTTTTGGTGTAGACCCCAACCCAAAAGGTCCATCTACCGAAGTACACTTAGCAACCTGACACCTGGTTTCTATAAATAAGTTTCTTGAATGCTATGGTTGATATAAAAAAAAGAATAATTATAAATGTATATTACCGTGAATGATGTTAGCTGTGTATTGGATACAGCTTGTTTCCAACCCAGTACATTCGATTTGACCAATGGAATTGCATTTCTCACCACGTTCAAAACAAGATTCACACATGACCCCGTTTTTAGACAAGCTCTTTGGAATCACTGTGGAGAGAAGGTAAATTAAGAATTTATTTAGACCAGCGAGCGAGATTTATTGAGAGTGGACATATTTAATATGGAGTCACATCATTGGAATCAATACATGCTTGAACCTCCATCGGTTTCTCAGGGTAGCAGTAACATTTTGCACATTCTGGCAGTAGTTTTATTCATTGCAAATTAAAGATACTGGCATCTTTTCTCTTTTATTTAATCAAACAATTCAGAAATCAAATATCTGATTTATTCAATGATCAAATCAAATCATGCAATTTTTAATTTATATTTTTTCCAGAAAGTCTCTTTAGTTCCTATGCTATTATGTAGCTGTGTTAAAATATCTTCAACTTTTAAAGTAGAGTTGGTGGAATATAAAACACATTTCTCTCGCTAACATTAAAAAGTATTTGTGCTTACTCTGCTATTAACTAGAGCTCACATTACTTTTGACAACTTCTACCTGCATTCCTGGTGTAGCTATTGAAGTTGAAACATCCAAACACGAGAGACTTTGCAGAATGCAGTGTTGTAGATCACATTGCAAGTCTTCACTGCAAAGTATTTTAATACGTATTTTGGGATTAATATAATGGTTGTATTTCTGACTGACAGATGTGGGCATGTTTAGGACTTATATATAGCAGCAACGAGTTATGAGCATTAATGGGACTTGTCATTTTATCTTTATAGCAGGTACTTGGGCTGTGGGGTGTGTGACTGGGGGTACTATCAGGGATGGATATTATTTGATTAACATAAAATAGGTAATTGGTTTATCAGATATTTGGTGGTTCTGTACTTTGTTTGATGTTTGAGAGAATGTGTGTGATCAGTGCAAGCATACAGCCTTATTAAATTGCAATTCGGCCAATTGAATAGGGCTGTATATAAGCACAGAGCATATTTTTTTACAGAAGTTTTTAGTTTGTGAAGACCTTACTTTCGGATAGAGGTTCATAGACTAAAAACTTCTGTAAAAAAAAATGCTCTGTGCTTATATACAGCCCTATTCAATTGGCCAAATCACAATTGAATGAGGCCCTTGGTAGGAAAGTAATCAAGCACGTAGTGCATGTAGCTTGTTATATTTCTGACATTTTATTCTCTCTCACACCAAGTAAATTCATCATCTGTCAGATTCACTTTAAAAACACACATTCATCCCCAAAAAATGTTTTTAAACTGCTCTAGTTTTCTGTTCTTCTCTAGTATATCTCCCTAAAACCAATGATGACGTTGGTACTCACGTGACACCTGAGTGGTACAGCCTTTTGTAGTACAGCATTTTGTCCTGCTAGTCTGTTCGGTGTTGTTTGTGGTCATGCTGAAACTGCGATCACAGTCCGCCTGTACGCCACATGATTTTTGGACGAACTGGCTGGGTTTCGCAATAAATATTAAGGCTTGAGAGAAATTAAAGAAAAAGTAACTTGTAAGCATATGTAGCTCCCAAATGAACTGTGTTAAAGCATAATTATAGAACTTTTTTGCATCTGTAACTTTAATATTATTTTCACAGTAAAACAAGTTTTGCCCCTATAAATGTGTAAGTTTCATCCAGCATGGTGGAAGCCTTATTAGCCCAATTATGAAGCATCACTATTTTTTTTTCTTCTGGTAGTGCATTAGGATACTGCCATCTTGGCCTGCTAGGATTCTTCCATCTTGGCCTGCCTCCTTCAATCCCTCAGGGGATGTCAATATGCGAGGTGGGCCAACAGCAAGCTGTGAATATCATACTGCAGCTTCTAATGGATACTACTGTTGGGGCCACCACCAAATGACCTCCTGGAACAGGCTTAGAAAGCCAGGGATTAATATAAAGCAATATGTCATTGTGCTTCTAATGGATACTACTGTTGGGGCCACCACCAAATGACCACCTGGAACAGGCTTAGAAAGCCAGGAATTAATATAAAGCAATATGTCATTGTGCTTCTAATGGCTACTAATGTTGGGGCCACCACCAAATGACCTCCTGGAACAGGCTTAGAAAGCCAGGAATTAATATAAAGCAATATGTCATTGTGCTTCTAATGGATACTACTCTTGGAGCCACCACCAAATGACCACCTGGAACAGGCTTAGAAAACCAGGAATTAATATAAAGCAATATGTCAGTGAGTGTAAAAAATTAATTCAGATTACCGGGACTGTCTAAGACCCTCATTCTATTATCGGCCGTAAATCGGCCGCAAAGCTGCTATTCCTTGCGGGGCTCCCGTTACCTTGCAATCCCTGGCCGGCCGTATATCTTGCAACCGGCCGTAAGCTCAGAAATCTTTAAATGCAAAAATAAATTCAAGACGGCACTGTAAAGCTCTGTAAATGCTAGGGATCATAAGGGGGGACATGAGGATTATTAGCAACCCCCTCTCAAGCTTGCACATCAGCCCAAATCAGAGATTACATTAACTGTTTATTTTCCGGCCGCAGCGTGGGCGGGTCTGTGGTGCTCCAAGCCCTCTGGACTTTTTACATGGGTATGTGACATAAATTAAAAAAATATATATTTACGGATTTGAGTGTAGGGGAATGTTGTGCTATTAATGCTAACACCTACAATCACTTTATAGTCTCCTCAGAGTGCAGGATGGCTTTATTATGGCTTTATAATGTGCTTAAATGTGTGCCTGCGGGACCTTTTTGCTGCAAGTAAGCTGCGGCTCGGTTTTAGCCTTGCAGAGAGGGTTCCCGGAGCAATTGAATAGCAAACAGGATTTTCTTGCGGCCGAAACTCTTGCGGCCGTTTAAGATCAAAGGCTTTCCTCCGGCGCGTGCGGCCGCAAGGGATAGCAAGGCGCCGGCCGCAAGCCTGCCAGAATCCCCGGCCGGAAGCGAATAGAATAGCTCCCCGCATCTCCTACGGCCGATAATAGAATGAGGCCCTAACTGTCTAATCATTAAAGACTTGTGCCTGACTTGGGACACCTTGTAGTTTTTCTGTCCTGTCTGTGCAACTGTCTCACAACCTGCTATTCAACTTGCTTCTCGTATTATTGATATTGATAAGAACTTCTGCCAAACACTAAATTGTTTCCTGTTTCCAGTAGGGCAGCAAATCGATGGCATCACAGAATAGTTTTGTATGTTGTTGGAAATTATCTTTCATGAATTAGCCATGATTGCATAACCCCCTCACCAGAAATAAACACTATGGGCCTCATTCAATTGCGATTTGGCCAATTGAATAGGGCTCTATATAAGCACATAGCATATTTTTTTTACAGAAGTTTTTAGTTAGTGAAGACCTTGCTTTTGGATAGAAGTTCACTAACTAAAAACTTCTGTAAAAAAAATATGCTATGTGCTTATATAGAGCCCTATTCAATTGGCCAAATCGCAATTGAATGAGGCCCTATAGGAGGCAAATACATAGATTTGCCCATATTCACAATGATTCCCAAAATGTACTATCTGCGGCTCCACCAGCCGAACTCACTTCTTGACGGGGATGTGACTCATTATGTATTTAAGTAAAATGCAGGGTTTGGTATAATTTTACGAGTAAACACTTAATTCTACACCTTGCATTTTACTGATAAGACAAAAACATGGATTTATGTATTTTGAGTGAGATATATAATATTAACCAGTGTACTGCATTGAATACAAGTGTAACTTTTCTGAAAAAGGCTCCCGCAGTTGAGAAAACGTAACTTTGCGAGTTACGAGTCTATGGGCCATATTCTATTAGCTATTCGCAAATGCCTTGAACTCATAAATTTGGTTTTGGGTGTTTTATTTTGTAAATGTTTATATGCATTCTATTGACTTAAGAATTCATTAGTGCCAATAAGTAATATTTGCTGAATATGTAGCAATATTAATAGTGATTTTAAGTCTGTATAACTTTACGAATTGGGCAATAGAATAGGACCATATAATTGAGGCCCATAGTCTGCATTGTTTCAGCAGTTTCATATGCTAATTTGTAGCTCAAAGTGCTTGATAAGTTTAGGGCTGATATTTAATTGCACAATAAGAATGGACAACATTGTTTTTGCCACTATTTAAACAAGCAGACTGTTACTAAACTGCACATAATCATTGGGAAATTCCACAATGGCACAATACTATCACACAAACAATGCTTAATATCTTGGGAATAATGCATTTTTGCAAAAATGGCTAATAGAATGTTCAATTGTTTTTTCTTCGCAAGGATATAATTTTACGTTGGACCCTTTAGGACCCCCTACCACTCTGAGTTGCTTCCACTCCTTTAGTTGTTTGTATCTAACTCTGCATAAAGGGTGGATACAAGCAGCTAAACCAGAGGTTTGAAGTTGATGTTTGAAAGTAAGTTTATTATTGAATCTTACTTTTCTAAATAAATTAATTGGAATTTTATTAAGTATCAATGCAAATTAGACCATCCAACTCTTCTTGTCCTGGTATTACAGTGGTGATGTCTATTTGAGTCCAGCTATTCCTCATTACAAGTTATTCCTGATCTAAAACAATGAATAAGATTACCTTTGTAGTACAGTATTAAATATAGTAGAAACAGATAATATTCTGAAAGGCTGTATAAATAAGAGTCAATAATAAAACATACATTATATTATCTTTTTATACTTATATTTCGCTCACCTGCTTTATAAAGAAGCATCAATGTCAGTTCCTTACAAGATCATGTCACCCAAGTTTAAACAGATATTTTTCAACAGCAATACATAGTGAAGATTATCAGTACTATTGAAGATTTACAAGTGAAGATTATCAGTATTATTTGTACATCATTATTATGTAAATGAGCAGTTCCTGAGTACTAATAAGCTGTTTTGATGAGTTAATTAGTATCACAGTCTGCTTGATTGTTTCTATGGTGGCAAAATGGTGTGCTCCAATGCTATCATGCATGTAGCAAATACTCTGAGATAAAAATGAGTATAAATGAGATCTGCAAACATTGCTGAATATATCAATAATTATTTATTGACTTGCAAAAAAGCATTATGCTTCATTGTGAGCAGTGGTCATTAGCTCGCTCACTTTATTGATTTATTTATATTGCAACATTTCTGGATTGCGAGTCCGATTGTTGTTTAAACTCCATATTTTACTGACGTCATGATGATGATGTTTCATTTACTATTGGGCTTTTATAAGTCGGTAGTTACGACCTTGCTTAATTGATCATGATCATGCCCTGAAATGCTACTTACGGGTGCATGGTTTACAGTTTGGGCTTTTGGCCATGTAGTTGCTGGTTTGTTCAATGTAATCTCTCTGTAACTGTTACAAATTTCAAGCCTGCAGGCTGTATGAAGGCAACTGCGGGCTTGGGATTTAATAGGGGCCTTAGGGTTAGTATTAGGGGTTAGGGTTAGGGTACAGACTACTTTACTATGAAAAGCTTATCATCTGCCACTACCCGAATTCTAAACATTAACTCTTATCTTAAAACTAACTTTAACCCTAAGAACAAATTGAACAAAGTCTTTGCCCGCCACTGTTGCACCACATACTGGCCGCTGAATGCCACTGCTGGTGGAGGAAATCAGGAAAGGTCCCAGAGTTCTAAATATGTCTATATTGTGCCTTCTAAGACAATAAACAAAAAGGGAACAGATGCTCACCTGAGAATTAATAATAACCTAAGTAGGTTTGTTATATAGGTCTGAAACATTTTAATTCTTCTATTATTTTAACAACATGGGCTGTGGACCTGGATGTTTTCCCCCTAAGTTAGATCCCTCTTACCCTGTTAGAAGTCCTTGCTGCCCCCTCTTGTTGCTCCCACTCTGTTATGACCTCATAGCGGGTGGGGACAATCAACTCAATTGGAGATGTAAAAGTTTATTTTGAATATTTATTTTTCTATAATAATTATTTAATAGGAATGTTCTTAAAGACATGTGCCTAATTGAAAGACCTAATTCCTGTTGTTATGGCATTACAGTGGTCCTTTAATGGAGGGAAGCCCAAATATCCCCTCCCCATTCCATTCTCTTCTATGCACTTACTTAAATTTCCCTCGGAGTAGGTGGTGACACATTGATCCTGGCCTATAGGACAGATTTTCAGGCTTGGGGTACAGCTGGTCCCACCGGTACCATTGCAATGGAGACATTCCAGAGAAAAGGCTGTGGAGACAAGGCATGTGCATCAAAATAACAGGGTGTTACTTCAAGACATCTAATTAATATTAGTGTGGGTGCATTTGTTCTTTAACAATTCTTTAACCATTCATAACCATTAAAGTAAGCTAATAATCTTTTGCACTTTTTTTTTATTTTGCACTTAATTTTGACAGTTCTGCCAGACGGTTCCGGATCACATTAACTATATTCTTTAATTTATCATTTAATTTCCTTTTGCTGATATTTCCTACTTTGATTAGTCATAAAGGTTTATAAACTCTATATGTAGTTATCTTCAAAGGCTGCCACAGTGATGTGAAGAAGCATAACATTATGATTAAATGGACGTCCAATTAATAATATAATCACCCTCCCAGATGGTAGTTAATGAAAGCAGATACAATATTGGACATGTTCAGTGTCAGAGCCATCTTATTTGTCCCTCATCACATTATATTTAAGCTTATACCAAATACATATTGAGTTACATTGTAGTGGCTTGCCTTAGGCAGGATGTTGTCTGTAATAAATATGCTGATGTCAGCAGACAGCATTAGTTTGTGACAAAATGTACCTTCTGGTTAACCATAGATACCTGTAGTTAAGTCAGCAAAAGATTATGCACACTCATTATACTAATGCATTCTTTAGATTAGAAAAATTAACCAATGGTATTATTTGTTGTTTAGTCATTCAGTTGTGTTCGACTCTCCCTCACCCTATGGTCCGCAGCAAGCCAGGCACATCTATCCATATTCTGGAAATGTATTCCACAATTTTGTGCATTGGCTGAGAACTTAATATCTCTGCTTGACCGATGGTGCCTGGGCCTCCTCTTTCTCAATCCCAGTGTAGGCTTCAGAATGAAGGTGAGAGAACATTTACATTTCTGCTCTGGGATATTGAGAAAGGGGTTGCCCAGCCTATGTCTGTCTGGTAAGAGACTCTATCACTTTCTGAACCTTGTCTTTCACCAAGGAGAAATCATTTTGTCAGTAGTGTTTTTATAAGGTTAAATACTACTGGTTTAAGGTCAATCTGGGTAAAGGTTAAGGGTAATGGAGATATTGCCTTTCCATTCATATTTGTGTAGTAATGGTATTGGCTTTTGCCTATGTATCCTGGTAGAGGAGCACGAACAGATGGTGTCTATATATTGAGATCTTTAAATGTTTGTTATCTGTTGTGTTGCAAAATGTCCCCATTGGGTTTGTGAGTCATGTGTTCTTGCAGTGGTACCTTCATTTGGTATAATGTCCTATACGGTTTAATGTTGTCCTGGCACAATGTGAGATAGTAGAGTTCCCTCACCATGGTACGTTCAATGAGCACTCCACAAAATGTTTCTCCTTTCTTTTAAGAAATTCCAGTCATTTTGTCTCCTGGTTTGTTGTGTGACTGTTTATATATGGGAAAGATGTCTAACCAAAAACCAAAAGGACTCCTGTAGGTATCTAGGTAAAATTTGGACTTAAATGGTCACATCCACTTAACAGTCCTCAAAGGAGGGAATGTTTAATATAGATGAGACCCCATGGCCAGTGGTTGAAACTCATGTAGGGCGATCAGTTTTGATGTTGTAGTTGAGAGACAGCAGACTAGAGACCTCCAGCATGGACTCTGTTACTTGGAAAATATCAGCTTTATTATACAATTAAAAAAAATATATACTATTTACAATGCTAAGTAAGAGATGAATGGAATCGTTATTACTGTGTGTAAGAGATTTGAACGATTGGAGACTCAAAAGATTGTTCTGATATGTGACATATGGGTACACAATTAAAAAAAAAGGTAATTATAGCAAAAATGAAAGCTGTTTGATGTCTATATGTGGGGTTTTGCAAGAAAATTAAAAAGTTTTGGTCTACATGCATTTTTCACATATCCTCCATAGTCAAAATAAAGTTTGAGGCAACCCCCGAATTAACTTTATTGCATATGATCCCAAAGAATATACAGTGCCTTGCAAAAGTATTCACCCCCTTGGCATTTTTCGTGTTTTGAATCTTTTGCGACAATCTTTTGTGACAATCGCAGCTCCAAGTCGCTTTGGATAAGTCTCTATGAGCTTGCCACATCTTACCACTGGGATTTGTGCCCATTCCTCCTTGAAAAACTGCTCCAGCTCCTTCTAGTTGGATGGTTTGCGCTTGTGAACAGCAATCTTTAAGTCTGACCACAGATTTTCTATTAGATTGAGGTCTGGGCTTTCACTAGGCCATTCCAACACATTTACATGTTTCCCCTAAAAACCACTCAAGTGTTGCTTTAGTATTGTGTTTGGGGTCATTGTCCTGCTGGAAGGTGAACCTCTGTCCTAGCCTCAAATCACGCACAGAGTGGTACAGGTTTTGCTCAAGAATATCCCTGCGTTTAGCATCATCCATCTTCCCCTCAACTCTGAACAGTTTTCCAGTCCCGGCTGCTGAAAAACGGGTGATGTGATGTTTTGGGTTTGCGCCAGACATAGGCCCTCATTCAATTGCAATTTGGCCAATTGAATAGGACTCTAAATAAGCACATAGCATATATTTTTTAAAGACGTTTTTAGTTAGTAAGCATCTATCCAAAAGCAAGGTTTTCCCTAACTAAAAACTTCTTTAAAAAATATATGCTATGTGCTTGTTTAGAGCCCAATTCAATTGGCCAAATCACAATTGAATGAGGGCCATAGCGTTTTCTTTGATGGCCGAAAAGTTCAATTTTAGTCTCATCAGACCAGAGCACCTTCCTCCATACATTTTGGGAGTCTCCCACATGCCTTTTTGCAAACTCAAAACATGCCATTTTGTTTTTTGCTGAAAGTAATGGCTTTCTTCTGGCCACTCTGACATAAAGCCCAACTCTATGGAGAGTACGGCTTATTGTAGTCCTATGCACAGATACTGCAGTCTCTGCTGTAGAACTCTGCAGCTCCTCCAGGGTTACCTAAGGTCTCTGTGCTGCCTCTCTGATTAATGCCCTCCTTGCCCGGGCCGTGAGTTTTGGTGGGCGGCCGTCTCTTGGCAGGTTTGCTGTTGTGCCATGTTCTTTCCATTTGGTTATGATAGATTTGAGGGTGCTCCTGGGGATCATCAAAGATTTTGATATTTTTTTATAACCTAACCCTGTACTTAACAACATTGTCCCTTACTTGTTTGGAGAGTTCATTGGTCTTCATGGCAGTGTTTGATTAGTGGTGCCTCTTGCTTAGGTGTTGCAGCCTCTGGGGACTTTCACAAAAGGTGTGTATATGTAATGACAGATCATGTGACACTTAGATTGTACATAGGTGGACATCATTTCACTAATAATGTGACTTCTGAAGGAAATTGGCTGCACCAGAGCTTTTTTGCGGCTTCATAACAAAGGGGTGAATACATACGCCCATGACAATTTTCTGTTTTCTATTTCTAAAAAATATTTTTATGTATATATTATTCTCATTTCACTTCACCAACTTAGACTATTGTGTTCTGATCCATCACATAAGATTCAGATTAACAAAACATTGAACTTAAGGCTGTAATGTAACAAAATAGGTAAAAAGTCAAGGGGGGGTGAATACTTTTGCAAGGCACTGTAGATTCCAAAGTTAGAGGTATTATAATTGATATTTTGCTGACTAATAAATGGTTAATTGCAGTAAATGGGGAAAAAAAAATCTCTCTACATGGAGTGAAATAAATGCAGTAATGAGCCATAACAGACAAATTAAAAAGGATTACTTAGAAAGTAATAAAGTTGTTAAAAATGAAGACAACCTGAAATGGTCCTTCTGGGACCAATATTTACTTGAGAACCAATAAGGATAGCATTATTTATTTTCCGCCAGATTCTATTTACATTTATGAATATTTGCTGGAATATTTGATCCTTTTTCCCCATGTCCTCATATGTTTAATGAATAACGCTTAAGATGTGTGGATATTTGTTATGTCTCATGTTTTGCTGTATTTGTAGATTTAAAAAATGTGAAAACATTTTTTTTTTTTTATTGCAGGAGATGCTACTTTATATCACTATTTAACCTCTACTTCAATGAAATAAAACAACGTTATTGTCTTCTGTTGCATTACCAATTCTTACTGATGTGTTTGTTTTATAAAGTTGCTGCATATAAACTATATTGATATTAGTGAATTGTCCGTCAAAAGAATTACGGCAATAAAATTATAAGGCAGGTAATACTGTTTGGTGTATGCTAATGAAATAATTCATTAATGACTAAATGATGAATATACTTTACCTATTTGGAAGTAATATATGCAGGAAGCATTGTGCTGAAGAGCTGACAATCTGTTTTGATGTTGCTGCAGCATATAATGTAGGTTTGCACTGTTGTGGAGCTGAGGTGTAAGTGTAAACAGGCTGCGTGCGCAAGGGGAAGCCGTTAGGGTAGCTGTGTACTTCCGCATTGTGTAAGTTAGTGTTGTAAAATGGCGGCTAATGTGCTATGCGGCTGTGTATGATGTAGCGTCCTTGCTAATGGTGTATCTTGTACCTCGTACGGCTTTTTGGAAAATCTGTATGTGCTTGGTGGTTTTTTGCGTGTTTAGGGTCCTTGTTTTCGTTTTTTCTCTTGCTTAGGGGATTTTCGTGTGTGTAAACTTCACTTGCAGAGGTCCTGGGTGACCCCCCCTTGCTGTGGGTAAGGTTTTTATGTATTTCTTGTGTGTATTTATTGTGATTTTAATGTTTTGATGTGCGCCCGGCTCAGCCGTTAAGGTTATTTTTGCGTGCTCGTGATGTTTTTTTTTTTCTAAGTCCCGTGGCTCGTATTTTTGGATAAGTCCACAAGTCCCTGCTGCGGCTCATGGCAGCCAACGTGTAAGCCTCCACCCCCGCAAATGCGGCCCCTCGCATTGCGAGGGTCCGCATTTGCTAGGCGAAAGTCATAGGGGGTCGTAGGCATGAGCGCCTATGGTGCTTATCACCAGCGCAAGGAGCGCCTTTGGCGCTCCTTGCCAGCAACTGCATCCCTCGCTTTGCGAGGGCCGAAGAGTTAGCAAAACAACTTTTGGCAACCCGCACTGCTGACAACTATATATGTGATCAGTTTATTTTCTCTGGAAATACTTCCTGTATAAATTAATTGCTGTTTACTTGTATGTTTGCTTGATGAGGAATCAAATTGCTATATTCAGTTAATATAACTTTATTATATTTACCCAATATTTTATTACGGTGTATTTGCCCAATATTTTATTAC
The DNA here is from genome assembly GCA_027410445.1 of Discoglossus pictus. Taxonomy (NCBI): domain Eukaryota; kingdom Metazoa; phylum Chordata; class Amphibia; order Anura; family Alytidae; genus Discoglossus; species Discoglossus pictus. The sequence goes on along the minus strand of CM050169.1, from coordinate 209,983,291 downwards.
AGTATATTTACCCAATATTTTATTACAGTATATTTACCCAATATTTTATTACAGTATATTTACCCAATATTTTTAGTATATTACATTAAGTATACCTGTTTATGTGTGGCATTTTTATTTAAAAAAAGTTATAGTTTTATATTTTTGATGATGTGAAAGGTATACTTTTTAAAAATGCATCTATATATCTAATAGGTAGCTACAACATCTGAATAACTAACTGTAACGGAACCCATCACTGTTTTACCCTGTTTTATGTTTATTTAATTATTATGGTTAAAATATGATCCTACTATATATATATTGGTTGATGTTCTACAGAATATATTGGCTCAGAATATTAGCCAGACTTTTGCAGACCTAGGCTAATAGATAATCCTGTTACAGAGATTCAAGAGATAAGAAAGTTGTAAAGGATCCTTGCATTTTCCAAAGTGTTTTCATTCTCTGATAAGAATGATCTAATTAATGTCTGATTGTATCCAAGTTGCCAGGGAGGTGTGACTCACCTATTGTCTTATATGTGTATTGTATGGGGGATATGTGCAATGTCTGTGTGTTATGTGTAAAAACATACTTTTACTAACTTTTGAACCCCTGGTCTGATTCATGCCATTTTTGTATATGTTGTTCCCCTGGGTGAGAGATATTGAATGGTGTGGGACTTAAAGGTGTACCCCCTGTATTTGGGGTACATCCAGAATGTGGTTAAAATTGTGTCTGTTTTAATTGTGTTACCTGTTATCTGAGGGGAGGAGACGTGGGGGTTGAACCATGCAGATAATTGGCTGTTGTGATAATTATGTGGGTGTAGCCCTTCAGAGGGCAACATTGCATAAAAGGAGATTCCCTGTCATTAAAATATAGTTCTACTTGACCCTTCAAAAAAACGTAGCATTGTCTCGTTCTTTGGGGGGGATTTATGGTACCGTTACTCTGCCGCATTTTACAGCACTCCTGGATTATACAATGGGATATCGTGGAGGGGAATAAGCATTTCATTACTGCACAGCACCTTGCTTAAGAAAAGGACGTCTCCAACGGCTGGTACCCTCTCACTACCGGGGTAGCCGTTACATTGGATGGCAGTGGTGGGATGGTCCTTTTCATCCCCAACGCAAGTGCTGAATGGAATCCCAGTACGCTAAACTGAAAAGATCCACACTAAAGGATCTCTTGGAAACCAGAGGAAGGAGTGCCAGAAACCGACCACGGAGAGAGCTGATAGCTGACTTACTGGAGCTGGACGAGATGGATCGATCCATGGAGGTCGTGGACCAACCTTCCCCTGCCAGCGAGGAGGAGGAAATTACAAACCTGGTTCAGCGGAGATTATCCATGTACCCAGCAACATCCGTGGAGCTAATAGATCAGCTGTTCCGGGAAGCGAGAACGGAGATACAAAATAGGAGGGGGCACGAACTTGAACTGGCAAGAGCTAGACAACCCCTGGCACATACAGTTCATACTCCCCCACCCGCTGCTACAGTAAAGAAAATACCCTTCACTGCCTTCAAAGCGTTTGTGGAAAGTGAGGAAGAAATTGATGGATATTTGGCTGACTTCGAGAGGCAGTGCTCACTACACCAGGTACCACCAGACCAATGGGTCACTATTTTGGCTGGAAAGCTATCAGGAAAAGCAAATGAGGCTTTTCGGGCGCTTACTGAGGAAGATATTGCGCAGTATCGCCGGGTGAAGGCTGCACTGCTCACCAGATATGCCGTCACCCCAGAAACTTATCGCCGCCGCTTCAGGGAGTCTAAAAAGAAGTCTGCAGACTCCCACATGGAATGGGCCAGCAATATACAAAGGGTGGCATCACATTGGGTGCGAGGGTGCAATGCCAACACAGGAGAGGAAGTACTACAGCTATTCCTGATGGAACATTTCTTCCAAGATCTGGCGGCAGACATACAGGATTGGGTGAGAGATCTTCGCCCTGCTAACTTAACCGAGGCAGCACGGCTAGCGGACGAATACGCAGAGTCCAGAAAGGTGAGCCAAGGGTCCACACGACCAACGTCTAGAGCAGAGCCACGCACCTCAATGCCCGCTGCACGCACAGAATTTCGGGCCCCAGTACCCCCAGGACCGCCACGGCCTCAGGGGTCTAACCACCAACCCCGGGATTCTTACAAAATGACGTGCCATCGCTGCAGCAACACAGGGCATATTGCTCGTTATTGCTCTTTGAGATCAGCCAATAACAAATGGAGGCGCACAACACCCCACACAGAGACCCCGCCATCACGTCCCTCTGCTGCTCACTGCCTGAAAATCAAAGGGAGCCCTGAGGAGTGTTTGGGAATCTTGTATGAGGCCAACCCCGTACAGGCTGCCTCCCCGGATAACCGCCAGCATCACCGCCAAGAGGTGCGTGTGAATGGACAGATAGCACAAGGCTTAAGAGACACTGGCGCTACCATCACTTTGGTGCAGAAACATCTCGTGAAACCAGAACATGTATCTAATCGTACCGTTGCTGTTCGTGTCGCAGGGGGGGCTGTTTTTCGCTTACCCACCGCCCGGGTACACTTGGATTGGGGAGTCGGGTCGGGAAAGACCACAGTAGGCATCATGGACAATTTACCTGCTGAGGTCATGCTGGGCAACGACATTGGCCCTCTAGCCTCAGCCTTTTTACCCACGACTGCTGCTACTTGTCCCGTGACCACCCGCTCACAGACCCGTACCGAGGACATTCCTACAACAGGTCGGGAGACCCAGGTAAGCCACAAGCAGACACTTAGCACTACCGCCACAGAGAGACCCATAGCGTGGGACACCCCCGAAGAGCTTGTGAGGGAAACTAGACAGGACCCCACCCTCCAAATGTACAGAGCATTAGCCGACGATAGAGGGGATGAGCGGGAACGTTTTATATGGAAAGAGGTTTCTATGGGACAGAGATTGTGGCCCACCTTTTGGACACTGGGATCCTGGACTGTTGGGATGGGATCCTGGATTTTTTTGGGTGGGTGTACAGGGGGAGAACAGTGGGCCCTGTACAATAGGGGCCCGACCACGAGCTGGGGGAGGAATGTACTCTGCAACTTGGGACGGTTTTGCTAAAGGACTTCAGTTCATTTGGAAGGCTGATGCTTTTCTGCTTCATTATTTAATTGTCTGAAACCAGTTTGTAAAATGTATTTTCCCTCTCCTTGAAATGTTTATTGCTGTGAATGCTGTATAAAGTGTGCGTTTGTTTTGTTCTTGAAATGTGAGGAAATGTGAATTGCAGTAATGCTGATGGGTTGTCAAACTGTAGAAGTGACCAACAAATTGTTTTGTCCGGACATCCCCAGGCGGATCCGTTGGGATCAGACCGTGTATGCCGGCTTATGGTCACGGGGGAGGTGTGTAACGGAACCCATCACTGTTTTACCCTGTTTTATGTTTATTTAATTATTATGGTTAAAATATGATCCTACTATATATATATTGGTTGATGTTCTACAGAATATATTGGCTCAGAATATTAGCCAGACTTTTGCAGACCTAGGCTAATAGATAATCCTGTTACAGAGATTCAAGAGATAAGAAAGTTGTAAAGGATCCTTGCATTTTCCAAAGTGTTTTCATTCTCTGATAAGAATGATCTAATTAATGTCTGATTGTATCCAAGTTGCCAGGGAGGTGTGACTCACCTATTGTCTTATATGTGTATTGTATGGGGGATATGTGCAATGTCTGTGTGTTATGTGTAAAAACATACTTTTACTAACTTTTGAACCCCTGGTCTGATTCATGCCATTTTTGTATATGTTGTTCCCCTGGGTGAGAGATATTGAATGGTGCGGGACTTAAAGGTGTACCCCCTGTATTTGGGGTACATCCAGAATGTGGTTAAAATTGTGTCTGTTTTAATTGTGTTACCTGTTATCTGAGGGGAGGAGACGTGGGGGTTGAACCATGCAGATATTTGGCTGTTGTGATAATTATGTGGGTGTAGCCCTTCAGAGGGCAACATTGCATAAAAGGAGATTCCCTGTCATTAAAATATAGTTCTACTTGACCCTTCAAAAAAACGTAGCATTGTCTCGTTCTTTGGGGGGGATTTATGGTACCGTTACTCTGCCGCATTTTACAGCACTCCTGGATTATACAATGGGATATCGTGGAGGGGAATAAGCATTTCATTACTGCACAGCACCTTGCTTAAGAAAAGGACGTCTCCAACGGCTGGTACCCTCTCACTACCGGGGTAGCCGTTACACTAACTGCATGTGATCCCCGGGTTACAGACGAGATCCGACTTACAGATGACCAGTACTTAATTTTTGTATGAGTTTGTTTTTATTCTCTGTTTGAATTAAAAGAAAGAGCACAATAGTTTATGTAACTTATTATTACAGTTGTTGTTATTCACTCCTTCAGTCGTGTCTGACTCTTGGTGACCATATGGACCACAGCACGCCAGGCATATCTGTCTGTGTTTCTGATTGTGCTGATCCATATGGTTTTCTTTGCAAAGATACTGGAGTGGGTTGCCGGTTCTTTCTTCACTAGACAGCAGTTTATCTGACCTCTCTTGGGTGACCCAACATGGTAACAGTTTCATTGAGGTACCAAGCCCCTTCATTATGACATGGCAGCAATCCAGAGGGGGATTATTACAGTAGAGGGGTATTATTATTATTATTATTACTACAGTATTACACTGTATTATTATTACCATGTATGCACCATTATAGTATTATTATAATTATTCATCAGGGATCCAAGTTACATACAAATCCGGTTTAAAGGCGTTCTCAGGAACGTTTCTCATCCATAACCCTGGCACCACCTGTATATGTTTCTCCATCATTACCTTGTATCTGTATAGGAGAAAGCATCCTGTCACATAACATTACTACACATAAAGCATCAGGCCTTAGGAAATAAGCAAAACACAGTAAATATTGGACTTCAGATTCTTATAAGACAAATACATATAAATGATATATATGCAAAACCATATTGAGTGTTGGGATTGAATATGACTCTCTCTGCTGGGTTGTGTAATTATTTGTAGTGTTTGACAAGAGTTGTAGGATAGATCGTTATTGCTAATACTGTTTTCACAGTCACTCACCTTGTAATATCAATGCATTGTAAAGTGTAAAGCAACAAGCAGCTAATTTAGGATGTACTGGCAGATACAGCAGCTCTTTCCCCGGCTATTTGCACCTCTCCTGTTAGCATTATACTGTCTAGTCATGTCTCTTCTATTACTGACTTTGCTGAACTATTGGAGCTGATGCTCAAGTCAGATAAATTGGCATGAATCCGTCTGCACAGTGTGTTTTGCACCCCGATACTATTATCCTACTATTATGGCACCATTAACCCATGAGTAAGCTTGTCACTCCTTGTTGGTTGGTCCTTGTTACCTAATCTTGCTCACCTGTCCCCACCATGTGGAACACACAGGAATATGGGGTGGTGATGCTCATACAACGGTGGTGCACCATGTGGAACATACAAGAATATGGGGTGGTGATGCACATACAACGGTGGTTCACCATGTGGAACATACAAGAATATGGGTTGGTGATGCTCATACAATGGTGGTTTACCATGTGGAACATACAAGAATATGTGTTGGTGATGCTCATACAACGGTGGTTCACCATGTGGAACATACAAGAATATGGGTTGGTGATGCTCATACAACAGTGGTTTACTATGTGGAACATACAAGAATATGGGGTGGTGATGCTCATACAACGGTGGTTCACCAGGTGGAACATACAAGAATATGGGTTGGTGATGCTCATACAACGCTGGCTCACCATGTGGAACATTCAAGAATATGGGGTGGTGATGCTCATACAACGGTGGTTCACCGTATGGAACATACAAGAATATGGGGTGGTGATGCACATACAGTGGTGGTTCACCATGTGGAACATACAAGAATATGGGGTGGTGATGCTCATACAACGATGGTTCACCAAATGGAACATACAACAATATGGGGTGGTGATGCTCATACAACGGTGGTTTACCATGTGGAACATACAAGAATATGGGTTGGTGATGCTCATACAACGGTGGTTCACCAGTTGGAACATACAAGAATATGGGTTGGTGATGCTCATACAATGGTGGTTTACCATGTGGAACATACAAGAATATGTGTTGGTGATGCTCATACAACGGTGGTTCACCATGTGGAACATACAAGAATATGGGTTGGTGATGCTCATACAACGGTGGTTTACTATGTGGAACATACAAGAATATGGGGTGGTGATGCTCATACAACGGTGGTTCACCAGGTGGAACATACAAGAATATGGGTTGGTGATGCTCATACAACGCTGGCTCACCATGTGGAACATACAAGAATATGGGGTGGTGATGCTCATACAACGGTGGTTCACCGTGTGGCACATACAAGAATATGGGGTGGTGATGCTCATACAGTGGTGGTTCACCATGTGGAACATCCAAGAATATGGGGTGGTGATGCTCATACAACGATGGTTCACCAAATGGAACATACAACAATATGGGGTGGTGATGCTCATACAACGGTGGTTAACCATGTGGAACATACAAGAATATGGGGTGGCGATGCTCATACAACGGTGGTTCACCATGTGGAACATACAAGAATATGGGTTGGTGATGCTCATACAATGCTGTCTTGTAAACAAGTGTGGAAGGTTTGAGCATGTGTGTAATGATTTTGCTGGGGGCATTGATTGGGAATGGCTTAATCTTTGGATTAGAAAACAAATGGAAACATTTTTCATTTTCACCTAGCAGTAATGGTATCGGAATTGTCAATGGGTGTTAGGATGTTCTGAGATTACTTAAGTCAGTTTTATGAGACAGGTTGTGTTTGTTATAAGTGTAATGGGATGAAGGGAAAATACATTTAGCAAGAGAAAGATGAGTGTGAAAATGTCAAATGGTCTTGATTATGGGAAATTAGCCACCCTATTTTTATAATAATAGTACTGATATTAATATTCAATAATTGTATTTGCAGCAGGTGTGTGAACCTTATTGTTATGGAACCTAACATTCAAGCTACACTGTACACGTGTTCATTCTCTGTTGGTGCAGACACTGAAAGTCTTTACATGCACTTATTGAATATCCCTAGTGATTACTTATTCAATATCCCTATTGATTACTTATTCAATATCCCTATTGATCATCAAGCTCCAAAAGATACAAATGATACCCCAAGCTATAGGAATATTCCCTTTGATGAAGTGATATCATTTAATAATTTGTTTGACTTTAGATAAAAGTGTTGGTCTATTGATAAATAGTAGGGAACTGCATAGTAAGTGTTAAATCCCAAATAAATACTTAAATGCAAATTCCTTTCTCCTTCTGGATTGCTACCTTGTCATGGGGGAGTGCTTGTGTAATTCAATGAAGCTATGAGCTATACCATGTAGCGTCACCCAAGAGGGGCAGGTCATGGCAAAGAGGTCAGACAAATCGAGGTCCATTGGAGAAGTAAACTGCAACCCACTCCAGTAACTTTGCTAAGATAACTTTATGACAATCTTATTTCTTTTTGTTTTTAATCACTAATGTTTCTACATAAATTGGACCTCCAGAAGTATATAGACATCTTAGATTTTGTTCATTTTACATAAGCTTACATAGTCAGCTTGTGGATATCTGTTAAGACAACTCACAAACAGGGTGACCCATAAGGTCAGGGGCCTGGTTCTTTTGGCTATTTTCTATCCATTAGCCCATTTTTGTACAGATGCCTAATTAATGGATTCAGATTTTGTAGTTGCACATCTATTTTTATTATTTTAACTACATCGTGATCTTCAATAAAGTTTAATTTTAGGTTTCAAAATGTAACACATTTTTGCTTTGATTATCTAGACTGGTGTTACGCTCCAAAAGTAGGAACATTTTTAATTTTATGACAAGCACAACCAGAAACATAACTATATGACACTGGAAGATGAGGCCCTCAGGTCAGAAGGTACCTACCACATTACTGGAGAAGAGCAGAGGGCAAATACTAGTAGCACCAGATCTAATGAATTGGTTAGGCCAAAGCCCAAAGGACACACAGCTGCAGATGTGTCTGGAGGGGAAAGGACAGTCTGCTACTATTCAACATAGGTACCCAGAGTGCTAGAACTATGAACCAAGGCAAACTGGATGTGGTATTTGAGATGGCAATGAGGAGACAAGATTAAACGTTGATATCCTGGGGATTAGTAAATAGAAACGGACACTCTATTGTGGTCAAGAATCCTGCAGAAGAAATGGAGTAGCCTTCATAGTTAATCAAAGCGTGGCCAAAGCAGTGCTTGGTTACAGCCCAATAAATGACAGAATGATATCAAATTGAATTCATGGCAAGCCATTTAACATCACAGTGACCCAAGTCTATGCTCCAACCATGGAGGCTGACATTGTCCAGTTCTACGAAGATATTAAACAAGTCACAGATATAACACCCAAAAAAATATGTTACCATCATCATAGGAGATTGGAATGCTAAAATAGGGAACCAAAGGACACCTGGAATAACTGGCAAGTTTGGCCATGGAGTACAAGGTCAGATATTAGTAGAATTCTGGCAAGATAATTCTCTGGTCGTAGCAAACACCCTTCTCCAACAGCCTCCGAGGTGACTCTACACATGGACATCACCAGATGGAAAATATAGAAAGCAGATTGACTATATACCTTGTAGCCAAAGGAGGAGCTCTATACAGTCAGCAAAAACAAGACCTGGAGCTGACTGTGGCTCAGACTATGAATTTGACCTTTGCAATAAGAAGTTTAAACTGAAAAAGAGGAAAAATCATCAAACCAAGCAGATACAAAATAAATAATATCCCTTGTGAATATGCAGTGGAAGTAAAGAATAGATTTAAGGGACTTGACATGGAAGATAGAATGCCTGAAGAACTTTGGACTGAAGTTTGCAACATAATCCAGGAAACAAAAACAAAGAATATCCCCAAAAGAGAGAAAAGTAAGAATGCAAACTGACTGTCTGATGAGGCTTTGAAAGTAGCCCAGGAAAGAAGGAAACAGAAAGGTAGTGGAGATAGGAAAATATTTGCCCAACTGAATGCAGAATTCCAGAGGATAGCAAAAAGAGACACGGAGACATTCTGCAATGAGCAATATAAAAAGATCGAAGAAGATAACAGAATGAGTAAATCAAGAGATCTCTTCAAGAAAAGTGGGGATCTCAAAGGTCCCTTTCATGCCAAAGCGGGAGTGATAAAATACAAAAATGGGAGGGACTTAACAGAAGAAGATCAGATAAATAAGAGCTGGTTGGAATACACTGAAGATCTATACAGGAAGGATCTTAACAGCAGTCATGACCTCAATGGTTTGCCCAAAGAGCTGGAGCCAGTCATCTTGGAGTGCAAAGTGAGATGGGCCCTAGGGTTCCTTGCTTATAATAAGGCTGCAGGAGTTGATGGAATCCAAAGTGAACTATTCAAAATTCTACAAGATGATGCAGTGAAAGTGTTGTTTGTCTTATGCCAACCCATTTAGATAACTCAACAGTGGCCAATAGTCTACATCCCAATCCCTAAAAAGACAGCGCCAAAGAGTGCTCCAATTATTGAGCAATTGCACTAATTTCACGTTGGCAAGGTAATGCTTAAGAACCTACAATCTCAATTTCAACAATATATGGACCGGGAATTACCTGATGTGCAAGCAGGGTTCCGCAGAGGAAGAGGCACAAGAGATCAAATTGCCAATGTCCGATGGATAATAGAGAAAGCAAGAGAGTTCCAGAAAAAACTACTTCTGCTTCATAGACTATTCTAAAGCCTTTGGCTGTGTGGATCACAATAAAATGTTGCACATTCTTAAAGAGATGGTAGTCTGAGGAATCTGTATATGGACCACAGTCGTAACCGAACATGGGAAAACAGAATGGTTCAAGATCAGAAAAGGTGTACAACAAGGTTGTATATTGTCACCTTATTTGTTCAACTTATATGCAGAAGACCAGGCTGGACGAATCTAAAATTGGAATTAATATTGCTGGAAATATTGATAAGGGTAAAAGAAGAAAGTGCAAAAGCTGGCCTGCTGCTCAAGGTTAAAAAGATGAAGATCGTGGCAAATGGCAATTTCAGTTTCTGGCAAATAGATGGGGAAGAAGTGGAGGCAGTGACAGATTTTCTTTTCTTTGGATCCAAGATTTCTTCAGATGGTGACTGTAACCATGAAATTAAAAGACTTTTGCTTCTGGGGGGAAAGCTATGGCAAGCTTGGACAAGCTAGTAAAAAGGAAAGATATTAAACTATCAACAAATGTCCGCATAGTTAGAATTATTAGTAGTAACATATGAATGTAAGAGCTGGAGCATTAGGAAGTCTGAGTGCTTTAGAATTGACGCCTTCGAATTATGGCGATGGCGAAAACTACTTAGAGTCCTTAGACTGCAAAAAGATCCAATAAATCAGTACTTCAGCAAATCAAGACAAACTGTTCACTATAAGGTACGATAATGATACTGAAACCCAAATATTTTGGCCATATGATGAGACAGCAGGATTCTCTGGAGTAGACTCTGATGCTGGGCATTTCTTCTTTACTCCTAACACTGGTGGATAAAAAGGGAGGTAAACACAAGAATACAGTTCCATGAATTGAAGCATAGAACAGGGTGACTCTGAGTAAATAAGGTTATTTTTGCTAAGACATAAAAAAAGGAACTTTGTTGTCGTTGTTTAGTCGTTCAGTAATGTCCGACTCTCCATGACCCTATGGACCGCAACATGCCAGATAATTTGTCATGGCTTCAGTGACCTCATTTATCCATCTCCGTCTCAGAGAATCATCTCATATTGGGTTGGTAACTTAGCACAAGATATTGAAAAAAAAAACTGAAGAATTCTGTAGGATATTAAAAATTTTTCTCTCTAGCTTGTGACAAGACAACGGACATAACAAATACTGCCCAACAGGCCGTTTTCGTTCAGGAGATAACTGCAGAGTTTGACACGTGAGAGGCACTGCTGTCACTTGATGCCATGCATGGCAGTACAAGAGGTGAGCATCTCAGTATTGATCCACGTGATTTAATTATATGTCACTGCATCATACACCAAGAAAATCTGTATCGTTGTGGCTCAACAATGTGATGTCAACAGTAGGATCATACAAACATTTTGTCAAACGCAGATGGATTAACAGTCACCAGTTTAAGGAGTTATTGAATGATCTTGACTCTGAGTAAAGTGATCTTGTTTATCACTTGAACATGCTCATGAGGTTTTATGAACTGTGGGATGAAGTGAAGCAGTTCATGGAGATGAATGGAAAACCTGTCAGGGAACTCAATGACAGCAAGTGGTGGTGTGATCTAGCGTTCATGGTGGACATTACCAAGTACCTCTCAGAGCTGAACGTCAAGCTGCAGAGCCCCAACCAGATTCTCAGCTCCCTGCTTTCAAACATGAAATCATTTGAAACTAAATAAAGGCTGTGGAAAGTGCAACTAGAAAGGAATAACATGGTGGTTTTCCTCACTCTGGAAGTACAAAAGCCTTTTACGACATTTGAATATCCTGCTAAATGTGCAAAACGAATTGAATGGAATGGAATTGAACATCTTTATTACACCATTCAATGTGGAACCAGCTGATGTGCCTGATAACCTACAACACAAAATCTGCAAAACGATGATGAGCTGAAAGCGAGGTCCAAACACCTCCCACTGCTTGAGTACTATAAACGTTACATAAGCAATGATGAATTTACCATTTTGAGGAAACATACATTAAAATATGCATCTGAACAACTTACTGCTTTGAGCAGTTTGTTTCAAAACTTACCATCGCAAAGAGTCGACTGCGCTCCAAACTGACCGGAAAAGCAGTTGCGAGTAGCAACATCATCAATACCAGCTAACATCACACGCCTCACCAGAGAGAAGCAGTTACAATCATCATATTAGGGTTGAGTTAATTAGCTATATTATTTTTTTACAGAAGTTTTTAGTTAGTGAACTTCTATCCAAAAGCAAGGTCTTCACTAACTAAAAACTTCTGTAAAACAAATATGCTATGTGTTTATATAGAGCCCTAATCAATCGGCCAATTCTAAAGGGCTCTATATAAAGCACAGAGCTAATTTTTATTATAGAAGTTTTTAGTTAGTGAAGACCTTGCTTTCGGATAGAAATTCACTAACTAAAAATTTCTGTAAAAAAATATGCTGTGTACTTATATAGAGCCCATTAAAATTGTCAATTTAATAAGGCTGTATACCTGTAGCCATAAAATGCAATTTAAAAATACAGTTGACCTCCTTAATGTACCCATCCCATCTCTCTCATTGTTTAGAAGTGAAATATTGCAACTGAGACAACATTATTCAAGCTATATCAATCATTTAATCAATATTATTTCAGTTGAAATCTTGTACTTCCTTCCAGCAATGCTCAGGACGGACATTGAGGGAGTTTGAAAGGGCTACAACAGGAGCCATTAATGTGTTTTTTATTATATTTTTTAGCTAAATATTTATTTTACTGCTGTTTGCACATGTATTTTTAATGTTAATTAATAGTAAACTAAAACAGGTTTAGCATGAAAAGTGATACACTGCCCCTTTAAGGGGTACACTGTTTTGAAAACCCAATTCTCAATGCAATCTATAAAGTCTTTTTTGGAAAATGCGTCTGATTTTAATTTCTGTGGACTAATTGGTTCCTGACACAGTCTTGATATGTGCTGTGATTTCTGCCTATTTTGGGTATCTATAGTAGCTGTTCTTCCTCTAAGCAATCAGGATGTTGGCAGGTCACCAGAACAGAATATAACAACAAAAAAAATGAATGAATCCAAAAGAAATATTTCAGCTTCCATTTTCCGCAGTATAATATAGATACAAGTTAAAATGTGCATTGTATGTCTGTCATTTTGATTATCTCTGTAGGACAGATATCTAGAGATGTGGACAATCTGTTCATTGCATGTGTAACCCTGCTATGTTGGGCTGTGTGAGTTCTTGTCTTTAGGTCATACACTAAGTGTTGCCAATTGGTACGACAGATGTCAGCCGCTATCTCTTTATGTTGACATAAACTTGAAAGTTCCCCAACTATTGGTCTCGCTATTATTTGAGTTTTCAAATTACCAAGGTAGAGGAACACACCTGAGATCCCAAATTGTGGCTTGTTCTATTGGAGTATATGCCTCTCAGGGTAAAATCTTTGTTTTAGATCATTGTCTTGCCCAGTACAAGAGATTGGTCCAGCCCTGAAATAGCAGCAATTTAGTATCTCTCTGAAAGTCGCACTAGTAGTGGGGAGAATTGAGTCATGTATAAAGGGATGCATTATTAATTATTTCCTTTGGGTAATAAAACTGCCCATAAACTGTAGAAGGTTTTATAGATCAATGGCAGCTACTGTATGTCCCTTCCAGCATTTTGCTTCTAAAATCTAATCTCTCAGTAGATTTATTTTAATAATGAACATCATTTTTTAATGGTATGCAGGTTGTGACTAGTACTGCAATGTTGTAGGTTTGACATTTCAAAGGGTTAATATTACAATATTGTATGTTTGACATTTTAAAGGGTTAATATTGTAATGTTGTTGGATTTTTTTTTTTTAAGTGATGTTTCATTGCCACTTTTGTATAAAAAAAACTTGGGTAACACTAGTCGTAACTGTTTAGGTAATTACAGCCGGTAAATTACCAACTTATATATGTATTTTTTCTGGGACCCAGGAAGCATTAACTCATAAACCAGCAGTGTTTCTGCCTTTTTCTAGGCTATGTCACAGTTATTATATATAGTTGACATATTAGTAATATATCTTCCATTTTGACTGTGAAATATTGGCCCTGCATTGGGAATAAACTAGGAGATAAACTAATAAAATATATAAGGTAATAGCATAATGGATGGATTTTGCAGATCATCTTTTCCAAGACTACCGTAAATAAATAATGGCTGCATTTCTAGGGGCCACATCTTTGTACAGACTACAAAAGAAGACTTCTATATAATAGAGTGTTTGCAAACATGGGGCCTAATTCTATTATCGGCCGTAAATCGGTCGTAAGGCTGCGATTCCTTGCGGGGGTTCTGTTAACTCGCGATTCTATTATACGGCCCCTAAAGGATCTCCTCTTACGGGCGGCCGCATATCTTGGAACCAGCCGTAAGCTCAGAAATCTTTAAAGTCAAAAATAAATTCAAGCCTGCACTGTACAGCTCTGTAAATGCTAGGGATCATATTGGGGGACATGAGGATTAATATTAATCCCCTCTCAAGCTTGCACATCAGCCCCAAACCAAGTTTAAATTAACTGTTTATTTTCCGGCCGCAGCATGGGCGGGTCTGAGGTGCTCCAAGCACTCTGGACTTTTTACATGTATATTTTACGTATATTAAAAAAAAAATATTTTACGGATTTGAGTATAGGGGAAATTTGTGCTATTTTTGCTAACACCTAAAATCACTTTATAGTCTCCTCAGAGTGCAGGATGGCTTTATTTGGGCTATATTTCGTGCTTAATTGGTGCTAGCGGGACCTATTTCCTGCAAGCTCACTTTTAGCCTTGCAAAGAGGGTTCCCGGAGCAATAGAATTGCAAATAGGATTTTCTTACGCCCGATTTCCTTGCAGCCGTTTTAGATAAAAAGCTTTCCTCCGGCGCGAGCGGCCGCAAGAGATAGCAAGGCGCCGGCCGCAAGCCTGCCGGAAGCCCCAGCCGGAGGGGAATAGAATAGCCGATTAGCTTGCGGCCGGTCCTTGCGGCCCCGCAATGGCTGCGGACGATAATAGAATGAGGCCCATGGTGAGCTTTGGATGGGACAGGGTGTGGTCTTGGCAAACTGCTTCCATTTCTTTGGCATCAATGATGGTTGTTGGAGTCCTACCCACCTTGTCAAGGGAAAATAAATACTTGTTGGTATACACTTCCCCACTTATTTTTTAAAAACTAAAAAGTATCCACGTATATATTACTACTACTGAATATGCCAAGGTATGTTTGATTTACAATGGCAAAATAGCTTGGGTTTGATAACTGTACCACTGCAGCACTGTCTTTGCCAGTGGATGAAGTATTTTGATGTATGATATAATTCATTGTTATTTTTCTCTTTTCATTATGGTATGTCTCTTACAACCAGTGTCTCATGATATCTTTGTGTCAGATGAGTGATATCTGTATTATTTGCTAAGTTTCAATCTAAAGACTACCACTGTTGCCCTATACACGCAGCATCTGATGGGTGGATCCTACAGTACATGATAATAATGAATATCCTGATAACAGAACACCTCCTTCTGTGTTCTCTAATTTTTGTTCCTAATCTGGGCTCTCTTTTTGTAATGTCTCCACATCTCTCCTTTGCTAATACTGATACCTCTCTGATTTTGTATTGGTCCTCTGCTTTTCTATGTTGTTTTCCTGTTTCATCTTCTTTTACCAAAGCACAGATGCTGATTCTGTTCTATCTGCGTCACAAGCAGACACCATACTGACAAACATAGTCAACAGATTCGAAAAAATATTTATCTCCATACATAGAATGAGAAAAACCCACATACAGTACATTTACAAACGTGCAGAATCACACACACATATGTATATATATATATATATATATATATATATATATATATATATATATAGGCATTCACACAATCACCTGAACACACTGAAATCCCAGTAAACAGTTACGTAGTGTAGTTGCACACATGTAAAGGCTGACATACTTTGCTATAATACACATACATATACATAAATAAGTCAATCTATACATGCACACATGCACGCAGAGATATTTACACAGACATAAACATATACTCATGCAGAAGTACATATCAGAGAGCAATATATTTCTAGAGGCAGACAAGAATGGATAAAAATATATAACACTTATGAGCCGTCAGATTATTTATATGAGCTTCATAGGATGTTTGTAGCATCCTGGAAGGGAGTTAACCCATTGAGATTATTGTACATATGTAACATATTTAGGAGCCAGTAGCTAAAAATGAAGAAGCTTGTGATCCCAGAATTTTTTCCACCCCTGGAGGCAGGATTATACTAATACGCAGATAGAGTCAGTGGTTACAGAAGCAGACAGTGATGTATTGCAGTTTACAGACAAAATAGGAATACACACAGGGAGACATATATGCATACATACATACAGATAAACATGCTTATAACAGCTGTTTCTAGTGGCAGATGTGCAAATAGCCAGCTATATGTACAAGAGCATCCATCCTGGTACCCACACCCACAGATGCACTGCAGCACTCACACACTGCAGTGTTCAATAGCACACATGCAGACATCAGCTCACCTTCTCCCAGCACTGCAGACAGCAGCCACAGCACAGCTAGAGAGGGACTCATGGTGTGCTGCTTACAGAGATGTGGGGACTGTAAGGATGTGTCCTCAGGGTGTGGTACTTTATACGCAGGATGGAAGGGGGGAGCTGGGGAAGGATTTGGAAAAGAGAGAAAGGGAGAAGCAGACCAATGAGAGGAGGACTGGGGGAAGTTAGGTACGTCATCTCAGAAAATGCAAACTATCATTAGCAAAATCATTGGTCTATATACCCCTTCACTGCCAGACCATCCCATCATATGACAAGGGTGGGGTCAGTTAACCTTTACAGTGCCAGTGGGATACCTAGAGCATCACAAAGGGGCTATAGTTACTTAACCCTTTTAGTGACATAACAGCATGTATCCCTTATCCAGTGCATAGAACCATATACCTTTAACCCATATACCTTTACTCTATTTTACTACATATCACTTACCGATAAAGTATTAAACAGAATTGGGAGTCAGCATCTCACAGAGGATAATGGATAGGTAACCAGAAAGTAGGTTTAATGCTCTGCTAGGCCCTTTGAATACATCCCCTACCTACCTTTTTCCTTTCCTTCTCTGTACATTTTCTATTTCTACACAACAGCTATAACTTCTCTTTTATTTGCTCTCTTGCTTCATATTTATATTTACCCCCCAAAAATCAAAATCCTAGCTTATTACCTGCTCTCCTTAGAAATGTCTTCTTTATAATGACGAGCTTTCAAGAGGCTCAACCTCTCTCTCTCTCTCTCTCTCTCTCTCTCTCTCTCTCTCTCTATATATATATAAATATATATATATATATAGGTATTCATACATTTACCTCAACACACTGAAATCCCAGTAAACAGTTACGTAGTGTAGTTGCACACATGTAAAGGCTGACATACTTTGCTATAAAGCACATACATATACATAATAAAATCTATACATGCACACATGCACGCAGAGATATTTACACAGACATAAACATATACGAATGCAGAAGTACATATCAGAGAGAAATATATTTCTAGAGGCAGACAAGAATGGATAAAAATATATAATACATAGGAGCCAGTCAGATAATTTATATACGCTTCATAGGCTCTTTGAATACATCCCCCTACCTACCCTTTTTACTTTCCTTCTCTGTACATTTTCTATTTCTCCACAACAACTATAACTTCTCTTTTATTTGCTCTCTTGCTTCACATTTATATTTATCCACCAAAATAAAAATCCCAGCTTATTACCTACTCTCCCTAGAAATGTTCACCCAGATATTGGCCCAGTTGGTCTATGTGTAAATATATACCTATAGGTAACCCTTTCTCTGTCCCATAGAGCATCACCCTGAACATAGAGTTTGGTAACCCTTTCAGTGCTATAGAGATTAGCATATCATCACTCTTCAGGCTGTTTACCCTTTCATTGCTATCGAGAGCCACACAATGTGTCTTAAGGACACAAAGAGCATCAGTCGGGTGGGGTGCAATAAATATATTGCTGACAAGGATTCCAACACTCAATGGACAGTTAATGTTCACTGCCACAGAAATCTTCTATACAATAATCAGGAGGATCCATTGTTTCTTCCACTGCTAAGACCCACCGTGCTTCTTTCAGAGATGGGAATATGGATATTGCACACACTGGCAAAGACAGTAACCCCTCCTTCCTCACCCCTCTTATTTGGCCCTTCCCTCATTTAATCTCTCAAACATTAACCCACTCACTTCATCTCCACGGACTACCCCCCAATTACATTTCTCTGTTTAACCCTCTTATTTAACCCCCATATTCTCATTTCATCCACATCCTTCTATTTCCATCACTGATTTAATCTATGTCATATATTTATACTCCAGCCATTGTTTTAGTCTATCCTTCTCACCTTGGAGCAGTAGCTTCACAGACTAGGCTCAGGCTCTTGAGGAGAATTGATAGACTTGCACACTGCTTGAGATGGGGTCTAGGTCCCCTATTAATCTCTGCGGTGTGCACTACCATGTGTCACATAGCAGACACAACTTGCCCCTTCATTCAACATCAGTACATGACCTGAATTCCAAACTAGCCAAAATAGCTCTGTGGTTGGTATTCGAGAAGTCCCCCACCTTTTTTTGCTACGCACCTCCTTAAAGATCACCCTGCTCCTGCCCATGCCCACAGTAGTTTGCTTAAAGAGCCAATTATTATTTTTTTACTGCCATGTAGACCACTGAGTTTGGGTAATTTAATAATTTGCTGCCATAGTCGTACTAGTTACATTAAGTCCAATTATTCATATAAAAAGGAATAGATCACATGATTGTGGCAGACATATTGGTTCTATATAATTTCCTATATCAGTGCATTTCTTTTTTTAGGAATAGCCCAAAGAAAGGAAAAATCTGGCTTTTAACCATTTCACTTGCAGACTTTTTTTTTCTGCCAGAGAGATAGACAAGTCATTCATCTGAATTGAGGAAACTTTCCATTAACCACTTTATATTGTTAGAGCCCATTTAGCATGTGTGACTCATAGAGCAATCCTTGGACTGATAATAGGATCTAATAGCCCTACACTGCCAGCAAATTCCACAGAGCATAAACACTCGTCTAGTTCAGTCACTGGGTTACTGCAGTACTGTGCCGAATACTCCAGTGCAGTGTAGGTGGAGCTGCAGGACACATTCAGCAGGGTAGGAGGAGGGGGCAGACATGCAAAGGTATCATTTTGTACACAAAATAGAGCTACAAACGTACTGCAACAGCGAATCCCAGAGGTTTTGTTAGGTATCTGGGATTCAATCGAATGTAGAAAGCATCAGTGCTGGATTAAAAGGCCATTATTGAACCCATTCAATTTGTTTTATTACTTACAGATTATCAATAACATCAGTATTTGAAGAAAAGCAATCCAATAAATCTTTTTAAACCTAGATTTGATTTAGAATGTCTGCCTATCCACATGTTAAGGGTCCCAGGGGTGAAAGAGTATCTGCCCAGGAGGCTGCCTTATTTTATTCTGACGTGTAGGGTTGCACTAGCCAATGTACAAGTATGCGTAGGCATATAACGATGCCCCAGGCAGATTTATCCCACCCCCCGCACACCTGATAGGGGCTGCAGAGAAGTATGGCTATTGAGGTTCAAAATGCTAAAATATTATTATTTTTTATTATTATTATTATAGTTTATTTATAACGCGCCAACATATTCCGTAGCGCTGTACATAAATTAGGTTCAGACAAAGATAAATACAAATTAACATTTAGCAAAGGAAGGAGGACCCTGTCTTTGAGCTAGGAATCCAATGTCCATGGTGAATTCCCAAAGTACTTAGGATAGAAACTCGCAGACTTACAATCTAATGGATGCATTACATTTATTTTCTTTAAATACTCATTTTAATACATAAACAAATGAAACCCTGTGGAATAAGCCCTGTAGTTGTGTGATGCGTAGTAACATGTTTGGGGTACATTGGTAGATTGAAGTTCAATATAATGGCTCTGAATACAGTATGTGATATCATACGCAAACCTGTAACTTTCAAAGCGGCAGTTATGGGCCTGCCGATGAGCGCCAAAGGCGGGCCTGACCATGAGCGTCTTAGCCTCTCATCACGGGCCGGGGCATGCACAAGGCTGTAACTTTGTGAGCGTTACACACAAACTCACAATTACGACAACTATATATATGACTAGCGACTTGCCCGTCAAAAATGACGGGGCCATAAAATTTGAAGCCATGGCAATGCTGTTTGCGACACAATGTAAAGCTTTTGGTACTTTGAGGACCTTTGGCGCTCATTGCGAGCCTCTCCTCTCGTGTACTTTTGCTCCTCTGAGCAGCGTCGGCGCGATATATATAAGCGCAGTGTAAAATGTTTTTTTTTTAGTGTAGTGTAAAGTATACATTTTTATTTTCCATTACTAATTAATACTTATTAAATTAATGTACATTAATAATTAATTATGAATGAACAGATGTATTAGGAAGTGCAAAGCATTAATGTATTCATAAAGTAACAGCAGTGTAAAATATGTTATTTAGCGTTTTATATATATATATATATATATATATATTTTACTATTAATTAATTAATTACTTAATAAATTAATATACTTTACATATTTCTAATTAATATATCCAGCAATCAATATCCTGAAGAGCTAACTGTCACAACCTACAATGATGATGGAGTATAGAGAATCCTAGTCCTCTTATCTCCTGTAGGTTTTAGACCTAAGATTTGGGTGACTCAGACCAATGGACCTTCTTTGCTGATGCAAGAGCATAAGTCCCAGCTTTTGGTAGTGTGCGCTGGGAACCCTGGAAGGAAGTCAGAAACGATCTCCTCTGCCCGCATATGCCCTTGGGTCAATAATACACCTGCACACAAAGTCTTGATGAAAATTATGAACAACTTCTTTATTTTTACACAAGTATTTAAACACCTCACAAAAACAGTACAGGGAGTGGCTACCCCTTTGTCCAACCCTTATCTTCCTCTTGGCCAATGGGGTAATCTCCAGAGTAACTTGATTACCTCTAGCCAATGGACTAGAGGTAAGCTCTGGGAACTTCCAGACCCCTCCCCTGGGCCGCCCACTAGGTGTGGCTAACAGAGTCATTTGCTGCCTGGCTCTCAAGGGAGAAACATCTCCCTGTCCTCTGGACTTTGCCCTGACTCTCTGAGTGAGAATACCTGTAGACCCCCTGGGGTTATGGTGCCTCAATGTCTGTATAGACCCCATTGTTCCTGACTTAAGTATGTGTACTTAAAGGATTAACCTTGGTGGCCAGCTGGGGTCCTTCTCCTGTTGCAAGATGTATGTGGCAATTTATCCAGCATGACTACCCCATACTATCATATACATATGTGTACATATTCCACACACTGTCAGTCTATTTAAGTACAAGCGTAAAAGCGCACCCCACATAAAACCACCTTATGTCCTCATAGTATATGGGATTGGGGCAGGGTTTCCACATCAATCCATCTCATGCATTATGATGACTTTTATTGATGGTGATGGGAACCCTGCTCATTTCCTTAGACAATAATCATAATAATATAACAGTATAACCGTATAACAGTATAACAGGGTGTCTGGGAGCCCCAAACCTTTTGTTCCTCCCCATGGCAACAGCATGTGGAAGACCACCCAGCCCAAAATGGCCACCGCTGCCAGTCACAAAATGGCCCCAGCATAGTTCACACCCAAATCCAATATGGCCACTGGCTGATTCATGACACTAACAATCTCTTTTGCTTTTTCTGCAGCATACAATGTACATTTGGACTGTTGCTGCCCTGATGAGAAAGTGTCAGCAATGTAACAATTGTGCAGTGTAAATATGCTGCGTGCGCAAGGCCAAACTGTCGGTTTTGTGGGGTAAAGCGCCATTTTAGATTTGTAATGTTATTCGTTGCAAGTTAGTGTTGTAAAATGGCGGCGGTGTATTGCGCGTTTCGGGCTAGTGTAGCCTTTTTTTCATTTTTTTCGGTCTACATTTTTTTTCTCGCTTAGCGGATTTTCGAGTGCCCACACTCACCAAATTTGGCTTATATTCGAGTGCAACCTCAGTCCTAGAAGTCCTGGCTGCCCCCCCGTGCTGTGTGTGAGGTTTTTTTAAATATTTTTTGTTGTATTTTTTGTTTCGTGTTTTTAGATTTGTGCGGTTCGGCCATTAACTTCGTATTTTTCCGACCTCATATTTTTTTTTTCAAGTTCCCCGCCTTGCTTTTCTAAGTCCAGCATTTCTCAACTGCTTGCAGCCTAAGGTAATCCCACGTTTCCTAACTGCGTGGAGGCTAAGTCCCACGCTTTACAATGCCTCAACGGCTCGCCTTGCTTTGCGAGGCTCGCAGGAGCGCCTGCAAGTTTTAAGTTTCCACTGCTCGCCTCGCGGGCATTCATCACCTAAGTCGTGCGCAACAGCGCAAAGCATGCTGACGTTTCGCAGTTTGACAATTATAATATGTGATGGAATTGAACTCATTAATATTTTATTCTGCAATTGGTTTTTTTTTCTGTTTTTTATTTCCTCTGCAGCACTGCTTGTTTGAATTTCTGCAAATTATTGTTATATTAATCTAGCTCCTCTTATAATGACATGGGATATACATATTGGTCCATAAATATTGGGACATCGACACAAAACTAAACTTTTTGGCTCTATACACCACAACAATGGATTTGAAATGAAACGAACAAGATGTGCTTTAACTGCAGACTTTCAGCTTTAATTTGAGGGTATTTACATCCAAATCAGGTGAACGGTGTAGGAATTACAACAGTTTGTATATGTGCCTCCCACTTTTTAAGGGACCAAAAGTAATGGGACAATTGGCTGCTCAGCTGTTTAATGGCCAGGTGTTTGTTATTCCCTCATTATCCCCCTTACAAAGAGCAGATAAAAGGTTTAGAGTTAATTTCAAGTGTGCTATTTGCATTTGTTGCTGTTAACTCTCAATATGAGATCCAAAGAGCTGTCACTATCAGTGAAGCAAGCCATCATTAGGCTGAAAAAACAAAACAAACCCATCAGAGAGATAGCAAAAACATTAGGTGTGGCCAAATCAACTGTTTGGAACATCCTTAAAAAGAAAGAACGCACCGGTGAGCTCAGCAACACAAAAAGACCCGGAAGACCACTGAAAACAACTCAAGTGGATGACCGAAAAATTCTTTCCCTGGTGAAGAAAACACCCTTCACAACAGTTGGCCAGATCAAGAACACTCTCCAGGAGGCAGGTGTGAGGGTTCACCACAAGATGTAAACCATTGGTGAGCCTCAAAAATAGGAAGGCAAGATTAGAGTTTGCCAAACAACATCTAAAAAATCCTTCACAGTTCTGGAACAACATCCTATGGACAGATGAGACTAAGATCAACTTGTACCAGAGTGATGGGAAGAGAAGAGTATGGAGAAGGAAAGGAACTGCTCATGATCCAAAGCATACCACCTCATCAGTGAAGCATGGTGGTGGTAGTGTCATGGCGTGGGCATGTATGGCTGCCAATAGAACTGGTTCTCTTGTATTTATTGATGATGTGACTGCTGACAATAGCAGCAGGATGAATTCTGAAGTGTTTCGGGCAATATTATCTGCTCATATGCAGCCAAATGCTTCAGAACTCACTGGACGGTGCTTCACAGTGCAGATGGACAATGACCCGAAGCATACTGCAAAAGCAACCAAATAGTTTTTTAAGGGAAAGAAGTGGAATGTTATGCAATGGCCAAGTCAATCACCTGATCTGAATCCGATTGAGCATACATTTCACTTGCTGAAGAGAAAACTGAAGGGAAAATGCCCCAAGAATAAGCAGGAACTGAAGACAGTTGCAATAGAGGTTTGGCAGAGCATCACCAGGGATGAAACCCAGCGCCTGGTGATGTCTATGCGTTCCAGACTTCAGGCTGTAATTGACTGCAAAGGATTTGCAACCAAGTATTACAAAGTGAAAATTTTATTTATGACTGTTAATCTGTCCCATTACTTTTGGTCCCTTAAAAAGTGGGAGGCACATATACAAACTGTTGTAATTCCTACACCGTTCACCTGATTTGGATGTAAATACCCTCAAATTAAAGATGAAAGTCGGCAGTTAAAGCACATCTTGTTCGTTTCATTTCAAATCCATTGTGGTGGTGTATAGAGCCAAAAAGATTAAAATTATGTCTATGTCCCAATATTTATGGACCTGACTGTATACAGTATCTCACAAAAAGTGAGTACACCCCTCACATTTTTGTAAATATTTTAATATATCTTTTTATGTGACAACACTGAAGAAATGACACTCCGCTACAATGTAAAGTAGTAAGTGTACAGACTGTATAACAGTGTAAATTTGGTGTCCCCTCAAAAGGACTCAACATACAGCCACTAATGTCTAAACCGTTGGCAACAAAAGTGATTACACACCTAAGTGGAAATGTCCAAATTGGGCTCAAAGTGTCAATATTTTGTGTGGCCACCATTATTTTCCAGCACTGCCTTAACCCTCGTGGGCATCGAGTTCACCAGCACTTCACAGGTTGCCACTCCTTCATGATGGCATCACGGAGCTGGTGGGTGATAGAGACCTTGCACTCCCCCGCCTTCTATTTGAGGATTCCCCACAGATGCTCAATAGGGTTTAGGTCTGGTGAGATGCTTGGCCAGTCCATTACCTTTACCTTCAGCTTCTTTAGCAATGTTGGAATACTGCCCTGTGGCCCAGTCTTAGAAGGGAGGTGACCATGCTCTGCTTCAGTATGTCAAGGTACATGTTGGCATTCATGGTTCCCTCAATGAACTGTAGCTCCCCAGTGCTGGCAGCACTCATGCAGGCCCAGACCATGACTCTCCCACCACCAAAAGCATACATCTATACGGTGGAAAGGTCGTTGATATAATCCCTAAATGACAGAAAAGTCATAAAGCACAAACAACACAAAAACACTCATATGAGATGAAACCCTCAGTTTGAATGTAAATAGCGATTCAGAGAGAGTGGAGGCAGCATCTGACATCATCAGGTAAATGCATATAGGGGGAATCAACACAACATAGTATAGAAAACATATATACACATATAGACATGTGTGGATATATGTTTGATCTGGGACTGCATGAATGCTGCTTGCACTGTGGAACTAAGTTCATTGAGGGAACCATGAATGCCATCATGTACTGTGGCATACTGAAGCAGAGCATGATTCCCTCCCTCCGGAGACTGGGTCGCAGGGCAGTATTCCAACATGATAACGACCCCAAGCACACCTCCAAAATGACCACTGCCTTGTTAAAGAAGCTGAAGGTAAAAGTGATGGACTGGCCAAACATGTCTCCAGACCTAAACCCTATTGAGCATCTGTGTGGCATCCTCAAACTGAAGGTGGGGGAGTGCAAGGTCTCTAACATTCACAAGCTCTGTGATGTCATCATGGAGGAGTGGAAGAGGACTCCAGTGGCAACCTGTGAAGCTGTGGTGAACACCATGCCCATGAGGGCTAAGGCAGTGCTGGAACACAAAAATTTACATTTTGGACCCAATTTGTGTTCTCACTTTTGTTGCCAACGTTTTAGACATTAATGGCTGTGTGTTGAGTTATTTTGAGGGGACAGCACATTTACACTGTTATACAGTCTGTACACTTACTACTTTACATTGTAGCAGAGGGGCATTTCTTCAGTGTTGTCACATGAAAAGATATAATAAAATATTTACAAACATGTGAGGGGTGTACTCACTTTTGTGGGATACTGTATATAAACTGGGTCCATTTTTCTGAACCATGGAAAGCACATTTTTTCGTTCATATAAACCTTTGTATTTAAAAATTATTCATAATTTGTTCTCATTGTTATTAGTATATATTAGTTTGGATGCTTGCTCATGGAAGTATGTAGTGATGTATTTATAATAAACTATTTTCACAAACTACAATGCTGCTATAATGCCTAGTTATGTTAGAAATTTAAAAAGGAATGCAGGTTCCTTATTTTTTTTTATTTAATTGTATTGAAAGGCACACACAACACTCCAACATAATAAACAGTGATTCCATCATACATTCTTCTTTTTCTTTAACAGAAAAGTATTTCACTTACCAGGCTAGAAAAGCCTTTCCATTTATTTATTTGTAATTATTATTAAACAATAACAGTAACTGTAAAAAAATAAATAAATTAAATTAAATTAAATTAAATAAACATATACAACTGTGTATATATAAATAACAGACCATCTTATAAACTTGACAAGTGGACACCGCTATTTTCAAGAAAGAAAAATCTAATCTAAATTCAATGATTTCTAACACAGCTCTCATATACATTTTTAGTTTGAGGTCTTTAACTCATCTATTAATGCCTGAGTTTAAGCATTAAAAAATGGCTATAGGTTTATAACCAGGTATTTAAATATTTACCTCCTGTCCAGCCACCTATGTTGTAGGATATTTCCAGGGTCAAGTCCCAAGCTCTGCCCCGAATCCTCCTCTCATTGAGTTATGTTGAAATTCTGGAGTCAAGTCTTATCTTCAATATCAGCGCTTATGTCTGTCATGCTTGTGCAGTTTAGTAGATGGACTCTGCTGATTAGCTTTCTCCAGACTGCTAAGGGTGGCCATCAACTCAGTCTCTTTCTGTTTAAGGGATTTTCTATATAGAGAGGCAAGTTTAATACAGGAACCCCTCATATAGGCCTTATGGGCCACCCAGCGCCATCCGGCCCCTGTCTCCGGAGAATCATTGCAATCAAAATACGTTTTTATATCCTCTGCCAACAATGCCAAACTATTGGGGTCAGATAGTAGATGTTCATTGATTTTCTCAGCTATTAAATGGAAACTGGCTAGGACAGAGTGTTAATCTAATAGATACTATTGCGTGGTCAGATCAGGGGCACGGAGCAATGTCAGAGTACAACCAAAAATGAGGGAATCTATTATAAAGGTATCAATCCTCGAAAGAAGTTGCGTAAGTGTATTCTTTACAATCTGAGTGAAGACCCCTCCGGGCATCTACCAGACTCATTCTTTTCAAAAGCTGATTAATTTGGCTTAATTTTTTGGAGAATTTATTTTCCAAAGTCTTCCCTGTTTTGTCTATTGCTGAGTTAAAGGTGAGGTTAAAATCCCCTCCAATTACCAATCTTTCCACATCTAGTGATTCTAATTCCTTCAATAAATTAATACGTTTTGTGAGGTGTGGTTGTGGGGGAATACAAAGAGACTAATAAAATTATAATAACCGTAACTGTCGCAGTTACTATTATATAATGTCCATCTTTGTCTGTAGTGCTCTGCTCTAATTTAAATGGGAAATTCTTATGTATGAGAACTGCTGCTCCAGCTTTCTTCGTGGGTTGGGTGGCCGAATAGACTATAGGGTATTCTTTATGTAGGAAGCTAGGCTTCTTCTCATGTGAGAAGTGGGTTTCTTGCATAAAAATAATTGAGGGCTTAAACTGTTTATAGTAATTAAAGGCCTTCCACCTCTTATAGGGAGAATTGAACCCTTTCACATTGTGAGTTATAAAAGTGTAGTCTGATGCACTCATTCTAGGTTAGGGCTAATGTGTGTGATCTGTTCTCCATTACCTGTTTTTACTCCTCTTTTGGAGCTCCCGGGAGGGGTCAAGGCGGAGGACATCTATTATATACATAATCATTTGGAACAGTGTCAATCCTAAACAGTAGCAGCCTTATTAAATTGTGATTCGGCCAATTGTAAAGGGCTCTATATAAACACAGACCATATTTTTTTTACAGAAGTTTTTAGTTAGTGAAGACCTTGCTTTTGGATAGAAGTTCACTAACTAAAAACTTCTGTAAAAAATATATGCTCTGTGCTTATATAGACTATAGATTTGCAGCATTCAAAGAGACTACCTTTAGACGACCATCCAATAAACATACAGTGAGAGCCGTAACTTTCTTAATCAGTAATCCTGCCTCTTCTAAAGAGACTACACTTGCCAGGCCGCTACATAGCTGTAACAAAAAAAATTGCATTTCTCTTTCTCTATATTCAGTGGTTAACAAACTAAAAAACATTTGATCGTTTTTAACTTTAACTGTCAAAACTTGTATCAGATTCAAGAAGTAGAATCTGCTTTCCTTCGAATCTAAGGGTCTAACTAGCACAGGCTAAAGCTAAACTCTCAGCTTCTAGCTTCCTAAATCTTTATTCTAAGTAATAGATAAGACGTCAGTCAGCATCTTGCACCTTCCTGACAATCTACTATGTTTTAAAAAATACAAGAAACTTTTTATTTTTTTTGGTTCAATCAGATCTTGCAGCGAATGCTGGATCAGCAGGAAGTTTGGATTCCCCCTTGCGTGTAGAGCTCCACTTACTCTGGCCTTTACGGCCTGTGTTCAAGTCCCTGAGGGCTCTAGGAGGTAGTGGATTCTTGTTCTGAGATTGTGAGAGTCCATTGTCTCTTAGGGATGGGAGGGGGAGGATGATCTTGATCCCCTACCGATATTTCTGTTGAGCATAGATGTAGATGTCGCAGTACAACTAGGCAATCCTTCACTGTGCAAGTGGTATGTGCCACACCTTGATAGTTAAAAGTGAGGGCAAAGGGAAAGTTCCATCGGTACTGTATTTTGTGCTGCTGGAGGATAACCAAAGCAGGTTTCATCTGCCTCTGTTTGTCCAGTGTGTTAGGAGACAAATCAGCTTAGAATTGCCAATTGGAGTTGTCAGGACCATTGATTATCTGCAGCTTTCTGGTCTCTGAGAGCAAAATATCCCTGGATTGTTGTCTCAGTAATCTCACAATGACATCTTTAGGTACCTCAGGATTTCTTGTACCGCCGAGAGCTCTATGAGCACGCTCAATCTCAAGTGTAGTTTCTGCTTGATCAGGGAGGATAGCAGCAAAGGTCTCTCCCAGATATGCTGTTAAGTCTTGAACAGCTCTAGGTATGCCACGTACCCTGATGTTATGACGGCGAGACCGGTTTTCCAAATCTTCAATCTTGTCTGTAAGCTCCATGAAATTAAAAGTATTCTGGTCAATAGACTACGTGTCTCGTTGTTTGGCTTCTCCAACCTTATCTGCTATTTCTTCCAGTAGTTGAGTTCTTTGCCCCAATTCCTTTAAATTTCGCCTCGGTTAGAAGTTGTTCAATTGTGCAGAGAGGTTGATATGCTGATTTGATAATTTAGGAATGTCATCCTGGTCTGAAGAGTCCGAGTGATCAGAGTCAGAAATCATCTGAGACGTGGGCTTGGCCGCCTTAGGCTGGAAGTGCTCCCGGGTGCCTCTTGTAGAGGAACCCCTTTTGCCTTTCTTCATATTTAAGATATAAGACTTCTGTGATCAAAAAAGCAGCAATTCCTCCTTAGAATTCTGATTATTTTTTTTGAGGCAGGTGTAAATGTTTTAAGAGCAGGAGCACTGTGTCTTGACTTGCATTTAAGTTCAGCAGCTTAAGTTTTGCATTTAAGTTCAGCGATCGAACGGCTCCTAGCCACTGCTCCTGCGACAGGATCTGAAAGATCTGGGACAGCGCACACAGCTTCTGGAAGAGATGACGGACCAGATAGCTGAGGCCCAGGAAAGGGATATGTCATCTATTGCTCAAAATACATTTCATATTACTGAGCTCACAGATAAGCTAGAGAACCTTGAAAACCGGTCTCTCCTAAACAACATCCGCATCCGCGGCATTCCAAGAGCTGTGCAAGACCTAACCCGGTATCTGAGAAACACTATTGCTGCAATTCTCCCTGATCAGGCCGAAACCATGTCGGAGCCCATAGAGCTCTGAGAGGCACGAGGAGCCAGGATGCCCCTAAACATTGTCAGATTCTTGAGGCAGCAAGCTAGAGATATTGTGCTCTTGGCTTCCAGGAAGCTACATACTATCATCGGCCCTGATGACTCTCCCTTACAGTTTTATGCTGACCTGTCCTCTGACACTCTTAACAAACGGGGGCTAATGAAACCTGTTCTTGCAATTCTCCTCCAACACAATATCCCGTAACGTTGGAATTTCCCGTTTGCCCTCTCTTTCAACTTTCAGGGCACAACTTATAACACCCGCACACTAGAGGATTGCTTATCGGTGCTTAAGCTCTTGCATCTTTTTTCGGAAGAATTAATGGAAGTAAGGCAAGAGCAACCTCCTCCACACATCCCCAAGAGGCAGTGGACGGGGGGATCCCAACATCTTTTAGATGGTGCAAGAGGACAACACAATAGACACAAGGCCCGCAGACACTGGTCACATGGCTGATTCAGAGCTGGGCTCACGACCTGATAAGAATCTTTCCAAATTGGACTCTAACAACGCACTGTTGATTGCTCAGCATATTGTTAGGTGTTCATCTGTTTTTTTCTAGTGCTCTGATTTCAGTTGTTCGCATGGTTTAAGATACAAATTTATCAGTATTATTACAGTTTGCTAGATTATTTCCACATTCTATGTGGATTGGATTCCTCTTTCTTGTCTAGAGAATTCGAGGAAGATTATTATTGAAAATGGACTGATGTTTAATGTTCTTATTTCTACATTTTTATAGTTGTAACATTAGAGAACTGCTAATTACTAATTTGATGCAGCTTATCTGTTTACCCAAACATACCTACCTCACTGATGTTCAGCTAATGCTCTCTCTTTTCTCCCTTATATCTCTTTTTGACAACAGGATAATTTCCCATCCACTCACAGACCAGATTGTGGGCAGCTTTTAGCTTTCCGGGCTCCTCTTCACCTTGCTCCCCAGGGGGCCAGCTATCAGGTAATGACACACACACCTAGGGTCAAACTTACCTTTAAATAGCTCCCTTTAATTGTACCCTAATAACTCACAATGTGAAGGGGTTTAACTCCCCCCTTTTTTTTTTAAAGGTTTTTATTAGGTAACCAAATAAACCGAAGGATAACATAAAAACCAAGTAGCAGTTTGACATTATTAACATACAGTCATACCCAATTAAGGGGAAAAATAAAGAGGAAAAGGTTAACATTACATTACACCATAAGAAGATACCATATAATAGTTGAAATCAAGTTAACCAAAAAGATCTATCCCCAATTGTGGGAAGGTCTAAGGGTAGCCAGGTTACCTAAGCTTTTCCAATTTTCTAAGGATAAAGTTTAGCTAAAATAAAACAGTTTGGTAGGCTCGGTCTAGCAGAGCAAACATCCAGAGCCTAAGTAAGAACCGAACAGAAAATAAAAACAAAAATCTAACTCTGTTATATAGACACAATATAACTCTAATTGAGCTAAAACAGTATAATAAAAGAGAAAAATAAAAAGCATTGTTGACTACACATGACATTTAAATTCTAAAACACATTTTTGTCTCAAGGGTATTGAAGTATAAGTCCTCTTGGTTACCAGCTCGGATCCACCGCCCATCCCGCGTCCTCCAGTCCCCGGTCCGCAGCTCCAATGTAAGAATTAGCAAAATACAGCACAATGTTAATTAAGAAGACTTTACGTGATAAGGGGGCTATAGGGAGAATGGGTAAATGGGTTAGACTTTCATTTATAGCAATGTAGTTCATCTTATCGATGACTGATTGTAAAGTGAGAGTGGGAGATTTCCATTGCCTGGCTATATGACTCTTTGTTGCTAGCATTAAGTACTGAAGGAGTCTATTTTGATATTTTGATGAGGGTGAGGGGACAGAGTGCCCTAGCAGACCTTTTGTCCGCCTTAGCTGTAACAGGCATGCCAAATATGGTTGAGGCTAAGTGGAAAACCTTGGTCCAAAGAGACTGAACCAGGGGACATGACCACCAAGTGTGGAAAAAGGTCTCAGGAATCTGACAAGCTCTAAAGCAATTAGGATGAGGGGAGCGTTTCCATCTAAATAGTATGTCTGGGGTGATATATATCCTATGAAGAACCTTAATAGAGGTCTCCAGAATATTACAGCTCAAAGATCCCCTGGTAAGGGTTTGCCAAGAGTTCTTCCAAGTCCCCATATCCCACTTGCCATTTAAGTCTTCTTCCCATCTTTGCATATATTTTGGGAGGGGGGTGCCGGGAGGGGAGTTAAAAATATCATATAGGATACCCACAATACCTTTTGTAAGAGGAGCAGACAGGCATAACCTAGTAAACCAATTTGAAGTCGGCTTACCTAGTGTATTTTCTAACGTGGAGAGAAAGTATTTAAATCTACAAAATGTATAATGTTCCTGAATGGGGATATTGAATTCTTCTTTTAGTTGAGTGTATGTTAAGGTAGTATTATCTCGATACCAGGAATTCACTGTCAGTAGATTATGGGATTTTCACCATAATAAAGAGGTTGCAGGGAGAGTATCCGGGTGTAACGGCTACCCCGGTAGTGAGAGGGTACCAGCCGTTGGAGACGTCCTTTTCCCTGGCAAGCTGCTGTGTAAAAGTGAAGTTGGTATAATCCCATCCAAGAGTTCCAGAGGGAAAGTCAGGTTCAGCATTAAATATCCATATAGAAGCACTGCGCAGTCTCAGAAGCCCAGACCACCCATTTGGACGACACTTTCTTGGGAGTCCAATATGGGTGGTCTGGGCTTCTGAGACTGCGCAGTGCTTCTATATGGATATTTAATGCTGAACCTGACTTTCCCTCTGGAACTCTTGGATGGGATTATACCAACTTCACTTTTATACAGCAGCTTGCCAGGGAAAAGGACGTCTCCAACGGCTGGTACCCTCTCACTACCGGGGTAGCCGTTACATTGGTGGCAGCGGTGGGATGGCGTCCTAGTGAGAGGAAAAGCAGCCCGGAGACACTGGTAACGTTTGGAGTTACAAATTGAGGGCAACGCTAGTATCTGTACAGCGCCCCTGGCTACAGCAGGATGGAACCAGCTAGTTTTCGGACAGCGTTCCATGATGAGGATGAGGAGGAGGCCGCAGACTACAGGGATGCAAAAAGAAAGGAACTCTGGTATGATGCCCTGGAAGATGCCCAATGGCGGCGAGGTGAGAGTCTCCCCAGTGATGAGCAGCGGCTACAGAAGCTTGTGCCAACGCGCATGTATCTATTGGGAGAGCAGCCCCTGGATGAGTGGGTGACAAGACTAGAGATCCTGGTACGGCGAGAGATCTGGCTAGACAACGCATACCAGGCCCTCTGGTGGCATACCGTTCGACTTACCCCCTGGACGGCTGAACACGACTTACCGGAGGGAGATGATTATGATGGCGCGGGTTTATTATGCGATGCCTTGGAGGACGACATTGATCTTGGCAGCACGGAGGAGTCTAGGTTTTGGGACATCTACGACTACCGGATGGGCATGTATTTCTGGGATGACGAAGGCGAGGTGAGCAAAGACATGACCCACCTGGTAACAAGAGAGTGGGAGCTGGAGCAGGACTACCAACACCTGCTCAGCTTCGTGCAGCCCCAACCTACTCGACAAGCGGAACCAGACTTCATTGACTGGTCCTGGGATGACCTCCAGATGGCAGGTAGAGATGGGACCGAGGTCTCTGTACCGGCCCTACAGGGGGCAGAAGGTGTCGTCCTTCCCCCCCAGCGGCAGTGTGAACCCCAGGGGGCAGAAGGAGTCATCCTTCCCCCCCAGCGGCAGTGTGACCCCCAGGGGGCAGAAGGTGTCATCCTTCCCCCCCAGCGGCAGTGTGAACCCCAGGGGGCAGAAGGTGTCGTCCTTCCCCCCATCGGCAGTGTGAACCCCAGGGGGCAGAAGGTGTCGTCCTTCCCCCCCAGCGGCAATGTGAACCCCAGGGGGCAGAAGGTGTCGTCCTTCCCCCCCAGCGGCAGTGTGAACCCCAGGGGGCAGAAGGTGTCGTCCTTCCCCCCCGGCGGCAGTGTGAACCCCAGGGGGCAGAAGGTGTCGTCCTTCCCCCCCAGAAGCAGTGTGAACCCCAGGGGGCAGCAGGTGTCGGCCTTCCCCCCCAGCGGCAGTGTGAACCCCAGGGGGCAGAAGGTGTCGTCCTTCCCCCCCAGCGGCAGTGTGAACCCCAGGGGGCAGAAGGTGTCGTCCTTCCCCCCCAGCGGCAGTGTGAACCACAGGGGGCAGAAGGTGTCATCCTTCCCCCCAAGCGGCAGTGTGAACCCCAGGGGGCAGAAGGTGTCATCCTTCCCCCCCAGCGGCAGGGTGAACCCCAGGGGTCAGAAGGTGTCGTCCTTCTCCCCCAGCGGCAGTGTGAACCACAAGGGGCAGAAGGTGTCGTCCTTCCTCCCCAGCGACACCTAACCAGGGGAGACACCAATCTCCCAGACGGCGCAGATGGGACCGTTGTCTCTGCGCCCACAGCCTGTCCAGATCCCCAACTACCGTCACTGGGACAACCGGAGGAGGGGGTAAGTACAAATTCCCCTCCCCAGCTAACTTCTAACGTGGCCCCAGGGTTAACAGAGGAAATGTTAACCCTCACTGTCCTCCACCTTTCCCTGGCTACTGAGCCGGAATATGTCCCAAGTACCCCAGCAGAAGAGCTGACAGCGGGGCAGAGTGCAGTCGGCCTCTGCCCTCCCTTTGTCCCTTGTACCGAGCAGGATGTCCTGCAGGTTATACCAGCAGAAGAGCTGGCATCAGGGCAGAGTGCCGCTGGCCTCTGCCCCTCAAGTCCCCGTGTGTTGCCCCATCACCACAGTGAAATATCCAGGTGCCGTAACTGTTTGTTGTGGGTGGGCTGCTCTTGCACTTTGTTGTTGTGGGAGGCTGCTCTAGCACTGGTTTATTGTGGGTTGGTGGATCGTCTAACGGAGGCACTGACCGGCAGAAGGTCAGGTGCCTGGTTAGACTTCCCCCCAAAGGGGAGATGTGTGACGAAGTGCCCTTCGCCACTTTGTCTTGGAGAGGACTGTTTGCCAGCCTCCTGCCCTGCGACTATGGCCCTGGTACATATTGCCCTTCAAACACAGTATTCGGCCATACCAGAGTGTATGTCACTCATTCTGGCCCTTTACATACAGGGGGGGGGTCATTCGGTACTTGCCCTGTGTGAACCATGATACCACAGATAGATATGCCATGGAGCCCATTCATACGATGAAAGACTATGGGAAAGACTTTAGCTCCATGGCAATTGAACTGTGTGAAGATGATCTGAGCGCTATTCGGTAGTTTTGTGCGCTCAGATCCCAGCTGTAACAGAACCCATCACTGTTTTACCCTGTTTATGGTTATTTAATTCTTGGTTAAAATATGATTCTAGTAATATACTGTATGTGTGTTGGTTTTGTGCTCTGCAGAATTTTGGCCCCAGGCTAGTGCAGACCTTGGCAGGAGACATAATCCTGTTACAGATAAGGGAGTCGATTGTGTGGAGTGTTTTCATTCTCAGATAAGAACAAAGAGGGCTGATTTAATCATTGTTTGATTATATCAAGTTGCCTCAGGGAGGGGTGACCACACCTATTGTCCTATATGTGTATTGTGTGGGGGATATGTGAAATGTCTGTGTGTTATGTGAAAAACATACTTTTACTAACTTTTGAACCCCTGGTCTGATTCATGCCATTTTTTTATATGTTGTTCCCCTGGGTGAGAGATATTGAACGGTGCTGGACTTAAAGGTGTACCCCCTGTTTTTGGGGTACATCCAGAATGTGGTTAAAATTGTGTCTGTTTTAATTGTGTTACCTGTTATCTGAGGGGAGGAGACGTGGGGGTTAAACCATGTATCTAATTGGCTGTGATAATTATGTGGGTGTAGCCCTTCAGAGGGCACCATTGCATAAAAGGAGATCCCCTGTCATTAAAGAATAGTTCTTCTTGACCCTTCAAAACGTAGCATCGTCTCGTTATTGGAGGGGATGGCTCTATCATACTGGGGATTGCTATGCTTTTGCATACTCCCTTGAGCTGTAACTACTGAACGCTTGTTCCTGATGCGCTATCCTTGGAGGAGAGGTCTTCCCCACACGGTCCTGGATGCTGGAGATTCATACAGGGTGGAAGGAAGACGGCGCAGCTCCAGCTAAGCTACGGCGGTTGTGGAGTCTGTGGTAGTGTGGTGTCTGGTGCGGTGCTTGTAGGCCTTGGCGCAAACTAGGACGCGTCTATCAACGGAGGTACCCGGTCGGGGTGCCAGGAGATCCGTTACACCGGGAATCTGGGTTTGGGTATTAAGGGAGTAGGAGTGGGGTACTTCGGGATCAGCAGAAATTTGCGGACAGCCCATGAGCAAATATTTAAGGAATGCTCTATATACGGACTGTCCAATTTACCCAAGCATGTCAG
Source organism: Discoglossus pictus (assembly GCA_027410445.1). Classification (NCBI taxonomy): domain Eukaryota; kingdom Metazoa; phylum Chordata; class Amphibia; order Anura; family Alytidae; genus Discoglossus; species Discoglossus pictus. The sequence continues at coordinate 209,947,310 of CM050169.1, read as the reverse complement.
TGGGTTTGGGATCCATGGACTAGAATCCCACGTATATGGGGCCATCATAAAGTTCTCAAGAAATATCCAAAGAGGTTGGTGAGTAGGGGAGTGCACAATTGGAACAAAGGCCAATTGTGCCGCTTTAAAATATAATTTCAAATTGGGGCAGGAGAGACCTCCTTTTGATTTATGGATGAACATAGTTGATTTAAAGATACGATGTGATTTATTCTGCCATATAAATTTAAAGACTTGGCGTTGTAGTTTGTCTAAATCCATGTAATCAAAGGCGATCGGTAGGGAGCGAAATAAATACATAAGGCGGGGAAGGAGGTTCATTTTAAATGAGTGGATACGTCCTAACCATGATATAGGGTGTTTTGCCCATGTCAGTAGATTTTGGGTGAATGTTTTGTAGATGGCCGTATAGTTGGATTTGTGAAGATGTGCGGTGTTACGGGTGAGATTCACACCTAGATATTTAATATGGTTAGAGGGACAGTTAAACCAATTTGAAGTCAGCTTACCTAGTGTATTTTCTAACGTGGAGAGAAAGTATTTAAATCTACAAAATGTATAATGTTCCTGAATGGGGATATTGAATTCTTCTTTTAGTTGAGTGTATGTTAAGGTAGTATTATCTCGATACCAGGAATCCACTGTCAGTAGATTATGAGATTTCCACTGTAATAAAGAGGTTGCAGGGAGAGTATCCGGGAATCTGGGTTTGGGTATTAAGGGAGTAGGAGTGGGTTACTTCGGGACCAGCTGAAAGATGCGGACAGCCCATGACCAAATATTTAAGGAATGCTCTATATACAGACTTTCCAATTTACCCAAGCATGTCAGTGGGTTTGGGATCCATGGAATAGAATCCCACGTATATGGGGCCATCATAAAGTTATCAAGAAATATCCAAAGAGGTTGGTGAGTAGGGGAGTGCACAATTGGAATAAAGGCCTATTGTGCCGCTTTAAAATATAATTTCAAATTGGGGCAGAAGAGACCTCCTTTTGATTTATGGATGAACATAGTTGATTTAGAGATACGATGTGATTTATTCTGCCATATAAATTTAAAGACTTGGCGTTGTAGTTTGTCTAAATCCATGTAATCAAAGGCGATCGGTAGGGAGCAAAATAAATACATAAGGCGGGGAAGCAGGTTAATTTTTAATGAGTGGATACGTCCTGACCATGGTATAGGGTGTTTTGCCCATGTCAGTAGATTTTGGGTGAATGTTTTGTAGATGGCCGTATAGTTGGATTTGTGAAGATGTGCGTGTTATGGGTGAGATTCACACCTAGATATTTAAAATGGTTAGAGGGACAGTTAAAATTAAAGTGCTGTTGCAAAAAGGTCTGAGGGGATAATGAAATATTTAGAACTTCCGCTTTATCCACGTTTATGTGGAGCCCAAAGACTTTACTGAATGTTCCCAGTAGGTAAAAGAGGGCAGGGACTGAAGTGCAGGAATCTGTCAATGTACAGAGGACATAATCTGCGAATAAGGCACACTAAAAGTGATGGTGGCCTATATTTATGCCTTTAATGTCTACGTTTGATCTAATAGCCTGAGCTAAGGGTTCAACGTCTAGAGCAAAGAGTAAAGGGGATAGAGGGCAGCCTTGTCTGGTCCCCCTCTGAATAGTAAATGAAGCCCTTACTTCGCCAGGGAGTTTTAGGACTGCTTGAGGGGATTTATAATAGCTATTAATCATGTTCATAAAACGTCCTGTAAGGCCTAATTTCGACAATACTGCTCTTAAGTAGGGCCATTCTAGAGAGTCAAAGGCCTTCTCCATATCCAGGGCTAGAAGGCATAAGGGGGTACTGTGTTTACCCGCCCAGTGCATGGTATACAGAATCCGTCTAATATTATCCCCCGCTTGCCTAAAGGGGATGAAACCCACTTGATTGAATTAGTGAGGGCAGAAATTTAGAAATTCTATTGGCCATCAATCTAGCAAGTAATTTGACATCCCCATTTAGTAGCAATATAGGCCTGTAATTTTTAACCTCCAAAGGGTCTCGGCCCTCCTTTGGAAAGAAGACCATGTCCGCTTGGTTCAATTCAGGTGGAATGTTGTCTAAGATCGCATTAAATAAGGTCACCAAGTGGGGAGCCAAGATTTCAGCAATTTTTTTGTGGTACAAGTTAGAAAATCTGTCCGGACCTGGGGCTTTACCTAATTTCAGTTTTTTAATTGTCTCCAAAACTTCCTCAACCGTAATTAAAGAGTTCAGACCCTCTCTCTCTTGAGACGATATATGTGGAAGATTTTAGGACTCAAGAAAGGTGGAGATTTGATTAGTATGTTGCTTCTGCACGGATGAATAGAGCTTTTGAAAAAAGGTAGTAAAGGTTTCTTTGATCTCATTTGGGCTATAATTGATGTTCACAGAGGGGCTTTTGATCTTGCAAATTTTGGAGTGGGCTAGCTTCCCTCTTAATTTTATAGCAAGTAGTGAATGCGGTTTGTTAGCTTTTGTGTAAAATTTATGGCCCGTCCATCTCAATGCTTTTTCAGTTTGTGCTGAAAGTATTAAATCCAATTCTGCTCGTAATAGGTCTATTTGTTTACAGCGTTGGGTTGAGGGATTGGTCTGGCTAGATTTTTCTAAAGCTAAAAGTGATGCTCTGATCTCAACTTCCCTTTTTCTTTTTTGTCTCTTGTGTGCAGCAGATAGTTTAATGCAAGAGCCCCTAATAACGACTTTATGTGCTGCCCAAACCCACCCTATATCCGCGTCTGGGGTCAGGTTATTTAAGAAGTATTGGCTGAGGTCCGAGGCTACCTGGTCCTGAAAGGTTTGATTGGAGAGAAGCATATCATTAAGCTTCCATGTATATGGGGGTTTGTATACAGTGCCAAAATCAAGGGACATGTGGACCACAGAGTGGTCGGACCAGGGACAAGGGCGTATTTTTCGGAGGCAACTAAGCCATCCGACAAAGATGAATCCATACGCAATGTATCTATTCTGGAGTATGAGCCATGCACTGGAGAGTAAAACGTGTACTCCCTTTCTCCCTGATGTTTCAATCTCCAAGTATTCAGCAGATGAAGCTCCTCGAGCAGTCTCTGGATGTGCTTAAGTTTTTTGGAGAATTTATCTCCCTGGGACTTAGAGGGCCTATGCATGCTAGGGTCTACAGCTAAGTTGATATCCCCCAGAATGATTTTGCCTGTATCTATTGATTTGATATGAGCAAGGAGTTTAATGAAAGTATTATGGGGGGCGGTAGTGGGGGAGTACAGAGCTATAAGAGAGATCCTAGTATTCAGAAGGGATTCTGTTAGTAAAATGTAGTTGCCCTCTGGGTCAATTTTTTTACTCTCCACGGTGAATGGGAAGTCTTTATGGAGTAGTATAGCCACGCCTGCCTTCTTAGTGGGACAAGTTGAGGTTATGAAGTAGGGGTATGATTTGTGTAAGAAAGAGGGGGGGTTTCCTTTAGCAAAATGAGTTTCCTGCATAAATATTACTGAGGGTCGAAGTGATTTATATGAGATAAATGCTTTGCGCCTTTTAAATGGGGAATTAAACCCTTTAACATTGTGAAAGAGTGAGAAAGGTGAAAGAAGTGTCAGTCATTGTACCTGTGGGAGTCATGAATGCTCAGGAAGATGTTGAGACAGCCGCCAAGCTCATGGCGGCCGAGGACCAGAGGTGGAGGAGGGGCGAAGGAACGGAGCCAGACAGCCCAGGATGCAGGAGAGAATAGAGAAAAAAAGAACAATTTAAAACATTGAGAAAATATCCCAAAAATCAACATCTTATCAAACAATATAAAAAACAACAACAGTATAGTGGAGGTAAATCCTCACTAAATAACTTAAGGCACACGAAGTGCCGCGGGCAAGGGGGGGATCTACCCAACCTTGGAATCCCTACTAGTGAGGTGGGGCAAAGTAAGGGTAAGAGAACCAAGTAATCTAAAGTTCCAAAGTTGCCTTGGAAAGTATGTAGGTGTAAAGCATATCCTACTGGGAAGTGCAAGCCTAGAGTAATGACTCCGGATTGCAAGTCTTAAATAGTCATTGATGAATATCAGGGAAAGCGATCCAAAATTAGATTTTCGTGGGTGAGGAACGCACAACTAGATTACTAGGAATGTCCAGCGAGGGTTTAGAAAGAAGCGTAGAGACATTTGGTGTGACCTCTATACGGGAAGGCCTCCAGGGTCGCTTAGGTTTTAAGGCTGTCACCCATTGCGTAGTCAGGCGTTGAGAAGGCGGCATTTTTGCAGGTTCCACCGAGCTGGGGTACAGAGGGTTTGGGGTTCCGGCAGTCCAGGATCCTAAGCTAGATTAGGTTGAGCTAGGAAAGCCATACATTCTTCAAGTGAGAAAGCTGTATAAGCGGATGAGCCCACTTGAAAAGAGAGTCTGAAAGGGAAGCCCCATCTATATTTAATTTTGTTGTGAATGAGGATTGCAATTGCGGGCTTCATGAGTTTACGTTTCCAGAGAGTAGATGGTGCTAGATCCGCATAAATCTGCAGAATGGAGCCGTCTGGACCAACAATGGCGGGGGACTTTCTGGCTTCCTGTAGAAGAAGGTCTCTTGCATTCTGGCGGAGAAAGCGGACCAAAACGTCCTTTGGTTGGTCAGAGTTCGCTGGAGTTTCCAAGGCTCTATGAGCTCTCTTGATTTCCCAAGCTGACTCTGGGGGCGTCGGTAAGATGGACTGAATAGTTGTTTGCAGGTACGGCAGAAGATTAGTTACCGCTTTAGGAATGCCGCGGAAGCGAACATTGAATCGTCTCGAGCGGTTCTCCAGATCTTCTAGCTTGGTTTCAAGGGTGGAAATTTGCAGTGTGTGTTGGTCAATCACCTGCCTATCAGAAGATTGTGACTCAATGATTTGATCTGTTAGGTTTTCCAGGTGGTTGTTGCATTGACCCAAGTCTTGGAATTCCTGCTTGATTTCCCTGACCGCCGTGGATAGGCAAGCTTGTAAGAGAGCAACTATTTTTGTCACTGTCGCATCTGTCAAGTCCACATGTGGAGGGCAATCCGGGGTATCCTCGATGTCCAAGCTGTCTGAAGAAGTGGGATCTGGCTGCGGAGATGGAGCCGGCGGAGGGGCTTGTGTTGGAAAGTGATCCTTAATTCCTCTAGATTTCTGGGTTTTCTTGCTAGATTTCCCCATGATGGATATGAAGATAATGTTTTTAGCGTGTGAAGCTGAGGCACGAAAATGTGAGAGGACACGGTCTAGGCTGACAATCGGGAGGCACAGGTATATGCTTTCTTTCTGTTAACAAGTAAGTATTATATCCGCTTAGCCCCCGTCCCAGTCATAACACACCAGTAGGCCGAGTGCCCTCAGGTATAGATACTAATTTTTCATCGTTAGATAAGAATCATGTCCAAGAGCTCTCCAGTCTGGTCATATCAGGCATTATGATAGGAAAACTTGGCTGGTGAGAAAACGTAGGGAGAAAAAAGTCTTGTCCCATGAGATAGCTGAGAGGAGCATGTAATGATGAGGGGTGCAGGGAGTGGTTAACTGGAAGGCCTTATAGCTCTCAGTCAATGTTGCATAGAGCTGTAAATACTTTGTAGGCCCAACAGATTGCAGTGTGGTGTAGTTTTATTGTTGCAGGTCTGAATTTGCATTCCTGAAATTTGCCCACTAGATGGAGCTGTGCAGACAAATTAAGTGAGCAAGTCTTCCAGTCCTTGGAGTACCGTAATTCCCAGCCACTATGTTTGATAAAAGACAGTTCTGGCAAGAATGTACTGTAGAGATAACAAATCACAATGGATTTTCTTTTGGGTTTATAGTCCTGGAATACTGTAAATCACCAATAGATTAGGGCTTTCCTTTAACCCCCGGGGGCTGGCTTGTTGTGTAACAGCTCTCTGTACCCTGCTTCTAGGCCTTTAACACTGTGCAGGCACTGGGGTTGAAAGTGTTAGGTACTCCTTAGTGCTTCATCACTTTAGCTCCTAGCATCCCCAGATTAGAGGGTATCTGTGCAAGCATGTTAGCTTTTGTTTCTTGCCTTTGTCAATATGAGTGTGGGCAGACTTTGACTCCAAGCCCTTTAGGCTTCACTCTAGAATTGCAGGTGTGGGAGGTGTATGGGGCCCCTGGATTGGAAGGTCTGATCAGAGGGTGATAATCTGGGACCTTATAAAGCAGAAATAGTCTGCATTAATTTTTCACAGTCTCCCACATAAAAGGCATAGGTCATATCCGTATTATTATATGAGATATAAGCTGATGGGTATTTTTTTTCATTTACATAATTCACAATTATACAGTTTATTGTGAGTACAATCCAGATTTTATTATATATCTACAAATCTTTACACAGAAAAGATCTCATAAGGCATCTTGATTAGAACTGTATAGGTTTGATCCAGACAAGCAATTTTGGTGTTTACCAACCTTAAGTATGGATGGTGTTTATCAGAGTCTCCTTTGTTCTGGTTCAGCAGCAAATCTCCTTCACTCCCCTTTTTAAAGGCGGAAAAATATTGCATTTTACCAAAAACATAAACCCTCAGTAATTTTCATACAGGAAACCCATTTCTCCCCTGATAATAAACCTACATTTTTACACAAGGAATACCCCACTTACTACCAGGCCACCCTTCCCACTAAAAGAGCTGGCTATGCAATACTTCTACTTAAAAACCTTCCTTTTCAGTTAGATAATACAACTATAGACGATCACCCTGTTGAAAATAATTAAAACTTAGGATCTAGGAAAATTGATAATTGGGGGGGACCTAAACATGGATAGATCGGGAAAATCCTCTAGCAACAGATTCCCCAACAAAACAAAATAGATAAAGTCCCTGTTTAATAGGTTGGGGCTGGTCAATGCCTTGAGGGTAATTCACCCGGACAGTAGTGAATAATGATCTTTAAGATCTTTGACAACCAAATCTAGACACACCTGTATTCTTGCGAATAAGTTAAGATCAGGAGTTAATTTACTTGAAACATTTCTTTATGAGAATTCAAGCGAGTCAGATGAGATTAAATGTTGCTCATTGAGTAGAGACATCATGTCTTTAAAAACGTCGCTATCCTCTTTCTCAAGGCCTAAGCTCATTTTCTACGCCAATTTATGGGCGAATAAATTTATGTCCTTAATGTTAACAAATACATTTGTTAAACTAGTAGGCACATAAGAGAGACCCTTGGTTAACAAGGGCCTATGTGAATGATCCAATTCAAATTGTCATAAGTTGCCAATTTGGACTTCACTATCTTTGTAATCAGCTTCATTATGGACAGTACGACTTTTGTCGAAGGATTCCTTTAAATTAATGGAATTGAGTTCCTTTTGGTCAAGACTTCTAACCGTGTAAATTTCAATTGTGGGATTAAGCTTAAAGTTAGAAGAATTATGTTCCTTTTGGCCAAAGTCTCTAATGGTATCAATTACTGTTGTATGATTAGACTTAATGCTGCAAAGAGAATGCACCGGGGCTGACGTTGATCTATGATAATAACTTAATTGGTGATGGTTTCCCAATTTTTCAGTGGTTGTATAGGCGCGACTTAAAGATTTACTCAATTCTTCTTGGATGTGTTCTCGAACTTTTCCTTTGTCTTTGGTTGCGCCCCCTGCCTAAAAAATACTCCATACACTGTTGCTGCATTTTTGGTCTATCTGTTCTCCCTCTCAGTGAATACATCTGTGGCGGATTAGTTGGTTCTTTGACTTGCGAGAGATCTTCCTTATCCGACTGATCAAAATCAGACAAGCTAATCTTAGTTTCCTCTTGCCTCTTTTGTATATTTACAACTTTATAAATGCTTCCACTTTTGTAATCTGCAGTATCTCTGGAAAATTTCTTCTGCTTTCTCCGAGTTAAGTCACTGTTAAATTTGTCTATATTATATCTTGATAACTAGGTGTATATTTAAATTTATCACATTCTGCATAATTATTAGTGACTTGCTGATTGATACTTTTTAGATTTTCTTACTCAGTCTCCAAGATAAGGTGCATCAAATCCAGAGAACATGTATCCATTATAGTAATCCACTTAGAGGACTTAGAATCCACTAAAGGCTGGGGAAAGTTGTATCCTATGACCTCTAGGAATAAATTCATTTCTAATATAGTTCTGAAGGCTGGTCATTTCCCAGACCGTTCTAATTTGATGCTTCGGTGATTTCAACATTTCCTTAGATCTTATAGTGATATTCAATTCAATTGGTGATTTTGAATAATCTTGACCAGTAGTAGCGAAGGCTGCTAGATACCCCTGTTTTCCTTTTTTAAGTTTTTAAACATTGTTGCTTTTTAAATTAACAGTGTTACATATAGTTATAAACACAAGACCAACCCAATGATTAGCAGTATCTGCTGAATATGAGGTTTTGTTAACTGTGCTTATTTAACTTGTTATAATTGGTATCCAATTATTAGCCAATCCTGTTTGTTGCTATTGACCTTGCCTTCTTTAGCTTACCACTATATAGAAAACCCTGTTTTCTGTTTTTTACTTATCAATCTACGGCGCTTTTTTCATTTTAATCCCTTAATTACACATTTCTTCTATATAATTTGGTGTTAGGCACCAGGGGTTTTAATCAAAGTCAAATATAAAACTGCTAGGAGTCATAGAGTCCTAAGAGCGCCGCAATCCTCCAATGAGCGACCAAGCGATGTGATCGTCAGATTCCATTATATTTCTACAAAAGTCTTATTCATGAAATCAGCTAGATATGGTGTTCCTGAAATTGAAGGACAACCAGCTTTCTTCTTGGACTTGTCACCCACTACCTTATACAAAAGGAAACTCCTGAAACCCTTTTAGGGGTGATTACAAAGCATGGATACAAGTATACTTGGGGCTTTCCTTTTAGACTGAACATATCAAAAGAAGGTAGACATCACAATTCATACTCCCGAGAAGGTGAAGCGATGCTCAATTTGTGGAACTTGCAGAAGAAAAAGATAAATAAGGTTCTGAGAAATATTATTCATTTACTATATAAAATGTTTATAATCATAGATTTGTTATTGTTATAATTAAGAAAAGGTGAAAAAGAAACAAGGAGAAAAGAATTACATTAAAAATTTATAGTAATAGGAACATTTAATTCTGTTCTCTTTTACTGTTATAATTTATACTGACGTATATTTATATTGTTTATTTGTATTCACAATAAAAAAAATATTAAAAAACAAAACAGACTGAAGCAGTCATTTCTGCAAGAGGCAAATACCACTGGGCCTTATCCCATTCATTTAGCAGAATCTCAATCTCTAACCGCCATTTTGCCAATTCCCTTTACCTTGTTATATTTTCCTCTAGACTTATATCCTCACATACCACCACTCTTCTTTCTCTGGACTCACGTAACTTGCCCTCCCAGCTACCCTATTCACACCCACCTATGATTTGTGTTAATTCAGATTCCAGCCTTGAAAAAATTGCGATGATTAAAGCTGTAACTTACAGCCTCCTGAAGCCTCTGATCGCAAGGCTAAAATCGCAAATCGCTATTCAATTGCTTAATTTCCCCAAGCCCGCAAGTGTTTTCGCACCCATAAATGGCAAATGAAGGAGAAAATCCTACGAGTGCTAGAGAGGACCCGCACACCTATTCGTAGCACTGTAAATGCAAATAAAAAATCAATCCTGCACTGTAAATAACGGGGAAAGTGATGATAGACATTAGAATTAATTGCACAACAGTCTCAAGCCCGCAAATCGGCAGGAAATTTAAATTATTTGTATGTTTTATTTCGAGGTTAAATTGATCTTGGGTATAAATGAGTTAATACATATCAGGCCACCCATATGGACTAGAGGAGTGTTGGCATTCATTTTCATAATTTTTTATTTTGCCGGTTTGCGAGTCTGATCTCATATTGGACCCCTGAACCTAATTGATTGACATGTAACCTCCATGTTTTACTGCCATAATAATGACAGTCTAAATTTGTATTGGCTGATTCGAAATGGGAGGTTACGGGCTTGCTTAATTGATCATGTTCCCACCCTGAAGTGCGGGAACAGTAACTTGCGGGCTTGAGCAATTGAATACCATCGCAATCGGAGACAAAAGGGAGCCCGCAACTCACCCGCTGACATTTGGCCATCTGTGATCAAATTGCGGGCTTGGAATTGAATATGGCCCTAAGTTTGCAAGTTTTCAATCTTGTATGATGTTTGGAAAAAAGCACCATGTATGTAAGATTTTCAACTCAAAAACAGGGCCCTCTACTTTCTGGCATGTGTTTAAAATTGTATTTTTATTTTTTGCTTTACACTTAACCCTTGTACAGCACTTCGGAATATGTTGTTGCTTTATAAAAACGCTAATAATAGTAATAATAATAGTAATAATAATAATTGAGAATAATGCCAACTACAGTATATATTAATTTAAATGGATCTTATTGCATAATAATCTTTGGGGAGATTGTTTTTGCACCACAGAGACAAGCAGACTGCAAATCTTTTTTTGCACATCAAAGTAGATACTTATTATTCAGGAGCCAATGACTTATATAAGACTAAAGCAGAAATAATGACAATTTAAATTTGGAGTGACATTTGGAAGCTATTTATTACTCCCCTGCTAGTTATTTACATAACTCCTACAGAAAATTAATTAATTCTGAGTTTTCTGTAATCTAAATGTCTAAACATTACATAGAATGAATCCTTTTCGGCCATGAGTTTGGCATGAATGTCAAGGGTTTATGAAGGGGTCTCTAGAGAATAGTTAGGTAGGCCTGATAAGAAAATAGCTTTACTAAACATTTACATTTAAACAAAGAATTACTATTTATAATCAGACAGTATGAACTTAATTTCTCTTCACCCATGAATGATGTATTGTCTATGGCATGAGAGCTGAACAGAGGGGAAGCATAGAAAGTGTACTTGTGTACATTGCTAGCAGCTCTTGTTACACTGCTGTCTGCTACTACAGGTGGGATACAGATTATCTGATATCAGATAATCTGGTACCTCCTTTAATCTCCTCCTAGCTGCAGCAATGTCTGCACTGACAGCGGATCACCATATCTGCAGATGCTGACAGGGTTACAGTGGGCAGGTAAGGGATCGGGTGGCTTTGCTTGATTACCTCAATTTGCCGGACCACTGCTGAATAACATTTGTATATGAATGTATGTGTGGCTTCTAACGTGTTGGGTTTTCAATTAGTTTCTATATGCGCATGTCATATATTATTTTGTATTTTGAGGGTTTGCATATCGGACCCGAACCTAATTGATTGACATGTAACCTCCATGTTTTACTGCCATAATGATAGCGGTCTCATTTCCTATTGGCTGTTTCGAAATGGGTGGTTACGGCCTTGCTTAATTGATCATGTTCCCGCCCTGAACTGCTACGCACAAGTGCATAGTTACGGCTTTTGCGTTCGGCCCGTAACTTGCGGGCTTGTTCAACTGAATAGCCCCGGAATCGGAGATGAACGAGAGCCCGCAGCTCAAGCACAGACATATGGCCTGTATGCCTTGAGATGCGGGCTTGCAATTGAATCAGGCTAGTTTGCTCTCAAATGAATACATTTCCAAGAGGTCTCTCTTTGTTTATGAAAGATATCATCTAAATTGTGCCCAATGTAATTTCGTTCTTTGTTAGTGCTTTTGGGAGATTTGGGGAAATTATAAATTATAGGACTGGGTTGCAATGTTGCTAGAGTTGGAACCTGTTCTCTTTGTAAAAATCATGTTAGAACATTAGCCTATAATTTTCTATTTAAAAGTTAAGTCTGACACTTAGTATCCTCTGCCTTATTATGAGGTCTGTTTATAGTAAGCTATAAAATATTGTTATTGTGGCTACATTGAATCATAACATTGATACTGAAACAGTCCTTAATGGTTGCTACATTTTTGGCAAGCTATTGAAAGAATTATACACTTGCAGGATATTATCTGAGAGCTTTGGATATTCATTTTTAATTTTACTTCAATGCAGTGGTGGCTGGTGAACTTTTAGGCTGGTGGGGCGAAAACCCCTGTTACTGACCCCAACATTCCCTGCTGACTGACCCACATAGGCACCACTCACAGGCCCCACAAGCAACATGACTTGTTTGTACATGCTCACTGTCAGCAATGGCAATCAAGGTGACAATCATGATTAAAAATGTAAATAATGCATAGAGTGGTGACAATAGCAGAGATTCCTGGCAACTCACACACAATTACCTGCAGAACATACATCCCTAGAATAGCTCTATACATACCCATATACATATTCTGCAGAACAGACTTACTCTCTGCATCTTTCCGTGCACAAATAACAAATATTATGCAAAACTGACTTCACTTGCGCTCACACACACATGCACTCACACAGACACATGCACTCACACAGACACTCGCACAGACATGCACTCATACTCAGACAGACACTCACAAAGACATGCACTCACACACACACTCACACACACACTCACACATGCACTCACACAGACACTCACACAGACACATGCAGTCACACAGACACTCGCACAGACATGTATTCACACTCAGACACTCACTCACACAGACACACTCAGAAAAAGCACTCACACTCACATAGACATGCACTCACACACAAACACTCACACAGACATGCACTCGCACACACACTCACACAGACACATACACTCACACAGACATGCACTCACACACACACTCGCACAGATATGCACTCCCAATCAGACACTCACTCACACTCAGACAAGCACTCACACACACACACTCACAGACATGCTTTGTATTAGATGTTTTATGAAATGAAAAAAAAATCATTTTTTTTCATGAAATAAAATAATTATAATATTAAGAAAATATATTACTGGTGTTTAATATTGGGGGGCGCTGCCCATATTGCACCTATGGACGAGCCACCCCTGTTTTAAAGAAATTCAGTTTTAGTGCATATCAATAAAGATTTATTTTTAAGTCCTTTACTTTTCATCATTTGTTCTAAAGCTAACATAGAGTATGTCTGTTGGTCACTCACAATTTTTGTGGGTACTAATAACCTATTCTATCTATCTATCTATCTATCTATCTATCTATCTATCTAACTACCTACCTACCTGCCCAACATAACTGTGATCTTTGTTTGCAAGCAATAATCATGGCTACCTGTTTATATATCATGATAGCATAACAAACCCAGTTATCATGTGATACACCTGTATACCTTTAACATGCAAAATTAATGTGGTAAAACAATATCACACAGAGATAGTGATAGTACTTCTGGTCTTCTGATTGTAGTCACAGCTAAGCATTTCTTGTGAGATCCCACATCATTGATAAATAGCTGCAATTGTTCATGACAACTAATTACTCATTAAGATACAGCATTGTTTGCAATGCGTGTAGATGAACATCAGGTTATTGTTACACTAACAGTATAAAGCACTGTACTATAAATACAGAGCTTGCTAGCTTTTTCTCCTCAGATTTTTGGAACATGAACATACACTGATCATTTCAGAGCTGTGTCGTGCTATTTCTAAAGTTTTCATATTATACTATATGTGTGCAATTAATTTGTATAACATAATCCAGGATTTATTGCATCTACTTAATTGAGCAGATGACGAAATGATGTTAGTGCTATACACATTAGTGTTTACTTCTAGTATATGAAGTAATTAATGATGAGATTTATATTCATCTTATTATCATTATTGTGGTGTGACTCTAGTAAATGCCATGCATTACCATAATACAGTGTTACCTTTAAGCCAGCACATCATCACATTTTTATACAGCCTTCTGTCCTCCTGGGTAGCATTTGCACCACACCAATTATAATAATGAATGGTCTGCTACATTTTTAGACTGTGCTCTGTGGATATAATAAACCGTATATTCTTATTATAACATAATCCATGTGTTTCTAACGATTACTGATTTGTGACACTGTCATACATTTAGTTAATGAACTGATGATATGTATATCCATATCATATTTAAGTATACCCATCCTGTATTAAGGTATAGTAAATGTGTATAAATTAGAGACACAGGGGAGGGAGAGGGGGGAAACAGGCACAGGGGAGAGGTGGGGAAAGAGTCACAGGGGATGGGAGGGGAAAAGACACAGGAGAGGGTGAGGGGGGAAGAGACACAGGGGAAGGAGACACAGGGGAGGGAGAGGGGGACACAGGGGAGTGGGAGGAGACAAGTGGGAAAGGAGGCACAGGAGCGGAAGAGGGAAGGAGACACTGGGGAGGGAGAGGGGTGCAAGGAGCCACAGGAGAGGGGGAAGGAGACACAGGAGAGGGAGAGGGGGAAAGAGATGGGAGGGAAAGGGGGAAAGAGACACAGGGGAGGGAGAGGGGTGGGAAACAGACCGGGGGAGAGGAGGGGCAAGAGATACAGGATAAGTGGGGGAGAGACAAAATTTATAAAACACTATCATGCCTTCACTTTTGACGGGCAAGTCGCTAGTATAAATTACATCAAATAAGTGGTAGTGACTGCATAAAACTTGTGTATGAATAAATACAAAAAGAAAGAAGAGCCACTTAAATGAGTAAAAAAAAGTTATATAAACATTATCAGTCGTACTTTGATGTTTGTAGCAATAGAAATAGGGTTACGAGCAATTAATATATTCTAAATATCCTACTCATGAGTCCCAAAATGTCATGTATTAGCTTCCAACGCAGCTACTATTTATACAGTGAGGGAAATAAGTATTTGATCCCCTATCAATCAGCAAGATTTATGGCTCCTAGGTGTCTTTTATATAGGTAATGAGCTGAGATTAGGAGCACTCTCTTTTAAGGGAGTGCTCCTAATCTCAGCTCGTTACCTGTATAAAAGAAACCTGTCCACAGAAACAATGAGTCAATCAGATTCCAAACTCTCCACCATGGCCAAGACCAAAGAGCTGTCCAAGGATGTCAGGGACAAGATTGTAGACCTACACAAGGCCGGAATGGGCTACAAGACCATCACCAAGCAACTTGGTGAGACGGTGACAACAGTTGGTGCGATTTTTCCCCTACTGGAAGAAACACAAAATAACTGACAGTCTCCCTCAGTCTTATGCTCCATGCAAGATCTCACCTCATGGAGTTTCAATGATCATGAGAACGGTGAGGAATCAGCCCAGAACTACATGGGATGA
Organism: Discoglossus pictus; assembly: GCA_027410445.1. NCBI lineage: Eukaryota > Metazoa > Chordata > Amphibia > Anura > Alytidae > Discoglossus > Discoglossus pictus. Next base: position 209,932,208 of record CM050169.1, on the reverse strand, counting down.
TCTTGTTAATTATCTCAAGGCAGCTGGGACCAGAGTCACCAAGAAAACAATTGGTAACACACTACGCCGTGAAGGACTGAAATCCTGCAGCACCCGCAAGATCCCCCTGCTCAAGAAAGCATATGTACAGGCCCGTCTGAAGCTTGTCAATGAACATCTGAAGAATTCAGAGTAGAACTTGGTGAAAGTGTTGTGGTTAGATGAGACCAAAATCAAGCTCTTTGGCATCAACTCAACTCATCGTGTTTGGAGGAGTAGGATTGCTGCCTATAACCCCAAGAACACCATCCCCACTGTCAAACATGGAGGTGGAAACATTATGGTTTGGGGGTGTTTTTCTGCTAAGGGGACAAGGCAACTGCACAGCATCAAAGGGACGATGGACGGGCCATGTACTATACCATCAAATCTTGAGTGAAAACCTCCTTCCCTCAGTCAAGGCATTGAAAATAGGTAGTGGACAATGACCCAAAACACACAGACAAGGCAACAAAGGAGTGGCTCAAGAATTAGCACATTAAAGTCCTGGAGTGGCCTAGCCTGTCTCCAGACCTTAATCCCATAGAAAATCTGTGGAGGGAGCTGAAGGTTCGAGTTGCCAAATATCAGCCTCGAAACCTTAATGACTTGGAGAGGATCTACAAACAGGAGTGGGACAAAATCCCTCCTGAGATGTGTGCAAACCTCGTGGCCAACTACAAGAAAAGTCTGACCTCTGTGATTGCCAACAGGGGTTTTGCCACCAAGACAAAGGGGTCAAATACTTATTTCCCTCATTGACCTGCAAATCAATTTATAACTTTTTTGACATGCGTTTTTTTTTTTTTTTTGTTATTCTGTCTCTCACTGTTAAAATACACCTACCATTAACATTATAGACTGATCATTTCTTTGTCAGTGTAGAAACATTCAACAACAGCAGGGGATCAAATACTTTTTCCCCCAAACGTATGTAATCTCAGAATGATACTGAATCACATGTAAAATCTTGCCACAATGCTTCAAGTTCTGTATCTTTTGCCTGGTGATTAATATCTGTGATTTGAACACTACACATCACAGCCAGCTTTGTGAAAGAAATAAGAAGTGAATAGACTGGCAGCACAGTTTAGACAGCAAATGTTTTAGAAAATGTTTCAGTGTAAGCCTTGCAGGCAGGCACCTCTAGGCAACTCCCTCTCCTGCCTAATGCTAAATCCAGCCCTGGATACACTGCATTCTTTATGAATGTACCAGGAAATTGCCCGTCAAAAATGACGGCAATAAAATGTAAAGCCTGGCAATGCTGTTTACCACACAATGCGATATTCTTCCCCCTCTGAGCACCTTTGGCGCTAATCTCGTGGCTCACAATGAGCGCCTTTGGTGCTCATTGCAAGTCTCTCCTCTCATCTACTTTACGGTCCTGATGATCAGCAATGAAGGTGCTTCACCGCTCATTACAGGCCTTGGCAAACTTCAACTTTTGTGCTTGGGAATGCCATGTGTCTCTTTCCGCCATCTCCCCCCTGTCCCTTCCCTGTGTCTCTGCTGAATCTTTGTGTGGCGCGCACTGACTGCGGTTGGTTTTATTTTTAAAGTCTTGCGTGCCTTGGGTTGTTGGTGTAAGTGTTACTGTCTTTGCCGTCGTGTATTTTTTAAGTCCTGCATGCCTGGCATTGTTAGTGTAAGTGTTATTGTCTTTTGCGTCGTGTATTTTCTACGTTCTGCGCGCCTGGCCTTGCTGAGCCTCGGTTTCATCCTATTTCAGAATTTGTTCATTTTTTCGGCCTGCCATTATTTTTCCCACTTTGCCGATTTTCGGTGCGTGTGTAAATTTATTTGAGGCATATTTGTGTGTTTTTGCTGTCTTTTCCAATTCGGTGGTTCGGCCGTTAAAGTCGTATTTTTGTGAACCTCACAGTCCATCATACGGGCCGTAATTTTTGCATCCGTCGCAAAATCCAGGGGCCTCGTGATGAGGCCTTATTGCAGCTATGTCCCGCGTGTCTCAGGATGAGTGACAGCTAAGTCCCGCGTGTCCACCCCTGCAATGAGCGCGGAAGCCTTGTAGCCTAAGTCCCGCGTGCCTCAACTGCTCGCATCACTTTGAGAGGCTCACAGTGCAATGATCGCCTTTGACACTAATTGCAGCCTAAGTCCTGCGTGCCTCAACTGCTCGCCTTGCTTCGCAGTGAGCGCCTTTGGCAGTCATTGCAACCTAAGTCCCCCAAGCCTTAATGACGCGCCTTGCTTCACAAGGCTTGCAAAGCGTGACGACAACTAACAGTACAACAACTATATATGTGATAGAGCAAACATGAATATGAATAGATACTGACTGAGTGTACAGTATCACACTAAACAAAGCTTCCCATGTACTTATGAAATGGTATAACACTTAACATGCAAAGGGCAAATACAAATCTATCAATATATGTACTGCAGTACAGTGCTTTATACTGTTACTGTCACAATAAACTTACTTACCTGATGTTAATCTACAAGCATTGCAAACAATGCTCTATCGGGCATAAGAGATAAGTTATCATGGACAATTGCAGATATGTAGCAATGATATGGTATCTGCAAAGAATGCTGAGAAGTGACTACAATCAGAAGGCCAAGAGTACTATCACTAACTCTGTATGATATTGTTTTGCCACATTTATACCACATGTTAAAGGTATACAGGTGCTATCATATGATAACTGTATTTGTTATGAAACATGTAGACATGATTATTGGTAACAAACAAAGGTCATCAGTATTAATTATTTGATAAGATCAGATATGTGGTCTCATATTGTTAAGAAGGGTGGCATTCTTAGCACATGTATGTATAACTGCCACGTTTGTTTAACATATTAGTGTAGGACTATGTCATTCCACAGCCATATGTGCATTGGTATATATTAAACATAACATCAATCACAGTGCTTAGAACATAATATATGTTTATTTATGGAGGTTTGGGATCATTCTGCTGGGTGATGTCATTAATATCATGGCTATATGATAGCCACTATGTATGGTTTACTTACATTATTTGGTAGCACTGCTTGCAGATGAACAAACTGCCTTAATGTATGTCAAATTTGCCTAAAATAAAAAGAACAAGTTGATCATTAAATAAAATACAATATTAAATAGGGACTAAAATCATCTTTTGTCAATTGCATTCCTCAGTGACCTTCAACTGTTGAGATGTTAACCATAACAATACATAGTCACAGATAAGATTATCAACGTTGGATGATCATGTGATCTCTGTGTGTAACTGTATACCTGACTTCATGATGTGTTGATTATGGATAGTTAAGTTAAATCCCATTGTAAAGAGTTTATATTTGTTAGGAATTGTCACTGATGTCATTGATTTGTATTACAAGTATATGTGCAATAGGATGAATATACAGATTTGGAACATTATGGTCCAGGATCTTTACTGTGATGTTATTAATTGTTTGATTTTGGATTTGTTCAATATACATGTATGTAGATGATATAATCAAAACAATGTCAAGCAGATTGTTAGCCTTTTGAATTATTCAAGTAATATGAGGCACTAATTAGAATCTCCTATCATCAATAAATAACATCCATTTGTTAAAATCATGTCTACTGAGGATAGTACATGATAGTACACTGTATGTAAAGATGATGAGAACCACACATTTATATTTTTCCTGTTGGTGGGACAAGTCCATTTTAAAGGGGAATGTAACTATTCTGGACTTTACTAGGTATGTAATATAGTTGTGGATCAATTTACATGGACGTAATTTGTTTTATTAAATGCTTATAAGCTTTGTTTGTACTGTCTCATATCAACACAGTTGATATGTATCCGTTGCTGGGGTCTGCAGCTCATAAAGATACATAATCTGCTGTACTTGCTGTACTGTGTCTCATACTAACCAATCAGTTACTATCTCCCAGCAATATTCTGCAACATGCTGCTGAGATGTGGCTCCTGATGGGCTAGGATACCACACTGCACATCAAGCCTTACAGAGTCTGTATAATCGCTGCAGAGAGCAGGCCCATATTGAGACTCTTTATTTGATCTCTATTCAGTGAAAATATAGTTTTTTTAATTGATTCTCAGTTAAGTAAGGTACATCAAAGTACATAGATACTCAGGTATGTTATATACCTAATAAAATCCAGGGACCTTGCATTTCCCTTTACGTGATGCTTAGCATTTGCACTGGATATGTGTTATCTATATAAGTAGTTTACATGGGTGAGTATGTGATGGTATGATAAGGGGTTATGATATTCACCTGGCATGGTCCCTGGCTCCAAAGTGTCCACCATACCTGGGAGTCTGACCACCGTTGCTTTGCGATCCAATCCTGCAACATCCTCTCCTATTCATTAAAGTGAACTGTAACTTGAGGTCCACCACCCGTCACCCTGGCAATTGCTGCCTCCTCTGCCATCTTCTTCTCCACTCTGCATTGGCAGGTCGTTGGTGGCTGATCTCCCTGATCTGCCCCTGAGGCCTGCCCTTCCCAGCCCTAGACCCACCACTGAGTTCAGGCTCTTTTCCTTCTGCCCCTGCACTTTCAGGAATGCCCGGATTCAGGCATCCCTACCTCCACCTCTCCCCACCTCTCCCGGAACGTCTCTCTCTCCACTCTTTAACCTCTATCCGCTCCTCTGCCTTTCTCTGCTCCTCTCTCCACTCCCTCTCTCAATTTCTCTCCCACTTACCAATCCTTTACATCTCTCCACTCTTCTCCCTCTCTTCGCTCCTTTCATTCTCTCCGTTCCTCTCCTTCTTTTTACTCCTCTACCTCTCTCCATTCCCCTCTCTTTACTCCTCCCCAACTCCTCTCTTTCCTGATCTCACCAGGGCACCCTCTCTCTTTTACTCCTCCCCTCCTCTTCTCTCCTCCTCTTCTCACCTCTCTCTGTTCTCCATCCTCTATCCAAAACAAAAATATTGATAATACAAAATTAATGTATTATGTAAATATAAGTGTAATAAAGAAAATAAATGATGTAATATGTGTATATTTATAGTGTCAGGGGGAGGGTATGGGGATAATGTGTTGAAGCATATGTGTAAAATATGTAGTAGTGTGTATATGTGTTAACTTATGTATTGGTAAATTATGTAAAATATGTATAATCTAAGTATTACAGTAAATTATGTGTACACAAAAATAAGCTAACTTCCTGCATATCAAAAAAACTTAAGACAAAGGTTCCCTCTTATAGTGCACACCTATTATTCCCAATTGTCTTGAAGAGACACAAATAGGTAAATAAAACTTTGCTTTTAATAATTTAGGGATTATGTCAATATATTCAGGGATTATGTCAATATAACCTACTATGCAAACTGGCACATACTAAGTATCTGGTGCAATTTTAAATTAAAGTGCAAGTGCAAAGAATAAGGACCTGAGGTGCTATTAAGGAGTCAGGAGTATGTCTGATTTAATTATTAAGGTAGTGTTTGTTTATAAAGTGCTAATATTCTTGCGTTTGCTTTCGGAAATATTCTTTTTAATCTTGAGTAATCTCTAAAATGAGTCCATGGAGTAAAGAGCAGCACACTGGCTTGGAGACCGCGGTTAGGATGCCTCGCGATGACATCACTAACCCGCATCTCACGTCGCTACTTCTGACCCGACGCACGTTTCTAGATTTCTTCAGGGGTCACTGCCATGACCCGTAAACATCCCTTTATAGTTTCTGGATGTCATGGAGATCATGACTACGTTTTAAAACAATAATTAACTAACTTTATAATATTATATATTTGTCTCATTATACTTTATTGTAGAGCTACATATACTCAAAGCTGTTTAAGGTATCTATTAGTGAACCATACAGAAATTATTAAGTGAATTCATTATGATTTTAAATTCATCATCTTCATCAATAATTTTAAATATCTGATTTTAACTCAATACTTTTGTGGAGTCTATTTTTATATTAGGGATTTTTTATGTCAGATTCAGTTCTTTGTATAAATATTTATTGTATTATCTTATACAAATTGAAAATAGCAAAATAACTTTGTGCATTACTGAACACATCTACTTATATCAAAACCTAGACCTATGTGCTGACTAGCAACAGTCAGCGGTTTGCTTGTTTATCTCCTCATTACACAGACTAGTTAATTTCCCAAAATGTCTCATAACCCAGCCCTTATGTTTTATATCTAAGGCCTTGTTTCTAATGAACGCAACATGGGTTTGAGTGATATAAGGATCCTGAGCATCCAATATATAACTACAACTGGAATGGCTACGAACTTAAACCAAAAAAATAAAATAATCTCCCATAGCCAATTTATGTAGTTACATATTAGGAATGGGGCCCTAAATTCTGTGGCATAGTCTTGGATATTGCCAACAATGACATGAAATAGAAATAAAAAAACAAACATAAAGAGCAGATACATAAGACCTTCTGCATAACTTGGATATTCTTATATGAAATATCACAGAAGTTTAAAAAATTTATTAATGGACATGAAATGCTAGGTACAGTCTAAGATAGAGCAAAGTATCATTTTAATAACATTCGGTTGTAAAAGTACTTGTTTTCGTATCTTAATTGGTCTCTAGCCATTTTTTAAACCTATGCTGCCCTCTAATGGGTGTATATAATAGTCCTATTTTAGGATGTACAATGAAAACTTATGTATATTTGAAGACTTTGTCTGTTGAACCCTGGAGGCATCCATGGGATTTTGGTGCAAGTTGTGTGTTTGAGAGGGGATTTACTTTGCTGGAGTGCTGTGCTTGCATTTGCTGATGCAAGTGACCTGCATCTGGGACTGCGAGGGGGAAAGAAAGAGGAGTATGGTGTCCATTTCAGCTAGATCAAGTCATCTTGTAAAGCCTTCTGACCACTAACTCTTTCCTCTCCCACAGACAGATAAAACACACGGCCTTGTGATCCAGCATAATAAAGTATTGTAACAAAAACTAAATGGCTTGCTCTTCTTGTAAACATTAAAAATTATGATTTTCTCCCAACATTTGGTGGAATGTAGTTAATTTAAGCAATAGCACAACATTTTCTTTGATGTACACATTCATCAGACAGATGTTTTTTTAATCCATTTTGGACGGTATCTGCTTTTGAAGCATTTAGTTGTATATTTCTACTTAATTTATAAAATTAGTCATATTTGTCAAATATACATCATCTGCTAATAACATTTTCAAAATTATAATTTTTTATCTACAGTTATTGCCTTATGTAACGATTTCTTTTAGCAAAAAGATCTCTCATTATCCCCACACAACACAATAGCGCATTCAAAAAAGAATATGATCTACTTCCTGATGAGTTTGTATCTGATCAATGGAAAGGTAAAGGATAATTGTATAAAAAGGCTTCTTTATGTAATTTTTACTTTCTAACATTTTGCTCATTACCATACAGAACAATCTAGGTGCTTAAATTATCTTCTTTTGAAGAACTACACTTGAACATACGCACCTTGTTTTTATATGTAGAAAATTAAAACAGCCTCTAATTTATTAAGTGTATCTCTAATAATGTTACCATTGTAGTCTCCAGTGATCTACTTCCTCACATGGGTCAACACTTCAAATGCAAAGAGGATGGATCTATCTGTACAAATGGGATACAGGAACTACACCTGCCATTGTTCTTATGGGGTCTAATGCAAGGCTCATTAGTTTAGGACATTAGGACTTATGGATACAAAAGGTATAATGACCCAAATCATAATATTATAAAATGAAGGTGCCCTATTTTTTGAGATGTGGTTTCACACAAGATGAGACAAAACAAAACAAAAACAAGAATTTTGGTAAACTATTGTTTTATTAAAATATTTGTTGATAATAATTAATTACATTTAGCATAATAATTTTTATAAACATTTCTGTGTGCCATAACAGTAATGGGACATTGCTGTATACCTTCTCTGGATGCAGACAGACTGGATTAAAAACACATTTCAATAAATATATATACATGTACATACATGTATGTAGCATATGGTAATCTACAGATATGTATAAAAGACCTAACAGGGTCATGGGTTTAGAGGAAAATAGGATTAAGGAGTTGATGAGTCAACGGTTTGTATGGCTGAACAGATCCGGCAGACTATATTTTATATATATATAAAATAAGAGTAATTCTACAAAGCGTCTCTCAATGACTTCATACAATTACATCGTAGAGTAGTTTAAGGAAGCATTAAGCTGTTGGGTATGTTCTGCATGAGCAGCTCGTTAATAATCTGTGGCTCTCACATAAATTATGATCATTGCCCCTACTATACCTGCTCGTTTAGTTATAATATACTATTAATATTATATGAAGAACACTATTCAATGGTGTATATTGATTAAGTAGCAAGCAAGTAATACATATGCATGTCTAAAACAGGTTGGAGAACATGCTTCCAGCTCAGAAATCCAAAGATATACATTATTTCCTGAAGCGTAATAAATGAGTAGCAAGTAACCTTTGTACTATATTCATGGCATGAGTTGGCAAACAACCACACACTGAAGAATTCCAAGAGAGTGAAACAGTCCAGTCTGTATGTTGGTTAGATAGCTCATTCATATTCAACCTGTGCTGTGTTTAAAAGGTGAGTTGTAACAGTGCCTATACATTATATACATGGTCACTTAGCCTTTGTACTATATTCATGGCATGAGTTGGCAACCAACCACACACTGAAGAATTCCAAGAGAGCGAAACAGTGCAGTCTGTATTTTGGTTAGATAGGTCATTCATACTCAACCTGTGCTGTGTTTAAAAGGTGAGTTGTAACAGTGCCTATACATTTAATACATGTGTCACTTAGCCTTTGTACTATATTCATGGCATGAGTTGGCAACCAACCACACACTGAACAATTCCAAGAGAGCGAAACAGTGCAGTCTGTATTTTGGTTAGATAGCTTGTTCATACTCATCCTTTGCCTTGTTTAAAAGGTATGTTGTAACAGTGGCTATACATTTTAAAGGTTCACAATACATTTTTGGGGGGGTTTTAATAATGAAAACACATTCAATATCAAGATTGCATCGAAAACATTGTATATCTTGGAATTTTGAGGGATGCAGGTTCTCTATATCAGCTATTTAAATTAATACATTTCTGTTATTTGCAAAACTGGTTAAACATAGCACAACAAATCTTCCATACACTCCAAAATGCAACATTGCAATAATTCCTAAATCTTTAAAAAAAATAACAAAAATGGTACCACTTCTGCAGAATCACTGAGCAAGTATTGTAAAACAAGCTATTATAGAGAGATTAGGTATTTCAGCCGGTAATAATATTTAATACATTTGAGATAAAGGACTTGTGAAGTCCCATATTCATAGCATATTTTTTTGTAGAATTACAATTGATAATGTGGATAATGTCTTAAAAAAAGTCTGTTTGAAAGTAATTATTGCAATTATACATCCAAGTTATCTATGCAAACCATAACATACAGTATATACCATGAAAACTATTTGTACATATTTTTATTAATATGAACTTTTGTATATATAATAAAACTTCTTAAAATTATGGTTCTTGGATTCTCCTAAGAATATCGTAGCCAATCAAACTTTAAAATATATAAAGAAAATTTCAGCTAAATTCAGAAATTCCAGTTTTTACAGCATATATGCATGTTTTCAACCAAAATTCATTCAAGTATCTTTTTTTTTTTTTTATCATATTCTTGAAGAACTCTTATAAATAATAAAACTTTAGTCAAATTCTGCACAAATCTCAGAACATTTTTCAAATGAAATCACCAAAGATTAAATCAATAATTGTGAATTCTAAGATTTGGTAAAAAAAAAAAACTGCAATGTGTGCAATTGCTAAAAAGTGTTTATGTAAAAAAATATCTGGAAATGATACAATACATGAGAGTAATGTATTGTTAGCTGTTTTTTTTTATTTTAATGCACAATATCCAGCAGAGGGTGCAAAGTAAAATAAATTAAGTGCTAAACTGGCGGTTTAAACATAATTTGGGGACATTTCTCAATCTATTGAAGTTTGTTGGGAGTAAAATCCCCATAGGATAAAAGGTATTACATCCTGATTCTGTTAGTTTCCATCTATTTCAATTGGATAATTGTATGTTTCTTGCACAGAAATCAACCAAAATCGAAAACCGAAGCAGCAAAATTAGAAGGTAACAGATTTTTTGGTCATTGAATGGAACGTGGGAATTTAGGAAAATGCAGCAGGTTGACCCCAAAAGTAGACAATCATTTTATTTATCAAAATGACTTTTGCACAAACCTAAATAAACATCCATAGCAACCAAAAAGTACAAAAACATGTAAAAACAATGACCAGAGATTTGGCCAATTAAAAAAGCAATCATATTTAAATTGCAATATACATTTTAAAGCAATATCGATACACATAAATTCTTCCAAGTGGACAGATATTTCCACACCACTTAAAGAGCCACTATAATTGTCAGCATACACAACTTTTAGGCCCCTGTTCAATTGTAAGCCTGCAGACTTAGGCCCGATATAAAGGCAAATATGGGCTTGAAATTTGCAACAGTTACAGAGTGATTCAATTAAACAAGCCCGCAGCTACCTGGCCCAAAGCCTAAACCGTAAACCATGCGCTCGTATATAGCATTTCAGAGCATGATCATGATCAATTAAGCAAGGCCGTAACTACCGATTTAGAAACAGCCAATAGTAAATGAGACCGTCATCGTGACGTCAGTGAAACATGGAGGTTAAATGTCAATCATTTAGCGTTTAGAGGTCCTATATGCAATCGGACTTGCATTCTGTCAATGTACAAAACAATAAAAATGTATTACAATACTGTTCTACTCCATGTGGATGGCCTGATTTGTATTAACTCCTTGATTCCCAAGATTGATATGACATGGAAATTAAATATAAGATAAAATATTTTTGCATTGCCGGTTTGCGAGCTTGAGACTGTTGTGCAATTAATTCTAATGTCTGTCATCACTTTTCCCATCTTTTAATATGCAGTATTGTTTTTTTATTTGTATTTACAGTGCTATGAACAGGTATTTAACCCCCTTGGGAGTCCTATCTGGTACTCGTAGGATTTTCTCCTTCATTTGCCATTTACGGGTGTGAGAAGTTTTGTGGGCTTTAGGAATTGCAGCAATTGAATAGCAATTTGCAATTGTAACATTTACGGGCTTGAAAGATCAAAGGCTTAGATGGGTTGGAATTATGATTTTAACAATCGCTGGGATTTTCAAATAATTTGCGGCTAGCGAAAAGACACCAAATGAATAGCAAGTTAGTTTTCGGGCTCTATTACGGGTTTCCTAAGCTACAATTATATGTGTGTAAAAGATCAATAATAAAATGTTATTTTCTTGTGTTCAAGTTGATCTTTTCTGAGAACACTTACATTGGAGAACAGTTTTTATTAATGGTTTATTATACTCCTCTTTGAATGTGCTGCACTGCGCAGCGATGCTGGAAACTGGTGGTAAACGTTGCGACCCACCCTAAGCACTTTGTAAATAATGGTACAATAAAGCCAAAATAATCTTTTGCATTCTACAAAACATTTTAAAGAATTTTGAGGTCAGTTTATTAGAAAGCTGCAGTCTTCAGTTGAGATGTGAGATATGCACAGAAAATACATAGCCACTTGGTGGTAAGAATTCACCCAAAGCAATAACAGTGCTTCAGGGAGATCCAACTAAGTATTTAGCTGAAATAGTAAGGGGTGGAAAGACAGTGACCTAGATCTCTATGTGGGGCAGAACTTGAATACAGAGATTGCTTCAAGGGAGGGTGGAGGTATAGATATAGAAACGTCTTCCATGATCAAGTTCCAGATTACGGAACATCACAGATCAAAATCTCCACAATCCAAACAGAGATCTAAAGCTTCACAAAGCCTGTAACTTGCAGTAGAATTTGACATATACAGATGTTAAAAGTAGGTCTCAAATACTTTGCTCAACAGGTAGAAACAAGACTAGTTGTGGAGACAGGGAGTAGACACATGTTTGAGTTGATATCCAGGACACAAAACACAGTATTATTGATTGCCTTCATCTAAGACTTCTTTATAAGCTGATTGAACCTTATGGACGTCTTACTCTTACGTCCTTTTGACATTGGTCACAATGTGCAGCCAATATGGTGTTCTTACCTTCAAAAATGTTGTGCAATGCTTTATATTATAGATTTCAATGGAGTTTTACCTTTAAATGTTTACAAATTAAAGGCAAATACAATTGTGTAATCCAGAACACGTATGATTCATACAGCACACATTTGTATTCCTTTGATGAACCTTGCCACATTAAGTTGCTTTTTCACTTTATTAAATAATTGATGGACTTAAACTTGGAGGGTGTTTTCCGTCTTCTCCTGTTGCATTACCAAGCTGATGAGTAGAGTTACGGCTTGGAAAGAAATCAAAATGGGAGTTGCATTTTTGTTGTATTTATCGTGCTTCCACGGAACAACATTCATTGTGATAACTGCAATAACTGTCCAACTGGCTCTGCTACTCCTTGGGATTAACACTGAACCAGGATTATGGTGAGGACGGAAGGTGTCCATATCTCTCAGAACTTTGTCCCAAGTCCTGCTGCCATCTTAATTATAAATAACAAGTCTTCAATACAAATAAACCCAGAGTTGTGTTGGAAGTCATTATGGTAAGTGCATTATTGTGGCGTAGAGGAAGCTGAAAAGGAAGAAGAGGAGTTTGAAGTCTGTGTGTGATCTCTGTGCATTACTAGTTATCTGCGTGACTGGGAATTCTCGTGTGAAGTTGTTGCAGAGGGTCCCTGCGCAGCACTGTATCTCTGAAATGTTGGGTATAGTGTGGGCAGGAATGGTAGAAGAACAGTAGCTCACTGTACTGCAGCCTTTCATCATTGTCTTGCGGTTAAGATCTGTGAATTGCATTAATGTAAATAGTTAGTTTATACCATTTAGAAAAGACACCTGTTCAATTACTCTTTACAAGAAAACCTCTAACTCATAGGTTTGTATCCTATGGCGCTGAAGACAACTATGGCTCGCTATAGAACGTTATATGGCTTTTCTTTATTCATGGAGCTGCAGCTTCCTTCAGAGGGGGAAGAATTACCAGGGAATACACTTCAAAATAGTTGTATCACATATATTTTCTTATATAAGCCTAAATACAGCTCAGAAATTTCTAATAAGGCCAATGTCTTGAGTATGATATATTCTTTACTATCATAATTTGAGGGTGACCTGTGGAATACTAGAACACCAGCTTTCAGGAAAACACTTATCCATTTAAAAAAAAAAAATAAGAATGCAGCTGGGAATTTACATTACTGACCAATGTTAAAGCTTTTCAAGTTAAATTTACAATTTATTAGCATTGAAACCACTTGTACATTAGCAGCAAGAAAAGGCTTTAGGAGGAATATATACTTCAAAAACACAGTTCAATGCCACTGCTCCCGTCCTCAAGAGAGGTAATTGCCATTTTCTAAAGTACTGAAAACTCCTTTATTGGATCAGGAATAAGCCTTGGATCTGCCTTCAATAAGAATTAAAAAATATATATCATAAAGATTTTTTTTATCATTATTTTATTTGAATACGAGAGGCAACTCCATTACTTAACACAGAAAAATAAATAAGAGAGAACATTTATCCCATATGTTAGGTTATATTAAATAAAGCATTTATATCTCATAAACAATGCTGGTATGCCTTTTAAATTTCCTCTTTCACATGATTCACACTTAATTAAGAAATTAAACTGTCTTATTTGGTGGTGATATTACCAAATGCCTCCATGCACCGGATGAGTGTTCCTTTACATTGAACTTGTACTTGGTTCTCCACAGCACATTCATTCTTCCCAGTTTCATTGCAGCCCCAACACAAGATTCCATTATTGTTGGTTAGAATGGATACTGCTGAGGATAGATATAATGGATCAATTATTAAAAAAAAACTGTAGACATAATGCAGTCATAATTAACATATTTGAAAATGTACATTGTAGTCTTATTCCATTGGAAACCAATATAGGCTGATTGAATTATTTCCATCAACAGGAAGAATTGTAACATAGGTGCATGATAGTAATGCTACTGATGGTGACATGGAATTCATATATAGAAAGTCTACACTCCCTTAGTGAAATCAAGATAAATCATGTCAGACATTTTCCAAAATTTCAATTAGTGTGTGTATATTTTTTATATTCAGTCTATGCTAATGCACATGAGTTGACAACAGCATTACACTAAACCCAATTTGGATTGGTATATTTATTTTTTTAAATAATATATAATACATTACTCACTTAGATTACTCACTTAGAACTGCAAATGATCATCTTTGCTTATAAAAGCCTAAATATAACTCATTGATATCTAATAAGGCCAATTCCTTTAGTGTGACAAATTATTTAGTAACATCATGTGATGGTGCCATGTGGAATACCACTACCCAGCTTCCAACAAAATACCGTAGCTCCTATTAGAGCCATCTAATAGCTATATTAGAGAGAGATTTACCCGTGTTAAGCAGTTCCTTCCCAGTTCTAATACCAGAAATATAGGTAAGAACCATGTCACCCATTCAGCCTGACCATTTTCCATTTGCTGGCAAGGACATGTGTATTTACTCACTAGACTCCTGAGCATTGTTACAGAGGCTATTTGTGTTGCAGCACTTGTACTGTGTGTAGTGCTGGGTGATTCCTGTGCTGTAACCCTGTAACGTGTTACAAGCATCCACTGATCCACAGCCCTTAGCGTAGGATGTTGCAGTGACCTTGCCTGGAAAGGGATAGAGAGAGAAGAATTGGAGACACTTATCATACAGTGTATATCCCATCCATCACCAAATAATGCCAGAATCTATCTATGAATGGGAATTATAGCTTGCAAGACAATGAGACCTACACGTTAACCATGTATTTGTTTTCCAACAGCAGAGTTTTGTAAGCTTATAGCGCATGAATTCTTGAAAAAAATAAATAAGCTAGGCCTTGTGTGCCATAATTTTAGTGACCTGGAACCTGCTTTATTTAAAAGATGTACCACTGTGACAGCAGTGTGATCTAGCCTCCACATGATCTACCACCATGCAACTGTGTTAATTGTCCTTAACAATCTCTGTGCGCAGTATTATCTGTCCTTAACAAGATCTCCCATTGTATCAGCAGTTTAACATTTCCTTAACAAGATCTGTCTTTAAGAATGTGTGCACTGAACCAGCAATGTTACTTTTCCTTAACATGCTCTACCATTCTGCCAACAGTGTCATCTGTCTAAAATAACGTCTACCTGTAGTATTAACTGCACCTAACAAGATCAACCACCCTACCAGCAATATCAACTGTCCCTAACAAGATCTACCACTTTACTAGCAGTGTTAACAATCCTTAACAAGATCTACCAGCAATGTTAACTAATAAGATTTACTACCATACTATCAGTGTTAACACTTCTTAAGAAGGTCTACCAGCAATATTAACTGTCTCTAACAAAAATCCACCACCTTAAATACCCTTAAGATACTCTAGTACCCGGTCAGTAGTGTTAATTATGAGCGCAATTCAATTGCAAGCCTGCATCTCTGACTCCGTAAATTATGCACTCATCCATAGCAGTTCAGGGCGGGAATATGATCATTAAGCAAGACCGCAATGTCCAATTTCGAAAAAACAGCCAATAGACAATGAGCCCGGCATTATTACGGCAGTAAAACATGGAGGTTACATGTCAATCAATTAGGTTCGAGGATCCGGTATGAGAACAGACTCGCAAACCATCAAAATATGAAATTACAAAAATGAATG
Organism: Discoglossus pictus; assembly: GCA_027410445.1. Taxonomy (NCBI): domain Eukaryota; kingdom Metazoa; phylum Chordata; class Amphibia; order Anura; family Alytidae; genus Discoglossus; species Discoglossus pictus. Next base: position 209,916,410 of record CM050169.1, on the reverse strand, counting down.
CCAAAGCTCTTCAGGTCCATGTGGGTGGCCTGATATGTATTAACTCATTGATTCCCGAGATCGATATCGATAACCCTGAAATTACACATAAAAATACATTTATTTTACTGCCAATTTGCAAGCTTAAGACTGTTGTGCAATTTCTTCCAATGTCTTTTATCGCTTTCCCCGTTATTTATAGCGCAGTATTGATTTTTTATTTGCATTCACAGCGCTGCAGACAGGGGTTAAACCCCCTTGCGGGTCCTCTTTAGCACTCGTAGGATTTTCTCCTACATTTGCCATTTATGGGTGTTAAACCATTTGCGGGCTTGGGGAATTGGAGCAATTCAATATCGATTTGCGATTTTAGCGACCGTAACTCTTGTGGAAGTGAAAGATCAAAGGCTTTGGGAGGCTGCAAGCTCCGCCATTATGCCCCCAGCCAGCCATGTATTAGGATACCCACCAATCCCTATAAAAATAAATAAATAAATGGACATATAAAAAAAAATGACGATATGGGAGGTATTTATCTAGTTGATTGTATTAAGTAGTCGTTTGTTCTGGGTATATATTAAGTCTGTAATATATGTTAACAGAAAATGTATTTTGTTGTTGTCACAGCGGGGGATGGCGAGGGGAGTCGGTGGGACAGTGGTAAAGTGGGTGAGATCCTACCCTACGGTGGTATGGCTCTTCCAGCACGGTAGGCCCTGGGCAAGGGTTTCAGGGCGTAGGGTGTACTGTCTCTGGCTTGGCTCCTCCACTCACTTGGTCATTGTTAGTACATTATTGTTATGTTTATTACGTTATTTGTGTTTACCACAGCACTGTGCCTAGCTGATATATACACCTCCCTGGTATGCCACACGTGCAATAAGAGCTCTACAGACAATGTAAGTGATATACTACCTGCACAAATGTGCAGTTTAAACATGATATGTTCCTCAAAGGGAACCTCCTATCTGGAAGGTCAGAGATCTACACAATGTTCAATCATTAGCTAGAACGTTACCTTTATGGCACCATTCAATTATCAATTTATAAATAAGGTACTCTACCAGTATGGCTGAAAACCATGAAAAGTATCCCTGTGTATAACATGGAGGACAGATATGCACAGGGCTATACTCACCATTGACATAATCCTTAGTGATCACATCCACACACCAGTTATTGACCTGATCACAGAATAGTGGTTGCAGGTTCGGCAGTGTACAGGGTTGTTTTGGATCTTTACATGTGTAGCACTGCAACCGGTTGGAAAAGATAGCAGCAGCTAAAATTAAAACAAGATATCATTAAGGGGGTTAATTGCTTTTATTGAAAGAACTGCTGATATATTATGGCGAATGAGCATATAAACAATGAGCAATATGGCCAGCCAGAGCTTGACATGCCATTTTAGTGGACAGCACTCAAGTCCATACTGCATCACGGTGACAGAAATGTGCATTGAATTGAATTAGATGCCCATTAAGTGAATGTGGGGGTTCTTTTACTATGTATACCATATTCCTATCTATTTATTTGTATGTACTTTATTTTATTGAACAGGGCTTATAAGCTCTGCCTTTACTGCTTAAAACTAAACAAATAATCCCTGAATGGGTTAGCCCACTGCAGCATATGCAGACTTTGTATGGCTGGCTATGCAGTGTAATGTCCTAGCCTATCAGGGACCACATCTCTGCAGAATGTTGCTGAGAAATGGTCATCGATTGGTTAGTCTGAGACACTGCACACCCAGTACTACAAAGTCTGTGTCTTCATGAGCTGCAGAGGGCTTACTCAAGCAAGTAATATTTGCTTGATTTTAGGCAGTAAAACAGAGTTTATAAGCACTTCTTAATAAAATAAATTATATAAAAGTAAATATATACATCGGAAAATCAAGAAACATTCCATAAGTATCTGTCTGCTGGGGTATGTGAATGTGGGGGGCGGGGGGGATGTTATGCATTTGTATACATGCTGGTGTGTTTGTGTGCTCTATACTGTATTGTGTTATATCTATATTAATTTCACAGGAGCCCGTGGACAGAAATAAGAATATTTCTAAAATATATATAAATGTAGAGTTCCTATATTTTAGGTTAAAGGTTAACAAAAAGCCTGGCAGTATGTTAACAATGGTATTCATATAGTACCACACCTAAACGCTCCTATAGATAATTATATGCTGTACATTTTGTAAAATATTTTTCATGTCTAAGTGTGTGTCATAGTATCAGTGGCAGTGTGTCTGCATTTTCAAATTAGCGTCTTATAATTCATTATGCATTATTTGTCATAAACAAAATACAAAAACAGCTCTGGACAGGTGCACGTACCAATGTGTAAACATTTAAAAAAAAATAACTTTTACTAAGATAAATAAAAAATTTACAAAAAAAATATTTATTATTTTCTTAGAAGAACAGGCAGTTCCTTAGCCACTGTGGTCCCTTTTGATACATATGTGGGCTGTGCAGTAAGCTTGAGGGGCTATATGCCTTCCAGATAGGAGGTTCCTTTGAGGGACATAGGCTTCTCTTCTTTTCTACTTTATATATCAGCAATGGTACCAATTGTTTCTTATCACAACATTTAAAGGGAAACTGACAGCCTTATTAAATTGCAATTCAGCAAATTTAAAAGGGCTCTATATAAGCACATAGCATATTTTTTACAGAAGTTTTTAGTTTTTTGGATAGAAGATCACTAACTAAAAACGTCTGTAAAAAAATATGCTATGTGCTTATATAGAGCCCTATTCAATTGGCTGAATTGCAATTTAATAAGGCTGTATATATTTACTGTACTACTATATGGTGGAGAGCTTCTATCGCTCTTTTGCCCACCATATTTTAAATGATTGCTGTGATTCATGTCAAATATGGGAGCCTTTAATCAAGGAACTCTTACCTTCAGATTGGATTTCTTAAAGGTTGGTCTTGCAAATGGTTATTATAGACACAGAGCATCAAATGGTTATCAAAATATTTTATTTCGGTTTTATCTGCCCTAGACCAATTTACATTTTTGTGCCTCAAACACCTCACTTACTCCTCCTTTCCTTAATTATTTACCCCGTGTTTATTCATCTATAATGTATTTCAGAATTATTGACATTTGCATTTATAGGCATACATTATTGTTAGCAATGCACCGGCAGCTTGAGCCGGACTGCAGCCTTTGGCCTTGGCTTTCTTAACCTAGGCTATCATCTAAGTTATATTTTGGTCAGTTCATTTCTAAAAACTATAATATGTGCAGCACTGTTTCTATCTATGTCTGCACAAACTCTCCAAACAGTCCCTAAAATATATATAGGTTGCAATGATACAACATTAGTGCACCCAGGCAGAAACTTGCTGCCTCCAAGATAGTAAGATATGACCTACTCTACGGCATCACATATTGCTTTGTACTTACTGGAGTAGCGGTTAATGTTGCAGAAATCAGTCTCGCAGCATGCGGCACTCATATAGATGGACTGACCCCCTATGTCAATGGCTGAGGTTTGGTTGCACATCATTGGAGTAGAACATCCTTTCATCACGGTGTTGGAAGTGGTGGTACCAACTGGAGAAGCAGAAGAACAAACCAAAGGAAATCACTACACTGTCTGATACACATTTATCACCCAGTGCTCTCTTACATAGTTACATGGGTACATAGTAATTTAGGTTGAAAAAATACTTTAGTCCATCAAGTTCAACCTATTTAGATCTCCTCTGATGTGCAATACGCAGATTTATTGCTGACTCCCTATAAAACGTAAACTACCCTCAACAATTATTTTAATTAATAGCGCTCTCAATTTGAAACTGCCTAAAATAATCTTCTGTAAAATAATAAATTCTAACATTTTAATTTCTAATATAATTACATTTTTATGTGTACAGTCTTTTCATTAAAGATTGATACATTAGTTTCGGGTTGGCTGTCTATTCACATGAAAAAAGTCTTACGTAAATGTATCTTATTAACATTAGGTTAAGAAATATTAATGCACTTGCTCATACATTCAAAAATATCACTGGTTATAGTCATTTGTGGAACTCACTGTGGGATCATTGGTTACATTTTATTAAAAGTGCTAAAAATCGTTTTGTAATTCAGTTTATAAAAGTAGGGATTTCAGCCTTTGATTCTGGCTGTTTATTGTGGTGGGTGATACCATAGCAGGGTTTTTTTCTGCATTTTTTGTTTGTGATTCCTTAGAAAGCTATATAGAAAGAGTACGTTCATTATTCTTATCCATTGCAATCGCTCTGTCCTATGGATTCCCAAGTAGGCTTGGTCAGTGGCTCCATGATCAGAGAGTTCTCCTTTGTATCATCTGCTTGTACAATTTTCCCTTATCAGACATTAGGTAAAATCAAATGCAAATGTATAAACAGTTTGTGCTATCAACGCAGTTTGTTTTAAACTAATAAATTAAACAATACTGATATGAAAATGTCTACAAACAGCCACATTAAATTCCACTGACGTTGAAAACCGCAGCCCGTAACATAGCCGGCAAGACTTACGGCTATTTGATTGGCCTTGTAGAGCAACCCGCCGATGACTTGTGGGGTAGGGGAGAGAAAACCATACAAGACTCGAGAATTTTGACTTGCGCGCCCGCAAATCCTTTGTTCTTTTAAGCCTGTAACTGATACGTTCCAATAGCGCTGTTAAATTGCAACAAATTCAAACCCGTAACCCGCAAATGGAGCCAAAAGGCCTACCTGTGCTGGAGAGGACCTGCAAGCGGCTAAAAGTCCAATACATAGCACTGTAAATGCAAATATCAACACACTACTGTAAATATAAGAACAGGGAAAGTGATGTTAGGTCTTAGAATTATTAGCACAACATTCTCAAGCTCGCAAATCGTCCCAAAAAAAAACGTTATTTCATTTATATTTTCCGTGTTATATCGATCCTGGCAATGTGTTAATACATATAATGGAACCAGAATATCATATATACGGCTTTATCAATATTGCATTATTTCTGGAATGTGGGTCCGATCGCAACTCGTAACTGAAGCCCGTAAGACTTTGAAATCCCACCTCCATTTTTCAGTGACGTAATTCTGACGATCTCTGTTGCCATTGGCTCCATCTAAACCCATAACTACGGGTTTGTGGGTTTGACTAATTGATCACATTCACGGCCGCACATCCAACGTTCGACAAATGGTTTACGGGTTTGCGTCTCAAGCCCATAGCTCGCGCCCTGCTCAAATTTAATAGCTCTGTAATTCGGCCAAGTTTCAAGCCAGCAGCTGTTGCGGGTCTCATATTGCACTTACGGGTTTGGAATTTAATGTGGCTAATTTTCGGTAGTACATGAAACCTGCAGGGGTTAACATTTCTAAATTGGTGCCACTATTAAAGTGTAGGATTCTTCTTTCTTTCATTGGTTATTCTAACAGCATACTGAGATTATATAAAATATTAATATGTTGTATTAAAATTGTAAACTAAAAGACAGGGCCCTTCGTTTTTGCCATTTGTTAATATTGTGTGTTTTATTATTGTGTTTTACTTTAAACTCAACCCTTCTATAGCGATACAGAATATGTTGGTGCGGTACAAATAATAATAATAAGTATAACTTGTAATATCCAACTACATATTTGCTTTATTCTATTAAAATGCCTGGATTAAAAGCTTTTTAAAGATTGAAGGCACACGAAGAAGGGGCAGAGATTGATAGATGAGGTCATTGAAATAATTGACATGAGCTTGATGGAGCTCAGAGGGGCAGTGGCTGATAGATGTGCCTGGCATGCTGCGGTTCCTAGGGTCACGAAGAGTCAGACATGGCTGAACAACTAAGCAGCAAATGCATATATGGTATCCAGTTTGGAGAGTGGAAATCTGATTGCAGAGGCACTAGTGAAGTTTAGGAGGAAAAAGGGAAGGGTAAAATAATTATTTTGCAATTATTTCTCTATGCAAATCAGTTAATATATCAATACTTTAAACCATTTTTTTTCATTAAGCACCAATGGACAGGTGTTTGGCTTCCAGCTTCACCCTCTATACATTTATGTTTTTATATATGATCAGTTTTCGCCCACAGTAGAGCTAAGTCAGGTCACAGATGTGAAAGAAACTGATTGGCTGGCAACACTCGTGCATTGAAACAGGAAGTTTGTGGCGAAACTGGAAAAGCAACAGTTTGCCAATCTGTCAGCATCCTCTAATTAGGGTTCTATTATAAACTACATTTAAATTGGAGTTAAATTATAAAATCTAAATTGACTATATTAATATATATATCAAAATCAGTCACTTTAAGAAACTATATATATATATATATATATATATATATATATATATATATATATATATATACAGCATTATATAGTCTCATACAGCGGAGTAGAATTATTATTCCGTTTATACAGTAGGAAGAGCATTCTGGGGTTTAATTATTATTATTTGCAAAGCGCCAACATATTCCGTACCGTTTAATCGCAATTATTTAATTTGAGCAAATGGTTAAATGTTTAAAAAAATATTCTTGAGTTTGTTATTTAATCTAGTTGTTGTTTTTAACAAACAAACAAAACAGCAAAATATATCCCTAAACTCTGTTTCATGCCCTTAGACAGGCCAACAAAAATGTAATTATCATTATCTATTATTTATCAAGTGCCAACATTTTATGCAGTGCTATATACATCTGGGATAATTCCTTATATACAAAAAGCATGTGGCACATAATACAAAAATAATTATTAATACAAAAGGAGAGGAGGTCCCTGTAAACTCTGACATTAAATTCAGTAAATTACAAGAAAATACAGTCATTTCCGCCATGTGAAAAAGAAAAGAAAATCAGTAAAAGGATGGTGGACCAAACTACCTGTAATTCATTATTTTTAACTTTATTTTTAACCGGACACATCAATATTTTTAAGTACTTTACGGATTTACTTTCTGTGTCTCCTACTTTATGAGAACTTCCATATTGTATATAGTGTGTATTTATATGTATAGGATGGATCTTCTCTTAAGCTTTCCATATATCCTTAGACGTTGTTCATCCTCTCTACTGTAGATATATAAGGATAACTCTTGATGAGGGTGCTTGCTGCAGCCATGTTCCTACAACCTAAAACAATTCAGAATATGGGAATTTGTTTCACCTATACTTCCTGGGAGGGGTGATTGTTAGGTCTAGGTGATTCAGAATTACACAAGACTAAAACTAGTTTCTGGACATAATGTACAAAGCAAATTAATGTCAGACTGTGAAGGCATAACCCCAAGGCTAGAGATGTAAGCTCTAATCTGAGTACTGCGCCAGAGAAGTTGATTATAGTAACTTAGAGCTACTAGTTTTTATTTTAAATGCACAGTAGGTAAATGTGCGAGTTCTATAGTGTTGAAATATAAGAAACATCATGTACCAATATTTTGCAGGCTCAGAGACTGCCGATATATAGCCACATTAAATTCCCTCTACTTTGAAAACCGTAGCCCGTAACGTAGCCCGCAAGACTTATGGCTATGAAATTGGCCTTGTGAAGCCACCCGCCGACGACTTGCGGGGTAGGATCGAGAAAATCCTACAGTACAAGAGAATTTGACTTGCGAGCCCGCAAATCCTTTGTTCTTTCAAGCCCGTAACTGTTACGTTCCAATCGCACTATTAAATTGCATCGAGCCCGTAACCCGCAAATGGAGCCAAAAGGCCTACCTGTGCTGGAGAGGACCGGCAAAGGGCTAAAAGTTCTATCCGTAGCACTGTAAATGCAAAGATACACACACTACTGTACTCATAATAAAAGGGAAAGTGATGTAAGATATTAAAACTAATAGCACAAAATGCTCAGTTTCACAAATCTGCAATATAAAATACTTTGTTTAATGTTTAATTTCTGTGTTATATCGATCCCAGCAATCAATGTGTTAACACATATAATGGAACTCGCATGTAATAGAATATCGTAATTTATGGCTTTATCAATATTGCAATATTTCTGGAATGTGGGTCCGATCGTAACTCGTAATTGAAATCCGTAAGACTTTGAAATCCCACCTCCGTTTTTTTGTGACGTAATTCTGCCGATCTCTGTTGCCATTGGCTCCATCTAAGCCCGTAATTACAGTTTTGACTAATTGATTACGTTCACGGCCGCGCATCCAACGTTCGACAGATGGTTTACGGTTTTGCCTCTCTGTCCCGCAGCTCGCGCCCTGCTTTTATTTAATAGCTCCTGCAAAATGTCAGGCTCACAGCCGTTGCCAGTCTCACGTTGCACATATGGGCTGGGAATGTAATGTGGCTAATAGAAGATCAATATCACCTAGGTCAGTTGGCTTTATCTATTGTTAACCTACTAATTGGCAATGTATATAGCAAAATGGTACTTTCCAGTATAGAATTATATGAAGTGCTAAAAGACTATACAAACAATATTCTCACTGAAAAGTAAAATTAGAAGTATCAATTATAGTAACGTAAAGAAGAAGAAAAAAGCACACACGTTCTTATGTGTCCACAAGCCACTACACATCTTACATAGTAGCTGCATCAATAGATGGGGATATATGCACATGTATAATAAAACTTAACCTTTATTGTCTCATATAAATATAAAATATAGCATAAAAATCAAACAACAATTAAAACATTAATAAAGAAAAATAAACATGCCTCACTAATGGAAATAGACCGGTAATTGAAATGAATAGTCACTACAAACTCTTGTACCAATGGTCTAAAAGTCATAAAACCACATTTTGACAGACTTGATCAATTTGATAGGATTATACAAATGTCTAAATAGTCTAAACCCACCTACGGGTCTCCCCTCAGTGTTATAGATTTCCTGTATCAAACTAGAGGTATGCGCAAAAAAGATCGCTCCTGGCGGGTTAGAATAACATCACATGGAAGGAAGGTCAACCCGAAAGTGATGTGATGTCACCTAACGCACATTTCGCACAAGCTTTTTAAAAGGTGTCTCATCAAGTATCCCTTCTACCTTCTCACTGATACACTAACTTTTAACTGTCGTTGGCTTCCAGTCATCTTACAACCTATGCATTAATATCCCAGTTTGAACCATTATCTTTGACTATCTATGATATGAGGGGCTTTGCTATGGGAACTTCCAAAATGTATTCTGTAGGGTAAATAATAATTTGATGATTAAGTTATCGAAAGCTTTGTCTTACCAATGTGTTAATTTTTAGAAGAAGGTGAGTCACTTAATAATCATCATTTATTAATGTGATCTTAGGAAAAAATGTTACTGATAATTATTTATTTTGTTAGCAACCGTGTTATTGATATTAATTTTATTAATCCCGAAAGTCTCAGATTATTGTAATAAGCATCAGTAGCAATGCCCCATACATTTTACATGTGTATTAACAGTGATATTGTCCCTTTTATTAAAAAGAATTTGAGGACACGTCATTCAGTGATATAAAGACATTTTAACGTGCATTGTATAGAGGGCGTATCCAACGTCAAGAACAAGCCCAATAAATTAAATTGTGCATTTGATATGTTGTGTCTTTTAAATCATCTGAGAGGCCATACTGCACATTCCAGTAGCTCCTATGCACATTCATACCAGAGACTGCTGATCTCATTGCATGAGTAAGAGCCACCTGATTCAGTGCTCGTAGCCCTAGGCATTGGATAATTTATGACTCTTTCTACCAAAACTAGCACAACCCATACTGCCAAAAGACTATGAGAGCTGGCTATACATACTGTAAGTGTTATAATGGGAAGATAATGGGAAGATAATTTGTAAGTACTCTGAAGACAAATTCCCAGGATCTGAAACAAGACCGTATCATCACATCTAACGCAAAAAATAATGCATACGAACTATATGGCGGGCATACTAACAGTACATAATAATATTTTCCCGAAAAAGGCATACCAAAAGTATATCCATGTACTGATATTACTGAACATAGCCAAGCATCTAAATCATTATGAGCATGTACTAGTGCTACAAATATACAGGTAGTACTTAATACATTGGTGGGGAATCAAAGAGCCAGATTCATATGAATAAAATGGTGGGTTCAATATCATTTTTAGCTCACTAAACAATTTAATTAAACATTCACTTACCAAACTACCTTCTTTAAAATAGAACTTTCCATGATACCATACTTTGGACCTTTTCTCTTTCCCTTTAATATTAATGGGCCACTGTAAAGTGGGAAAAACTTCATATTTGTGAAGTATGTAAAAGATTAACTAAAACATTTTTAGAGAAAAAAAATAATTGTAGAACACTTTGCTCTCTTACTGGCTGGAGTCTAAGTTGTGACTGTAAATCTTTTGACTGACCTAAATAGAAATTTATTCAATATACAAAGGGCGCTATTCTATTGCCCAAATTGTAAATTTATACACACTTAAAACCTTAAAATTGCCACATATTCTATTAACTACTTGAAATCCGGTTACAAGTTAGCCGCCCACAATCACTAGCCAAAGTTGTCAATTCAGGCTTAGAACTCCACTGGTTTTAGCACAGCTCAAATATTACAAATGCTAATTAATTAAAGTTACACAAAATCGATATTCTATTAGACTTGTAGATCTAGCTCGCAAATTAAGTCTGACCCTCAACTAAAAAAAGTATCATGTTTCTCAAAAATATTACCAGCACTAATTAGGACGCACAAGGGCTTTTTCAAACACTTATTAAAACTGTAAAAGCACAGGAAGGCATGGAAACACATTATAATTAATTGCACAATAGTCTCAAACTCACAAATATTCAATTAGAAAATATTATTTTTCACCGTTATTTCTGAAAAATATTCATCACAGGACTCAAGGGGTTAATACATATCATGAGACCCACATGGACTAGAACAGATGATCTAATGCATTAATTTGCAGCCTCCGATTGCAGATTACATCTAACTTCTATGTTTTACTGACATCATGATATCAGACTGATTTACTATTGGCTGTGTCTAAGAAGTAAATTACGGGCTTGCATAAATATTGTCAGGTCATACCCTCTAAAATCAGACTTAAAAAGGCAGGGTTTATGCGTGGAGAATTAAAGAATTAAGTTGTGAGCTTGAGCCAAGAGAATACATCTAAACATTTAGATAAAGAAATCAGCCGCAGCCAAAATCATATTTAATGCTTTCCAATAGCAATATTCAGTGCTCATTTAATTTTTAAAGATTAGATTATCAGCATAGTGATTGTCTCCACTATTATAGGTCATAAAAGGGGGTGTAGGGGGTTTGGGTGAGAGACCGGTCTAATGGGTTTTAAGAACAATTAGATTTGATTAGAGAATAAACAATTGATAGGCTGCCCCAACAACAAAAGCTTACTGCCAAGGGAAACCTCAGCCAGTCAAGATCGTGGTGTTGGTTCTGCACATTGTGTTTAAAATTTTGCAGCTGCCTGATAAACAAAGTCACTTCTTCCCGTTGACCTTATTGTGGGTGGATGCCAGCAGCAACTAGGAAAGTATGTTTTTAACATTTTTTTTTTATATTTGATTATGATTTTTATCAATGGTCAATGCTTAATGAAACCACATAGCTTTTGCTATTACATTTAGATCATCAATTCCACTCTCCCAGTTCCTCCCAGATCAAGAAAATATCTTACCTTGTGATCTGTAGGCCATAGATATGCAGGTGGTCTCATAAACAGGACAAGTTTTTACTGACATACGACAGGATGAAGCACTGCCAATGCACTGCAAACAACGCAACCCGAGCACTGTGGGAGAAAAACAGAAAACATAGGGTAACATAACAAGAACAGGTTGGTATAAGGTGTAGGGTGGTGTATCTGTACTCCTCTATCATCCGTTGATCATCCCATGATTTCCTTCCATATTAATTCCTCATATCCTGTCTTCAGTTCTACGTTATCTCCATTATATCTCAACAATTAAAAGCTGCTGCATGTTTAATGCAATATATATTTTTATGTTTATCCTCATACCTTCCCATAACCATACCTAACTGAAACCTAACCACTGGGCCACCAAGAAACCCATATATATATATATATATATATATATATATATATATATATATATATATATATATATTCAGTTTTGAAGCAAGACATCTATTCTTGTAAGTATAATTAGTTTTTATTAATGTAAGAGATGTATTTCACTTAACTTTTTCCAGAGGTCAGTGATCTTTAATTCTTCAATTCCTCCCATCTTTTGGGATATAAAAAACTCTGAGACATTACACTTAAGCAGCACTCCTACCTAGCTCTGCTTACTCACTATTCCTCTATACCACCTTGATTCACTCCCCCTAAATAAACTGAATATTAAAGGGTCACTGTAGTCTAAGAAAAAAGGCAATTAAGAAAAGATAACATTGGCAGCTGTATTATCCATAAAGGTAAAAACAAATTGGGCGGAAAATCAATTTTGTGTTTATTGCCTCACATCTTGGGAGCTGGATCATGAGTGTGTGTTTTTTAATCTTTCAGTAGAGGGAGGGGTGAGGAGGAGGTATTCCCCTCATAAACCTTATTGTATCAGGAAATGCAAGTATTGCTTTATAGTAATGTAAACTCTGTTATGACACACACATTTTCCACCAATATGTCATGTATGCCTCCGGGAACCAGAAAAGGCATCAGCATTCTTGTTCTAACCAATTTAACTACCTTTTCCCTGCTCGTCATCAGGCTCAAATATTTTAAACATCTATATTTTTCCATTGTACAGACCTACTGTAACCCTTTTTTGCATTGTAGCCAACAAAAGTGCTAAGGAGAATTTGCTGGTGTCTTGGAGACTTTTGGATTGGATTTTTAATAGGAATCATGAATCCTATACAAGCGTTTGACAAATTTATATGAAATTTAGGAACCCGTCAGATTATGGAGGAGCCAGGCATGTTTTTTTTAGGAGCTAGAGAATATCTCGCAAACTCAAGGCTTGAAGTAAGTTACAAGGCTCAGGTTTTGCAGGAAAGGGCTGTGCTCAGTAAATGACTGAGTTAAAACTAACCTCAACTAATGAGAATCCCTGGGAATTCCTCCATTCATACACGTGGTGGAGGGAATCCCTAGAGATCCCCTTCCCTGCTCACTACCCGATCACCCTCTTTCACTCTCAAACCACATGCCTCTACCATATCACCCCATCTACATAACCATGGGGGTCCTTTAAGACCTCTATGCCATGGGGCTCCGATCGGGACCCCCTTGGAAAGGGTTAACTTATAGGTGCAAGAGGGTCAACATTTTATTTGTCATGGAGATCTCAATTGACCCTTATGGTTATGTAGATGGGGTTGATCAGGGTAGGGGTAGTTTTTAAGCCGAGAAGTGGGCAATCAGAAGTGAGCCAAACCCATGCAGTTGTGTTGTGTGATAATATTGAATTACACCTTGGTCTTCGATCACACTATTCTATCAGGAAATTGAATCACAAGATCCATTTTGTAAACATTTAATAATAACCAGAGCATGATTCTAAACTGGAAAGAGTTTCAATCTCATTCAATCAAATATGCATTAATATTATTATTATTTTATTAATAGCCAAAATCCCTAAAGAAGTGCCCTACAGAATTTAAGTTTTGGAAGAAAACCATAAAACTTTAACAGCATATTCAGTTCTTAAACAGATTCACAAATATGGGGTTACATGTCCCTATGGGCCTCATTCAATGCGATTTGGCTAATTGAATAAGGCTCTATATAAGCACATAGCATATTTTTTTACAGAAGTTTTGAGTTAGTGAAGACCTTGCGTTTGGATAGAAGTTCACTAACTCAAAACTTCTGTAAAAAAATATGCTATGTGCTTATATAGAGCCCTATTCAATTGGCCAAATAGCCTTTAAATTAGGCCGCATGGAAGCAAGAAAAAAGATGCAGAAAAAAGATGCTTCTATGCAAATGTCACGATGCAAAAATAACAAGGTATGGGTAAGAGGCCTAGTAAATAAATCTGAAAACAATCTGAATTTTGTTGATAAAAGAAAAGAAAGAGAATTCTCCACCTACAGAAAAATAAACATTGTTTTTTACTGACTTTATCTATGTATTGTATTAGACATTTTTTCTATCCTGAGGTTCTGATTCACAAAAAATGATTTGTGCTTCATTTCAAATTAGTGGCTTCTAAATACTAATTAGCTGCTTGTATGTGTTAATTAGACCCCCATGGTACCTAACATTATCTCCTTACCATGGGGTTCCTGCAAACCCCCTTGGTTAGCTAATGTATAACCATGGGGTTCTCATCATATTTCAGCTAATTAGTATTCAGTATTTGAATTGCTCCCACTCAATTTTTGATTGGCTAGAAGCTAACCAATAGGAATGTTCAGATTTCAATCCATTCATTCTGAGTGGTTAAACGTTGAACCAATAAGACATTGGGCGGGAGCAATTCAAATACTGGATTCTGATTGGCTAAATTATGATGGACATGCGTTTGAGCCAATATAAGCCATAAAGATAGTATATAAGGTGACAATGTGGTCAGAAAGCCATTGGTCAACGGGTGAGCTCCACAGAGGGGATGCTCCATTAGTAAAAGGGATTTTTTTTAGAGTGACGTTTTTGGCTGATGCCCTTTCCGTGCGAGGATTAAGGGTCTACAACCAACATAGAAGAAGAATGATGTTTTTTAGCAACCTGGATTTGTCCTCCTTATTGAGAGCTGAAGAATGAGCAACCTGGTAGTCGCTGATCATCACTGGATTGTCGTCAGCGCATAGGTAATTAGGATTTCCCCCCTACAGGCCTAACTTATTTTCAGTGCTTTTATTTTATTGTATTATTTTTCTTTTAAAGTAGGTCATTTATTGTTTTATTCCAAGTCTTATTTATTTTTAAGAATTTTTTTTTGCATTACCGTATTTGATTTATGTAATATTGGGCTTGTGTTAGAGACTATGGGGGTCCTTATGTCTCTTATGCCCCATTTTACCAGAGTGTATGAGCATAGATATCACCTGATATAATAAAATTAAGTAATTTCCATTATTCAACAGTGGTCATCTAAAAGCAGAAGACAACTGCCAAAAATAGCTTCTTGCACAACACAATATAGTTGGAGACATCAGTGTTTGTGAGAGCAGCTTGTTCAGCTCTGCAGAGTATAGTTTTAAGTAACTTGTTATGCTGGAATCTGAGCAGAAAACGGGAGACTTGAAACTCTTACTAAATGGTTAAACACAGTGCTTATATATAAATAAGTGTAATACTAGGAAAAAGGAAATACATTTATATTACCAATATACACGGCTGAATTTACATATCCTGTGCCCCTAGGCACAAACTCCTTAGCTGGCCCCTGGATGCACAAGCACATGTGCCACCGGCATAATAATAATAATAACAATAATAATAATAATAATAATAATAATAATAATAATATAATGGCTCATATGTGGTAATGTATTATAGTGAAATACTTATTAATCATAATTTTGTGCTGTTTTGATTCAAACAATCAGAACATGAAAACAAACTCAAACAAAAAGCCTTGGGAGCCTGTTCTTAAGTATGGGTCATCTGTAAGTTGGGTCGTCTGTATCCCGGGGACCAGCTGAAAAGCATGAAAGCTCTGTTACAACGGCAGGCATATGCTGAAAGGAGCCATGTATAAAGTGATATTGGATTAAAGCCTGGAAATGTATTATGTACTCATTTATCTGCCCAATTTCCAGTCTAGCACAGTAACTGTATTTCTTGGAATTCTGAGCAGTAAATACATGTTTTACTTATTTTAGGATGTCAAAATGTGAACACAAATGTACTACTTTATTTCTTGGCACATAATATATAATATATGTATTTATTAACATTTCAACATAATTAACTCATTAACTGGTAGCATGTTGTTGGTATAGGCAGATTTTGTTATATGCATTATTTTTTAAGAGCTTTAGCAATTCCTTAAGATGGTCTTTTTCTGCAACATGTTTATTGATTTTAAGGGAAGTAATAGCTGTTTATCATTGTTACAGGACCTGAAGGAGCAGCAGAGCTTGGCAAACTAGGAATGAGAGGCAGAGGAAGTATAGTGAACTGATACCTCCTCATTGTCAGTGAGCATGGAGGAGGAGCAGGGTGGGGCAGCCACTGTGGATTTGCCCATGCACCCTCTTGTCTTGTTTTTTTACAATAGTGCAGCACACTGCAATCCTGCAACTTCGCACTCACCTCCTCCACGAAAGGACTTGTTTATGGAACGTGGCTAGAGAAGATAGGGCCAATGTGCTTGTCTAAAAAGATGTTGAGGTAATAACATTTCTTTGGCATTTTAATGGAATACTCCATTTACTTTCTATGAAAATAATGACAATTATCTTATGAACTCAAATCAGTATTATAACATGTTTTCATTTGTAAACTTATCACCTCTGTTTACATTTTCCATCTAGGTGGATCTAGACAGAATGATCAAGCTGATATATATATATATATATATATATATATATATATACACACACACAATAGAATCCTGGTTATCCGGCACCCTACTAACCGTGACTCTCAAGCAACCGGCACCGGCATCAATTCCCCATTTTCGAAAGACTCCCGCTAAACTGGCATTACCGGCACTATCCGGAGTTCGATATAACTTTAGACTCTTACATTCGTGGACTCCCGATTAACCGGAAACTACACTTATCCAGCAATAGGGAGTCCCCATAGGTGCCGGATAACAGGGGGTTTTACTGTATGTATATATATATATATATATATATATATAAATATATATATATGTATATGTATATATATATATATATATATATATATATATATATATATATATATATATATAAATAAATAAGAAAAGAATAGAGAAGGAGAATAGATTTTTAAAAAGCAAATATCTGAAAAATGAGTAGGTGCTCATATATAATAACTCACTCATAAAAAAAAAACAAAAAACAATAGCATATATAAGTTGGCATGCCTACTAATAAATGTTGTTAGAATGCACATTGTAAGACTTTTCACTATTTGGGCAATATTGTAGTCATACATAAAACTCAGAATGTATACCCAATCTAAAAATGTAATATATTCCACTAGATATCCTGCAAGGGGCAATTTGTATATTCTGGGGACAGACAAATACCTGTAAGAAGAGGTAAAAATACAGGAAAGATATTACTAAGAAATGTGAAAAACATTACAATATATTTCGTTTTTCCACAAGTCCCAAAATGCTCACATGACCTGCTAAAAAAGTTCCATGCTTTCTATATTTTTAGCAGGTTTAATTCTTGCAATTCTTTTTAGTGACACACAATAGGTTTAGATCTTCTTATAGGTCATGTGTTAAACACATACACAGGTGTGACTATGTTTGCCCGAGGCTCTGACGGCATGTATTACAAAAGTGTTCTATATATACATAATGTTAGGTCATTCTTGTGTGTCAGTAGTGCATTGAAAAGAGGGGGCAAAGGGGAAGATGTTGAAAGGATGCTTAGTGAGGTTTAGAAAACAAAAGGGTACATTCTCCAAGACTCCAACAGCACTATTGACACTGTGTAATGGAACCTCAACGCTGAATGCCTCAAATGGTTACCATCCCTTTAATTATTCTTGTAATACCTTCTCCTTTGTTCATATTCAGAAAGGTTTGAATGTACCTTCTGTAGTAGTAAAAATGATCCACCTCTGTCTTATTGCAACTAGTAGCCCTATTAAATTCCAAGCCCGCCATGCAATGTGAGACCCGCAACGGCTGTGCGCTGGAAATCTGGCCGAGTTGCAGAGCTATTAAACTCAAGCAGGGCGCGAGTTATGGGCTTGAAACGCAAACCCGGAAACCATTTGTCAAACGTTCGATGCGCATCCGTGAACATGATAAATTAGTCAAACCCGTAGTTACGGGTTTAGATGGAGCCAATGGCTGCAGAGATCATCATTATTACGTCACTGATAAATGGAGGTTGAATTTCAAAGTCTTACGGGTTTCGATCGGACCCGCATTCCAGATGTAATGCAAAAAAACGTAAATATGATATTCTATTACATGCGATTTCCATTATATGTATTAACACATTGATTGCCGGGATCGATATAACACGGAAATTAAAGTGAAAATAAAGTATTTTATATTGCAGATTTGTGAGCCTGGGAATGTTGTGCTATTAATTCTAATACCTACCATCACTTTCCCTTTTATTATATGTACATTAGTGTGTGTATATTTGCATTTACAGTGCTATCCATAGGGCTTTAACCCACTAGCGGGTACTCTCTGGTACCCGTTGGCCTTTTGGCTCTATTTGCGGGTTACGGGCTTGAACGCCAGTGAATTTGTTGCAATTTAATAGCGTGATTGGAATGTAACAGTTACAGGCTTGACAGATCAAATGATTTGCAGGCGCGCAGTTCTAAATTTCCCCATCCCGTAGCCTTTTCTTGCCCTTACCCCGCAAGTCTTTGGCGGGCTGCTTTACGGGGGCCAATTTAATAGACGCAACTCTTCCGGGCTACGTTACGGGCTATGGTTTTCAACATTGAGGAAATTTAATAGGGCTGTGCGTCCCTTATGCTAAATTAATGAAGCACACTGTGCCATGTCTGAAGATTGATTTAGCTTAAAAAGATGGCTACTCGTTGCTCTATGGTCTAAGTCATAATTGTGCCAGTGGATAGACAGGACGCTATAGCAATGGCGAACACAACCAACTACTCTAAAGGGAAACTGTTAGCAACTAAATTATCTTTAAATTGATTATCTTAAATAGTGTATTTGTCCTCTGTAAAAAAATGCTTAAAGGTATACAGGAGGATTCTAGATTTTACTAGATATATAATATACCTATGTACCTATTTACTTTTAAGTTCTTTGTTTTATTAAGAAATGCTTATAAATTCTGTTCGTACTTCCTAAAATCAAACAAATAGTTCCTGTACGAGTCTGTCCTATGCAGCTTGTATATACATAGATTCTGTTGTACTAACTGTGCATTGTCTCATAATAACCAATCAAAGACCATCTCTCAACAACATTCTGCAACATGCTGGTGAAACATGGTCCCAGATAGGCTAGTACACTACACTGCACATCCAACCCTACATAGTCTATGTCACATACAAAGACTATTTGCTTATAAGCACTTCTTATTAAATAAAGTACATACATGTAAATAGATACAGGTATATTATATGTAAATTAAAACCATGAAACCTTCCATATCCCTTTACGGTTTAATCCAGTTTGTGTACTTAAATGCCCTGTTAATTTACAGGGGGTGTTTAATCTCAACTTCAGGTCATTTTTGGATGATTCCAGTTAAGCACCTAATTATCTAAGTGAACGCTGGATTCATAAAACTAATTAACCATACTCAAAATACATAAACGAACTAGCGAGAGACACCAAAACAAAATAGCCTTACCCTAACACGTGAACCAACATTAACTAAAACACAGCCATATATGTACACAAAGAAATCAGTCAAACAAACTATTATGACTATGATGTCATATATTGCTGAAAAAGATGTTTTACATATTCTAAAAATACATACAAAGGTCTGGCTGGGTACATCATTTGGGTGAACATTTTTTTAAATTTTGTCCTTTGCTTCCTGCATTTCAAGAAAGAAAAGCCAGAATATACGGCCAAATCTCATCAAATATTACAAAGAGATATGATCATCTCTATCCATCCAGGTATAGGAATTATATTTCTTAATATAGAGTTTACTAAAATGCCAAGAAAGAAACTGCTAGATTTTGGGCAGCAACTAGAAATAATTCCAGTCCAAATGTCCTGCCTGGAAACTTGCCAACGGATTTGTCTCCGACCCTTCATATGGTCCTATCACACTGATAATGATAAAACAAGAAGGTTCACCAAAGAAACATTTCTTAGGAATACTGTGATCTAGGATTTTAATTAACAAGGTTTTTGTCTGGATCCTACTTACATCCATAGAAGTAACTAGTCCCCATGCTACAAAAAATACCCAGGATACAAAACAATATATGAGCTGGTGGGACTGCGTTTCTTCAGTTTAAATCAATGAAAACTTTAAAATAACTGAAAGTTAAAGGGATATGTAAGTGAGTACATTAAATTCCAAGCCAGTACGGGCAACGTGGGACCCGAAACGGCTGCAGGCTTGACATTTTGCAGAGTTACAGAGCTATTAAATTAGAACATGCTGCGAGTTACGGATTTGAGAGGCAAGACATAAACCATTTTTCGTACGTTGGATGCACGGCCATGAATGTGATCAATTAGTCAAACCCGTAGTTACGGGTTTAGATGGAGCCAATGGAAACAGAGATTGTCAGAATTACATCACTGAAAAATGGAGGTTGGATTTCAAAGTCTTACAGGGTTCAATTACGAGTTACGATCGGACCCACTTTCCAGATTTTATGCAATATTGAAAAAGCCATAAATATGATATTCTATTACATGCGAGTTCCATTATATTTATAACACGGAAATTACACATGAAATAAAGTATTTTTTCAGGCCGATTTGCGAGTTGAGAATGTTGTTCTATTAATTCTAAGACCTAACATCACTTTCCCTGTTAATAAAAGTACAGTAGTGTTTGTAAATGTGCATTTAAAGTGCTACCGATTGCACTCTAGCACTTGTTGGTTTCTTGGCTATATTTGCGGATTACGGGGCTGAACTCCAATGATTTAGATGCAATTTAATAGCACAATTGGAACGTAACAGTTACGGGCTTGAAAGAACAAAGGATTTGTGGGCTTGCAAGTCGAATTCTCATGTCCCGTAGGGTTTTCTCGCTCCTACCCTGCAAGTCGTCGGTGGGCTGCTTTAAGAGGCCAATTTAATATCCATAAGTCTTGCGGGCTACATTACGAGCTACGGTTTTACACGTTAGGGGAATTTATGTTTGCTCTTTGACTGCATCTGATAGTGGAGAATTTGTATTGTATGAAACAATATTTTTTGCATTCAAAAAATACCAAAATAAGCATTTAAACACTTACCTTGAAGTTAGCAAAACATCTTTTAATTTCTGTCAGTTGAAACTTAGGGTTAACACCCTCCAAACCCAGGCTAAACTGGTTTACAATTTGTAAAATTGTTTTGGCCAATCAGGAGGAAGTAAAGACTGAAACATTTGTATCACAATCTGGCAGTTGCAGTGTATTTTTTTTTTCTCTCTGCCCTCCTCATTATGGGCATTTCAGCTGTGACCCCCCCAACCATAATTTCCTGCAGAGTACCAGAGTAGACTTTACTTAAGCTTCCTAGGGGTGTGCACATCCATATATCAATATCTAGCATATAAATATGTAAGTGCCGTCAACTTTTCAATATAATACATATTTTTCTACTAATCAATAGCTGTTTATTAGGAAACATTTGAAACTCAGCTCACTTACATATCCCTTTAATCTGCAGAAAGAAAAGGTACAGATAAAGAAAAACTAGGATCAGAAAGTAGATATGATATATCTATAAAGGTCAAAGGATGGAAGAATATTTTCATGTTTTGTATGATTTATATTTTGTTTAAGTTCTATATGTTGCTTGTTAAGTACTTTGCATTTTTATTAAATTGACTTTAAAGGGCCATATACTAGCCTAAACTGTAGGTAGATTTTTATTTATTTTGTATATAAGTATTTTTTATATAAGTATATAGTTTCTTACAACCTCTTTTGGATTTGTTCCTGCGTTAACCAATTATGTTGCAGTGTCCCAACCACTGGTACCTCCCTTGTGTATACCGAAGAAAATAACCTATTTAGCTCATCTGCCTTTTCCTGGTCACTAATTATCAGACGGCCTGTGTCACATTGTAATGTTCCTATAGCTTCCTTCCTCACCTTCTTCCCATTAATATACTTAAAACATATTTTAGGGTTAGCCTTACCCTCCTTTGCAACTCATTTTTCATTTTCAATTTTAGCCAGTCTAATAGCCCTTTTGCAAGCCTTGTTGATTTCCTTGCACTCCCGTAAAGCAGTCTCTGTCCCCTATTGTTTGTATAATTTAAATGCCTGTTTTTTACTCCTCATCTTCATCTTTAAGTCATTGTTAAGCCACATTGGATGTGATTTACTCCTTTTACTTTTAATCCCACATGGTATATGGTGATAAGTATGTATATTTTGTAAGGATTTAAATGTTGTCCATTTAGGTTCAGTATTTTTATCTATCAGTTCTCTGTCCCAGTCTATACTTTGTATTGCTACCCTTAGACCATCAAAATCTGCCCTTTTAAAATTAAGAGTTTTTGTTGGCCCTTTAAAATGTTTTTTTTTTTAATTAAATCTCAAATGAGACTGTGTTGTGATCACTGCCCAATTCCAATTCATTATTTGTGATGAGTACATCTAAGATAGCTTCATTTCTAGTAGGCTCTTGTATTACCTGGGACAGCTAATGATCCCTGAGTGTACTCAAGAACCTGCTCCCGTTAGCTGAACTGCTGGTCTCCTTTATCCAGTTTATTTCAGGGTAATTAAAATCTCCCATTATTAGAACTTGACCATGCTTAGCTGCATTTCCAATCTGTAACAATAATTGTATTTCCTCACTTTCAGCTATATTTGGGGGTTTATAGCATACTCCAACTAATATTCTTTTAGAATTTGCTCTTCCGCTATTTAACTCTACCCACAAACATTCAGCTTTATCACTAGGTCCAGTTATCCTAACTGATTCTCGTAGGATTTTCTCCTACATTTGCTGTTTACGGGTGTGAAAACATTTGCGGGCTTGGGGAATTGTAGCAATTGAATACTGATTTTTGCTTTTAACCATCGGAACGATTCGATGACATGTAAGTTCTAGTTTTAACAACCACAAGGATTTCAAAGCCATAACCTGTAACCCGTTTGTACGCCGCAAAAAGTTGCCAATTGAATAGTACGGCCTCCATTACGGGCTACTGTAAGTTACAATTGCTCAACTAAATCAGGCTCATAGTCTTTGAGGATCCCACAATTCCCAGATAGTGGGACCAAAAAACAGCTCACTGTCAGGTAAGAAATATATACATATGCAAAGCAAGCCAAGATGCACAGCCTGGTTCTTATCTGTTATCTGTTCCAATGTTGATGCAGTAAATTAATAACTGAAAGTGAGCTGCTCCAAGTTTCAGAGCCCATCCATTTACTGACAAGAGGAAATACATTTGCTAGTAGTTTATTTTAATTTTAAAACATTTAAAATAATAAAAGCTAAGGTATATTTAATAACTCTATTTATATATAACCTTCCAACCTTATCTGTCAATTCTCTAATGTAACCAACATGTCAAGACTCAACACTAGTAGTAAAACTCAATATATATCTCACACCACAATTTAAAAATCATTTCCTGATATCGTCTTGTGTGATATAATTTATTTGTATGATTTTCCTCCTATCATCTTATTTCCTCATGTTTTTGTTTCTATTTTATGTGCAAATATTTAACATTTTATTTATGAGAGCTTTAAATGTAAATATTTGCATACAGGAAGGAGCTTTGTTCTTTTCCCCAATTGCTTGCAATCTCTTCCTTCTTAGTTAGTAGTTAAACGTTTTTTTTATTTTATATTATTTTTGTACATTTCATTTATCTGTTATGCAAACTAACACAGTATAAATTTTCTTCAAAAACACTTCCTCATAATTCTATCCTTCCTATGAGATCCAATGTCCAATATCACATATGGAGCAACTCTATGATGTAGCACTTTTGTTATGTAGACATCAAGCAAAGTATGGGCAACATTTGGTCTGTCCACCACCACCACCGCCACCATTTTCATCTATGAAAGAAGTTGAATCTACCTTATGCAGCCTCCTGCCCCCTTCTCTTCTAATCTTTGAGATTATTCTCCCACAGTTAAATCCATGTCCAATGCTCTTCTTTCTTCCTTACCCTGCTCCCCATTATTAACATACCCATTTTCCTCTTCTCCGTGTTACCATTGGTACAAAATCTAAATTAATATTCAATAATTGATCTTGATTGTTGCTATTTTAGGCATCAATTCCCTTTTACGATCATCTTACCTGGCAGTGTATATTCACTAAGGTGATTAATTAACAGGCTTATAAATCAGTGTCAATATTTTGCTTTATAACCAACTGGACATTTTCTTCCTGCTAATCTCACCCACTGCCAATTATGAGCCTTAAATACAATTCCACACCAGCAAGAGAATCTTGAATAGTAATTTCTAATAAAAAAAGCAATTCAAAATAAATGATCTAACTTCTAACAAAAGTTTTTTTTAATAACCAGTTGCAAAATATCTATACTTATAAGTAAAGTCTCAATTTCTGCCATAACTGGGACCTTTGCCGTAACTCTTTAATGAACACTGACTATGCAGTCTGTCGATATTATTTAAACAAAATAAATCTATAAAAATATCCCACATCTGGTTAGAAACCTATGATACCCTAGAGAAGCTATGGGGACACAGAATACCTCACAAACCAAAGGAAGCTTTATTAAGTCTCCCTATCACTGGCCCTCATTCAATTGTGATTTGGCCAATTGAATAGGGCTCTAAACAAGCACATAACATATATTTTTTTAATTAGTTTTTAGTAAGTAAGCATCTATCCAAAAGCAAGGTTTTCACTAACTAAAAACTTCTTTGAAAAAAATATGCTATATGCTTATTTAGAGCCCTATTCAATTGGCCAAATCGCAATTGAATGAGGGCCACTGTCCTTTCCAAAATGGGTCTACTTCTCTCAAACCAAATCTTGTCAGCAGTCAAGAACACTATTGCTAAAACTTGGAAGACGTCCATTCCTGTGTTTAGGGAAGTACGGAAAAAACATAAATATATACATTCAACGAGCTTGATCTCTGCCAAACTAGATGACAACAATAAAAAGTGGGCTTCCTGTTGGGACGCCTGGGAACTAGAAATTTGGTGGTAGCGGAAAAAAAAAAGGTAATACATATACATACCTCAGGGACGATAATATACAAAGCTTCCCCCAGCCCATCTTCCCCACCCTCTTTTCCTTTCTTTCTCTTTTCTATATTTTTTTATTTTATTTAAATTAGTAGTTGCATAACATGACATATTAAATTGTAATTTATGCAACAAAACTATGCAACAAGCCTTTTCTGATGTCATTTGAATACAATATATGTTGTTCTTGTAATGTACATCTAACTCGGTTATAAATGTTATTCCCATTAATATAGCGATAAAAAAAAAATATATATATAAATATGTGAAATGTACTTATTTAAAAAAATGTGTTTTTCTTTGGCTATTTCAAAATTTGGAGATATACAATTTACTCAGCATTGACAAAACCACTTAATTAAATATACGAGAGGATAAACATAAATACTTCTCTGAGTAGCCATTCAGCTACTGCTCTTGGTTGATAGTAATGCATGCTTAGACGAGTGGTGTGAAGTAGCTTTTTATCTTCTAGCTAAATGTGTAAAAAGCTATATATCCTCCTCTAATGGACTGAAGAAAGCCATGTATCCTCTAATAATAGGGTGCTTGGCATATGTTCATAATCCAGTGTTGTGTCCTAGGTATCTGGGCATCCTCTATGGGTGGTTGCTAGATATCTGTGCACACTCTATTGATGGGTGCTAGGTATATGTTCATGCTCTAGTCATGGCAGCAAAATATCTGTGTATATATTAGCCCTACGAATATGTTGGCGCATTACAAATAAACAATAATAATAATAATAATATACCAGTGATGGATGCGAGGTACTTGCTCATCTTCTAGTAATGGATGCTAGGTATCTCTGCATACTGCAATTATGGGTGCTAGGTATTTTCCATCCTCTAGTGATGGGTTCTACAGTAGATATATGTGCATAGTGATGGATACTTGGTATCTGTGCATAATCTTGTGATGGGTGCTAGATATATGTGTATACTCCAGGACTAAGTGCTAGGCGTCTATGCATCCTCTAGTGATGTGGGTGCAAGATATCTGTGTATATACTAGTGATGGGTGCTAGGCATTTACTCATCTTCTAGTGATGGACGCTAAGTATCTCTACATACCGCAATAATGGGTGTGAGGCATTTCTCATCCTCTAGTGATGGGTTCTAGGTATCTGTGCATACTGTAGGGTTGGGCGCTAGATATCTGCATTCTCTAGTGATACGTTCTAGGTATCTCTGGATACTCTAGTGATGGGTGCTAGGTATCTGTGCATTATCTTGTGATGAAAGCTAGATATCTATCTGATCATCCTCACGGATTGGGTGCTAGATACCTATGCATCATCCGCTGATGGGTTCTAGATATCTTTATGTACTCCAGGATTGGGTGTTATATTTGCGGATCATTTAGTGATTAGTGCTAGATATATCTGCATACTTCAGCCGCAGGTGCTAGGAATCACCAACGTGATGGGTAATATATGTATAAAACATTAAGTATAAATCTGTTTAAAATAAAAATTGAAAGTCATCTCTATGTATTTTAGTAAGAGAGGAAAGGAGAAATCATCTAAAAAAGTAAAGACTAATGTTCTGTAAGGTCATACATTGTTTGTTTGTATAAATGTATTTCTTAGGGGTCACAATCCCAGAGTAATAGTGTGTAGCTGACATAAGAGATCAGGAGAGAGATAGAGATCAGGAGAGAGAGAGATAAGGAGAGAGAGAGAGGGATCAGGAGAGAGAGGGAGAAAGAGAGAGAGAGATCAGGAGAGAGAGATCAGGAGAGAAAGAGAGAGATCTGGAGAGAGAGATCAGGAGAGAGAGAGAGCGAGATCAGGAGAGAGAAATCAGGAGAGAGAGAGAGATCAGGAGAGAGAGAGATCAGGAGAGAGAGAGAGAGAGATCAGGAGAGAGAGAGAGAGAGATCAGGAGAGAGAGAGAGAGAGCAAGATTAGGAGAGAGAGAGACCAGGAAAGAGAGAGAGATCAGGAGAGATCAGGAGAGAGATCAGGAGAGAAAGAGATCAGGAGAGAGAGGGAGAGAGATCAGGAGAGAAAGAGAGATCAGAAGAGAGAGAGACAAAAATTAGGAGAGAGAGAGAGAGAGATATGTGGTTTTAGTTCTGAATTTAGTCAGAGTAAAACCTCACACTGGAGGGAACATTGAGTGTAAGAGCAGTGCACCGCCATTTTAAAAAATAAGCTAATTTACCATAAAAGGAATAGTGTTATATATTAATTGGTAACAACTGATCAGTGTTCCAGGGTACACACCGATAACACAGAAAAAAGAGCAATGACATTGGAGTAACAGTGGCAGAACTAATTGTCAATAGTTTTTTGATTATTGATCTTTATACAGTGTATTCTATCACTCAGAGCCAAAGAGTTAATTACTTTACAGCTAATTAATACACACAAACTGTATATAACACCAATAGTGCATGAATAAATCAATTCCAAAAGTGCTTATCACTTCTCCAACAAATTATGTTCTCTTCTATGTACAATCTTAAAGTTGTTTGGTTTTGTATGTGTGTGCCCTATATATACAATTGCGAGAATTGTATCTATAGAGCGCTTGAGACCTGATCTGTGAGTAGGCTTCCTTGTGCTGGATATATGGAATAGAGATACTACTCTAAAACAGGCATTTGGGAGTGATAGGTTTCCCCATTATATGTTTGTGTTATTTAGATTTCTGCACTTGTTGTGTTGTTTTGGTTTTTTATTTTGAGATTGTACAAAAATGACTTTTGAAGATTTCTTATAAGTGTACTAGGTATTGGAGGAGGTATAACTGTAAAACACTTTTTGCACATATTGTATATAGTATGTATCCAATGGAAATTATTTTTGCATCATTTAAGTATAATAACTGGATTTTAACATATTCTGGTTGCATTTGTTTTCTGATATCCAATTAAATTGTGTTACTTTGAACTGGATTTGCAAAACTATCCAAATGTCTTCTGTTTGCAGGCTCCGTTCGGGTTACTTGCTGCAAGCTGCGATCCATTGCGATTCTTAAAATCACAAGTTACTTCCCTCCAAGCCTTTGATTTTTCCCGGCCGCAAGAGTTGCAGCCGCTAAAATCACAAATCACTATTCAATTGCTCTGATTTCCCCTCCGTCAAGCCCGCAAATGGCAAAAATCGAACCACTGGTTACTGGCACCAAGGAGGTTTCTCAATGGGCTTACCTAGAAATCGGAGCACTTTAAAATGAAATTGAAAATCAATCCGGCACTGTAAATGATGGGGAACACAATGGGTGACAGAATTAAAAGCACAACATTCTCAAGCTCGCACATTGCCAAAATAAAATACTTTATTTCATGTTTATTTTCCATCCAAAGTCCTACAGGCTTCAACCTCCAAGCCAGTAGGACTTTGGAATCCAACCGCCATATTTCACGGGCTTGAATAACGTGTTACAGGCTTTTAATTCTAATGTCACCGATTGTGTTCCCCATCATTTACAATGCTGTATTAGTTTTATATTTGCTTTTAAAGTGCTCCGATTTTTCGGGCTTGAACAACAAGTTACGGGCTTGCGTCCGCTATCATATTCAAGCCCGCAAATCCGAGAGCATGGTTTCGAATCTCGCAACTGGCGCCTAACTTGAGGGCCTGGCTAATTTAATAGCAGAGTAAAAGTAGACCTACTGGAGCCCACAACTCGATTGCAGGAAATCAGCTCCTTGCGATCGAGTTATGGCCCCGAATTGAATGAGGCCCTTAGACCATAGTATCAGGAGGCCAATACACATATATTTTCTCAGCTTAAGATTTAAACTATTAACAAGCTTTGTAAACAGTTGATTATAGAGACATAAATTGTCATATTGTATTATTTTTATCCGAATCAACTGTAAAAAGACATTGTTAAAATACCCATTATTGCATTCCATGTTATAGTGCTCTTACATAGTTACATAGTAACATAGTAATTAAGGTTGAAAAAAGACTTTAGTCCATCAGGTTCAACCTTTTGGCCATTTTACAGTCAGGAGAAAGAATATACTTAGTAGTTCCCAATCTATCACCCGGTGACCCAATGATTGCAAACATCATCATAGTCCTCCATAGGTTATAATAGGTGTTAGCGTACCAGTACATAAAGTAATAAACTACTTATTATTTAATAAAAGAGATGGAGTATTGTGTGAAACAGAGCAAATATGTAGAAGTTAACTGAAGGACACTGATTGGACAAAAGGAAGAAAGGGTGCAGCAAGCACGCACATCTAGAATCCGGAGATTCAAAATATGCTTATATGAATCAGAAATAAGCATTATTTAAATGTCACTATGACATCATATCCCTATGTATAGCTGTGGCAAATTTCTGAAACTGCCAACAATTCATCGTCCATGTTTGGTAGGAATTCTAGTAGTAAGATCTATATAGCAACCCCCACTTTCTTTATTTTTCTTGAATTCTTTCCCCTAATACTATTATAAAATCATATATGTAGACAGATTAGATACATTCATCACATAAAACCAACCATACATAATGAACTCCAGTAAACACATACTAGGGGTTCACTGCAACATTTGGGCAGCAATAACAAGAGGGAACGACTTAAACGTAATTGTTTTCCTGATGGCTCCCAAGCTACACAAATACAAAGATGTTGTCATGAACAAGGACAGCTCATATAGACTCACAAGACCATGGAAAGCAGAGCACATGTAAGCAGCCACTAACTAGTCACAGTAGTAGACATAGGCCAACACTTGCAAGCCGTCACTAACTAGCACACAAGAAGCCATTTACCCACATGGCACTTTCAAGAAGACACTCACTAGTCACAGTAGTAGACATAGGCCAACACTAGCACACAAGAAGCCATTTACCCGCATAGCACTTTCAAGAAGACACTCACTAGTCACAGTAGTAGACATAGGCCAACACTTGCAAGCCGTCACTAACTAGCACACAAGAAGTCATTTACTCACATAGCACTTTCTAGTAGACACCTACTAGTCACAGTAGTAGACATAGGCCAACACTTGCAAGCCGTCACTAACTAGCACACAAGAAGTCATTTACCCACATAGCCCTTTCACGAAGACACTCACTAGTCTCAGTAGTAGATATAGGCCAACGCTTGCAAGCCATCACTAACTAGCACACAAGTAGTCATTTACCCACATAGCACGTTCAAGCAGACACTCACTAGTCACAGTAGTAGACATAGGCCAACACTTGAAAACCATCACTAACTAGCACACAATAAGTCATTTACCCACATAGCACTTTCTAGAAGACACTCACTAGTCTCACTAGTAGACATAGGCCAACACTTGCAAGCCATCACGAACTAGCACACAAGAAGTCATTTACTCACATAGCACTTTCAAGCAGACACTGACTAGCACTGCACAAGTAAGCAAATATCAAATATCACAGAATACTCTATAAGGCACTGACCAGCATTGCACACACAAGCAGATAATGTCTTATCACTCACAAAGACATCTACCTTCACAGCACACTCAAGTACTAGCACAGAACACACAAGTACATACGAAATAACACAAACTACTCTGTGACATTGACCCAATTCATCACAGCACATGCAAAAAGTGGTAAACACATAATATTGAAGCAGAAACTAACACAGCAGACACAAGCTGACAAACCACTTTACTCACTTGTAGACTACAACACACACACACACAGTGGCCATTGACAAACACATTACACACAAGCAGATACTGACAAGGTACATCAGACATCTACTAGCACAGCAGAGATAAGCAAACATAGACCAACACATCATACACATGTCACATCGGCACAACACATTGCATCAGACATCACCAGCACAACTAATACAGTTCTGACAACCATGACACACACAAAACACTGAGTCGCATACACACTATAAGCAAACAAAGCCTGACCACTGGCAAGCTGGGTACACTGCGCCCCTGGCTATACTAGTACACGGAAATGGGCACTGACTGTCCAGCAAATGGGTCACTGGCAGATAATAAGCAAAACATACACTGACTGAAAAGGAAAACAAGTTCAGCAGGTGCATATAAATGGCCTAAATACCTCTAAAATACTAAAATTCCTGTCACACCTGTCAGTTCTAATGTATAATGACTTTCCAACTCACAGACCATCTCACAGAAAGCTAAAAAGTGTCCAGGAACAGCCAAATCCAGCAAAATTGCCATACTATGGGCAACATTTAAAACCGGGTCTGCAACTTTTTAATCAGCTCACACCTAATCTGTTAGCTGAACCCCAATCTTAAAACATCACATTGGTGGCTGTCCAATCACTATGATAGACAAGCTGTTTGCCGTGTACTAATTCTGTGTGTCTGTATATGGTTTTAGATCTGTAGCAGTCCAACTATTCCAATATAGCTTGATACATATATAACTGAAAATTAACAGGATGCCTGTAATCACATAACGAGTGTTCCTAAGAATTGTTTTCATATTTTCATTTCATTCACTCACCCTGCGAAATGTTTATCCAAATAAGAAAAAGTCTCCATATTGTCCCCATCTTATCCATGTGTCCAGTTAAGTAGCAGGCCTCTCTCCCCCCATCCAGTGCTTGGAAGGTCTCTGGGGGGAGGCTCCTTTCTCACTCTTCTCTTAGCTAAGAGACTGATTTAGGACTGGAGACTTGAAACTGGTTTGGTAAAGGACCTGACACTCCCCATACTGACTACTAAATGTCTCTAGTACCATTCCCTCCCATAGAAAAAATGTTTCTGACAAACTAAATTTACTGTCATCAACTTAACCTTTGATTTGCCAAACAACAGAAGCAACACATATTTGCACCAACGTCATTTACCCTTCAGACAATAGCTAGTAATACTTAAAGGAAATCTGATAGACAATTCTACCTTCTACACCCACAAATGTATTTCTTAACAACTGTTCTCTTTCTCCCCCTCATGCTACAAGTTATATATTAGGCTACAGTTTGGCTGATATTTACTTTTGTGTTCTGCAATTTGCTTTATAGTTGTACCTGGCATGGTCAGCCCCTCTCTCAGCACGTTTTTTTTGTACTTTAAAAGCATTTCTGGCAATGGGTTCCCTGGATACATGTGTGAACTAGTTTACCAAAAGTGAATGCTCATTAGGTACTTTTAGCTAAACCTGTTGGTACATTTATCCAGGTCAATGTGAGCTGGCTCTATATTAACACTAAACCCCGTCACCCCAAAATTAAGTAACTTTTTAGTTATTCTTAAAGAACAATGCTGAAAATGTCAATGATTTACTATAGACAAAAATGTCCAGTGCAATTTATTGACAGATTTTGATGCTATTTAAGATGAAATCAGTCTGTTTTTAAGGAGGCAACATCTTTTTTAAACTTAAAAAGGTTAGTTGCTGATCTATCCATGCATAGGAGGAAGGTCTTCTCAAAGGTCCAGGTATTAAGTGACACAGTAAAGTCCCTTATTATTGCAGAAATGAACAGCACACTTATAAGCAAAAATAAAATTACAATTGGCTGTCATTAAGAAATGTGAGCGTAAGTGTAAGACAACCGAGGTTCAAAGTTAGGTATTTCAAGCATAATTTACAAAAAAAGTCCCTCCTTATAACATTCTTTATCTGTAGTGTTTTTGTCTCTAATATGCAACTCAATATGCAAATGTGTGGCTCAGAATCCTTGATAAGGGTTGAGGAAGAGTTCTGTCTGAATGATGACATTGGGAGTCATTGTTGTGCCCACCACAGATACAGCAGATACGGTGATTTTAATAAGCACATCAAATTAGGCCATTCATTTGCACAAAAATGAAGTCCGAATAATACTGCATGTTTCCGGAATTAGTTAATACAACATATAGCCAGTTTTTCATTCTCTTTAAAGTAATTGAAAAAATATATATATATTGAGGTGACTTAATCCATTTAGTTGTCTAAATGCAATGAATGTATTTGAGTTTAGCAGTAATCACTGTCAAGTATCTGATTTTAAAGAACAGTACCTACCGTATTGGTCCGAATAAAAGCCGCACCCGTAAAGTTCAAGGGGAAAAAATAGAAAAAAGATAGTACTCAAATATAAGCCGCACCCGTAAAATTGGAGAGAAGAAGACTCTCCAAGTAGTGATGTTGCGAACATCAAATTTTCGGTTCGCGAACAGCGGACGCGAACTTCTATCAAATGTTCACGAACTGGCGAACCCGGCGAACCGCCATAGACTTCAATGGGCAGGCAAATTTCAAAACCCACAGGGACTCTTTCTGGCCACAATAGTGATGGGAAAGTTGTTTCAAGGGGACTAACACCTGGACTGTGACATGCCAGAGGGGGATCCATGGAAAAACTCCCACAGAAAATTACATAGTTGATGCAGAGTCTGGTTTTAAGCCATAAAGGGCATAAATCACCTAACATTCCTAAATTGTTTGGAATAACATGCTTTAATGATCAGGTAGTGTAAGGGTTACACCCGCTTCACAGTAACAGGCCAATCTCCCTGTTTAATGCACCGCAAACAACCGCAAACAGTCCCTTTGCACAACCGCAAACTCCCCATTTGCACAAGGTTGGATACCAAGCTAGCCATGTCCCGTTCCTTTTCCTCACTCTTGTCATCGAAGGTCTCTTCCTCCACCCAGCCGAAAGGTGACAACAAGCCCCCTGGGACGCCTGCTGTGTTTGGTCTTCCACCTCCTCAAAGCCACCTTCCTCCTCTGACTCCTCTTCTTCAGACTCCCAGAGTCTGGGGGCTTCCACTGCCCAGCATGGAATATTATACACAGGTCAGAGTCTGGGGGCTTCCACTGCCCAGCATGGAATATTATACACAGGTCAGAGTCTGGGGGCTTCCACTGCCCAGCATGGAATATTATACACAGGTCAGAGTCTGGGGGCTTCCACAGCACAGCATGGAAGATTATATGCGTTGCCTCTGTCTGCGTTATTATAAGGTGTGTACTGTTAAGTAGTACTATTCCTATCGGTTTAATCCCTGTTACGTCCACTATTAGGGGACGCGTATATGGCATTGATTTTTGGAACAGGGAGATGGAAAAAGATGCTTGGTCGGACCTCCTACTTCGAATTTGGGGCACTTTACGTGCAATGTAATGTGCCACCAGATAGGAGTGGTGTGTTCAGTTGTACTATTTATTCCTATCAGTTTGATACCTGTTACGTCACCTATCAGGGGACGTGTATATGGCATGGATTTTTGGAAGCGGGAGATGGAAAAAGATGCTTGGTCAGTCCTCCCACTTTAAATTTAGGGGAACTGCGCGTGCAATCTAAGGTGCCACCAGATACGAGTGTCACTGTGAACTGGCAAAAGTTGGCAGAGTAGATGCAATAGGCTTCACACACACGCCTGTAGGCAGGCAATTGCTATTCAATCTATTACAGTCAAAAAAGTGTTGTTTTATTTCACTGAGCACAATATAAGCTGTGAGCCTGACACAGGTAGGCAACTGAAATTAGATTACAGGAAAAAAATGGTTGTTTTCAATGTATGGTACACCACCAGGTATGAGTAGTGAAAATAAGCACAATATAAGCTGTTAGGTGTTAGCCTGTCACACACACACGCTGGCAGGCAGGCATATGCAATTAGATTACACAGAAAAAAAATATAAAATAAAATAAATGATGTTCTAGCCCTAGGGCTTTTTGGGTTGCTGTCCTTGCAGCAGATATCAGATGAGTCCTTCAGGTCTGCAATGGAGGCTAAATACACAGCCTGGTTATCTATTTCCCTATTAAATCTCCAGCAGCTACACTATCTGTCCTCTCACAACGAATTTAGCTTCAGAATGATTCTAAAATGTATGCTGTCCTTCAGATGGAAGGCCCTGGAAGGGAGTGTATGCTGCTGATTGGTTGGAATGTGTCTGCTGACTGTGAGGTGCAGGGTCAAAGTTTCCTCAATGATAAAGTATAGGGGGCGAACCGAAAAGCGCATGTGTTCGCCTGTCCAAGTGATCAGCCATTGCAAGAAACAGGCTTTCTAATATGTACTGTAACTTCTTTTGCAGGTTACAGGCCTTACAGGATGTTAGAATCACTAAAACCGTAAATCGCTATTCAATACCCCAGTCTCAAGCACGCAAATCGGCACCCTTAACTCGCAAACGCGCAAATCGGCAGTAATTTTGAGTTCGCAAATAGAAGCCGCACACGTAACATGCAAAGTTCGCAAATCGTCAATGATTTTTTTTACGGTCGCGAATATGAGCCGCACCCGTAACTCGCAAGCTCAAAAATCGGAAAAAAGGTGCGGCTTATATTCAGACCAATACGGTATGTGTCAGAAAAGATTGCAATAGTTCTGTCTGTATTGCCAGTGTAATTTCCGTTTGATAAAAGCTCTGGACAGGGGCAATTGTACATAAAAGGGCCTGATTATATTTCCCGGGTCACATCATAGTCATTCAGCAACAACTGCTATGCTTGGGACCTTGCACAAAGGTCTTATTCACTTTCTGTTAAGAGACTAAACAAGGAAAATACCTGGGACTGATTAAAGAGAAGGAAATAGAATTTCCAAGTAACATTTCTAGCATTAGAAAATTACAAATGTCCCTAAAGTACAATAACAATTGGAACATTTTCTAGGACCTATCACCCATGTTGACAGAACTATATAAAAATCTATACTGTGAATTGTTTCCTTTGTGATTCAGTAGGTTTAACATCTTTGATGTTGTGTCTGGGGCTTTATTTACATGAATGCTTGTGTACAAATAGCCTTTCTCCAAGAAAAACAAAGTGACGTGAATTCTGACTTCACAGCTAGTCTTACAGGTGAGCTAATACCCCCAGGGTACATCATTCAGGGACTGGAGTTCACCGGCCATGGACTGGAATCCTTCATATGACCACATGAGATGAGTTGGGTGGGCTGTAGGTACAACCCTACATAAGGCAGATTAACAGAATTACTCTTCCACCATATTTTAGATGTATGGGATCTTGGTGTAGTTAACATACATTTCTTTTGTTATTAAGAACAGGTCAAGAATGCAGAATAATATGCCCCAGCTGGGGCCGGCATGGCAGGGGGCTCCAAAGGAGGATATCAGGTGAATGGTCTGGGATGTTTGCACAGGTCAGAGCAAAAAGGGAAACAGATCTAGACATGTGAACATGATATAAATGTAACCCTTAATCCAAACATAAATTGCTAAACTTATAAATGTAATAAAAAAGTATTCCTCTAAAGGAAATTTTAACTGAAAAATTGGCGTTCTTTCAATCTTCAAGTCAGTGTGGGGAATGCTTAGATGTTGGTCACACTGTTGCGCATGCGCAATGAGCGGCAAAGCCGCAGCATGCCCACTGTGTCTCCTCCCTCCTTCCCCCTTATCCTCATCCTCCCCCTTATCCTCCTCTCCCCCTTATCCTCCTGCTCCCTTTCCCCCTCTCCAATTATCCCACCCCCCTCCCTCCAATTACTGTGATCAGATGAGTTCCTGCTGCTCTCTCCCCTGAACCGCGTTTTCTGGCTGTGTCCGACCGGCATATGCTAATTACATGACATCACATGAGCATCACGTCATTAGCATATGCCGGTTGGACACAGCCAGAAGACGTGCTGCAGGGGAGAGAGCAGCAGGAGCTCATCTGATCACAGTAAAAGAGGGGAAAGGGGAAAGGGATGTAATTGGAGGGAGAGGAGGGGGTAATTGGAGAGGGGGAAAGGGAGGAGAAGGATATGGGACGGAGTAGGTGGGAACGGGAGGAAGAGGAGGATAAGGGGGAAGGGGGTAAAGAGGGCAGAAGAGGGGGGTAAGACACAGGGGAGGGAGATGGGGGAAAGAGACACAGGGGAGGGAGAAGAGGGGAAGAGACACAGGGAAGGAAGAGGGGGAAGAGACACAGGAGAGGGAGAGCAGAGCAAAGAGACACAGGGGAGGGAGTAGAGGGGTGAAAAGACAGAGGAGGGAGAGGGGGGAAAGAGACACAGGGGAGGGAGAGGGGGAAGAGGCACATGGGAGGGAGAGGGGATAGATACACAGGGGAGGGAGAGGGGGAAAGAGACACAGGGG
The DNA here is from genome assembly GCA_027410445.1 of Discoglossus pictus. Lineage (NCBI taxonomy): Eukaryota > Metazoa > Chordata > Amphibia > Anura > Alytidae > Discoglossus > Discoglossus pictus. The sequence continues at coordinate 209,879,533 of CM050169.1, read as the reverse complement.
AGGGAGAAGGGGAGAGACACAGGGGAGGGGGGAAAGGAGACACAAGGGAGGGAGGGGGGACATGAGAAACAAAGGAGGGGGGAAATTAAACACAAGGGAGGGAGAGGGGGAAATGAGACACAAGGGGGAGAGAGGAGGGGGGAAATAAGACACAAGGGAGGATGAGGAGGGGGGAAATGAAACACAACGGAGGGATAGGAGGGAGGAAATGAGACACAAGGAGGAGGGGGAGGAGGGGGAAATTAAACACAAGGGAGGGAGAGGGGGAAATGAGACACAAGAGAGGGAGAGGATGGGAAATGAGACACAGAGGAGGCAGAGGAGAGGGGAAATGAGACACAAGGGAGGGAGAGGAGGGGAAATGAGACACAGGGGAGGCAGAGGAGGGGGGAATTGAGAAACAAGGGAGGGAGAGGAGGGGGGGATGAAACACAAGGGAAAGTGAGGAGGGGGAAATGAGACACAAGGGAGAGAGAGGAAGGAGGAAATGAGATACAAGGGAGGGGGATGACGGGGGAAATGAGACACAAGGGACGGAGAGGAGGGGGGAAATGAGACATAAGGGAGGGAGGAGGGACAAATGAGACACAAGGGAGAGGAGGGGGGAAGGAGACACAAGGAAGGGAGAGGAGGGGGAAAGGAGACACAAGGGAGGGAGAGGAGGGGGGAAGGAGACACAAGGGAGGGAGAGGAGGGTGGAAAGGAGACACACTGGAGTCAGAGGAGGGGGAAATGAGACACAAGGGAGAGAGAGGAGGGGGGAAATGAAACACAAGGGAGAGAGAGAGGAGGGGAGAAATGAGACACAAGGGAGAGAGAGGGGGGAATGAGACACAAGAGAGGGAGATGAGGGGGGAAATGAGAAATAAGGGAGGGAGCGGAGGGGAAATGAGGCACAAGGGAGGGAGATGAGGGGGGAAATGAGACAAAAGGGAGGGAGAGGGGGGAAAGGAGACACAAGGGAGGGAGAGGAGGGGGGAAGTAAAAAATAAAGGAAAAATTTGAAATTGGAGGCACACAGGAAATCACAGTAATCAAACCTTCTATTTTAATCAATTGTAAACAGAGCAACAATGTTTCCATAGTTAGAAAAGTAAACATGGTAACTGTGTTTGTCCTTACCACGTTCACTTGAAGTTAGTAGATAAGTAGGATTGCCTTCCAGTGGGTGTGGTAGTGACAAACACAAAGCAGCCCAACAAATATAAACCTTTTTTCTTATAACATTGGTCAAATAGGCTATTTTCTTTTAAATTTTGAAGGGCAGAATTCAAATATGGCATTGAAAAGCCTACAGGACATACTATTTATTTTAATTATTCTATTACTTATATTAATAGAATATGGATATACAAAGAAATTACATAATTATGATTTTTGATATGATTAGCAAATATTTTCAATAGTAAACATGAAAAGAAGTTATAACAGCAGTAAATCCTTTTTTACACCTTCTGGTGTTCAACTTTTCCCTCTGCAAACAGTAGTTGCCCATCATGGCTGGATCCCATCTGAACTGTTATTTCTCCTCCATGGTTCGAATATCCTTGTGAAATCTCCCCCCCCCCCCCCCCCCCCCTGCACAATGCTAATAGCTCCAAGGTTCTCAGGAAAAAAGTCAAGATGTGAATGCAAAAAGTAGATCTTTAAAGAGATCATGAAGCCAAGATTTTTGGAGTTCTTGAGAAAATTAGTAGTTTTCCTCTTTATAGATATCCTTGACTAGAGACGTAAATGATTTGCACGTAGTGCGGTCCTTCTAGATTCCATTCTCCTTCAAAGTTGGGTTTATTCTATAGCTTTGTAATCCGTGGACCAACAAAGATACCTTATTTGAGTTTAGTGTCACTTAGGTTGGATATTTTTTGTTCCCTTGGTCAGAAGATTCCACTCTTAGAGTTTTGATTCTGAAAGCTGAGCTTGTTGTTTTGATAGGCCTAGATCTCGTACAAGATCATTAAGTGAAATCTGCAGTATCATCGAGGCCCACAAAAATTTTCAGGACTTTATGTAGAGTCTGGAACTATTTCAGGTTCTGTGTCAGTCTCTGATGAATATCAATCTATGTCTTCACAGTTTTTAGAGGCTTAGATATGGGAAGACCATTTTACTGAGGAGGTGACCTTAAAGTTGAAGGTAAATTAATCAAGTCAAACAATGGGACCTGCAAAGGGCATTCTTTTTTTCTTACCTTACACCCATTCAGTAAGGCCAACAGATCATCTTATGCAGAACACACAGAGAGACCACTTTTTGTCCTATCATTAAACATAATAGCCGAAATACAGCAAATCTGAGATTGTATAATATACTATCCAAACACAGACCAAAACTTATCTGGTAAATTAATACACCATCAACACTGTGCTTTTTGCTTTTTAGCACTGTAGTTCACGGTGTTTATTGCTTATTATTGAATTCAAAAGAACCTATAAATGACAAAAATGTGAGATTGACTGACATATGATTGATACAAATTTATACTAATTGGAATCCGCAAATACAGTATTTAAGCCGAAGGACCCCTATGGTAGAAGTTAGAGTGCCTGGGGGTTCATAGGACCCCCCATTGTAAGGGGTTACATTTTAGGTGCCATGAGGGTCCTTAAGGGCCTCCAAAGTCATGGTTCATGCCCCACAGGGCTCCATAGGGACTTTAAGGGTTAATGGATCCCCAACCCCACTACACAATGTTCCATAAGGACCCCCATGTGTATACATGTTGGGTAAACCCGTGGGATACCCAGGCTCATAGTCGATAGCAGGTATTAAGGGGGAATCCCAGGGGATACCCAGCTCATAGGGCTTAGCGGATCATAGGCAGAGGTGACATAAACCCCCTGAGTTAGATTACATTAATATTCAACTCCCTCCCTATCATGGGAAGTGGTTTATATAGATAGATAGGGATATGGGAGGATATTAGGAATAGTGGAGCGTGTTCACGTTCATGGATACCATTCCGTAGCTTTGCTATGGAGACTACCAAGATTAAGACTTTGAGCCTCCTACTGAAACACTTTAAGCAGGCTGTGAGTACACATTAAAGATAGATAAGTCTTACGATATTCCTTTTTGCTGGAGTCATAGAATAGCTCTGCAAATTTGCTTTTCAAGACTCCAATAGTCAGCCTTATGGGAGTTCTTGCAGGAGCAATGAAATAATGCCCTAGCTTGGGTTAATGGCAAGCCACTTTAACTCCTATTTTGATATAAATGTTGATCAAAAAGCTAAACATAATTAGCAAAACTTGGTTTTAGTTCTGGTCTTAGTTTAATCTTATTATTGTTACTTGCCAAAAGGATTTGCTGGATAAATATGTTAATTTTTGTTTGGCTTTAAGATTTTTTTTTTAAATTCATTGAATGTAATTTACTATGTGGAGCATAAACTTTTGGTTTTGAAATCTACGGTTCTCCAACACTATTTTCCACTCTTTTTCCACTCTTAACTTAGGGGTTCCGTAACTTTGGTCTGAGCGAGTTTCATTCAGATAGTCCAGGACAACCGGGTTTCTAAAAACTAGGAAACATAATTAAATGAATTATAATACATGATAAAATAATGTATAAGTGCTATGCCACAACATGTCATGGCTCATAATTACACACTTTCTATTCCAGTTATGTTAAGGGGTCATCTAAGACCTTCAGCAATATTGAAGTGGTCCATCAAAAGTTCTATGCAACTTTGAAGTCATCATCCAAAAAAATCACTGCATCTAGTGTATATATCCAAAATCTTGATTAAGAATACATGTACTTATTTTTTTTATAATGCAATAGCAATCTTACATAAAAACTATTTTATGTAGGGAACTCCTATTGCTTATCTTATCTTTCCACTGAGCATACTGAAGAAAATATGTTCCTTGTTTTTATTTTATATATACAGTATATACTTTCTTTTTTATCACCATCGCTTTTCTTTTACACCATTCAATTTGCCACAATTTTTTTAAAATGCTCAACCATTGCCCATACCAAATTAAACGATGATCCTGTTGGAGACACATTTGGGAAATTCCCACTAGGCCAAGACAAAACAACCATGCCGGACAATTAACTAGTTAGTGCTCTGTAAACATAGATGCTATTTTTGTCAAATAAAATGTTACATTCCAGAGAGTGCACAGAAGGGTGTAGTCAGAAAGGTGTGCCATTTAATTCACATAGCAGACACCCTTCTTGGCCACAACGTGCGTGCTGTCTGAGGTACTAATACCAATTTAAATAAGACAAGTTTCCAATATGTTATATTTTCTCTGTGATACAATATGTCTACAAATATACCAATCTTTTAATAATGATGTATACAATCATCCAATGCATCAATTGACCTTCTAGTAAGCTAAATAGCAACCTACAAAGAAAATACAGTGGCACCTCAATATTCTTCTACCTCAAAACTCATCAATCTCGGGATTCAATGCATTTTGTTCCTCACTTGACACTTTCTTGGTACTAGTAACACTTGTGCCACCCTGCATCCTATCTCCCCAGGAAGTTAAAGACAGTACTGTGGAGTAGTCTAGCTTGTGCTAACAAGAACCCAAAAACAGTCTATGCCTACAAGAACCAAAGTGCAGCCTGTGCTTATAAAGGCCAATGTGCAGCCAGTGCTTAAAAGGAGAAAAGTATAGTATGTGCTTATGAGGACGAAAGTGTAGCATGTGCTTATAAGGATCAAAGTGCAGTATTTGCTTATAAGGACCAAAGTGTAGCCTGAGTTTCTAAGGACCCAAGTGTAGCTTGTGCTTATAAGAGCCAAAGTGCAACCTGTGCTTATAAGGAACAAAGTGTAGCCTGTGCTTATAAGAACCAAAGTGAAGCCTGTACTTACCAAGAGCAAAGTGCATCCCGTGCTTACAAGGACTTACAAGGACCAAAATGCAGCCTGTACTTACAAGGACTTAAGTGTAGCTTGTACTTACAAGAACCAAACTGTATCTTGTGCTTACATTATGAGTTGAAAAAGGGAGTTTAGAAACTATGTAGAGGCTGAGGCTTTTATTCCCCAACATGTCTTCAACTATGGTGAGACTGGTTTCTTTTGCAAGAAAATGCAGAACCTACATTACTCAAGAAAAGAAGACATTGCCAGGGCACAATACGATGAATGACAGACTAACTCTGCTGGTGTGTAGGAATGCTAGTGCGGATTTAAAAATGAAGCCTCTACTAGTCTATCACAGTGAGAAAACCTAGATTTTTTAAAAGAGGGAATGTGATAAAAAACAATTTAAGTGTATTGTGGAAGGCCAACAGAAAAGCCAGGGGTAACCAGGCAGTTCTTAATTGAATGGATGAATGAAGTGTTTGGCCTCACAGTAAAAAAAAATATTGTCAGGAAAAAGAAGTGCCTCTGAGGGCTCTATTAATAATGGACAATGCTCCTGCTCACCCTCCAGGCTCAGAGGACAACTTTCTGGAGGACTTTAACTGTATAACTGTTTAGTTCTGCCCCCCTAACATCTCTTTTGAACCAGCCCATGGACGAGCAGGTCATCTCAAACTTTAAGAAACTGTATAACAAGGCCCTCTTCCAGAGGTGCTTTAAGGTGTCACTCAGATTGATAAGGCCTGGCGAGAAGTTTCTTACAAGAAAAGTGTGAATGCTGAACCTTGCCCAATAGTGGAAAACATTGTGTCTCTGGGCAAGTCCATGGGCCTGGAGGTGAGTAATGAAGCCATTGAAGAGTTAGTGGAGAAGCATAGACAAGAGATCAGCACTGAGGAGCTGCAGGAACTTCAGGGAGCAGCAACAGATAGTGGCGGAGGAAATTTCTTAAAATTAAGAGGAGGTAAGCGAGGAAGCACCTACTGCACTGATCATGGGTTGTATTACAAAATTTCACCCTGACAAAGTTCAAGTAAGCCAAATGTGGACTTATTTAATGAACAATGTCTCACTTTAGAAGCATTTTGAAAAATAGGCAGAAGCAAGTTTTTCTTGGTACGTTTCTAGTGAAACTCCCTACATCAGAGACTCCAACAGGGATCAATGGTGTTAAGAGACAGAACAGAGAAAGGTCTCCTGTGCAAGTGCCTGATGTTTTAATGGTAGAGGACTCCCCTTCCAAGCAATAATCTCCTACTTCTCCTCCTCTACATTGCCACCATCCCATTGTACCCTTAAGTCCGTACAGGTAAAGTAAAGTTAAATTCTATTTTATTTTTATCTAATTATTGTTTTTTTGTTTATGACTGTTTAGTTTTAAGGTGTTGTATCAAGAAACAGCATCATCAGTTCAAACTAAAACGTGACATTTCTGGGGTTAAGAATGGATTATTTGAATTTACTTTGATACTCATTGTTTTTGGTACTCTTGCCCGCTGGAGTGGATTAATGTTGAGTACCAAAGTACCACTGTACATCATTACAGTGATTTCCAATAATGTCAACATGTCAAACTTGCTTAAAATTAGTTAGCAGGGAAGTTCTCCAGAAATTCATCTTTCTAAGAGTTGGACACCCTCCTAGTGAGATAGGCACCTTTCAGTGATTCAGGCAGCATTCCAGTGAATTAATGAGCTTTCCATGCGTTGGATAACCTTCAAGTAAATTGTGTATCCTTCCAATTAGTTAGGAAGCCCTCCAGTCAGTTGGTCAATCTTCCAGGTCCGGTGAGTTAGGTAGCTTCCAGTGAGTTTGACAGTCTTCCACTGAGTTAGACAACCTTGTTGAGCTGGACCAATGACTTGTACAGCCTTCCACTAAGCATCAGTTATGGAACCTTCAAGTGAGATAGTTAGTCTAACCAAATGTATCAGTAGTAAAATGTGTTAATCAGCAAATCTGTTATTTGCGCATTATTGGAGTTAACTAAAATGTTAAATTTCAATACAATAGGGCCCAGTGTAAAATTGTGTAATTCCATAGAATCTGTTAACTTAGAACATGTTATTAAAAGGTCCAAAGGGTGTTATAACCTATGGATTTTATATTTCACTGCCCAATCTTCTAACATAACATACAAATAATCAAGGTCAGATGTGCTAATGTATGCAATGTATGTAGGACTATTAAATCTGCCAAAAAGAATAATATAGGATCTGGAGAGGTTCTTTGGTTCCAGCGATCAGGAGGGAAATGTATTTTATAAAAAGAGGAATGCAAGGTCATAATTTAAAGATGGAATATGAAATTTTTAGGGGTAATGTACTGCTTCATAGGAAATGCAGTAGATAAGTGAAACAACCTTTCAGCTGAATTGGTAGGGACAAAATCAGGAAAGGAATTCAAGCATGCTTAAGATATGAATAAGGCTATTACAAGTATTTAGTAAACCAAGAATTCTTGCTAGATAGAATGGGCAGACTAGCACCCTTATTAAATTACGATTTGGCCAATTGAATAGGGCTCTGTATAAGCACAGAGCGAGAGTCGGTGTGGCTTGGCCTGTGTAAAGGTTTATATGTGAGCATCTTGTCGTGTTCTGTTGAATCAGTTCTGTGAGTCAGTGCAGTCTTTTCTGTGCTGTGCTCATTTATCATTGTACAGGTGAGTGGGCAGGGTCTATTTTAACAAGGGAAGAGTGAGCTTGGGTGCTTGCAATCATTTCGTGTAAAACTGAAAACAAACATATATATTTTTCTGTTTTGTTTGGGTTAAGGTGTAGAAAAGCAATCTATATACAAATACATTGATTTGTTTTCTCACTGATAGTCATGAGTCAGTCCAGTGGCAACCTCACTCAGTGTACATCCTGCCACATGTATGCACTGCTGGAACAGATGATCCAAGGTCCATACCTCTGTGAGAGGTGTGAGCATGTTGCCTCTCTGGAAGCTCAAATTGAGATCTGGAAAAGGAGAATTGCAGCACTTAGTGATATTGCTCCACTGGAAAGGGGGTTGGTGCTCACGGAGCACAGTTTAGCTGGGCCTAGCATGGAGGGTGGAGCTGGGGCTAATGAGGATGTCCAGGGAGGTAGCTGGGTTACAGCTATAATGGGAATCAGGGGGAACCGTAGGAGGCAGGCCAGTTCTGAGTTGGCAAACACCAACAGATTTGCCAGATTGAATGAAACTGTTGGGGATATCCATTCAGGAATGGCAATGCCAGATAGAGCTGTTCCCTCTAACAGCCGGGAGAACAGTTCTACTAAAGGAGTGGGAGGGCAGCATAGGCAGAGCAACAGATATGTTTTGGTGGTGGGGGACTCTATTATTACGAAGGTAGACAGGGTGATTTGTCACCCAGATGCCAGCAATCGAACAGTTTGCTGTCTCCCGGTTGCTGGGGTTCGGCATGTTGTGGATCGGGTGCATAAATTATTGGGAGGGGTTGGTAATGAACCGGCGGTCTTGGTACACATTAGTGGAAGATGGAATGTCCTAAAGAATGATTTTAGAAAACTAGGGAATAAGCTTAATGCAAGGACCTCCAAGGTAGTATTTTCTGAGATACTACCAGTGCCATGTGCTAGCCCAGGGAGACAGAAGGAGCTTAGGGAGGTTAATGTGTTGCTAAAAATGTGGTGCAGTGCAGAAGGTTTTGGGTTTTTAGAGCACTGGGCTGGCTTCTCACTTGAGTACAATCTCTATAGCAGGGATGGATTGCACCTTAATGACGAGGGAGCTTTTGTGCTAGGGGATAGGATGGTAGAACAGCTGGGGGAGTTTTTAAACTTGTAGGAGGGGGGGGAGGGACTATATAGAAGTATTGGGGTAAAAATGGTAGCGAGGGAAAGGGATGAATTAGTTACCCATGGGGGAGGAGAAGGGGGGAGGGTTACAATAGACAGTAGGGAGGTATTAATAGGGGCCTCAAATACAGTGGCAAGCACTTCACAACGGCAGAGCCATAGCAACATAAAGTGTATGCTTGCTAATGCAAGAAGTTTGCCTGGGAAAATGGGCGAGCAAGAATTATTTGCAGTACAAGAAAAATGGGGCTTAATAGGCATTACTGAAACATGGTGGGATGAATCTCATGACTGGACTGTTAATCTGGATGTTATAACCTATTTAAGAAAGTTAGGGGAAATGGTAAAAGAGGAGGTGGGATCTCTCTGTATGTTAAGCCTGAATTTAAGCCTATAGTCAGAGAAGATAACGGCAACATTGAATCTTTGTGGGTTGAGCTAAATAGTGGAGGAGCTAATTCTAAACGCATATTGGTGGGAGTACGCTATAAACCCCCAAATATATTTGAAAGTGAGGAAATACAATTATTGTTAGAGATTGGAAGTGCAGCTAAGCATGGGCAAGTTCTATTAATGGGAGACTTGAATTACCCTTAAATAAACTGCATAAATGAGACCAGCAGCTCAACTAAGGGGAGCGGGTTCTTGAGTACACTCAGGGATCATTATCTGGCCCAAGTAATACAAGAACCTACTAGAAATGGGGCCATCTTGGATTTAGTCATCACAAGTAATTTTGATATAATATCAAATGTAAAATAGGGGATCCCTTGGGGAACAGTGATCACAACACAGTCTCATTTGATATTGAATACAAAACACAGAGTTGTAAGGGGCTAACAAAAACTCTAAATTTTAAAAGGGCTAACTTTAATGGGCTATGGGCAGCAATACTACATATAGACTGAGACAAAGAACTTACAGGGAAAAATACTGAAAATAAATGGACAACATTCAAATCCTTACTAAATAAACATAATCATCGGCATGTACCATGTGGAAATAAAATGAATAGGAGTAAATCACATCCCATGTGGCTTAACAATGACTTAAAATCATGATGAGGAAAAAGAAACATGCACTTAAATTATACAAGAAGGAGGGAAAAGAGGCAGCTTTATGTGACTATAAGGAAATCAACAAGGCTTGCAAAAGGGCTATTAGACTGGCTAAAATAGAACATGAGAAGTCAGTTGCAAAGGAAAGTAAGACTAACCCTAAAATATTTTTTTAATATATTAATGGGAAGAAGGCGAGGAAGGAAGCTATAGGAACATCACAATGTGACACAGGCCATCTGATAATTAGTGACCAGGAAAAGGCAGATGAGCTAAATAGGTTCTTTTCGTCGGAATACACAAGGGAGGTACCAGTGGTTGGGTCACCGCAACATAATGAGGCTACACTACCATCACTAAATAATTGGTTAACGCAGGAAGAAATACAAAAGAGATTGGAGAAAATAAATGTTAACAAAGCTCCATGTCCTGATGGAATACATCCAAGGGTACTGAGGGAGTTGGGTTCTGTAATAGCCAAACCATTATATCTAATCTTTCAAGACTCACTACGGGGTCTCTACCAGATGACTGGAGAAAAGCAGAGGTGATACCTATATTTAAGAAGGGAGCCAGAGCAAATCCAGGGAGTTATAAACCAGTGAGCCTCACACCTGTAGTTGGGAAGCTTTTAGAAGGGTTAATAAGGGACAGAATACAAGCATATGTCTATTTGAACAAGATCATAGGTAGCAGTAAACACGGATTTATGAAGGATAGGTCATGTCAGACCAATCTAATTAGTTTCTATGAGGAGGTTAGTAGGAACTTGGATCAGGGCAACTCAGTGGATGTAGTCTTTTTGGATTTTGCAAAGCCTTTTGATACAGTGCCTCATGGGAGACTTTTGAGCAAACTAAGGGATACAGGAATTGCAGTTAATATCTGCTCATGGATTGACAGCTGGCTAAAAGACAGGAAGCAAACTGTTGTTGTAAATGGAACATACTCCAATTGGACTAATGTGGTAAGTGGGGTTCCTCAAGGTTCAGTATTAGGTCCTCTCCTTTTTAACATATTTATTAATGACGTAGAAGTAGGACTCAAAATCAATGCCTCCATTTTTGCTGATGACACTAAGTTGTGCAAGGTAATTAAATCAGATAATGATGTACTTTCCCTAGAAAGGGATTTGCATAAATTGGAGAAATTGGCGGCTAAATGGCAGATGAGATTTAATACAAATAATGTAAGGTTATGCATTTGGGAAGGAAAAATAGCCATGCAATTTAAAATCTTAATGAAGCAAATCTAGGGGTATCAGATATTGAAAGGGATTTTAGAGTACTAGTGGACAACCACCTAGGTAGCAGTGCTCAATGCCAAGCAGCAGCTGCAAAGGCAAGTCACATTTTGGCATGTATTAAGAAGGGTATAGAAGCAAGGGAAGCAAATATAATTCTACCACTATACAAATCCCTAGTACGCCCTCATTTGGAATATGGAGTACAATTTTGGGAACCACTTCATAAAAAGGACATTTTAGAGCTGTAAAGTACAGAGAAGGGCTACAAAACTAATAAGGGGAGTGGAGGGGCTAAGTTATGAAGAAAGACTAACTGAATTAAACTTATTTTCGCTAGAAAAAAGGCGTCTACAAGGGGATATGATTACGTTATTTAAATACATCCAGGGTCAGTATAAAGATTTGTCAAGTGAACTTTTTGTAGCAAGAGATTATCAACTGACAAGAGGACCTCCTTTGAGGTTAGAGGAAAAAAGATTTCACCTTAAACAAAGAAAAGGGTTCTTCACAGTTAGGGTGGTTAAACTGTGGAATTCTCTACCAAACGAGGTGGTGACAGCGAATTTGATAGATAACTTCAAAAAGGGGTTAGATATATTTTTGAATAAAGAGGGCATTTAAGATTATCCTAGATAACTAGCGAAGGAATATTGATCCAGGGAGAAATTTGATCTCCAGTTTCTGGGGTCAGGAAGAAATTTTGCTTTTTTTCCCCTTATGAGACAATTGGCAAAGTTTCAATGTTTTTTTTTTCTGTTTGCCTTCCTCTGGATCAATTAACAATTAATAACAAATAGTCCACATATTAAAAAGATCAAGAGGTTGAACATGATGGACTAACTCTTTATTCATCCTCAAATACTATACTATTAATAATTAATTAACAACTAATTAATGAATAACTAATTTGCATATTGCAGATCAGAGGAGATCTTAACTCTATAACTTTAATAAGGCTGTAAATGACTGGTTAAATCGGTGTTTCCAAGAGCTGTCATAGACTTTAGTCTTAGTACAGATGGTCGTTGCTTTATGGAACTGTAATACAGGGCACATTATATTTATGGGTAGCAACTTGCTACAGTGATTATATTCAAGTCTGATATTTGAATATAGTAGTTTTGTATTAATTCAAGTTATATTGTGTAACCTGGTCTATGGAGGTGTAATCAAATTATTGTTTTCAAAGACAGATATAAGAGGTTCATTGTGTAGCTGGCAAAATGTTTCAAATAGGATAGTTTTTTTATTGGGGGCTTTTGTGCAAGCAACCAGCTTACCAGATAGCAACAGCTCTGAGTGTCTCTGAGTGGCCTTCAAATCTAGTGATCTTAATTATGTTACCAAGTCATTGTATTTAGGAGCACCACTTTGTGTTCAATTGTTTAGTTATCATCATTCTCTGTTTGTGACAGTTTGATCAGCTGAAAAGGCTACTGAAATTCTACTGACAGCTCCAGCCTATGAGATGGAATGGAACCCTGTTCGTGGATGGTTAGTTAACCCTGTTCATGACACTATCTGTATATGCTGATACATTAATATGGTTTCCGTGATTTGGTTCTACGTGGCTTTATTGTTCAATTTTTGTTTTTCCCTCTGATAGCAAAATATTTTCTCTATTTAGATCATGTCATTCTATTCTTTTTGACCTGATTTTATGTATGTAGATGAAAATCCTCAGCTGGTTGTGGTATGAGGATATTTCTAAATACGAGCCACAAATCATTCTTTCAGAAAATGGTATGTACCTGTAGCTGCCACAACATTTCCCTGTTCTTCATATTTTTGTACCATTCTGTTATATGCTATGGGGAAATAATTAAAGTTTACTGGTGTTTAGTTGTGTGAAATACCCTCTGGGTAAAGTCTGTATTCCACTTCTGGATTGCTAACTTATCGTGGTGAAGGGACTTGTGTACTTCAAGCCACTTGTAGGGTCAACAAAGATGAGCAGGTCACAGCAGAGAGGTTAGACAAACAAGATGTGCCTGGAGTGCTGAGGTCCATGGGGTCACAGAGAGTCAAACTTGACTGAGTGACTAAACAACAACAAAGTCTATATTAACCTTATTAAAATATTTAAACATTTTACATTACTAAGCAGTTCATATCCAAAATGACGTTCTAGTTTGCCCAACCTCAGACGTAATAAATACCCAGTAGTATAAACAAACAAAAATATTGTTCCAGGTGCCTAACACCACTATAGCTATTCAACCAACAATAAAACTGGAATCTTTATTGACTCATAAAACACATACAGGAGTTCAAAAGTACTTCTACCAATCACAGACTGAATAGGAAATAGGTAGCTACCACAATAGTATCAGTTCTAGCCATAAACATGGGGGGGGGGGGGTTCTTTTCTTCTATTCCTCCATTGCTACCACAGTCACTTCACTCGTGGCCATACATATGAGGGAATATTTCTATTTCTCCTCTGCTGCCACAGTGACATTGCTTCTAGTTATACACATGAAGAAGATCTTTCTAATCCTTCACTATTTTTTTTTCAGATACTTTTATTTGAAATAGGGTGGTAGCCTAATGTGGTGAAAGCTTGTAAAGATGGTTAAAATATAAGTGTTGTGTTAACCACCATATATCCTAAATAAGGTTGTACTAATGCTCCATGTTTAAAAACACTTAAAAACAAAATAGTGATCCCTGGAATAGAAGTAAATAATTACTGTATCTATTCGACCATACAAGTTGTAACTGTCCTCAAATATTGCGGGCTGTATCAGAACTCTCTAAGAAATAGATATCTCTGGGCCGCCCTTGCTGGAACCTCAGTGCTAAGACATAAACTCAGTCAAATAATAAAGTTCTAAGTGTTTCTAAATCCCTAGATCTCAATAAAGCCTGTTGGCCATTTCACTGCTTTTATGTGCAGCTTCCTCAAAGGCACAGTCTCAATGGCACAGTGGTAGCAGTGGAGGAATAGACATACTCTCTCTATTTTACGGTTAGAAGTGAAACTATTGTGGTAGCTATTTTTTATGTCCCCTATTCAGCCTATGATTGGTAGCAATTCTTTTGAACTCCTGTATGTGTTTTTAATTCAGTGTTGTTGTTTTTTGAAGTGTCAATAAAGATTCCAGTTTTATTGTTGGTTGAAGAATCAATAAATACCCAGACTAACCTTATTCCAATTATACTTAAATTAATTTACTGTATTTGTTATTCCCACTTTTACAGATAAGCTGTTTCACTTATCTTCTACCCTTTCTGTTATATTATATATGATTTTGATATAGAAAAATCTTATCTGTAGAAAGTAGACTCTTATAGCAGTGTAAGATCCATTTAGGAATCATGGGCTCCTGAAAAGGTCATCATTCCATGGATCTCATAAGAAAGGTACAGAGAGAGGGAGAAGTCCACTCGTAAATCGAATTATCACATCACACACGTAAATCCTCCGAGAAATGTCAACCCCCATAAAGGAAGAAAAATGTTTCTGAGAAGACTTGATGCCTGAAACCCAAGGTTATGAAGAAGCTAACACATTAATTATGTCAGATTCGAGACATGATTTCTCAATTCGGATACAATTAAGAGGTTAAAACTGCTAACTCCTATGAGCCAGGGGTCCCCGAATCCCCTACCCCCTATGAGCCTGGATATTCCCTGGGATTCTACCTTAATACATGCACTGAGTATCCTCCGGGATTCCCCCTTAATAATCGGTAGCTTCTAAGAGCCTGGGTACCCCCAACTAAAGTATAACCATTGGGGACCCTTATGGACCCCCATGTCACTAAAAATCAACTTGTTACCATGGGGCTTCCAAAGAAATGTATGTTAATATTAACCTGTTACTATGGAATTTATTTTAATTTTAACCTGTTACCATGGGATCCCTATATTAACTTAAAGCATAACCCTATGGACCCCCATGATACATAATATTAAAGCCTATACCATAGTGGTCTTCATATTAGACCCACATAGCACCCTTCCTACCACCCCAGGGGTCCATATTGGATGCCCATGGACCCTAACTTCCCATAGGGGTCCATAAAAATGCCCATAGTCCATAACACTAAATACATTAATAGAACTACAAAAAATAAAAATGCACATGAGAAACATAATTGCCATTGAAGAATGACCCTTCTTTGTTCTTCATTTTTGGTATGTGGAAATATACTTCTGCCTAAAAAAACCTGTCCCTTTATAAAAAAAAAAAGAAACTACTCCTTAAAGGTGTATTTTTTTATTTTCTGTATTATTGCTGTGGAGACTGCTGAGATTTTGATATGTTTTCTATTGACATATTTTAGAGCTAGAGAGCCCCAAGCAAGCCCCCCCCAGGGTTTTACAGGATTCTTTTTTCCAGGAGCAATAGAATAGATCTGGAAATTAGCTTATCAAAACTCCTGTAACTGGGAGTTTGAATGGGAGCCATGGAATGGAGCCCAAAAAACTGTGAAAGCTGGAGAGAAAAAATGGCCGTTCTTCCAAAAAATTAAAACATGCAAAAATGTTTATTAGGACAAGTTCACCTGTAAATGAAGGCAATATGGGTAGAAGCTTAAGACACAAGCAGTAAGTCCAATTCATTATATGGACATTATATCTTTTATTTTCTTTAAAAATAAATCATAAACAATGAATCGTAATTATATGAAGTTACAAAAGTTATATATTTTTTTATAATTTGACGCATCACAGTTGTGCCTGTAAATATCTATATATCTTGCATTGTTTCATTAACTTAGTGTTTCTCAATGTGTCAGTCTTAGTTGAGTCAGTGCTGATTGTCTCTAAGTAGTAAAAGTTAGTTCATGCTATACTTTTTCTTTGCATTAAATAACGAGAGGGCACTAAAATGATTCATTGACTATTATTATTATCTTTTATTTGTATCTCGACAACATATTCCGTAACGCTGTACAGGGGATAAGAACAGGGGAAATACAAGTTTAACAAATTCAAAAGTTGAAGGGCCCTGTTTTGAGCTTAGAATCTTAGCACAAAGTGCTTTATCCCAAAGCACCCTACAAGACTGGAAACTCGCTACTTACTATCTAAAGGGAATTATAGGGCAGAGAACTGGGGAAGCGTAACAAATAAGGAATAGCAAGGGTCAGGAAGAAAGTGAAACATAGAAAGAGTTTTATTTTAGAGGGAGAGGGGAGGGATCTGAGGTGAAAGACTAGTATGTTGGCTGACCCCTAGTGTTGAGAATATATATCTGCAAATTGGAAGTTAGGCGTTTCCCATGGCTCTATAAATTTAATCTGAGTTGGGGTGGGTGGGGGAGGGCAATTTTCTGAGACTCTTACAGATGTAGTAGGCCTTGAAGCAGAGTGAATTTGCACTGAAAGAATGGATTGGTGGACATACAGTACAGGAAGATAGGGGAGTTTGAGAGGAATGGGAGAGATACCTTAGAATTAAGGTAAGTGAGGAGGAGGAGGAGAGTTGAAGTAATTATGCCAGCCATACATGGGGAAAGGATGGGGAAGTTGGAGACAGCCAAGCAGGGTATAGGAAACAGTTAGAAATTGAAAACAAACAGTTAGAAATATTTCTATCTGCCAAGATATAATAACATGCATACAGTAGTGGTATTTATAAACATATTGGCTTCGGGAATGGCGCAGTTTCCATAGTCTCCTCCATACCTGCTGAGGTGGTGTGCATGCAGCTCTGAGAATCTCACAGATGTAAAAGGCCTTGAATCAGAGTAAATTTGCACTGCTGAGGTGTTGTTGCTCCAAGCCCCTGAATATATGGACTATTACATTAATATGCTGATGCCAAAGGAGTTTAGGGAACAGACTATCATTCTGAATTATTAATTACTGCACACGTGCAATAAAATCCTAATTAACTGATTTGCAAAGTGTTGCATATGCTTCTGGTAATGAAACTGTTAAAGTAGGTTATAGACATACAGACAGATACTATTTACATACTAAAATGTCACTGTAAATGTGTTACAGACAAACAAAGACTGCACCTGTATTTTAAAGAAAATAAACGCTGTTGGTATTATTCAAATGGGAAAGCTATTATTCCAAGAAATGCTCTTTACTTCTATACATAAAATTCAAGAGGTGCCTATGGAAAATAGGGGCAGTGGCAGAGCTTCTGCTGCTGAAGAAGGCACCATGTATAGGGCCCACAGGGTAGGGGCCCTCTGCTACTGGCAGTAAATCTGGGGAATCTTAATTTATTAGATGAGGGTGGCAGATAGGGGTGGTCTAAATATCTACATACATTTTAGCTTTAAGAACCCAATTTTATTTACCCCAAGGGGTGGAGAGTGAAGCTGCAAAGGGCCCCAAATTATTTTGTACCAGGGCCCTCCATTCACTAGCTCCGCCACTGAATAGGAATATATTCCTAAAAAGAGACAAATTTTGCCAGTGGCCATTATCAAAAACATAAGGGTTTATCATTTAAAGGGACACTTAATTGAGCACATTCTTGACCATGTCACAGTAAAGATCTCCTAAAAGCATGTTGAAATACTTGAAGCATATTGAAATACTTTAAATACTTTTTTAACTTTTGATATATTTGCATTTTTCACTTAGATAAAATTAGATGAAATAAATCTGTGTTGAAATGTGGAATAGATTGCCCGCTGCCAGACCCAAAGCAAGCAAAAGAAAACAAAAGGTTAACCCTTAACAAGTCCATCTGTGCAGAGCATGGAATGCTGGAATCAACTAAACAGATTAGTTAAGCAGGCTACGCTTTGAATGTAAACAGACTTAACATTTTAGATTATTAAGCCTATTATTAGTGTAATTAAAAATAGATAATCACATATATAGTTGTGAGCATGCGGGTTGTTGCTAACGCTTGCGGGCTCGTGAAGCGAGGGCCGCAGTTGCTGGCAAGGAGCTCCAAAGGCGCTCCATGCGCTGGTGGAGTTGAGCGCCATAGGCGCTCATCCCTAAGACCGACTTTTGGACCGCAAATCCGGCCTCTCACAAAGCGAGGGGCTGCATTTGCGGAGGTGGAGGCTCCCAAGTCGGCTGCAATGAGCCGCAAATGCGGACCCTCGCAAAGCGAGGGGCCGCATTTGCGGAGGTGGAGGCTCTACGGAGGAGCAATGACTAACTACGGACTTACACAAAAATATACTAGCTGCGGGGCTTAGAAAAAAATAAATTGCAGACTTACACAAAAACAATTACGACAGCGCCAAAAATTAAAAAACACAAAAATACACACAAAAATAAAATAAAAACCTTACCCACACCAAGGGGGTACACCCAGGACCTTTGCAACACAGCTTACAACTCGAATTTGGTCACATTTACAAAGTTTAGCCACTAAAAATTCTCCTAAGCGAGAGAAAAAATGGCCGGCGGAAAAAAGAAAATGAGGTTACAAAAGCCATTAAATACCACAAAGCAAATACGGCTTTTACAAAAACCGGTATGACCTACAACATACACCATTAGCAAGGACGCAAAATCATACAAACCCGCCATTTTACAACACCAACTTACAGAATGCGGAAGCTACACTAACGTCTTCCCCTCGCGCACGCAGCCTATTTACACTATACACTGCACACATTGCTGACACTTACACCTCAGCTCCACAACACTGCAAACCAGATTGTATGCTGCAGGAACATGAAAACAGATTGCCAGCTCTTCAGCAAAATGCTTCCTGCATGTATTATTTACAAATAGGTAAAGTATAATACTTTATTAATTTAATAATTATTTCATTAGCATCACAAAAAACATATACACAAAACCCCCCAAAAAACACTATCGCAAGAAACGCAAAAGACATTCACTGCGAACCTCACAACGAGCTCCAATGCTGCTCATAGCACACAAACTACACCAGGGGACAGCCTTGCAATAAGCACGAAAAACAGATCAGCGCCGACCTTACAATAACAGCAAAAGCGCCTCTGATAAAAAAAAATACAACAACCAAGAGGCTCGGAATGAGCGCCGAGATCACAGACCACCATAAAAAATTATATCTGTGCCAAACACCATTCCTAGACTTACAATTCTATTGCCATAATTTTTTTACGGCAATTCGCTAGTTTTAACATAAAATTGTGTGCTCTTTCATACCATGAAGAGCACTTACAGTGAGCTAAGTGGCCATTTACTTTCATAATGTACACTGAAGTCTGATTAACATTGAGTGATGTGCTTTGAAAAAGAGAAATAACATTACATTTCTTAAATACATAGATAAGTAATACTATATGAATATGTATAAATACTTTTCTATATATTAATTGCTAGCCAACTCACCTTATATGTGTCACTTTATTATTCATGCCTTTACCTTTTTCTTTTATTAGTATGCAGATTTTTGGGGTGCTGTTTTACACTCATGGTTGTGTTATAATTAGTCAGCATATTACATAATATTATGGATGTAATCAGCTGACCCCCTCAAAGCCTTGCAATATGAGCAGTAGCAAGTACTTAAAGTATTGCAGCAATGATCCTAGATGTTGCTGCATTATAAATATAATTGCATTCAGGGGCGTAGTAGGAACTGGGGGGGGGGGGAGGACAAATACCTCCCAGATGAAATGAATAGGGACATAAAAAATAGCAAAATTAAACTTAATCAGGCATTACCAGATTTGTCCACTAGAGGGTGCCATCTCTATGGATCAGTATGTTTTTCCCATGAAAGCTTTGAATCATAATTTATCATATATATATTCATAATAAGTTGGCATATAGACATACATTATGTCCGCCCCTGCTTCTTATCCTAGGAGTAGAGTTGAATTATCCACCCCCAGATAATTTTGGGCTCCTACGCCCATGATTGTAATTCTGTTTTATTAAATATTGTGTTAGTTAATTGAGCTTGAATGTTGGGTATTTTAAATATAAAATATCTATAAAGGACTTTACTCTCCCCAACTCTCTTTATCTAGGGCCATTAACTAATTCTCACAGTAGAGGATAGTAAAGAAGAGAATGTAAGGTTAGATTAGATATAGCCACAGTCTTAATCACAATGGGTTTATTCCTCTCTTTTATGACTTGTCTTTAAGTGCATTCTTTTGTTTCATAGCTTTCAGTTTTTATTGATATCACACATAGAAAGATAAATGACACAGCATGAAATATAATCGTAGAACAGACCATATAGTCCTGGGGATGCACATGCCCCAGTTATAGCTGAATATTTCACAATGATTCATTTAAATCATGGTCAGAACATGATTGATAACATATTTCAGGTTGTCCATCACCCCATCTACATGAATGTAGAATGCAGCGGATCTCGGTTATTGCTAGGACTAGAAATTAAGGATGAAATCCCAGAGGAATAAAGGAAGAGTGTAAGGGAATGAGGAAGAGGACCATTAATGCTTCGGGTGATGAAGAGCTCTGTGTCAATATGGGCATCATCCTTTCAGTGCCAGGATTAAACTGCTTATTCCATCCATTCATCCAAGAAATACCCATCTACAACTGTTCATCCCTAACGTGTACAAACAAGGCACGGCCAGAGATCCCATGTCCTAGGAAACATTTCCCCCATGTCAATCAGTATGTTTATTCATAATTCATTGTTAGTGACTCATTTAGGGGCCCTCCACATTTATAGATCTTAGGCAGCATAATAGATAAGATAAGGTATTCAATAAGAGAGAGAAATGGGTAGAGAGCACTAAAAAGCAAGGAATGAGTGAATAATATGAGAGTTTTTGGAGGTATATGGAGAAACAGCATGCAAAGTCAGAGGAAAGGTGGGAAGGAGAGAGGGAGGAAGAGAAGAATAGAATACAATTGTGGAAAACTGGGAAAAAAAAGGTCAAAGTAGGGATGAAATAGGGACTTATAGTTGGAGAGTGATCCAATTGTCAGAAATGAGGATCAGATTTAAAAGATATGAGAATACCTAAGGGATGGGGAAGATGCACTGTAAAGAAGGCAGTGGTAATATAAGGATGTATTTCAGTTGTTCAGACATGTCCAACGCTCTGTTACCCTTGAGGTTTTCTTGGTGCATATACTGGAGTGGGTTGATAGTTCTTCTCTAGTGGACTGTGATTTTTATGACCTCTCTGCTATGACCTGCCCATCTTGCCCATCTTGAGTGGCTTTGCATGGTATTGCTCATAGCTTCATTGAAGTAAACAAGCCTCTTCACCACGATATTGTAGCAATCCAGAAGGGGGCATGAGGAAGGATAGAGATAGTCTTTTTGTATTTCCTGTTGCCCTAGGCATGGGCATTCTTGGCTTTTTGATCAATCCAGCCCATAGAAGAAGAATGTGGAGTAGTTTGATGTTAGGGAAGTAAAATGGAGCCCAGAGGACATAATCTTAAGATCCAGTACATGTCACAACCCTATAATTATTTCTTTTCACAATAGCTGTGTGAGGACACAACCCATAATGATCCAGTGACTCACTAATATAGATACCTACAGAATGTCATGCATACTTCTGACACACCTGCCTTATACTCTAGCAGCACTGTTTAAACACAGCTCTCTCCAGAAAATAATTTGCAACAAATGTGATACCTGTAATGACTATTGGAGAATGGCAAGAATTCAAGCTTTGAACAAGCCTATGAATATAAATACCAATGCAAATGTTTTTCTTTTTTTCTTTCTAAAATATGTTTTATGGATTTTTTTAAACATTCTCGGTATTCCAAGTGTCTGTTGTTTTCTACCTTTTATCTTCTACCTCACATTCTTGTAAAAGGTACTATGTGAACCAATAAACGCCTCAAATGGACTCAGCCATATGTTACATTTTTACTATTTTACCTATTGTGGAAATTTGAGAATACAATTTCCCTTTAAGTATTTTGGAGGAATGTAGAATTCTTTCAAATGAGGGCATTTACGCCATGATATTTTTTGGGTGATTTTCCAAACATCCAGCCTGGAATGCCAATGAATATGGCAGTTGGGAGGGCTAGGCTTGAGGATCCCTTACTGTGACCACCATCTTGGCCGCTAATGATTACGACTGGTGACATGCATTTTAATTATAAAGATGATAATAACTCTGCCCTGGTTCCAAGTGATACCCTGAACTATTTGATTGAGGATAAAGCATCACTTACACACAAAAAAACAGGAATAAGAACACACCACAAAACTCCAGAGGTCAAGTCATTTAAATTATCAACACAAAATTAAAACATGGCTAAAAAACGTAGGAAAACTTTAGTCTCTCTGTATTCACTAATGGTCCTGGTAGCCACGCACTTCACTCTGAATTTTATATGCCTAGTTGTCTTTTTATGTGCTTGTTCTCCAACTAATTGTCTTTTGTGAATTGCTTTGTTGGATTACAGTGATATGGAAAAGCTCTTATTTATTGAAGAAACTGTATAAAATGATAACAAACATAATTACAACTGGCTGCAATTAAAATTCTAGGTGGAATAATTTTATATATCAATTAACTGAAAGATCAATTTTCTGATGCAATGGCCTTATAAGTTCCAATTAATTATGTTTAGCAGTGGGGGTAGTAGAGAAGATAGACATGCACTGTTGATAAATATTAATAGTGACAGAGACAGCAATTCAATTTGACTGTTCTTTTTCTTTATTTTATCATTTTACATATATTCTTTTGCATATAACCAATACTAGATAAATTAATTTACTGAGTAACATATATAGGATTCTAACATTTTCAACATGCTAAATACTTAGAATAGTGGTTATAAGAAAAGGCTTGAAAGTGGGGAGTAAATGAAGGGATAAAATAACAAAAAGATAATTTGTTTAGTTTGTTGGGGTTTCTTAAATGTATTTGTCCCATTGTTAAATGTTTTCACTATTGCCATTTTATTAAACTGTGCATGCTCCTCTTCTTTATTATTCCCAACTGCTAATCTTAATTAATTACTGTTGATACTGCAATTACCTAAGAGACTGAGAACTAACTTCTATACCAATTTTAACCCACTTCCACATAGAATTTTTAATTACAACCAATTGGAAATATGTTTGTTTTATATGTACTTTTAATTTCTGCAAAGTCACCTTGTCTCAATTTGAAGGTAAGGTACCTATTACTGTATGTTATATTATTTTAGATACCTTACTGAATTTTAAAATTGTAATTAAATACGATTTTTATTATCTGTCATAACTGTACCACTAAAGGCAAATACAGCATGCTGATGATATGAAGACGATGAGCTTGCCATCCCATGTAAGCACAAATCCCTTTGTCCCTTAACAGCAAATCTCTCTTGCGTTTATTTAGGGCCATATTAAATTCTAAGCCAGTAACTCCAACGTGAAGCTAGCAACAGCTGCGTGCTTGAAATTTGGCAAGTTACGGTGCTATTAAATTAGAAAGGCTGAAAGCTACGAGCTGGTGCCGCAAAACCATAAACCATTTGTCTGCCGTCGGATTTGCGGGCTAGAACGTAATCAATTAGGCAAGCCTGTAGTTATGGGTTTAGATGGAGCCAATAGAAACAGAGATCATCAGCATTGCGTCACAAGAGAATGGAGGATGGATTTCAAACTCATACAGGGTTCAATTACGAGCTACGAGCGAACCCACATTCCAGTAAGAATGCAATATTAATAAAGCCGCAAATTTGATATTCTATCACAAGCGAGTTACAGTATATGTATTAACACATTGAAAATAAAAAATATACAGAAAATTAAGTATTTTTCTGAGCCAATTTGTGGGCTTGAGAATGTTGTGATATTAATTCTAAGAACTAACATCACTTTTCCTTTTAATATTAGTATAGTAGTGTGTTTTTATTCACATTGCAAGTTGTACGTATTGGACTTTAACCCCCCCCCCCCCCCCCTTGCGGGTCCTCTCGAGCACACGTTGGGCTTTGGGCTCCATTTGCGTGTTACAGGCTTGCTCAGGACAATGAGAGGGGTAGTGGTACAGCATCAGCCATTAATGAGGTAAATTGTATGTTTAATATAAGTTTTGCTTTGCTGTTGTTTACTTATGTATTTCTTATGTTAATTAATGGTAATCTACAAAATGATAGATTTATCATGACATTTGTGTACACTGGCCCTTTAATGGCTAATTGAATGGGATTAAAATTCAAAACATGATCTAATCCTCAATTCACCTCTTAAACTTCCATATTTACTAAACATATTTTCATAATTTTTCTTAACTAATTATTCACCATTAAATTGTTTGGACTAAATCTTTAAAATATCTGTTATGGATAAATTAATTTTACAGACTGCTTTAGCCTGGTGGTCATATCACCCTGGGGTTATACGGAACAATGGAGGTGTTGGCAAGTCTTACCCTGGGATTTTAAGAACATTTCTTGGCCTGCCATGTACTTAGTTTATTTCAGGGTTATTAGTATGTTTTTGTTTTTTATGTCCTCTTATAGTGATAATCTAAATGTGTTGGTGGCCTAAAGCTAGTCTGTCGTTATCTTTGCTGTATTAATGTTCTAACTCATTTTTATGATATTCTCATGACCTGTTCCTGCATATGTGCATGTGCATTTTTGCTTGCTTTTTGCAATTGATTTGTATATTAGTTTATAGCAGTATCCTCTACCAGCTCCTCAGTAGCAATAGCGTTATCACCAGTAGATATAAGCTGGTCTGTGCTCTCCAGGAACTGGATTTGAAATATGATGCAGGATCCCCATTATTGCACATATTGCCTGAGCAACAGAACAACTTCCGACTGGCCTGGACTGTAAGAGTGAACGGTAAACCAAGACACACATCCTTAGAGCAGCATCCTCGCATCAGAGTGTTCCCCCGAGGAAATCCTGGACAGAGAAACAGGGGATGGGGTGAACCAGCAGAAAGTATCAAGAGACAGGGTCATTTGCACAGCAAATGGAGATAAAAAGAGGAGATAAAGGGGGTGAAGAGCTTGTTTATATAAATAACAAGTGTCCCCTCAGTATATCTTACCTATGACGTCCATGCAATAGGTCATGCTTCCTGTGCACTGCACTGTGGTGATATTGGTCTTACACTCTCCTTTACCTGTGTCATTACATGCAAAGCATGTCAAGCCATTCAGGCGGTCATCCACGGTAACTAAAGAGAGAGTAGCAAGATTAGGTTGTCAACTGGGATTGTGTTGCTGGCGTTACCTATTGGCTGTCTATGTTAACTATGTTAACTTCATTTGAATCACCTAGGAACTGAGTTATCTGTTTTTATTTCAGGATACCTATGGGTCTCTTAAAGATTTGGTAGAGCAGTAGTTGTGTTTTGTTTTATGGCACAGAAGGTGATCGAAATACCTGTGGTTGAGTAGATAGGGTTGGTTATTTGAGGGGTAATAGGTGGGTTGAGTTACCTATGGGGAAGTAGATGAGTTCATTATACAGGGGCAATAAGAGGGCTAGATTACTTGTGGGCAAATGGTGGGTTTAGTTACATATGGAGAAGAAGATGAGTTGTATTACATATTGGGCAATAAATACGTTTGTCAATCTGTAGGCAAAACAGGTGATTTGGGTTACCATTTTGCTCAATATGTTATACAGTATGTAATGTAGCAAATGGTTCACCTGTTGACACATATAGACATATTCTTATCTACTATAAGTTTTGGGTTGAGTTGTATATGAAAGTAAAGAGTTGACTACTTGGGCAAAAGTAAAGAGGTTTACTTGTTGGGTAATATAAGGGATTTTAGTATGGAATTGTATTACCTTAAGGGTTGAGTTACCTTTGGTTGTATCGTTATTGCATTTCGTCTTCCCACAGCATGATGTAGTGGTATAGAGTCTTTCATTTCCCGCATTATATTCCAGAAATCTATTACACAAGTTAGTTGTTCCACAACCTTTAATCACTGTATCTGTGCGCCCATCTGCAGGAAATTAAAACACTTCATTGATAGAGGTATAATAAGAACCAAACACTCTGTTACATGATCCTCAACCCAACTAGACACTCCTGTTGTCTTTTTTATCCCCATCTGGTCAGTGTCTCTACTTTAGTAATTGTCTACTTCTTGCTTCCATCCTCCTGTCTCCATTCATTTACATTATCCCCTCATTAATATAAAACATGCACATGTACAGGTTCTAATCTAGGACATAGGGATGATCTCTTAATTATTTGTCTGGAATCTACGTTATTTTGTTTTCAGCTGATGTGGGACAAGAAGTGGAGGTTTATATATGCATAATGGCATTGTGGCATCTACAACTGTCATTTTTTCTTCAGGACTAAAGGAAGCTCATTCATTTAATAGGACACACTCTCCAGAGAAAGTAACAGACAGCAGCAGGTAATAAAACAAAATGGAAGCCTGCAGTAAAGAATAATTGCATGTAAAGGGCCACATTCAATTCCAAGCCCGTAACTCAATCTCAGACAGCCGCATGTCCGCGATTGAGTTGAGTGCTCCAGTTGGTCTCCGTTTGCGAGGCTATTCAATTGCTCCAGGTGGCGAGTTGTGATCCTGAAGCCAGCTTCGTAAACCATGCACTGGTTTGGAGCAGTTGTGGGCGGGAACTGTATCAATTCAGCAAGCCCGTAACCGCCCATTTTGAATCGGCCAATAGAAAATGAGACTGTTATAATTAGGGCAGTAAAACATGGAGCTCACATGTCAATCAATTAGGTTCGGGGGTCCGATACGCGATCAGACTCGCACAACTTTGAAAATGAAGAATTATGAAAATGAATGCCAATACTGTTCTGGGTGGCCTGATATGTATTAACTCATTGATACCCAAGATCGATTTAACCCAATAAATTCTAATGTCTATCATCGCTTTCCCCGTAATTTACAGTGCAGGTTTGATCTTTTATTTGCAGCTACAGTGCTACGAATAGGTGATTAACCCCTTTGCGGGTCCTCTTGAGTACATGTAGGATTTTCTCCTCCATTTATGGTTAGCGAGAGTGGATACGTTTGCAAGCTTGGGGAATTGGAGCAATTGAATAGCGATTTGATATTTTAGCCCCGGAAATTGACACATCAAAGGCTTCTGTAGGTTGTAAGTTAAGAGTTAGACAGCCAACATTTTTTCAAGCTCGTAACTCGTAACCCTATCCAAGCCCGAAAAAAGACACCAATTGAATAGCAAATTTCACTGCAAGCTTACTTACGGGCCTCCGGATCTCAAATTCGGCCAATTGAATGAGGCTCAGTGTTTGCAAAAGGTTATGTTTGTTTTGTTTGGCTTCTAAAACATTTATTTTGCTAAAATTGAATTGTTCAAAAGATAATATGGGGAGAAAAATTGCCCGCAGTGGTCCTTTAACATCCTAATAATTTACAATAAGTAAGCAACATCCTTAAAAACAAGTACTTTACATCTTAGTTTCCCTCTATGTCATGACTCATATGTCCTATTCCCCCCCCTAATTTCTATTACCCTCAGGACATTATTACTACCTTATCCTTATTTTTACACCTACCTCCACTAACACTGAATTCTGTTCTCCCATGTTGCTTTAGGGCTGTTCCGTAGTGATATTTCCCAGGGAATTTATTTACAAAAAAGTTTTCATTTGATCAGCCAATTGGCTTCTATACAAAGTGTATATTTATTGTCTTGCTGGTAACTATGGCGGAGAAGCTTTTATGAGAATGAAGCATTCTTTTTTCATATAAGAGAGTCGCCTTAGCTCCTCTGTAGAGTCTCACCATTGACTGTTGCTGTAGTGATGGTCAGACATCGGTCGTGTACTCCAGCACACTGGATGGATGTCAGATTTTGGAGTGCACAGGACTCATTACTGCCACTACAGTTAAGACAAAAGAGAGCGGCCACAGGTACACGTGCTGGAGAGACAAGAAAGTTATATTGTCCAATCAATTCTCTAAAGCAGTGATATCTTTCTATATTAGCCTCTCTGCATCACCATCGATGAGCTCGATTACATGGCCCCTGTAGCAAATCTTACAAGTCAAAATCCCACATCAGCCATAACGTAGCTAATACATGTTGCCCGTAACAAGCCCTTATACGTAAACCTTAAGGAGTGATACCTATATTTTATATGTCCCCTGTTTTACGTGTATTAATACATACATTTTAATTACATGGCTCCTATAAGAAATCTAGCCTAATCCTATGTGTTCTTCTTATGTCCTGTGCTTGCTTATATTGAGCCGAAACCCTACTGTACCACCGCATAAAGAACTGATAAGTTATATGTAACAGCCCTCAATACAATTTTGCTAGCCACTTTAAAAATAAAATTGAAAATATCTGTAACAAACTTTCCTCTCAACGTGGCCCTAACTCATCCTTCCCTCAACAAACTTATAGCACCCAGCCTTCACCCTTCCCCAATCCAATATCCATTATGAACTAATTTGATCCTATAACTGAGGATGAAATCTCTGGTCTTCTATTAAACTCTTATCTTACAATTTGTCCATATGATCCTATCACAGCTGATCCTTCCCCTCTTTACCACACTTATCCCAGGTCTCAAAATCTATTCAACCTTTCCTTAACATTTGCAAGATTCCATCACCTTCAAAACATGCCACAATTACCATTCTTAAGAAACCCTCGTCTGATCCAACTTCTCTGTCTATCGCCCTCTCTTTACTTTCTCTGGTTTCTAAACTTATTGAGCATGTTGTTTACAATTGCCTTACCCAATTTATTTCCTCCAATTTCCTTCTTCAACCCTTCCAATCTAGCTTCCAGCCCCAACACTCTCACCAAAGTCATTAATGACTTGCTCACTGCCAAGTCAAAGTATCATTTCTCAATTCTAATTCTACTGGTTCTCTCTCCTGCCCTTGACACAGTGGGCCACCCTCTGCTCATCCAATGTCTCCCCTCTCTTTGCATCAGTGACACTGCTCTCTCGTGGTTCACATTTTATCTAGAAAATCGATCATTTAGTGTCGCCTTCTCTTGCTCCTCTTCTTTACCTCGCCCCTCTGATTGTTGGCGAACCCCAAGGTTCAGTTCTAGGTCCCCTGCTTCTTCCATCTAAACATCCTTGGTACCCTAATAAATTATTTTGAATTTCATTATAATCTATATGCAGTTGATACTCAAATCTATCACTCAGCGCCATAAATATGCCCTTCTCTTCCAGCTCCTCTCTGTCAATCACTCCATTGGCTTCCCATAGCCTTCAGAATAAAATTTAAAATCATGACCCTAACGTGTAAAGCTCTCAACAATAATGCATCCTCTTATATCTCTGCTCTCATCAGATCTCCCAACCGTCCTCTTCCCTCTGCTAACAACCTTGTTTTATCCACCTCTCTTATCACCTCCTCTAACTCTCAGGACTTTTTTTGTGCTGCTCTAATTCTCTGGCACTCCTTGCATCCTCCACTAGACTATCCTCTTCCCTCAAATCCTTCAAAACCTCACTAAAACGCATCTGTTTAAAGTGGCTTATCACCTCCAGCCTTAATATACACACACCCTCCTGTATCAAAACCCAACATCTTTAGATTATAAGTTTGCAAGTTTTCAATCTTGTAAGGTGCTTTAGGGAAAGCGCTGTGTATGTTAAAACTGTTTTTGATTTGTGCTAAACCCCTTAATAGCACTACAGAATATGTTGGAGAGTTACAAATAAAAAATAATAATAGAATACATTATTATTTATTTAGTGTTGAGGGGTCCTGGTCAACACTCATGCTCCTTTGATAGCTGAAGGGGAAGTGGGGTTATTAGCCTTGCATTTTTATAACTATTTAATCCTAACTTGCCTTGAGAGGAGGTTTAGATAGATATATTATTATTTTTTATTATTATTATTATCATATATTTGTAACGCGCCAACATATTCCGTAGCGCTATACATAAGTTAAGTTACAGGCAATGGCAAGTTAAAGATTCACACATTGCAAAGAGTGGATGGCCCTGTCTTTGAGCTTGGAATCCAGTGTCCATAGCCCTTTCCCTAAAGCATCTTGCAGGATTGAAACTTGCAGACTTACAATCTAAAGGTTGAAGTTTGTATGTGGTACAATAGGGAGAGAGTAGTGCTGAGCATGTTACGGAGGAAGGTTATAGGCTTCTTTAAAGAGGTGCGTTTTTATTGATGTTTTGAAGGATTTAAGGCAGGAGGATAGTCTGGTGAAGCGAGGCAAGGAGTTCCAGAGAATAGGGACAGCGCAAGAAAAGTCCTGGAGGCGGGAGTGAGAGGAGGTGACAAGAGTGGTAGAAAGAAGAAGGTCGTTAGCAGAACGAAGAGGGCGTGTGGGGGAGTATTTGGAGATGAGAGCAGAGATGTATGGGGGTGCGCTGTTGTTGAGGGCTTTATAAGTTAGGGTCAAGATTTTAAACTTTATTCTGGAGGCTAAGGGAAGCCAGTGAAGTGATTGACAAAGAGGAGCTGCCGAAACTGAACGATGTGTACTGAAGATGAGTCTGACGGAGGCATTTATTATGGATTGAAGTGGGGAGAGGCGAGTGATGGGCAGGCCAACAAGGAGCGAGTTGCAATAGTCAAGACGAGAAATGATGAGAGAGTGCATTAGAATCTTAGTAGTGTCTTGTGTAAGGTAAAGGCGTATTTTGGATATGTTTTTTAGATGGAAAAGACAGGATTTGGTTAGAGACTGTATGTGTGGGATGAAAGACAACGGGCTTGGGAGGTGGGAGTGATGATGGCATTGCTGACAGAGAGAGAGATGTGAGGAATTGAAGCTGTAGTAGAGGGTGGGAAGATTAAGAGTTCAGTCTTAGACATGTTGAGTTTCAGATGGTGGGCGGACATCCAAGAGGATATACTAGAGAGGCAGTCAGAGACGTGTGCTAGAAGAGAGGGGGATAGATCTGGTGCTGAGAGATAGATTTGGGTGTCATCTGCATAGAGATGGTACTGGAACCCAAAAGAGTTTATTAGGGTGCCGAGTGAGGATGTGTAGATGGAGAAGAGGAGGGGGCCTACGACTGATCCTTGGGGTACGCCAATAAACAGGGGGTGAGGAGAAGAAGATGTGCCGGAGAAGGAGACGCTAAATGATCGTTCTTGGAGGTATGATGAGAACCACAAGAGAGCAGTGTCTCGAATGCCGAGGGAGGAGAGAATGTGGAGTAGAATTGAATGGTCAACTGTGTCAAAGGCGGCAGAGAGATCCAGAAGAAGCAAAATAGAAAAGTGGCCTTTAGACTTGGCGGTGAGCAGGTCATTGGTGACTTTTATGAGGGCTGTCTCAGTGGAGTGTTGGGGCTGAAAGCCGGATTGGAAAGTGTCCAGAAGAGAGTTAGAGGAGATGAAACTGGTAAGGCGGTTATAGACGAGCCGCTCCAGCAGTTTGGAAGCCAGGGGAAGTAGAGAGATAGGGCGATAGATGCAACGTCAGAATCGGATGAGGGTTTCTTAAGAGTGGGTGTAATTATGGCATGTTTTAGAGATGATTGAAATGTGCCAGTGTTTAGGGAAAGATTGAAGATATGTGTGAGAGCTGGGATTAGTGTAGTAGAGAGGGGAGGGATGAGCTGAGATGGAATAGGATCTGAAGGACAGGTGGGCGAGGTGAGAGGATGATATTAGGATGGAGACTTCATCTTCTGTTGCAGGGGTAAAGTAGTTCAGAGTGGCTGTGGGAATGGAGGGGGGATAGATTGGGTGTTGTTGGTTAGTTGAGTTAGTTGAGAGAGTGAAGTGTGTGAGCTACAGTGAGAGGAGAGTTCATTGTGGATAGATTGAATTTTATGTGTAAAATGGTTGGCAAAGTCTTCAGCCGTGAGACAGGAAGGGATGGGGGGAGGTGGTGGACGGAGGAGAGTATTGAAAGTAACAAAAATACATTTTGGGTTAGAGGACAGAGTTTATATTAGTGATGTAAAGTACTGCTGTTTGGCCAGGTTGAGGGCAGAGGAGTAGGAACGCAGCATAAACTTGTAGTGAAGGAAATCTGCTGCGGAGCGTGATTCCCTCCATAGTCATTCAGCAGTGCGGGAGCACTTCTGAATGTAACGTGTGTGTGTAGTGTGCCATGGTTGTGGATGAGATTGAGGGCATCTGCGTGTAGTTATGGGGGCAAGGGTGTCAAGGGTGGAAGAGAGAGTAGAGCTGTAATGTGAGGTGGCAGTGTCAGGGCAGTTGAGGTTGGTGATAGTGCTGAGAAGAGGTTGGAGCACAGTGGAGAGTTGTGTAGGGTCGAGTTCTAGCAGGTTTCTGTGGGTTATTGTGGCTGGGGTTGAAGAAGAGTGATGGGAGGAAGATGTGGTGAGGTTGAAGGTAAGTAGGTGATGGTCAGATAGAGGGAGAGGGTGGATGACTAGGTTGGAGGTATGGGTAATATTGTTAAAAATAAGGTCAAGAGAGTGTCCAGCATGGTGAGTTGAAGAATCTGTAAGTTGTGAGAGGCCGAGGGAAGAGGTGAGTGCAAGTAGTTTGGCGGCTGCTGAGGAGGTGGGTGTGTCAATTGCAATGTTGAAGTCGCCAAGTATCAGTGTGGGAATGTTGGAGGAAAGAAAGTGTGGGAGCCAGGCGGAAAATATATATAGATAGATAGACAGATAGATAGAAAGATAGATAGATAGATAGATAGATAGATAGATGTGAGGAAGTTAGGATTAGTATAGTGTGTTCACATTAGATATTGACTAGTGTTGCGTGTCGTTGCTATGATTTCTGAGTTTTAGACTCAAAGTTGTATTCTGATGGCAGGTTGCGAGCACAGGTTAGTCCTAGAGTATGAGTCAGTAATTTTAATGGTTCTTCTATTGGGGCAGGTGTGCAATGGTTTCAAAATGTCGCTTCCAAAAACTCACACAGGATCAAGTTACTTACTTACCGGAGTTCCACCATGGGCCATGTAATTAGGTTCTTTGTGTGTGTGCTTCTAAAGAAACGTGTTATATGAGAGCTTTAATATGTTCCTGGACTTACAGCCACATTAAATTCTAAGCCCGCAACAGCTGCGGGACACCCGCAAAGCCTACAGGCTTGAAATTCGGCTGCGTTACAGAGCTATTAAATTAGACCATGCCTGAGTTACGGGGCGTAGACGCAAACCCGTAAACCCTCTCCCCGCACCTTCTCCCGCAATTGTCTGTAACTATCCAGTTGCGGTATAACGTAGTGTGACACAGGCCTCTCAGCCAATAGAAAGCGGTCTAGCCGAAGATGATATTGGATCTTGGCCTATGTGATGGTCATATTTTTGTATGCAGATGGCTACCATCACATGTAGGGTTCTGTTTAACATGTCACCACTTCATGGTCACTGAAAAATGCTGTTGAGAAGAGATGCTGCAGTCCCTATGATTTTTTCAGGCCTTATTTTCTAGGTTTTATCATTTTTTTTCTTTCTTTTTTTTTAGGTACAATTCAGGTCTATGAAGGCATCTTCTGCATCTGCAAGCATTGTGAAGGAAATATATGAAGTGTAAGGTTTTCCCAGTGCCTCTCAGGTAGACATTCCTTAAATGACAGCCCCCTTAACATGTAGCTCCCACAATCTTAAAGCTATCCTATAAAAAGACAAAACCTAGAAAATATTGTTGTTAGCTTAAATGTAGACTAATACCGCTATGGCGATGGACTTGCAAAGTCTCACTATGGCATGTTAATGACAGTCAGCATTGATATAGCATGTGATCCTGAACTCAATACCAGTCTGAGAACAGATCCTTGGGTCTGATATAAGTGATTCTGGCTGCTGACCTTTGTGTCCTCTCCTTATTAATGCTAATATGGGAATCAGGTGAGTTGGTATATTGGTACAGTTACAGTATTTATTTCGTTGACCACTTTTTTTCAGATTTTTGTTTTTGTCACCACACTGTATGTGTGAAACTGGATTGGATTACACAGTAAGTGCTATGCACATTAATGGTTTCTTCAATTAAATGGAGTGATTTCTGATAATTATTTTCTTCATCAGATTCCGGTTGCAGTGGTGAAGTGACCACATGTGACCATGGTAGGTGCTATGCATCATGCTTATTCTAGACTATGACATTACCCCTGTAGGTATCACCTTTTTCCCACAAGCCTCTTGCAACGAACTCCAGTATATTTGGCATGCAAACCTGCCTATATGTGCTGCAGTCCATAGGGTCACGGAGAGTCGGACATGACTAAAGGACTGAACAACAACAAAAAAAAAATCCCCTGGTACTTGATATATATGATGTGACAGTGAAATATGGCCACTATTTGTTTTCCCAATGTGGATGTGATGAGTGAAATGTATATGCTATTATATTTATATTTTAGGGTCCATATTAGAGAGTGAAAAATGGCATGAGTTTCATGTTTTTGTGTTGCAATTTAATGAGGTAGTGTGTCTTTAATTGCAGCATGGTTTTTCATATTGGCATGTGCATGACAATTCCAACATATGATGAAATAAAATATTTTTTTTATGCTTTTTTTATTAGGGGATTATTGTGCAAGTAATTGTAATGCCTTTCCATGCTTTCCCCATATTTTAAAGTCCTATTTGGAGCCTGTAATCTTCCTGCCTTCATTTGCGGATTTCGGGCTTGAACGCCAGGGCGTCTTTGGAAACTCATAGCAATTTAATAGCGATTTTAGAAAGTAGCAGTTACGGGCTTGACAGATCAAAGGATTTGCCGCAGCACAGTTCAAATTTCCATGTGCCGTAGGGTTTTATCACCCATTACCCACAGATCATTAGCGGGTTGCTTTAGGGATCCAATTTAATAGCAGTAAGTCTTGCGGCCTACTTTACGGGCTACAGTTTTACACGTTAGGGTAATTTAATGTGGCTGTTAGTAAGTACATTGCTTAATCTTGTTTGGTTCCATACAGGATCTGATTAGCTTTCTCTTAGTACTGGCACTGACTAGAGGTTCCCCTCAATTCTGCTGACTGGTTGGCAGGCAAGGGGGTACTCTTAAAGTGACACTGTAATGTATAAGCAAGCAGGTTTCATTTTTTTTTTATTTAATAACTGATAAGCAATAACAGTAGTATTTGAAGAAAACATTAAAAAATACATTTGTACTTTACCATTTATGACCAGGAGTGTAGGCATTGGGGAATGGAAGGAACAAATGCCCCCCAGATTTTCCTCTGTTTGTATGTATATATAAGCTTTTGTATGGCCTGTGTATACAAGAGCTGTATCCCCGCCAGAATTATTCTGGCTCCTGCACACCTGTTTATGACTCCAGCTAATATGCTAATCAGGTGCCCATGGGGTGGAGATGATCTGCCCACTTGGCCTTCAAGATTGGAATAAAGACTTATATAAGGATAGCCTCTTAGACAGGTAAAGTGGCTACTGCAGGAAAACCTAGACCAGTCAAAAATATTAGGGTATCCTCCTGGCAGAACATCCATCCCCCTGGACCCATGATTGGGGGTTAAAAAGCAACTTTAGTAGCCCCTAAGCACAACATTTAAAAAATATGTTTTCAAAACTATGTTCTAAAAATGCTGAATTTGTTTTGAAATATAAAAAAAAAAATAATCCCTAATGTACAGGCACTACAGTGGTTCTTTATGGGCTGATACTATCAGCCCTATTAAATTCCCGTAATGTGTAAAACCGTAGCCCGTAATGTAGCATTCAAGACTTACGGCTATTGAATTGGCCCCGTAATGGAAGGCGCTGCCAATCTGCGGGTTATGGGCGAAAAAAGCCTACAGGATGTGGAACATGGAACTTCGTGCCAACAAATGCTTTTTTCTGTCAAGCCTATAACTACTACCTTCCAATTTCACTATTAAATTGCAACAAATTCACTGGCGTTCAACCCTGTAACCCGGTAATGGAGCCAAGAAGTACTAGAGAGGACCCGCAAGCGGGGTAAAGTCCACTGTAAATGCACATATACACACTCTGCTGTACATATAATAAAAGGGAAAGTGATGTTAGGTATTAGAATTAATAGCACAACATTTTCAAGCTCGCAAATAAAAATAAAATAAAATCTAAATAAAATACTTTATTTCATGTGTAATTTCCGTGTTATATCGATCCCTGAAATCAATGTTACATAGATCCATAGTTACATAGTAATTTAGGTTGAAACTTTAGTCCATCAAGTTCAACCTTTTTAGATCTCCTCTGATCTGCAATATGCAGATTTATTGTTAATTGATCCAGAGGAAGGCAAACAGAAAAAAAACTCCAGTGAAACTTTGCCAAATGTCTCCACAGGGAAAAAATATATAAAATTCCTTCCTGACCCCAGATACTGGCGATCGGATTCATCCCTCGATCAATACTCACTCTCTATTTATCCAGGATAGCCCTTAATGTCCTTTTTATTTAAAAATATATACAATCCCTTTTTAAAGTTCTTTATCGAATCCGCTGTCACCACCTCCTTTGGTAGAGAATTCCACAGATTAACCACCCTTACTATGAAGAACCCTTTTCTTTCTTTAAGGTGAAATCTTTTTACTTCTAATCTCAAAGGATGTCCCCTTGTCAGTTTAAAACCTCTTGGCACAAAAAGTTCCCTTGACAAAGCCTTGAATTGACCCTGGATATATTTATATAAGGTAATCATATCCCCTCGTTGATGCCTTTTTTCTAGAGTAAATAAGTTTAATTTTGTTAGTATTTCTTCATAACTTAGCCCCTCCATTCCATTTATTAGTTTAGTTGCCCTTCTCTGTACATTTTCCAGCTCTAAAATGTCCCTTTTATGTAGTGATGTCCCAAATTGTACTCCATATTCCAAGTGTACTAGGGATTTGTATAGTGGGATAATTTTATTTGCTTCCCTTGCTTCTATACCCTTCTTAATACATGCTAATATTTTACTTGCCTTATCAGATGCTGCTTGGCATTGAGCACTGTTAGGCGGTTGTCCACAAGTACTCCCAAACATTCAACATTACCGCTAGTTCCAGCATAAATATCTTCTCTGTCTATAGGCTTACATTCAGGCTTAACATATAGACAAATCCCTCCTCCTCTTTTACCATTGCCTCTATCTTTACTAAATAGATTATAACCATCCAGATTAACAGTCCAGTTGTGAGACTCATCCCACCACGTTTCAGTAATGCCTATTAAATCCCATTTCTCCCTAACTGTTAATAATTCTAACTCTCTCATTTTCCTGGCAAGCTTCTGGCATTAGCAAGCATAAACCTTATGTTATGAGTCTGTAGTTCTGAAGTGCCTGCCACTGTACTTGAATTACTTAGTACTACCTCCCTATTGACTATACTACCCCTCCCCCATATCCTCCCCCATGACTAGTTTTTAATAAGTTCCTTACCCCCTCTCCACTTACTACCCCATTACTTCTATTTCGTCCGTCCCCCCCCCCCCCCCACCTACTAGTTTAAAAACTCCCCAGCTGTACTATCCCCTAGCACAAAAGCTCCATCATTATTAAGGTGCAATCCATCCCTGCTATAGAGATTGTACCGAAGTGAGAAGTCAGCTCAGTGCTCTAAAAACCCAAACCCCTCCTTAGTGCACAACTTCTTTAGCCACGCATTAACCTCCCTAAGCTCCTTCTGCCTCCCTGGGCTAGCACATGGCACAGGTAGTATCTCAGAAAATACTACCTTGGAGGTCCTTGCCTTCAGCTTTTTACCTAGTTCTATAAAATCATTCTTTAGGACACTCCATCTTCCACTAACTTTATCATTGGTACCAATTTGTACCAAGACCGCCGGCTCATTTCCAGCCCCTCCCAATAATTTGTCTACCCAATCCACAACATGCCGAACCCGAGCACCCTGGAAAAAAACTGTTTGATTGCTGGGATCAGGGGTGACAAATCAACCTTCCCACCTTCCTAATAATAGTGTCCCCAACCACAAAAACATGTCTGTTACTCTGCCTATTCTGCCCTCCCACTCCTCCAGTAGAACTGTTCTCCTGGCTGTTAGAGGGAACAGCTCTATCTGCCATTGCCATTCCTGAATGGACATCCCCAACCCTGTTTCACTCAATCTGGCAAATCTATTGGTGTGTGCCAACTCTGCTCGTGTTCCCCCTGCTTCCCCTTTTAACTGTAACCCAGCTACCTCCCTGGACATCCACACTAGCCACAGCTCCACCCTCCATGCTAGGCCCAGCTAAACTGTGCTCCGTGAGCACCAACCCCCTTTCCAGTGAAGCAATAACACTAAGTGCTGCAATTCTCCTCTCCAGTTCTCCAATTTGAGCTTCAAGAGAGGCAACATGCTCACACCTCTCACAGAGGTATGGTCTCTGGATCATCTGTTCCAGTATTGCATACATATGACAGGATGTACACTGAGTGAGGTTGCCACTGGACTAACTCATAATTAAAGTGGGTAAAAAAATGTATAAAGCACTACAATGTTCTCCCCCTTTGCACTCCATCCTTATATTTAAACTCCTACACTTATACTAGAACTGCCCTTATGCTAGAAGTGTTTGTACCTTCCCTTGTTTTTATTAGGTTCTTACTACTCACCTGCCCACTACTCACTGCACAAGTACACACACACTTACTGTTCAGGAGAAATTACAAAACAGATGCAAGCAGACCACAAAAAGTCACACACTGATATACGTTTACACAGGCAAAACCACACCCCCTCTCAGCTGCTACTAATCACTGCACAACACACTTACTGTTCAGGAGAAATCACAGAACAGATGCAACAGATGTGTTAATATACATACTGGAACTCGCATGTAATAGAATATCATATTTACGCTTTATCCTTATTGCATTATTTCTGGAATGTGGGTCCAATCGTAACTCGTAATTGAAACCCGTAAGACATTGAAATCCCACCTCAATTTTTTAGTGACGTAATTATAACGATCTCTGTTGCCATTGGCTCCATCTATACCCGTAACTAAAGGTTTGACTAATTGATCACGTTCACGGGCATGTATCCAACGTTCGACAAATGGTTTACGGGTTTGCGTCTCAAGCCCGTAATTTGGGGCATGGTCTAATTTAATATCTCTGTAACTCTGCCAAATTTCAAGCCTGCAGCCGTTGCGGGTCTCACATTGCACTTACGGTCTTCAAATTTAATGTGACCGTATATGATACCCTCAGTGCTGACTGGTTGGCAGACTGGATGATACCCTTAATACTTACTGATAGGCAGACTGGAAGAAATTATCAGTGGTGACTGGACAGCAGACTAGATGATACCTTTAGTGCTACTAGCTAAGCTAAACATAGCCAGATAGACATCATCAGTGCTAACTAGGGGCCCCATTCAAATGCAGTTTGGCCAATTGAATAGGGCTCTATCTAAGCACAGAGCATATTTTTTTACAGAAGTTTTTTGTTAGTGAACTTTTATCCAGAGGTCTTCACTAATGAAAATTCTGTAAAAAATCTGCTATGTGCCTATATAGAGCCCTATTCAATTGGCCAAACTGCATTTGAATGAGGCCCTCGGTTGTTACTAAATGCTTTCCTGAGTACTGATTCCTTGGTACAATTATCCCCACAGATGACTGGTTGGCAGAGTAGAATCTGACTAATATCCTGTCTGATAATGTCTGATGCTCAAGAGCACTTGATACAGATTAAATGACAGTTTGACCCTTACCATAGTAGGTTCCTGTGTTGCAGTAGTTAGTGGTGCAGCAGTGGGTACTGATATATTTTTTAATTTTGCCTGAGTCCATATATGATGTCTCATTACACACCAGCCCCTGGGAGCAGCCCTTAGTTGTCCATTCAGTAATATTGCTGCCAACTGCAAGGAAGAAAACACATAATTAGGAAACAGAATGTAACAATATGATGAAGACTCTACCAAGACTCCAACCCAAGTTATTTTTGGCTTGTGGTGTGTATCCAACTCTGACAAATCAAACAACACAAAAGTAATAATTAACATATGGCAATGATTATTATACTTAACTTCGGCTGTTCAGTCACACTGGGGGACACCACCGAATCGACTGGCTCAACAGAATGGCAAGAGATATAGAGAGGCACAGTGCCTGGCAGAATTTGTTTATGGATGTCCCCATATTTATAGCAAATCATAAACCAAAAGCTATAGCAATGATTATTGCACAATTTTTGTTAAATAAGCAAGCCTTAGGTGCTCAGATGCTTTATTTGATAAAACTTACACAGAACCACCTATATGACACCCAAAGACAGAGTGGTCATGTCCGGGTCCTAATGTCTAAGCACATCGCCCTTTAGTGAATCTGGGAATATTAATTTGAAAGGTTTGTGTAGAAATATAAATATAAATAGGGAATTGAGCGAAGAATATCAAAAAAATTTCTTTGATCTATAAAGAAAGCTTTATAAAAAAAATCTAGAATTTCATATAATAGTGTGAAAACTGAAAAACAGGTTTTTCCTGAGCTGTGAAAAGTGTACCTGGAGCTGTAAATTAGCAGCAAGAAAGTGACACCTTAAAAAAAATCTCCCAGATTGCAATTGGTATTTTTCCTTATTTAAAATAAATTAATTGTTTTGAATATCACATTGTGATGTGTATGCAATTATTGATATATATCATTTTTATATAGAGATAATACTGCTCAACTCATTTATGTCTAATTTAAACATAACCATGGTAGATTGGAAATGGGACATGATGGCCCAAGTTATTAAAGGACAAAATAGGTAGCATGTTTTCCAGCAAATGAAGCAAGCTAAAAGTCTTTGTTTTCAGACTCAAACCCAATTGCCAAAATCCCTGTGAGCATGTGCTAGTCATTATTTGATAACAGGGGGACAATAAGGCTGCTTCCTATGCATAAAACCTGGTCCATTTTTGTTTTAACCTGTTAAATTATTTCAATATAATTCACTTGCAGAAGTATTTGCTTTTAAATGTAGTTTTCATTAATATCACACTTTTCTATCTATAAATGTAGGAATTCTACAATAGATTCATTCATTTTGTTATGACTTAAGGCACATATATAGATCAAATGTCATAAATCACTAAGGGAATATGCACTTGTGTAGCAAAATTATGGTGAATATAACTGCAATTTGTAGATCTCATTGTAATTAAGAAATCTGAATGAATTCAGGAAAGCTCTGGTTTGCCATGTAGGGAATCCAGAGTCATGTCTTCAGGACAGCATAACTTTCTGTTGGCTTGAAGGTTCTAGGAGCTCCTATACCACGCACACAACTTAGAAAATAACAGGTCCAAAAACTCAAACAATAGTTCTTAAATCCCTCCAATATATTCATATCATGGTGCAAATATGTGATGTTAGGCAATAAGGCACCATGCAGTGCGCTCAAGGTGTTTATACCTATTTTGCAATGTTATGCCTGTAAAGAATGTACAAAAAACTCAAACATCTGGGAGGCAATA
The DNA here is from genome assembly GCA_027410445.1 of Discoglossus pictus. Classification (NCBI taxonomy): domain Eukaryota; kingdom Metazoa; phylum Chordata; class Amphibia; order Anura; family Alytidae; genus Discoglossus; species Discoglossus pictus. Next base: position 209,838,443 of record CM050169.1, on the reverse strand, counting down.
TGTTAAAACAAATGAAACACTTAGGCACATTCTTAGACTTTGAAGGAATTAACTCACTAGACTAGTTTAGAGTCAGTATTATGGGGCTATCTCACCGAAGTGACAAGGAGCTATGTGAAAACTGTGTCATCTATATAATTAATTTACGGGGTACACTGGACCGAGAATCTACGAGTATCAGATGAGTGAATACAGGGAGCAAGTAGAAGAAGAAGCTCAGATATAAAGAATGAAGAGCAAATATTTAGTTAAAAACAAGCCAAAATAGCTAGCAAGAGGAGACAAGCCAACAACTGAAGTAAATGTATAATAAACTGAATAAATCAGTAATAATCTAAATAAATAGTCTTTGCCGTAGGTTAATATGATCTGTGTTTTAAGTATCCAAGTTCTACCTTAGTCAGTGTAAGAAGAAAAGTGATTGACAGGTGGAGAGGAACAAAACAACTATTTGGAAAAGGAGACTTTTTATATTTCCTATGTGCGATGGGGGTGGGAGAAATCATAACATGAAATTAATTCATTGAGAAATTCCGTTGAGGAAGCAGTGATGAGGAGATACTGAGGAACGAGTTGTTGTCTTGGGATGTTGAGGAAGGAGTTATGAACGAATGATAAAGAAGCAGTTACATGGAGAAGTGTGATGGAAGATGTAGGTGACTCAATGGTGGGAGGTGTAGAGGAAGCATTGCTGTGAAGTGGAGGGGCAATGAGAAAGAGGCGATTAGGAAGCAATCGCAGGAAGATGATGAGCAGACACGTGTGGGAAGATGTGATTAGGAAGCAATCGTAGAAAGATGATGAGCAGACACGTGTGGGAAGATGTGATTAGGAAGCAATCATAGGAAGATGATGAGCAGACAGGTGTGGGAAGATGTTGAATATACAGTGACAGGGAGATGTTGAAACATAGGAACTTTTAGATGAAGCAAGTAACGAGGAGGCATAGAGGAAACAGTAGTGGGGAGATATTAAATAAGTAGTGTTGAGTATGTGATGGAAGAAGCAATGGTGGGGAGGTAATAATGAAGCAATGTTGGGGAAGTGGGTAGGAGGCAGTCAGGGTGAGGTATAGAAGAAATAGCCATAGGTGCATATTGTGAGAAGTAGTGAATGACAGAAGAAAGGGATGTCAGATCTTACCTTCAAGAGTTTGTAACATACAGGAGGTCTGGTTGGGATGTTAGATCTTACCTACAAGAGAGTGTGATTGTGACATACAGGAGGTCTGGTTGATGTAGCATTGTTGCTCAGTCTCCCGGCAGTTATATGGAAGTCCAGTGCACTGGTAACATTTCAGAAAGAGACCTGACAAGAGATATTGAAGTTAATATAACAAATAATAATTGACCAATAGATATCATGCAAATCATCTTCAAGGGGTGATCTTCAAATCAAATAAACGTGAAAATCAATATTAAAAAAAAATCCTTATAATATGTAGCCTGGGGGTTATGTTTTAGAAGCCCAGGTGTGATTTTTTGTACTCTTGCATGATGCCCAATTATATTATATGTCCTTTAACAAGGAACCAAAAATCTGTCCTACATCGGGACAGAAGGAACCCAAGGTTACACTACGTCCAGTCACAGTGGTCTAGATTTATGCTATGTCTATAAACCACATGTACCTTTTGTTCTAAGAGACAACATGTCAGCCCTTTCTGCTGCCTCCTCCCTCTCAATGTAAATATTACCATTAGATGGGAATGTCCATTCAACATAAACATGGGGTTGTTACAAATAAAAAGTAATATTCAGCATACAAACAATATACACAATTATTCTTACAGCAAAAACCCCATACAGAAGAAAGATCTGTTTACACGCCAATTTTTAAAGACATATTTAGGATAGACCAACAATTTTACCCGCTTGATGCCAGACCAATCTTTAACACAAGTAATGCAATGACCATAATTAGAAGTTAATTTCTGATTTACAGACTATAATGTGTAATCCGTTTTCACCAATGTTTAATATGTTTTTGTATCTAATTTCTCTGTAATATTGCAACCTCTTTAGTACTGTGTTTACAACAAGTTTTCAGACTGTAAACCCAGAGCAAATTACTGGATTATAATTAAGAACAAATTGAACTGTTTTAATCCTATTTTATTAAATCATTATGTGATGAAAATGTCATTATTTGTATAAAAAAAATAGAAACAATAAAAAAATGGATAACTTCAGTCATGATAGAAAATGTGGGTAAAACATGAAAGATGTAGACCTGTATATATTTCTAAAAAATATAATTTCTATAGAGTAACTTACCTTGAGGTAGAAAGGAGCAGAGAAACAGCAGAGCCGACAACTTGTTCATTTTGCTTTTGTTCTTTCTGATTTTCATCTCTCTCTCTGGCTTCTGTAATATTGGCTGCGCCTCTTTCAGCCTCTGGGCCTCTCTCACTCCCGCCTCCATTCTTTTCTACCTGTCCATAGTTGTGACAGTTCTCTAGTTTCTTTGAATTTCAGTATATTTTCCCCTCTTACCTATTCATATTCCTTTTTACCTATACCTCCATTCTTTTCTACCTGCCCATAGTTGGGGAAGTTCTCTTGTTTCTTTATTTTTCAGTTTTACCTATCTTTCCATGTCTCTTATCAGTTAATTCCAGTCAAGCTATCTCTTATTCCCTGTAAACTGTACTTCTTATATCTGTCCATTGCTAATTTATTACTCCCTCACCATCGATGCCTAAAAACTGTATAAAATACGTTTCTTGCTTTATTTGTAAGCAGTTATCCATCCATTCCCGTTTTTCCACTGTACCAACCCATCCTTTGGTAAATCCCTGGATCTTTTCTCATATCCATCCTTAACTGTGCCAATTGTTTCTAACCAAGCCTATGTCTACTTTATATTAGTTTTCCCTCTCTGTGTTTCCATACCTCCTCCCAACCTCTTCCTCTCCGTGTCTCCTCTTCCTTTCTCGGTTGTGTCTGTTTTCTCCTATTTCTATGTACAGTGGATATAAAAAGTCTACACACCCTGTTAAAATGTCAGGTTTATGTGCTGTAAAAAAATGAGACAAAGATAAAAAAAATCAGAACTTTTTTCACCTTTAATATGACCTATAAACTGTACAACTCAATTAAAAAACAAACAAATCTTTTAGGTGGAGTGAAGAAAAAAAAAAAGAAAAATAATGTGGTTGCATAAGTCTGCACACCCTCTTATAACTGGGGATGTAGCTGTGTTCAGAATTAAAGAATCACATTCCAAATCATGTTAAATAGGAGTCAGCATACACCTGCCATTATTTAAAGTGATTAATTTCCAAGGTCTAACATATACCATGGAACACAGTGAAGACAGTCATCATCAAGTGGAGAAAATATGGCACAACAGTGACATTACCAAGAACTGGAGCTCCCTCCAAAATTGATGAGAGGAAAACTGGTCTGGGAGGCTACCAAGACGCCTACAGCAACATTAAAGGAGCTGCAGGAATATCTGGCAAGTACTGGCTGTGTGGTACATGTGACAACAATCAAAATAATTTTCTTATGAAGAAAAACATCCAAGCCAGGCTACATTTTGCAAACACACATCTGAAGTCTCCCAAAAGCATGTGGGAAAAGGTGTTATGGTCTGATGAAACCAAGGTTGAACTTTTTAGCCACAATTCCAAAAGATATGTTTGGCGCAAAAACAACACTGCACATCACCAAAAGAACACCATACCCACAGTGAAGCATGGTGGTGGCAGCATCATGCTTCAGCTGGAACTGGGGCCTTAGTTAAGATAGAGGGAATTATGAACAGTTCCAAATACCAGTCAATATTGGCACAAAATCTTCAGGCTTCTGCTAGAAAGCTGAACATGAAGAAGAACTTCATCTTTCAGCATGACAATGACCCAAAGCATACATCCAAATCAACAAAGGAATAGCTTCACCAGAAGAAGATTAAAGTTTTGGAATGGCCCAGCCAGAGCCCAGACCTGAATCCGATTGAAAATCTGTGAGGTGATCTGAAGAGGGCTGTGCACAGGAGATGCCCTCGCAATCTGACAGATTTGGAGTGTTTTTGCAAAGAAGAGTGGGCAAATCTTGCCAAGTCAAAATGTTCTCATGCTGATAGACTCATACCCAAAAAGACTGAGTGCTGTAATAAAATCAAAAGGTGCTTCAACAAAGTATTAGTTTAAGGGTGTGCATACTTATGCAACAAGATTATTTTATTTTTATATTTTTTCTTCTCTCTACCTAAAAGATTTCAGTTTGTTTTTCAATTGAGTTTATAGGTCACATTAAAGGTGGAAAAAGTTCTGAAATTTTTTTTAATTCACAGAAACCGGACATTTTAACAGGGGTGTGTAGACTTTTTATATCCACTGTATTTCTCCATTTCTACCTCTCCTTCTCTGTGTCTCCACTCCCCATGTGCCTCTTCACTAGTATACCCCCCCCCCAGTAATACTTCATTGTGTCCCCTCTCTTCTTTCATGTCCCATTATGTGCCTTCTCTTCTACCTCATTTTATATGTGTCTATTCTTTATCTTCTCTAGTACAGTAACATCTCTGTGGTTCTTCTATATTCATGTGTGTCTCTTCTCTCGTACCTCAGTCTCTATGATTTTCTTCTCTACTTTCTGTCTGTCTCTTCTGTCCTATGTCAACATATCTGTGTCTCTTCTCTCCTTTCTGTCTGTGTCTCTTATCTGGTACTTAACATCTTTATGATTCATTTCTTTTTCTGCCTATCTCAACTTCTCTATGCACCCCTCTGTGGTCTGTCTCTTCTGTCTTACCACATCTTATCTGTGTCTCTTCTCTCTTTTCTGTCTGTATCTCTGTTCAGCATCTGTGTGTCCCTTCTTTCTTTCATTCAATGTCTGTCTACCTTACCACATGTGTCTTTTTTTCTCTCTTCTATCTGTCTCTCCTCTCCTACCTCGTTTTCTGTGTGTCTTACCTGGGTTTTCTCTTGGTTTCTCTTCTGTCCTGCCTTTCACTCTTTGTTTTTATTCTCTAAAATGTCTCCTTTTCTCTATATCTCCCCTCTCCTTCTGTATCTTCCTTCATACCTATTTCTATGTCCTCTTGTATCTCCTTGTCTACCTCTTCTGCTTTGAACCTTCTCTCCAACCTATGTCTCTTTTTTGCCTCTCTAAAGTTAAAGTTTAAAATATTACAGGACATTGATATATGTTAGTAATATAACCATAGTTGTGTTTGATCCTAGGTCCACATGGCCCAGACCTAAGGCAGCACATTTTCCGGGAGCAGCAGAATGCCCTGGAACATGCACAGAAATGCCTATATGCTGATATAATTTTGTATATAAGTGTACCTGGAGGAGAAGTAACTTTATTGTAGGTGGTGCAGAATTCTGAATGGGCCTAGGACACTAAATTCATCCCTGGATATAATACAGTACAGATTTAGTTTGATGAGGGAGGGGAAGATATAGAGTAATGTTGTAGTTCCAGTGTCTTAAGACATGCCCTGTTATTGTGCTGGGATTCCTGCTCTTAGGTCATTGTGTGACATTTTGTAGCTGCCATGTTGACTTCTCCTCACTCTCCAAGCAGTGTGCACAGATTTGACCTCTTATTCATTTGTGGCCCCTCATTCACTACCCATCTGTACAGGGGAGCAGGATTATGAGTACACTTGGAGATCATTGTCTGGCCAAGGTTATACTAGAAATTAGGCTATCTTGGATCTAGTTATCAGGAATAATCTTGATATGGTATCAAATGTTGAAGTGAACCCTTGGGAAAAAGTGATTATAACACAGTCCCATTTGAAGATACGTTTCAAAAACATAGCTATAATGGGCTAACAAAACTCTTAAAGGTAAAGGGATAATGTTAATGGTCATAAAGGTAGCAATACAACATATAGAGAGTAAATCACACCCCATGGTTTAAACGTTAAGGAGTAATAAGCCGGTATTTAAATTATACAACAAAGAGGCAACAGAGGCAGCGTTATAAAAATGAACAGTTAGTTGTAAGAAGAGTAAGACTAACCCTCAAAGTTGTTGAAAATCAAACATACTCCCAATGGTGGTGTTCCTCAAGGTTCAAAATTAGGTCCTTTCCTTATCTCTCTCTTTTCTCTCTGTGACTCTTCTTTCCTATATGTCTATTTTATCACTTATCTCTTATCCCTGTGTATTCTTTGCTATATATCTAAGACACCTATCGTATCTCATTGCACCTTTTATTGCCTATATATCTATGTCTCTTTTATCGCTATGTATGTTCTCTCATACCTACTATTTTGCAAAACTGTGAAAATAACCAAAATAACTCCCCACTTCCACTTACATCTGGTGTTGTTTTGTTGTGTCCTCTTTAAAAGGCAACTTGTTTTATATATGTAAATATGCTTGTTGAAGAACTACATTTACATATATAATACATATATACTTCATTAGGTGCAAGAAGACTTTAATTGTCCAATCGGGAAAGTGGAAATATGGAAATATCTAAAACTGCATTCTTTAGAGGACTGAGGACGCCCTTTATATTCTGTGTATTAGGGCCAACACATACAGTGCTCTCTGACTCTATCCTATAGGGAAGAAGAGAAGTAGATGCAATTAAATGTATTTACGTTCCAGACCCCAACCAGTGGCTCTGGTCCAAATGAAACTCTTCTATCAAAATATAGCAATAAAAAATATAGCGATATCTAGTCAAATATAACTTATGCCTTGATAATGGGAATAGGCACCTCTTAGCCCACTAATCACATATTATAATTGTCTAACTGCGAGTTGTCGTCACGCTTTGCGGCCCTCGCAAAGGAAGGGCCGCAACTGACGACAACTCGCAGTTTCACCATGGCTCCCATCAGCCCTACTGCAGGCGTGCACGGGTAGCCAGCAAGCGTGCGCGCGCGCACACGCGAAGACGTCGCGTGCGCGGGTAGCCGGGCAGACAAGCGTGCGCGCGCACGCGAAGACGTCCCATAAGCGTGCGCGCGCGCGCATCTACAGCAATGAGGTGAGGGAGAGAGACACGGGGGAAGAGTGACAAGGAGGGGAGAAGCGGGGGAAGAGTGACAAGGAGGGGAGAAGCAGGGGAAGAGATACATGAGGGAGGGAGAGGAGGAGGGGAATAGAGACACGAGAGGAGGGGGGAAGAGAGACACAGGGGAGGGGAAGAGAGACACAGGGGACAGGGGAAGTGAGATACATGGGAGGAGAAGAGAGACACAGGGGACAGGGGAAGTGAGATACAGGGGAGGGGAAGAGAGAAACAGGGGACAGGGGAAGTGAGATACAGGGGAGGGGAAGAGAGACACAGGGGAGGGAGAGGAGGGGGAAGAGAGACACAGGGAAGGGGGAAGAGAGGCACAGGGGAGCGAGAAGAGGAGGGGGGGAAGAGAGACACAGGGGAGGGGAAGAGAGACACAGGGGACAGGGGAAGTGAGATACAGGGGAGGGGAAGAGAGACACGGGGACAGGGGAAGTGAGATACAGGGGAGGGGAAGAGAGAAACAGGGGACAGGGGAAGTGAGATACAGAGGAGGGGAAGAGAAACACAGGGGAGGGAGAGGAGGGGGAAGAGAGACACAGGGGATGGAGAGGAGGGGAGGAAGAGAAACGGTAGGGGAGGAAGAGAAACGTGAGGGAGAGGAGGGGAGGAATAGACATGGGGAGGAGACACAGCGGAGGGGGGAAAAGATGAGGTTTAGGGGGTGGAGAGACACAGGGGAGGGATGAGGGGGGCAGAGACACAGGGGAGGGAGACGGGGTGAAGAGACACAGGGGAGGGAGAAAGACACAGGAGTGGGAGAGGTGGAAGAGACACAGGGGAGGGAGAGGGGGATGGAGAAACAAGGAAGGGAGAGGGGGGAAAGAGACACAGGGGAGGGAGAGGGGGAAGGAGAAACAAGGAAGGGAGAGGGGGGAAAGAGACACAGGGGAGGGAGAGGGGGGAAAGAGACACAGGGGAGGGAGAGGGGGAAGAGACACAGGGGAGGGAGAGGGGGAAGAGACAGAGGGAAGGGAGAGGAAGTAGGGGGCGGGAGAGGCTCACAATGAGTTCCAAAGCCACTCATTGCAAGGCCCGAGATGAGCGCTGAAGGAGCTTATCGCAAGGCCAGTAAAGTAGAGGGGGGAGAGGTTCGCAATGAGCCCCTCCTGTCAAGTAGAGGGGTAGAGAGGCTCGCAATGAGCGCCGAAGGCGCTCATTGCGAGGCCAATAAAGTAAAGGGGGGGGGGGGGAGAGGCTCGCAGTGTGTGACAAACACCATTGCCAGGCTTCAATTTATTGCCGTCATTTTTGACGGGCAAGTCGCTAGTCACATATAATAGTTGTGGTAATAGCAAGTTGTCGTCACGCAATGTTAAAGGCGCTCATTGCAGGCCCGAAAGTTATGGGCTTGACTGGGCTGCAATGAGCACCCAAGGCGCTCATTGCGGAGCTCGCGATGAGCGCAATAGGTGCTCATTGCGAGGACCGTATGTGACTGGCTTGATGGGGCTACAATGAGCGTCAAAGGCGCTCATTGTGGGGCTCACGATGAGCGCCAAAGGCATTCATCGCGAGGCCCATACGTGACTGGCTTGAGTGGGGGAGAGGCTCATGAAAGCTTATGAATTACAGGCATCAAAAATATTATGGGTTTAACGGCTGCCAATTTTTTCAATGCCCGTAACTCGGAAGCAATTAGCAGACCACCAAAAGACGCCAATTAATTAGAAAATTAACTTACAACCTCAAACACAGCACAGGGTGAGAGGGAGGGTGTCTGTAAGTGAGGTTGCAAGCTAATTTGCTATGTAAATGCCATTTTCAGAAGGTCTCAGAGCGGCTAAGCAAGGAAAAAAAATTCCAAGCCCGTAAATTGGAAACACATTTCGGGCTTGGGGAAAGTGATCAATTTCCCAAGCCCACAAATGGTTTCACACCCGCAAATGCAAACAGGAGCATAGAGGAGGGAGAGGAGGGAGAGAGACACAGGGGAGAAAGAGGGGGAGAGGATGGAAAGAGACACAGGGGTGAGAGAGCGGAGTAAGAGACACAGGGGAGGGAGATATGGGGAAAAAACCCAGAGAAGGGAGAGGGGGCAAAGAGACATGGGAGGAAAAGAGGGGGAACAGACACAGTGGAGGGAGAGGGGGAAAGAGACACAGCGTGAGAGAGTGGGGAGAGGCTCACAATGAGCTCCAAATAAGAGAACCGAAAGATGCAGGTTGCCCAACGCCTGCACTGAGGGGCAAAGCCACTCATTGCGGGGCTCGCGATCAGTGCCTTTGGCGCTCATCATGAGGCCCGTAAAGTAGAGGGGGCCAGAGGCTCGCAATGAGCTCCAAAGACAAGGCATCTCACTGAGCGCAGAAGGGGGGGGCTCGCAATGAGCGCCAAGGGGATCATCGCGATGCCCGTAAAGTAGAGGGGAGAGGTTCGCAATGAGCGCCAAAGAAGCACATTGCGAAACTCGCAAGTAAGAGGAGCCTCGTATTGTGGGGCAAACAGCATTGCCAGGCTTCAAATGTTATTGCTGTCATTTTTGACGGGCAAGTCGGTAGTATACAGTAATATAATACACTGTAACCATGGGTACAGGAGCCAAAATAATTCTGTGGGTGATACAGCTCATTGTATAGAAATACAGCAGAACAACTTCTCAATTTATACAAAGAGAAATTTAAATATCTAGGGGGAGGAGATAAGTGCCAAGAGGAGGACTAGCTCGACCGGTTAGATCCTTCCTCTTTGGATTTCTATGTTATTGGTGCTGTACATTTTCTTGAAAAAGGCCTGCTTTAGGACTTCAGGTAGGAAGCAAAAGAGCAGCTCTGTAGCTTCTCAACTCCTGCTCATACTCATCTGGTGGTCTAACATTGATCATTCATGAAGTATTTCTGGTGTGATGCTTGTGGAGGGGATGTCACTCCCACCTCTGCAGCACTGTCCTGACTATTCTGCACTACCAGGTTCCTGTGGTGTCCATTGCTTTCAGCTTGATGATCCCTAGCGCTAACTTCTCATCCAGCTCCCTCCTTATATTTCCCTTTGCAGTCGAGGATCCTATACAAGGGCTGCTTCAGTGGGGAAGTTCCAGGGGTATGGACCTTGTGAACCCGTATCTCCATCCTACCTGCTGCTTAAGTGACAATTTGGCAGGGATAAGGAACACAAGATGGGTCAGCAGGGGCAAACATGACTGGTAGTACCCCATCCTCACAATCTTCCCCTTATTCTAGGCATTTGGACATTACTTGGGTATTCTGTCACTGGTATGGCTTCAGCATATTCACATGGATAGACTTCTGCTGTGGCTCATCTGTGGCACCACATTGGTGTTTCGGTTAGTTTCTGGACAATTTGAAAGGAATCCTTCCAAATCGCCTGGAGCCTGTTCTGGGGATTGGATACCAACATTAATACCTATGAGTCTAGCCTATGCACATTCATGTAAGATGTTAGATTTAAGAAAAGTTTACCATGGACAACTTTTATATTTTTTGTTTTAACATTATCTCCGTCTTTCCTTGTTTACAGATCACCTTCCTTCCAATGCCTGCTTTACTCCTTCCCAGGGTGGCTGGCACTAGGGCCTTGATCTCCTCCCAGACTGTGTCCGACCTACTCCTCAATGTAGGGTATGCATATCAGCGCAAACATAACTCATACATTTTTTTAGATGACAGTTTCAAATTCCTCCTTTCTTACACATAATGCAAAGGGATTTAACTCCTCTTTTAGGAGGAATAAGGCATTCATTTCTTAGAAGGAGCATCACCCTTAGTGTTGTTCATACAGGAAGAACAGAGTGCCTAGATTTATGCATAAGTCATATCTCATATAGCCAATCCTCCAAGAGAGAGGGAGCGGCCATTCTTCTACACATAGACTTCCAATTTATCCTGAAATAGAAAAAGGATGACCCTGAGGGCCACTATGTTATTCTTACTGGGCACCTCCAGGCACTAAGTTATCGCTGATATCTCTATACTCTCCCACAACTTCTCCCCATGACACCCTCATCAAATTACTAAAATACTTGGAGATGCAGGATTGAGACAGGGTGATTGTAATCTGACCTTCAACAGCTCTGTGTTACACCAGGATAGACAAGCCATCAACAAATTAAAGTGAATGAAAACTTTTTTGGCAAGGTTATACTTCATGGATGCCTGGAGGACCAGACGCAGAGCTACTGCTTGTGCAACTGGTGCAAGGCACCAATGCCCCTGGCCTCTGAGGGGCACCAGCGGACCTCCTGTGAATCCTGCGGATCGCCCGCAGCCCTCCAGTGCCTCCCCAGGGTCCTCGGTGGCCCCTGCAGCCCTCCTGTGGCCCCTGCAGGTCTTCAGTTTCCCCCGCAGGTCTTCTGGCCCACGGGCCCCCCTCTGGCCCCCTGCAGCCCATAATGGTGTTCTATGGTCCACGCAGCCCCCCTGTGGCCCCTTTTAACATACTGTAGCCCCACAGCCCAAAGGGACCCCCTGTGCCCCTGAAGGTCCTGTGGCCCCCTGTGGCTACCTGTGTTCCCCTTCAGCATCCTGTGGCCCCTCATGGACCTCTGTGGCCTCTCTGAGCCCCTTTTGGCCCCCTCAGTCCTTGCAGGCCTCTGTGGTCGCTGCATACTTTTGCGGCCTTCCTCATCCTTTTGTGGCCCCCTTTGTCCTTGCAGGCCCCTGTGGCCCCCTCAGTCCTCTGTGGCCCTCTCGGTCCTCAGTGGCCCTCTCGGCCCTCTGTGGCCCTTCTTGGCCCTCTGGTCTGCCGTGGCCCCTTCTCACCCCAGGAAATGAAGTGCATCATCGGGCAGGTAAGAAAGTACAGTATTTATATAGGTGTATATATATATATATATATATATATATATATATATGCATTTGTAAATGTATATGTGTATATGGTGTATATATTACATAGTTACATAGTAATTAAGGTTGAAAAAAGACTTTCAGTCCATCAAGTTCAACCCCTCAAGATCTCCCCTGATCTGCAATATGCGGATTAAATATTAATTTAATTTTTATTTTTTTATTTTTTTATTTATTATTAATTAATCCAGGGGAAGGCAAACAGAATAAAAACCCAAGTGAGACTTAGCCAATCGTCTCAAAGGGGAAAAAAATTAATTCCTTCCTGACCCCAGATACTGGCTGCCAGATACTGGCTGTATCGTATTTCTCCTTGGATCAATACTGTCTCTCTAATTATCCATGATAACCCTGAATGCCCTTTTTAATTAGAAATAAATCCAGTCGAAAAAAACACCCTGGTACTTGCAAGGAGCTGGACTTGTTTGTCTAGAGCTCCAGCACATAAACGAATAATTGGGCTTATTAAACGCCCTGAGAGTCCCACAATTTGACCCAAAGTGGCTGGGGAAGCAGAAGGGACGACCCGGATCCCCTGGTACTCTTTTGGGGTCCAAAAAGAGAGGCACAGCGGTTCCACGGCGGAGACAGAAGGGGAGAAGCGTCCCCAACGCAGTAAGCCGCCCCCCCTGCTGTGAGGCACTTGAGGAGACCGCCGGGGAGAGGATCGGCACATCGGAGATCCGACTGGGCAGCGTGGTGAGGTCTGACCAGGGGGCCCTATCAGTTGGTGGCTGGGCATAGACCCGGGGAGACCGGGCGGCGGCCATTTTAACTCCCCACACGGAGAGAGCTCCGGATTGAGGCCTGGGGGCAGCACTTACCCTGTAAGCCTTGCAGTGTCCCCCTAAAAGGGTCCGGTGGCGGCTGGTTCCGGCCGGAGGGGTGCTGGGGGGTCTGTACCCAGAACTGGAGCCCACAGGGCGGCAAGATCACACACAAAAAAGCCTGCGAAAACGGGTGGCGGCCATCTTAGGCTGCTGACCAGGAGAAGAAGCTAAGGCCTTCTTACCACTGCAACTGGGACTTTGTGGTAATTAAAGAACAACTACAGCCTGACCCTAAACTGTGAGTAAACAGCTGCATTGCAGGCCCAGAGACCCCTACATGTGCCACATCTACATTTAAAATATTTCTGCCAGTGCTACTGACTGTTCTAAACCTACAAGTGGCAGTGTATAAGTAATATCCAGGAAGCAAAGACTGACACACATGACAAGTGTGATAATTGGCAAGGCAGTTTGGCATTACTTTTCAGGGCTGCAACTTTCAGGCTTCACTTGCAAACCAACAAGATCTCTGATTACTAAGATCAATTCAACTACTTTACTTGCTTATTGAACATTGTTTACATGTGGACAGAGAATAATGCAGGTCTAATAGGATCCACAGGGGGAGACCTTGACAGATCATGGCATAGCAACACAGCACGCCACAACTTGTAAAACTACAAGCCGGAATCCCACTCTAACAAAAACAAATCCCTGAAAGGGGCATACATCTAAGCGGCAACTTTAGTACACCATATTCTGTGCAGGGTCCACCGCAGCCCAAGATGGGAAAGAGTAAAAAATCCCTTCCACTTAAGAGAATTACGGATTACTGCAAACCCCCTGAAACTCCTGGTGAGGTGAGATCTGATCCCTCTGAGGAATCGGAGGGGGAGGACATACAAAAAGCAGCCCAGGTTGATATAAATCTATCCAAGAGTGCGATGGCACAAATTGAAAAACTGTTTCAAGCTTACACGACTAAAACGGTGGATGCAATCAGGAAAGACATCCAGGACCTAGGTCAAAGAACCCACCAACTAGAAGAAACAGTTGACCAACTGGTTAAAGCACAGGATAGAGACAGGAGGGAGACGCATCACCATACGAATAAGGGGGATTCCTAAAGCGATAATGAATCTGAAAAGATATATTATGGACTTGCTTACTGTGATCTTACCAGAAGGGGCAGAAGCGGACATTGATATAGAAAGAGCGCATAGGGCGTTAGGAGCTTCTCGTAATATGGACACGCCTAAAGATGTAATTGTCCGATTCTCCCGACAACAGTCAAGGGACTTAATTCTACCAACCCGAAAGATCTCGGATCTTAGAGGACCAGATGATGCTCAGCTCATGGTGTTTGCAGACCTTTCTCCTATCACGTTGACCAGGAGAAGAGAAATGAAACCGGCATTGGGAATACTCATCCAACATGGTATCCAATACCGATGGGGCTTCCCTTTTGCCCTGATTTTTCAATATAAGGGAAAAACCCACACGGTCCACAGTTTGGAAGACTGCCAGTCATTGCTACAAATGCTGCATATAACTTCGGATGGTGGCCATAGAGACCCTGAAAGTCAGCGTGTGACCCTGAATCCTCTCCCTAAGAGACAGTGGACCTCGGTTCCTCTCAGGAGTAAAAACAGACTTGGAGAGGCTGACATGTTAGAGGCCTTGACTATCCCTCCAGAAAGACATACCAAGACTCGGGGAGAGGAATTGAGGATTTGCACAGAATTGGAAGGAACTCAATAATCAATAACTACAAAGCCTCTGGAAATACAGGGAAATAAAAAAAAAAAAAAAAAAAGAAAATCAGCTGAGCCCCAAGCTGGAGGGGTCTAGGAATTTTTCTTGCTGATGCATGGGACTTATTTATCTGGATTTCGGTGTCTGGAGAACTTGTTAATCTTCAAAAATGTTGTTTTTTTACAGTTGTGATTCTTTCTTTTTCAGCTAGTTACTAAGCTGCTAGTTATAATGTTGGTTAAATAATCTGCATTGTCGAGGGTATCCCCCCTCTCCTTAGTTGGAACTTTTTGTACCTCAAAGAATTCTATTACCCCTTCCTAACGGGGCTGTATTAGAGAATGGCAGGTCCATTACTCTCTCCCCTAGAAGCCAGGATTTACGATTGGCGTAGGAAGTTATGTGTATTAAAAACAATATGTATGATAGTACTCCTCGATAGCTGCGAGGATGTTGATCTTCTTGTGAACTCCTCAATTGTTAACTTGTCTTCTTGCTATTTTTTCATTCCCAGAATTGCGTGCTCGAATCTCATCACTGCAACAGCTTCAAGGAGCCTTCTGTTTTGGCTCAAGCGCCTCTCTGGTCGCCCCATCCAGTCCGGCTAACTCTAAAATAAGGTAAGATGATTAGACCAAACTATCTCGGGATGCAGGACAGAAATGGCTAGAGTTCTGAACGAGAAGTATAGTTTTTTAACACACAATGTTAAGGGCTTTAATTCCCAATTTAAAAGAAGGAAAGCTTTCTTGTATTATCAAACTAAGAAACCATCTATAATTTGTATGCAGGAAACGCATTTTGCAAAGAATCATATTCCCTCGTACTTAAACAAGGAATATCCCACTTTCCACTCTTTAACCCAAAGGTCCAAAAAAGCGGGAGCCACCATTCTTATTCACCGTAACTTTCCCTTCCAGATAGACTCCAAATTGATAGATAAGGATGGGCATTATGTCATCTTGCGGGGAACAATTCAAGAAGTCAAACTTACGCTGGTATCCTTCTACGCGGACACGGTGGCACCCCATAAAAGTTTACTACACATGCTGAAAAAAGTAGAACCCTGGTCAGATGGTCTGGTGGTGATAGGGGGGGACTTTAACCTTGTGTTAGAGCATGGACTAGATCGTTCGAGTTCCCAGGCCACTAATAGATATTCGCGGAAACTACAACAGATTAAAGGGGTGTTAGACAGAATGGGCTTAGTGGATGCCTGGAGGGGACATCATCCTAATAGTCGCGAATACACTTACTACTCACATACGCATGGGACCTACTCACAGATAGACACAATTTTGGTAACCTCTAAGTTTTTTGACCAAACCAGGGGCTCGGAAATTTTGGTATGCCCATGGTCAGACCATTCAGCAGTTTCCTTGGATATGGATCTTGGTGGAGACTCAAGGACTCCATATTCCTGGAAAATTAATGAACGTATGTTAACAGATACGGCGCTAACGGGCCAGATACAGAAAGAATTGCAACAATATTTTGAGCTAAATAATACCCCGGGATCTAATATAGGATGGGTGTGGATGGCCCATAAGGCCTATATCAGGGGGATGTGTATCAAGATGGCATCTGCCATAAAAAAAATAGTATACGTCAGGAACAGGAAATTACTGCAAAGTTACGAGATCTAGAACTACAGAATCAAACACACCCCTCCACCAGACTCCGCCATAGAATAGATGACACTAGATTAGAACTTGATGCCGTGCTTTCGCACAAGACAGAGAGTGCCCTGAGACGGACGAATCAGCTGTTTTATTCCAAAGCTAATAAACCAGATTCCTTTCTGGCACGGAAGCTTCGGTCTGAAGCAGCATTGTCCAGAATTATGAGGATTAGAACTAGGGCTGGGAAGATAACAGTGAGTCAGAGCGAAATCAAACACACATTTAGGGACTTTTATAATTCGATCTATTCGACAAAAATAAACCCGAGCCCGGAAGCTCTTAGATCTTATCTGGATTCCTGCGATCTTCCTAAAGCTTCAGAGCAAAATATGGAGGATTTGAATGCGGAAGTGGGTGTAGAGGAGATATTAGAAACCATTAAAGGTCTGAAATCAGGGAAAGCCCCAGGGCCGGATGGCTTCACCAACTCTTATTATAAAGTATTTGGGAACATTTTAGCCCCTTATCTTAGCTGCCTGTTTAATGCCATACTTAGTGGGGGATCTATGCCCCCGGAACTAAGCACAGCGAACTTAGTAATCTTCCCTAAAGAGGGGAGGGATCCCCTGGAGACGAAAAATTATCGTCCCATTTCCCTCATGAACGGGAATATTAAATTATTAACTAAAATTATAGCAAATAGGATGGCAAGGTTTCTCCCAACCCTAATACACAAGGACCAGACCGGGTTCATACAACATAGACAAACGGTAGATAATATCCGTAGGACCATGAATGTTATACACCTGGCCTCCCAAAGTAAGACACCTCTTTGTGTGTTGGCACTGGATATGGAAAAGGCATTTGACACAGTAGAGTGGCCTTACCTATATGCAGTGCTAGCTAAATTCGGTATTAAAGGAAACTTTATACGCCTAATCAAAACACTATATAAAAGCCCTGAAGCTCATTTAAGAATGCCCGGGACAGGAGAGGCTTTGGTAAACATCCAGCGGGGTACCAGGCAAGGGTGTCCCCTGTCTCCACTGCTTTTTGCTCTGGCTATTGAGCCTCTGGCTCAAGAGATAAGAGGAGAAAGGGAGATCAGGGGTCTGCAGATAGGTCACACCACCTGAAATGCTCTCTATTCGCAGATGATCTCTTATGCACTCTAACGGACCCTGTAAACTCTATTCCTAAATTATTGTCTACTTTAAGGGAATTTGGGGCCATGTCAGGGCTACAAATTAATGAGGAAAAAACTGAGGCCTTGGGGGTAGGGGTTCCAGGACCTATAATAGAAACATTGAAGGCGGCGTTCAATTTTCAATGGCCTAAAAATTCAATCAAGTACCTGGGAGTTAAGCTTACCAAAAATTTGGCGGGTCTATATAAAGCTAACTTCCCACCATTAATTAGGCAGCTGACTGAAGACTTAAGGACCTTGTCCAAATATCAAATATCATGGACGGGACGTATAACATCAATAAAAATGACAGTGCTCCCAAAAATTCTGTATCTCTTCCGAACTCTACCAATTAACCTATGTATGAGGGAAATAGATCAATTCCAGAATACAATGTTTAGATTTATCTGGCGTAATAAACCACCACGTATTGCGAGGAAAACAATGTACAGGAATAGGCAAAAAGGGGGTCTTTCTTGTCCCAATCTGAGGCTTTATTTACAAGCAGCACGGCTGGCGTGCATCCCGGTAACCCATTCTAGTAAACTACAACCGCTGTGGACTTTTATTGAAAATTGGCAGATGAAACCCCACTCATGGGATATGGTGATCTGGGAGATAGCAAAGATAGACATGAGATACAGACATACTAACCCAATAATTTCTACGACCCTTAAGGCCTGGGATAGGCTTAAAAAAATCGAGCAACTTGATTCCAACTCTATCACCACTGATGTCCTGAACATCCTTCCCCGAGTTTGAGGCCACTATTAGCCCAAATTCTAAAACATGGTGGCTGACTAGCCCTCTAAAGAGAATAGGGGAATGGTTTTCCACGGAGGCTCTGTTAACACATACTTCTATCATATCCCGGTTCCAGATTCCGGAGAGGGAGCTGTGGAACTATCGGAAGTTTAGACACTGGATCTCCTCGTTAATCCATATTTATGGGAATCCTACACATACAGCTTGGTCCTCTATCTGTGAAAAGATACCCTCGATGAAAGGCACCCTAGGATACATATACTCATACCTGATAGAGTTCCAGAACTCACAAAAAACTAAATTTATGGTGAAGTGGGAGCAGGACCTGGGAAAGGAATTAGATGCCATTGCCTGGAAAAGAATCTGTACTAATCTGACAAGGGGCTCATATACATATAGTCTACTTGAGACCTCTATTAAGGTATTGCACAGAACCTATTACACTCCCCAAAGGATGGCAAAATTTAATAAAGATATAAATGGAGAATGTTTTAGGGGATGCAAAACAGAAGGGAATTTCCTGCATATCTGGTGGACATGTCCTGTTGTGCAGAAGCTATGGGGAGAACTCACAGACTTATTTACACAAATTACAAACAGTAGTTTGAGACCCGAAATTGAAACATGCCTTCTGGGAATGAAACATTATGATCTATCTAGAGAACAGAATGAACTCTGGCAATTTTGGACCTTAGCCACTAAAAATTGCATTGCCAAAAATTGGAAAACTTCCGTACTGCCAATCAAAGAAGTTGTAACAAAGATAAATTATATAATGATAAATGAGAGAATAGCGAATTCATTGCAGAACACAATGCCTCGGTTTACCGACACGTGGGCTCCTTGGTTGGTGTCCAAATATAGTATACAGATCTAGATTGAGATTGGATGGGAGAGCTTGGGAAGTTGGAGGATGGTGGCGGCTGGAGAGGATGGCTAGTTCGCATCTGGATGGAGGCTTTTGGAGTGATGATGAAGGAGCTCGCAGGTACTGAATATTTTATATTTGGTAACACAAGTAAACATAAGCTGAGGAAGTTTAATGATAGCTAAATATTTTGTAAAATAGTTAAAAGCAAGCATACTTAAGAATGCAGGTTGATAATCAAAAAGAGAAAAAATGTTAGGACGTCTTATTACATCATAGAATAGAAGGTCATATGGAATCCAGATCTCAGTTGGTCCAAATCAATATGGTTGGAGAGCTAAGAGCCGGTATCTCATGTTTATTTTTATATGCTTCATCCACACCATTTTATTAAAAACTCTGGACATTTATTAGATCATGAAGACTTAGCAGGCAGAGAAGGATAGAATGCTTAGATTTTTGCATATCTCAGATCTGTTCTTCACTCTTTTTGTGCTTATGTTTTGCTATTTGCATGATAGACTTTTCTATACTATGTTATACTAAACTGTTGTATAAAATTGACTTGTCCTAAATAAAACATTAATTATTAAAAAAAAGAAATAAATCCAGTCCCCATTTAAAGTTATCTATCGAATCTGCTGTCACCACCTCCTCTGGTAGAGAATTCCACAGATTAACCACCCTTACTGTGAAGAACCCTTTTCTTTCTTTAAGGTGGAATCTTTTTGCTTCTAACCTCAAGTGATGTCCTTTTGTCAGTTGAAAACCTCTTGGCACAAAAAGCTCCCTTGACAAATCTTTATACTGACCCTGGATGTATATATAAGGTAATCATATCTCCTCTTAGAGATTTGTATAGTGGCAGAATTATATTTGCTTCCCTGGCTTCTATACCCTTCTTAATACATGCTAATATTTTACTTGCCTTTGCAGATGCTGCTTGGCTTTGAGCACTGTTACCTAGGTGGTTGTCCACAAGTACTCCCAAATCCCTTTCAATGTCTGATACACTTAGATTTGCTCCATTAAGATTATAAATTGCATGGCTTTTTTTCCTTCCCAGATGCATAACTTTACATTTATTCATATTAAATCTCATCTGCCATTTAGATGTCCATTCCTCAATTTTATGTAAATCCCTTTGGAGGGAAAGCACATCATTATCTGATTTAATTACCTTGCACAACTTTGTGTCATCAGCGAAAATGGAGACACCACACTCCAATCCCACTGTAATGATATAGGAATCACAAAGTTGTGGAGACCAGTAGCCAAGGTCAGCAATAATCCGGTTCAGCAACTTGTAGGTTAAACAAGAACAAGCTTTTATTGAAGGGATCAGGAACCAACAATAATCTGGCAAGGATACAGAGACAGGAAGTGCCTTATATAGGCCAAGAACCAGACACCTGACCGGACACAGCTGAAGAGACTTAGGTACTGATAAAATTGCTAGCAGAGTCAAGCTTATAAGGTCTCAATGGAATTCACAAAAGGCAGGCTGGCGCAGTGGCAGGGAAGAGGCACAACAGCCTGGGGACCAGGGTTCAAAACCCAGCAGAGTCAACTCCTCACATTACCCCCGCCTCTATAGCTGCAGCCTCTGGATGCCCTATTACCTGGTTTAGCAGGGTACTGCACATGAAAAGACCGAAGTAGATCAGGAGCGTGAATATTGTCCACTGGTTCCCACGAACTCTCCTCCTCACCATAGCCTTTCCAGCGAACTAGATACTGAAGTTTGTTACGGAAGATCCGGGAGTCAAGAATTTTGTCCACTTCGTACTCATCCTCACCATCCACGAGGACTGGAGGTCGGGCAGGCAGGGCTCGGCCAGGGAAAGTATTTTTATGAACAGGTTTAAGCCGTGCAACGTGAAACAATGGATGTATTTTCATGAAATTCGGGAGTTGCAAACGGAAGGTGACAGCATTGATCTGAGCAATGATGTCAAAAGGTCCCATGAACCTTTGACCCAATTTATGAGAAGGAATCCGAAGCTTAAGATTCTTTGTTGACAGCCACACCTTGTCACCAACGCGATAGACTGGGGCCTCCTTTCTATGCCTATCAGCAGCTCTTTTGTAACATTCCTGAGCCTCCAAAAGAGTCTCTTTCAACAGTGCTTGGGAATCAGGTAAGGCGGTTAGCCGGTCAGTGACAGCAGGAATGGAAGTAGTAATTGGGAGACTGACTAGAAAGGTCGGATGGTAACCATAGTTGGCAAAAAATGGGCTCAAAGAAGTGGAGCAGTGTTGGGCATTGTTATAGGCAAACTCCGCCGTGGGTAGAAAATCCAGCCAGTCATCCTGCAGGTAACTAATATAGCACCGCAAATATTGCTCCAAAGTCTGGTTGGTTCGCTCAGTCTGTCCATTACTTTGCGGATGAAAAGCTGACGACAGATTTACATTAATACCTAGATTAGAACAAAAATGTTTCCAAAAACGAGACGTAAACTGCACTCCCCTGTCAGAAACTACTTCATCAGGAACTCCATGCAAGCGAAAAATTTCCCGAATAACCAGGTCAGCCGTCTGTTTAGCTGAAGGGAGACCACGAGCTGGTATGAAATGACCCATCTTAGTTAACCTGTCCACAACAACAAGAATGGTAGTGTGCTCCTTAGAGGGAGGTAGTTCCACAATAAAGTCCATGGATACAGATCCCCAGGGATGATGAGGAATCGGAAGAGGCTAAAGCAAGCCAACAGGGGATGAGCGAGGAGTCTTATGTCTGGCACACACATCACAAGAGGACACATACTTCTTAACATCCTCATGATACTTCGGCCACCAAAAGGATCGGGCAAGTAGGTCTTGCGTCTTTCGGATTCCTGGATGACCTGCTGGTTTTGAGTCATGGTAGAGACGTAAAAGGTCCAGTCGCACTGACTCCGGAGCAAACAGATGTCGTTGAAAAATCCAAAACCCATTAAGCATCGTCATATGGAGATCACGAGGAGGATCACGAAGAACTGGGTCTTCAGCGTAGCCCTTTTTAATGCGAGACATCAGATCAGAAGGAAAAGCAACTCCTATAAATATATCCTCCGGCAAGATGTGGTCTTGGTTACGGTAGCATGGAGGGGGTCAGCTATTCTAGACAAGGCATCCGCCTTACCATTCTTGGAGCCAGGACGGTATGTAACCAAAAAATTAAACCTTGAGAAGAATAGGGACCAGCGTGCTTGTCTGGCTGACAGTCTCTTAGCTGATCGAATACATTCCAGATTTTTGTGATCTGTGAGGACAGTAATTGGATGGGTAGCTCCCTCCAAGAGATGTCTCCATTCGGTGAAGGCAGCTTTTATAGCCAATAGTTCTTTATTCCCTATGTCATAATTTATTTCTGCTGGCACCATCTGGCGGGAATAGAAGGCACACGGATGTAACAGCATCTTAGGTCCAGTCCTTTGAGACAGTATAGCACCAACAGCTGAATCAGAAGCATCAACTTCCACAATAAATGGTAATTCTGGCTGAGGATGTACCAGGACGGGGGCAGATGTAAACAGAGTCTTTAATCGGGAAAATGCGGTATCAGCCTTATCGGACCACTGAAAAGGAGTCCCCTTACATGTGAGTTCAGTGATCGGTGTAATAACGGCAGAGAAATTCTTAATGAAACGCCTGTAAAAATTGGCAAACCCCACAAATCTCTGGACATCTTTTTCATTCCTGGGGATGGGCCAGTCCAGCACAGCTTTAATTTTACTTGCGTCCATAGTTAAACCTTTAGGAGTTTTGACATACCCCAGGAATTTAATTTCTGTTTGTTCAAACTCACATTTTTCTAGTTTAATGTATAGGTGGTGGGTACGAAGGCGCTCCAGAACTATACGGACCTGTTTTCTGTGGTTTTCAAGACTATCAGAGAATATTAGGATACCATCCAAATATGCCACAACAAACTGATCCGGGAGATCTCATAGTACATCATTGATAAGATGCTGGAAAGTTGCAGGGGCATTACAAAGCCCAAATGGCATTACTATATATTCGTAATGCCCGTACCTGGTTCTGAAAGCTGTTTTCCATTCATCATTTGGTCTTATGCAAACCAGATTATATGCCCCCCGAAGATCAAGCTTTGTAAATATTTTAGCTGAGCGAAGTCTCTCCAAAAGTTCAGGAATGAGAGGCAAGGGGTAGCGGTTTTTAACAGTGATGTTATTAATGTCCCTGTAATCAACGCATGGCCGTAGGCTGCCATCTTTCTTCTCTATAAAGAATATAGGAGCTCCTGCTGGGAAAGTAGATGGTCGAATAAAACCTTTGGCAACATTTTCTTGTATGTATTCACGAAGAGCTTTCAATTCAGGCTCAGAAAGGGAATATATACGGCCAAATGGGTAGCAGCCCCAGGCAACAGCTCTATTGGGCAATCATAAGGCCTGTGTGGTGGAAGCTGATCAGCATTCTTCTTATCACAGACATCTGCAAAATCCCGATATTGTAGAGGAAGCTTAGTCAAGTTTGTAGCAACCATTTCATCAATTGTTGTGGCAACAGGTGTTACCTTAGTGGGTTGACAATTCATTAAGCAGTGTTCTGAAGGAAAGGACAAAGTTCTGATCTTCCAATCAATCTGTGGGTTATGCAAAGCAAGCCAAGGTACCTTCCAAAATCACTGGAAACTGTGTTGAGGAAATTAGGTGGAAAGATATAGTCTCATGGTGATTCACTTCCAGAGTCAATTTTAAGGGCACAGTCTCATGTGTAACCGGGCCCGACGTAAGTGGAGAACCGTCCACTGTCTCCATTAACACAGGTGAAGAATTAGGGATAGACTGAATTCCATTTCCTGCTGCAATTTTAATGTCCATAAAGTTTCCGCCTGCTCCAGAATCTATCATAGCTGTAGTTGAAATCTTATGATCACCACATTGCAACGTGATAGGCACCACAAAATGAGGATGTTGAGTCAACATACCCTCTTCACCATGAGCCAGAGAAAACAAGGGTTGTGTGACAGAATCCAGTTGATCTGCAATCTGGGGTTGGTGTCGAATCTGTGCGCCCTCAGCAGCCATAGCTATTGTTCTTTTGGATTTGCTAGGGCAATTGATGGCTTAGTGCCCTGCACTACCACAATACAGGCATAAATTGTGAGTGCGTCGCCACTGTTTTTCTTCATTGGATAATGGCCCTCTTATTAGATTTACCTGCATAGCCTCAGGCTCAGAGTCTGAAGGTGTTTGTGGGGTTGGAGTAGAAATTCTTGAATAGGAAATAGGAGTAGTACTTGGTCTAAAAGAGCCCTGTCTTTCCAGTCTTCTTTCAGAAAGTCTCAGATCGATACGGATAGCCAAACTCACGAATGCATCAAAGTCAGCAGGAAGATCAACACGAGCTAGCTCATCTTTTATAGCTTCTGAGAGACCTTTTCTGAAGTGGAACCTCTGAGCTGATTGGTTCCAGGTAGTATCAGCAACCCACTGTCTGAATTCAGCAGCATATTCAGCCACGGAGCGCCTCCCTTGATGCAAATGAAGTAGAGTGGCTTCTGCTGTAGCACATCGATTGGGGTCATCAAAAACTAGGCACATGGCCTCAAGAAAGTCATTTAGATTACCCAAGACTGGACTGTCCTGCTCCAGAAGAGGGGAGCCCCAAGCCAGGGCTTCATCTTTGAATAGTGAAAAAATAAATCCCACCTTCTCTCTTTCAGATGGAAATTGGTGAGGTAACATCATGAAGTGCAAACGGCATTGATTTAGGAAACCCCTAAATGTTTTGCGATCTCCTCCAAACTTTTCTGGCAGGGGCAAGCGGGCATCTTGTGCAGGTGTAACAGTAGCAGCTGAAACATCACGTGCCCTGTAGCTGGTGTACTCACTGTGCATTGACTGAAATTTATTTTGCAGTTCAGCTACCTGGTCCTGCAGCACTTGGATGGTCTGTGCCTGGGTCTGCACAGTTCTTGCAGTAAAAGCAACCTGCTGGGCCAATGCAGAATCTGTCCCGGTGGTCTCCATGAAAGGGCCAGATTATTCTGTAATGATATAGGAATCACAAAGTTGTGGAGACCAGTAGCCAAGGTCAGCAATAATCCGGTTCAGCAACTTGTAGGTTAAACAGGAACAAGCTTTTATTGAAGGGATCAGGAACCAACAATAATCTGGCAAGGATACAGAGACAGGAAGTGCCTTATATAGGCCAAGAACCAGACACCTGACCAGACACAGCTGAAGAGACTTAGGGACTTAGGTACTGATAAAATTGCTAGCAGAGTCAAGCTTATAAGGTCTCAATGGAATTCACAAAAGGCAGGCTGGCGCAGTGGCAGGGAAGAGGCACAGCAGCCTGGGGACCAGGGTTCAAAACCCAGCAGAGTCAACTCCTCACACCCACCTCTAAGTAATTAATAAATATGTTAAAAAGGACAGGACCTAATACTGAACCCTGAGGAACCCCACTTATGTTATATGTTCCATTTACAACAACCCTTTGCATCCTGTCTTTTAGCCTGCTCTCAATCCATGAGCAGATATTCACTGCAATTCCTTTATCTCTTAGTTTGCACAATAGTCTCCCATGTGGCACTGTATCAGTTGCCTTGATCCAGGTTCCTAGTAACCTCCTCATAGAAACTAATTCGATTTTGACATGACCTATCCCTCATAAATCCAAGTAAATATATATCACATATATAGTTGTCGTAATTGTGGACTTGCCAAAAGTTGTTGGTAACGCCATGTTAAAATTGCGGGCTCACACAGTAAACCCCCGCAATTGCGGGCAAGGACCGCGGTTGCAACCAGGCAATGAGCGCCAAAGGCGCTCATTGCACTGGTGGAGATGAGCACCATAGGTGCTCATCCCTATGACCCGCAGCACATAGGCAATGAGCTCCAAAGACGCTCTTTGCTCTGGTGGAGATGAGTGCTGCAGGAGCTCATCCCTGCGACCCACGGGACTTAGGCAATGAGCGCCGAATGCGCTCATTGCCCTGGTGGAGATGAGCACCATAGGCGCTCATCCCGAGACACGCAGGACTTAGATAAAAAGAGCGCAGAGAAACAGCAACAACAGGGAAATTACGGCCCGCAAAAATATGAAAATAGCGGCCGAACCGCCAAACTACAAAAACCCACAACTATGCCTCAAATGTACTTACACACTCACACACAGCTCAGGGGGAGTGCCAGGGAGCCTGTGAGTGAGGTTGCAAGTTAATTTGAGGCATATTTTGGCTTTTTTACGATCGAAAATCGGCGAAGCAAGAGAAAAAATAAACCGACAACAAGGCCGAAGGACGTAAAACGCAGCCGAAGGACGGAAAAGGCGGCCGGAGGATGTAAATACGAGCCCTAAGCACTAAGACTTAACACAAAACAGTAACACTTAATACAAGGCAGTTACATTTAACTCAAGGCACTAACACTTAATCAAAGGTAGTAACACTTAATCAAAGCCAGTGACACTTAACCAAAGGTAGTAACACAGGCAGAGAGGCTCGCAATGAGCGCGGAGGTAGCTCAAGTGCGAGGCCTATAAAGTACACTGAGGGAGAGGCTTGCAATGAGCGCCGAAGGTTAGCAAGTTGTGGCTCGCAATGAGCGTCAAAGGCGCTCAGCGCGGGGCTCGCAATGAGCGCCGAAGGTGCTCAGAGGGGCCATAACCTCACATTCGGTGGCAAACAGCATTACCATGGCTTCAAATTTTATTGCCGTAATTTTTTGATGGGCAAGTCGCTCGTATATATATATATATATATATATATATATATATATATATATATATATATACTAGCGAATTGCCCGTCAAAAAATTACGGCAATGAAATTGTAAGGTAGCTAATGCTGTTTGGTGTATAATAATGAAATAAATAATACATTAATAAATGAATATACTTTACCTATTTTGAAGTAATATATGCAGGAAGCATTCTGTTGAAGAGCTGACAATCTGTTTTGATGTTGCTGGAGTATTAGTTGTGTGGAGCTGCTGTGTAAGTGTGATGAATTTGTGCAGTGTAATAGTGTCCGTGCGCGAGACCAAACCGTTAGCGTACCTGTGTACTTCCGCATTAAAATGGCGGCAAAATGTGTGGTATGCGTCTGTAGCGGAATATCCGTAGGTGTTTTGTGGTGTTTTGCGTGTTTAGAGTGCTGTAGCCTCGTTTTCGTTTTGTTCGGCGGCCATTTTTTGTCTCGCTTAGAGAATTTTTTAGTGTCTAAACTCTTTTATTTTGAGTTAAATAAAGGTGTAACTTCATTTTTTGAGGTCCTGGATGCTCCCTCTTGCTGTAGGTAAGCTTTTTATGTATGTGTTGTGTGTATTTATTGTGTTTTTCATTTTTTCCTGTCCGCGGGTTGCGGACGATTTTTGCGAGTCCGTAATGGGTGTTAACGTGTCTCGTATGTTGTTTGCGTTGCGACGTAAAGTTTGCAAGGGTCGCAGTTGCTGGCAAGGAGCGCCCGCAAGCGTGAGCAACGGCTTGAGCAGGCTCGCCTGCTCACAACTATATATGTGATCACATATTATAATTGTCCTGCTACGAGTTGTAGTCACGCTGTTTGCGTGGTCCGTACGATTTAGCGGGCTTAGCGATGAGCCCGGCGAGCCTCGCGAAGCGAGACAAGCCGTTAAACCGTAGTACTTTAGCGGGCTTAGCGATGAGCGCCGCAGGCGTTCATCGCCCGGCGAGCCTCGCGCAGTGAGGCAAGCCGTTAAACCGTAGCACTTTGGCAATGAGCGCCGCAGGCGCTCATTGCAGGCGAGCCGTTAATATGGAGCACTTTGGCAATGAGCGCCGCAGGCGTAGCGAGGCGAGCCGTTAATACGGAGCACTTTGGCAATGAGCGCCGCAGGCGAGGCGAGACGTTAAAACGTCGAAAAAAAATAAGGCTGCAAATCGCGAACATGAAAAAATAAAACAAAATGAAAACGAGGCTACAGCACTCTGACCACGAAAAACACTTACGGATAATCCGCGAAGGCGCATAAGACACATTACGCCATCGCAAAAATCGGACGCAACCCGCGGACAGGAAAAAAGATAAAACACACTAAATACACAGAACACATAAATAAAAAGGTTACCGACAGCAAGAGCAAGCATCCTGGACCTCAAAAAAAAAACTTACACCTTCATTTTAATCAAAATAAAAGAGTTTATACACTAAAAAAAAAGCTAAGCGAGAGAAACAATGGCGGCCGAACAAAACGAAAACGAGCACTATAGCCAGGGAAAACACGTACGATGATCCGCTAAGACGCATAACACACATTACCCGCCATTTTACGATAATGCGGAAGTACACAACTACGCTAACGGTTTCGGCTCGCGCACACACACTATTACACTGCACACGTTCATCACGCTTACACAGCAGCTCCACACCAATAATGCTGCAGCAACATCAACACAGATTGCCAGCTCTTCAACACAATGCATAAAAATTGGTAAAGTATATTCATTTATTAATTGGAGTTATATATTTCAGTACTACACAGAAAACAACATTAGCTACCTTACAATTCCATATGTATATTAATAACTCAACAACTTTCCAAACATTCATTTTGTATGGCCGCCATTTTTTTTCTCGCCTAGTCGACAGAGTGCCGAAACTCGCTGAAATTGACTTAAATTTGCGTTCCAACTCACTCCCAGACGTCCTGGCTGTCCGTCCTGGCTGTCCCCTGTGCTGTGTGATGTTTTTTTTTGTATTTTGTTTTTTGTGTTTTCCGATTTGCGCGGTTCAGCCGTTAACTTCGTATTTTTCCTATGTCATATATTTTTTTCTTCTAAGTCCTGTGTCTCGTATACTGCTTGCAGCCTAAGGCTAAGTCCCCCGTGTTTCATTGCCTCCAATGCTCGCTTCGCGAGGCTTGCAGGCTTGCGCGCAGCGAGGCGAGCCGTCAATATGGAGCACTTTGGCAATGAGCGCCGCAGGTGCTCATTGCAGGCGAGCCTCGCGTATCGATGCGAGCCGTTAATACGGAGCACTTGCGAGGCGAGCCGTTAATACGGAGCACTTTGGCAATGAGTGCCGCAGGCGCTCTTTGCAGGCGAGCCTCGCATAGCGAGGCGAGCCGTTAATACGGAGCACTTGCGAGGCGAGCCGTTAATACGGAGCACTTATACAGTATCACTTTTTGACATGATAAAGAGAGACATTATCTCTCGATAGCTTGTCTCTTTATTATGAGTATGTTTGTCCAATAAAAAAGCTATCACTATTCACTGCAATACTCTGATTATTCAACTATATATATATATATATATATATATATATATATACAGTATATACACAGTATATATATATACACACACATACTTGTATGCACACACACATATATATATATATATATATATATATATATATATATACATATATACACATACATACTTGTATGAACACACACATATATATATATACATATATACACGTACATATATATACACATACAGAAACATACTTGTATGCACACACATATATATACACATATACACATACATATATAAGTATATACACAGACACACACATGCATATATTTATACACACACACACAGACATACACATACAAACACACACCACACCACACACATACATACAGTGCATACTTACACATATATATATATATATATATATATATATATATATATTATTTCATACCCAGAAGATCTTCCCCCTACCTGCCTCTGTGAAGCTCTTAATGGTGTTTTATACAAATGGCACATGAGCGATTGCGATCGCGTGTGCGATTCGGGACAGTCAATTGTGTGAGTGCCTGTGTGTGGGAGGGAGCAGCTGAGGGGGCCCAGTGCGGCCAGAGGTAGCCAAAGGGTTGCCTAATCGAGAGAGAGCCAGGGTAATTGGAGGCCGACAGGGGCCCACCACAGTGCAGCAAAATAAAACAAATTAAATTGAAAAAAATGTGTATCAATTTAGATTGTCCAGGGCCCCCCTCCCCTGAAAGGCCTTGGTGCATTGCACCACCTGCACCGGCAGTATCTCCGCCACTGGTACTTTGTGAGTTGATGTTGGAGGGGGTTTGGGAAGTGCAAAAAAAAAATTGGGGGGAAACATTTTTGTTTTTGCACAAGGGCTCCCCATGCACTAGCTCCGCCACTGTGGAGGACATTGCACCCTTTAGAGAGGTTTACAGCAAGTTATTCCTAAAAATCCCTGGTGCCTAACACCTATAGTAGTCAAGCAACTTTAATAATTTGTGATAAACCACAGAATCAACAACGGCGATAATAAAAAATATGTTACATTATTTAGGGTAGTTTTAATGATGTTAGGAGAATATATAAGGGCAATCCTGCAACAAAGATATAGAACACTGGTTTAACCAATTCAGATCAACCTAATTAATGAGTAGTTCAACCCAGGATCATAAGTGGAGATGGGATGGGTATGGGTGACGCATAAAACTCTCATAAGGGCAGCTTGCATTAAAATTGCCTCTACTCGCAAAAAGGTCAAAGGTCAGAGGTAATGGGCCTTAAGAAACAAACTCAAAATGCTTCTTCTCCTACACTGGAAAATTGACAAAACCCGGGCAGAGCTTGACTTGGTTTTAGCTAACTGTATGGAAAAAGCTATGAGATGAACACAACACAAATTTTTCCTTAAAAGCAAATAAACCTGACTCTCTTTTGGCTAGGAGGCTGAGGGCAAAGACTGCACAGTCAAAGATCTTTCAATTAAGGATTAGAAGACATTCCTAAACTATTATCAGAAAATTTATACCTCCTCTAAGCAAAACAATGACCACTTAATGCAGGCATTATAGACGTGGATTTTGAGAAGACTTTTGATTCTGTAGAATGGCTCTACTTATTTGCCGTTCTGACTAAATTTGAGTTAAAGGGGGAATTTTTAAACTTAATCAGCATATACTTTTGTTCCCCTAATGCTACTCTGAAACTTCCGGACCAGAGAACCTCATACATCCACATCCAGAGAGGAACAAGATAACAGTGTCCTCTTTTACCTCTGTTATTTACTATAGCTATAGCACCCCTGCTAATGCTGTTAAGGTTGACTCTGGCATGCACCGGGTAAATGTAGGTCTGCACCAGTATAAGTGTTGCCTATTTGCAGATGATCTTTTATGTATCCTTACAAAATTCCTTAGCTCAATTCCCATTATAATGCATAGATATATTTCAGAGATTTTCAGGCTTAACGGTAAACATGGATAAAACAGAGGCCTTGAACCTTCCTTTATCTTCAGTGGTTATTATATTACTAGTGAATTGCCTGTCAAAAAATTACGGCAATAAAATGGTAACATTAATATTGTAAGGACTGCTAGTTCCCAAGGTGTTTACCATCTAACATTTATAATTATAGGATATGAGTGGGAAAAGGAACTCTCTTTATTTTAAAAGAATAATTTTATTAAATCTTGATTACAACGGCGATTAAAACATAATAGTAAAAAGTCCAGGATCAGAATTAGAAATTAAAAAATGGCTAGATGTAAAAAGAATTTTGTTGCCACAGTGATATTTAACAGAAAATATCTATGACTCACTTTGGAGGGGCAACAAAGATTCTTACCATGTGATTGTGTGTGTATATTTAATCAAAAAGCTGTTATTGTAATGTTTTTGAGTCCCATAGAATCAATTCTTAATATGATCCATCCGATTAACATTACATTTTTAGATTGATAATGTTCTTGATCATATATCATATATATGTGGAGCTGTGATTGGCCCAGATCACAATGTTGTCTGGGTTAAATCCCCTTATTTTTTTCAAGGGACTTATTTCTATATAATATCGAATTATTTTGGGTCCACATTATATATATTTAGTCAGTATTTTACTATAGAACCCATTTTCCGGGTATACTATAGATTATGTCAGTATTTAAATAAATAACCTGTTTCTTAGGGGTTCTATGTACTATTGCAGGGTAAATCCATACTCACTGCGGTATACTATACTGGCTGAGAGATCTCATCAATACTATGTTTTATTCCATATTGGATGCCAAAATTGATATCTCGATATGCTATTCATTCATTACAGCTTCCATAAATATTAGGTAAGGACAGGTAAGGGACACATATACGCACACACATAGCACACTGGTATTCAGACACCTCCGTGCTCCTAACACATGGACGCACGTAGCATCATCAATGCCTGATTGATGACGCTACGGGCGTCCATGTCTTAGGAGCACGGAGGCGTCTGAATACCAGTGTGCTATGTGTGTGCGTGTATGTGTCCCTTACCTGTCCTTACCCAATATTTATGGAAGCTGTAACAAATGAATCACTATCATCTTTTCGTCTCTCTCTCCATTCCCTAAATCTGTTTCTCTGTCTCTCTTCCTCCTCCTTTTCTTTCCTATTCTCTTTGATTTACTCTCTTTTCTCTCACCCCCTTCTAATTCCTCTCCCCTCTCCTCTCTCTCAACTTTACTCCATCACACTCATCTTTCCTTTCCCTTTGTTCTCCCCCTCTCCCCATTCTTTTTTCCCATCCCCCTTTTTCTTCCCTCTATCTGTCTATCCCTTCTCTCACCCCCTTTCAATCTCACTCTTCTCTTTTTCCCATTTCGTCCCACTCTCATCTCTCTTTCCGCCTTTTACTGCCCTTTTCATCACCATACCTGGCACTACCTCTCTACACCCCCTACTCCCTCCCTTCCTCCTTTACCCTTTTATCTCGTTTCTCTCCTCCTCTTTCTCCCTCTTTTTTCTCTCCACTTTTTCTCTCTCTCCTCTTTCCCCTTTCATGCTCCCCTCCTATTTCCTTCCCTCTTTTCTCTTTTACCCTTCTCTCTTCCTTCACTTTCCATCTCCAGCATCAATTTATCTCTTCTTCCTTTTCTCTTTCCCTCCTCTCCCTATACTCTCTACCCATCTTGATCAATTTTCTCTCTCAACGGAAAACGGAATAAATTGAATGTGCCATGTAGTGAAAATACCAGTACCCAGGCAGTTGAATAAACAATTTTTATTTTTTTAAAAAAGATAAAAGCACAGGGCTGTCCGGAGGTGCCATGGGTGCTTCACTCTCAAATAAATCCTTGTTGAGGGGTCTTCACTGCATTCACTATGTTATTTTCCTATTTGTTTCTCTTGTAGATGGTAATTGCTGCCAGTGTGTGCATTAACTAAGCTGTGGTTACACCGGTGGTTGCCTAACATTACCTAACCTTGCACTAGGGTCCAGTACCGAATAGCTAAACAGTAGTCAAGGTCTAATACAAGGTCAGGACCTGGATGCAGATACCATTGTTGGTGTCACTAGCAGAATGCCAAGGCAGATTGCAGAATTAAATAACAGTAGAAGAATTATAAGTTTAGACAGGGAGTGTTTAAAGGCATGGTCATAGCCAAGGCAATAACCATGGGAAAGGTGCATCCAAACAGTGTTGCTCCAGCCAAGAATGATTCTTATTATAATGATAAATGTTACTTCTTTCTGAGGTTTGACAAAAGTGATATATCCCTGCCCCTTGACCCATGAGCACCACAGCCTTTTAGTAAATCTGACCTTTGTGTTTTTTTATATGATTCTCAAAATGATTTCTCCAAATAATGTGCTTCTTACTGTGTTAAAAAGTCCTAACTGAGGATCATCAAGTTCATTTATGAAAGCAAAGAGGGAACATCTTCAATGATGGATAATTGATATTACTAATTCACAATATACTCTTACTTATTGTATGTCCCAGTTTTTGCAAGAGTCTATTAAACAAAAGTTGATGGAAATAAAACAAACATCTCCCATAGTCAAAGGGTCATTTTTACACCCAGATTACACACTATCTGAGTTCTACCAGGCAGGGGAAATGTATTAAAACATATAATTATTATAAACTAGAATATTGCCCGTCAAAAAATGACGGCAATGAAATTGTAAGTGAGCTAATGCTGTTTGGTGTATGGTAATGAAATAAATAATACATTAATAAATGAATATACTTTACCTATTTGGAAGTAATAGATGCAGGAAGCATTATGCTGAAGAGCTGACAATCTGTTTTCATGTTGCTGCAGCATACAATGTTGGTTTTCACTGTTGTGGAGCTGCTGTGTAAGTGTCAGCAATGTGTGCAGTGTGTAGTGTAAATAGTGTGCGTGCGCAAGGAAAATCCGTCAGGGTAGCTGTGTACTTCCGCATTCTGTAAGTCAGTGTTGTAAAATGGAGCCTAATGTGGTACGCGGCTGTTGGTGAGTTAGCGTCCTTGTTCTTGGAGTTGTCCGGCTTTTTCGGAAAATCCGTATGTGTTTGTTGGTGTAGGTTACTGTAGTCTCGTTTTCGTTTTTTTTCGGCGGCCATTTTTTCTCTCGCTTAGGTGATTTTCGGGTGTCTAAACTCTGGAATTTGGACTTAAATGGAGGTGTAACTTCACTTGCAGAGGTCCTGGGTGCTCCCTCTTGCTGTGGGTAAGCTTTTTATGTGTTTGTTGTGTGTATTTATTGTGTTTTTATTGTTTTCAGGTTTGCGCAGGTTGGCCATTAAAGTCGTATTTTTGCGAGGTTGTAATGTTTTTTTTTCTAAGTCCCGCGTCTCGTATTTGTGTGTCGTAAGTCCGTAAATGTTTCGAGGTCCGCAGTTGCTGGCATAGAGCGCTTTGCAAGGGCCGCAGCGTTAGCAACAACTTTTGACAACCCGCAGTTATAACAACTATATATGTGATCTCATTAGGCTGCAGAATAACTTAAATCTGATAAGAAATATGTAGGCTCATATGACAAACTTGATTGCCTGCTAAATCCTTTGCTGTTATCTATTGGAAAGTCATTTATAATTCTGCTGTCTAGAGTACCAGTAATGGACACAGTAAGAAAGGAGGTCACATCAGGGAGAGTTTATTTAAATTATATTATATATACATTTGAATTATTCATAAAACGATTATTTTTAGCTAATTATGCATGTTGCATCTTTAAATAGAAATTACTTCAACTTATAATCATGAATATAGTTACATATCTCAAAATTCCTCATTATGGAATTAGCAGGGGATGCAAGATGTATTTACAATTATATAGTACATATATTTCATGAGTTTAAACATCATACTCAAGTTAAACTAGATGCCCAGATGATAGTCCGAAGTGTAATAGTTTTCTCTTTATTTTTGTTTGAGCAAGTTGCCATCAAATTAAAGCAAAACCATTACAATAGTATTAGGTTTATTCAACACTAGGATAATATCTCAGGTTATGTTCTTCTACGGTGAAAAAACATTGATACCATTAATAGCTAAGAGGATTAGAATGCAAACTAATACATAATCCTACTTACTTTGGCCCTCATTCAATTGCAATTTGGCCAATCGAATAGGGCTCTAAATAAGCACATAGCATATTTTTTTAAAGAAATTTTTAGTTAGTGATTGACTTGCTTTTGGATAGATGTTTACTAACTAAAAACTTCTTTAAAAAATATATGTTATGTGCTTATTTAGAGCCCTATTCAATTGGCCAAACTGCAATTGAATGAGGGCCTTTGTCATAAGAACTATCCCATTTACTCTATTTATTTTTTACTCTTTTATTTTCTACTTTTTTTTTTCAAAACGAATGCTTTACATGCTGCTATACATTCTTCCTATGTACCCTTCTATGGGAGTGATGCACTAAAATATCTTGGAAAATTAAGTTCATAGAATACTACAGCTTAGAGATCATCATATAAGCACACAGCATATTTCTTTTACATAAGTTTTTAGTTAGTGAAGACCTTGCTTTTGGCTAGAAGTTCACTAACAAAAAACTTCTGAAAAAAATATATGCTGTGTGCTTATATAGAGCCCTATTCAATTGGCCGAATTGCAATTTAATAAGGCAGTAAATTTCCTTGCAGACTATGGGCCTCATTCAATTGCGATTTGACCAATTGAATAGGGCTCTAAATAAGCACATAGCATATATTTTTTAAAGAAGTTTTTAGTTAGTGAAAATCTTGCTTTTAAATAGATGTTTACTAACTAAAAACGTATTTAAAAAAAATATGCTATGTACCTATTTAGAGCCCTATTTAATTGGGCAAATTGCAATTGAATGAGGGCCTGTGTAATGTCAGTTTGTTTAATATGCTGGAGCTGATTTAATTCTGGGATTTTCAGCAATGCCTTATTAAATTTACTTTTACTCATTAATATAATTAGTAGTAGTATTATAATTACTCTTTATTTGTATTTTCCTCTGAAACAAATGTGTGGTTATATATTTGCATTCTTGCATCATCATTCAATTGCAATTTGGCCAATTGAATAGGGCCCTAAATAAGCACATAACATATATTTTTTAAAGAAGTTTTTAGTTAGCAAGCATCTATCCAAAAGCAAGGTTTTCACTAACTAAAAACTTCTTTAATAAAAATATGCTAAGTGCTTATTTAGGGCCCTATTCAATTGGCCAAATCGCAATTGAATGAGGCCCTATGAATGTCTTTTATCGTGATCTAAGCCAGATCTACATAACATCTCCGTGCCTTACCCCTAATTTGATCTGTAATGGATGCAATGTCTGCGATACGTCATCAGTATTGATGGAGATCCTTGCACAGTTTCTTTTGTGTCCTCCATAAATGTCCTGGTTCCATTTTGGCTTCAAAAATGTACTATAATCTCTCATTGATATTAAAATTATGCTAAAGAGGTTTGCAATAGAATAAAGACAATGGTGTTATATTGAAGGCTACTATATTCGTTTTCTGATGAGTTTCTGTCAACCGTCGGCTATGTTCTTTAAGATATGCCCATGGCCTATTCCTGCGTACTTGTAGGGTGTTCCTGCTGATTGTACAGCTTTCTGCTCCTAGTATGACAGTCTTGATGTTTGTACAATGTTCTTGCTGCTTGTGAATACTCTCTATATCAGTATCCTAAGCCAGCTTCTCAGTACCAGTAGAGATATCCCCAATAGGTATATGTTGGACCGTACTCTCAAGGAGCCTGATCTGAAATATGATGCAGGGTCCCCAGTATTACAGTTATTGCCTGTGCAACAGAACAACTTCCGGCTGGCCTGGACAGCAAGGGAGGCCGAGAGGCCCAGACACACATCCTTAGAGCAGCATCCTCGCATCAGAGTGTTCCCTCGAGGAAATCCTGGTCAAAAAAACAGAGGACGGGGTGAGCAAGGGGGAATGAGGGAGTCTAACTAGACGATGAATATCCAGAACAAATATAGCAGTTCCCGAAGAAAATTTGAACCAATAAATGCTCCGATCTTAGGCAGTATATTTAATGTACATCTATATTATTTAAATGACTAAATTTAAAGAGAGAGGGGTGGTGCAGCAGAGGATGTGATCAATCTGGAGGATCATACAAAGAGAAGTAATGTGGGATTCAGACTTACAGTGGTGAATTGGGCACATTCATCAATACTGCTCTACATCATCAAACAGAGCAATGGAAACCAAGTAAAACAATTGATGCATATTTCACTTTTTATAATAGTTTTAGATAACCCAGTTAATCTGCAAATATTTATGTATCTTCCTGTATTTTGTTGGGTCTGAGCGGACAAAAATCATAAGCTCAGTCAAATTGCAATATACCATGGCCCTCATTCAATTGCAATTCGGCCAATTGAATAGGGCTCTAAATAAGCACATACCATATTTTTTTAAAGAAGTTTTTAGTTAGTAAACATCTATCTAAAAGCAAGGTTTTCACTAACTAAAAACTTCTTTAAAAAAAATATGCTATGTGCTTATTTAGAGCCCTATTCAATTGGCCAAATCGCAATTGAATGAGGCCCTATGTTTGTGACAATCAAAAAAAATCAGCCTTTGCTTGTGGGTTATTTAGATATATAAATGCGGAAAATATAACATTTATTGCCGTGAAAATGTTATTTAAGTATTCAGAGGAAGTTGTACATTTAAAAATAATAAAAAGTTCTTCAAACTAAAACATTTTTAAACATTTTCTATATGATTATATCTTCTCTACATGATGATGAAGGACAGTATGCATGTTTTCAGAGTCCCTTTAAGATGTATAGACATTAGATAGACATAGAGAGATAGAAGTGAGAGGTCATACAGTTGTGCTCTAAAGTTTGCATACCCATGGCAAATTGGTAATATATATACCATGTTTAAAGAAAATATGAGTGAGCAGCAAAACACATTTCTTTTTTCTTATGGGATTCATATTGAACTGTAGGTTACAACAGAATGGCACAATCATAAAACAAAACATGGCAACAAAGAAAAAAATGAAGTTACCCTGTTCAAAAGTTTCCATACCCTTAGTTCTTAATCCTGTGTATTGCCCCCTTTAGTATCAATGACAGCGCCGTGCAGTCTTTTGTAATAGTTGTCTATGAGGCCCCTAATTCTTGCAGGTGGTATAGCTGCCCATTCCTCTTGGCAAAATGCCTCTAGGTCATGCAAAGTCGTCTTGCATGAACCGCACGTTTGAGATCTCCCCAGAGTGGCTTGATTATATTAAGGTCAGGAGACTGATGGCCACTCCAGAACCTTCACCTTGTTCTGCTGTAACTACTGGAGGGCCAACTTGGCCTTGTGCTTAGGGTCATTGTCATGCTGGAAAGTCCAAGAGCGTCCCATGCGCAGCCTTTGTGCAGAAGAATGCAAATTGTCTGCCAGTATTTTCTGATAACATGCTGCATTCATCTTGCCATCAATTTTCACAAGATTCCCTGTGTCTTTAGAGCTCACATACCCCCAAAACATCAGTGAGCCACCACCATGCTTCACAGTGGGGATGGTATTCTTTTCACTATAGGCCCTGTTGATCCCTCTTCAAATATAGCCCTTATGGTTGTGACCATAAAGCTCTATTTTGGTCTCGTCACTTCAAATAACAGTGTGCCAGAAGCTGTTGGGCGTGTCAAGGGGTTAGCATCAAGGTTTTGTGGCATTGGCGTAGTAAAGGCTTCTTTCTGGCAACTCGACCATGCAGCTCATTTTTGTTCAAGTATCGTCATATTGTGCTCCTTGAAACAACCACACCGTCTTTTTCCAGAGCAGCCTGTATTTCTCCTTAGGTTACCTGTGGGTTTTTCTTTATATTCCGAACAATTCTTCTGGCAGTTGTGGCTGAAATCTTTCTTGGTCTACCTGACCTTGGCTTGGTATCAAGAGATCCCCAAATTTTCCACTTCTTAATAAGGTGATTGAACAGTACTCATTGGCATTTTCAAGGCTCTGGATATCTTTTTATATCATTTTCCATCTTTATGAAGTTCCATTACTTTGTTATGCAGATCTTTTGACAGTTCTTTTATGCTCCCCATGGCTCAGTATCTAGCCTACTCAGTGCATCCAAGTGAGAGCTAAAAAATGAATTGACTATTTATGCACAGGCACTAATTGCAATAAAAAAAAACACAGGTGGGAAATTAACATTTAATTGCCATTTTAACCTGTGTGTGTCATCTTGTGTGTCTGTAACAAGGCCAAACATTCATGGGTATGTAAACTTTTCATCAGGGCCATTTGTGTGATTTCTGTTATCATTATGATTTAAAAAGGAGCCAAACAATTATGTGATAATAAATGGCTTCATATGATCACTATGCTTCAATACAATCAAGACATTTTTTTTTTTTGCATGATCAGTCATATTTTCAAAATAAATGCCAACATTTCTGCCAGGGTATGCAAATTTTTGAGCACAACTTGTATATATAGAGATGAGAATGAAGGGAGCTTAGTTGTATATTGAGGATGCAGTTGTTAGTTATTTATATATATCTCACCTATGACGTCCATGCAATAGGTCATGCTTCCAGTGCACTGCACCGTTGTGATATTGGCTGTTTTACACTCTCCTTTACCTGTTTCATTACATGCCATGCACGTCAAGCCATTTGGACTGTCATCCACATTAACTATAGGGAAGCACACATTAGTTTGTCTGATAGGATTGGATTACATTTACATTTTTAAAGAGGTTATGTTACCTATTGATATTGGAGAAGTTTTGTTAATTGTATGGTAGTAAATGTGTTGAGTTACTTCTAGAATTCAAATAATGAGTGGATCACTAGAGTCACCTGGTTATGTGTAATGAGACTTAGTTATCTGTGATGTACTAGATGTTTTATTAGTGGGACAGTGTATGTTATGGTAACATGCGTATAGGTTGTGTTATCAGTATTTATAACAGTTGATACTTTATATGTACATGTTCAGTAGTTGGGTTCTGTTTTATATGATGCAGTTGATGGTTTGGTTTAACCCTGAGACTTTAGTTGGTTTTGGTTACTTATGTGGCAATAGATGATTTTACATACATGTAAGCTAGTTGAGGTTTTGGGTTAACTATAAGACTTTAGGTGGCAATAGATGGATTTAGATACATGTAAGGCAGAAAATGGATTAGGCTACATATAGGGTCATAAATATCTTGGTTACTGTAGACACAACCGAGTTGTTGTAGCAACGTGTTATACATAATATAATACATGATTCATCTGTGAGCCAATAGAGTTAGTAGTTCACCTGCTGAGTATTATCATTTTGGGGTAAATATGTGGTTGGGTGACATGTGACACAGTAATTGCCATCTTGGCACAGTCAAAATGTTTACATGTTTGGTAGTGTAGGAAATGGATTTACCTTTGGTTGTATCATTGTTACAATTGGTCTTCCCACAGCATGATGTAGTTGTATAGAGCCTTCCATTTCCAGCATTATATTCCAAAAATCTATTACACAAGTTAGTTGTTCCACAACCTTTAATCACCGTATCTGTGCGCCCATCTGCAAAAAAATAAATAATTGCATTTAATTATAATATTGCTACATTAAACGCTGAGTCTGAAATAGAACACCATTCATCCTGCCTTCAGACAGCACTGGACTTCATGCACCCCTCAGTAGTGAGCCCATCAGTGTGACCCTTTAAATAGAGGCAGCGGGAGTCTGTGAGGAGTGCCCATGTTTTGTACTGCATTCTCCCTGGCTTACTTTTGGTGCCATTCAAATCAATCACTAATTTTTCATTACAATTTTTTTTTCTATTATTCATAAATCTATAAAAAGTACATCGCTAATCTTGCTACTTTAGCATCTAGTGCTTTCTTTTGTCTCACCATTGACTGTTGCTGTAGTGATGGTCAAACAGCGGTCCTGTACTCCAGCACACTGGATGGATGTCAGATTTTGTGATGCGCATGATGCATTGCTTCCACTGCAATTCAAACAGAAGAGAGCGGCCACAGGTACACGAGCTGCAGAAAGAAGATTATTATATTATCAAAGCCCTTCTCCAATACAGTTATAGGATCTTCCCGTCTTT
Organism: Discoglossus pictus; assembly: GCA_027410445.1. Classification (NCBI taxonomy): domain Eukaryota; kingdom Metazoa; phylum Chordata; class Amphibia; order Anura; family Alytidae; genus Discoglossus; species Discoglossus pictus. The sequence goes on along the minus strand of CM050169.1, from coordinate 209,797,438 downwards.
GCCTGCACATTTCTTCTACAGCACTGACAGCTGCAGTTACAGGTGCCATCCGCCAGAGGGCGCTGTGAGTTTTCAGGCACCATCAAGTTCCAAGGAAGGCAAAGAACTATTCTCCACTCCGACGTGGCGCAACTCGACAGCGCTGAATCAACAGCGAGGCCATTGATACGTTCGGCGCGGGAACTCGGACCCCCAGGGCCTCGGGCGCGCTTTTCTTAGCTCAAGGCCTTTTCTGTCGGCACGCCTTATAAGCTAAAATCGGCAGCGCCATCTGTCGGCCGGTGGCGGAACTGCAGATGTCAGATTTTGCGATGGTGAAGAGGGAAAGGACCCAGTAATTTAATCTTTTGTTGGCCCTCAGCATTACTGTCTAAGGGCCTCATTCTATTATCGGCCGTAGGAGATGCGGGGCCGCAAGGACCGGCCGCAAGCTATTCGCCTATTCTATTCCCTTCCGGCCGGGGATTTCGGCAGGCTCGCGGCCGGCGCCTTGCTATCCCTTGCGGCCGCACTCGCCGGAGGAAAGCCTTTGATCTTAAATGGCTGCAAGAGTTTCGGCCGCAAGAAAATCCTGGTTGCTATTCAATTGCTCCGGGAACCCTCTCTGCAAGGCTAAAACCGAGCCGCAGCTTACTTGCAGAAAAAAAGGTCCCGCAGGCACACAATGAAGCACATTTTAAAGCCATAATAAAGCCATCCTGCACTCTTTTGAGACTATAAAGTGATTGTAGGTGTTAGCATTAATAGCACAACATTCCCCTACACTCAAATCCGTAAATAAATATTTTTTTTAATTTATGTCACATATCCATGTAAAAAGTCCAGAGGGCTTGGAGCACCTCAGACCCGCCCACGCTGCGGACGGAAAATAAACAGTTAATGTAATCTCGGATTTGGGCTGATGTGCAAGCTTGAGAGGGGGTTGCTATTAATCCTCATGTCCCCCATAATGTTTCCTAGCATTTACAGAGCTTTACAGTGCCGTCTTGAATTTATTTTTGCATTTAAAGATTTCTGAGCTTACGGCCGATTGCAAGATATACGGCCGGCCGTAAGGGGATAGCCTTGCGGCGCCGTATAATTGAATTGCAAGGTAACGGAACCCCCGCAAAGCTGCGCAGCTTTGCGGTCGATTTACGGCCGATAATAGAATGAGGCCCTAAGTGTGTGTTTTCTATGAAAAGGAGAGAGAGAAGTAATTTCTTGTGCCCCATTTACTTGTCTGTTAGATCACTGCCGCTTTTGTGATATTGTCAAAGACATTTACACTCATATATATTGCTAAAATAGAAACGTTTAAGGGTGCAGTGCATTTTGAGTAGGATTAGTAGAAGATGATGACCTTGATAAGTAGAGCCCATACTCCCGAATGGGTATCACTCAATCGGTGCTAGTCGGCATGTTTCCAAAGTATACAACAAATGGGTCAGTAATGCTGGCAAATTAGATGATACCATCAATGCTCAATGACCAAAAAATGGTAATGACCTAGTGAGAGAACTCAAATTGTGACAAGAAGAACAACCTCATTGGCTGTTGAGCTAGCTCTTATTGAGAGAGAACTTGAAGGTATATATATATATATATATATATATATATATAAATATATATATATATATATATATATATACAGCATTTAGGACTGAACTGTGACAGAAGGAACACCATGATGATCTGAGCATGATAGGATGACTATGGAAAAAATAGATCCTTCACATTAGTGTAGGCACTCCTGGACTAGATGATACCCTACATTTTGATTGGTTGAGATACACTAGCTTATTAGGTGATCATTTTGTTCCTCACCATAGTAGGTTCCTGTATTGCAGTAGTCAGTGGTGCAGCAGTGGGTACTGATATATTTTTTTTTATTACCCAAGTCCACATATGATGTCTCATTACACACCAGTCCCTGGGAGCAGCCTTTAGTTGTCCACTCAGTAATATTGCTTCCTTCTGCAAAAAAAAGATACAATTAAGAGGAAAAGCCACTAGTCTGACAATGAAGTGATGTTTGAGATCTAATCTAACACGATGGATAATCAGCCAATAAGTGCGGAGGTGAAGATTGTTTTTATAAATGCAATTCCAGCTCCAACAGGAGATTTGCGTTATCTTTTTTTTCTTTTGCATGCTGGTAAGATTTGATCAGAAACCAAATATAGTATATAGTGAAAAGGAAGTGTAGAGAAACCACTGATAATGAAGCATAGAGAAAAAAGCAATGGGAATGTGTTGAAGAAGGGAAGGGAAGTATAGAGGAAGCAGTGATGTGTAGTTGCAAAAGTTGACTATGGACTACCAACCATTAGTGATCCATGATTCCTTCAGGTTGTTTAATAATCAACTGGAATTACAAAAATGATCGAAGCAAATTAGGAAAGATTAGAAATGTACCTAGACACTAAATATTAATTGTTTAGAAGTGCACAGACTATATTACATTATAGCATAGCACTTTACAGTAGTTAAATCTGAGGGAGGAAATTCACTGAATTGTTGTCCAAGTCCTTATCTTTATTCAAATTGTCTACCAAGATCATCAGCAATTATGAAATGATCCTTTGAACCACATGTGTATTGGCAGTAGTAATGAGCACTTATGGATGATGCAGTAATGGGAAGGTGAACAAAGATCTGTGATGGAAAGGTATAAATGAAGCTTTGCCTGTGAGGTATTGGGGACCCAGTGCATGTAAGATATAGATTAGATGGAAAGGTAGAGAGTAGTGATTCCCAAACGTTTTACAAAGGACATTTGTTCTCTATTTGCTCTATATTCTTTAGTTGTTTACGTATGTCCTTCAATACAATATATTTTGTTGGCCTATCCGTACTAATTATTTAAGCATTTTTATTAAAGTATAATGGTAAAATAAAGGAAAGAAAATCACTTTGTAGAGGTGCACTCCTAGGAACCTACTATAATCAATAGTAGCCAATAAAACTTAGCTTTTAATAGTTATTATAAAACCAATGAAAGTAATAAAAAACTAAACACATGATGAAATCCAGGAAACGTGGTTGACGTGGGTCGACGCTACGCTGCCCACGCTTCCTTAGTCGCTGGCCGATGATGTCATTACAGAGCGTCTAGGCAGCACATGGGAACACCAAGTTCCATTAGGATAGCTTTATTGTGATTATCTGCATCCAACTTTGCTAATACCCATCTATGAAATACTTAGAGAGGGATAGATTCATGGAGCAGCAGACTTTATATTAGCATTAATACTATCCTTGTGACTCCCTCAATTTTTGGCTTTTTATATAAACAACAATCATGTGTATGGACCTTAATTTCATATAAATCATCAATAGTGCAATATCAAGCACTTTTAGCACCTTATCATTGTGTGAAAATCCCCAAATAATACTTAGTCACTTTACATTGATCAATTCACAGTTTATTTGTACAATAGGACTCTTTTGGGTCCTAATTCACTTTAATATTAGTTCTAGCACTTAGTACTTTTTGCCTATTTTCTCTTCCTTATTGTATCCAATCATCTGGTTGTTGTTATGATTAATGCAGTTTAGCCAGTAGAGGTATTAATATATTTGTTATTTGGCAGTCGTAGCGTTGTGTGTTTAGTTTTTTATTACTTTCATTGGTTTTATAACTATTAAAAGCTAGGTTTTATTGGCTACTATTGATTATAGTAGGTTCCTAGGAGTGCACCACTACAAGGGGATTTTCTTTCCTTTTCTTTACCATTATGCATTACATTATAGATCCCTGGTAGCACCCTATCTTATTAAAAGTTCCTGGGCTCATTGCCTTACTTGTCCTTTTTTTTTTTTTATTAAAGTAGTTCAAAATTTTCATTAATCTCTGGCGTTCCCTTGACCACTTGGGTGACACTCATGTACCACTGATGATCCATGGACCACAGTTTGGGAACCTCTGGTATAGAGGAAGGAGTGACTATGAAGTATAATCGGAGCATCGATGGGGTGGTATAGAAGAGGAAGCAATGGAGAGGTGTAGAGGTAGAGTAACGGTAGGACATAGAGGTAGCAATAATGGGGAGGTATAGATAAAACAGTGACTATAGACAAAACAAGGTATTATGGAAGCCGCTATGTGTAGGTGTAGAGGTAGCAGTGATAGGAAGATATAGAAAAGGTTCTCAACCTTTTCAGCTTATAAATGTCATAGTTTCTATTATTATTGGCTTATTAGCGAGTTTAACATATTATATGCTAATTGCTACATGTTCTGGGAAGAACCTGCCGGTGCTCATAGTGACCAAAACCTTACATGTAAATTCAACCTCCAGCAAGAACAGCTACAACCCTTAAAAAAACACTTTGGAGACAATTAAAAATCTAGTAGTAGAAAAAAAAACAACCTAAATAAGCATTTTTGGGATTCTATTAAAATAAAATTAGGCCTATGCAGTTTAAAGCACAAATATAAGTATTTTAATGGTTAGCTCAGCCCTTTACAACAAGAAATCACAAAGAACAATCAAATAAATCACAATGTCAATCACAAATACCTGCTCACAAAATTAAACCTGCTTACCCTACAAATATATGTACAACCGCTCTTAGAATTCCATGAGTATCCCGACACTTAATACGATGCAGTATGTGGGAAATTAATATATGATGTCATGTGTCTCAACTACAATGTCATGAGCAATGATAATAAACCTCATTGATGTGTTGTCAATCAGCTCTGGAATGCTCTGTGTGGGGAAAGAGGGGGAGAAAAAGGATGTATATGTACAGTTTAGTTATATTTACAAGCAATCCGACCTGCTGTTGTTCTCTACCCAGTGTTACCAATGTTGTATTATCTGTGAACCTATAAAATCATATAATACAGTGTATATTGTTTATTACAATTCTATCATCTCACAATGCTGCATTAGGATGACACTGTATATGGACATCAGACATCGGATTGCCACACAATGGGAGCCTCCCCCCCTCTACTTTACTTTTGGCGCTCATTGCAAGTCTCTCCCTCTGCCTACTTCCTCCCTTGTGTCTCATTTCTCCCCTCCTCTCCCTCCCTTGTGTCTCCTTCCCCTCTCTCTCCCTCCTCACTCTTTTGTTTCTCTCCCCCCCTCCTCTAACACCCCTGTGTCTTTCCCCCCTCCTCTCACTCCAGTGTCTCTCCCCCCCTCCTCTGTGTCTCTCCCCACTCTCCTTCCCCTGTGTCTCTCCCCCCTCCTCTCTCTCCCCTGTGTGTCTACCCCCCCTCTCCCAACCCTGTGTGTCTCCCCCCTCCACTGTGTCTCTTCTCCCTTCCTCTCCCTCCAGTGTGTCTCTCCCCCTCCTCTCCCTGTCCTGTGTCTCTCCCCCTCCTCTATGTCTCCCCCTCCTCTGTGTCTTCCCCCTCTCCTCTGTGTCTTCCCCCTCCTTCCCTGTGTGTCTCCCCTCCTCCTCCTTTCTCTCTCCTCCTCGGTCTAGGCACGCCGCAATGCACATGCGCAACCCACCACAATGCTCATGCATGGCCTGTTGCGCAATGCGCATGCGCGGCTTATGCCGCATAATGCGCATGCGCCCATTTGCGGCGATCGTAGTTGTCAAACTGCGATTTGTCGCAAGCGTGACGAGGAATCGCAGTTTGATAACTATTATATGTGATACATGAGCATCGGCACAATTCATGTGTATTTAATTAACTGCTGCCAGACATGTATCTTTTGGAAGAAATCACATGATTATTGTGAAGAATTGTGACAACTACATTAAGCAGATATTAAACTTTTTTTTTGCACTAACAATAATAGGAGCCTATGATGTAATTTAGGCCATTGCTATTTGATTATTCTTGAAAGCATGAATTGATTGTGTCATCCACTGCACATGTTTGGTCTTGGTTTGCACTGTATATGGTTTACTTATAGTATTAAGTAGCACTGCTTTGAGATCAACACACTGTTATGTTATATTTCAGATGCAAGTGAAAAAGAAAACACAAACATAACTAAAAAAGGGTCATGGTGAAACCCTGTCTCTTCCCCCTATTTTACACATGGACTTCCTTAATGTGCCACACAGTCGCCTTGCAGGACATCTGGTGGGAGCTGCTGGAGGAGGTGGAGACTATCCAGCACTAGTAGGGCAGGAGGGTGTGGTGGTGGTGAGGAGTGCCGAGACGACCTCTCCTACTATGGTTTCCATGAAGTCCTCCATACTGTACAAATTTGCAAAGCTGCCCCTCCATGGAGTGAGCAAAGTCCTAGTACTAGAGATATTGTTGCTGCAGTCGCATTTCAATATGCCTTTGGTGCTTATGGAGGTCATGCCTGATCTCTCAGCTCCTGGAGAAGCTCTCTCTGTATGCCATCCACCTCCAGGATATGACTGTCTCCAGTTGCTGCAATATTTGGTTGCTCAGTTCCCCCTCCATTTCCAGTGTGAGAGAGTGGCTGGTGCTGCAACACTGCCTCTACATGTGGTGCTTCAGGATCTGATGATGGTGGTGGGTGCAGAGCCCTCCGACATCAGCCCAAGAATCAATGTCCAACCAATAGAAGCTGTGCGAGGAGGGGGCTGTGGGATCAAAGTAGGCCATGGTAGCTAGCTTGTCTGTGGCCACAGGAATTGATCCCGTTTCTCCTCCTATGGCGGCGGCTCCTGAAGCACATATAGTTCTATAGATGAATAACGTATTATAAATAACTTCAGTCAATATGTGTGTTGCATAAGCAAGGGTTAGGAGACATCTTGATAATATCAATATCATCCAATCATGATGATATGAGTCTGGGGATTGACATAATATATATTGTCATTTTTGCTGATCTATCCATTGTTTGGCCTATGTTAAAGCATGGCTTCGTCTCATTTTACAGATACAACCTGATTTTTGTATATTATTAGTATCAATATAACATCTCACATTTTTGGGTGTATTTCACAGCAACATGATCAATTATTCATGACCATCAGCTTCCTTGTTTATGTGATTTATATTTCATTGCTGTGTGATGTAGGCCACATCAGAGAGTAAGAGTGCATATTTTGAGAACATGATGGATGATGGTGTTTTTGTATGATTGGTGGTGTACGTATTTATCTCGGGCCAGTCTGTGTCCAGTAATCCAGGAAAACAAAATATCAAAATATAGGTGCTCAATTGGAGAACTAACTAGCCTTAACCATGAAAATCCGCTCTGAGAGCAACCTCGTTTAGCTCACATGTGGTCTTCACAGGGAGAAATATCCTCACAGGAGTGGTCCAGCTACGAAATACCAGGCAATTCTACCAGGAGAAACAGCAGGCCCCAAGCGTATGTTTCGACCATCATTGGGCTTCGTCAGTGAGGTGTAGCTGATAACTCCCTAAGGCACAGTGAGCATGAAGTCGATGTTCCTATAACGCTTAGGGAGACTAATCCCTAAGGGTCATTTGAATAAACAAAATACCAAAATAGAGGCGCTTAATCAGAGAACGAATTAACCTTACTAGTAAACCAGTTGTTCCCAAATTGTAGCTGTAAACACTCTGCCCCTCAAGAGTTACTCTCACTCATTATATTCAACACTTATTGGGGGACCACATCCTGTGGCTCTCGCATTGGCAGCTTCCTCAACTATCTTCTCTTGACTCACATGAGTTCTTAAGTGAATCATGTAATCGAGCCCTTCGTATTAGTAGTAATTAGTACCCAGGACCTCGAAAACTGAAGATTCACCTCAATTTAGCTCGAAATAAAAGTGTTTAGACACCCGAAAATCTCCTAAGCAAGAGAAAAAATGGCCGCCGAAAAAAATGAAAATGAGGCTACCGCACTCTAAAGACGCAAAACACCACCAAACACCTACGGATTTTCCGAAAAAGTCGGACGACATCCGAAAGCATGGATGCAAAATCAGCCACAGCCGCATACCACGCATTAGGTGCCATTTTAGAATACTAACTTACACAATCCGGAAGTACACAGCTACCCTAACGGATTTGCCTCGCGCACTCACACCATTTACACTACACACTGCACACATTCATGACACTTACACAGCAGCTCCACAGCACTGAAGCTGCAGGAACATGAAAACAGATTGCCAGCTTTTCAACACAATGCTGCATATATTACTTCACAATATGTAAAGTATATTAATTTCTTATTTTATTAATTATTCATTGCCATACCCAAAAAAAACACCAACTCTGCTCATAGCACACAAACAACCAAGAGCCACGCGATGAGCGCCCAAGGGGCTCAGCGTGAGGCTCGCAATGAGCGCCGAAGGATCTTAAAACACCAACAAAATTAATTCTGCATGCAAACATTACCTGCCTTACAATCTTATTGCCGTCATTTTTTGACGGGCAAGTCGCTAGTGAGATATTATTGTTAGCTTTTGGATTTCGATAACTTATTTATGGGACACTTATGTCCAATTAGGAATTTTACCCATTGTTATATCCATTTTTGCCTTATCTATTTATAGTTTTCTTTATGATAGCACTTCTCATTTCACTTATTAATTGGACATTATTATCAAAGCCATATAAAGTATCCCATATCAATTTCCATCTTATATCCAAACCCACAAAATTTTTTAGCATGGCGTCTGGTTTTCAAGGTTCTAATATTGGAACATCATTTTAAGAGACATTATTAAAAGTTATGTTTTATTGTTATTCTCTATATTGAAATTAGTTTTTTTTTAGATATTTTGGATTATGGGGTCAAAAGGAAGATATGTGTATAAGCAACAGTGATGAAAAAAGGTGTTGAGAAAGCATTTTGGAGGCAAGTATAGAGGATGCAAATCTCGGGCAATTTTAGAGGAAGAAGTGATGAAGAAATGTAGAGGAAGAAGAGATAATAAGGTATAGAAGAAGATGTCTTGTACAAAAGTTGAGGAAGCAATGATGTAAAGGTATAAGGGAAAAAATGAGAATAAGTTGTAGAGGGAGCAGTTGAAAATAGAACAAGATTAGAAAGAGAGATGTTGAGAATGAGAACTTTGGGTGCAAAGAAGAAGCCGCAATAAGTAAGTATAGTGGGAACATGAATGAGAAAGTGTTGAGAATATAGTGATTGCAAAGCATAGAATTGGCAGTGATGGGGAGCTGTTGTACAAGCAATGAGAGAGAGGTATCTATAGAAACAGAAATGATGGGAAGATCTTTAGGAAACTGTCTGAAAGCTGGTCATGAAGAGTTGGGAAGGAAGCATGTAAGGAAGGTGTTGAAGAGTGTTTAACTTGGTTCCTCAGTTCTTAGAAAGACATTGTTCCTTCACAAAAGAATGGAGGCCACGGTGTAAATAGGAGCCACCTATTTCTCACCATTGGCATCATACAAGAAGGCTGGCGTGTGTATTGGTAAAATAAGCATTGATGAGATACCATATAAAGGAAGAAGCCAACGGTAGGTGCGATGGGATACATTGCAGATAAAAGGAGATCTTACCTACAAGAGAGTGTGATTGTGACATACAAGAGGTCTGGTTGATGTAGCACCGTTGCTCAGTCTCCTGGCAGTTATACGGAAATCCAGTGCACTGGTAACATTTCAGAGAGAGACCTGACAAGAGATATAGAACTTAATACAAAAAATAAAAATGATCCAACAGATGTCATAAAAATCATCTAAAACAGATAATCTTCTAGTCAAGTAAATCTGAACACACTCCCACATTTAGATCAGAAGTACTTATATAGATGGTACTAAGAAATGCAAAAAAAATTGCACAAAAAAAAAGACAGATAAGGGAAATCTTTAGCACTTAGCCCTAATAGTGCTAGAAGGAAGGCATTCATAAGCTTTTCCCATAATCATAGTGACAAAAATTCAGAATAACCAATAAAAATGAAAGTTTATTGATTAAATTTAAATAATTCCAGACCTAACTTGAACAATTAAAAATATAAAATGCATACGGGGTGATGCATACCTTGGCCCTCATTCAATTGCGATTTGGCCAATTAAATAGGGCTCTAAATAAGCACATAGCATATTTTTTTAAAGAAGTTTTTAGTTAGTGAAAACCTTGCTTTTGAATAGATATTTACTAACTAAAAACTTCTTTAAAAAATATGCTCTGTGCTTATATAGAGCCCTATTCAATTGGCCAAATTGCAATTGAATGAGGGCCATTAAATTGCATTCAATAGCAAATTACCAGCCTTAATAAATTGCGATCTGACCAATTGAATAGGGCTCTATATAAGCACAGAACATATTATTTTACAGAAGTTTTTAGGTAGTGAACTTCTATCCAAAAGCAAGGTCTTCACTAACTAAAAACCTCTGTTAAACAAATGTGCTCTGTGCTTATATAGAGCCCTATTCAATTGGCCAAATCGCAATTTAATAAGGCTGTATAAGGGAAAGCTGAATACAAATTGGAAAGTAAAGTGAAGTATAGCAAATATAATCCTAAGTAAATATGTATAAATAAGAGTTGTTAATGTACATGGAACTGGAAATAAATGTTTCTTCCATGGAAGTAGATAGCAGTTCACTTTAGTTTAAACAAATAGCCAAGTAAAATACTATCCTTATAACGATTTATTGCTACAGCTGAATTATCCCCCTATCAATCATCTGTATGTAGCTGTGGTTAGTGGGGTTGCTGGAGAAGGTGTGTACATAGTCACATAGGTAATCAATGAGTGAATTGTTTAAACTAAAGTGCACTTCTAGTGCTAGTTGAAGAGTTTCCTTTTCTGTTGTAATGATTGCACTTGGACTTAGCTTTGAGAATGCCCTACATCTTATTCTTACTCCAGCATGATTCCCAGATTGTTTGTCCTTACAAAAGACTCTAAATACACCATATGCCTGTGTCTAGGATCCCAAATCTTGGACAGACCCCCAAATCCTCTCTCTATACTTACACACATATCCTAAATACTCTGCACCCCAAATCTGTCCTATGTCTGAAGACAAAGGGCCTCATTCAATTGCGATTTGGCCAATTGAATAGGGCTCTAAATAACATATTTTTTTAAAGAAGTTTTTAGTTAGTAAGCATATATCCAAAAGAAATTCTTCACTAACAAAAAACTTCTTTAAAAAAAATTCTATTTGCTTATTTAGAGCCCTATTCAATTGGCCAAATCGCAATTGAATGAGGGCCAAAGACCACAAACTGAGACCTGATTTATGATGAGCTATGCATTGAATCACAAACACTTAACATTGAATCACAAACACTTTATTTGTGATTCCATGATTGATTCTGTGTTGCCCTACAAAAACACCTACAGCCTTATTAAATTGCGATTTGGTCAATTGAATAGGGCTCTATATAAGCACAGAGCATATTTTTTTTACAGAAGTAAAGAAAATATGCTCTGTGCCTATATAGTGCCCTATTCAGTTGGCCGAATCGCAATTTAATAAGGCTGCAAGTTTGTACTATGTTTAGATCAAAAAAGCTTCCTCCCTACCACATGATCTATAACTGACACCAATAGATGTGAAGCTAATATAACACATTTGGGTATTTGCAGTATTCATGCTGCTCTAGGCACATTCAAATTTGTGTGTAAATATATATATTTATATGTAATAAAAAAATAGTACATTTGTGTTCATGTTTGGATGTCTAAAAATAAGTTAAAAACGTATTTCCTGCTCAGAATTCTGAGAAATACTATTGCACTGCACTCTGGGATGGATCTCATCGGTGTTGGGCTGGTACTCATTTGCATGTCCCTGCCCCGTTTCCTTGAGTGCAGTGCAATAACTGTATTTCTCTGAATTCTGATCAGGAAATACATTTTTTTACTTATTTTTAGACATCCAAATGTGAACACAAATGTACTATGGGCCTCATTCAATTGTAATTTGGCCAATTGAATAGGGCTCTAGATAAGCACATAACACATTTTTTTATAGGTGTTTTAAGTTAGGGAAAACCTTGCTTTTGGATAGATGTTTACTAACTAAAAACTTCTTTAAAAAAAGATGTTATGTGCTTATTTAGAGCTTTATTCAATTGCCAAATTGCAATTGAATGAGGCCCCATGTATTTACAGTACATTGTATGCAGGAGGGATTCTATGACTCTTTTGCCCAATTATGATATATACAGTGTAGCCCTGTGTATGTCTTGACATACAACTCCGTTGTACTACACCACCAATTTGGGGTAGCATGTTACTCCCATTAAAAGTGTGTTCCCTAGGCGAGGGCCTTGTTGGCCTAGGCAGAAATACATCACTGTATACACATATGTATACATAAAAGAAGCAGATCCGATCTATCATTACCAAGGTAGCAGCCGATAGAAGGACATTGTGTTTATAGCATATATCAAACTCCTACTTGTAAGTAGATATTAAGATAGTGAAGGAAACTCAGTTGATATATCAATATTATACCTTTATTTCTCATTTTATAATATAATTTTTTTTCGCTAATTTATGTGTAGCTAATTAAAATGTTTGGTATATTCAAATTTGTATCATTCACATCATTGCTGCAAACAATATATATATATATATATATATATATATATATATATATATATATATATATATATATATATATATATATATATATATATAAAAAATACTATAATGCACATAAATAAGTGAAAGTACAACCATTATTATTTAATTATGTATATCAATTAGTACCAACAAGCATAATATAAAATATAAACGAGTAACATTTCAGAAATAATGGCAAATAGTTGAGAGACGCTACCCCAAGAACTTGTAATCCATGTGAAATATCTCTGCTTTAGTGGTATAACAAGAAGACATTTATACAAACTGCTATAAAAGATTATTTCTCTACAGTAGCTCACCTTGAGGTAGGAAGGTACACAGAAGCAGTACAGCCAGAAACGTGTTCATTTTGCTTTTCTACTTTTTCTAGTTTTCTTCTTTCGCTGTCTCCTTCTGTGACACTGACTGCACCTCTTTCAGCCTCTGGGCCTCTGTCACTTTCCTCCTCCCATCTCTATTACAGTGTGTCCCTCCTTCTCTGAATACCTTCTTTAGCACCTTTCCAGTGTCTCTTCTTGTTATCTCTCTCTCTCCATATCATGTTCCCTGCCTCTGTGTGTCTCATTCCTACCCTTCTCTTTGTGTCTTTCCTTTCATATCTCTCCCTCTCTATATATTGATACAGTCTTTAGGCAGGTGCTTAAGGAGCACCTTACCTGGACCTACTGAGCAGCAATACTCTGCGGTACCCACTACATTCACTATATCCTGATATGGCACACCATAACCATAACAGTGTCTCTTCGCTTTTATTTGTGTGTCTCTCTTCTCCTGTCTTCTCCAGCCTTTGTCTCCACTTTGCTACCTTTCCCTACATGTGTCTTTCTTTCTCCTCGATATTCTCCTATCCTATCTCCCCTCCACTGTGTCCCTTCTCTCCTTCCTCTCCCTCCCTTTGTCTTTTCGCTCCTAAATCCCCATCCCTTCTCTCCTACCTTTCCCTCCTTTTTTCCCTTCTTTTCTACCTATATAGTTGTGAGCATACGAGCCGTTGCTCATGCGTGCGGGCTCGCATAGCGAGCCCGCGGCCCTCGCGAAGCCGAAGGCGCTCCTTGTCAGCAACTGCGACCCTCGCAAAATTTACTTCGTAACGCAAATAAAATACGAGACACGTTACAACCCATTACGACCTCGCAAAAAACGTCCGCAACACACGCACATCAAAACATGAAAAATACAACAAATACACACAACAAATTCATAAAAAGCTTACTTACAGGAAGAGGGAGCATCCAGGACCTCGAAAACTAAAGTTACACCTCATTTTAACTCAAATTAAAAGAGTTTAGACACTAAAAAATTCTCTAAGCGAGAGAAAAAATGGCCGCCGGAAAAAGCGAAAACGAGGCTACAGCAGTCTAAAGACGCAAAACACCACCAAACACCTACGTATTTGCGAAAAACACCTACGAGATTAGAAAACAACAGCTACGGATATTCCGAAAAACTCGCACGACATAGAAATGAATATTACGAAAAACTTGCACGACATAGAAAATGAACGACGCTACATCAGCCACATTATATACACCAAACACCCTTAGCTCACTTACAATTTCATTGCCGTCATTTTTTGACGGGCAATTTGCTAGTTATATTATATTAGTTTGTTCTCACGTGTTCTTTGTGCTATGTACCTGACTTGCTATATGCTCTGTTATGTAAAGTCACAAAGCAAATAATGTGTTTGTACATGTGGTTCAAGCTAGGCCTGTGCTTAGGCCTGTGCTTAGGCTTGTGCTTAGGCCTGTGCTTAGGCTTGTGCTTAGGACTGTGCTTAGGCCTGTGCTTAGGCTTGTGCTTAGGCCTGTGCTTAGGCTTGTGCTTAGGCTTGTGCTTAGGCCTGTGCTTAGGCTTGTGCTTAGGCCTGTGCTTAGGCCTGTGCTTATGTCAGTGTTGCCCCCATAGGGAGGTACAGACAGGATGACAGGCGTTGAGAGGAAGTTTTACTTTTTGTTATATTTGTTGGTTTTGTTTTTTTATATATAATAATTATTTATATGTTTGTAACAAATTCTTATTTTTATGCAAACACAAATAATGTGCATTTTTTAGCATAAACTGTCAAAAATAAGATACTATGTACATGAGATAGAAGAAAAGAAAGAAGAAAAAGCACTAAAAGATGCTTTTCATACCTTCTCAGATAGCCTGGATAGAATATGTGGTTGAAAAAAAAGAATGAATGGCACTTTAACATGTAGGAATGAGAGGGACTGTATCACCATTTTGCTATGCTCAGAAATCTTATGAGACGTTTTTTGTTAAAAGTCTTGACCATTGTTATTGTCTGAGAGCTCCCCTATCTGTGATCTTAATGTTCTTCTTAAAGGGCCACTGTACAATGAAAACAAAATATATGTTTGAAAACTTAGGGCCTCATTCAATTGCGATTTGGCCAATTGAATAGGGCTCTATATAAGCACACAGCATATTTTTTTTACAAACATTTTTAGTTAGTGAAGACCTTACTTTTGGATAGAAGTTCACTAACTAAAAACTTCTGTAATAAAATATGCTATGTGCTTATATAGAGCCCTATTCAATTGGCCAAATCGCAATTGAATAAGGCCCTTAGGCCCTCATTCAATTGCAATTTGGCCAATTGAATAGGGCCCTAAATAAGCACATAACATATATTTTTTAAAGAAGTTTTTGGTTAGTAAGCATCTATCCAAAAGCAAGATTTTCACTAACTAAAAACTTCTTTAAAAAAAATAGGCTATGTGCATATTTAGGGCCCTATTCAATTGGCCAAATCGCAATTGAATGAGGGCCTTAGAGTCTAACTAAGAGCATAAACCCACTTTTGGATTGCTACCTTGTGGTGGTGAAGATGCTTGTGAAATTCAGTGAACCTGTGAGCTGTACTATGTATGGTCACCCAAGATGAGCAGAGAAGTCAGACAAACTGCGGTCCACTAGAGAAGGAACTGGCATCCCACTCCAATATCTTTGCCAAGAAAAGCACAAACGGAGACAAGATGTGCCTGGCGTGCTGCTGTCCATAGGGTCAGACACAACTGAACAACTAAATAACAACAACAAGAGCATAAGTAAGCATGGCAAAAGTCACACAGCCAGTCTAATTAGAAGAAATAAATGTTGATGCCTCTGTAGGATCCTGGGGGGATCCATGATATATAGGTGAAAGTTGTATGTGTAAGAAGGTGTTTACAACTTTGAGGCATGGTTATATTTCCTAAAGTAAGGAGTATGTTTTCAAGCTATTAAAGGGGAAGGGGTGTGGTATTCATTTCAATCTTATGCAGTTATATTAACAATTATCTTTGGTCTCTCCTTCTTCACCCATATCTCAAAAAATAGCCAAAACAAACACCCTCAAGATTCAGCTCTGAGTAAGTGTTGTACTCATAAACAAAATTCAGATTTTCCCCAAAATATTTTATGTCCATGGCTTCCATAGCTGCTAATAATATTAGTTTGGTACATACTTGACAGACTAGTGTCTTTTTTTTCTTGAAATACAGAAATACAGTGATTATTTTAAGGAGGTTATGGAAGTTAATGGCAAAATAAGTTATGGATGCCTTTTTTTTTCTCAGTATATGTGATGTTGATACTTTGCCCTAATACTGCTTTGGAAAAAGTATCATAAATATCCTATATATATATATATATATATATATATATATATATATATATATATATATATATATATATATATGGAATGTTAGAGAAAAATATGTGACAAGTTTGTGAGATATTTCTAAATGGAAATATATGAGGAATAACTATTTTAGGGTCTAGGGATTTAGTACGATGACATTGACTATAGAGCTGACAAAAATAATCCGAAGCTTGCAGGGATTGGGTGGGGTCTATGGTATGTGGTCTGGTGAGAGAAAAACAGAATTGGGTAACAGGAAGGTCTGTGACATTTGATTTGTACGTCAAAAAAACTAAGAAAAATGCACTAACCCATTCAGTGCAGGTAGGGCATGCAAGTAATTACAAGACAAGCCAGAATAACTGGAAGTGTATACAAAAGCTAGTTGGTGTGGCCATCAGTGTACCCGCCACAGGTATGCCCACCGTCTATTCTAGCTGCCAATTAGGACTCACCACAGGATTGGAGAAGTACCCAGCTCTATGAGAATGAGGTTAGAGAGTAACCAATTGTAATATGAAACACAAAATACCAAGGCCCTCATTCAATTGCAATTTGGCCAATTGAATAGGGCTCTAAATAAGTACATAACATATTTTTTTTAAATAAGTTTTTAGTTAGTAAACATCTATCCAAAAGCACAGTTTTTACTAACTAAAAACTTCTTTAAAAAAAATATGCTAAGTGCTTATTTAGAGCCCTATTCAATTGGCCAAATCGCAATTGAATGAGGCCCCAATTCTGTATTAAGGGACTTTTTTATGACTTTTTTATGACCTGTACTTGATCACAATTTTTAGAAATTTTTCCCATTAAATTATTAATTATTATTTGCAGTCATTGGAGATCAACTATTTTAATTTCTGCTTAACTGCTTCTACAAGTGGGAGGTGAAAATATGGCAATCCTAAATGCTACTGCTTTCTATCAGCCTTATTAAATTGTGATTCAGCCAATTGAATAGGGCTCTATATAAGCACAGAGAATATTTTTTTACAGATGTTTTTAGTTAGTGAAGACCTTGCTTTTGGATAGAAGTTCACTAACTAAAAACATCTGTAAAATAAATATGCTCTGTGCTTATATAGAGCCCTATTTAATTGGCCGAATCGCAATTATAGAAGTAATAGAAATCTGTTCTAATTAGTCTAAAGCCCTACAATAAATAAGCACAGTCATGAAGTTCAAACAAGGTAATAGCTTTCCACATTATAGAATAATTTCATGCATTTGTTGAAAATGCAAAGGAACACAAGTGTCATATTTATATCGTGCTCTTATGAAGAACCCGACTTGATAATGGAATTTATTTTTAGAATGTTTAAAATAAATAAGCAAAGTCTTTCATTTTTAATTATTGTATTTAATGTTGCTTTGATGGCGACATTTTCCTTTGTTCACAACAGGATTAGAAACTTGAGAAGAATGGGAGGAAAGTTGGATTCAGGTAACAACTCTATTCAGTTCTATTGAAAGAATGTAATTTTGAATGGTCATCTGACAACAGAACTACATAGTAACTCTGTGCTCCTCCAGTGGTTTCCTGTAACCATGTGGCCAACCAGTGTCAAATTAACTAACCTAAACTAAGGCTACAGATGATGTGGTTAATAGTTTTCCTGGACTGCCTTTAGTGAGGAATTACTCAGTCCCCCCCCCCCCCCCATCTACCTTGGGCATGCATATCACCTAGTTCCAACCTGACTGTAGAAAATCCATACCCTTACTACTCACACCAACATGACCACCTAAAGACATAGATATATTTTTTAATAAGGAACCACCACAGCTTTTTTATAATGTCTTGTATTGCCAATTACAACATTCCAATCAAGGCCACCAGTGCATGACTTATTGACATGAACCAAATGGACATACCATGACCTAAGCAAGGCCCAGTTGGTATGTACGGATATAGGTTAAACACAATTACCTCTAACATATGATGATTAGACCCAAACTACTTCATAGGCTAAATTTAATGATTAGACACAGACTACTTGTTGGGAGGAAGACTGTCCACAGCGTTTATTGGTAAACACAAGTAAACATAATAACCATAACCATTAATAAATAAACATAACCACGTGAGGGGAGGAGCCTGGCCAGAGACAGTAGGCCCTACGCCCTGAAGCCTCATCCAGGGCCTACCGCGTTGTAACATCTGTACCACCATAGGGTAGGATCCTACCCATTTTCCACTGTCCCGGCGACTCCCCCCACGACCCGCCGCTGTGACAACAACATAAACATAATTTGTTAGCATATAATGCACACTTAAACAATAAGACAATCTTTAAACTTGACAATGTACAACCATCATTTTATTTATTTTATCTATTTCCTTTTTTTTTTCTTTATTTATTTACCTATTTATTTACTTTTTTTATTACAAACATATCAACTTTAAACAAAAATACTTTAGGGATGGGTGGGTGGGTATCTTCCCTCATGTCTAGCTGGGGGACTACTGATAACTTTTGGCGGCAAACCAGCCTATAACGGCTCCGCCCCCCCAGCTAGCCACCTCCTTCCATACCGGTCCTGCCAGGTCAAAGGGCCCCACTCCCAACCACAGCAGGCTGGGGTGGCCTCCAGGCCCTCCAGTATCCCACACTAAGATTGAGCATTGGTGAAATATTTAGAGATTAAACATGTCAGGAGTTCTGAATAATGTATTGGTAGAAAAAATGTTTTTCCATGTTCTTTCATAACATTGTTTCTCCAAATGATTTTCAAATTCCTCCTCCTTTGATATCTCTTTGGAAATGACTAACAAAATGTGATAATCTGATAACATTTCCCTGCAGTTGGTGACGTGCTCAATGACGGAGCATACATCTGTTTCTGAAAGAACAATATAGATATATAAATGTTACTAAGAGACAATGTCTACATAAAGAACAGTAATTGGATGTATTCTGAGTCTTGATGTACCCCACCACCAAATGGTAGAGATAGAGAAGAGGTGTAAGAGAATGAGATGCTAAATGTTCCATTTGAGAGATGCAATGTGAACCTCAATAGCGCTCTGTCATAGGCACCAAATCGAGTGAGGAGACTGGAGAATGGTTAACTCACAGAGTTTGTATGGCAGCTGATAGGAAATTGGAAATTGTCCTTGCTGGCAATGTTATTTATGTAAAATGAGTATACACTGCACTGTGTAACAACATCATCTAGTGGTACTACAGTAGAAGTACAAGCGTAGCATTTACAGAATTAGAATCAAGTAGGTGCCAAAATGAAGTTAGAGTAAATTCTCACTAGTGGAAGATCTCCCTATTTACTATGTTATTCCACATAGTAACTGAAGGCGTTTCCAATTGCTAGTGGCAGCTTAAAATCAAACATACATAGTATTTGTTTTCAAAACACCGACACAAGATTAAAAACTCACAAACTTACAATCTAAAGACTAATTACAAGACCATGGAAGTATCATATTTATCACTTGATTTACTTGGCTTGATGAGCAAAAACGTTTTTACAAAGTGCAAAATAAATAATTACAGCCTTAAATCTGTATTTACTTATGTTAACATCTTCTTACTGTAACATTTTAATTATATCTGTTTAAGAATAATATTTTGGGATAATTTTATTCATGTTTTGAAGTAATATACTGAAATTGGGCGGGTAGGAAGAAGGGAGAAGAAATCATAAAATGAAAAAAATAAGTAAATAAGAAGGGTTGATTGTACAATATTACCTGAATTCTGAATGACAAAACTTATCATGAAAATTCAATACAAATGTGCTATTCAAATAGCCCCTTGACAATAAAACTCAATGGCGAGTAAGGTCCCATAGGATAACCCTCCCACTCATGCTACAGACAGACTAGCAGACCACGATGGATTCTTCCTTGGCACATTCAGGATCTTCTAAATCTAAGATTTTTTTCTAAAACTGTTTTTATATTCGGGTCTTGCATACTTGCTAATGTTGTTATTTTATTATATACTTCACAAACTTGAAGATTTTATCAAACTAAAATGACCCTGTAAGCATCATTATGAAGCTTGTCACACATATGAATTTTTTTTCCATATACAGAATATAATAAAATAATATAAATTGTTATTAACATTACATTTTATCAAGACAATTTGACATTGGTCTCAGAAACTACATGTTGTCATAAGTTGTTGGCAAGCCACTTTTAAGGGGATTATAGCAGACAAAATTGGACCCTTTGCAGCAGAACAGTCAAGAAAGTGCAAAACTAAGGAGCTCACATTCTCTCGTGCTTTTCTTATTATTATTTTACACTCCTAC
Source organism: Discoglossus pictus (assembly GCA_027410445.1). NCBI lineage: Eukaryota > Metazoa > Chordata > Amphibia > Anura > Alytidae > Discoglossus > Discoglossus pictus. The sequence goes on along the minus strand of CM050169.1, from coordinate 209,777,082 downwards.
CATCCAAGCCCTGCACCAATCACATATCAAATATGCATAGCTCATCCCATATGATGCCGATTATATCACAAAACGTCATGTATAACAAAGGATGTGGAGAGGCTGTGTTGGTGGCCCCTGGGATACAGTCCACCAGTTCCTTAGTTTAACATATAACACAGTGACAAATCAGGTCAAAAAGAGAACTGTATCCTTTTAATGTATATGGGCCTCATTCAATTGTGATTTGGCCAATTGAATAGGGCTCTAAATAAGCACAAAGGATACTTTTTTTTATAGAAGTTTTTAATTAGTGAAAACTTTGCTTTTGGATAGATGCTTACTAACTAAAAACTTCTTTAAAAAAAATATGTTATGTGCTTATTTAGAGCCCTATTCAATTGGCCAAATCTCAATTGAATGAGGCCCTATGTATTTAGTATTCTAGTAATATATACAACAGTGGCTTTGGCAGTATATATACAACTGTGTTTCTTGCAATATAGTATATGCAACTGTGCAGTGGCTGGAGAATAGAGGGCCCTGGGGCAAAAAAATGTTTTTCCCACCCCCTCTGGGTGGTTGTAAAACTGTTTTCTGTGCCGGGCCCAGGCTGAGCCAAATAACTCAGAGTTCCTTTGTTCCCCAGAACCCTTCCCATAACTACTCCCTTCCCGAAGACCTCCTCCAATTACAGCAAACCTTCCTGAGACCCTTACCCATTGCTGCTTCACTCCAAGACCCTTTCCAATATATATATAGTATATATATATATATATATATATATATATATATATATATATATATACAGTATATAAAGATAAATAATCACAGAATTGCAGTATATAGTGTTACCTTTTTTATTGGACAAACATATTCATAGTTTTCATGATGAGCGTTCGAGAGCGCACCTCTCTTTTTCAAGTCTGAATATGTTTGTCCAATAAAAAAGGTATCACTATATACTACAATTCTCTGATTATTCATATAGATTTCTGGACACTCACGGCTACCTCACTCTTTATATATATATATATATATATATATATATATATATATATATGTACTAGTGACTTGCCCGTCAAAAATTACGGCAATAAAATTTGAAGCCTGGCAATAGTATTTGCCTCACATTGCGAGCCTCTCCCCCTCTAATTTACTGGCCTCATGATGAGCTCCTTCGGCGCTCATTGCGAGCCTCTCCACCCCTTTACCTCTCCCCCTCTACTTTACTGGCCTTGCGATGAGTGCCTTTGGTGCTCATCAGAGGCGTTGCAATGAGCGCCTTTGGCGCTCATCACAAGACTCACAATGAGCGTCATCGGTGCTCATCATGGGCCTCACAATGAGCGCCTCCCCTGTGTCTCTTCCCCCTCTGTCTCTCCCCCCTCCTCCCTACCCTGTGTCTCTTCCCCCTACCTCTCTCCCCGTGTCTCTCCCCTGTATCCCCCCTCCTCTCTTGACAGCCATGCAGACCAATTTGATGCAGTGTGCGGATTATGGTCTAAGCACTGACATGCTGACCCCAACCCCTTCAACCTATGCAGCAATGCTGGCAGCACTTATACGTCTATTTCCCAAAGACAATCTGTGAGAGCAATAACACCAAATTTAACAAACCTGCTCCCCATTCACACCTGAGACTTTGTAACACTAACTAGTCACATGACACGGGGAGGGAAAATGGCTAATTGGGCCCAATTTGGGGTGTACTCACTTTTGTTGTCAACGGTTTAGACATTAATGGCTGTGTTTGTTTTGTTATTTTGAGGGGATAGCAAAATTACACTGTTATACAGGCTGTACACTTACTACTTTACATTGTAGCAGAGTGTAATTTCTTCAGTGTTGTCACATGAAAAGATATAATAAAATATTTACAAAAATGTGAGGGGTGTACTCACTTTTGTGAGATACTGTATACTTAAACATCACCCCCACACAGCACTCACCCCTCTTAGCATCTATCCCCACCCAGTCTTTGTCAGCTGCCATCTCCTATCAGCATCTATCTCTGCACAGCACAAACCCCTCTCAACACCCATCCCTATCTACTTTCTTCCTCCCAAACAGAACCCATCCCCCTGTACTTTGCTGCGACTTTGTAGCCCTTGCTACCTTAACTTTTTCCCTGTTACATATCCCCAGGGTGCTGAACTGCTTCACACAGCCACCTCTTGGAGCTTAAGTAGTACTGCTCTTTTTTAAACATGTACACACCAATTTAAGATCGAGGGGGTGTGTGCATCCAAGGAGGCACAGGGGGGCCCGGTTGGGAAAAAGGGGGTGTCCAGGGAGGCTGTAGTGGGATGGGACGAGTGAAAGGCCCCAAAGGGCCCCTACAATACAGAAAAAAATGAAATGCAAGAAAAAAAAACAATTCACAGCACTGGGCCCCCTATCAGAGGAAGGCCCTGGTGCACTGCACCACCTGCACCACTGGTAGATCCACCCCTGCAACTGTGGTTTAGCAGCACATTATGTTCTTATCAATGGAATTGGGGCACTGAACAGAATGTAGCGTACAATAATTCTGCAATTAATCATTTTATATCACATAACATATAATAGTTGTCAAACTGCAATTTGTCGTCACGCTTGCGAGCCTCGTGAAGCGAGGCGAGCATTTGAGGCATAGAAGCCTTTCCAAGCTCTGAGGACTTATGCAATGAGCCCCAAAGGCAAGCGAATTTAAGCTGAATTTCCAGTGAAAAAAGGACGAAAAATACAAAAAAAGGAAAACTGGATGAAAACGAAGCTTTGCAATGCCAGGCGCGCAGACCTTGGAAAATGTACGACGCCACACACAGTAACACTTACATGAACAATGCCAGGCACACGGGACTTAGAAAATACATAAGGCCAAAGATAGTAACACTTGCACAAACAACGCCAGGTACGCAGTACTTTGAAAAAAAAAACTAACTGAATCATTTAGCAGACAGAGAAACACACAGGGAAGGGACAGCGGGGAGTTGCTGGAAAGAGACAGATGGCATTCCCAAGCACAAAACTTGCAGGTTAATGAACCCTGCAATGAGCAGCCATTACAGTAGGCAGGAGGAAAGGTTCGCAATGAGCGCCGTTGGCACTCATCGTGGGGCTCGCGATGAGCACCAAAGGTGATCATTGCAAAGTAGGAAAGTTGAAATACACGAGGGGAGAGGCTCACAATGAGCGCCGAAGGTGATCAGAGGTCCACAAGACTCACATTGTGTGGCTAACAGGGAGTCCATTCATAAAGATACATTACGTTTCTAGAAAATGTTTAGGAACCAGAAGTTAAGATTCTGGAAGCTCCTTAGATGTTTCCACTATGCCATAAAGTATTATGTTACACAAGTAACTGGAGAGGGCATTGGCTACTTATTGCAAATTGACTCCCAACAAAATGCAACAAATTGGTTCATGCTAAACAACATATATTACAACCACTTGCACCCCACTAGTATAAAGTTAGACAAAGAATACTTAAGTATGTCATATATAACAAGCTTATCACCAAATGCTACCTCAGATTTCTAGAAGACAGACAGGAGTTGAAACACTTTTTTAAATAGTCTTATGCATCTGGAAGACCTTCTGACACTTCAGTTGCCATCTGACAATCCTGAAGAGGCACCATGAGAGGAATATGCTCATGAGAGATGGGGGGCTATTTATAGGGGAGTGAGTGAGAGGATGGAAAAAAGAGGGGAAGGTAGAGGAAGAGGTAAAAGAGCATGAAAAGGGAAACTGTATGTTCCAGTTGTACATTTTCATGATTTTAGTGGTATGAAAATGCACCCAAAAATCAACTTGGCTATCACTGTAGGCAAAATAAACAAAAAAGCCAATAATGTGATAGTTATGTGATGTAATAACATATATTGTGCCAGGCTTCCCTTTAATCAAAGCTGTTAGTTTTCCCACCTCAACATTTTCATGGATTTCATGGAGTCCAATCCTCAGCTATGGATCTAGCAACTAGTGTGATTTTGTAGATCAAATAGTTTAAATTTCTTGAGAGTGTTTCGACAGGCAAAGGTTAACAAGAAAACATGGCTCAAGAAGGATGCCTTTTTGAAGGCATCCCATAATTAGATATGATAGAATGTACCTAAGGAACCACATACTTTCCAACACTATTTGTTTAGAGAATTGAGTATTTTGCGAAGTTTATCTGTTACCAATGTGTAAGGTATCAAATACAGATAATGTATTATGAGCTGGCAATTTATTTTTTCTCCCATTTGAGCATATAGGGAAGTTTATCAGACCCTGAAAGAAGATTATGGCATATAGATATTAGTTGTTGGTCGGGGCAGTGTCTCTGGGGCAAAAGAGTTTCCAGTTGTGTAGAGTTCTCCATTTTGGGCATAGCTTTTAATTTGTAAATATCTGAAAAAGTTGTGTGGTATAAGTGGGTATACTTGTTGTATTTCTTGATAGGCGTTTTTCCTAGAATCTTTGTATAGATCGTTGTATCTCTCTTTTTCCTGCATGTTCCAAATTTCTAAAAGCGGGAGGGTAGAGGCTTTTGAGGGAAGGTTGTATTCTGAAGAATTTGAGAAGATCTTAGATTTTATGTTCGTCAAACATATCACAAATTTTATGTGAGTTAATATTAGTTGTTTAATATAATAGAAATGTTTGTTGTATGTATTTTTGTTATCCACATTTAGTAGGAAAGAATTGTCGAGTTGCGGAGATGATTTCAAGTTCAACCCAACATTTTAGGTCTTGAGGAAATTGCCAGGATTGTATTTGAATAGGAAAGTGGCTTAAAGGTATACAGTTGCAAGAAAAAGTATGTGAACCCTTTGAAATGATATGGATTTCTGCACAAATTGGTCAAAAAATGTGATCTGATCTTCATCTAAGTCACAACAATAGACAATCACAGTCTGCTTAAACAAATAACACACAAAGTATTAAATGTTGCCATGTTTTTATTCAACACACCATGTAAACATTCACAGTGCAGGTGGAAAAAGTATGTGAACCCTTGGATTTAATAACTGGTTGAACCTCCTTTGGCAGCAATAACTACAACCAAACGTTTCCTGTAGTTGCAGATCAGATGTGCACAACGGTCAGGAGTAATTCTTGACCATTTCTCTTTACAGAACTGTTTCAGTTCAGCAATATTCTTGGGATGTCTGGTGTGAATCGCTTTCTTGAGGTCATGCCACAACATCTCAATCGGGTTGAGGTCAGGACTCTGACTGGGCCACTTCAGAAGGCGTATTTTCTTCTGTTTAACCCAGTCTGCTGTTGATTTACTTCTATGCTTTGGGTCGTTGTCCTGTTGTAACACCCATCTTCTGTTGAGCTTCAGCTGGTGGACAGATGGTCTTAAGTTCTCCTGCAAAATGTCTTCATAAACTTGGGAATTCATTTTTCTTTCGATGATAGCAATCCGTCCAGGCCCTGACGCAGCAAAGCAGCCCCAAACCATGATGCCCCCACCAACGTACTTCACAGTTGGGATGAGCTTTTGATGTTTGTGTGCTGTGCCTCTTTTTCTCCACACATAGTGTTGTGTGTTTCTTCCAAACAACTCAACTTTAGTTTCATCTGTCCACAGAATATTTTGCCAGTACTGCTGTGGAACATCCAGGTGCTCTTGTGCAAACTGTAAACGTGCAGCAATGTTTTGCTTGGATAGCAGTGGCTTCCTCTGTGGTATCCTCCCATGAAATCCATTCTTGTTTAGTATTTTACATATCGTAGATTCGCTAACAGGGATGTTAGCATATGCCACTGACTTTTGTAAGTCTTTAGCTGACACTCTAGGATTCTTCTTCAACTCATTGAGCAGTCTGCACTGGCTCTTGCAGTCATCTTTACAGGATGGCCACTCCTAGAGAGTAGCAGCAGTGCTGAACTTTCTCCATTTATAGACAATTTGTCTTACCGTGGACTGATGAACAGCAAGGCTTTTGGAGATACTTTTATAACCCTTTCCAGCTTTATGCAAGTCAACAATTCTTAATCGTAGGTCTTCTGAGAGCTCTTTTGTGTGAGGCATCATTTACATCAGGCAATGCTTCTTGTGAAAAGCAAACCCAGAACTGGTGTGTGTTTTTTATAGGACAGGGCAGCTGTAACCAACACCGCCAATCTCATCTCATTGATTGGACTCCAGTTGGCTGACACCTCACTCCAATTAGTTTTTGGAGATGTCATTAGTCTAAGGGTTCACATACTTTTTCCACCTGCACTGTGAATGTTTACATGGTGTGTTCAATAACAACATGGTAACATTTAATTCTTTGTGTGTTATTAGTTTAAGCAGAGTGTGATTGTTTATTGTTGTGACTTAGATGAAGATCAGATCACATTTTATGACCAATTTGTGCAGAAATCCATATCATATATATACTTTTGCTTGCAACTGTATATAAGTTTCCTGGGTTTTCATTTTTTTTATCAAACAGCCACAGATTAACAGACAAATATACATTGCTTTGCAAAGTTCAGACTACAGTTTAATTTGCTCCAAACGGAAATCATGATTTCCAAACCCCCCAGAGCTGCTTACATCATCAAAACATACTAGCTAAAAGGAACACAGCATTCAAGTACAGATTTTATCCTGTTAGTTATTCACCAAAGGGCTGTGCAGCTCAGTCTGCCTGTTGTGTCAAATTACAGGCTTGGGAGTTGTCACAGCAGAAATGGCTTGAGGCAGGGAGTGAGGGAAAGAGACTGAGACACAGATAGAGAGACACACACATACACTGAGAGAGAGGGAGAGACACCGAGAGGCAGACTGAGACAGACTTTCTCGCTGCAGGTTTGTTAGCTCTGCCAAACACAGAGAGAAATGTCAGGAGTAGTTGATACATAGAATGATTTTGCAGCAGTGGTGGTAGAAGTCGTAATCAAGGGTGAACCCACACTGCAAGAATAGCAGTATGATTTTATGTTATATACTTTGTGTTATTGTTTGCTGCTGACACTGGTGTGGCATGTGCTACAGAGACTATGAGCATGTGCTGAAGATACTGAGGAGGAATAAACTTCAGAGTGAAGAGTCCCGAGCTACCTGCCTGGCACCACCCCAAGTTTCCTGGGGCCTTTCTGTTACTGCACTCCTATTTCTCCTGATTGACATGGAGTGTAAACTAGGGAATAATTCTGGGGACCAAGCTGACCATTTAACAAAACCTATCCATCCGATCTGTCAGTTTAATGAGACGAGAGTGAAAATATTAATAATAAAATATACAGTAATAATATTTACTTAAAGGTATACTTACACAGTTATGTTTGGAGGTAGCATAAAAGTGTAAAGTAATTTGGCATTTTCCAGAAATCAAAGTTGTGATAGCCGCCTTCTTAAAATGGGTCTACTGGATGAAGACAATATCTGATTTGGCTCTGTTGAACTCATACAGAGCAAATTTGCTTTGCTTGGATGATTTAAGCACTTTAGCATTTTTAGCAAGATTAGTGTAATTGATATGATCGATATTAAGAAGGAGTTCATTAAGAAAAATGAGAGTAGATAACAGAAAAATATTATTATGTATAGGACAAAGAATTACCACATCAAACACCCTCATGAATGTCTTTGAAGTTGTAAATATTGTAAACACAGTCATGTCTCCTCCAGTCCTGTCTCCCAGCCAAGTGTCTCCCCCAGTCCTGTCTTCAATTGTCTCCCCCAGTCCTGTCTTCCAGTGTCTCCCCCAGTCCTGTCTTCCAGTGTCTCCCCCAGTCCTGTTTCTCAGTGTCTCCCCCAGTCCTGTCTCTCAGGGTATCTCCTGGTCCTGTTTCTCAGGGTATCTCCTAGTCCTGTTTCTCAGCGTCTCCCCCAGTTCTGTCTCTCAGCGTCTCCCCCAGTTCTGTCTCTCAGGGTATCTCCTAGTCCTGTCTCCCAGAATCTTCCCCAGTCCTGTCTCTCAGTGTCTCCCCCAGTCCTGTCTTCCAGTGTCTCCCCCAGTCCTGTTTCTCCGTGTCTCCCCCAGTCCTGTCTTCCAGTGTCTCCCCCAGTCCTGTTTCTCAGTGTCTCCCCCAGTCCTGTCTCTTGAGGTATCTCCTAGTCCTGTCTCTCAGAGTCCGCCCAGTCCTGTCTCTCAGTGTCTCCCCTAGTTCTGTCTCCCAGAGTCTCCCCCAGTCCTGTCTCTCAGTGTATCTCCCAGAGTCTCCCCCAGTCCTGTCTCTCAGTGTATCTCCCAGTGTCTCCCCCAGTTTTGTCTCTCAGTGTCTCCCCCAGTCCTGTCTCTCTGCTTCTCCCCCAGTTCTGTCTCTCAGTGTCTCCCCGAGTTCTGTCTCCCAGTGTCTCCCCCATTCCTATCTCTCAGTGTATCTCACAGTGTCTCTCCCAGCCCTGTCTCTCAGTGTATCTCCCAGTGTGTCCCTCAGTCCTGTCTCTCAGTGTCTCCCCCAGTTCTGTCTCTCAGTGTATCTCCCAGTGTCTCCCCCAGTTTTGTCTCTCAGTGTCTCCCCCAGTCCTGTCTCTCAGTGTCTCCCCCAGTTCTGTCTCCCAGTGTCTCCCCCATTCCTGTCTCTCAGTGTATCTCCCAGTGTGTCCCTCAGTCCTGTCTCTCAGTGTCTCCCCCAGTTCTGTCTCCCAGTGCCTCCCCCAGTTATCTCTCCCAGTGTCTCCCCCAGTCCTGTCTCTCAGTGTATCTCCCAGTGTGTCCCTCAGTCCTGTCTCTCAGTGTCTCCCCCAGTTCTGTCTCCCAGTGCCTCCCCCAGTTATCTCTCCCAGTGTCTCCCCCAGTCCTGTCTCTCAGTGTATCTCCCAGTGTCTCCCCCAGTCCTGTCCCTCAGTATCTCTCCCAGTCCTGTCTCCCGGTGCCTCAGGTCACATCTGTGTCTCTAACAGCCCTCTTTCTCAGTGTCTCCATCAGTCACATCTCTTTCTCCCCCGTTCTATTTCTCTGGGTCTCCCCCAGTCCTGTTTTATAGATCCCTCAGTGTGGATTCTCATATTAAACTTTTCATTGATCTGTTATGCTAGGTCTACAATTTCTCATAACATTTCACAGAACACTATGATACATATATATATATTTTTTTAAATGTTGCTGACAAAATCTAGCATAAAAAGTGAGGTGGAAACATTTTATAGAGTAGGTTTATTTAATATAGAGAACACATTGCTCACTTTTTTGTAAGTATTAACAATTTAAAAGTTAAAAAAAGAAAACATTTCTAAAAAAATTGTCACAGTAGTGCCACTGATATCTTGGACCATGCCATTATTTTAGGAATAGATGACTTGTAATAAATAGTTTTCCCTCTGGTTATCCTGGCCTATACTATTTTGGGGTTAGCCTGCAGCTCTCAGTATGGATTCTGTGGCGCCTCATTATGGGCCTGTTTTGGTTTCTGCGGTGATAGAGTTGCCATGGTTACAGAGCGACTCAGAACAGCACACTGTGCTTTTCCATCCTGTGATACTGAATTGTGGGTACAGGCCCTGGCAGAAAGATGGGGTGGCACATCCACTCATCACCACGTCCTGCGGGGAGTCACCTGAGGAAAAAGGAGAGAGAGTCAGAAATGTGAGAGAGATAATAAAAAGAGGCTGCAGAGTGATAACTAGTGTGCAAAGAGGCTTTCAATGCAGATTAGGCCATTTTTGGAGTGTTTTTGTTTGTATTCCTCAGTTAACAATTCAAAATCCATATAAAAAAATCAGAGGGGATATAATAAAGATTGAACTTGATGGACTAAGTCTTTTTTTAACCTCATTTATTATGTAAACAAGATGAAGCCTCAATGCTGTCAGTGAGGCCTCAGAATGATGGTCAAAGAGGCTACATCACATATATAGTTGTTAGCGTACAAGTTGTAGCTAACGCTTGCGGGCAGAAGGCGCTCCTTGCCAGCAACTGCGACCCTCGCAAACTTTACGCCGCAACGCAAACAACACGACACACCAACTACGACCCTCGCAAACTTTACCTTGCAGCGCAAAAAACATACGAGACACGTTACCACACATTACGACCTCGCAAAAATCGGACTCAGCTCGCGAACATGACAAAATTCAAAACACAATAAATACACACACCACATACATAAAAAGCTTACCTACAGCAAGAGGAAGCATCCAGGGCCTCAAAAAAGCAACTTACACCTTCATTTAACTAAAAATAAAAGAGTTTAGACACTAAAAAAATCACTAAGCGAGAGAAAAAATGGCCGCCAAACAAAACGAAAACGAGGCTACAGCACTCTAAACACGCAAAACACCACAAGAAACTTGCAAAACACCACAAAAGACCTACGGATATTCCGCTAAGACGTATACCACACATTACCCGCCATTTTACGCCAATGCGGAAGTACACAACTACGCGTTTGGTCTCGCGAACGCACACTATTACACTGCACACATTCATCACGCTTACACAGCAGCTCCCCACCACTAATGCTGCAGCAACATGAAAACACATTGTCAGCTCTTCAACACAATGCTTCAAAATAGGTAAAGTATATTCATTTATAAATTGTATTATATATTTCAGTAGTACACACAAAGCACCATTAGCTACCTTACAATTTCATTGCCGTCATTTTTTGACGGGCAATTCGCTAGTATCAACATAAAGCTGTGAATGGATCCTCAGTCTGGTAAGAGTGCAGACAGACTTATTACTTGATATACTGTAGCGCCATGCAGGTAATCCTCAGACTATGCAGAGCATTTAGCTATATCACAGGGGCACTTATTGCACTATATTTTGACCACTGTATGGTGATAGCATATGGAGGTATAGACTCTGAACGACTCACATACCTATTAGATCTACACACTGGGTCATCTCTCCCTGGCACCTCATTGTGCTGGCAGTGTGTGAAGATGAGCGGCTGTGACACTGCAAACCGTTCTCTGCTCCAGGCTCTGTGACTGGGAACACAAAGATACACAGTGTGAATGAGTCTGTACATGGCTTTACAATGTGAGTTATTAACATGTGAAGTGTGTCGCACTGTATTGTGTTACATTGTGTGTCACTTACCTACGAAATATCCTCTGTTACACTACGTTGTATTATATTGCGTGTCTATGTCACTCACCTGTGAATTGTCCCCTGTTGCACTGTGTTGTGTTACAGCACTGGGGGTTGGAGGCATAGGACACAGGTTTTGCGCCATTACTAAAGGCAGATAATCCGGGACAGAGAATGGTGTTGCTGCAACTTTTTATCATATACTGATCAGTTTCTGTGGAAGGAAGAAAAGACATCAAATCAGCAATGTACACATCGAAACACTTAACAGCAGCAGCCAGTTATCCCCTCCACATATGTATATTATATATATTTATTTACACCAAAAAGATAGCAGCAGTGTCAGACTTCTCCCATATATATATATATATTTATATATATATATATATATATATATATATATATATATATATATATATACTAGGAACTTGCTCGTCAAAACTGACAGGAATAAAATATTAAGTCTGGCAATGCTGTTTGCCACACAATGTGAGGCTTTTGCTCCTCTGAGCACCTTCGGCGCTCATCGCGAGCCCTGGGCTTAGCTCCTTCTGCGCTCATTGCGATCCTCTCCCCCGTATACTTCAACTTTCCTGCTTTGCACTGATCACCTTCAGCGCTCATCGCAAGCCCGTCGCTGAGCGCCTTCGGCCTCATTTTCACCCAGTTTCAAAATGTTTACATTTTTCATCCGCCTTCATCGCTCATTGCGACCCTTTTCTCTCGCCTACTGTACGGGCCGCTCATCGTAGGTTTTCGTTAACCTGCAAGTTTTGTGCTTGGGAATGCCATGTGTCTCTTTCCACGATCTACCCCCTGTCCCTTCCCTGTGTGTTTCTCCTCTGTGTGTCTGCTGAATGTTTGCGTGTTACGCAATGACTGCTGTTGGTTTTATAGTCCCACATGCCTGGTGTTGTTGGTGTAAGTGTTACTGTCTTTGTCGTAGAGCATTTTCTAAGTCCTGCTTGCCTGGCTTTGTTCAGCCTCATTTTCATCCATTTTTTTCCTCGCTTAGCCGATTTTGGATTGACGAAAAACGCCAAATATGGATCAAATTCGCTTGCAACCTCACTCCCAGGCTTTCTGTCTCTCCTCCTGTGCTGTGTGTGAGTGTGTTATTATTTTTGTTAAACTATTTTGCTGTTTTTTCGGGTCTTTAGAGTTATGCACTTGGCTCGCAGTTGCGACCCTCCAGCCTAAGGCCCGTGTGCTTCTACAGCTCGCCTTGCTTTGCAGTGCAATAGCGCCTTGGGTGCTCATTGCAGCCTAAGACCCGCGTGCTACAACTGCTCGCTTCGTGAGGCTCGCTGTGCAATGATCGCCTTTGGCGCTCATTGCAGCCTAAGTCCCGCATGCTTCAACGGCTCACCTCGCTTTGCAAGGCTTGCAGTGCAATGAGCACCTTTGGCACTCCCACGTGCTACAACGGCTAGCCTCACTTCACGAGGCTGGCAGTGGACTGCTCGCCAACATCGCAAACGTCACCAACATCGCAGGATCCACAACTATATATATATATATATATATATATATATATATATATATTGATTTACATCAAGGAGACAGCAGCAGAGTCAGTCTTCCCCCTACATATATACAGTATATCAATTTACACCAACAAGACAGCAGCAGTGTCAATCTACCTCTCTACATATATACAGTATATATCAATTTACACCAAGGAGAGAGCAGCGGTGCCAGTCTTCCCCTTTACATACGTAGAGATTGCCCATATCTATGCTGATCTCACATTTACATCTTGTAAATATACATATATATACATTTACATCTTGTGTACATACCCTTAGTGAGTGCTGTGGTAATGGATACTTGAATGCACTGTGTCTGGGAGGGGTCACATCTTAGGCTTGGCAGATCATGATGCCCACACGCTGAAGCTTGCCCATTACATGCCAGGCACTGTATGCCCCACTTCTTGGAACCCTCTCCTGAACCTGCAACAGAACAAAACATTCAAACAGGTTTTTAGAGAGACACAAATACAAATTCAACTGTGTTTTTGCAATTGCTTTTTATTGAAAACATTCATTTTTAATGGCATAAATGACTCTTGTAATGTAAGATATTCAACACACAAGATACAGCATGATCACACCAAGCGTATCACAGTTATTAGAGAATTAGGAATATTATACCACATGCTATGTAAGACAGTGTAGAGGCTCCACTCTCTGATACTCACCTGGTACCAGGTCTCGGTTACATAGCTCCGTGTCACAACACTGCACAGTCTGATTTGCCTCAATATGCTTCAAGGGGGTTGAATGAGTCTTGTTGCAAGTACTCTCCAGTCCTTCAGAACAGCCCTTAACTAAGACCACATCAGACAGAATACCTGAGAGATGGAAATCTCAACGTCACCAAAAGTCATACAAGGGAGTTCCTCTGTTTCATAGGTATATGCACTTGTAGGTATGTAATGTATATGCTACATCCCCATTCTATTCATCTTAACTTGTCATCATTTTATCCGAAGGAAATCAAATCAGAGTATAAGATATTGGAGCAGTGTGGTCTAAATCAGTGTTTATCAATCTTTATTGACCCTGGAACTGGCTGTTGACCATCTGAAATTTCCATGGACTGGCTTTGAAACCATTATTGACCGATCATTTATTTAATCATCAATGTCAGTGACACAGTAAGGGGTCAATTTCTCCTGAATATCAGTCTTTTCAAAACCAATCATACCTGTTCTTCAACCCACCCCTTATTCTCCTCTCTCAGGATTGGCTGGTAAGGTCCCAAGGACTGGGAAAATTATGCAAATTGCTTAACCACCTTGACCTTACAAAATGAAGGAGGTAAAAGCTCCATTGCCCTGATGTTTAAAGTCTCAATCTCAATAAAGCTGAACAAACGGTGCATACTTACCGCTGTATGTGATGAGAGTGGCGCTGCAGTGCGTCTTATGACTTTCACAGGTTTTGGCCACCTGTTGAAGTTGGGCAAGGTCTGGGGCACCTTTGTAATAGTAACATTGCAAACTGGCAGCTGAAAGCAGATAGAGAGATTGGCAAGGGCTCTTCTTGGCATTGTAATGGCAGCCATAGAAAATATATGAACATTTAAAAAATATTACAATTTCAAGAACCTAATCTTCCATTCACTTATTTACTTTAAAACAACTGTAATTATATTTGACATTAAAATAAAATATATTTAATGTAGCTTTTAAAATTTGAACTTTAGTTTTCCAGGGTCTTGAAAAGCTGCTTCTCTCCACCAGAGTAAGAAAGAGGGTCTGCTTAAAAAAATTGAAGTCTAAGGGCAGCTGAGAGTTTTATTAAAAGATAGATAGATAGATAGATAGATAGATAGATAGATAGATAGATAGATAGATAGATAGATAGATAGATAGATAGAGAGGGGGATAGATAGATAGATAGATAGATAGATAGATAGATAGATAGATAGAGAGGGGGATAGATAGATAGATTTATTCTTTAATTTGTCTTATCTATGAATAAAGTAATAACACATTAGACATTAAAGTGATTGTAAATCCTTATACCATTGCTAGTGTATTTGAAACTTTAAATACAAATTATCAACCGTGCTTAACCGTAAGCCACACTCTAATTAAGACATAATAGTTTTAGAACATTATTATATTAATGTATAGAACACCAGAAGATTCTGTAGCGCTAGGGTACAATAAACACTGGATATTCTAATGAACATTTACAGACATAAGACAGCACATTGGTACATGAGGAGATGAGAGGCTTGCAATCTAATAACATTAAACCTTAAGTTATAACATTATAAGTATATAGATTATTTTAATTATGTGTAACCCAGGATAAATGACTGAGATTGAGAAGGCAGAACCTACGGCTTTTCATTAAACATTAACATGACACAAGCACAATGCCTTATGGTGTTGCATAATATCTTGAATTTTTTTGCAGGACCTATATGGTATCCCCAGATATGGCACCCTGGCGATTGCCCTGTTTACTTGTTCTTGAAACTGCCCTGTGTTCAATGACCCACGTTGGCTGCTATTTGTCTAGTGCTAAATAATCTATGTCTCCTATACAAACTGTTGATAAAAATATGAAATTTCCTTACAAATCACTCCATATTTATCATCTTTCCAATCTCTTGGCTTTTTGTGAACATACAGATTAGCCAAACTCTCTCCTTTGCATATAAGCGTCTTGGCTCAGTGGCCCACCCTATAACAAGTTATTATATCTCATATGCAAGTTGCAAAACCAGAAAAAGGTTTGCATGAAATTAATGATTTTAAAGAGCTTTGTAATCTGTTTCATTTTATTCATGTAGCTCCGATGTTATCTGTTATAAAGAAGTACACACTAATGAAAATTCCTTCCAAAAAAACTAGTGTACCCCCCTGCGTTAATAGAAGATAATACAATAAAGTTAATTAAGGAACTTTATTGCTTTTTTCTCCGTGGATACAACAGCAGCATAAAAATGAGGAAGCAGTATATTTAAGAAAAAAAATGCTTTTAACTTGTTGTGATTCAGAATGTTAGTTTTTGGGGTAGGGTCCAGGCCACATGTTCAGGATATCTTGTACAGATGGAACAATCATTAGCTCAACCATTCTGGTGTACTTAAACAGCAATATCCTCAAAACGTGACCTGGATCGGCTTGGGAGGATTATAATTGGACATGTGCAAACTCATCATGAAACTTCCCCCAAAGTAAACCAGATCCAAACTCATCTTTCTCCCCAGCCCGCTCATTTAGATATTTTTGTAGAAAAAAATCGCATTGGAACTCAAATGTCTTAATATAACATTTAAAATAGCACATTGTAAAGATCACCTTTCTTTTTTCTTCAATGGTAAACAAGTCTTGTAAACTATAAAACACCTTACTTTTAATCCACAAGCAAAACTCATATTTTAAAATGTTAGATCCTCCCTTGTATGTGTAAGATGTTTACAAAAGGGTGAGGCAAGAATAGCCAATCTCAGGGAACACAACCAAACCTTCCGAGGTTTTATGTAGAAATAATATGCCACAGCTCTTTATCTATTGGGAGTCATTGTGTCTATATTATCTATGATCTTTACATTGCACTCTGATTTAGCTGTACCTACCATTTTATCACACAGCCAGTCTTAAGAACTTCTTACAATCACACTGATCTTCCTTTTGTCCGACTCCCTCCATTTCAAGTCTCCCTCAACAATCATTCCCCATTCCCCAACCTGTACCCAGAACTCATCCACTCCTTACTGGAACAAACTCTCATTACACATCAGACAGTCATGAAGACCTATGTCCAGTCTTCCTCTCAATTCTTGGACCTCATCTGCAAAACCATTTGAGGGTGGAGTTAAAGTAAGAATCCATTCATGTGTGGAATATATGATTATGTTCAATGTGCGATTGTGCACCTCCATCTCCAGGACTTTTCTCGTTCTGTGAAATTCTCTACCTCGCTCCATCAGAGCCTACCCAACTCTTCACAGCTTCAAATGCTCTCTGAAACCCCATCTATTCAGAGATGTCGAGCAATTTGCCCTCTAACCAAATAAGAAGAAAAATGCCCCTTATTCACTGATCTTGTTGACTCACCAGATCACCACCAAGTTGTACCCATTCCTTTTGTTGAGATTGTAAGCTCTCTCAAGAGTAAGATCCCCAACACCTTCTATACCAACATTTATCCTTCTCTCATGTTTGTCTAATGTATCCACTGTATACCCCCTATTTAGTTCTTTAGAATATGTTGGACCTTTATAAATGCATGATAATAATAGTAATAATAATAATGATGATATTAACACTACTTTTGTAACTCTGTAAAACTTTGGAATAAATAGCTACAATACATGCATTTAAATAAATAAATTATTATTGGATTTTTTGCATCTTACATACAAAGTCTCTGATTTTATAAAGAGAATGAAGCGATATGACCTGATAATGCTTTGATAAATCACGTGCTGTTTTCCACTGATTGTATAGCAGATCCTCAGTAATTACTGTATTTATTTCTGCCTCTCATCTGTAATTATCATTTTTTTATATTGAACTCACATTTCCTTAAACGGCAACTGTAGTGATCTAACATCCTACACTATGCTGTAATCTATGATAAGATAAATAACTTTTTAATGTAATTTATAAAAAATTATGCAAAATTCTTAGTAATATAATATAGAGTCCAGCCTGTAAAAGTTCTAATACTACTTTACTAATGCACCTGTTTGGCTATAAAGGTTGGTATGTGGTTCTGTTGTTGATGGGCACTTACCCAGGCATAGGATGGCACTGTACAGTCCGCACTGGAGAGGCAGCTTCATATTGCTGTGTATTGGTACTCTGCACTCTTGGTGTGAATGTGACTGACTGCAGTTCCCAGATCACGGCACAGTAGCCACACAGCATATAAACTGGTCCAGCCACTCCTTGCATGTGAGTACCAGGGAGGGGCGGATAGGAGATTGGGCGATGGTGGGTATACTGATACCTGCATGTCTCAGCCTGACGCTTCTTGGAAGGGTTAACCTGTTCATAGCTAAAAAAACTTACTCTCTACAAAGTGACATTTCAAGGTACTGTCGAGTCATGAATCCCTCTGGATGCCAATAGTAATTTGTTTTATCTAATTAATACCTAATAGCCATTGTGATCATTTTGAAGGATTTGAACAGGTGAATATCTGAAAAAAATAAATGGACTGTATGATGCTTGTTTTTTTCACCATGAAATAAGGAGAGCATAAAAAACAGTTACTAGCTATGTATCCTCTATAGTTCATGTTTTAATCAATTACAAGGGATTATGAAGACAAAATATCTTGGGATATGACCAGTGAATGGCTGAGCAGATAGCATGGAATCCTTACGTGGAATGGATATTGGCAAATGGGGATTAAATGGACTGTTTGATGCTTGTTTTTTTCCCCATGAAATAAGGAACGTATTATAAAAATAGTAACTAGTGTACTAAAATATAAAATGTTTTTAAGATGTAAACTCCAGATGATCAAGTACAAGTCCCCCCCTCCCCCCCACACACACACACAATTTATCCTTTGTAGTAGATTTTTTTTACAAATTACAAGGGATTATGAAGAAAAAACATAATGGAATATGTTTAGTGAGTGGTTGAGCAGATAGTATAGGATTCTAACTGGGAATGGATATTGGCAAAGGGTGGGGCAGTGTTTTGGAGCAGACTTCCTTGTGGGACAAAATCTTTTGGTTTTAGTAAGGTAAAAAAATCCATATTTTATGAAATATAAACGAAAACAAATATAAAATATGTTAAAAGATAGAAAACCTTGTTTATTAGTACTGAATGGGACAAATAAGTACGGTAGATATTTCTTTAACCCCAAGATGGGTTCCTCCTAAACTGGAAGTAGCCATGAATTACTGTCATATTATTATTATTTTGTGTATTTTCTGTAGAGCCAGGTGGAATGTGGACACCAGTAGAGTATGTGAAGTTATTTATTTTGTTTTGTACTGTAATAGATGTTCTCAAGTTGTTCTGAAGGCAGAGGTTATTTTATGGCTAATGGTACAAGTTTTGGAACTCCTCTACCTGAAAGACTGTGATTTTAAATATTTGTCATTGTCCCCAGTATTGGAGAGTATGAGGTGGTATCTAATTGTTGGCTTCGCATGATGACTTGCTTAGTGTGGGAGAGATGGAAACTGGAGCTGTGAAGGTAACTGCACATCTCCATAGACAGATCTATCTTACATTTAATAGATTGGGTGAAAGTATTGAAAATTGTGAACGTTTTTTAGTTTTTGTTTCTAAGTGATGAACAGATCATCTATGTAGTGATAATATATGTTTCTTGAATATATGAAGATAGGGATCTCTGTTCTATTTTGGTTATAAATAAGTTGGTATATTGTTGTACAATTTTGGTACACATGGCAGTTCCATTATTTGTAGGTAGGTATCAATAAAATTGTTGTTGGTCAAGATATATTCCACCACTTTCACAATAGTTTGAGCTATATTTCTTATTCTGAATGTGTGGTTGGAGAGACTTAAAAATTCTGTGCGGGATTCCACATCCCCAGTGACAAGTAGTGTGTTGGCAGGTAGTTCTTTAATTTGATTGAGTTTATTGGGAAAGCCAGTGGTGTCTTGTATTCAGATATCTGTTCAGTCAGTGTGTCCATACCTGTCATAGTTGGTCTCCCTGCTTTTCTTGGTTTGTAGATATTTGGCAACATGTAGTCCCCATTGTATGCTTGGTGGGAATAAGCTGCTCTAATTCTTGTTGTTGAGTCTTGTGGAATGTTTGAATAAGTTTCTTGAGCTGGTGTATTCCTCAGAAGGGTCCTAGCTTAGTTTTTTGTAGTAGGGGCTGTCAACCTGTCGTCTTCTTTTATGTAGTTCTGAGAGTTCTTTAACCACTACTGCATCTTGTCTTCTGGGATGATGTTGGGGTTGCTTATTAAACCCCTTATGACAGATATTTCCAATTCAGAGCGATTGTATAAGCCCCTTTTCCTCTTAATGGTTACTAAGGATGCAGTTCACTATGCCACTTTGGGTGTTTGGTTGTTTGTAATAGTAGAATTCAGGGTTACACTTGATTTTACCCGTTCTCTTTTATATGTTGTTTGTTGCTATACTGGGAGAGGCACTTTTTCTTCTAGCAAATATTTTATATGATTTTTCCTTTTTCCATACTTTGCATTTTTTTACTGCGCACATGAGCTCAGGGAAAATGGAGGACATGTATAGAACTGAGAAAGGGGAAGAAATTACCTATTACTAATACATAACACAACACCTTAATATAATGTATTAATTATATGCAAGACTGCTATAGTGAGAACTATAATATTTGTGCCCGTTTGGGAACTAATACAGAAGCTGCCTCTGTTTACATATGGCAATCCTTGGTGCCTTGGTACTGTACTCTACATTGGTCCTTTCAGTTTAATAGTATATCCTAAATTTCCAATAAAACAATAAGGTCCATTCTTATAATCTGCTCCCTCTTCTTTGCTTGGCCACAAACACTTATCCCACTTGAGCACTGCCATATGTGTAGTCAAGACAAACAAGAGCATCTATAGCTAAGACGGAGCTGTCCTCACTTGATACAGTATATTTCCGATTAAGAGGGTAGTGGTACAGGGTGAACATACCCACCTATTTATTCATTAATTATATAAGAATGTATGCTATGGCACACCGTAGGAGCGGAGTACTTATGTTCAGTGCACCAAAGTTAATCCAAAGTGTCAAGAACTCTTTAACCTGCTCTACTCAAAGATAAATTACTCACATCTGATACTGGGCCTTAAGAATAAAATAGAGTGTGCTAATATTTCTAACTTGCTAATGCCCATAAATCCGTATGCACACAAGCATTGTATATTGTATTACTACATTGTTTACATAAGTAGATGAAGAAAAAGCAATTAAAATTATTCTTTAGGCTGTTAAAGAACAAAAAGTGAGTTTACAAGGTGGTAGTGTGACAGTGTGTATATTCTAGGCGGGCATTACAATGTACTTGTCTGTGTGTACATAAATCTTTACCTATACTTTTATGAATGAGAAAATGCCGGTTCCCTCATGTACCACCAAGTGAGTCACAGAGACACCACCCTGATCTCGTGCACATGAAAAACAAGTTAGGATACAGAGGGAGGTCCAGTTCTGATACTGATACTGTTAGTCATACATGTGAAAACACTAATTCTATCTGTATCAGGCACAGCAATAAGCAGAGCCGGGTACATCAGTAAGGTGAAGAACATGGAGCATCTGCGTCTTGCAGATCAGTTATATGTATAACATAGCGCAGTGTATACCTGTATCAAGCAGAGCAGTGTGTGTCTGTATTCAGCAGAGCAGGGTGTTCCTGTATCACACAGAATAGTATGTACCTGTACACAGCAGAGCAGTGTGTGTCTGTACACAGCAGAGCAGTATGTGTCTGTATACAGCAGAGCAGGGTGTTCCTGTATCACACAGCAGAGCAGTGTGTGTCTGTACACAGCAGAGCAGTATGTGTCTGTATACAGCAGAGCAGGGTGTTCCTGTATCAGACAGCAGAGCAGGGTGTTCCTGTATCACACAGAATAGTATGTAGCTGTATCCAGCAGAGCAGTGTGTGTCTGTACACAGCAGAGCAGTTTGTGTCTGTACACAGCAGAGCAGGGTGTTCCTGTATCAGACAGCAGAGCAGGGTGTTCCTGTATCACACAGAATAGTATGTAGCTGTATCCAGCAGAGCAGTGTGTGTCTGTACACAGCAGAGCAGTGTGTGTCTGTACACAGCAGAGCAGGGTGTTCCTGTATCACACAGCAGAGCAGGGTGTTCCTGTATCCAGCAGAGCAGTGTGTGTCTGTACACAGCAGAGCAGTGTGCGTCTGTACACAGCAGAGCAGTGTGCGTCTGTACACAGCAGAGCAGTGTGCGTCTGTACACAGCAGAGCAGGGTGTTCCTGTATCACACAGCAGAGCAGGGTGTTCCTGTATCAGACAGCAGAGCAGGGTGTTCCTGTATCACACAGAATAGTATGTAGCTGTATCCAGCAGAGCAGTGTGTGTCTGTACACAGCAGAGCAGTGTGTGTCTGTACACAGCAGAGCAGGGTGTTCCTGTATCACACAGCAGAGCAGGGTGTTCCTGTATCCAGCAGAGCAGTGTGTGTCTGTACACAGCAGAGCAGTGTGCGTCTGTACACAGCAGAGCAGTGTGCGTCTGTACACAGCAGAGCAGGGTGTTCCTGTATCACACAGCAGAGCAGGGAGCAGAGCAGTGTGCGTCTGTACACAGCAGAGCAGGGTGTTCCTGTATCACACAGCAGAGCAGGGTGTTCCTGTATCACACAGCAGAGCAGGGTGTTCCTGTATCACACAGCAGAGCAGGGTGTTCCTGTATCACACAGCAGAGCAGGGTGTTCCTGTATCACACAGCAGAGCAGGGTGTTCCTGTATCACACAGCAGAGCAGGGTGTTCCTGTATCACACAGCAGAGCAGGGTGTTCCTGTATCACACAGCAGAGCAGGGTGTTCCTGTATCACACAGCAGAGCAGGGTGTTCCTGTATCACACAGCAGAGCAGTGTGCGTCTGTACACAGCAGAGCAGTGTGCGTCTGTACACAGCAGAGCAGTGTGCGTCTGTACACAGCAGAGCAGTGTGCGTCTGTACACAGCAGAGCAGTGTGCGTCTGTACACAGCAGAGCAGTGTGCGTCTGTACACAGCAGAGCAGTGTGCGTCTGTACACAGCAGAGCAGTGTGCGTCTGTACACAGCAGAGCAGTGTGCGTCTGTACACAGCAGAGCAGTGTGCGTCTGTACACAGCAGAGCAGTGTGCGTCTGTACACAGCAGAGCAGTGTGCGTCTGTACACAGCAGAGCAGTGTGCGTCTGTACACAGCAGAGCAGTGTGCGTCTGTACACAGCAGAGCAGTGTGCGTCTGTACACAGCAGAGCAGTGTGCGTCTGTACACAGCAGAGCAGTGTGCGTCTGTACACAGCAGAGCAGTGTGCGTCTGTACACAGCAGAGCAGTGTGCGTCTGTACACAGCAGAGCAGTGTGCGTCTGTACACAGCAGAGCAGTGTGCGTCTGTACACAGCAGAGCAGTGTGCGTCTGTATCCAGCAGAGCAGTGTGCGTCTGTATCCAGCAGAGCAGTGTGCGTCTGTACCCAGCAGAGCAGTGTGCGTCTGTATCCAGCAGAGCAGTGTGCGTCTGTTTCACGCAGCACAGTGTATATGTATTGAGGGCAGGGTGTTAGCTCTGGGACAGACCGGTGGATCTTGTTTGTTTTGCATCATGACAATTAGTCAGACTAGTCTTCAAGATGCACAGTTGTTTTATTTACATTTATCACAAACACAATAAATAAATAAATATGATAATTATATGAATCAGCCAGATTGCGATGGTGGCTCTGAATAGGACATACGCTCTAAGCTTTCTAAACTGGGTTTATGCAAATAAAACTACTGATTTTGACAACCAAGAGGAATATTGTGATCATTAGCAATACATATAGGTTATATAGTCCTGACATCGATAGCTCTGTTTGAGGGGCCGATACTAACTGATGAGGCTTCAACTGACAAAATCCCCTCATTGTCCTTCAGACTACACCTATCATCCATCTGTAATACACAATATAATATCTACTCAACATGTGGAACTATACTGGCTCCATGTTAAAGTATATAGAAACAAAGAAGAGCACACTTATTTAAATGTTATTATGCAGAATCCCCAAAAACAGCAGGTTAATAAATAATAATAATCACTGCAGTCATGGGCACAATGACAACTATAATACGATGAACTTTAATTGGTTGCAGTACAGAGATGGAGGTCAAAACGAATACACTGTTTATTACCTCTGATCTTAGTGCAAAATTATTCTGATAATGACATAATATAATTATGCAGTTTAGTAGTCATGTTATCATGACAGGATTTGTATATATGGCCATTGGTCTCTCGGTACATTGACTATTAATATGAGGACATTTGGAAGAGAGTATTACTTTTTTAAGCAGCCCAAGGCATTTATGGGCATGTAGGGGTGGTAGGTGGCTTCAGCGCCCTCTTTAGCACCCTCTGAGCATCCTCTGACATACCCTGCAGGCAGCGACTTAATACAACATAACTGGAATGGAAAGCAATGCCACCGGAGGCCAGATGACCCAGAAACGGGATCCGATGCAAAAAAACACCAGCTACCTCCAGCCCCAGGCCTGTGGCAGAGCACAGCATCTTCCCCACTAACTCCCGACTCACCCCCTTTCCTGCGGGGCTGTGCACCTCCAACCTCAGAGAAGCTACTGAAACCCCTGAACTGTGGGACAGACTGGCCAGTGAGCCGGCATCTAGCCCTAACTCCTGCCGGTAAGTGTCCAGACGGGCTGTAAGCAAGGACATATCACATGCTATAGCTATTCCAGGGACTGGAACACTGGCTACAAGGCTAGAGAGCAGGGCCACTTTCCAGACCTCTTGGCCAAGTGTCCCTTCTTTCTTTTGAATTACTTCAGTGGAGAGATTGGGGAGGGAGAGCAGGAATGCTCTAGATTTTGGGCTGGACAGATGCTTCTCAAGACTTCCTAATAGCCTGTGAAATTCAAGTCCTGGTAGGTGTGATGGAGAGAGAAAGAAGACCTCATTATCTCGCTGTTCTTCATTTGTGCTCTCCTCTGCCTCCCCATCACAACCCTGGATAATAAAGACCTTCCTGCCATGCTTTTTAAGCTCCACTACTAGAGACTTGTAACTGCTTGTGGTCTCGCTCCCAGGATCCAAGAGTAGGAAAATGAAGTCATAGTGTTTGATGTGCACACTCTCCATGTATCTCTGTGGCTGTGATTCAAAGTTTCCAAGTCCAGGTAGATCCCACCAACTGGCCTTTGGGTATTTAAGACTAGGGTACTCAATTGGATTTTCTGGGTCTTCTCCATGAGCTGATCCATCTTCTCCATCTTTTATCCCACGCAGGGCATTTAGAAGAGAGTGACGGATGGCCGTGTTACCTCCCATCAGAGCAACGTCAATACGAGTGTCAAGCAAGGAGTCCAAACTGCTCTGAATGAATCGCACCATCTCGGGGATTCCTCCCCTCTCTAGTGCAGACTGCAACTCTTCTATCTCCTCATCTCCTATGACTTCATACCCCTGCTGGGCTAGTGAGAGACATCTGTGGAAGAGAAACAGAAAAGGAAGGCATTTGAGATTACTGAATGAGGGAAAGGTGGAAGAAACATAATTATGAGAGAAAGAGAGAGTAGGGATAAAAAAAAATATAGTAGTGATTAAAATGCATGGAGGCCTGAAGAAATGGTGTAGGCAGAGAGAGAGACTAGAAGAGCTTGTTATTGTAGATTTGGATGACCCTGCCGAAAGTTTGTTGGCAGAATCTGTTGAACTTGATTCTTTTTAAATTGGATTTTCAAGGCATTAAAAATATAATTTGTCCTTTGGATTTGGAAGATAAAATACTTGTAGATGATAAGACACTTGCTAAACAAAATTATTTATAACAACAAAAATATGAAGACTTGGAAAAAAGCAGAGAAACAATAATTTAGGACAAATAAACTAACTAAATAAATAAATAAACATAAAGCACATTTTCCCAGTATACGTATATGGTCTTAAAACAAGACGACTGTAAAACTATACTTACGTATTAATAATGTTAGGTCCCAAATAAATACATTCTGTCCTCATATAGTATGGTCTAAAAAGTTCACAGAATATCATTTATATCTTCCCTAAAATGAGAAGCTGAGAACCCTTTGAGCAGTAAAAAAATAAATAATAAAAATACAGTGGGTCTTATTTATGTAATATTAAACCATGACCACCACAGTTTTACCTGAAAAAGTGTTAAAGTGAACACAAGTTTAAATTTTGTTTCTGTGGAATTGTCAAAGGTGTTAAATATGAATCATAATCAAGCTTCAAATCAAATTGAGCATGTCCATCGATTGGGAAATGCAATTCAGATGGTTGAGTATATAATAGAACAGTTGTTATTGAGTTCATGAATTTTCAGGATAAAACTTACACTGTTACAAGAATATATAAAGTTTGCCATATGGAGGTTCTACCTTAAGATTGTTTTATGGCTGTTTAGTTGATGTTTCTTGGAAATGCAAGGAATTTGCCACATGGTAATCAAGGAGGGAAGGAATCTTGTACTATTATATGCCACCAAACTGCATTTAGAAACTGAGTCTAAATAACTATGCTAACAGAAATAAAAGGCAAAAATAACAATTTGTTTTACTACTATATCTTTCTTAACCTTAATTAAGTAGTAAAACACGTAATGGTTGTTTAAAGGTCTAAGTCATAATAAAAAGTTCTGTTAACCAAATTATTATTAAAAATGTATATTTAATTACTTTACAGACTAAAAATAGTAATATTAAAATTATAATTCTTTACTTTATATAACTGAGTTAAATCGTCTACAGCAGCTTTCCTTCTTGAAGAAAATTTCTATGGGATGATGTGGCAGCACTTGGAGCAGGCATGTGGTCTTCCTGCCAAGGCCAACAAGGCCAACAAGGCCTAGGAAGAACACTGTGTACTTGACACTTTTTGATATACAGTTGTGCTCAAAAGTGTGCATACCCTTGGCGAATTGGTAATATATGTACCATTTTTAAAGAAAACATGAGTGAGCAGAAAAAACACATTTATTTTATTTCTTATGGGATTCATATTCAACTATAGGTTATAACAGAATGGCACAATTATAAAACAAAACATGGCAACAAAGAAAAAAATGAAATGGCCCTGATCAAAAGTTTGCATACCCTTCGTTCTTAACCCTGTGTATTGCCCCCTTTAGCATCAAGGACAGCGTACAGTTTTTTGTAATAGTTGTCTATGAGGCCCCTAATTCTTGCAGGTGGTATAGCTGCCCATCCGTCTTGGCAAAATTCCTCCAGTTCATGCAAAGTCTTTCGCCGTCTTGCATGAACCGCACGTTTAAGATCTCCCCAGAGTGGCTCAATTATATTATGGTCAGGAGACTGTGATGACCACTCCACAACCTTCACCGTTTTCTGCTGTAACGACTAGAGGGTCAATTTTGTACTTAGGGTCATTGTCATGCTGGAAAGTCCAAGAGCGTCCCATGCGCAGCCTTTGTGCAGAAGAATGCAAATTGTATGCCCGTATTTTCTGATAATTATATGCTGCATTCATCTTACCATCAATTTTCACAAGATTCCCCGTGCCTTTAGAGCTCACACACCCCCAAAACATCAATGAGCCACCACCATGCTTCACAGTGGGGATGGCATTCTTTTTACTATAGGCCTTGTTGACACCTCCCCAAACATAGCGCTTATCGTTGTGACCATAAAGCTCTAGTTTGGTCTCGTCACTCCAAATTACAGTGTGCCAGAAGCTGTGAGGCATGTTAAGGTGTTGTCGGCATATTGTAACCAGGCTTTTTTGTGGCATTGGCACAGTAAAGGCTTTTTTCTGGCAACTCGACCATGCAGCTAATTTTTGTTCAAGTATCATTATTGTGCTCCTTGAAACAACCACACCCTCTGGCTTTTTCCAGAGCAGCCTGTATTCTTTGTATTCCGAACAATTCTTCTAGCAGTTGTGGCGGAAATCTTCCTTGGTCTACCTGACCTTGGCATGGTATCAAGAGACCCCCGAATTTTCCACTTCTTAATAAGTGATTGAACAGTACTCACTGGCATTTTCAAGGCTTTCGATATGTTTTTATATCCTTTTCCATCTTTATGTAGCTCCATTACCTTGTTATGCAGATATGTTGCCAGTTCTTTTCTGCTCTCCATGGCTCAGTATCTAGCCTGCGCAGTGCATCCACGTGAGAGCAAACAAACTCTTTGACTATTTATACACAGACACTAATTGCTGTTTAAAAAGCCACAGGTGTGGGAAATTAACCTTTAGTTGCCATTTTAACCTGTATGTGTCACCTTGTGTGGCACAATTTCACAATTTATGTATGCAAACATTTGAGCACAACTGTAACACACACACACATATATATATATATATATATATATATATATATATATAACATAAATACATGTATTATCAGAGATATAGAAATGAGAAGCTGCAAGTGGAGTTGTGGGTGTGTACAAAGCTGATTGGTCGAGGGTAGCATAAAGCCTAAATATACAGTGCCTTGCAAAAGTAATCACCCCCCTTGGCATTTTTCGTGTTTTGTTGCATCACAACCTGGAATTAACACTCTGCCATAAAGCCCAAATCTATGGAGCGTACGGCTTATTGTCGTCCTATGTACAGATACTCCAGTCTCTGCTCTGCAGCTCCTCCAGGGTTACCTTAGGTCTCTGTGCTGCCTCTCTGATTAATGCCCTCCTTGCCTGGTCTGTGAGTGTTGGTGGGCGTCCGTCTCTTGGTCTTGTTCTTTCCATTTGGTTATGATAGATTTGATGGTGCTCCTGGGGATCATCAAAGATTTGGATATGTTTTTATAACCGAACCCTGACTTGTACTTCTCAGCAACATTGTCCCTTACTTGTTTTGAGAGTTCCTTGGTCTTCATGGCAGAGTTTGGTTAGTGGTGCCTCTTGCTTAGGCCCCAGAGGCTGCAACACCTTTCAAAAAAGGTGTGTATATGTAATGACAGATCATGTGACACTTAGATTGCACACAGGTGGACATCATTTCACTAATTATGTGACTTCTGAAGGTAATTGTTTGTTATGAAGCCCATAAAAAGCTCTGGTGCAAAGGGGGTGAATAAAAAATAGTTTTATGTATATATTTTTCTAATTTCACTTCAACAACTTAGACTATTGTGTTCTGATCCATCACATAAAATTCAGATTAACAAAACATTGAATTTAAGGCTGTAATGTAACACAATAGGTAAAAAGTCAAGGGGGGTGAATACTTTTGCAAGGCACTGTAGGCCCATGACTTGGAGTGAAAACTCTCTCCCTGGTAAGTCTAGGCCAAAGAGCAGTCACCGCAGTTTTATAACATGTAAAGCATTTTATTAAAGTGCAATTTACCTCACTATAAGTGCTCTTCGTGGTGTGAAAGAGCACAAGATTCTATTTTAAAATGATCTAGTTTTTTTTTACATTACACTAATAACAACTAAAAATCTAAGATAGTAGGTCTGTTTACAAACACAAACAAACTCCTAACTGTTCCATGATTAACAACATCTGCCAACATGAGCAGTGAAGGCTCTGTGAGCACTTCAGGAATGTAGCAGGAGATGTTAACCCCCAAATGTACTTTTTAGCTGATTTCAGCAGTCCTGTATATGCACAGATGAATTTGGGAAGGGTTAACTCTCTTTCTGCTTCTGCTCTCTGCACAGAGCTCTTTCTGTGACTCTGTGTGAGGGCACTGCCAGTGACTCATGTAAACAGACATTTCATCCAAAAAGTAGTTCAACATGTTTTTAAGAGAACTTTAAAGTAGTGTGCTCCAAGTTGTGCTGAATTAACTCGCCCTTTAAGCTATTTTTTCATGGTTTCATTCTCAACAAGGACATGCATCAGGAGTTAGTGAATGCTTGTCATATTCATGTGGATCTGCCTAAATGGAAAAATACACTAAGAATTATG
Organism: Discoglossus pictus; assembly: GCA_027410445.1. NCBI lineage: Eukaryota > Metazoa > Chordata > Amphibia > Anura > Alytidae > Discoglossus > Discoglossus pictus. Next base: position 209,748,055 of record CM050169.1, on the reverse strand, counting down.
TATGTAAACATTAAAAAGGAATGTAGCATATTTAAAACAGAAAGAAAAAGATTTCTGTTAAAAAAGAAGAATGCAATTAGCAAAAAGTGAGGGTGTGAAGACACATTCTCAGTGAAATATATACCTCCCTCTACCCCCCCCCCCCCCCAATTATCTCTCACTTTACTAATCTATTATACCTTCCCAGTTCCAATTTTTCTGCCTTATACCATCTCCCCATAGAATGATCCTGAATACTGTCTTATAGCAACTGAGCTCTTAAAGGGTCCCTGTGACTTTATGGACCATAGCACGCCAGGTACATCTCTCAGTCACTGCCCCACTGAGCTCCATCAAGTTCATGTTCTTGCTTCAGAGACAGAGACCTCGTCTATCCATCTCCGCCTCTGTCATACCCTTCTTCTTGTGCTTTCAATTTTTCCCAGCATCAGAGTCTTTTGTAGGGAATCCTGTCGTCTCATATTATGGTCAAAGCATTTGAGCTACAGACTCATGATCAAACCTTCTAGTCAACCGTTTGTCTTGATTTTCTGAAGAATTGATTTATTGGATCTTCTTGCAGTCCAAGGGACTCTAAGTAGTTTTCACCAACACCACAATTCAAAGGCGTCAATTGTAGAGCGCTCAGATTTATTTATGCTCCAGCTCTTACATCTGTATGTTACTACTGGGAATACCATAGTTCTAACTATGCAGACCTTTGTTGATAGTTTAATATATTTACTTTTTACTTTCTTGTCCAGACTTGCAATAGCTTTCCTACCCAGACACAAACAAATTGAAATTCTACAGTCACCATCTGCAGAGATCTTGGATCCCAGAAAAATAAAATCTGTCACTGCCTCCACTTCTTCCCTGTCTATTTACCAGGAACTGAAATTGCAGTTTGCCATGATCTTCGTTTTTTTTTTAATGTTGAGCAGCCAGCCATTTTTGCACTCTCTTTTACCCCCATCGATAGGTCCCTCCTTACTTTCAGCCATCAGAGTGGTATCATCGGTGTATCTGAGGTTGTTGATATTTCTTCCAGCAATATTGATTCCGGCTTTGGATTTATCTAATCTATCCTTACGCATGAGGTACTCTGCATATAAGTTGAACAAATAAGATGACAATATACAACCTTGTCACGCTCCTTTTCCGATCTTGAACCATTCAGTGCTGTTAATCCTAATGTTTTTCAATTGGTTACAGACAAATTACAGTCCTTTAAATCAAGTCTTGCACAGACCCCCCCCCTTCTCTTGTCGTTATTTCTACTTTTCAACTTTACTTTTTGTATTTGATTAATAATTTTGATATTTACATCTGCACTAAGACACTCTGCCTTGAGCCTGTAAATCATACTGTCTTGGAAGCAGATGATCTTCTCAAAGCACATGCACGCTGATGTTAAAACATCATTAGGGTAGAAATGAAGAAAAAAGTTGATACCAAAAGCCCCACTTTATATACTTTAGACTTTTTGAGCTTTGTTAAGGCCCCAGTCATGATGCAGTAGATTTTCTGGTTTTATATTTTAGTTTAATATTATTATAGTAATCATAATGTGTTTTAATGAAGACTTCTATTCCCACAGCTTCTTTACAAAGATAAGAAAAGAATAAATATGTAGGCTGGTGTTAATAAAATAATCTACAAGGCAACGGTCTATGCCAAAGATAATGTTTGACTAGCTTGTATTATTCTACTAATTCAGTTTTAACCTCCAATAAACCCTTGCCCACCATAACTGCTCTCATTTCCATTATTTTTGCACTTTCATGTCTCCTTACCTCCCGCTCTGTTTAGCGGTCTCCTCCACCTCTGCTTTTAGGACTGCTGTATCCAGCACAGACGCTTCATAGCTGGACACCAAGAAGAACCGCGGCTCCTTCACCATAGATAAGTCACTTAGCGACTGGAATAACACCCTACGCAGTGATTGCAGCACTTCCTCCTGCCTGTACTCATTCTTCATCCTCCTCTTCAGGGTGTGTAAGTCACAATCTACCTTACTGCGCACTAGGCACAGTTTTTTCCCTTGGGTAAGTGCACTTTTGGCAAGAGCAACGTAGGCGGGTGAGAACTGTGTGTCTGTGATCAACACCAGGAGATCTGCCTCTGAAATCCACTTCTCAGGAGATCCATCTTCCAATGGTAGCTCCCAAAATGTCAGACCAGGGTGGTACGGATGGAGGTACAGTAAGGGTCCATCGGGTCTGGTGGGATATAAAGAGGCAGCTCTAGAATGCTGGTCACTTTCAGTCATACCCAGGAGGGCCTTGATCAAAACAGTTTTACCCGCTCCTGGACCTCCTGCAACAGCAACGGAAAAATCAAAACATTCATTCGAAATGCAGGGCTTGGGATCATCACTGTCTAATGAATGGTTCTCTGGAAGGTCTCCGGCAGACAGGGTCAGTTCACTGAAAGACTCCATGATCTAGAAAAAGAGGCAAAATCAGAGTGTTAGAAGTGGGGTGCAGTGCGAGTAGAACAAATATAAAGCACGGCGTGTATATAGACAGCAGGGCAGGGTGCATAAAGAGGATGCACATGTACATAAAATAAGATGGGGTGTAGGGGGTACAGAGACAACAGTAAAGAGTTCAGGGTGTATGTTTTATCAAAATTCCAGTACATAGAATAAGACAGGGAAGGTTACAGGGTGTATATAGAATAAGAGAGGACGGGGTACAGGGTGTATATAGAATAAGAGAGGACGGGGTACAGGGTGTATATAGAATAAGAGAGGACGGGGTACAGGGTGTATATAGAATAAGAGAGGACGGGGTACAGGGTGTATATAGAATAAGAGAGGGAGGGGTACAGGGTGCAAATAGAATAAGACAGGGAGGGGTACAGGGTGCAAATAGAATAAGACAGGAAGGGGTACAGGGTGTATATAGAATAAGAGAGGACGGGGTACAGGGTGTATATAGAATAAGAGAGGACGGGTACAGGGTGTATATAGAATAAGACAGGACTGGGTACATGGTGTATATAGAATAAGACAGGACTGGGTACAGGGTGTATATAGAATAAGAGAGGACGGGGTACAGTGTGTATATAGAATAAGAGAGGACAGGGTACAGGGTGCAAATAGAATAAGACAGGATGGGGTACAGGGTGTATATAGAATAAGACAGGACTGGGTACAGGGTGTATATAGAATAAGAGAGGACGGGGTACAGGGTGTATATAGAATAAGACAGGACTGGGTACAGGGTGTATATAGAATAAGAGAGGACAGGGTCAGGGTGTATATAGAATAAGACAGGACAGGGTACAGGGTGTATGTAGAATAAGACAGGACTGGGTACAGGGTGTATATAGAATAAGACAGGACTGGGTACAGGGTGTATATAGAATAAGAGAGGACGGGGTACAGGGTGTATATAGAATAAGAGAGGACGGGGTACAGGGTGTATATAGAATAAGACAGGACTGGGTACATGGTGTATATAGAATAAGGCAGGACTGGGTACAGGGTGTATATAGAATAAGAGAGGACGGGGTACAGGGTGTATATAGAATAAGAGAGGACAGGGTACAGGGTGCATATAGAATAAGACAGGACTGGGTACAGGGTGCATATAGAATAAGAGAGAACGGGGTACAGGGTGCATATAGAATAAGAGAGGACGGGGTACAGGGTGTATATGGAATAAGAGAGGACGGGGTACAGGGTGTATATGGAATAAGACAGGACTGGGTACAGGGTGTATATGGAATAAGACAGGACTGGGTACAGGGTGCATATAGAATAAGAGAGGACAGGGTACATGGTGTATATAGAATAAGAAAGGACTGGGTACAGGGTGTATATAGAATAAGAAAGGACTGGGTACAGGATGTATATGGAATAAGAGAGGACGGGGTACAGGGTGTATATGGAATAAGAGAGGACGGGGTACAGGGTGTATATGGAATAAGAGAGGACGGGGTACACGGTGTACATAGAATAAGAAAGGACTGGGTACAGGGTGCATATAGAATAAGAGAGGACTGGGTACAGGGTGTATATAGAATAAGAAAGGACTGGGTACAGGGTGTATATAGAATAAGAGAGGACGGGGTACAGGGTGTATATAGAATAAGACAGGACTGGGTACAGGGTGTATATAGAATAAGAGAGGACGGGGTACAGGGTGTATATAGAATAAGAGAGGACGGGGTACATGGTGTATATAGAATAAGAGAGGACGGGGTACATATAGAATAAGACAGGACGGGGTACATATAGAATAAGACAGGACGGGGTACATATAGAATAAGACAGGACGAGGTACAGGGTGCATATAGAATAAGAGAGGACTGGGTACAGGGTGCTTATAGAATAAGACAGGACTGGGTGCAGGGTGCATATAGAATAAGAGAGGACGGTGTACAGGGTGTATATAGAATAAGACAGGACGGGGTACATATAGAATAAGACAGGACGGGGTACATATAGAATAAGACAGGACGGGGTACAGGGTGTATATAGAATAAGACAGGATGGGGTACAGGGTGTATATAGAATAAGACAGGACGGGGTACAGGGTGTATATAGAATAAGAGAGGATGGGGTACAGGGTGTATATAGAATAAGACAGGATGGGGTACAGGGTGTATATAGAATAAGAGAGGACTGGGTACAGGGTGCATATAGAATAAGACAGGACTGGGTGCAGGGTGCATATAGAATAAGACAGGACTGAGTACAGTGTGCATATAGAATAAGAGAGGACGGTGTACAGGGTGTATATAGAATAAGCCAGGACGGGGTACATATAGAATAAGACAGAACGAGGTACAGGGTGCATATAGAATAAGAGAGGACGGGGTACAGAGTGTATATAGAATAAGAGAGGACTGGGTACATGGTGTATATAGAATAAGAGAGGACGGGGTACATATAGAATAAGACAGGACAGGGTACATATAGAATAAGACAGGACGGGGTACATATAGAATAAGACAGGACGAGGTACAGGGTGCATATAGAATAAGAGAGGACTGGGTACAGGGTGCTTATAGAATAAGACAGGACTGGGTGCAGGGTGCATATAGAATAAGAGAGGACGGTGTACAGGGTGTATATAGAATAAGACAGGACGGGGTACATATAGAATAAGACAGGACGGGGTACATATAGAATAAGACAGGACGGGGTACAGGGTGTATATAGAATAAGACAGGATGGGGTACAGGGTGTATATAGAATAAGACAGGACGGGGTACAGGGTGTATATAGAATAAGAGAGGATGGGGTACAGGGTGTATATAGAATAAGACAGGATGGGGTACAGGGTGTATATAGAATAAGAGAGGACTGGGTACAGGGTGCATATAGAATAAGACAGGACTGGGTGCAGGGTGCATATAGAATAAGACAGGACTGAGTACAGTGTGCATATAGAATAAGAGAGGACGGTGTACAGGGTGTATATAGAATAAGCCAGGACGGGGTACATATAGAATAAGACAGAACGAGGTACAGGGTGCATATAGAACAAGACAGGACAGGGTACAGGGTGCATATAGAATAAGACAGGACGGGGTACAGGGTGTATATAGAATAAGACAGGACGAGGTACAGGGTGCATATAGAATAAGAGAGGACTGGGTACAGGGTGCATATAGAATAAGACAGGACTGGGTGCAGGGTGCATATAGAACAAGACAGGACGGGGTACAGGGTGTATATAGAATAAGACAGGATGGGGTACAGGGTGTATATAGAATAAGACAGGACGGGGTACATATAGAATAAGACAGGACGGGGTACATATAGAATAAGACAGGACAGGGTCAGGGTGCATATAGAATAAGAGAGGACTGGGTACAGGGTGTATATAGAATAAGACAGGATGGGGTACAGGGTGTATATAGAATAAGACAGGATGAAGTACAGGGTGTATATAGAATACGTCAGGACGGGGTGTATATAGAATACGTCAGGACGGGGTGTATATAGAATACGTCAGGACGGGGTGTATATAGAATACGTCAGGACGGGGTGTATATAGAATATGAAAGTACGGGGTACAGGGTGTATATAGAATAAGACAGGATGGGTATAGGGTATATATCGAATAAGACAGGACGGGTATAGGGTGTATATAGAATAAGACAGGATGGGGTACAGGGTGTATATAGAATAAGACAGGATGGGGTACAGGGTGTATATAGAATAAGACAAGATGAAGTACAGGGTGTATATAGAATACGTCAGGACGGGGTGTATATAGAATATGAAAGTACGGGGTACAGGGTGTATATAGAATACAATAGGACAGGGTGTATATAGAATAAGACAGGACAGAGTGTATATAGAATATGACAGGACAGGGTGTATATAGAATAAGACAGGACAGGGTACAGGGTGTATATAGAATATGACAGGACAGGGTACAGGGTGTATATAAAATAAGACAGGACAGGGTCAGGATGCATATAGAATAAGACAGGACTGGGTACAGGGTGCATATAGAATAAGAGAGGACGGGGTACAGGGTGTATATAGAATAAGAGAGGACGGGGTACAGGGTGTATATAGAATAAGACAGGACTGGGTACATGGTGTATATAGAATAAGGCAGGACTGGGTACAGGGTGTATATAGAATAAGAGAGGACGGGGTACAGGGTGTATATAGAATAAGAGAGGACAGGGTACAGGGTGCATATAGAATAAGACAGGACTGGGTACAGGGTGCATATAGAATAAGAGAGAACGGGGTACAGGGTGCATATAGAATAAGAGAGGACGGGGTACAGGGTGTATATGGAATAAGAGAGGACGGGGTACAGGGTGTATATGGAATAAGACAGGACTGGGTACAGGGTGTATATGGAATAAGACAGGACTGGGTACAGGGTGCATATAGAATAAGAGAGGACAGGGTACATGGTGTATATAGAATAAGAAAGGACTGGGTACAGGGTGTATATAGAATAAGAAAGGACTGGGTACAGGATGTATATGGAATAAGAGAGGACGGGGTACAGGGTGTATATGGAATAAGAGAGGACGGGGTACAGGGTGTATATGGAATAAGAGAGGACGGGGTACACGGTGTACATAGAATAAGAAAGGACTGGGTACAGGGTGCATATAGAATAAGAGAGGACTGGGTACAGGGTGTATATAGAATAAGAAAGGACTGGGTACAGGGTGTATATAGAATAAGAGAGGACGGGGTACAGGGTGTATATAGAATAAGAGAGGACGGGGTACATGGTGTATATAGAATAAGAGAGGACGGGGTACATATAGAATAAGACAGGACGGGGTACATATAGAATAAGACAGGACGGGGTACATATAGAATAAGACAGGACGAGGTACAGGGTGCATATAGAATAAGAGAGGACTGGGTACAGGGTGCTTATAGAATAAGACAGGACTGGGTGCAGGGTGCATATAGAATAAGAGAGGACGGTGTACAGGGTGTATATAGAATAAGACAGGACGGGGTACATATAGAATAAGACAGGACGGGGTACATATAGAATAAGACAGGACGGGGTACAGGGTGTATATAGAATAAGACAGGATGGGGTACAGGGTGTATATAGAATAAGACAGGACGGGGTACAGGGTGTATATAGAATAAGAGAGGATGGGGTACAGGGTGTATATAGAATAAGACAGGATGGGGTACAGGGTGTATATAGAATAAGAGAGGACTGGGTACAGGGTGCATATAGAATAAGACAGGACTGGGTGCAGGGTGCATATAGAATAAGACAGGACTGAGTACAGTGTGCATATAGAATAAGAGAGGACGGTGTACAGGGTGTATATAGAATAAGCCAGGACGGGGTACATATAGAATAAGACAGAACGAGGTACAGGGTGCATATAGAATAAGAGAGGACGGGGTACAGAGTGTATATAGAATAAGAGAGGACTGGGTACATGGTGTATATAGAATAAGAGAGGACGGGGTACATATAGAATAAGACAGGACAGGGTACATATAGAATAAGACAGGACGGGGTACATATAGAATAAGACAGGACGAGGTACAGGGTGCATATAGAATAAGAGAGGACTGGGTACAGGGTGCTTATAGAATAAGACAGGACTGGATGCAGGGTGCATATAGAATAAGAGAGGACGGTGTACAGGGTGTATATAGAATAAGACAGGACGGGGTACATATAGAATAAGACAGGACGGGGTACATATAGAATAAGACAGGACGGGGTACAGGGTGTATATAGAATAAGACAGGATGGGGTACAGGGTGTATATAGAATAAGACAGGACGGGGTACAGGGTGTATATAGAATAAGAGAGGATGGGGTACAGGGTGTATATAGAATAAGACAGGATGGGGTACAGGGTGTATATAGAATAAGAGAGGACTGGGTACAGGGTGCATATAGAATAAGACAGGACTGGGTGCAGGGTGCATATAGAATAAGACAGGACTGAGTACAGTGTGCATATAGAATAAGAGAGGACGGTGTACAGGGTGTATATAGAATAAGCCAGGACGGGGTACATATAGAATAAGACAGAACGAGGTACAGGGTGCATATAGAACAAGACAGGACAGGGTACAGGGTGCATATAGAATAAGACAGGACGGGGTACAGGGTGTATATAGAATAAGACAGGACGAGGTACAGGGTGCATATAGAATAAGAGAGGACTGGGTACAGGGTGCATATAGAATAAGACAGGACTGGGTGCAGGGTGCATATAGAACAAGACAGGACGGGGTACAGGGTGTATATAGAATAAGACAGGATGGGGTACAGGGTGTATATAGAATAAGACAGGACGGGGTACATATAGAATAAGACAGGACGGGGTACATATAGAATAAGACAGGACAGGGTCAGGGTGCATATAGAATAAGAGAGGACTGGGTACAGGGTGTATATAGAATAAGACAGGATGGGGTACAGGGTGTATATAGAATAAGACAGGATGAAGTACAGGGTGTATATAGAATACGTCAGGACGGGGTGTATATAGAATACGTCAGGACGGGGTGTATATAGAATACGTCAGGACGGGGTGTATATAGAATACGTCAGGACGGGGTGTATATAGAATATGAAAGTACGGGGTACAGGGTGTATATAGAATAAGACAGGACAGGGTACAGGGTGTATATAGAATAAGACAGGATGGGTATAGGGTATATATCGAATAAGACAGGACGGGTATAGGGTGTATATAGAATAAGACAGGATGGGGTACAGGGTGTATATAGAATAAGACAGGATGGGGTACAGGGTGTATATAGAATAAGACAAGATGAAGTACAGGGTGTATATAGAATACGTCAGGACGGGGTGTATATAGAATATGAAAGTACGGGGTACAGGGTGTATATAGAATACAATAGGACAGGGTGTATATAGAATAAGACAGGACAGAGTGTATATAGAATATGACAGGACAGGGTGTATATAGAATAAGACAGGACAGGGTACAGGGTGTATATAGAATATGACAGGACAGGGTACAGGGTGTATATAAAATAAGACAGGACAGGGTCAGGATGCATATAGAATAAGACAGGACTGGGTACAGGGTGCATATAGAATAAGACAGGACAGGGTACAGGGTGCAAATAGAATAAGACAGGACAGGGTACAGGATGCATATAGAATAAGACAGGACGTGGTCAGGGTGTATATAGAATAAGACAGGACGGGGTACAGGGTGTATATAGAATAAGACAGGACGGGGTACAGGGTGCATATAGAATAAGACAGGACGTGGTCAGGGTGCATACAGAATAAGACAGGACGGGGTACAGGGTGTATATAGAATAAGACAGGATGGGGTACAGGGTGTATATAGAATATGACAGGATGGGGTACAGGGTGTATATAGAATAAGACAGGACGGGGTACAGGGTGTATATAGAATAAGACAGGACGGGGTACAGGGTGTATATAGAATAAGACAGGACGGGGTACAGGGTGTATATAGAATAAGACAGGACAGGGTACAGGGTGTATATAGAATAAGAGAGGACTGGGTGCAGGGTGCATATAGAATAAGACAGGACTGAGTACAGTGTGCATATAGAATAAGAGAGGACAGGGTACAGGATGCATATAGAATAAGACAGGACAGGGTACAGGGTGCATATAGAATAAGACAGGACAGGGTACAGGGTGCATATAGAATAAGACAGGACGGGGTACAGGGTGTATATAGAATAAGAGAGGACGGGGTACAGGGTGTATATAGAATAAGACAGGACAGGGTCAGGGTGCATATAGAATAAGAGAGGACAGGGTACAGGGTGCATATAGAATAAGACAGGACTGGGTGCAGGGTGCATATAGAATAAGACAGGACGGGGTACAGGGTGTATATAGAATAAGACAGGATGGGGTACAGGGTGTATATAGAATAAGACAGGACGGGGTACAGGGTGTATATAGAATAAGAGAGGATGGGGTACAGGGTGTATATAGAATAAGACAGGATGGGGTACAGGGTGTATATAGAATAAGATAGGATGGGGTACAGGGTGTATATAGAATAAGACAGGATGGGGTACAGCGTGTATATAGAATAAGACAAGATGAAGTACAGGGTGTATATAGAATACGTCAGGACGGGGTGTATATAGAATACGTCAGGACGGGGTGTATATAGAATACGTCAGGACGGGGTGTATATAGAATATGAAAGTATGGGGTACAGGGTGTATATAGAATAAGACAGGACGGGTATAGGGTGTATATAGAATAAGAGAGGACAGAGTCAGGGTGTATATAGAATAAGAGAGGACAGAGTCAGGGTGTATATAGAATAAGAGAGGACAGAGTCAGGGTGTATATAGAATAAGACAGGACAGGGTCAGGGTGCATAAAGAATAAGACAGGGAAGGTTACAGGGTGTATATAGAATAAGACAGGATGGGGTACAGGGTGTATATAGAATAAGACAGGGAAGGTTACAGGGTGTATATAGAATAAGACAGGATGGGGTACAGGGTGTATATAGAATAAGACAGGGAAGGTTACAGGGTGTATATAGAATAAGACAGGACAGGGTCAGGGTGTATATAGAATAAGAGAGGACAGAGTCAGGGTGTATATAGAATAAGACAGGACAGAGTCAGGGTGTATATAGAATAAGAGAGGACGGGGTACAGGGTGTATATAGAATAAGAGAGGACGGGGTACAGGGTGTATATAGAATAAGACAGGACGGGGTACAGGGTGTATATAGAATAAGACAGGACGGGGTACATATAGAATAAGACAGGACAGGGTACAGGGTGTATATAGAATAAGACATGACGGGGTACAGGGTGCATATAGAATAAGACAGGACAGGGTCAGGGTGTATATAGAATAAGACAGGACAGGGTACAGGGTGTATATAGAATAAGACAGGACAGGGTCAGGGTGTATATAGAATAAGACATGACAGGGTACACGGTGCATATAGAATAAGACATGACGGGGTACAGGGTGTACATAGAATAAGACATGACAGGGTACAGGGTGTATATAGAATAAGAGAGGGAGGGGTACAGGGTGTATATAGAATAGGACAGGGTCAGGGTGTATATGGTGTACATAGAATAGGACAGGGTCAGGGTGTATATGGTGTATATAGAATATAATAGGAGGGGATATAGGATGTATATAGAATAAGACAGGAGGGAGTACATATAGAAGAACACAGGATTGGGTATACAGTATAAGGTGATTTTCTCCCCCAGTGCTGGTTCTCACCTCTTGTGTCCTGAGTCTTATCTCTCGCTGTCTCTGCAGGGCCCAGACTCTCTCTCCTCTGTGTTTTCCTGTCTCTCTCCTCTGTGTTTTCCTGTCTCTCTCCTCTGTGTTTTCCTGTCTCTCTCCTCTGTGTTTTCCTGTCTCTCTCTCTCTCCTGTGTTTTCCTGTCTCTCTCTCTCCTGTGTTTTCCTGTCTCTCTCTCCCTCTCTCTCTCTCCTCTGTGTTTTCCTGTCTCTCTCCTCTGTGTTTTCCTGTCTCTCTCCTCTGTGTTTTCCTGTCTCTCTCTCTCTCCTGTGTTTTCCTGTCTCTCTCTCTCTCCTCTGTGTTTTCCTGTCTCTCTCTCTCTCTCCTCTGTGTTTTCCTGTCTCTCTCTCTCTCTCTCCTGTGTTTTCCTGTCTCTCTCTCTCTCTCTCCTGTGTTTTCCTGTCTCTCTCTCCCTCTCTGCCTCCTCCCTCCTCACGTGCTCTTGTTTTCATCCTCCTCTCTCTGCAGTGTCACTGTGTCTCCTCCCTGCAGAGCAGAGAATGACAGAGCTGTAATACAGACACACGGCACAGGGTAACAACACTCGGCCATAATACAGACAGACACACAGGCACCGAGGGTAATACCCTGCCATAATTCGGCTCTTCTTTAGCAGCAGGTGAGACTGTCTATTTGTATGTACTCTCTCTCTTTCTGTATTCCATGACGTCACTGTGTGTACCCTCTGCTGTCTCTTTCTCCCTAACACTGTCCCTCACCTGCTTCCCTGCTGAATTCTCACCCGATCTCTCTTGCCCCCCATATTCCTGTCCACTCTCACCCTATGACACTGCACACACTGTCACTGTCCCCTTATTTCCTACCCCCCCCCCCCTTTGACCCCACTCTCTCTGTACCCCCAGCTTGTATTTCCCCACTCATTATCAGCTGATCTCACAATGGGACACCTTACATTGTGTATATATTTTCTTTCAGGCCTTGTAGTCATGCAGTGTGTAGCTGCCATGTTATTATAGCAGGACTCCCAGAATCCCCTGCACAGAGGCTATCACAGAGGTATCAGCCATCATCAGGAAAGAAGAAGAAGGAGTGTGTCTACAGCCTCCAGACAAATATCCTGAGATTCAACTAAATAAGGTCTGTGTCTTACCCCACTCAGTCTCTAGGCCCTGTAGTCTCGCAGCATTATCACTCCTCCTGCACTCTCTCTGTGTCTCCTCACTGTCCCAATGCAGTGTCTTTCCCTCCCTTTCTATGCTTCCTGCATCACATAGTGCTTTTTCTCTTTATATCCCATAATATGGGGTTCACTATAGATATACCTATTTACTCCTCTCTGCTCTATCTCCCTTTCTGCATCCCCATGTTCTCCCTGTTTCCACATTGCTCTCTCACCCCTCTATCTGTCTTCTTGCTTTCTTTCTGTATCCATATGCACCCTCCCTCTATCCCACCGCTCTTTGTACCACCTACTCTCCATGTGTATCCACCTTCACCCTCTAAGTATTACCATGCTCTCTCTCTCTCTCTCCACCTACTCTCTCTCTGTATCCACCTGCTCTCTCTCTGTGTATTCCCTTGCTCTCTCTCTCTGTGTATCCCCTTGCTCTCTCTCTCTCTGTGTATCCCCTTGCTCTCTCTCTCTCTGTGTATCCCCTTGCTCTCTCTCTGTGTATCCCCTTGCTCTCTCTCTCTCTCTGTGTATCCCCTTGCTCTCTCTCTCTGTGTATCCCCTTGCTCTCTCTCTCTGTGTATCCCCTTGCTCTCTCTCTCTCTCTCTGTGTATCCCCTTGCTCTCTCTCTCTCTCTCTGTGTATCCCCTTGCTCTCTCTCTCTCTCTCTCTGTGTATCCCCTTGCTCTCTCTCTCTCTCTCTCTGTGTATCCCCTTGCTCTCTCTCTCTCTGTGTATCCCCTTGCTCTCTCTCTCTCTCTGTGTATCCCCTTGCTCTCTCTCTCTCTCTGTGTATCCCCTTGCTCTCTCTCTCTCTGTGTATCCCCTTGCTCTCTCTCTCTCTGTGTATCCCCTTGCTCTCTCTCTCTCTGTGTATCCCCTTGCTCTCTCTCTCTGTGTATCCCCTTGCTCTCTCTCTCTCTCTGTGTATCCCCTTGCTCTCTCTCTCTCTCTGTGTATCCCCTTGCTCTCTCTCTGTGTGTATCCCCTTGCTCTCTCTCTGTGTGTATCCCCTTGCTCTCTCTCTGTGTGTATCCCCTTGCTCTCTCTCTCTGTGTATCCCCTTGCTCTCTCTCTCTCTGTGTATCCCCTTGCTCTCTCTCTCTCTGTGTATCCCCTTGCTCTCTCTCTCTCTGTGTATCCCCTTGCTCTCTCTCTCTCTGTGTATCCCCTTGCTCTCTCTCTCTCTGTGTATCCCCTTTCTCTCTCTCTCTCTGTGTATCCCCTTGCTCTCTCTCTCTCTGTGTATCCCCTTGCTCTCTCTCTCTCTGTGTATCCCCTTGCTCTCTCTCTCTCTGTGTATCCCCTTGCTCTCTCTCTCTCTCTGTGTATCCCCTTGCTCTCTCTCTCTGTGTATCCCCTTGCTCTCTCTCTCTCTCTGTGTATCCCCTTGCTCTCTCTCTCTGTGTATCCCCTTGCTCTCTCTCTCTGTGTGTATCCCCTTGCTCTCTCTCTGTGTGTATCCCCTTGCTCTCTCTCTGTGTGTATCCCCTTGCTCTCTCTCTCTGTGTATCCCCTTGCTCTCTCTCTCTCTGTGTATCCCCTTGCTCTCTCTCTCTCTGTGTATCCCCTTGCTCTCTCTCTCTCTGTGTATCCCCTTGCTCTCTCTCTCTCTCTGTGTATCCCCTTGCTCTCTCTCTCTCTCTGTGTATCCCCTTGCTCTCTCTCTCTCTCTGTGTATCCCCTTGCTCTCTCTCTCTCTCTGTGTATCCCCTTGCTCTCTCTCTCTCTCTGTGTATCCCCTTGCTCTCTCTCTCTCTCTGTGTATCCCCTTGCTCTCTCTCTCTCTGTGTATCCCCTTGCTCTCTCTCTCTCTGTGTATCCCCTTGCTCTCTCTCTCTCTCTGTGTATCCCCTTGCTCTCTCTCTCTCTGTGTATCCCCTTGCTCTCTCTCTCTCTGTGTATCCCCTTGCTCTCTCTCTCTCTCTGTGTATCCCCTTGCTCTCTCTCTCTCTCTGTGTATCCCCTTGCTCTCTCTCTCTCTCTGTGTATCCCCTTGCTCTCTCTCTCTCTCTGTGTATCCCCTTGCTCTCTCTCTCTCTGTGTATCCCCTTGCTCTCTCTCTCTCTGTGTATCCCCTTGCTCTCTCTCTCTCTCTGTGTATCCCCTCGCTCTCTCTCTCTCTGTGTATCCCCTTGCTCTCTCTCTCTCTCTGTGTATCCCCTTGCTCTCTCTCTCTCTCTGTGTATCCCCTTGCTCTCTCTCTCTCTGTGTATCCCCTTGCTCTCTCTCTCTCTGTGTATCCCCTTGCTCTCTCTCTGTGTATCCCCTTGCTCTCTCTCTGTGTATCCCGTTGCTCTCTCTCTGTGTATTCCCTTGCTCTCTCTCTCTGTATCCCCTTGCTCTCTCTCTCTCCTTCTCTTTATCCCCTTCTCGCTTCCTCATTGGCAACTCATGCTTTGTATCATCCTGCTGTCTCTCTCTCTCTTTCTCGTTGTACCCCCTGCTCTCTCTCTTCCTACTTGTTTCTCCATCTCCTCTATGTACCCCCTGCTCTCTCTCTTCCTACTTGTACCCCCTGTTCTTTCTCCATATCCTCTCTCTATGTATCCCCCTGGTCTCTCCTTTTCTATATCAACCATATAACTCACCGCTCTGTATCCATTTTCATTCTCTTCCTCTCTATCTCCTTTTCTGTATCCACACTTTCTTTCTGTTACCTACTGCTCTCTCCCACTCCAATGCTTTCTCTCTGTATCCCCATGCTCTCTCTCTCTCCATCTCTGTAAATCCCTGCTCTCTTTCCCCCTCCCTGTATCCTCCTGCTCTCCCCCTGTAACTTCCTGCCTTCTTTTCCCTATCCCCATGCTCTCTCTCTCTCTATTTCTGTATATCCCTGTTCTTTGTACCCCCTGTCCTCTCTGTTAATCCCTATCTTTTCTCAGTATTAGCACAATCTATCCCCATCTGTATGCCCCTGTTCTCTCTCATCCTTTCAATCCACTGTACCCCCTGCCCTCTCTTCCTCTCTGTATATCCTTGTTGTTTTTGTGTCCCCCTGCCATCTGTCTCCCTCTGTACACTCTCCATATATCCCCACTTTCTCTCCCTCTCTTTATATCCCTCTGCTCTATCCTTCTCTATATCTACCTGATCTCTCTCTCTCTATCTCTCTCTCTGTATGGCCCTGCTCGCTCTCTCTTCCGTTCTATATGAAACATTTATCTCTCCCTTCCCTGTTTCCTCTTGCGCTCTCTTTCTGCATCCTCATGCTCTCTCTCTTTCCATCATTTCATCCCCCTGGTCTCTCATTCTCTGTACCCCTGCTCTCTCTCCATCCTTCTTTCTGGATCCCTATGCTCTCTACTCCTCCCGTTCTCTCTTTGCATCTCTCTGCTGTCTCTTCCTCGCTATATCCCCTTGCTCTCACTTCCCCTCTCTATACTCCTTACTTTCGCTCTGTACCGCTACTCAATCACCCTCTCTGTATCCCCTGCTCTCTCTCTCTCTCTTTCCTCTCTCTATCCCTCTACTCTCTCTCTCTCTCCCCTTCCATGCATCCCCCTGCTATCTCTCTTTCTCCCTCTCCACTTTCTATCCCTCTACTCTCTTCCACTCCCTATATACCTCCCTGCTCTCTCTCCCTCGCTGTATCCCCTTCTCTCTGTTTCTCTGTACTAGTCCTGCTCATTACATAGTTACATAGTAATTTAGGTTCGAAAAATACTTTTAGTCCATCAAGTTCAACCTTTTTAGATCTCCAATATGCTGATTAATTGTTAATTGATCCAGAGAAAGGCAAACAGAAAAACACCCCAATTGTCTCAAAAGGAAAAAAATATAAAAATTCCTTCCTGACCCAGGATACTGGCGATCGGATTCCTCCGTGGATCAATACTCCCTCTCTAATTATCCAGGATAGCCCTGAATGCCCTTTTTATTAAAAAATATATCCAATCCCTTTTTAAAATTATCTATTGAATCCACCTCCTTTGGTAGAGAATTCCACAAATTAACCACCCTTACTGTGTAGAACACTCTTCTTTCTTTAAGGTGAAATATTTTTACTTCTAATCTCAAAGGATGTCCCCATTTCAGTTGAAAACCTCTTGGCACAAAAAGTTCACAAAGCCTTGTATTGACCCTGTATATATTTATATAAGGTAATCATATCCCACCTTAGACTCCTTTTTTACTAGTGAAAATAAGTCAATTTAGTTAGTCTTTCTTCTTAACTTAGCCCCTCCATTCCATTATTATTTTTTTTTGCCCTTCTCTGTATTTTTTCCAGCTCTAAAATGTCCTTTTTATGTAGTGGTGCCCAAGATTGTACTCCATATTCCAAATGAGGGCGTACTAGAGATTTGTATAGTGGCAGAATTATACAGTAAAACCCCTGTTATCCAGAACCCACGGGACTCCCTATTACCGGATAACTGTAGTTGCTGAGTCTAAACGACCCTTAAACACCCCAAAACCTCTCAAAATGCATTTTAAAAGGCATTAGCACTTAAACTGGGCCATTTAGGCCCAGAAAAAAGAATTAAAAAAAACAGTTAAAAAAAGGTGTGGTGGCTCAAAGTGTTGACCTTATGGAAAGATTACAGGGGTTCTCCCTGAGATAATAATGAATGTATTAGAAAAGGGGAGGATAGAACAGATCTCATTTGTACTGGGACACACCCTGTTCTGATCTCAATTAAATAGGCAAAAACATTTTAAAATGATCAGCATCACATATAATTGTCTAACTACGCTTCGTCGTCACGCTGCGTTGCGTAGTGCGTACGACTTAGCGATGAGCTAAATCGTAGCACTTTGGCAATGAGCGCCGCAGGCGAGGCGAGCCGTTAAACCGTAGCACTTACAAAAAAAATACGAGGTGAAAAAAATTACGAGATAAGCGGCGGAACAAAAAAAGTAAAAAAAACACTAAATACACACTAAAAGATAAAACAAAGGTCACTTACAGCATGGGGAACCAGGCAGGACGTCTGGAAGTGAGTTGGAACTGCAATTTAGATCGATTTAGCCGAGTTACAAAGATCGAAAATCGGCTAAGCGAGAAAAAAATGGCCGCCGAAAAAAATGAAAACGAGGCTATACTACTACGAACTGCGTAAAACACAGTCACAGACGTATGTCTTTGAAAAACAACGAGATAAAGGATGCGGATTAACCGCGCAATGAGTAAAAAGACAGTAGCGAGTACATTTTACGAAACACAATTACAGATTTACGCATTAACACAGATTTAACAACTTTGTCTCGCGCAACATCGGATTTTCCGCCTAAACCAACGCATTTGATGTAAAATATAAGTTGCAAGTTACAAAAAAATAAATAAAAAAATTACATTTTTTTATTTATTTTAAGAAAAAAAAAAGGGACAAATGTAGCGTCATGTTGTGTGGCAAACACATTTCACTACATTTAATTTTCAGTGACCGTCATTTGACTGTTTAACCATATGTACTGTTAAACCGTAGTACTTTAGCGGGCTGAGCAATGAGCGCCGCAGGCGATTATTGCCCGGCTCGCCTCGCGCAGCGAGGCGAGCCGTTAAACCGTAGTACTTTGGCAATGAGCGCCGCAGAAAAAATGCCGCACGAACAAAACGAAAACCAGGCGACAGCACTATAACCACGGAAAACACGTACCGATAATCCGCTAAGACGCATACCACACATTATCCATTTTAGGATAATGCGGAAGTACACAGCTACGTTAACGGTTTCGGCTCGCGCACGCACACTATTACACTGCACACGTTCAGCACGCTTACACAGCACCTCCACACTACTAATGCTGCTGCAGCATCAACACAGATTGCCAGCTCTTCAACACAATGCATAAAAATACATAAATTAATTTATTAATTTGATTTCTATATTTCAGTAGTACACAGAAAACAACATTAGCTACCTTACTATTCCATATGTATATTAATAACTAAACAACTTTTAAAACATACACATCTGATTGCCGTCATTTTTTGACGGGCAATACGCTAGTATATAATAAACACCTAAACGTATTGGTGCAGACCATATAGAGAGTGACTAAACTATATTGCTTATATTGAAATGCTGTATTAATAGAGAATAATTCCTCTGTTAAATTCCTCCCATTACCAAAACCTCTCCTATATTCTATTAGAAGCTGCACCATTCAACTATTTGGCAGATGCAGCAGTTGAGGGATAGGGGCATTAAACTATAGGCTTAGGTCTATGTGGAACGCTGCCTAGATGCTAGCTAGTGACATCATCAGATAGCGTCCAGCGTACTGCATCACCCGACGACGGAAATCAAGAAACATAATAAATACCATGTTATTATAGCAGGAAGTTAAGTTATATTTTAAAATGTTTTTGCCTATTTAATTGAGATCAGAACATGGTGTGCCCCAGTACAAATGAGATCTGTTCTATCCTCCCATTTTATATTAGAAAAAGAAAGTTAGCTTTTTTTCTTTTTTTGCAATCTCGAACTCCGGATAGTGTCGGTTTAGCAAGAGTTTTTTGAAAATGGGGAATTGGTGCCAGTTGCTTGCGAGTCCCTGTTAGTTGGGTGCCAGATAACCGGGATTCTACTGTATTTGCTTCACTTGCTTCTATACCCTTCTAAATACATGCTAATATTTTACTTGCCTTTGCAGATGCTGCTTGGCATTGAGGACTGTTACCTAGGCGGTTGTCCACAAGTACTTCCAAATCCCTTTCAATATCTGATACTCCTAGATTTTCTCCATTAAGATTATACATTGCATGGCTATTTTTCCTTCCCAGATGCATAACTTTACATTTATTCATATTAAATCTCATCTGCCATTTAGATGCCCATTCCTCTAATTTTGCAAATCCCTTTGTAGGGAAAGTACATCATTATCTGATTTAATTACCTTGCACAACTTTGTGTCATCAGCAAAAGTAAAAACACCACACTCCAATCCCACTTCCAAGACATTAATAAATATGTTGGAAAGGAGAGGACCTAATACTGAACCCTGAGGTACCCCACTTACCACATTAGTCCAATCCGAGTATGTTCCATTTACAACAACCCTTTGTTTCCTGTGTTTTAGCCAACTCTTGATCCATGAGCACATATTTACTGCAATTCCTGTATCTCTTAGTTTGCTCAATAGTCTCCCATGTGGCACTGTATCAAAAGCCTTTGCAAAATCCATTACACCTTTCTCATTCCCGGGTTATTTTATTCCAGGTCACAGATATGACTGCTGAAGGCTCCTCTCCAGCTCCTGATTTTTTTGAACCCCCCGAGTCTCTGAATATCAGAGTTGCCATCATTGGGTCAAAGGGATCTGGAAAGAGCTCACTGACCCGAGCCCTGACTGGAAACACAGAGCAGTTTAATCCTTGCTTCCTGGACTTTTACTTCAAGGGCAAGGAGGGCTCTCTTGATGTCGGTGTCAATCCTTACCCCTCTCTACCAAATGTTACATTACTGGACTTCCCTGGGTACACACCCACTGACTCTGCAGCCCAATATCTGACTAGCATTAAGCCAAATACTCTGCACTGTCTGGTAGTGACTGTGGGGGAGATTATATCTGACAATGACCTCCAACTCCTGATGGGCCTCAAGCACATGGGGAAGCCTTACTGTGTGGTACAGACTCACATTGACCTGACACTGCACACAGAAAAAAGAAGGCAGGGGAAGGAATACTGGAGAGGGAAGACCATGAAGGAGCTGAGGGGGAGAGCCCAGGACATACTAGGGGGTGCAGGGCTGGAGATGGACAAACTCTTCCTGGTGTCCAGTCTGGAACCTGGGAGCCATGACTTCCCAAGGATGGTGGATTACCTGGAGGAAGAGATCCTGCAGAGGAAGAGGTGAGAGGTCAGGGACTATATCACAAAAAGGGGCACCAGCTTATCAGGGCTATATAACAAAAAGGGACCTCTCTTCACACCATCATCATTATTATGATGATGCTCATAATGAAGGTGATTATTATTACCTAACCTTTACTTAGAAAACACCAAGATTGTATGTAACTCTGTACACAAGGAGAAAATACATTGAATGGCTCAAAAGAGAATAATAAGGTGAAAAGGCAGGTCATATATAACCGCAAGAAGCCCCTGTTCAGCTAACCCTATATGTACAGCACAATGAGCAGTATTCAGTAAGGTGAAAGGTCAGCAGCTACATCACAACGAGAACTCACCAAGCTAGTCCTATCTACAAGATGATGTGCAATATTCACTAAGGTGAGAGGCCAGGAGCTATAACACAACAAAAAACCCTACTCAGATACCCAACCACATGCAAGCAATAATCACTAGAGGCCAGGACTATAACACAAGAGGGAGTAGTTGCTTAATAAAAGTTCAGTACAAGCTCTCCAAATAGTATTAAATATATAAAAGAGGCGCCGGAGCTTAACATGGGAAAGAGTAAGAGTACGTTTACCTGTCCATTATAAAAATGTTATAGTCCTGATACTCTTATGCGGTTAGAATGACTTATGTACTGATCCCTCTCTTTCTTTGCAGCTCATTTATCGACCCTCCTAATAAACAATGCCAGGAGCTGGTAGCATTGTTTAAATTTAATTGTGACCAGTTGGGACTGTCAGAGTTTCCTCCCCTCCTAAGCAACCTCAAGGACAGCCCCCCTCCTCTGCCTGCAGTGATAGGCATAACAGGCAATAATAAAGATGCTATCCTCCATGCATTGTCTGAGCCTCCCAGCTCAGCCCTTCACCTGAGACCCCTCCCTGGACCCGGGACTCCTCCAGTATCCCCAGATCAGTACCTCCAGAATTTGCAACTCGAAGGTTGTGACATATATCTCATTGTGGACTGTAATTTGGACTCAGATGCCCGTGCCACACTAATGGAAGCCTTGGTGGCATCTGGTACACGTTGTATGCTCATCAGTGCATCAGAAAGTTGGTGCAAAGGAGAGGGCACCAGTAGGGATCTAAAGGTCGAGAAAGGGGGACATCATGGAGGTAACAATGTGCCAGGTCTAAAGCTGGCACTTGAAAAGGGAGTGCCCCAACTAATACGCGGAAGGGTGTTGTATGCCCTTCCCTCCATCATCTCGCAGCTGGTAAGGAGGGAACGCAGAAGTCTTATGGCTGGGGTGTATGATCTCTGCCTGGATATCTGTGCCAAGGCATCTTATGGGCAGCTCCAAGAGGCTCTGTCTTCTCTCTCCTCTGCACTCTCTTCATTTAAAAACCGCTTCGGCATAGATGAGGCCTCTTTGGCACATACAGGGCAAGTGACCGGCTGCCCAGTTGAGGATCTGCTGTCTCAGGTCCAGTGCCCACTGGCACAAGATCTAAGCACAGAACAGCTGATACAGATGGTATCACAGCCTCTCCCACTCTCTGCATTGGTTTGGAGCTACATCCCACACTGGGGTGGCGGGGAAACCATGCCCAAGTTCTGCACAGAGCGTACTTACAAGCTGCTTGTGGAGGCTGTATGTGGCATGGCAGAGGATGCAGAGAGGGTGATGATGTACACGTGTACCAAGCATGAAAAGCCTAAAGAGAGCCCTGTGCCCTGTCGCTGGCCTTGTGTGTGACCTCACACTGCTATCATGTACCCACCTGCTGTAGCTGCATCCCTTATCCATAAAGGCTGAGTTATACTAGAGGTCCAAGCTTCCACTTATTGTTTGGGATAAAGGGCCTTGTAACACAAGTACAATTCTTTGTATCAGACAACACAACTTTTACATGTGTAAATGGCTTTCGGGTCAACATAAGAATCTAGAGCCTATTCAGGGTGGATTATTTGAATTTACTAATACTTTTGCACTATACTAAAGCAAAAACGTATATGGAGCATTAAAGTGATCCATTAATACTAATTTTGGTAACCATTAGATGCTGTCACATGCGATTTCTGTATCATTAAAAACATTACTAGGGAGGGAACACCATCTTGTAAAATGTGTAAGGATCAAAATAAGAAATAGCTCTAGGTCTGGAATACCCAGTCTATATCCTATAAATCTGACATGGAAATGGCCATAGAGGTCTGGAGTTGACTGAAAACATTTTGTATTTCTGTCCCTATCGGAAAAAAATACTGTATTGTCATATCCTACGGTTTCAAAGACAATCATCCCCAAAAAGGCAATATGTCCCATCCCCAAAAAGGCAATATGTTCCTATGTGTGTTTAAAACAATTTGAATATAGGTAAGGTATTTACTTTCAGAACAGGACCAGTAGATGCCAAGACCTGTGCTATGTATGTGTGTAGGACCTACAGACAAAAGCATGCTAGATACCACCAATGTATAGGTGTGTAGTATCCAGCCGTGCAGCAATCCTATAGCTGCTTGTATCCATGCTGTTTGTTGTACATGGCAATTCAACTATTAAACTACTACATAAACCTGCCACCAATTCATTGTTTATATTTTATTTACATGTCCTTGTGTGTGAGGTTCTGGTGTTTAAACATGTCAGATGTAACAGAAATACATATAAAACATCAGATGCAAAATTATACAACTCATCTATGGATCCAGGAGAGAGGGTGCTTATCATGGTTATTTAACACAATAATCGACGCCTACATTTATATTGGTGTTTTCTTTTTCAGTTCAGTACTCTGCCAGTATCCCATAACAGCCCCATCCCAAACCCCACGCTGTACTCTCAATGATAAATATAAAAATACCACCCCTCACTTATATGATTCTGGATCAATAACCAGATCCCCGGATTAATAAAAAAACAATCAACTCTACAATGGAGGGGCATGCATATCATGACTTCATGCAGGTATAGGTAGGGACAGTTCTAATGCTATAAAATGATTGTAGTGATTGAATTGACAAGGAAAACAATGTGAATTGTAAAAATAAGAGGGGACATTTGCAGTTGATCTTTTGGAAGGAATACATCTGTTCTGTTATTTCTCTTTAAATGAGCAGTGATGCCTATACTGTATATATATATATATATATATATATATATATATATTTTTTTTTTTTTTAAAGGGCACACATACAGAAGTAAGAGTATATCACATATATAGTTGTGAGCATGCGGGTTGTTGCTAATGTTTGCGGGCTTGCACAGTGAGCCCACCTTTTGCGGGCTCGCATAGCGAGCCCGCCACAACTGCAGCCCTCAAACGGCGATTCGGGGTCACGCTTGCAACAGATCGAAGTTTGACAACTACGATTGCCGCAAATGGGCGCGCATGCACATTGCGCCGAGACCGAGGAGGAGAGTGAGAGGAGGAGGAGGGGAGACACACAGGGAAGGAGGGGGAAGACACAGGGCTGAGAGAGGAGAGGGAGAGACACGGGAGGGAGAGGGAGGGGAAGAGACACAGGGGAGGGGGGTAGACACACAGGGGAGGGAGAGGAGGGAAAGAGAGACACAGAGGAGGGGGGGAATCACAAATGAGTGAGAGGAGGGGGGAGACACAGGGGAGTGAAAGGATGGGGGGAGAGACAAAGAAGTGAGAGGAGGGGGAAAGACGGGAGGGAGAAGAGGGGGGAAAGACACGGGGGAGGGGGGACACACAGGGGTGGGAGAGGAGGGGGGTAGGCATACAAGGGAGAGAGGAGGGGGGAGAGACACAGGAGAATGAGAGGAGGGGGAGAGACACATGGGAGTGAGAGGAGGGGGGAGAGACACAAAGTAAGGGGAGACAGGGGAGTGAGAGGAGGGGGAGAGATCGAGGTGGAAGCGACTCAGGGGAGGAGGGGGGACACACGGGAGGTGGGAGAGGAGGGGGGCTAGAGACAGGGGAGGGGTGGGAAATGGGGGGAACAGACATGAGGGAGGGGGAAGAGACACGGGGGGGAGGAACACGGGGGAAAGAGACACAGGGGAGGGAGGGGGGCAAGAGACACGGGCGGGAGGAAACACAACAGAGGGAGAGGGAAAAGGAGACAAAAGGGAGGGAGAGGAGGGGGGGGGATGAGACACAAGGGAGGAAGTATACAGAGGGAGAGACTCGCAATGAGCACAGTAGGCGCTCATCGCGAGGCCAGTAAAGTAGAGGGGGAGAGGCTCCCATTGTGTGGCAAACAGCATTGCCAGGATTCACATTTTATTCCCATCATTTTTGACGGGCAAGTTGCTAGTATATATATACTGTATTAATAGATATTCATTCATACAAGCTAATGTTTGGAATTGTAATGAAAGCACAATATTCACTAAAATTAAGCAAAAATCTTATTTTTTGAAGACTCTAGTATTGGATCTCTAGAACATTGCTTATTGGTCTAGAGCAGACCTGGGCATTGTACGGCCTGTGGGCCACATCCGGCCCTTTGTCTGTCCCTGTCCGGCACGCTACAGTGGCCTCCAGTGGGATCCAAATTTGTGTCCTGGACAAAAAAAACAGAAAGAAAAAAAAAAAGTAGTATTTAAAAGGAAATAAAAGTCGGAGTACTTTTGTAATCATCTTTCAAAATGATAATATGTTTATACAGTTTATACATAAAGATGTTCTCAGAATGGATGTTTTTTCTAAGTATTGGCATCCTCCCAAGCTCCCATCAAAAAAGCTTTTTATTTCAGGTTTTTTTATACTAATGCTTTTAATTTTACTGAAACTATTACCCTGAGTCACCGGAGGCAGGACGGTTGTAATAAGGATTTTAATTATTATGTTTGTGAGTGCATCTATGTATTTACTTTAGTCATATTAAATTATTTACTAGAGCAGCTAAGCCTGACTGTTCTATGTATATTAATGCCATTTACAGAAGATAATTTCTCTAATAAAACATTAGGTTTATCTTTATACTCCACGGCCGGATGTCCAGGGGCTGCCTAGGACTAATGCTGCTAGAGCAGTAAAGCATTTATTTCCATAATTATCATTTATTATTATTTTCTTCTATCTATATTCTTTAATGCAATGTTTTTACCTTTTTCTAATCTAATACATGCTGCTTATATCAGACACACACATTATATGGAGTCATTCTATACACATACAGAGTTAATTTATATAAAAATAAAACTTGTTTTCCACACCCCCAGAGCTGCTTACATAGGCACGGGGAACCTCCCAATAGAAACACTGCATTTGGGTACTGATTTTCACCCTTTACTAACCTTCAAGCCAGCAGCAGCTCAATGCAGAGATCTGCAGATCAGTGTCTGACTCCTCCTACAGGGAGACTACACATCCCATGATTCCCTCCTGCATAAACTACAATCACTGATTGTTACAATGTATTAAAATGTATAGCTGCCTATGATTGGCCAAAACAAATTATGAATTTTATGCTAAGTTTAGCAGGGATTTTCAGGGGTGTCAACTCACGAAAGCTACCGCTTGCAAACTCAAGAGATTTAACATCAGGTTGAGTTTGTTAATTTTTATTCTGGGTTTTTTTCCATGCAAAAAATGTTTTCATACACTACTGATTCTCCTCTATCAGATGCATTAATAATCCAGGACATTTAGATATGCCTTTACACAGACTAATACCTCCAATACATTTAACATCATTGTGAGGCCAAAATGTGGACACGTGTTTGAGTGAACAAAGAGCTGTCTAGGAAGAAACTATTTGGCTTCATAAGTCAAATGTTTTGAGTTAAAGGATGGCAGCAGTCCTATATTTTAAATATACTATTCTGAAGAACTACACTTAAAAATATTAAAATGAAAAAATAGCTTTTAATCTGTTATATTTTAATGTAATTAAGTTGCAATGGAATCTACTATTTTGGCTTCTGCCTATGAACATCCTGACGTGGAAAGATACTTTGGGCCTCATTCAAATGCGATTCGGCCAATTGAATAGGGCTCTAAATAAGCACACAACATATTTTTTTACAGAAGTTTCTAGTTAGTGAACTTCTATCCAAAATCAAGTTCTTCACTAACTAAAAACTTCTGTAAAAAAATATGTTGTGTGCTTATTTAGAGCCCTATTCAATTGGCCAGATTGTATTTGAATGAGGCCCTTTGAATGCAAAGTGTCAACCTGCACAACTGAAAGTGGCATTTAAAACAGTCAGTGCTTTCATCAGGAAAAATGCCAGGTTTAGTTTTCAATAATATACTGTCCTTAGAAAGTAGCAAAGATAATAAGATGAGTAATGAAAATGGAACATAAAAGATGCCAGATAAAGACACAGTTATTGTTTCCTGTCTAAAAACATTTTTCCCCATTGTCAATTTTAATTATTTATAAGACCATACAGAATAATTTGTCAACAGTTGTCTTTTAAAGGGATATAAAAGGTTTCTGGATTTCACTGGATTTTCTCTATTTACTTTATTTTGTTGGGAAGTGCTTAAAAGTTCTGTTTTTTCCTGCCTAAAGCCTTTACATATAGTTCCTAACTAGTTTGTCCCCTCTGCAGCTCATGAAGTCAGTGTACTTCTAAGTATGGGATGTGCAGTGTCTCACAGTAACCAAACACAGGCAACATGCTGCTTGAGAGAGGTCTAACTTAAAACACTGCACTACAGAGTTGGTGTATTCATTAGCTGCATGAGCTACAGAGGGCAAACACAAACAGGCACACATTGTTTGATTTTAGGCCGAAAAATCAGAGCTTCTAAGCACTTCTTAATAGACTAAAATACACAAAATATATATAGCTATTTAAAAGCAGATTTTTTTGTTAAACCTTGAAAGTAGCACAAAGCGCCGCTCCGTGCACGGGGTTTGATGTAGTAGGTCTCACTGACAGACAAGCATGACACATGTGGCTATATTACTGCTTAATGGATAGAAGGAACAAGCTCCCAGAGCAATTATACATTTGTTTGAGTTTATTCTGTGCTGGGAACCTTAATTTGCAAATAATGAAAGAAAACAGGCTGTAAAAGATGACCAATTACCTTCTATACTTTCTATGGGTATTTTGGCTGCGCCAAGTGCACAAAGGTTTGTGAGATACTTGTATGTGGATGCTCCTTGAGAACCAGGGTTGGGGGACCATTACAATAAAGAAAAAACCTATAGACCAGTGTAAAGAAAAAATCATATAGACCAGTGTTTCTCAAACTGTTCTGGGGAGCATGGGTTGCATCAAGGGTGGGCACTGGCCTGGATTTGAAGATATCCTTTCTGTCCACAGGTGAGTCAATTAGGATGACTGAAGAAGTGATTAAGTCAGCAGGGATATCAT
Organism: Discoglossus pictus; assembly: GCA_027410445.1. Taxonomy (NCBI): domain Eukaryota; kingdom Metazoa; phylum Chordata; class Amphibia; order Anura; family Alytidae; genus Discoglossus; species Discoglossus pictus. The sequence continues at coordinate 209,720,134 of CM050169.1, read as the reverse complement.
CAAATCCAGGCATGTATTTGGCCCTCCAGGACTGAACTTACATTATTCATCACCATGTCCACAAGATAATAACCCTAAATAGTTTATTTCTCTATTCATGCTGGTGATGTCCTTGCCAGGGGTTTAACTTGGGATTTCAAGGACCTGGTCTATTGAGTTATTTTGTTTTATTGTGAATGGAAGAAATAAATAAGACTAACCAAATTAAACTTATTTTCTCTATAAACAAATGTGTCTAAGAGGGGATATGGTAACCTTATATACATACATCCAGGGTCAATACAAGGATTTGTCAAGGGAGCGTGACATGCAAAGATGTTTTCAACTGACAAGAGGACATCCCTTGAGAGTTGAAGAAAAAAGATTTGACTTTAAAGAAGGAAAAGGGCTCTTCACAGTAAGGGTGGTTAAACAGTAGAGCTCTGTACCAAAGGAGGTGGTGACAGCGGATTCGATAGATAACTTTAAAAAGTAGTTGGATATATTTATGAATGAAAAGGGTATTCTGGGTTATCCTGGATAACTAGAGAAGGTGGAGTAGTGATCCAGGGAGTAATCTGATTGCCAGTATCGGGGGTGTAACGGAACCCATCACTGTTTTACCCTGTTTATGGTTATTTAATTATTGGTTAAAATATGATCCTACTGTTATATTATATGTATGTTGGTTGATGCTCTGCAGGATATTAGCTCAGACTATTGCAGACACCTAGCACCCCACCTATTGTTCTCTCTATGTGTACTGTGTGGCCAAATATGGGCATGTGTATTACCTGTGGCCAAAGAGATGTATAAATATTTCTGTACAACAAAATAAAGTCAGTATTCATTTGACTCCCAAATTGTGTGTCGTCCAATATGGGAGGTCGGGAATGGTGAGACTTGGGTATTTTACCGTATACCAGCGGAGATATTGGACTGCGTGTTCCAGCTCCGTTACAGGGGGTCAGGAAGGAATTTTGTTCATTCCCCTAAAGATTGACAATGTTTCAATTGATGTTTCCTGTTTTTCTTCCTCTGGATCAATTAACAATTAATACATATCAGGACAAATCAACGGTAGAAAAGGCTTACCTAATGATGACTCAAGCTGAATACTTGTTCTATTGGATTATATTATATGTTTGAATGAAACTTGATCTTTCACATTACATTTTATAACATTGTGAGAATTGTATTTATCCAGTTGGAATGGTTGCTGCAGCAGAAGGAGGATTGCAAACACCAACACAACTAAACCTCTGCAAAATTACATGTATTCTTATAAATAAGTTAACACATTGGTCAGCAGCATATGGCTCCTGAGTCAAATGTGACTCATTACAGATCCAGATATGGATCTTTTATAATCCAAATCAGAATTCAGCTGTGAATTTAAATCAAGAATTAGTGGGTACCAGGATTGATAGATCCCAGTAAACAGCTATGGGCTCAGGAGCACCTACGTGCTTATCCTTTGGTTAATTACTCTTAATATACAATTACGCATCACTAATATAGTTTGTAAAGTGTGCGTAACGCTGCAGGGGAGTGCAGGTGCACTTCACAAACTATTTGTATGGAATGCTGTACATCCAGCGCACTGCTCCAGCCATGCATGTGCAAAGCACGGTGCCAGCCGCGCATGCGCAGCGCCAGCAGAGGGGCGGAAAGGGACAGAGGGGTAAGGGGGAAAGAGACACAGGGGAGGGAGGAGGGGGGAAAGAGACAGAGGGGAAAGAGGTAAAGAGACAGAGTGGGGAAATGACACAGGGGAGTGAGGAGGGGGGAAAGGGACACAGGGGAAAGGGGGAAAGAGACAGAACGGGGAAAGAGACACAGGGGAGGGAGGAGGGGGGAAAGACACGGGATGGAGAGGGGGGAAAGAGACACAGAAAGGAAGAGGGGCAAAGACACAGGAGAGGGAGATTGGGAAGAGACAAAGGGGAGGGAGAGGGGGGAGAGACACAGGGGAGGGAGAGGGGGAAAGAGACACAGGGGAGGGAGAGGGGGAGGAGGGGGGAAAGGGACACAGGGGGAAAGAGACAGAAGGACAAAGGGGGAAAGAGACACAGGGGAGGGAGAAGGAGAAAAGAGACACAGGGGAGGGAGAGGGGGAAGAGACAAGGGAGGGAGAGGGGAAGAAAAGGGCACAGAGGGAGGAAGGGGTAGGAAAGAGACAGGGGGGGAGAGGGTGGAAAGAATTGATATATATTGTCGTCATTTACAATGGGCAAACAACTAGTTTAGATATAATGGGTTACGGTGAGTTTTTCTTATGCACTAAATATTCTGCCCCTCTCCTGTGTTGGCACCGTTCACTCAGTGTCCGTATGAATATGATATGAAAAAACAAGAAGGGAAGGGGTAAGAGAAAGTGCACCATTACAAGTATTACTATAGAGATTGCAAATCTCACTATTTCAATATTTCCGAACAGGGTGACAAACCACAAAGATGGTACTAAACACAAATAGTTCTTTATTGTCTTTAAAAAAGCAGTATATGAATATCAAATCAATTTAAAATCATTAAATAAAACAGATTTAATAAAAATTTAGGCTCAGATATAAAAGTGTGTGTCAGGTAGACACGTTTCGCCACCTTTGGTAGCTTCTTCTGTATCCTTTCCCCTTAGGGTAGACATATATCTCAGCAATAGAACTTGTTAAGCACAATCTCTATAGTAATATTTACCTTATTCAATATATGAAATTAAGAACACTCTAGGCCCTACTTAATATAGCTACACCAGGCTCGCAAAGCAATCCATCCTTCACATAAACCTCTTCCATACACTCAACGTCCAAGGGGATTAAGACCAAGAAACAATACCTGGGATATTAGGAGCACGATGACATAACTCATATTCTGTTGAGGTCATTCCAGGTGAGAGTCCATTGAAATGAAAAATATGTGAATTTAAATCAGTGTCAATTTGCTTAATTTCTTCTATGTATTATCTAAAAGCCATATCACTAGCATTTTGTACAACACAATCTTTTTGGAACAATACATGACAAATTAGGCATTTTTAAGTCATGATACTTTGTATAATACCTGCTCTATGTTGGTCACTTTGATATAAAGGGGGTGTAACCTAGACACAAGTTGTTCTTGTGAAAGGGTTAAATGTCTTGGCACTTTCCTTTTATTGCTACAAGATCTTAGTACATACTGTATGAGCAGATAAAGAACACAGAATATTAATGTAACAGTCACTCGTTTGAACTGCAGCTGTAGATTTATTGTTCTTGAACTGTGACCCGATCAACTCCGTATTCTGTCCTTTCCCTCTTCACCTTCGCAAAATCTACTCGCTGCAATCCCGCCAGATGGCGTTGCCGATATTCATATAAGGCGCACCGATAGAAGAGGCCTTGAGCTATGAGAGATGCTCCCCAGTGCCCGCGCCGAACATAGAGATGGCATCACTGTCGACTCAGCGCCATCGAGTTGCGCCACGTCGGAGGGGAGAATAGTTCTTTGCCTTACATCAAACATGACGGAGCCCGGAAATTGACAGCGCCCTCTGCCGTATGGCTCCTGTAACTGCAGCTGTCAGTGCTGCTGAAGAAATGCGAAGGTGAAGAGGGATAGATCCCAGTATTCTAAGTGTCAGTGACAAAAAAACTTAAAATGGCAGCTCCCACTCCACAAAATCATTGGGAAGTAATTGGCAGGGCACGATCCATAACTCTACATAAATGGTTAATCCTAAAGTAATGTGCATTTTTGATGTAACTTGTTTGGAGTACTTTGGCTCTTTAAAGGTTGCCCACCCCTGAGTTACATTAACTAAGGGAGGGAGCAGCCATATCTAAATGGGCATAGGGCACAAAATACAATATATCACTTCCTGCAGGTATTTATTGAACTTCTGGAACTGCTTGTCTCTTAAAAGTAAAAGTTTACACATCAGTAATACATTTGATATAATCCAGTAATATAAGCACAATGCAGCTATCAGTACTACAAGCCTTTCGTGCCTCATTCAAGATGGCCGCCGTGTCAGGACACATATAACCATCCGACTTCCTGTCTGCCGTTCGGTGACGTAATGGAGCGAAGAGTCCGCCCACTTTCCAGGGCATCTGTCTGTGCTTTGGTTGTGATGGTAACGGCGCTGAGACCCTGACCTCTGACCCCCCCCTGAGCGGCTGGAGGGACGAGGTGAGGGCATCATGTGACTAGTTCCTGGGGCATGTTATTGCTGGTACTATAGTGGGATGTGAGACCCTCAAATCCATATAATGTGTATGAACCTCAAGTTACATGAGTTTGGGATGCCCTATAGTGCATGATATACGAGGGAGACCATATACACATGGATACTGCACACAGTATGGGAGCCTTATGGGGAAGAGAGGTGTCCACTGGAGTATATGGAGTTTATAGGACATAGTGGGACCCCATAATTGGGGACTGTGGTCACCTACCAGTGTCAGTGGGGGCCCTATATAATTGTTGTTTTGGCTGTAATGAACCCTATATTTGATATAGTTATGGGGTAGACGACGTATCAAGTAATGAGAGATGTCCACCTAAACCATATATTATTATATAGATGACACCCTCTAAATACATTATTTTGGGAAGATGACAGATCTGTTAATTCATATGTTGTCTGTTGGGAAGGTTTCTCTAAATGTGAGTAGGGGCCTCTCCACCCTCCCCTAAATGGCATGCCTTGAGGGGAGATTAGATATCAATCAAGTTTGATTGTGTAGTAATGAACATTTCTTAAATTACTTGGTTTTGGGAGAAGTTAGAAATTGCCTAATTCACAAAATAATTCATTTAAATAATATTTTTTCCCCCTAAGAACAAATCACCCTCAATTACATGTTTATGGAGAGAATGATGTATCACCTAATCCATGTAATGTCCGTGGCGAAGGTGTCTCCACATCTTTTTTGTATGACTGGGGGTTCCACAGAATAATTACTCCAAGAGATAAATAGTAGGGTAGGGTAGACCTTCTTTCAGTTCTAGGGTGCTAATTTTGGATATTCGTGTCTTTTCTTAACAATTTTGGAGTCCTGGCATTTCTTCAATACTTCTTGAGCCCAAAATAGAGTTGCATGGACTGAACCAATTCCTTAATACATATAATTTTTGATAAGTTGCAGGTAAGAGACCTTACTTTCTATTTGGGTATCTCAACAAATAGCGAGCGTGCCGTCTAATTTGCAAGGTTTTTTTAAATTGAGGATTATGGAACTTCCACTAGGGATCTCAACTGCAGTAACATGACGTGCATGATAACCATTGTCCTTAATACTGTTTTATATGTTTTGCTGCACAGGATCGTTTGATTTCATTGTTGAGTATACTTTGGCTCTCCCCCATGTTGGTCAGTATCTGTACAGTCAAAAATATAATTTAATCACACTTTTTATTGTTCAGTTGTCTTGTAATCTTAAGAAGCTGCAAAATATGAGGGGGAGTGATGACTATTGTTGATAATGTGGGGCACCCAGGCCCTCTGTAGTCATTGGCTACAAGACCAGATTACTGATGAGAGTCCGGTAGACCAAGAATGATTTTTTTTTTTTTTTTTCAAAATCATTTTTATTGACTCACAAAGGTTTGAAAGTTACAACAGTGTATATAGAGTACAGCTTACATTTGTGGAAACATAACAAAAGCAAATATATAGTGCACTGATATGTATTTTGACCTTTTTAATAGCTACACTATTGTAGTCTCTAAAAACAAGAAAAGAAAGAAAAAAAGAAAAAAAAATAATTTATATAAATATTAATTTTAAAACTGAACTAAACAAGAACAGAGAGATAAAACTAAGGCTCATATTTTCTCTTTTCCAAAAGTATCTGCGCACCAAAATGGGGCAAGGTAGGCTGTGTCAAAATCTTTCAGTGTTGAATTCCCTTGTCACTCTAAGACGGCCCTCCCGTCCCCAGCCCTCCGCGACCAACCCACAGGGGCAGCTCCCATCAACTTACGTTTTCATCCGGTCTCCAGTGAGTGTGCCCCGCCATGCGCCATCCGGCCACTACCACTCCAGAGCATGATATACAAAATGGCAGAAATGTCTCTTTCAGCTCCCCTCTTTTTTTGGAATTTGTGATCCAACCATAATATAGAGTGGACTTCCAACCTATAGCAATGCCCTTATTCATGAATATGAAGGATATCTTTAGAGATTGTTGCATTATACAAAGTAGCAAGGTAAAAATGATCAGTGGTTTCAGATAAAGTTAAATGTAAATTATCAGTTATACAATATCTCATGTGAATAGAAGGAGCATGTACAACTGAAGAAGAACGTTTGGTACATAACGACATGCAACATTTCGAACACACAAATAAACAATCAGCCAATATATGACCAAAAATCTAAGGTTGAGACAATTTCCATAGCCATAGATCATATCTTTGGAGACTCGAACTTATGTTTATGCAACAATTCATAAAAAAACAATTTCAACCAGTTTTAATATTTACTTCACAGTAGTAAGTACACTCTTTCTCTTTCTTGGGGAAATACGACTTTCCTGGATGAATCATTGTTTACGGCTATTACTTGATGATGATAATAATAAAAATGGCATGGTAGCACAACTTAAAACTAGAAGAGTAATGCTAATTTTTAATAGTCCTTGACTTTTTAAAAGAACAGCCAATGTCCATATGTTTATAATGAAAGTTCTATGTGAATAAGTTCAGTCTTTATCTGTCAGAACAAAATGCATAAGATGGTCTCCAGACACCTCAGACTCTTTAATTGTAGTAATTTGTCCATGACATATTGTAATCTGCAAATAGATCAGGAAAAGCAGTATCAGGTTCTTCTAAGGCAAATTCATATCAAACCCTGTTTAATCGTAATCAAATGTATTTATTTGTATTCTCACAGACTGAGCTGCTGACCTTGAATTCACTGTTCAAGAGGGGTGAGCTCACTCCTTGCAAGCTGTAGACTCTCAGTCTATCGAACAGACTGTGCCTGCATTTTTAATGTATTTTTGTTAGTGGACAATAATGACTCTACTCATGCTTTTAAATTAAAATGTAACATTATTTGCGAAAACTTTTCTGTGTATTACTTATCTTATCAAGCCTCCACCCCACCCTTTGCTAACGAACAGCCTTATTAAATTGTGATTCGGCCAATTAAATAGGGCTCTATTTAATCATACAGCATATTTTTTACAGAAGTTTTTAGTTAGTGATCTTCTATACAAAATCAAGGTCTTCACTAACTAAAAACTTCTGTAAATAAAATATGCTGTGTGCTTAAATAGAGCCCTTTAAAATTTACAGAATCGCAATTTAATAAGGCTGTATATTTTGCTAATTAAGCAAATAAATGGACAGCCACTTTACCGAGCTGTATATTGGAAGCTGAAACTTTAAACCAAAATCAGGAATAAATATTATGTTACCCCATAACTCCTAGGAATCACAGCAGCGTAAAGCTACAGCATACAAAGAAAATACAGCACTTTAAACCAATAAACCTATTATATTCAGGGGCAATAACTATACAAACCAAACTTTTGTTATCATATGTCCAAATGATTGATCATATTATTCATAAATCATTGACTTTACTGTGTTTGTTCAGATACACTGAGGGAAGGCGCTCCTTGCCAGCAACTGCGGACTTTAGGCCGCATTTGCGGAGGTGGAGGATCCCACCGCGACCGCAACATTTATGGATTTCGCATCCGCAAATTCGAGCTGCGCCACTTAGAAAAAAAAATATTACGACCTTGCAAAAATACGACATTAGCGGCCGAAACCCGCGCACATGAAAACACTAAACCACAAAAAAGCACATAAAAAGCTTACCCACAGCAAAGGGGGGGCACCCAGCACCTCTAAAAGTGAAGTTACAAGTCAATTTAAGTAGAAATTAAAGAGTTTAGACACCCGAAAATCTCCTAAGCGAGAGAAAAAATGGCCGCCGACGAAAACGAGGCTACAGGACTTTAAACACACAAAACACCACGAAACACATACAGATTTCCAAAAAGCCGTACGAGGTACAAGGACAAGGACGCAAAATCAGCCACAGCTGCGTACTACACACATTAGGCGCCATTTTACAACACTAACTTAGACAATGCCGAAGTACACAGCTACCCTAAGGGATTTTACTTGCGCACGCACCCTATTTACACTACACACTGCACACATTGCTGACACTTACACAGCAGCTTCTCAACACTGAAAACACACATTGTATGCTGCAGCAACATCAAAACAGATTGTCAGCTCTTCAACACAATGCTTCCTGCATATATTACTTCCAAATAGGTAAAGTATATTAATTTAGTAATGTATTATTTATTTGATTACCATACACCAAACAGCATTAGCTGACTTACAATTTCATTGCTATCATTTTTTGACGGGCAATATTCTAGTTTACAAATAAAGCTCATATATTTGTTGGCTGTACATAGTCTATTAAAAGCTGTATTCAGAGAAAAATATCTAAAAGTAAAAAAAAAAAAAAATATTAGCTATTAAACTGCATATCTTCTCCTACCTGTATCTATCGGGGGATGTGTCCAGCTCTTCCTATGTGCTGGACTAATCAATCAAAGTCTGTACAAAGGCTATATTCTGCTTCAGACTGAGCATGGACAGTCAAATGAAAAATATAATACACAAGTCGTTTGCCCTTGACGGTATAATATTGTCTTAAAAATTGTGTCTTTTGTCTCTTCCGTAAAGAAGGGTGATGGCTTATGATGGCTCTGGATAGGGCCTATCGAACAACAGCAAGTTTGTTACTATATAGCTGTTACCTCTATGTAGGCATGGGTAGCGGAGCTAATGATGTCATGGGGCAGGGCCAGTGACATCAGCCCAGCCTGCTTCCAATCTCCATGATAGTCCAGCCCTCATACAGAGCTGGTCATGTACCTGATAGACAGGTAGGAGGAGATATGCAGCTCTGCTTGAAGCGAACACCGACAATTTAAGCTAAGGAAAACATTTAAACTTTTCTTTATTTTAAACTGCATACTGTCTAATAGTCTATGCCCAACAAACATATGAGCTTTATTAGTAAATGCACTACAGTGGTCATTTAACAAATATGAATATATTTAAATACACTAGGCAAGTTAATAAATTAATGTAAACTCACAAAGGGGAGTTTGATAGAGTGTCTGTATCTCTTAATACAGCAGTATAGATAACAATGTAACATAATTATATTTTAAGGGACTTCTATATATTGGAATAGGCATCTAAATATCAGATGAGCTTTAATACAGATAAATGTAAAATGATGTAATTGGGAAGGAAAAATAAGCATGGGCAGCAGCAATAGTAGCAATTGCATATAATAGTTGTCAAACTGTGAGACGTCACAGATTGAATACTGTACTTTAGATAAAAATTTAAATTTACACGGCTCAACAAATACCAGGAGCCAGGTTGTCATGCCACAACATGCTTACAGGCACCTAGATTTCATCCACTGTACGTCGCGTCAATTCACTTTTACCTGGAAGCAGACAGGCATGAGGGACTGAGCCAGTAAAGGGTTGGCGTTACATTCCCCGGGTTCCACACCGCACCCTCCAGCTGGATGTACCTGTGTATAAGTGAGGAGTGAAAGCTGCTGCTGCTACTAGAACAGCTCTCACTGACAAACATACTTAGCAGAGCATCCTATGGTCAGCTAATCTAGGCCTCTCAAGCAACCGCACGGGTGCTGGTTAACTGAGAGTCTACTATATACTAATACTAGCCAAGAGCGGATACTAGCCAAAGATAGGTATGGTTACTTCTATCAGGAAGGCCTAATCGCTCCCTCTTAGGTAGCCAGCTCACCCTGGGTTTTGGGAAAATCTTCAGTCTTAAGATGAGCCTAGTGCCTCCTTACCAGTGTAGCAGCAGCAGCCACTGGACACAACCGAGCCATCTCGCTCAGGTGGAACATTAACACTCCTTAAAATATGATCCCTTGGGACACCAAGGGTTCTTGTACAGTATTACTCAGCTTGATTGACCAATATTAGGACACTCCTCTAAACGCCAGCTGTTTAGAAACCCAGATAGAGCAGAACGATTATATAATATGAAGTGTACACCGAGGTTGTTTATAGAAATGTCTGAAGCCATATCCATATTACATTACATAGAATTATATATCCAAAATGTATTACACTTACATACTGAAGCTGCCTAGTCTCGCACTACAAAGCAGTCAAAGTATTACCAAATTATCAAGGCCATGATGTTTTGTGCCAAGCTGAGCAAGAACACATGTCTATATATCCTGTCAACAATTCTTGCAGTTACACAAATTACTTTATAGCAGAGAAAAGCACTCAGTACATAAATATCAATTTTGAAAACCATATCAATATGGTGGTAAGGCTTATAAAATGACAGATGACATAACAAAAATGGCGGAAAGAATACAAAATGGTGTACATTTCTCTTGGAGCAATGAAGAGATTATTCAAGGATTTTAAGTGACCTTGTAATTTTACAAACCTGAGAGCTTGCATGATAAGCTTAATATAATGCCTACTGCAGGTCAGATAACCTTCAAGGGTAATAAACGCTTGCATAGGGAAAAAAATATCAAAACAAAACATTTTTATATCTTCTGTAAATGTTGAGTACGCTGCGTAAGTGGCTTTCAAGCTTTTTTGATCTGGGACCCATGCTCATGGACACCTGCTTTGAGACTCAGAACATTTTAACAAGATATATAACATGTGAAACAATATATTTTATATAGTTTTTCACTGATTTGGATAGAGGACAGTTTAAGTGCACATACATGAATCCGTAATATTTCTAATACTGAGACTAATGGTAGTGGTAAGTGTTAGGCTTTCTTTATGCTTCGTTGCCCCCAAAGACCCACACATAAGGACCCTGGGATCTGCATCAGTCACAAAACCACTGATCTACACAATGGTGCGGATAACTGCACAAGAGATCACATTCTCTTTAACCAAAACCATTTTTTTTTTGTGTAAACTATCTAGTTCAAATTCTTTTAATTAAACCATGTACTTAAGAAAACCGTTGATATCAAGTTTCTCAGTCAACTTCTTATTTATTAACAATATGGAGTAGCTATACCTTGGGTTTTACTAGGGTGCATCAAAATTTTGGATGATATGTTATTGCAGATATAAGAATATCTATGATTTGTGAGTTTAATATAAACTTTACTTACCCAGCATACATAGTATGGGGTAAGTAGACTTTGAACTCATCTATAACTCAACAAAAAACGGCTGCTTTGATTGAAGCGAAACTGCACATTCGTAAGTCTCTGGAGTCTCATGTAGTGTTGCCAACTATAACTGCATAAGTAATTGTAACCTTCCAGTGTCAGCAAGATGGTGACGTTCCAAATATTAAGTTAACAAAATGTTATACTAGCACTGCAGACATGAAGTCACATCTTAATAATAACCTGAAAGATTGGTAGGACTGATGCTAGTGCATCAAAGTAATAACTTAAATAAAAAAAAGACACATTAGGCACATATAGCACCTTTGTACATCTAAGAGAACATTGTTAACACAAAGCCTTTATTGTTACAGAATAAAAAAAAATGTTAAAATACAAGAATAAGGCTTGTGGATAGAAAGAGGTATATTAATCAAATTCAATCTATGCATCAAAATATATTTTGCGCTATATACAGGCAGTTTATCCATAAATTCACAAATAAATTGCATAAAAAAAAAAAAAAAATATATATATATATATATATATATATATATATATATATATAGTAAATAAAAAGTACATCTGTGTTCACATTTGAATGGTTAAAGCAAGTTAAAAAACCTGCTTCTAGCTCAGAGTTCTGAGAAAAACAGTTATTATGCTGCATTCTGGGAAGCTGAGCTGGGACGTGCCCACAAATGCCTTGCTCTTCAATCCTAGCCATTATCAAACATGGCTTCCTTTAAGCTTATGCGTGCTGTATTACATATAAAATAGTTGTGGTAACTGCGAGTTTGTCGGTAACGCTATGTAAAAAAAAATTCTGGGCTTGCGCATGCGCAATGAGCACCAAAGGCGTTCATCGCGAGGCCCAAAAGTTACGTGTTTGACCGGGGCTGCAATGAGCGTCAAAGACACTCATTGTGGGGCTTGCGATAAATGCCAAAGGTGCTCATCGCGAGGCCAACACGTGATTGGCTTGACGAGGCTGCAATGAGCACCAAAGGCATTCATCGCGAGGCCCATTTCATTACAAAATGAACTTACAACAACAACTCAGGCCCCTGAGTTGGTGGTTGGTTCTAGATAAAGACAGAGTAGGAGGGGGAGTTGTAGTTCGGGGGAGGGACATGCCTCAGGGACACGTCAGGGAGGTAAGGATCACAATCCACAGTCAAGAGGGCCCACAATTAATTGCACTGGGAGAATGTGGTCCTCCTTGGTGCTATTTGAGGCTGCCCCGTGATCCTTGAAGGGGGAGGAAAGTTAGGCTAGGGTCTAGGGCTCAGGCATGGAAGGAAGTAGCGGCTATGGTTACAGCAGTAGGCACAGCGCCAAGGGATGTGAGTTCCGTCAAGCACCGTTTTGATGACATCAGGGCCAAAGTGAGGAGGATGATGGATGGCCAAAGAGGAGAAGAACGTGACTGTGAGCTATAATGAGTGGGAGAGAGTCTCCAAGGAAGAGCCAGGTGGCCGCTGTTGCAGCTTCAGGCCTGGTGGTACAGCAGGACCCAACCTCCATGTCAGGTGAATATCTCCTACACCAACATGCCACCAAATGTACATCTCACACACACACTACACATGTACATGATGAACAACAAGGACACTGACATGTCAGCTTCATGGAATTAACAAGGGATAGATGGATGTGTCATTAAATCCATGAAGCTGACAAATCACTGTCATTCCTGGGCACAACAACAGTAATCAACCAATAGAGAGTCCGTGTATGGGTGTGCCCACTGCAGCGAATGCAGTTACAGACCGCAGCCACAATCCAGATAGTGTTAGGAGCCAACAACAATCACGGACAAGAACTAAAGAATAGATCACATCTATCAAATGATATCTACTCATAGTTGCAATTTAAGCGAATCATCCAGGTTCAAGACTAGATGTCAGATATTTAGAAGTGAACACAAAACAATGTTTTATACATCATACTTAACACATATAGCTTTTCTTTTCTCTTTTTCAGCTTACAGGAGGTCTGGGTTCAGTGGTGAGGCAGAGGCGGGGGCGTCGGCACCAAAGGACAGAGCCCCCGCCCAGCAGGAACCAGCGGAGGAGGAGAGAAGCGGAGTCGAGGCCCCTGGTTCGTAGGAGGAGGATGTAATATGGTTAATGGGGTCACCATCAGGACCACCGGCCACATCGCCAGGATTCGATCCCACTATCCACCTCCTCCAGAGACTGAGACTATCGCCAGGGCCCTCCCACTGGAGGGACCATACAAGCCAGCCACCACCTCCTCCCCCACACAGCAGTGCGATTGACTGGACACCACCACCAACAGCGGGCCCAACAACACCACTACCCGTAATGCAACAGGCTCCAGCTAAGCCACAGACCCTCCCCACTCAGACACCACCACCTCCTCACCAGGCCACGCCCCAGGGGCCTCCATCCCCAACGTCAGGCTGCGCAGGTGCCGATGCTGGCCCTGATGCGGCAGCAGTTGGAGTGTCTTTGAAAGACCCTGGCCAGGCGCAATAGGGAGGAGAGGAGGCACCACCTGATGACTGAATCCTACCTGGGCTGGGCTGCTCAAGATTGAGGCGGACCAGAGCACATTCCAGGGGATCACTGCAGAAGCCATGCAACGCCCTCTTGTCCCCAGCCCCACCTCCTCCACCACGGAGGTATCCCCTGGCCACCCGCATCCCGGACCTCGTCCACTTCCACCATTGCAGGTGCCACTGCCTCCAGGGGGCTTGCCTTCCCCTGCTCCCCCACCAACAGGGAAACGGCGGGTGGCTATGGTTGATTTGGGCCCTGTGCCTAGGTGGAGGAGGGCCTAGGGGCTGCGCAGATGTTTATGCCTTCTCCACAGCACTCCTCAGTGATAATCTATTGGTCATAATGTTAACCTAATCTAGCCTGGCTACAGTCTTGGATCTTGGCCTATGTGATGGTGATATTTTGCATGTAGATTTCTACCTCCATGATCCCCTTCTCTGTGGACACGTAGGCTTCTATTGAACATGTGACCAATTGACGGTCACTGAGGAATGCTGTTGAGAAGAGATGCTGCAGTCCCTATGATTTTTAAGGCCTTATTTTGTAGGTTTTGTCCTTTTTTTTTTTTTTCGCTATACAGGTCCATGAAGGCCTCTTCTGCATCTCCATGCATTGTGAATGAAATGTTTGAGGTGTAAAGTTGTCACAGTGCCTCTCATGTAGACAGACATTCCTTCAATGATAGCCCCCCTCGTAAATGTAGACTAATACCACTATGGCATGTTAATGACAGCCAGCATTAATATATGCACTAGTGAAGTATGTGATCCTGACCTCAATATCTGTCTAAGAACAGTTCCTTGGGTCTGATGTAAGTAACTGTGATTCTGGCTGCTGACCTTTGTGTCCTCTCCATATTAATGGCTATTCTCCATATTGCTGATTATCGAGAGACCTAGCTAATAGTTAGTAATGCTTGCAGATGGGGATCAGGTGAGTTGGTATATTGGCACAGTTACAGTATTTAGTACTGTACATGCATGTTGATTATGTATATATATTTTTTTTATCCTCCTCCACCTTCTTTTAGTTGACCACTTTTTTTTCAGATTTTTGTTTTGTCACCACACTGTATGTGTGAAACTTGATTGGATTACACAGTCCAGATGTTGAATCATCAGTTTCATTGAGCACAGACAAGTTGTAAGTGCTATGCACATTAATGGTTTCTTCAATTAAATGGAGTGATTTCTGATGATCCTTTTTTTCATCAGATTCCGATTGCAGTGGTGTAGTGACCACATGTGACCCTTGTAGGTGCTATGCATCATGCTTAATCTAGACTATGACATTACCCCCTTTAGGTATCCCCTTTTTCCCACAAGCATCTTGCTCTCCTGGGATCTGCCCACACCACACCCATGATATTAATGCACAGTCTTGCACATTTCTGATTGTGCTCTGTGTATGTAATAAAGCTTTGATATACTGTTTCTCACTGTGTCGGTGCGTTTTCAATGGTTGGGGTTTTGGGACATCCACATACATCACATTTGTGTTACATTCCTATATCTGTAAACTAATGAGCATAGTTACTATGCAATAGCATTAGATATCATATAATAATATATATTGTATATAAAAATAATAATAATAAAGGGTTAATACACATGCAAAGTCCAATTAGTGATACTGTGGAGTATCAACATTCACCTGAGGGCCTTATAACAGTATGACAGGTGATACTGTAGTGGGTTGCCAGTTCGGTCTTTAGTGGACTGTGATTTGTCTGATGTCTCTGCTATGACCTTCCCACCTAGAGTGACCCTACATGGTATAGCTCACAGCTTCATTGAAGCACACAAGCCCCTTCGCCACCACCACTTAACAATGTTGAATGGGACCAGGGGAACATACACCACACTAATCTACTCTAACCCATCAGAAGGGACCGCAAAAACACATGGAGGCTGTGCAGAGGCACGTGGATCAACAGCCAATTCACCTCCATCAGGGCCTTTCGAAGTGCCAAGTTGTATACCTCTTCCCATTTGGTGACCTCCCATTATGTTTTGCTATTCAGCAGTTTACATTAGTGTGGTGTATGGTCCCCTTGTGGATCGCTAAGTGGTGGTGGTGAAGGGGCTTGTGTACCTGAATGAAGCTGTGAGCTATACCATGCAGAGCCACTGTCAGTGGGAAGGTGATAGCAGAGCGGTCAGACGAATCACAGTTCACTAAAGAAGGAACTGTCAACTCACTCCAGCAAACCTTGTGGAACAACACAGGCAGAGAGGTAGCTAAATGTGCAAGTCCATAGGGTCATAGATAGTCGGACACGACTGAAGGACTGAACAACAAATAATAAAAAGTTCCCCTGGTACTTGATATATGTGATGTGGTGGTAATTTGGCCACTATTTGTTTTCCAAATGTAGATGAAACGAGTGAGATGTATATGTAATATACATATATAAATATAGTTGTCAGGCGTTTGTGATGTTGGTCACGCTTTTGCGTCCCTCGCAAAGTGAGGCAAGCCGTAGCTGTTCACGCACGCACAACTTAGTCTGCAATGAGCGACAAAGGCTCTCATTGCAGCCAGCGGCGCAGCACTTAGGCCGCAATGAGCGAGCCAAGCACGCAACTGCGAGCTTCGCAGAGTGAGGCGAGCAGTTGTTCCAGTGTGTAACTATAAAAAACTCCCAAAATAAGGAAATCATGTACAAAACATTTATACCACACTCCCACACAGCACACGGGGAGAGACAGGAAGCCTGGGAGTGAGGTTGCAAATGAATTTGACCCATATTTGGCTTTTTTCGTCATTCGAAAATCGCCTACCCGAGAAAAAAAATGATGGATGAAAAACGTAAAATCTCTGAAACAGCATGAAAACTAGGCTCAGCAACGTCAGGCTCTCAGAACTTACAAAATACACGACGCTGAAGACAGTAACACTTACACAAACAACTCCAGGCATGCAGGACTTTGAAAATAAAACCAATGGCAGTCACCACGCGAACATTCAGCACACACACAGAGGAGAAAGACCCTGGGAAGGGACAGGGGGAGATGCTGGAAAGAGACACAGGGCATTCCCAAGCACTAAACTTGCAGGTAAACGAACCCTGCAATGAGCAGCCCGTACAGTAGGCAAGAGGAAAGACTCGCAATGAGCGCCATGCGATGAGTGGGGGAGACACGCAATGAGCGCCGAACGTGATCATTGCAAAACAGGAAAGTTAAAGTACACGGGGTAGAGGCTCGCAAAGAGTGCCGAAGGTGCTCAGAGGATCAAAACCATTGCCAGCCTTACAATTGTATACCCGTCATTGTTGATGGGCAAGTTACTAGTAAAATAATAATTATTTAAAATGACTATTTTTTTATTGGGGGATTGTTGTGCAAGTAATTGTAATGCCTTTCCATGCTATCCCCATATTTTAGTCCACTGGTGTGTTTATATTGTCTTTTACAGTGTTGAGAACTTGTCTGTAAAACCTTTTGCGGGTCCTATTTGGAGGCCGTAATATTTTTGCCTCCATTTGCGGTTTACTGGTTTAAACGCCAGTGGATCAGTAGCAATTTAATAGTGATTTGCGAATGTAACATTTACGGGCTTGACCGATCAAAGGCTTTGCGCTAACGGCGTTCCAATTTTGACAGCCAGTAGGATTTTTCACGTCTGTAACCCGCAGATTGTTTGCAGGTATCTGTAAGAGGCCAATTTAATAGCCGTAAGTCTAGCAGGCTAAGTTTCGGCTTCGGCTTTTCACGTTAGGGGAATTTTAATAGGGCTGTATGTAAACCATCTACACAAATTAATCTTTATATGCATCTTGATTTTATCATCTCTTAAAGGGATATTAAAGTCATGCATGGATTAAAGCAGATTTTAGAAATGTCATGTTTTTTTGCTTGGAAATTTAGTACTGCAAGAATTTTTTATTTTTTTTGCTGAAACACTGTTTCTGCTGCAATGTTCGGACCTCCTCCAGATATTTTTTTTTCTTTTGGCTTTATTAGGTACAGAAGATGTAAATGATCTTTCAGCAGAGCTGGTGCAGTATCCTTACACAGCTTAATTAGACTTTGTTAGAAGACCCTGGCATTGTAGCAAAAGCTTTTGGGAATGAAGGAATAAACAAAACTTCAGTGGAAAAATACTGTAAAGAAATGCAAATATTACATTTCATTCAATTAAATAGTGTTATGTAAAGTTTTACATTTGAATATATTTAGAAACTTTTCTTATGTCCATTTTAGGCGTATGATGTTAATTACAAATTTGCCCGTTTTTTTTTATCCTTTGTCTTTTTTACGTGCCTTCTACAAACCCTGGTTTTGCTCGTACTATATTTTCTTTCCGCATACAAAACTTATTTAATTGCAGGTCATTTCAGTAACAGACATCCATCTATTATTCTGCTGATAAAAATAAGTTGTGTATAATGAGTTGTAATGTGACTAATACAATGCACATTATAAAATGAGTTAGAATGTGTATGAGAGATGAGGGAATGGGTTAGAGTGCATAATACATAATGGTTTATAATGGGAATGATGGAGTACAATGGGTTAGATTGTGGGCCGTAGAGGGATCAGAACAAGCGATATAGAATGGCTTTGGATGTGGATGGTAATTTGGATAAACAAGTAAACAGAATTAGTTTGCGTTATTCGCATTATGCCTAATAAAAATGTACATTCTTTGTGTTTATTTCAAACCAATATGTAAGTATTTTCGAAAGCAGATAACTTATACTTTTACAAAATAAATAAATAAAAAAAGCTGTTTCTAATCTAATCCGTAGCAAGAAGAGCGTACTCTCTCAAAGTGGGTCAAAGAGACACAATTTCATAGTGCCTCTTAATATGAAACAGAAAACATACATAATTAAGTTCCCTACTAGAAATATATTTATTTACATAATTAATATATCCATATACTAGACAGCAATGCTTTTATATAATAAATACAGGCTAAAAGTCATAGAGGAATTGCTGAATAGGCCAATAAGGCCCAGGCTTAGGGTGCCATATGATTAAGAGACCACATGGTGCCTCTGTTTTCCATTATAATATATATTGGGTGTATATGCATAGAAATGTCTGTATGCAGTATTATTTCTGTCTGCAAGTGTACCTTAATTCTGCCAAAATTATATATATATATATATATATTTATATATATATATATATATATACATAAACATATAAGTATTTATGTGTGTGCTAATCTTAGGATGATGGAGTAAGGGACAAACATCTTAACGGACCCAGGTGCAGGATAAACCATAAATACTTCCCTGCTAAAAGTGAATACATTTGAGTACCGTATATACTCGAGTATGAGCCGACCCGAGTATAAGCCGAGGCACCTATTTTAACACAAAATACTGGGAAAAATGAGTGACTCGAGTATAAGCCGAGGGTGGGAAATATGCTGCCCCCTGTGTCCCTCTTGTGCCCTCTGTGTCCCCTTCTTGTGTGCCCTTTTCTTGTGTCCCCCCTCTCTCTCCCCTGTGTCTCTTCCCCCCCTCCCTTATCACCCTCCTCAACCCCCCCTCCTCATTCTCAACCCCACTCCTCATCCTCAACCTCCCTCCTTATCCTCAACCCCCTTATCCTCAACCCCCTTATCCTCAACCCCCTTATCCTTAACCCCCCCATCCTTATCCTCAACTCCCATCCTTATCCTCAACCCCCCATCCTCAACCCCATTCCTCATCCTCAACCTCCCTCCTCATCCTCAACCCCCTTATCCTCAACCCCCTTATCCTCAACCCCCATCCTTATCCTCAACCCCCCCATCCTTATCCTCAACCCACTCCTTATCCTCCCTCCTCATCCTCAACCTCCCTCCTCATCCTCAACCTCCCTCCTCATCCTCAACCTCCATCCTCATCCTCCCTCCTCATCCTCAACCTCCCTCCTCATCCTCAACCTCCCTCCTCATCCTCCCTCCTCATCCTCCCTCCTCATCCTCTCTCCTCATCCTCAACCTCCCTCCTCATCCTCAACCTCCCTCCTCATCCTCAACCTCCCTCCTCATCCTCAACCTCCCTCCTCATCCTCAACCTCCCTCCTCAATCCCCCATCCTCATCCCCCCATCCTAAACCCCCTCCTCATCCTCAACCCCCTCTTCAACCTCCCTCATCAACCTTAACCCTCATCTTCAACCTCCCTCAACCCCCCTCCTCAACCTCCCTCCTTAACCCCCTCTCCTCAACCTCCCTCCTCAACCCCTCTCCTCATCCTCAACCCCCTCATCCTCAACCTCCCTCCTCATCCTCAACCTCCCTCCTCATCCTCAACCTCCCTCCTCATCCTCAACCTCCCTCCTCACCCTCAACCTCCCTCCTCATCCTCAACCTCCCTCCTCATCCTCAACCTCCCTCCTCATCCTCAACCTCCCTCCTCAACCCCACTCCTCAACCTCCCTCCTCATCCTCCCTCCTCATCCTCAACCCCCCTCCTCAACCTCAACCCCCCTCCTCAACCCCCCATCCTCATCCTCAACCCCCTTTTCAACCCCCCTCCTCAATCTCAACCCTCCTCCTCATCCTGCCTCCTCATCCTGCCTCCTCATCCTCCCTCAACCCCCCCTCCTCATCCTCAACCTCGCTCCTCATCCTCAACCTCCCTCTTCATCCTCCCTCCTCAACCCCCTTCTAAACCCCATTCCTCATCCTCAACCTCCCTCCTCAACCCCCCTCCTCAAACCCCCTCCTCATCCTCAACCTCCCTCCTCAACCACCCCTCGTCATCCTCAGCCCCTCCTCAACCCCCCTCCTCATCCTCAACCTCCCTCCTCAACCCCCCTCCTCAACCTCCCTCCTCAACCACCCTCCTCCACCTCAACCCCCCATCCTGAACCCCCTCCTCAACCCCCCTTCTCAACCTCCCTCCTCAACCCCCCTCCTCCACCTCAACCCCCCATCCTCAACCCCCCTCTTCATCCTCAACTTCCCTCCTCAACCCCCCTCCTCCCCCTCCTCACTTTACCCCTCTAAATACCTCCCCCTCTCCCTTTCCCCTCACTTACCTTCATCTGCAGCTTCTCCTCTGGCCTCCGCTCCTTCCTGTGTTGGCACCTTGGATGTGCTAATGACGTGACATCACATGCGCACCACGTCATTAGCATATACCGGGTGCCGACGCAGGAAGGAGCGGAGGCCAGAGGAGAAGCTGCAGATGAAGGTAAGTGAGGGGAGGGAAAGAGACACGGGGTGGGGTTAGAGAGACACGTGGGGGAGAGTGACTCGAGTTTAAGCCAAGGGGACCCTTTTTAGCCTAAAAAAAAGGGCTTATACTCGAGTATATACAGTATGTGATATTCAAGAATCTATATTCAATCATAAGCAATGTCTACATAACCAAGATGCCCAAAGCAAAAAAATATTTATTCTATCTTGGTTTTAGATGCGTTTTTATGAGCAGTTATTTCTGATACAGATGCCGAAAATGAGATCTCATATTGGGATACTACCAAAACAAAGATGCCATTGACCATGTGCATGCTAGTGAGCATTGCCATGCTTTCTGGTTGATTTCCCAAAATGTTTTCCAGGTAACCATATGGTACCAATAGGTATGCCTTGTGTTCCCACTTGAAATGACCCAAAATAATAATTTTGCTACAGACCAAATTGGAGTTTCTGGGTTTCTGTCCACATTTCTGGGTTTCTGTCCATATTATTTTTTTCATAATTAACCCTAAAGTTCACATGTAATAATATTTTTGTCTATGTTGCTAATCAACTATAATAGTTGTTGTAATTGCGAGTTTGTCGGAAACGCTATGTTAAACGTTCTGGGTTGCGCATTTGCAAAGAGCTGCTATACCGCTCATATCGGACCTCGCAACGAGCACCAATGGCGCTCATCGCAAGGCCCGTAAAGTAGAGGATGGGAAAGAGGCTCGCAATGAGCGCTGAGGCAGGGAGTCCATAAGTGAAGTTGAAAGCTAATTTGATATTCAATTGGCTTCTTTTGGCGACCTCCCAACGGATGCCAAGTTACAGCCTTAAAAAAAACTGGCTGCGTTAAACCCATAACTTTTTCAAGCCCGCAAAGCTTTGAGTAATAGCGATTTTAAGCTTCAAATCTTGCAGCCTTGAAAAAAAGTTACAGGTTCAACCGCCACCAAGCTTGCAAATGAGAGGGGAGGGGGGAGACACAGGGAAGTGAGAAAGGAGGAAGAGACAAAGGGGAGGGGGGAAGAGACAAAGGGGAGGGGGGGAAGAGACACAGGGGAGGAAAGAGACACGGGTGGGAGAGGGTGTCAAAGAGACACAGCGGTGGGAGAGGGTGGCAAAGAGACACTGGGGGAGAGAGGGGGAAAAAGACACAGGGGAGAGGGGGAAAGAGACACAGGGGTGGGGAGAGGTTCGCCGTGAGTGACAAAGTTACGGGCTTGCACATGCACACAGCATAGCTGCTCTTTGCGGTGCCCGCAATGAGCACCTTCGGACCATAAAGTAGAGGTGGGAGAGGCTCGTTGTAAGGCACGCAAGTTGGGTGTTTGCTGAGGTCTTCAATGAGTGGCGAAGCCCGTAAAGTAGGGGGGGGAGGCTCGCAATGAGCGCCGCAGGCGCTCATCGCGAGGCGTTTAAGTTAGATGGCGGGAGAGCCTCGCATTGTGTGGCAAACAGCATTGCCAGCCTTCAAATTTTATTGACGTCATTTTTGACGGGCAAGTTGCTAGTGTTATTATATTGAATATGCAGTAAATATTTTCAGAATTGGAACCACAAATCTAATTGTGTATGAAATTAGGAAAAATGGTTTAGACCCTCAAATTATATTATCTAAAGTTTGTAGGAAGGACTTGACATGGCAGTGAGAGGACAATGAGAGCCTTTCATACTACTCATATATCGTGGTTATGTTTTTTGTTTTTTTTTGTTTGTTTATTTTTAACAATAGGAAATAACAGCTACTTCTTGGTAGCAAAACATTGGGAAACATTCATGCACTAACTATAGTAAAACCATACAATTTGTAGTTCTTACTGGCTGGAGAATTGATACAGCTGTATGCAGTGATATAATAGCATGACATTAACATTTAGGATACATATATAAATAACCAATATGACTAAGGTGTGTAGACTAGTCAAAAAAATATAACTTTTTTTTTTACTAGCAATGAAAACTAACCATATGTATAATAGACAATTAAGAAGAGTTTTCAGCCTATTATACACCTTTTGGTTTAATGACTAGTAATAAAAGTTATATTTTAATAGTATGCTATACATTGATTGACATTGCCTGCTTATCATAACATTTGGAAATCATCTCATTATATACATATATAAAGCTATAGCCATTAGCAAATGCCACATTTCTCAATAAACCGCACGTTAGAGCTGTAGAGAACTCTGTAGTTTTTATCTTTGTTTCTAGAGTGAAAACTAAAATATTTGAACATTATACTAAGCAATGTCTGGTGAATTTAAAAAAATCTTAATATACAAGAAAACAGACAACCGAAAATGAATATGACTTTAAAATCTCTGCTTTATTATATGCTAAAAAGGGGGAAATATTAAATGTTGAGATGGAGCAAAAAATACAAACTTTGACTTGTGCATTTCATGTCTGTCTGTTTTGTTCTGATGTGCGTCCTGTGTTTTTCTTATTAATGTTATTGTACTAAATACTGCTGTCTAATTATTACCTAAAATATGACCATATGTTTGTATATGATCAGATTCATAAGGTGCACTTGTGAGCTTTCTGTGAGGAGGAGAGGATAGAGCCAAGAGAGATCTATCTTTTTGAAAGTGGGCCAGTCAGCTTAGAGTAAAGGGAGGGTCAGAACTAATGGGTTATATGATGACTTTGTGTGAGTAATTAAGTATTATAGGAAGGTGGCTGGGAATTTGGTGATTTAGGTGGAACATAATGCCTGTTTTGGCAACCAGAGCTTTTTGTAAGTCATAGATCATAGGCAAGGATGGCATTGCGATGTAGATTAGAGACTTTTGAGAGGTCGTGGAGGAAGTGTATTTTTGTTTTGAGTGCCATGGTTGTGGCCAAGAGTGTGAGACACTGCCCAAGATAGAAGCAGCCTTGCTTAGGTCTGACAGTGATGTAGTGTGATGTATCCAGGTTGCATTAGGGAATGATAGTGTGGTTGATAAGATGCTGGAAGTTTGTGTAAGGGTATCTGGAGCCATGCAGACTGCAGTGCATCCGACAGTTGCTGAAGAGTGCAACTGCAAACATGGCGATCGATGTGGTCACACAGGTGCTAAATGGCGTTCAAGTCCGTGGAATTTGGAGGCCAGGGTAGTACTTGGAATCTTTGTCGTGCTTCTCCAACCACTCCCTGGCAATTCAGGCCAAATGACATGTTGCATTGAAGATCCCATCCGCTCCAGGGAAGACAATCAATGTGTATGGGTGTCCTTGATCTGCAAGAATGGATAAGCCAATCTGTTAAGAGTGTTTTTCAGATGTATGAGTGGATAAATACAGTTCCAAGAAAACATTCCTCAGACCATTAATCTTGTGTTCTTCCAACAATGGTTGTAGAGTGTTTGTTCTCTGAGGTTTTGCTCCC
This sequence comes from Discoglossus pictus, assembly GCA_027410445.1. Classification (NCBI taxonomy): domain Eukaryota; kingdom Metazoa; phylum Chordata; class Amphibia; order Anura; family Alytidae; genus Discoglossus; species Discoglossus pictus. The sequence continues at coordinate 209,695,921 of CM050169.1, read as the reverse complement.
GACACGCCAATGTTCGTCCATTCGATGGAGCAGAAAACATGATTCATCAGAGAAGGCAACACTTTGCCAATCAGAGGTCCATTTTCGTTACTGTCGTGCAAAATGTGAAGCCGCTTATGACAATGAACCCTTGTCAGCATGGGTGCAGTAACCAGCTGTTTGCTTAGGAGCCCCATACGCAACGGGGTTCACTGTACTGTCATTGTAGACTCACATCTGGTAGACCACTGGTTCGTTTGGACAGTGAGTTGCTCAACTATAGTGTGTCGGTTGGCCATCACACACCTTCATAGCCGACGTTCATATCTGACATTAACCTTATATACACACAAAGCCAGCTCATGACACATGCAGTATTTCATTGGTTACGAGCCAGGCGGTTGTCATAATTATGTGACTCAAAAGTATAAGGGGAACATCGACACACTGTACCTAAACTTGCTATTAAATCAAGGCTTGCTTGCACTTGTCCATGTGGACTACATTACATTCCAGGGTTGGACAAAATATGTAACACTTAGAAGCCAAGAAGACTTTATAGGAGTCGGACAGGCTGTTTCTAGGAACCTGAAAGGAAACAATTCATAGAGATGCATTATACTATATATTTAGCAGCAGGGTGTACTAACTTTAGGAGTTCAGGCACCCTGTTTTTTGCATGATCGTTCATTCAATTTCGTACAGACACTTTCAAAGCATGAATAATAAATCACATAATTTCTATTCATACCACGTAAAACTGTCTGACAAGTCATTACCAGTATTGTGGAATATAAACATCCTTTAGCAAGTTTGCATTACATAGCACATAATCATGGTTATCAACTCTGCAGATATTGCAACATAATTCAGATTATTAAAGGCATATGAAAGTGAGGTGGGTTATGAATGCATCCTGTAGAATGCATCACAATCCACCTAGCAAAAAAAAATGTGCATGATAAAATGCAAACATTTTTTGCAGAAAAGAAAAAATGTGCTGGGGGTGATGTAGACACCCCTAGCAACTGAGATTTGCATATGGGATATCTCATTTTTAATGAGATATCCAATATGCAGCACATGCGCATGCTGATTGGCTAAAGGAAAAGAAAGTGTATGCTAATAACGCGGTGCGCATGTGACGTCACGTCATTAGCATATATCGGGTGCCGGCACCCGGTATATGCTAATGACGCGGCGCGCATGTGACGTCACATGCGCGCCGGGTCAAGACGGAAGGAGCAGAGGCAGGAGAAGAAGCAGGTAAGTGAGGGGAAAGGTAGATGGGGATGTATTTAGGGGGGTTTAGAATGAGGAGGGGGGTTGAGGAGGAGGGGGGGTCTAGGAGGAGGGGTTGAGGAGGGAGGTTGAGTTTGAGGAGGGAGGTTGAGGTTGAAGAGGGTTGAGGATGAGGATGGGGGGGTTTAGGAGGGAGGTTGAGGATGAGGAGCGAGGTTGAGAATGAGGAGGGTGATAAGGGAGAGGAGAAGAGACCGAGGGGAGAAGCGACACAGGAGAGAGAGGGCTGACACAGAAGGCACAAGAGGGACACAGGGGGCAGCACATTTCCCACCCTCGGCTTATACTCGAGTCACTCATTTTACCCAGTATTTTGTGGTAAAATAGGTGCCTCAGCTTATACTCGGGTCGGCTTATACTCAGGTATATACGGTACCTTTTTAAGGCTTGAGACTCCCTGGTCTATTCATTTGGGCAAAATGATCCTCCGTGTGTCTTAACATTTTTGCTATAACACAAGTGCCCCATGTCACCGTACTTTACATTCTTAATTGTAGGGATACAGACTCTGTCTCTGTTCAAAGACCTGTAGCTATGAGTTAAATTATGTATGATATATAGTAGTAATATGTACCATGGCCTGATTACTAATATGATTTCATGATCACATCACTGATTCCAACATTTGATTTATTTTTTTGTGTCTTATTGATGTATATACTAATTTGCTTTTTTATGCTTCATCAGTTTCATAATGCATCTCAGTTTCAGTGCCCCCGTCATATTTATTCCTAACAGGTTTACAATGAAATGATACTGCGCAGAGAGAGTGAGCCGCTAAGTCTTCACAAATGGTTACAGTTTCCCATTAAACTGTCAACTGCAGTTTCAAACTAAATATTTGTTCCCACACAAAGCCAATCTTTAATTATACTGGTGCGCTAATTGGCAGTACTTCATTTATATGAGTTTGTATTGATTAGTGTATTGCCTTGTTATCTTTGACTGTGCCTCATTTACAGTGTAATGCCGGAAATCGGGATGATATTGACATTATCTGGAAAATGTTGACATTATTGAGTCTAACTGTATCCCTAACATACACACCATTAGCAAATATGCGTATTTTCTCACACCATATTAGAAATATTTTGGTTTAGGCTGTAAAAACTGTTATATATGTGATTAGAGACACACTCTAAACCATTAGACATAGGTAGGTCTCATCTACACATCTAATCTGTGTCTGACTCCTTCTTATCTTGCAATCAAACACTCAATAGTCGCATGTCTATTTCCACACTTTATTGTTAGCCGCAGATTACCAATATACCTATTTATTTGTCAATCTGTCAGTTGCTCATGTTGAATGGTTTTGCAAGATTAAAATGCCTTTTACATTTTAGGATGTGTGTGGGTGCTCCCCATAATGTGTATGGATGTTCATAATCATGGGTTGTCTTCTTTTTGTTGGATGGTGTGCTACAAAATAACACCATCTTTGATTGGTGGTAAGGACCCCCTGCTAATAAAACAATCTGGGTAGTATTGGAAATATCTCGATAAACGAACTGATAGCTCCCCTTACCTAAAATCATAGAACACCTGTAGACTATTTGTGAGCCCCTAAATTGGAGAAGAAGTCTACTAGATTACTGACAGTTTAGAGTTTTGGGATTGAAAATGAATACAAGAAATGAGGAGCAGCCCCTCAACAAATGCCTGGTGGAAGGCACTACCATACCTTAGATACAGGGACTTTTGGACGAAGCTGAAGTACCCAGACAAGTTTAAGCTATTGCTTAGACGAAACGTGCGTCAGGTCATCAACCAGGGTCAGTGTCTGGTAGTTGGTTCAATTGGACATATCTCAAGCTTAAACAGATCTTATGAATGGAGATGTATGCCTTTCTAAATGTACAACTCAATATAAATTTAATAGCAGCTATTACTGCCCTGAAAAGCATTATATACCTTCTTTTTTTTAAATAAACAATCCAAGATAAATCTGTAATGGGTGCAATCATTGCCCTGTGAGATACTGCCACCAGAAAAAAACCCACAACCATTTTAAGATATCCTTAGTGTATCATTAGGGCATCCGATAATACTGGTAATGTTTACCTATGAGGGATATCCTTTGTGCTTGTTTGGTCTTGATTGTATTGGTGTACATGGCAATAGTAACAAGTTTACCCTAAGATCATTAATATTTTATCTCTATGAACTTGAACCGTAACATTGTGTTACTGAGAACTATTTGAATATTTCATTTGTTTTAAGGATCTTATAACGTAACTACAATTATAACTAGTTTTTTGTGAAACATTTGACTCCGCATTATATGGAGAAGGAGTGTTATATTTTGGTATCATTCTTTGATTTTCACTAATTTTTGATAAAATATTTTTAACTTAATTTTCCTTTTGGAAGTTGAATAATAAAAGTTCTGTTGTAGGCATTTAGCATTATACACCCTTAAAGCTGGTGGTCTGTGGCTCTAAATCCATAAAGAGTTTTACACCCCTGTAATAGAGAGTCGTAAAGGGTTGTTGGATGTCTGAGTAGGACAGGCTGGGGTGTATTTGCACTATATTATGTACAGAGGCTCCGACAACCTGCAGTATGGAAGCTAGGATATTTATAATAATGAGGTTATATTTCATTTGTATGGTCTATTTATGAGAAATCTATATTTGTTTAATGTCAAGCGTGTTTGTCAGTGTCTAAACATCTCCCTCCAAAATCCAGAGTCTTATTCACATTACAATACAATCCAACACACAAACCAATCTCCACATCAGTAAAGGTGAGAAAAGTTTATTGATATTTTCTCCTTGGCTCTGCGGCAATGCTTTTTTCTCCATTTTATCTATCCGTTGGGTCTAGTCTATCTAAGCAATTTCAACACTGGTAGATTCTAAATACAATTTATGGGTTTAGTTCAGCAAGTTTCTGCTTTGAATAAAAAATACTTAAATCCCACTGAAGCAAACATGTTTGTCCGGTGCGGAATGATGATAACATCAGTATTGGGTAATATATTTTTATATCAAGTAATAATTTATCCTTCTAGAGCAAGTTTTCACAAGGTAAATGTTCTTTTGTACAGACCTAGCAACACAAACGCACAATAAAATAACATTAACACAGAGTAATGGTTCAACATACAATACAAGTAACCATAGAGAATGATTAGTTCACAGGCCGTGAAAATGAAAATACTAGCAAGAGATTATTTTTCCAAGTGGATTCAGTAATTAAAAGATCATTGTTCTGCCTAATATGTCCTTTGAAGAACTGGACTTCTTTATATACAAACATATACAACTTTTATTTATTAATTACTACATGCAATTATGCTGCAGTGGGATACCCCTTTTTGTTTCATATATCTGCTTCCACAAGTAGGAGGGAACATTGAATGCACAGAAGCTTTCATTTGATCCGTACTATAGCACCTTGAATTCTTTCTTTATACAAGCCCCCTCTCTGATGATAATAAGCCATGAGACCATGGCTGCTCCCATGAAAGAGTAATTGAATATTTTTACTTTCTATGGAGTCTACTTCTTAAAAATAGCATACTGAATATATTAACCTTTTGAATGAAACATCGGTACACATGTAATATGTTGAAATGTCTAAAGCCAGAGTTTTATTGGGTTGTAAGACAGAAGAGTAGATGGGGAGGGGGTGAAGTTCTACCAAAATGTGAGCATCAAGACTTTATGATTTTTTTAATTAACATTTCTTACACCTATAATGCTCAAGTTTCTATTGATCCTGGTGAGGGCCCAAAGTACAAACCAAGTGATCCTGAAACTGTATTGAATATCCAAGGCTGCCATGACTGATCTGGAAGAATTATTTAAACCGTTAAGATAGGATACCATCCCGGTGATAAAAGGTGGGTATAGTTGTTGGTCTTGTGAGTGTCAAGATGACGTGAAGTAGCTAAAAAAATATTTATTGAATCAACCGTAGTATGTGAGATGTAGAAAATGAGTTACTCGTTGTCTACACTTCACAATTTGTCACTTACTAGTGTATATATAAAAAGTGTTCTTGAATGAATAAAATAAGTAACACTTTTTTTGCTTATGTTACAAGCATAACCATGTGAGCAACAATCAAATATGGAAGTAATTTTGGTGCCCCAGTACATGAAGGATGGATTACTATGAGGATAAGATAAAGACCAATATCACCACAGCTGTTACTCGCCCAACAATACCATCAACTGTGGTTGTCCAACACCGAAGCAACATGCTGAAGAACATAAACACATTTTTAAATTCAGGTTATCAGCTTAGTAGCTAATGATACAATCCTGCAAGCTGTACAGAAGTATGGTAACGTACCATATGGACCAACACGGCCACATAGTGTGCCAGACATTAAGTTTTGCCACATCAAATGCGTTATATCTTTTTAACATGAAGAAAAAAATATTGTTGTTTTAGAACTGCTTATTGTCATGTTCTATTTATGTATTGTTGCTTATGTTTTATGCAATAAGTATTGTCCTTATATTTGTTTTCAGAAAACGCTTTGCGTGGTGCGTACAGCTTGGCGCTCATCGCGTGCAAGGTGAGCCATTAACACGTAGCACTTAGCCGATGAGCGCCGTTAAGCTACTACAACACGCGTGCAAACGGTTGACAAACGCAGGACTTAGAAAAAAAAAATTATGAGAAGCGGGACTTAGAAAAAAAAAAAAAAAACGAGACGCAAAAAATTACGAGATTAACGGCCGAACGTCAAACGAAAAAACAATAAAAACACACTAAATACACCCCAAAAAATTACAAAACATCACAGACAGCACAGGGCAACAGCCAGGACGTCTGCGAGTGAGGTGGAACGAGAATTATACTATATTCGCCACTCGAAAATCGCCTAAGTGAGGAAAAAAATGGCCGCCAAAAAAAAATGAAAACGAGGCTTCTCGGACCGCGCAAAACACTGCCAAATGCGTAGCACTTTACACATCTATCTACGACATACAAAATACAAAACCCGGGAAATGCTCACGAGCCACGTTCCACATTAATAACATTACGACAATACAATGCCTCTTTACACAATAAACCAACGGCTTAACCTCGCGCACGCAGCCTATTTAGACTGCACACTTGGAACATTCATTACACTTTATAAGCAGGGCACCAACACTCACAATGTATATTCTATGCAGACAGAAAATACAGATTAGTAGCTCTTCAGGCTATTGCTCGCTGCATATATAAATTAGAAATAATGAAAGTATATGAATTTAATGAATAAATCATTATTACTTAACTACATATACATAGAAATATATATCTCTCTTTATCATGACTCATGAAGGTGCTCAGAGGACCAAAAGTACACGACAGGAGAGGCTCGCAATGAGCGGTTTACATCAAACATTATTCCCAGCCTTACAATTTTATTGACTGTCATTTTTTGACGGGCAAGTCGCTAGTATACAAATATAGTCTGGAGCTGTATTACATTTTGTAATTGTTTAGTGTGTATAACTGTTCAAATAAATAGTAAAACTTCAATCCAAGCTTTGCTTTTTTTTCTTTCATCATATTTAATGTTGCAGCAAGGGACCTTGCCAAGTTGTAATTTGATCATGGGCACCAAGAATTTGTTTAAGCTGTCCTTGACTGCCATGATGGATAAACATAGAGGACGCATCTTTGGACATGAAAACCAATAACACCATTTGACATTTCATTTCTAATGGCCACACCTTCATAATGTTCCGGACAATCTTTTTTTCCTTTCAGGATATTCCTTTTTTTGACTCAAGTCTATAAAAAGCGGATTTGATAGATAACTTTTAAAAGGGTACTGGATTTATTTCTAATCAAAAAGGGCATTCAGGGTTATCCTGGATAATTAGAGAGGGAGTATTGATCCAGGGAGGAATCTGATCGCCGGTATCTGGGGTCAGGAAGGAATTCCTTTTTTTTTATTCCCCTTTGAGACGATTGGCTAAGTTTCGCTTGGATTTTTTCTGTTTGCCTTCCTCTGGATTCAATTAAATAACAACTAATCCGCATATTACGGGTCAGAGGAGATCTTAAAAGTTTGAACTTGATTGACTAAAAGTCTTTTTTTAACCTCAATTACTATGTAACTATAATATTTGTTACATATTGTCCCATGTTCCCCTGACTTCCTCACCCTGACTGGATGTATTTCATCATGATATATTGTGATATCTTAACAAATAAACTGTGGGTCTGTGACTCCTTTTTGCATATCTCAAAATTTTATGGATTTGCATAAAATGATCAATTTCTTTATGGCAAGCTCACTTAAACAAAATGCTTTGTATTTGCAGGTCTTCTATACAATCAAATATTTTATTACTTAAAATAATATTCACATTATTAATCACTTTGTGTACATCATGAACTTACATTATAACAATAATAAATGAACAATAATAAATTAAACACAACTAATTAGCTTTACCGCATGCAATACAATATAAAATATCACAAAAGTGATACTAGATATAAAGAAAAATATTTTATATTAATTGTTTATTTCTGATTACTTCAACAAAATGCAACATCAATACCTACTATTTTATATCCGTTAAACAGGACTTGGGGTATAAAATATCATATCAAATGTGGTTTGTAGGAATTTGATCCCTCTGATGCTTTGGAAGCTCTCTGTGGACCATGGCTTTTGCTGTGGGATGCGACTAAGAACATTTCAGGAAAGACCAACTAGATCAGCTGAGCTTTATTTGTGGTTAATCAGAGGCACTTTAAATGATGGCAGGTGTATGCTGACTCCTATTTAACATGATTTGGAATGTGATTGCTCAATTCTGAACACAGCTACATCCCCAGTTATTAGAGGGTGTGCAGACTTATGCAACCACATTATTTTTCTTTTTTCTTTTTTTCTTCCCTCCACCTAAAAGATTTCAGTTTGTTTTTCAATTGAGTTGTACAGTTTATAGGTCACATTAAAGGTGGAAAAAGTTCTGAAATGATTTATCTTTGTCTCATTTTTTTACAGCACAGAAACCTGACATTTTAACAGGGTTGTAAGTGTAAGTGGAATAAAAAGAAAACGCAACATTTTAATAAAGCATAGTTGAGATGGAGAATATATCCATTATTAATAACGTTAAAAAAAAAGGTAATCTTAAAAGGAACAATGAGACTGAGAATGTATAAGAGGCCTAACAGAACCATATGAAGATAAGCAAAAATTTGCCTCAAGGTGGAGCTTTCAACAATGTTAGAAAATTTACTCAAGCTAGATCTGTAAAGGGTGAGTCATTTTTACAAGCATGAGAGATGGTTTGTGAGGTATAAAGTAGTTGTGTGGGCGCACACAATGAGGCCTGGATATGCTTACTTTCTCAAAAGACTAGGGTGTAGGTTGCATTGGAAGCGTGGTACTACCTGCTTAATCCCAGGAAATGTATAATTGCATTTTGGCATATGCTGGGAAAACTGCTTATTTTGCTCATTATCAAGTCATTTTCAAAAGAACGGACTATTAATTATTTTTTTTAATTATTTTTTATTGAAAAGGCGGAAGGGAGATAAGGGGATTTGGAGAGGGAATTAAGGATAAGGTATACATGAGAAATGCATGAGATAATATTAACAGGGAGAAAAGAAGAATTAACTCCCTTCTAAATAGTCACAATTGATAGACAAATTACAGTGGTACCTTGGTTCTCAACCTTAATCCTTTGCGGCAGGTTGAGTACCAAAAAGGTTGAGTACCAAACTTGCATACGGCGTAATGTAAATTGGTTTTAGCAAACGCAATGAGTACTAATGGTTTGTGCTCATCCAGACAGGTTGAGTATCGAAAATGTTGAGTTCCGAGGAGGTTGGGAACCAAGATACCACTGTATTGTAGTTTAATGTGGATAAACTAGGCTGCAGGTCATGAAGGGGAAGGTAAGAAAAAGTCGAAGGCATGTTGGAGAATGTGGAGGGGAATAATCTGAAGGATATGAGATGAAAAAATATTCTGTGAACAAAGTGGTGCAATATACTTGGCTATAACAGAAAGGTATTACTGGGTAATCATGTCCCAGTAGATGCATTTGTTCAGTTTCTGATCTTAGAGAGGGTAAAATTGGTATTTATTTGCAGGTGCTAGTGAAGTCCTGTGCAGGCAGAAGCAGCCATTGTAGTAAGGCAGGATTTTAGGCACATGGTGGGAGGGGGAGTAAGGGTCCAAAAGATCAGGAGCCTCATTCAATTTGAAGGCCGCATCTCACGGTATACAGGCAGTGTGTCTGCGGGCTTGCTGCAGGCTCGCGGTCTGCTACAAATCCGTTGCTATTAAGTTGAACAAGCCCGCAAGTTACGGGCGAACGCCGAAACCGTAAACCATGCAATCGTATGTAGCATTTCAGGGCAGGAACATGATCAATTAAGCAAGGCCGTAACTACCGGTTTAGAAACAGCCAATAGAAAATGAGACCGTCATCATTAGGTCAGTAAAACATGGAGGTTACATGTCAATCAGCGTTTAGGGGTCCGATATGCGATCGGACACACAAAACTGCAAAACACAAAATAATAAAAATGAATGCCGATACTGTTCTAGTCCATGTGGGTGTCCTGATATGCATTAACTCACTGATTCCCGAGATCGATATAACCTCGAAATGAAACCTAAAATAAAATGATTTTTGATTGCCGATTTGCGAGCTTGATACTGTTGTGCAATTAATTCTAATATCTTTCATCACTTTCCCTGTCATTTACAGTGCAGTATTGCTTTTTTATTTGCATTTACAGTGCTACGATCAGGTGTTTAACCCCATTTTGCGGGTCCTCTCTAGCACTCGTAGGATTTTCTTCTACATTTGCTGTTTACGGGTGTGAAAACATTTGCGGGCTTGAGGAATTGTAGCAATTGAATCGCAGTTTGCGATTGTATATCTTATGAACGTGAAAGATCAAAGGCCCGTAGCCCGTTTGCCGCTGACAAAAAAAAGGCAAATTGAATAGCAAATTAAATGATGGCCTCCATTATGGGCTACTGTAACTTACAATTGCTCAATTGAATGAAGCTCCAGGTATCTTAAAAGGGAGAGTAATTTGCGTGGCATTCTTTTTTTGCCAGCAATATTTGTTAAAGAAAAACACACAGTGGTACTACATTATTTTAAATTCAAAATGCTTCCAATGTAATTCTGTTCTTAATCGGATTTTAAGCATGTATTTTTTGTATTGTACAAGTTATCCTTTAAGAATACATTTGCAATCTATTATACAAATCTCACTGTAAATATATGCATAACTGAGCTATCAAAAGTGCATTCTCCTGTCCAACAAACTGAGCCTACTGGATGTATTACTTCCTGAAGCTGTTCTATAGCCATTAGCTAAGCAAGTGAATAAATTGTTTAAGCATGGACTCTATATCTATACTAGGAAATTGCCCATCAAAAATGACGGGAATAAAATTATAAGGCTGGCAATGCTGGTTGGCATACAATGTGAGGCTTTTGGTCCTTGTTGGTTGTATTTTTAAAGTCCTACGTGCCTGGCATGGTTAGTGTAAGTGTTACTGTTTGTGCTGTTGTGTATTTTCTAAGTTCTGCGTGCCTGGAGTTGCAGAGCCTCGTTTTCATCTGGTTTCAGAATTTTTTCGTCATTTTTGTTCTTACTTAGTTGATTTTCGAGTGACGGAAAATGGCAAATAAGGCTCAAAATCGCTTGCACCTCACTCCCAGGCTTCCTGGCTCTCCCCCTGTGCTGTGTGTGAGTGTTTTTTATTTTTTATTTTATTATTTTGTTTTTTTTTCAAGTTACGCTCTATGTGCTTCAACTGCTCGCCTTGCTCTGCGGCGCTCGCAGTGCAATGGGCGCTGATTGCAGCCTAAGTTCCACGTGCTTGCAGCCTAAGTGCTACATGGCTGCTTTGCCTCGCTTTGCAAGGCTCGAGTTTGTGGCGCTGGCTCGTCTCGCTTTGCGAGGGTCACAACTGCGTTACCAACATCGCAAATGTCACCAACATCGCAAGATCCTCAACTATATATGTGATACTTCCTACTCTTTCTATGAGGCTCAGCTTCTGAGATCGAAGTGTATACTTTGAAGTTTAGTTTTGGGCACTGTTTAATAAGACATTTTGTTTTCTGCTTCATTTTAAGCACACTTATCAATAAAAGTTGTTTCTGTTATTTTATACAACAATATCCATCACTATAATTAGCTTGTGCATAATGTAGAATATTTTGCTGGCCTATATGATGCACCAACATATAAAACACAGTTAAAGGGACTTTGTAGTCAAAATATGTATTTAATGCATTTAAAACATCATTATGTGTTGAGGTTTGGGAGATAGAGTAGGTATATTTGCTCGACTGCAAAACCACAGAAAAGAAGAGCTGGCACCCCATTGCTCCAGCCATGTGGTGGTATTGGGACTCACCTAGTGATAGGAATTGTGATTTAGTGTTAAATATGTGTAATTTGGGTTGTGGAAAGAGTGTATAGCAATTAACTTTGACTTTTGTATTATTCAGGCACAGTTGTATATAATTTCTTATGGTATATACATTCTTTGGTATGCATAGTATGACAAGCCAATAGTCTTCTGTGGGTTTGTGTACAGGTTTTAGGCACTTTGAGACGAACACGTGATACCGGAGGCTGTATATATATATATATATATATATATATATATATATATATATATATATATTTCCAGGCTTTAATAAATATCTAGTGAAAATACCAATAACAAAACAAATGAAAGAAAATAATAGGCCTATCTTCCACTGATGCACTACCAAAATAACTAAACAGTCCCTTACTATCTGCTCCTACCCAGCAAACCCTGGGTGGAGAAAAATAAAAACAATTCTAAAGTCCATATATTCTCCAGTATATTTTCCCAGATTTTCAGGTGATCCACTGTTGCTCCAATAGACTGCAGGCTACGGTCTCTCTGTGTTTGTGTCTCACAGGTTTACAAAACCTATAGTACCTACCTATAGAGAAGATGCTTAGGGGGAGCCCAAATTATTTTGCACATAGACCCTCCATTAATTACTTCCACCGCTGGTTTATTTGATACATGTTAATATGGAAGGAGTAGATTTCTCTGAGCTGTACATTGTAAAGGAAGTGGTTGGATAAAAGGTACAAATGGAGTGAGGAGATGCATAATAAATTGAATAATTGGTATTATGATACTAAATAGCAAGTTGAACCATACATGCCCAAACAGAGTGCCCTCTTACAAAATTGGAACCAGTGTCAGACTCTATAAAGTGGAACTATATATATATATATATATATATATATATATATATATATATATATATGTGTGTAGCTTTCAATGCCATCCAATTGCCTTTTATACAAGGTACATTTTAATTTTTTCACTTTTTTCTTCAGCAATCTTAAACTCTAAAACAGCATCTCTTAACTAGGACAGATGAATATTTAATATAGCTTTGAAGTGTGAGTATTGCACATCATATACATACTGTGCTGTTCTCCAAGACACATGCAGTGACTCATGCTATGGGATCTCGGGAGCATCTGGAAGTGACACAACTGAGCTTCCAAAGATGTTATAACTTAAAGCAATCGATAGTGACAAGGGATTTATCTGTTGAATGTTATTAAAATACATTTTCTTACTGTAGAACTTACATTGAAGATGGACATTTTTATCTATCAGTCGGCATATCTGATCCACCCAATAAGGATAGAGTGAAACTTTTTTTCTAATAAACCTATAATTGCCAATTACAACATGTGAATGTATACACCATACAGAAATGAAAAGGCTGAGCATGCCCAGAACCAAAAGAATACATTTGCCTAATCAGCCCTTGGGGGGTCTCATCATTCTCAGTCTTTTTGTTTTCCAGTGGCTTTAAACTTAGTGGCTGGATCCAATAGGCTGATTGACAGGTGAAAAATTCAAACTTCAGTGTAAGTTCACCGTAAAAAAAACTATTTTTAAATAACAAGTACTTTATCAGTTGGGTATTATTATCTATAGCACTAAATTCTACAATCCTCCATTGTGTATCCCTTTAAGGGCCACTGTAGTTCACAACTTTCTATGGTGCATGAGAGCATGTCTTCTACATTACCAACATGTAGTTTTGCTTGTAAAATAAATTATGGTAATTTTAAGAACAATGCCCATAAACCATCACAGAAATAGAAAAACAGTGTGTTTGATCCACCCTTTATCATATAAATAAATTGAGAGGAAGTGTTTGTTAATGTTAATGGATTTCTTATCTGATCACATTAAGTTGAATGGGAAAGAAGGCACCGTGAGTTGCAGTCCATACTTCCATAAGGCTCACTGTCCCTTTTGGCTCTTGTACCATTTCAGGACAGAGGAAGAGAAAGCTATTTAATTGTATCTGAATTTAATGTAATTTATCTATACTATTGATCACTTATTTTTCATAAAAAAATAGATTTTTTGTAATATTTTAAAATATGATATTTTTTGCCACATTCAGAGCTAGGAGACAGACATCTGATGAGGTGTTGCTGTGACAGTCCTCCCAGCCTACTTGCTCTCTCCTGGGTACCTGGCTCCTTGATGTTTCTGCCTGAAGTGTTTGATCACAATGAAGTCTCCGTCATATTGTGTGTGAATAAATACCCCAGTGAGTAACACTTTATCTATTAGCCTCTGTAGTCACAGCATCTTAATGGGGGTTGTATTTTCTGTGTTTAGCCCCTGAACCTATAGCCGCAGTATAATTAATTACAGCCTTTTTCTATTTTATTGCTGGGCTTAAAATAAATGTTATTAACATATTCACATCAATGTCATATAGAAAGAAGGAACCGGTACGATGCATAAGCATCTCCTTCTTATTGTGAGATTAAAATAGATCTTGAAGGTTATTTCATGTACTTGCATAAGGAAGTTAGAGGCAGCGAATGGAGAGCCCTTGTGCAAAACAATATGGATCCCTCTATTGCACGGGCTTTATTCACTGTAGGTGTCTGTAGGGTTAATTTAAAAGCCCAAAATATGTATAGGGGGTCATATCACACCCAGGGAAGTCAGATCATCTTTCTATTAAAAAATCTGCCCTTCTCTCCCCCATTACATGTTTTGTGCCCCAGCACACCAGCAATACCTCCTCTACTAGCTAAAGGCACACTATCACCCCCATCACTGTCACCCCAATAACACATTGGTTTCTTGATGGGAATCTGTTGCCCCCCCAAAAAAAAAGTTGTTTCAAAAACTAGCAATATATTTACTATTCATTTGATTTTAATGTAAATAATTCCTGGGATAACTAGTATTGTTCATGCTGCTTTTTTATGCATATTAGCCCTCCCTAAATACTAATTAGCTGCTTTGACATGCTAGTTAGGATAACAGTCTGCTTGACTGTTCCTGTGGTGGCAAAAAATAATGACCCCCCCCCCCCCCCAAAAGAATGCAGTTAGATCACTTCTCCCCCAAAGTTAGCATAAATATGGGTGTAGGAGCCAAATACAATCTTGGGGGGTATACTGCATATAGTATGAAAATACCACACAACTGCTTCTTTACACATCAACACACACACATTGAAAAATCTGGGAGGGATTTGTCCCCCTCGTCCCTCCAAGTTTTTACACCCATGAGCATAAATTATATGAATACCTAAGGAATTATTTATTGTAGACAAAAATGGCTAGTACATTGTATACAGTGAAACTTTGCCAATTGTCTCAACAGGGAAAAAAAAAATCCTTCCTGACCCCAGATACTGGCGATTGGATTCATCCCTGGATCAATAGCCCCTCTCTATTTATCCAGGATAGCCCTTAATACCCTTTTTATTTAAAAATATATCCATTCCCTTTTTAAATTTATCTATCGAATCTGCTGTCACCACCTCCTTTGGTAGAGAATTCCACAGATTAACCACCATTACTGTGTAGAACCCTTTTTTTTCTTTAAGGCGAAATCTTTTTACTTCTAATCTCAAAGGATGTCCCCTTGTCAGTTGAAAACCTCTTGGCACAAAAAGTTCCCTTGACAAAGCCTTACATTGACCCTGGATATATTTGTACTAGTGACTCGCCCGTAAAAAAATGACGGCAATAGAATTGTAAGCCAATAATGCTGTTTGGTAAACAAAGTAAGTCTTTTGGTTGTGTGAGTACCTTCGGCGCTCATTGCGAGCCTCTTGGTTGGAGTATGTTTGGTTATTAGAGCTCCTTTGGTGCTCATTGCAAGGTTTGCGCTGATGGCCATTTGGTGCCCATTGCGAACCTCTCCCTTGGTGTAGTTGTGCTCCTCTAAACATTATTGGGCTCCTTGTGAGGTGCGCGCTGAGCGCCTTTAGCGTTTATTGTGATTGTGTTTTTTTTGTTTTTTTCTGTATGTATTTTGTAATGTTAATTAATTAATTAATTAATTTGTAAAGTTATAAATTAATATACTTTACCTATTTGTAAATAATATATGCAGGACCAATATGCTGAAGAGCTGACAATCTGTTTTGATGTTCCTGCAGCATACAATGTAGTTTTGCACTGTTGGCAAGCTGTGGTGTAAGTGTCAGCAATGTGTGCAGTGTGTAGTGTAAATAGGCTGTGTGCGCGAGGGGAAACCGTTTGTTTAGCGTGTAGTTCCGCATTTTGTGATGTGAATGTTTTTAGTTTGCAGTTAGTGTTGTAAAATGGCTGTGATTGTGTATGTGTTAGGCGGGTATGGAGCATTTAGCGTCCTTCCTAATAGTGTATTTAGTAGCTCGTATGGTTCTGTGTAAAAGGTGTATGTGCTTGGCGGTGTTTTGCGTGCTTTGGTGTCGTGTAGCCTCGTTTTTGTTTTTTTCCGGTGGCCATTTTTTCTCGCTTAGGGGATTTTCGAGTGGCGAAAATCTTTAAATTGTATTTAAATTGGCGTGTAAGCTCATTCCCAGACGTCCTGGCTGTCCCCCCTTGCTGTGTGTGTATTTTTTTTTTTGTGTGTGTTTTTTGTGTTTTTTCTTAGTGGCGGTTTCCTTTTGTGTTACGGGACAACATTTTTTATAGACGAGTTTTTCAAAGTGCTACGGGTCTCGCACTTTGAATTGTGTATTTGAGTTTTGTGTTGATGTGTAGTTCCGCGGGTTGCAGGTAGTATGCGCAAGTCGTGCGGTGTCGTAGAGATGAGCGCCTACGCCGCTCATCTTCACCAGCGCAGCGAGCGCCTTTGGCGCTTCCCTGCCTAAGTCGTATGGGGTAGTAGGGATGAGGGCAAGCGAGGCGAGCCCGCAGTTTTAACATTGCGTTACCAATGGATTTTGGGAAAGGTTGCGCTGCTGAGAACTATATATGTGATAAGGTAATCATATCCCCTCTTAAAGACCATATTGTACTCCATATTCCAAATGAGGGCGGACTAGGGATTTGTATAGTGGCAGAATTATACTTGCTTCCCTTGCTTCTATACCCTTCTTAAAACATGCTTATATTTTACTTGCCTTTGCAGATGCTGCTTAGCATTGAGCACAGTTACCTAGGTGGTTGTCCACAAGTACTTCCAAACCCCTTTCAATATCTGATACCCCTATATTTGCTCCATTAAGATTATGAATTGCATGGCTATTTTTAATTCCCAGATGCATAACTTTACATTTATTCGTATTAAATCTCATCTGCCACTTAAATGCCATTCCTCTAATTTATGCAAATCCCTTTGGAGGGAAAGTACATAATTTTTTGATTTAATTACCTTGCACAACTTTGTGTCATCAGCAAAAATGGAGACACCACACTCCAATCCCACTTCCAAGTCATTAATAAATATGTTAAAAAGGAGGGGACCTAATACTGAACCCTGAGGAACCCCACTTACCACATTAGTCCAATCCGAGTATGCTCCATTTACCACAACCCTTTGTTTCCTGTCTTTTAGCCAGCTCTCAATCCATAAGACATTGTAGTAGCCTTTTTACAGTAAATCATTCCTGAGGTATTCTGCATTGTTTGTGTATCCTTTTATGCCAATGTGCAACTTTGCATGCTAAGTAGTAGCACAGAGTGCTTGGCAAGTGCAGTGGGGAGGAATGAGAAAGTAGGGCACATTGTTTTTACCACTAAAATGCAAAACAGCAGACTGTGATCCTAAATAGCTAATGAAAGATGCTAATTAGTATATTGTATATTTTTTGTTTTTTCATGCTCTTTAGGAATAACGTAAAAAAATAACTTGATTTGAGGATGACAGTGCATTTATCAGTGTATTAAAAGCAGTACAATACTCGGTATTACACTTTGTTTCCTATATAAGGCTGCCTCCTTGCATTTAATGGATATTTCTTTGCCGCCCGTGCTTTAATCCTTATTTGCATCTTCTATAATTTCCTTACTACTTGTATAAATAGCCTACAACTCTATCCTATTATGATTCATGTGAACCCCTTGCTGTCTCAAGGCCGGAAAGAGCCTTTGTCAGTGAGATAATTAACCCAGGCCCTGCTTGTAGCAAGCAAATTAGAGACTGTACAGACAGGGCTGAGCAATAATTATTAAGATCTGTGTGATATATAGCAGCCTGAGGGAGTACAGAGGAGTGCATCTGGAACAAGGAGGTAAGGTACTAAAACAAGAGGTGTCGGGCTCATGGAACAGGTGCAAGTCTAAGGGAAATACAATGTACTTGCCTTCCAGCAGAGGCTATTAATAAGAATCCCTTGTAATTATCATCCCATACTTGAGATCAAGTTGTCCAATTATACTTTTTTGCCAACATCCACCTCTTTCATCCATCTCTGTTTGCTACTTTCAACTCTCCATCCTTCTTTTTCACCCAATTTTCTCATTCATACTACTTTCCATATGAATCCGGGCCACCTTTGTCTATTTCCTTTTGAAGCTTTACATCTAGGGTGCAGACCTATATATATAATGTATGTATATTATATGGGATTACTAAACATGGATGTTTAATATCCTGAAAACTCACAATTCCCTTTGTACAAATATATATATTAGGACAAGTAAATATATGTTACTAGAATATTGCCCGTCAAAAAATGACGGCAATGACATTGTAAGTGAGCTAATGCTGTTTGGTGTGTGATAATAAAATAAATAATAGATTAATAAAGTAATATACTTCACCTATTTTGAAGTAATTCTGTTGAAGAGCTGGCAATCTGTTTTGATGTTGTGTGTTTTCAGTGCTGTGGAGCTGCTGTGTAAGTGTCATGAATGTGTGCAGTGTAATAGGCTGCGTGCGCGAGGCAAATGCGTTAGGGTAGCTGTGTACTTCCGGATTGTATAAGTTATTGTTCTAAAATGGCGACTAATGTGTGGTATTCGGCTGTGGCTGATTTAGCGTGCTTCGTTTCGGATGTTGTCCGACTTTTTCGGAATATCCGGAGCTGTTTGGTGGTGTTTTGCGTGTTTTGGTCCTTTTTGCCTCGTTTTCGTTTTGTTCGGCTGACATTTTTTCTCTCGCTTAGGTGATTTTCGGGTGTCTAAACTCCGAAATTTGGAGTTAAATCGAGGTGTAACTTCACATGCAGAGGTCCTGGGTGCACCACCTTGCTGTAGGTAACATTTTTATGTGTTAGTTGTGTGCATTTAGTGTTTTTTTGTAATGTTTTTGGGGTCGCTTGGATTGCGTCCTTGTTTTTGAATCTCGTACGTCTTTTTCGGGAAATCTGTAGGTGTTTGCTAGTGTTTTGCGTCTTTAGACTGCTGTAGCCTCCTTTTTGTTTTTTTCGGCGGCCATTTTTTCTCTTGCTTAGGGCATTTGTGAGTGTCTAAACTCTTTTATTTGGAGTTAAATTGAGGTGTAACTTCAGTTTTCGAGGTCCTGGGTGCCCCCCTTGCTGTAAGTAAACTTGTTATCTATTTGTTGTGTGTATTTATTGTGTTTTTCCTGTTTTCATGTGCGCGTGTTTCGGACGATTTTTTCGAGGTCGTAATGGGTTGTAACGTGTCTCGTATTTTGCTTGCGTAACTACGTAAATTTAGCGAGGTCCGCAGTTGCTGGCATGGAGCGCCTTCGGCGCTCCATGCCAGCAACTGTGGCCCTCGCTTTGTATGTATTTATAGTGTTTTTCATGTTTCAAGTGCGCGTGTTTCGGACGATTTTTTCGCGGCCGTAGTGTGTTGTAACGTGTCTCGTATTTTGCTTTCGTAACTATGTCAATTTTGCGAGGTCTGCAGTTGCTGGCAAGGAGCGCCTTTGGCGCTCCTTGCCAGCAACTGCGTCCCTCGCTTCGCAAGGGCCGCAGGCTCGCTAGCAACAGCCCGCTTGCTCACAACTTTATATGTGATTGTACAGTGCTCTAGAGTATGCTATCTATTCCTTACCAAAGACATGATGGGATCCATAGTAGGGCCCTCTTCTACCAGTGGACTCTAATGTTTTAGGACAGGACAGATATTCTGCTTAAATGTAATTTATCTGCATATATTTTGACTTTATATTGGCTCCTACAGGCATCTACCTATTATAGAGAAGATACAAGGGCAGCCCCCAAATTATTTTTCACTAGGCAGACCCCAAAATATTTTCCCTCCATTTACTAGCTGTGTTACTAATGGGGTTTACGTTTTGATAGAGAACCTTATATCTTTCTTAGCTAGAAGCAATGTTGTGCCTTGTTATGGATTTAAATGGAGTTTTGTTATCGTAATTTGTATTTGTTAACACAGATCCATGATTGTAGGACTCAGTATGTCCTTTTATTATATTGTTTGTTTATCCACCTCCTCTTGGTTTTTTTTATTTTTTTTTATTTTTAGTGTCTCTCCAGGCTCAAACTGTCCATCTGTCCTACAGCAGAGATGTCGGTTTCACCAGCAGATCTACTCAATGTAAGCTGGGAGGAAAAATCAGATGGACATCTAGACACCTCAGGTGAGACCACATAGTCATAAAGCATAATCTCCTAGGGCTTTGTTCACTGAGGTGAGACATCTCCAGTTCTTATTTTATTTTATGAAACATTTTCAGAATAGTGTGACATCATTCCAGCTTTAAAACGAATGGTCATATAAAAATGTAGGATCTGGAGAGGCCTCATCTCACTAAAGAATTATCATATATGTGATTTCTCTATTTATGTACTGAGCCACCGTCAAGAGGAAAGACCACCCGGATGACCAATGAATTGGTCCCACCTGTTAGGTTCTCTCCTCTGCTGGTTTCTGTGTGTTGTGCTAGGGATTACCCTGGAAGAGGCCTGGGATCTAGTCTATTTGGAAGCCGCACACATCCAAAATAGTGGGGTTGAGTGCTGCGCCACAGCACCACCTGGTGGTGTTAAAAATTTACTGCAGGCAAATAACTATTCCATCCTCCAACGTGGCGCAACTCAAATGAGTCCACAGCGAGGCCATCGCTATGTTTTGGTGCGTGCCCTCAGCCCCCCAGGTCCTCGGGCGCACCTCTCATAACTGAAGGCCTTTTCTGTTGGCGCACCTTATGAGCCAAATTGGAGGATGGAATAGTTCTTTGCCTGCAGTACATTTTCTACACCACCAGATGGTACTGTGGTGCAGAGCTCAACCCCACTGTTCTAGATGTATGAGGCTTCCAAAAAGAAAAGGACCAAGGCCTTCTTTAAGATCCGGGAAAAATGGCATTTGTTAAGTGACCCTGTCCAGCTGAATCATATGGGCCTAGTGTTAGTTGCTGAGCCTTTTGCAGAAGTAGTCTTGTAGAAGTTGCAGCCTCAGTAAAAATGGTGAATAGACCTAGGAAAGATGGCAGTTGGTTAAGTGACTCTGTCCAGCTGAATCATATGGGCCTAGTGTTAGTTGCTGAGCCTCTTGCAGAAGTAGTCTTGTAGAAGTTGCAGCCTCAGTAAAAATGGTGAATAGACCTAGGAAAGATGGCAGTTGGTTAAGTGACTCTGTCCAGCTGAATCATATGGGCCTAGTGTTAGTTGCTGAGCCTCTTGTAGAAGTAGCTGCCTCAGTAAAAAAATGGTTAATAGACATAGGAAAGAAGGCAGTTGGTTAAGTGACCCTGTCCAGCTGAATCATATAGGCCTAGTGATAGTTGCTGAGCCTCTTGTAGAAGTAGCTGCCTCAGTAAAAATGGTGGATAGACCTAGGAAAGAAGGCAGTTGGTTAAGTGACCCTGTCCAGCTGAATCATATGGGACTAGTGTTAGTTGCTGAGCCTCTTGTAGAAGTAGATGCCTCAGTAAAAATGATGAATAGACCTAGGAAAGAAGGCAGTCGGTTAAGTGACTCTGTCCAGCTGAATCATATGGGCCTAGTGTCAGTTGCTGAGCCTCTTGTAGAAGTAGCTGCCTCAGTAAAAATGGCGAATAGACCTAGGAAAGATGGCAGTCGGTTAAGTGACCCTGTCCAGTTGAATCATATGGGCCTAGTGTCAGTTGCTGAGCCTCTTGTAGAAGTAGCTGCCTCAGTAAAAATGGTGAATAGACCTAGGAAAGATGGCAGTCGGTTAAGTGACTCTGCCCAGCGCTTTGTCTCATGCAGAAAGCTATTGTCTAATTTGTAACTTTTATTGTTGCCATGGTAACTCGCACTCCACAGTACTTTATTTCAGGCTTCTCTCCCGTCAGGATTCTTGTTACAGCCACCTATTATAATAATTTGCCTTTCCCAATTAAAATAACAATAGTTAAAAAGCCACTGAGCTCCTTATAGACTCATTTGTTACCTAAACTACTTGCAGATTATTCAAGTATTGATCTATGACCTCAGCAAATATCTGTTCGCTGCGTTCAATAAGTAATTTATTATTGGACTGAAATGTAACCTTCTGAATGTGAACTCTCTGCAATGCAAAAGATGCATGAAGTCTAAATAGAGTTATGTGGAATTTATTGGCATAGGAGAACGTGCATCAGGAGTGCTGAATAAATGAGCACTCAGACATTATGTCATCATTTATTAATGATGTACCAATAAAAGATATTTCTCTAAGTACATAAGACAAACATGATGAAACCATATTTATGGGTACAATACAGAAGTAAATGGGGTATCTTACTCAGTGTTTAGGGTCAAAGGGAGGTGGATGCATGGTAGTGGTGGCCTGGTTCAGTAAGGAGGAGGCATCTTCTGTTTTTTATGGTACAACTAGCGAATTGCCCGTCAAAAAATGACGGCAATGAAATTGTAAGTTAGCTAATGGTGTTTTGTGTCTACTACTCAAATATATAATACAATTAATAAATTAATATACTTTACCTCTTTTCAAGCATTGTGTTGAAGAGCTGGCAATCTGTTTTGATGTTGCTGCAGCATTAGTGGTGTGGAGCTGCTGTGTAAGCGTGATGAACTTGTGCAGTGTAGTTGAGTACTTCCGCATTGGCGTAAAATGGCGGGTAATGTGTGGTATGCATCTTAGCGGAATATGCGTAGGTCGTTTGTGGTATTTTGTGAGTTTCTTGTGGTGTTTTGCGTGTTTACAGTGCTGTAGCCTAGTTTTTGTTTTGTTCGGCGGCCATTTTTTCTCTCGCTTAGGTGATTTTCGGCAGTTTAAACTCTTTTTTTGGGACTTAAATGGACATGTAAATTAACTTTTCAAGGTGCCAGATTCCCCCCCTTGCTGTAAGTAAGCTTTTTATGTGTTCGTTGTGTTTATTTCTTGTGTTTCAGATGTTTTCATGCGCACCTGTTTTGGGCGGTTTTGGGTGTTGGGACTGGGTCGTTTCGCGGCCGTATTTTTTTGCGAGGCAGACGTATTTTTTTTGCGAGGGATGCAGTTGGTTTTTACGTGTACGACGCAGTAGATTTTTTTCTAAGTTGTGCGCGAGCCCACAAACATTAGCAACAACTCGCATGCTCACAACTATATATGTGATTTGTTCAGTGGCTGTTTTGGGTGTACTTTATCAATTAAATATTACTTTTAAAAATGCATTTTTCTACATGAGAGATTTGTAACTGATAAGCCCCTGAGGCATTGGGTCTATTGTCTTCAGTGTAACCTCCTACACATTGACAATGGACTCCATGCCATGGCTTATCAGAACAAACTTTTAAAATGATAAGAATCTTAGTCTGGATTTTTCTGAAAGGTTGACAGCTCAAAATAACAGAGTTTACAGTAGCCAAGATGGTGAAGCCAGCCAACCTTTTGTAGGATCCAGGAAGTGATAAGAGTTAGGAGCGAGCAGTATAGTTTTTAGGCAATAATACTTACTAGTACAGACGTAACTTAGAGCTCTGCTCTAAATGTATGTTAAGGGTAATAGATAAAGGAAGGGAAATTATGGTGGTGTGTTCAAGGGACTGTTTCAGTAAAATGGCTGATTCAATGTGTCTTACATGAGTTTGATGCAGTGAAATCTGGCCAAAACACTGCAGCTGTTTAGGGGAATATTTGGAGATCAGATCTAAGAGGTAGACTCAGGTGACATTGGAAGGTGAGGGTCACAGTTCTGAACCTGAACTCTGGAGGGTATAGGCAGTTAGTGAATGGGATTGTCAGACTGGTGCAGCGGATAAGAAATGATTGGTGAGGTATATATCGGACAGAAGCATCAGAATCAAAGTGGTGCATAAAAAGTGCGGAATTTGTGTCATGTGTGAGAAAATGATGTATTCCTGAGATGTTTCGCAGGAACTTGGTGAGTGACTGGATGTAAAACATAGAATATCTCCAGGGCAGAAGATTTGGGATTTAGGTCTGACATGGGCGACTTGACACTGTTTGAAGGAAAGGAATTTGTTTAAGTTGAGTATTTGACTTGTTGAGTTTCTGGTGTTGGAAAGTCATTGAGGAGGAGATTTGTGTACCTGCAGATTATTATTATTACTAGCGACTTGCGGCAATAAAATTGTAAGGCAGGTAATACTGTTTGGTCGAGACATTAATTTTGTTGGTAATCCGAGATCCTTCGGCGCTCATTGCGAGCCTCGCGCTGAGCACCATTGCAAGGCTGTTGGTTGTAGTATTTTTCTGATAGGCGCTTTTGGTGTTATTGTTTGGTCGGCGGTAATGTTTTTTTGCGCTTATTGCAAGGCTATGCTGTTCTATGAGTAGCGTTGGTGCTCGTTGTGAGTTGCGCAGTGAATGGCTTTTGTGTTTATTGTGAAAGTGTATTTTTTTTGTGTATATGTTTTTTTGTATGCTAATCAAATAATTAATAAATTAATATACTTTTCCTATTTTGAAGTAATATATGCAGGAAGCATTGTGTTGAAGAGCTGACAATCTGTTTTGATGTTCCTGCATCATACAATGTCGGTTTTCACTGTTGTGGATCTGATGTGTAAGTGGCAGCAATGTGTGCAGTGTTTAGTGTAAAAAGGCTGCGTGCGCGAGGAAAAGCAGTTAGGGTAGCTGTGTACTTCGGCATTGTGTAAGTTAGTGTTGTAAAATGGCGGGCAATGTGTGTGGTACACGGCTGTGGATGATGTAGTGTCGTTGGTAAGAGTGTATCTTGTCGCTCGTACAGGTTTTTTGAAAAGCCGTATGTGCTTGGTGGTGTTTTGCTTCTTTAGGGTCCTGTAGCCTTGTTTTTCTTTTTTCCGGCTGCCATTTTTCTCTCGCTTAGGGGATTTTCGTGTGTCTAAACTCAGGAATTTGGACTTAAATTGCGGTGTAACTTCACTTGCAGAGGTCCTGGATGCCCCCCCTTGCTGTGGGTAATCTTTTTCATTGCAGCCGACTTGGGAGCCTCAACCTCCGCAAATGCGGCCCCTCGCTTAGCGAGGGTCCGCATTTGCGGTCTGAAAGTTGTAGGGGCTCGTAGGGATGAGAGCCTACGGCACTCATCTCCAGCAGGGCAAGGAGCGCCTTTGGCGCTCCTTGTCAGTTACTGTGGCCTTCACTTCGCAAGCCTGCAAGCGTTAGCAACAACCCACATGCTCACAACTATATATGTTGTTACAAAAATCCCCTTTCCGAACTAAACCTTCCTTCTAGATTAGGTGTCTCTCAAGTATGATTTATGAGTTAGGCCTAGATTACATTTATGTGTATTCATTTATCAAAAGTTTTATGCAAAATATATCTCTATTAAAGCCTATTGAGTTTCCTTTTAGGTGCAACTGCTCATGCATTTATCCGCACCATTGCAATTTGATAGTTGTAGCAAAAGGTATTCCATTAGACTTGTAGATGCTACATTTCCATTTTGCAGATACAAACTTCCTGTGCATTTAAAGTCTCCTCCACCTCAGGAAGAAAATCACTAGAATCTATGGGCCTCATTCAATTGCTCCTTTTTTTTTAGATCTGTGGTCGCAAGTGGAGTTCACAGGTTACTTTGCTATTCAATTGCGTTCCGTTTGCGGCCTCCGATCTAGTTACTTGCTCCAACCCACGATCCCAACCGCCCCATTGCGATTTGTTAAATTGCTAGTTAATTCCCTCAAAGCCTTTGATCTTTCAATGCCGCAAGTCTCAAATAGCAAACCGCTATTCAATTGCTCTGATTCCCCCTTCCTAATCACTCCGTCAAGCCGGTAAATGGCTAAAAGCCAACTCCAGCTTATTTGGAGCAAGGAGGTGTTGCAAGGGCTTGCAAAGCCCTTACGTATCCTCCCCACTGCTCCTAAATCAAACCCCCATGATGCGCGGGTCCCGATCGGGACCTTAGCAGTGTCCCATATTAACCCCTTGCTGCAGGGGTCCCGATTGGGTCCTTAAAGGATGTTAAAGGTCCTTAAAGGACAGGCGCTACAATTAAAATTATCCCTATCGCTCATGGGGGTCTATACAGACACCCATGAGCCCCTAATTAACCCCATCAGTCCCATAAGGGTCTATATAGACCCTTATGGGATAATAATAAACCCTCACATGAACCCTATAAGTGCCATGAGGGTCCTCCAGCACCCTCATGACACTAAGCCCAAGCAGTACGCTACAATATTAGCCACTCCAATAAACCAATAAATCGAAATTAACCCCCCCTACACTACCTTACTAACCCCCTAATAAAATCCCTAGCACCCCACTTATCACAGAAAAATAAAAAAAGACTATTTACAAAAAGAAAAAAACTAGATTACAGAAAAGAAAAAAACATTACTAAAAAGAAAAAAAAGAAAAATTACATAAGAAAACACTACTTACGGTAAATAAAAACACTGCACTACGTGCATAAAAATAAAAAAAAGATACTCACATAAAATAATAAAAGTACAACATAAAATAAACACATCACTGTTAAAATAAAAAAGACCTACACCCAGCAATAAAAACAAGGGTAAATTAGACCACTTACCTTGCCCAAATGCCCGTCCAGCGATGCTGGCCTTCTGTTCTTCGTCCCAGACAGGGCCCTCCAAAAATGTCCACAGGTCCAGTCACACATGCTCCATTAAAAAAATAGAAATGGCTCCTTCTGATTGGCTGAAATCGCTGTCAATCAGATTTCAGCTAATCTGAAGGAGCAAATGGTGTGAGCCAATCAAAATGGGATACACCCCTTTATCCCATTCTGATTGGCTGATGTAACTGTCAAACATATTCAATCCAATCAGAAGGTGCTATTGCTTTCAGCCAATCAGAATGGGATACACCCCTGTGAGGCGTATCCCATGCTTATTGGCTGAAAGCAATAGCGCCTTCTGATTGGCTGACATCTGATTGACAGTTAGCCATATAGAGGGGTGTATCCCGGTTTGATCGCATATGCAGCCCTAATCGATTATGGGCTCCATTGCGATTGGCTGGTTCGGACTGGAGTCACAGGTTTGAGGGAATGTTCATGTTCAGGCTCGCAAATGCTACTGCCGATGGCAGGGTTTCCGATTCTCGCGACCAAAGCCTAACTTGCGGCCTTAACCAATTGAATAGCAATGTAAAAGTAGAGCTACTAGAGGCCGCAACTCAATCTCAGAAAATTGGCTATTTGCCATCAAGTTACGGCCCCATATTGAATGAGGCCCTAAGAGCCCTATGTAAATGAGGGGCACTGCCGTAAATCGACTGTGGGCGTTTTTTCCCCCTAACTTCTACACTAATGTAAATCTTTCACTTCTGCAGAAGTTAGAAGAATTGTTTTTTATTTATTTATATATTTTGATATTAAAAAGATGTAACAATTGTATTTATAGCTTCAATCAGCAAAATATGTTTATTTTGTGTTAAAAAATGAAATAGTAGTAGACAATGTATCAGAGCATTTGTTCGTGATGTGTGTATATATATGTATAACCTCTTGAATGTGTATTAACCCCTTGAATACTGGGTTGTTTGTTACCTTGGATTTTGTATCATAAAACAAGCTTAATACTAACATATATTTTTTATTACACATTTGTTTATTGTTTATTGGATTGTTAAGTGTCAAATAATGTTGAAATTCCATAATTTTTTTGTGCTTTTTGTGCTATAATGTCACTTTATATGCTCTGGGGTACTCAGCAAAGGTTTAAAAACCAGTTGCGAGTGATGTTAGGTACACGTAAATCTTTCTTCTGCTTTTTGCAGTGTTCTGATTTGCGAGTGATCCGTAAAATCTTATTCGCATAGGGTTTGGATTG
Organism: Discoglossus pictus; assembly: GCA_027410445.1. Classification (NCBI taxonomy): domain Eukaryota; kingdom Metazoa; phylum Chordata; class Amphibia; order Anura; family Alytidae; genus Discoglossus; species Discoglossus pictus. The sequence continues at coordinate 209,668,275 of CM050169.1, read as the reverse complement.
TCAAAGTCTAGTGGAGCAACTAGTAATTTATTTTCAGTGCAAAACTCAATGGAGATTTATGCCTTGCTTTTCGGCTTTGTCGTGAAGTTCACTGGGAGAAGGAATTCTCTTGCAATGTTTTAGGGATGGGGGATTAACATAGCTACGTAGGATTTACTCTGCAGTTAGGGCACACATAAGTGCTTTTTCAGGGATTATCATAGGCCCCTAAAATTGCAGATTGAACAGCAGCACAATTGCAATATGAAACTAATAATATAGTGTTGTTCTTCAAAACAGGCTAGTTTACCACATTTTAAACTTGCATTTGCGAGCTACTGTTCGGTCTAAGCCCCATACCCCTTCTGGAAATTTAAGGACTTTGCTTTCTATTGTTTACGACAGTTTTATGAAAAAATACTTTTAGTCCATCAAGTTCAACCTTTTAAGATCTCCTCTGATCTGCAATATGCGGATTAGTTTCTAATTGTCTGTACAAGCTTTGCTCTATACCATTTTATCTTATTTGTAAAATAATTAACCAATTGAATTAAATACTAATGAAATATGGTTTGATTTTTTTTTTGTTTGGATGTATGATGTTGTAATGTGGCACCATTTTTATTGTGTAAGTGAATGGTTTGCCAATATATATACAGTACTTGGCTGTATAGTCTTAATTTTCTCTGCTACTCTTTGCTAATCTTCCTCCCCAGATTCCCTGGTGGACAAATTAGATGTTTCTTCTGTCCCTGAGGACTCACCACCACCTCCTTGTCCAGATTGTGGACGAACCTTCCAAACAATGCGTGCACACAAACTGCATCGGCGGAACCATGCAGCTGACCTCTCCTACACTTGTAAGGACTGTGACACAGCTCGTGCTGGGGCAACTGGAGGCAGTGGCAAACCATACTCCTGCACAGATTGTGGTCGACGCTTCTCCTGGCTGATAGCCTTGCACAGTCACCACGAAGAACAACACACAGGACAACGTGGCTACCAGTGTGCAGAGTGTGGTAAGCATCTTCCCAGTCAGCCATCTTTCCGTCGGCACCAGCAAGGCCATCGCAAGGACAGGGTATGTGTTTGGTGTGAGAAAGCATTCAATTGCTCGGCCAAGCTTTCACGACACATGCGCATCCACACTGGGGAGAGACCGTACCAGTGTCCTGAGTGTCCACAGTCCTTCACACAACTTGAGACCTTGCGTGTCCATCAATGGGTGCATGAGGACCCAAAACCATATCAGTGCCAGGACTGTGGGCGCAGTTTTCGTGTCCAACGTACATTTGAGAAGCATTGTAACTTGCATATATCACGTGAGCCCCATGGCTGCCCCATCTGTGGGAAGACATTCTTCTATTCTTCTAGATACAAGCGCCACTTACGCATCCACACAGGTGAGAAACCCTTCCAGTGCCAACAGTGTGGCAAGAACTTCAACCAGCGTTCCAACTACCAGCGACACAGACAAATACATGCAGGCAAAAGGCCCTTCCCCTGCAGCCTGTGCGAGAAAAGCTTCAGCCAAGCCTCCAATTATCGACGCCACCTGCAGACTCACAAAAGAGAGGGTGTGGTGTGGGGGAAAGAGGAAGAAGCAGAGGGAGACTATACCTGTATAGAATGTGGGGTACGATTCAAACTTGAAGGAAGATTGCATGAACATTACATTCGGCATGCGAGGGGAGAACTGTGACTATTAACCACAGCATGTCATACTTATAAAAAGGACTAAAGAGTAAGCAGCTCCGCGGATTGCTCTGCTGCCCATAAATACCTCTCAAAATTTGCCAGAGCTTAACTTAACTTATGGGGCGTGATAGAAGCCCTCCACTGAACAGAACACAAGAAATAAATAGTACATTTGTGTTCTCATTTAAATGTCTAATACAAGTTAAAAAAACATATTTCCTGTTCAGAATTTTTAAGAAATACAGTTATTGCACTGTACTCTGGGAAACTGGGTGGGGACATGCAGATGAGTCCACAATACATTTTCACTCTCTAAAGCAAAAAACACTTTATACATTGCTCTTTTTATGCATATGCTTTCTGTATTACACAGCTTTAAGCATAGTAGAGGATGGATTATGCAAAACACAGGAGACCAACCCACAGAAAGCTGTTTCGATCTTTAAATAGATATCATCAGGGTGGGGCTGACTCCTAGCTTGTGTGTTAGATTTTGTAGGAAGGCTATTTACCGCAACATCATTAAATTTATGGTGTGCAAAAGAGTGATAGAAGCCCCCAGTGTACAGTAAATAAATAGTACATTTGTGTTCTTATTTTAGTGTCTAAAAATAAATTAAAAAAACATGTTTCCTGCTCAGAATTCCAAGAAATACAGCAATACGTGCACTCTGGGAAACTGGGCGGGGACATGCAAATGAGAACACAATGCATTTTCACAAAATCTGCTGAGTAAATTTTTTTTTTACTTTTTAGACATTTAAATGAGAACACAAATATACTATTTATTTACTGTGTTCTCCAAATGTAGCAGCACAATGTAATAAAGAAGATGGCACGGCTGTTGTAACTGCACTTAATCAGTGTATACATCTGAGGTTCGGTAGCATTATTTAGGAGAGATTTGCACTTTGGTTACCCAGCTGATGCATATATAAGGCATCTGCCAGAATAAATGATTGATTTCTTAAGATAATACTTGTACTCTTGCTCATTGCACTATTGCTGCAGTGGGTTCATGCACATGCTCCTCCTGATCTGTTAGGAAGCAACTGCAGTCTCCTGAACTTGTACTGTATTAATGATAACCTGATTTAGCCTGGCACTGCCACTGCCACACAGCACTTTTTATGTTTCTAAAGTGGCAGCTTGTTAGCACATTTTGTACAATATCCTAGCACTGCTCCACCTTTATATCTGTAATGCCAAATCTTTCAGAAGCACATAACCTAAAAAATAATATCTATAAAGTATTTTATTTATTTGTATTTTCACTTAGTGAAAAAAAAATGGACAAATTGTAATATTTTGCTCAATGACAGAGATCAGCACTGTATTATTCTCTAGAATATGTGAAATATTAAAGTATGTCCTCCATGCTTGTATATTTTGTTTTTCTATTTTGTCTTGTTATAAAAACATTAGTTTTATTGCTGCTTTAGGGGAAATATCTACAGAAAATGTGTTTTGGGGCGATAAAAATAGATATGCCCTTGTAGGAAGAGTTTCAGATAATTTTTTTTCTAAAATATTGTGTATGCCCATTATATACATCAATTACATTTATTGGACATTTTTTGTATCTGCCTCCTGATAAATATGAGTTGAAAAGTATGTAGTTTGAATAGTCTAGAAAATTATAATTATATTGGGCAATAACGTTTGCTACGTATTAAAGCTTAAATCTATATTCTGTGTGTTGTTTGTTTTTCTGCTAACTAGTGAAGCTAAAACCTTACAATCATTACCACTAAAACAAGTCACTATCACAGAGCACATTCTGAACACACGCAATGCCTCAAACATTACACAATGGCCCCAGGGCCTGTTAGACCCGAATAACCACTATTAAATAATGCCAGGATTATACACTTTATAACATTTCTAGAGAAGTCACTATTACTCAGTCCTTAAGAGTCATTTTTTTTACTACAGTTACATGCAGCAGGGTATCAATGTCAAGTTCGGCCCTGGTGGGCCGCACACAGGAATGGATTTGAGCATTTCCTTTCTGTGCATAGGTGTTTTAATCAGCATGACTGAAGAAGCGATAGTCTCACCTGGTTGCAACAGGGATATATTCAAATCCAGGCCTGTGTGTGGCTCACCAAGACCGAACTTGGACACCTCTGATCTAAATAGACTAATAGTCTTAGCATATTCTGACCACAACCTGAACACATTAAACATTACAAACAATCGTGAGTAGTAGGACCGTATACTCGCAGACAATACTCTTGGGGATCCAGGTACATTACCAGGACCTGAGACCCAACCTTCTATTACACATAAATGAAAAACAACATGTCACAGTCCTTAAAGCACATCTCACGTCCATTGTATTAGCTCCTGCAATCATGTGGGCTTCGGTCCCAAATAACAGAGTTCATGAGTTAAAGCGACTTTAACAGTACAGGCTCGGGCCGTAATAGACCCTTGCTTGTAAGGTACAGGGGAGGCTCACAGTTATGACAGTCAGTCCATATGTCCTTGTCTGAGGTGTCCAGCAGCATCCATGGTCTCCAGTAAATATGGCTGCTGGGTGGGGCAACTCAATGGTGGACCCACAGTGGCACCAATCCTGACCAATTTTCCTGCAGCTACCAAGCAATGAGGATTTCTTGTAAGTAGGGCCCCAGTATGCCCTTAGTAGAAACCCAGCAGTGTAAAACTATCCAGGCTAGCAGGAATCATGAATGGTCAATTGCCTGTATGTTTTCCTCAAGCCAGAGCAGTAGAGTAATCTGCCCCTCTGAATCAGAATCAGTTGGGGCAAGTGGGAAGAACACGCCCCAGTTGATCTGGATCTGGGCCTCCCTGGCCTGTGGCCTTATATTTGGTGTGCAGGGCAATATATTTCCATTATTTCCCTGTAGAAATTCAAAATGGATCCCCTGTCAGCACAAACCCCACAGTCCAGTGCAAGTGCCTACCTACCAAGAGCATAAATATACTTCTTTTGTAGAATTTTTTTTATATGACCAGGAGGGAAACTGCCAGCTGGATCTGCTGGTCAGTATCAGAAGTCTTGGCCTTGGCTGTAGCCTCCATACCCCTGGGTTGAAAGATGGACCATACTCAATTTCTCCCTGCACCACAATCTGAGTGCTGAGCACAGAGCCGGTAAGCACAGCTGGTCCAATACAGGCTCTCTTCTTGGCCTGGCGTCTGCCAGGAGTCCCCTTTCTCTCCTAGCTGTTTGCTTGTATGGTTTAACATCCTGGTTTCTATCTGGCAGGATCTCATGACTCTGCCCTCTGGTCTGTTGCTAGCTCCCTGATTGTTTTTCTTAGCCGGAGCCCCATCGCTAATAGCAAGGCGGTAGGAGAGAAAGGGGACTCCTGGCAGACCCCAGGCCAAGGGAGAGCCCGGATTGGAGCAGCGGCGCTCACCAGCCCTTGGGAAAGATTGTAATGGACTGAGAACTATTAATGACGCTAGCCACAGGCAAGATGGCATAGGAGGGATGAGCCCTGATATCGTGCTGGAAAGGGACTGGGACCATGCAATTAAGCCAAACTGGGACAATCTATAATGTGGGCCCAAGCAAGGAAAGCTGGATTGTGCACCCACACTGTGGTTCCAGGCGAGGTGGAGCACAGTGCCTGACCATGCTTAGACCAGAGAGCTGGGGTACAGCGAGCGAATTCCTTGTGCTGCTGTAGTTGAAGGCAGTTACTGGGGTTAAAGAGGACCTCTCAACCCAGAGGGTAGGGACAATAGGTACTTCCATCTTGGATTACTATCTGCCTCCACCTTGAGGGGGTTGTTACCTTTCAAGGAAACACTTTGCTTATTTAGTTTTGGTGTCAGGAGGCAATTTGAAGTGACAGTCTTTCCACATAGCAGAATAGAGATGTTATCTGGCGGCAAATAAATGGTGGTAGTACTGCTTTAAGCATGGCTGCTCCCAGTGAGATATCCACATCCTTATTTGCACTGATCTGTAATCTGACCCAGTTGCTGTTCTTTACTGTTAGACATGTGTACCCTGCTGTGTTTGAAATGTTTATGTGAGAGCTCTTCTCCATATAACAAAGCTTTGCAAGCTCCCTGGTTATGAACACTGAATGTCTGTGAGTCTCATTGACGTTAAGTCATTGTTACAGATTTTTAGGATTAGTACTCCCCAGACATCAATAGATCCTTAACAGTAAAAATCAGCACATTTTTCATTTATATGCCATGTTTCGGTTCCCGTACCTCTATTTCCCACAGATTTTGGCTCTTGGAGAGCTATCTAAAAGATGGGATGAGGGATCCTGCTGTTTTGGCATCAATAGGATCTTGACAGCTAGATGAATTTTCATTGATGTTTGAGAGCAGCTGAAACCCTTCAAAATTACTAAAACTGGTACAAAAATGCTGTGCGCCAGTGAGACCGGCTGGCAATAAGGGGCATACTTACTGAGCAAGACATCTTACTGGACTGGGAGACTTCAAAGAGACACACACTTAAACACCTAATAAACATTTCCACTAAAAGGTGTATTTTTTATATATAACAATAAGTTTTATAGCAGGCTATGTTTTAAAAGCTAATTATATCATTACATATGATAGAGAATCTGTGTTTAAAGGACACATTCTACCATTCATTTTTTTATATTAAATAGTATTCTTGGGGAATATTAATTATCTATTACAAACGAACTATTGGATTGTTTATATTATGTTTTTGCTCCATACGGGTTTAGCTGTATGGAAGTTCTGTTACTAAGCAAACTTTCTAACCGTGAAGTTAGCGCCAGCTATTTTTCTGTTTTGTTTTGGTGAAAATATTGCAAAACTGGCGAATATATTTTATATAAAACTTTGGAAAAGCATTATGCCACCTAAAATTGTGTTCCTTCATCAAAAGTGCCAGAAACAGGGCACAATCCCAAAGAGACTGATTGTAGGTCATATTATCTATTTCGTATTTCTTGACTTGACATGTTACACCATTTCAGCAACAAACTCAAATCTTATTTTATTTAGTAATCATTTCTCCTTTACTTTCCAGACCGATCATTTACTGGTCTTATAATTATAAAAAGGTTCTGGGATAAACATAAATAAATACAGTTTTTTTTATTTTAGAAAGGAAACTTTTTATAGAGTGGGTTTAACAATTTGTTTCTATAATATTGGATTATAAATGAATTAAGAAAAAGCACAGCCTATAGTTTCCACTTCAACAACATTGCATTGAAAAGGTAGTAGATTACAGTTTTAGGGCCATATTCAATTCGAAGCCTGCAACTCGATCGCAGATAGCCGAATGTCTGCGTGTGAGTTGCGGGCTCCCATTCGGCTACGATTCTGATGCTGTTCAATTATTCAAGCCCGAAAGTTACGGGCCTGAAGCTAAAACTGTAAACCATGCACTGATTCGGAGCAATTCAGGGCGGGAACATGATCAATTCAGCAAGCCCGTAACCGCCCCTTTTTGAATCAGCCAATAGAAAACGAGACTGTCATTATTACAGCAGTAAAACATGGAGGTTACATGTCAATCAGGTTCAGGGTCCGATATGCGATCAGACTCACAAACCCAAACAATCAAGAATTATGAAAATGATTACCAATACTGTTCTAGTCCATATGGGTGGCCTGATATCTATTAACTCATTGATACCCAAGAACGATTTAACCCCGAAATGAAACATTAAAATAAATTTAAGATCTTGTTGATTTGCGAGTTTGAGACTGTTGTGCAATTAATTCTAATGTCTATCATCACTTTCCCGTTATTTACATTGCAGTATTGTTTTTTTATATGCATTTACAGTTCTACGAATAGGTATTTAACCCCCTTGCGGGTCCTATCTAGACTCGTAAGATTTTCTCCTTCATTTGCCGTTTACTGGTGTGACAACATTTGCGGGCTTGGGGAAATTTAGCAATTGAATAGCGATTTGCGATTTCAGCCTTGCGAAAGTTGTGTTTTAATATGAACTTTATACAATTTAGTCAAAACTATAAATTTAATTAGAAATCAAAAACCAATCATGTCCCATATATTTTCCAGTGTTTACTGACCTCCATGTTTATTTGTTCGTACTGTGATCAATTTCAGTGTAGCTTACTACATTAATATATTTTGTTGTTTGGAAAATACAGTAGACTCTCAGTTATCCGGCACCCATTTGGATTTGGTAGATGCTGGATAAATGTAGTTTCTTGCTGTTTGAGAGTTACATGTAAAAGAGGCCTAGATTGGCTGCACATAGGATGCTCTAAGTATATTTGACAGTGAGGGCTGTTCTAGCAGCAGCAGCTTTCACTCCTCGCTTACACACAGGTACGTTTGGCTGGATGGTGCGGTGCTGAACCTGGGGAATGTAGCGCCCACACTGCACTGGCTCAGTCTGCTTCCAGATAACATTGAATTGCAGAGACGTACAATGGATACAATCTAGGTGCCTGTAAGCATTTTGTGGCATGACAACCTGGCTCCTGGCATTTGTTGAGCCCTTTAAATTAACATTTTTATTTAAAGTACAGTATTTTAATTTTTTTCTTCTTGCTTGAGTTCTCGTTAACTGAGCGTCTATTGTAAATGTATTATTTCTGTACCTTTTTAGTTTAAGCATTCTTGATTTGCCATTTTTCCCTCATAAGAACTTGGCTATAAACTATTTATAAGTTGCCTCTAACTGGTTTCCATAGTCAGTGTCTTGTCACACTCAAATTGTACACAAGGGGGCGACATTCTACACCGTTAGTATTACTGTACTTGATTTCCTCCTTGTCTTATGGATACTTCCCGAGATTGAGCATCATTCCTATATTTCCTCCATAAGTCATTATTGATTATTGTCTTAAAGGTGCGTCATAGTTGCAAGTTTTCTAAAATCCCTCTCGTGAACCATGTTTTTGTCATAGTATGATTATGCGCTCAGTGTGTAATTTCCACTGGTATTATCTCTTATTTGAAGCTTTATGATATATTTGAGAGGGTGCTTGAGAAGGGTTATAAGGTCCTATGTGGGATTTATTGGTTCTGCTGTCATTTTGGAGTTCTTTTGGTGTCTTGGGATGTTTTGAAACTAAAAAGGGGTTTTCCCACCTGGTTTTAAGGGAAATTATGTACAGCAGACTCTTGGTTAACCCGAGCTCCCAAGCAACCAGAACTCTCAAGCAACCAGATTTTTTTTTAATACTGTACTTAAATGTACAGAGCTCAACCAATGCTGGGAGCCAGGTTGTCATGCCACAAAATGCTTACAGGCACCTAGATTTCATCCACTTTACGTCTCTATAATTCAGTTTTACCTGGAAGCAGACAGGCATGATGGACTGAGCCAGTGCAGTGTTGGCATTACATTACCCGGGTTCAGCACCTCACCCTCACCCGAACGTACCTGTGTGTAAGTGAGGAGTGAAAGCAGCTGCTGCTAGAACAGCCCTCGCTGACAAATATACTTACCAGAGCATCCTATGTGCGGCTAATCTAGGCCTCTTTTATAGTAACTCTCTAGCAACCAGAAACTACATTTATCCGGCATCGACCAATCCCCGTGGGTGCCGGTTAACTGAGAGTCTACTGTATTTCTAAAATGCTCTTTTGATATTTGAATTGTTAACGAGCAAAACAATAGAAGTACGTGTTCCACTAAGATAACTTTCCTCCTCAGGCTCCAGGTCAACAGATGATTTCTGTCCATGCCTTATGTTTCTGCTAATGTTGTTAGTTGTGATCCTACAGTGATCCTTCAGTACTCGAAAAACTGAACCTTTCTTGTATCTGCAGTAATTATCCTGTTCCATTTCCCTGTGTAAACACACAGTTGAAGAGTTCCTGCTCACTAATTGGATCCGGCTTTCCTTTCATCATGTTGAAAGCATCAGCAAAGCTTTGTTTATGTTCTGTGTCATATTGTGGTCATTATTTTACAGGTATAAAAGTAGTGGCCGACTTCTAATGTTGGATACATATCTGTGTTTGCCCGTGTTATCTACCTGCTCTTTAACCAGGGCTCAGAGGGTGTAGAATTAGTTTTTCCTCACCAAATAATTGTGTAGGAAGTGAGGCTGAGAGGGAGCACCTTGGCCATGAGTTCAGATTGTCACAATCAAGTCTCCTTGATTGACTTACTTGACTGGCCATCCATCTCCTTTCCCCTCCTCCTCTCTTATCTTATCTCTTTATATATGGTCGACATGTTCCGTAGCGCCGGTTAGCTAACCTACAATGGTCCAATACAGTTGAGGCAATCAGAATCTGCTGAATGCTAAATGTTTTCCTTGTGTTCACACCGTGTTAAACCTAAACCACTGCCTGTCTGGTGGATCTTGAGGAGAGGTTTGGGAACCATGCACTAAACCAGTCCCTCAAAATTTTTTCCCAGAAAACAAAGTTCATTTGTGGTCGTGACCTTCTCTTGGGTAGTAGCTGGTGTGTGGCAATTGCTACTAGACCCATTTTAGTCTTCTTAGAGGGCTTAGGGGTAGAGGAGAAGGCCTAAATTGGGGTGAGGTGGGAGGGAAAAGTGAATATTTTCAGGAGAGGATGTAGGTTAAGTGAGGGATTTATATAGGGGAGGAGAGAAGTTCCCTCCCACAACTCCCAGGTTAACACCTGGTTATTTGTGGTCGTGACCTTCTCTTGGGTAGTAGCTGGTGTGTGGCGATTGCTACTAGACCCATTTTAGTCTGCTTAGAGGCCAAAAAGTGAGCAGAATTTTAGGGAGAAGGTTAATGAGTGATGGTTTAAAAAGCCTGTTTAGTTTCTGCAATGGGAAAAGGTATGTAGCGGGTGTAGCAATTTGACTTCCATCGACCCATGGATTGAATAATGTGCGTGGGAATGTTGGCTTTGGAGGCTGAAGAGGCGGCTCCAATGCGAAAAGAGTGTCCTGAATAGCTGTAAGGGTCTAGGCCGAGTTTGAGTAGCAGCAGACTAATGTAGTGTATGAAGGAGGTGGTGGACAAGGGTTGGCTTGATAAGCTCAGGAGAGGGTGAGTGGTTGGTTTGGAAGATATTGAATTTAAATGGAATTTAATAGTGGAGACTGGACACCAGTCGTTGTGTGATGGGAAGTATGTTATGAGTATGGGTTTGCGACTTGTTTTGGTGCGCTGGAGTGTGAGCGTAAAGTGATCTGGATGTAAAGTTATGTCCTGCTTGGTGAGATAGTGAGGGTTGTTTTGCAAAGTGGTAAACTCACCTGGACGCAGGAAGCCGTAGAAAGCAAGCATGATGGCCCCTCGGATCGTCCTGGATGTGTCGGGGCCGAATGGGTTCGTGGAAAGCAGGGTGGTCAACCTTTTGAAAAGTGCGCCATCTATGGGATGACGTTGTAGTTTGGAGGGGGGTGCTCTGTGCTGTAGGCCTCTGAGAAATTATTTGATTTGAGGCGATGATATGATTGATTTGTCAGTTGAGGGGACGAGGTTAGAGCAAAGTCCATTTGGGCGTATGGTACTGAGCCGAATGCGTGATGGCAATGATACGTATGACGAAGGGAAGCGACTGTTCGTAACTGTGGGTGCATGGTAAACGAAAAAGTTGTTCGTGAAGTATAGTAGTTATGTATTTACTAGATTGTAATGTTATATGAAGGTGAGCCTGTGATTAGATTCAGCTAGAGACTTGGTCTCAGGTAAAAAGGGGGGTGAATTGGACTGACTGAGACGGTGCATGAAGGAGATGTGCTCTGGGAGGTCTGATTTGCACATGTAGATTTTAATTACTGAATGGTGTATGGTGTACGTTCAGTGATACGATAGGTGTATGGCTGGTAACTAAAAGGATTGATTTGAGTTTGCCAGCACGAGAACATGGCAGTGTTTGGTGCTAGCGTGATCCGAGTGTGAGAATAGAGTAGAGGCCAAAAAAAGGCAATGATAGGGGGAACAACTGGCCAAGAGAGGCGAAGCAGGGCGCGCTGGGCGAACAGGGGGCGCAAGAGAAGCGGAAGCGCAGAGCGAGGGAAGGTACAACGAAAAGGAGGTGGGGCTGCCGGAAGAGGGGCGTGGCATGAGCGCCACCGAGGGAGAGTGCAGGAGAAGGCGGAGCCGGCAAGAGAAGGGCGAACCGCGAGGGCCACCGGGGCGCCGGAGGCAAAAAGAGCCAAGCCAGGGAAGGAGGCAGGAGAAGGCGGAGTCGACGAGAGGGGGGCGTGGCACGAGCGCCAGCAGGGCGCCCGAGGAAAAGGAGCCAGGCCAGGGGAGGGCAGGAAGGGGAGAAAGGAAAAAGGAGCCGCGGCATGGGACAAAGGAGGGACGGAACAAAAAGAAGGGCGGGGCCGCCGAAGGAGGGGCGCGGCGCAAGCGCCAGCAGCGAACCCGGACAAAGAGAGGCGGGGCCGCCAAAAGAGGGGCGTGCCGCCGAAAGAGGGGCGTGCCGCGAGCTGCGGCGGAGGTGTCTGGAGGAGGGGAGCCGGGCAGCAGCGGAGGAGGCTTGGGAAGCGGCGGAGCAAGGAGGAGGAGCCGGGCCGGGTGAGGGGCGCGCCGGGACGCCCGAAAACAGCGCGGCGGGACGCAGGATGAGACCGGAGACGGCGGAGCAACAGGAGGAGGCCATCGGGACGCAGAGGTAAGACGGGGCAGGGGCTAGGAGGAGGGGAGAAACGGACAGCAGGGCAGGAGTGAGGAGGAACAGGAGATGCAGGAGAGTGCACGAATGGCTAGGGAAGCAGCATGGAAGGAGGCCGGCCGGGGAGACGGGGGAGCCCAAAAAGGGAAGGGAGAAACGGCAGGCATGGGACGAACCTGTGAGAAGCAGAGGAACAGCAGGGGAGCCGTCGGTTTCAAACGGACGGCGTGCAACCTGAAAAGTGAATATTTTCAGGTGAGGATGTAGGTTAAGGGAGGGGTTTATATAGGGGAGGAGAGAAGTTCCCTCCCACAACTCCCAGGTTAACATCTGTTTTTTTATTGAAGCAATGCCGGGTGTCATGGTGTGGTACAGTAATTGAGGCTTTATGTGTACCAGAGAGAATCTGCTCTAAATAAAAATACTTATCACCATATACCATGTGGAAATAAAAGTAGGAGTAAATCACAACCCATGTGGCTTAACAATGAATTAAAGATGAAGATGAGGAGTAAAAAACAAGCATTTAAATTATACAGAGACTGCTTTACACAAGGACATGGAAATCAACAAGGCTTGCAAAAGGGCTATAAGGCTAAAATCAAAAATGAAATGTTAGTTGCAAATGAGAGTAAGACTAACCCTAAAATATTTTCTTAAATAAATTAATGGGAAGAAGGCGAGGAAGGAAGCTATAGGAACATTACAATGTGACACAGGCCGTCTGATAATTAGTGACCAGGAAAAGGCAGATGAGCTAAATAGGTACTTTTCGTCGGTATACACAAGGGAGGTACCAGTTGTTGGGTCACTGCAACATAATGGGGCTACACTACCTTCACTAAATAACTGGTTAACGCAGGAAGAAATCCAAAAGAGGTTGGAAAAAATAAATGTTAATAAAGCCCTGGGTCCTGATGCAATACATGCAAGGGTACTGAGGGAACTGGGTTACTACCAGATGACTGGAGAAAAGCAGGGGTGATACCTATATTTAAGAAGGGAGCAAGAGCAAATCCGGGGAATTCTAGACCAGTAAGTCTCACTTTATAGTGGGAAAGCTTTTAGAAGGGTTAATAAGGGATAATATACAAGAATATGCCTATTCATACAGGATTATAAATAGGAGCCAACATGGATTTATGAAGGATAGGTCATGTCAAAACAAACCTAATTAGTTTCTATGAGAAGGTTAGTAGGAACTTGGATCAAAGCAACTCAGTGGATGTAGTCTATTTGGATTTTGCAAAGCCTTTTGATACAGTGCCACATGGGAAACTATTGAGCAAACTAAGGGATACAGGAATTGCCATAAATATTTACTTATGGATTGAGAGCTGGCTAAAAGACAGGAAGCAAAGGGTTGTGGTAAATGGAACATACTCGGATTGGACTAATGTGGTAAGTTGGGTTCCTCAGGGCTCAGTATTAGGTCCTCTCCTTTTTACCATATTTATTAATGACTTGGAAGTGGGATTGGACTGTGGTGTCTCCATTTTTGCTGATAACACAGAGTTGTGCAAGGTAATTCAATCAGAAAATGATGTACTTTCCCTCCAAAGGGATTTGCATAAATAAGAGGAATGGGCATCTAAGTGGCAGATGAGATTTAATACGAAATAAATGTAAAGTTGTGCATCTGGGAAGGAAAAATAGCCATAATCTTACTAGAGCAGATCTAGGTGTATCGGATATTGAAAGGGATTTGGGAGTACTTGTGGACAACCAACTAGGTAACAGTGCACAATGCCGAGCAGCAGCTGCAAAGGCAAGTAAAACATAAGCATATATTTAGAAGGGTATAGAAGCAAGGGAAGCAAATGTAATTCTTACACTATACAAATCTCTAGTACGCCCTCATTTGGAATATGGAGTACAATTTTGGGCACCACTACATAAAAAGGACATTTTAGAGCTGGAAAAAGTACAGAGAAGGGCAACAAATCTAATAAAGGGAATGGAGTGGCTAAGTTATGAAAAAAAGACTAACCACATTAAACTTATTTACTCTAGAAAAACTAAAAATAACTTTTTGTGCCAAGAGGTTTTCAACTGCCAAGGGGACATCCTTTGAGATTAGAAGTATAAAGATTTCTCCTTAAAGAAAGAAAAGGGTTCTTCACAGTAAGGGTGGTTAATCTGTGGAATTCTCTACCAAAGGAGGTGGTGACAGCGGATTCGATAGATAACTTTAAAAGGGGATTGGATATATTTTTAAATAAAAAGGGCCCTGGAAAAATAGAGAAGGAAGTATTGATCCAGGGATGAATCCGATCACCAGTATCTGGGGTCAGGAAGGAATTTTATATGTTATTCCCTATTGAGACAGTTGGCAAGGTTTCACTGTTTTTTTTTTCTGTTTACTTTCCTCTGGATCAATAAACAATAAATCTGCACAGATTAGAGGAGACCTTAAAAGGTTGTTGTTATGTAACTAATATATACACATATATATATATATATATACAGTTGTGCTCAAAAGTTTGCATACCCTTGGCGAATTGGCAATATATGTACCATTTTTAAAGAATATATCAGTGAGCAGACAAAACACATTTCTTGTATTTCTTATGGGATTAATATTCAACTGTAGATTATAACAGAATGGCACAATCATAAAACAAAACATGGCAACAAAGAAAAAAATGAAATTACTCTGTTCAAAAGTTTACATGCCTTTAGTCTTTAATACTGTGTATTACCGCCTTTAGCATCAATAACAGCGTGCAGTCTTTTGTAATAGTTGTCTATGAGCTGCCCATTCGTCTTGGCAAAATGCCTCCAGGTCATACAAAGTCTTTGGTCGTCTTGCATGAGCCACCCATTTGAGATCTCCCCAGAGTGGCTCGATGATATTGAGGTCAGGAGACTGTGATGGCCACTCCACAACCTTCACCTGTTTCTGCTGTAACCACTGGAGGGTCAACTTGGCCTTGTGCTTAGGGTTGTTGTCATGCTGGAAAGTCCAAGAGCGTCCCATGCGCATCCTTCGTGCAGAAGAATGAAAGTTGTCTGCCAGTATTTTCTGATAACATGCTGCATTCATCTTGCCATCAATTTTCACAAGAATAACCGTGCCACCCCCCCCCCCCAAAAGCTCCCCCCCCCCACAAAAAAAAACATCAATGAGCCACCAGTATTTCTTCTCTTTGTATTCCAAACCATTATTCTGGCAGTTGTGGCTGAAATCTTTCTTGGTCTACCTGACCTTGGCTTAGTATCAAAAGATCCCCACATTTTCCACTTCTTAATATGTGATTGAACAGTACTGACTTTTTATATATTTTTCCATCCTTATTAAGTTCCATTATCTTGTTATGCAGGTCTTTTGACAGTTATTTTCTGTTCCCAATGGCTCAGTATCTAGCCTGCTCAGTGCATCCATGTGAGAGCTAACAAACTCATATTTATACACAGACACTAATTGCAATGCAAAAAGCCACAGGTTTGGGAAATTAACCTTTAATTGCCATTTTCTCCTATGTGTGTCACCTTGTGCATCTGTAACAAGGCCAAACATTCAAGGGTATGCAAACTTTTGATCAGGGCCATTTGGGAGATTTCTGTTATTATTATGAGTTAAAAAAGAGTCAAACAACTATATGATCATAAATGGCTTCATATGATCACTATCCTTTAATAAAATACATTTTTAGTGCATGATCAGCCATATTTTCAAACGAAATGCCCAAATTTTCCAATTTCTGCCTGTGTATGCAAACTTTTGAGTTGCACCGTATATATAGTTTTTCATTTATTGTGGGAGCCCCTGTTTGTGGAACCTAGTTCAGCTGCACCATTTGCAGTTTTATATCATATGGTCCATAGCACGTCCATCAATAAAATTTTCTGTGGTGCCCCCGTGCCCTTGATGCCCTAAGCACATGCTTATTTTCCTTAATGGTTAATCCAGCCCTGCCTAAATACTTCACATACTTCCCCTATGCTATGACTGTATGTACTAGCCCTCTTTCCTTATCTCTACTATCCCACATGGGTCTGTTCTTTTTGAACATTGTTTTCTTTTTTTTCTTTGTTTACCTTCTCCACTACTGTAAAGGCATAATTTGTTGAAAATATAAGAGCTGCACTGCTACTAAGTTCATCACTTTAAATAAAATGTGTTGGTATCCACGTATACTGCAATATTCTACTACTCTTTTTTTCATATGTGGTACTATACATTCCCTCTTCTGGATCACTACCTTGTCGTGGTGATAGGGCTTGTGTACTTCAATGAAGCTGTGAGCTATACCATGTAGGGTCACCCAAGATGGGCAGGTCATAGCTGAGAGTTCAGGCACACACTGCTCCACTGGAGAAGGAACTGGCAACCCAATCCAGTATATCTATCATGAAAACCTCATGCATTGGCACAAGCAGAGACATAGATGTGCTTGGCATACTGAGGATCACAAAGAGTCTGACACGACGGAACGACTGAACAACAACAAGACATTCAATGCTACCATATTGCCTTATCTTTGGCCATTGGACTGGTGTTTTTTCTCTTCTCCAAAAGCAGTTATGGGTCAGTGCCTCCTCCTGCTTGAGCTGTCACAGAAGTGAAGCCATGAAGAGAAAGTGAAGCGAAACATTGATTTTGTTCCAGCTATGGGAAGCGCTCACGTCCTGTGACATCAGCGAGTCCCTCGTTACAACTGATCACCCGCGGAGATTGAGCGTGTAATGAATCTGGAAAATTATACCCAGGCCTGAAAGAGAAAGTACATTTTGCAGCTGATGAGCTGTTTAAAGCGCGATCAATTCCCTGCAACTAGACTGTAAATCGAGTGAGATAATTATACGTAGGTTAGGTTAGACGCTTTCACATACACAATGGAGAGGGGGGCTGGTTATCTAAACAAATCTCTGCATGTGACACTAGTTACACTATCACAACTCAAGGTGATTATAATCTGATGAGTTTAAAGATACACAGTATAGGTTCCAATTAAGTGTCTAAATAAGTGTTCTTATTCATATAAATGGGTGCTCTCTTCCTGCTAATCTCCACTGTGAGAGTTAAAGGTATATCTAAGTTTCCCTGTTTATATCTTTTTCTAATCTAACACACGCTGCTTATATCAGACACACACATTACACTGAGTCAGTCTATACACATACAGAGTTATTTTATTTAAAAATACTATTTGGTTTCCACACCCCAGAGCTGCCTACATAGGCACGGTGTACCTACCAATAGAAACACTGCATTTGAGTACATATTTTAACCCTACATTTGTCTTTAAGCTAACAGCAGCAGAGTGTAGAGATTGTGCAGGGGGTAAACACCCCATGATTTCTTGCTTTACAAACTACCATCACAAATTGAAAGAATGTATAGCTGCATGTGATTGGCCAAAACAAATTATGAATTTTATGCTAATTTTTGCAGGGATTTCCAGGGGTTTTAACTTTAAAAATCACCTGCTTGCAAACTCAAGAGATTTAGCAGACTTTAGTGTAAGTTTAATAATGTTTATGTTTATATTTTTTTATGTAAAAAATGTTTTTATACACTACTCATCTTCCATTCAGATTCATTCATAATCCATGAAACTTAAATAGGACTTTCATTTATTACAACAAAAGAAAATTGCAAACAAATAGGCTACATATACATGGGTAATGGCAGGCTATTCAGTTAACAAACGATAAAGATAAAACCAAACGATAAAAGTCTCCAATATTTTGTTCAATACACCTTTCAACCACTGTGAGAATGATTATTGTACTCCAAATTAAGAGGCACTATAAGTTTTAACATGACAAGATGGTTTAAACATTATCAAGTTTGCATTTTGCATGAAAAAATATTAAGTAAAATCAGTTTATACTTAATTAAAACTTATAGAAGCTGCACAGAGCATATATACATATGTATATGTCATTGGCAGACAAGTATGACTCATACATCTGTATTACAGCTCATTGGCTGACAAGGACAAGCCCCCAGATCAGTTTAACATTTGAGTATTTTTTTTCTGAAAATAGAAAACATACATCAAATATTTTCCGATGCAACAAAACCAAAACAAAATTATTTCACTGTTCCTTTAAATAAATGCAATATCGTATTCATAGAGTTATTGTGAAAACTATAAGGAGACTTGAGTTAAAAAGAAAAAAACACAAGAAGCCTAATCATCTTTAAATGGTGGTATGTGAAAACCCAACATTGGTGAATGAGCATCTTCACGATAACGAACATGGGACATAACCATTTCCCTGTGCAGCCAAGACCATAGTTCTCATAGAAAGGACTACATTCTACACGACAGACCCAGTGACATTGTAGTCATGACGTAGTGGTGGAGAACATGGTGATCTAGGTGGTCCCACAGGTGCTCATTGGGGTTCAAGTTCAGGGAATTTGGAGGCCAGAGACAATTTGGAGGCCACTCCTGAACAATTCTGTCTGTATGCCATCCTGCTAAAAGATCCCATTCTCTCCAGAGAAGACAGGCATGTGTGGGTGTACTTGATCTGCAAGGATAGATAAATAACCCAATTGGTTTAGTGTGCCTTCCAGAAATATGAGTGGACCCAGACAATGCCAATAAAATATTCTCAAGACCATAACACTGCCGCCACCAGCTTGTGTTTCTCCAGCAGTGGTTGCAGAGTGTTTGTTCTCAGAGGTTTTGCGCCTGAAACGCCAATGTCCGTCCAGTAGAAAACGTGACTCATCAGAGTAGGCCACCGTTGCCAGTCAGAAGAGGTCCAATTCCAGTACTGCCATGCAAATTGAAGCCATTTCTGCTGATGAACAATCATCAGCATGGGTGAGGTGAACAGCATTTAGACACACACATGGTTTGTTTGGGCAGTGAGTTGCTTAACTGTAGTGTGTCTGTTGGCCCTCACGCACCGTCGCAGCAGATGTTCACCTCTGACTTTAATGACACATGGTGCTCTACAGTTTCAACACTGTTTATTTGCAATAGTACTGTTTGTCCAGTGACGGTACACTTTAACTAAAGCAGCATGCGAACAGTTCACAAACTGTGCTGTGTCAGAAATACTGCCACCCTTGGCAGTAAAAAATCTGATAAATCGCAGATTTTATACATGACAACAATGGTAGATATGTTTGCGGAATGCCTACATGTCACCAGATATACCCACCAAGCTAGCTCACGTCACGTGCCATATTTCATTGGCTACGGGCTGCTGATATCAAAAGTAGGAAGGGGTCATAATAATGTCACTCTACCCTGTATATCACATATATAGTTGTGAGCGTACGAGTTGTTGCTAACGCTGCGGGCTCGCGTAGCGAGGGCCGCGGCTCGCACAGCGAGCCAAGGCCCTCGCGAAGCGTGGGCACTGCCCGAGGGTCTCAGTTGCTGGCATGGAGCGCCGTAGGCGCTCCATGCCAGCAACTGCGACCCTCACAAACTTCACGTCGCAACCCAAACAGCACGACACACACATTACGACACTCGCAAACAACATACGACACACGTTCACACACATTACGGCCTCGCAACACTCGGACGCAACTCGCGAACATTACAAAATGTAAAACACAATACATACACACAGCACATACATAAAAACATTACCTACACCAAGAGGGAGCACCCAGGACCTCAAAAAGGCAACTTAGACCTCGATTTTACTACAAATAAAAGAGTTTAGAGAGTTTAAAAAATCTAAGCGAGAGAAAAAATGGCCGCCGAACAAAACAAAATGAGGCTACAGCACTCTAAACTCGCAAAACACCACAAGAAACTTGCAAAACGCCACAAACGACATACGGATATTCATACCACACAGTGCACACATTCAGCATGCTTACACAGCAGCTCCACACCACTAATGCTGCAGCAACATCAACACACATTGCCAGCTCTTCATCACAATGCTTCAAAATAGGTACAGTATATTCATTTAGTAATGTAGTACATATTTATTATACACCAAACAGCATTAGCTACCTTACAATTTCATTGCCGTCATTTTTTGACGGGCAATTCGCTAGTATATATATATATTTGTGGTAATCCTTGTCTCCTTGATGAAGTTGATATGTGGATGGAAGCTTTGCCCAATTTGGTCTGCTCAGAGGAATTGGCTGGTAATTGAATGGAAATGGTTAAGGCGGTTACGTGAAACTGGTGTGCAAAGGTAAGTGATGGGTACTGGCTATTTAAAGGGGTAGGAGACGAGGGACCTTCTACAACCCCATGTAAATTACTTGGGTATTTTTGGTCGGTCCATCTCCTTCATGTAACTGATATGTGGCAGAAAGCTTCACCCGATTTGGTCTGCTTAGATGTCCAGAAGTAAACTGGAGATAGGCAGAAGATGTCAAAAACTGGGCAGTCCAGCGGCCAAGAGCAAGAGAGGGAAGGAGGCAAAGAGGAGAGAGGAGGGAAGGAATGGGTAAGGCAACAAGGCACCCATGGGAAGAGGAAGAGAGAGAGAAGAACAGGGGAGGAGACAGATGGGCAAGGGGAAAATGGGGAGAGAGAAGCAAAAGGAGATGAGACGTAGGGTGGAGAACAGAGGACTCATGGGCTGAGGCCAGGCAGAGAGGGAGCAAGAGAAGAACTAAAAGCAACACTGCAACATTTATAAAGAGCTAAACGCTAGAACTGCAACATTTATAAAACAGTAAAAATAGCTTCAAAATAAAAAAAAGTTAAATTGTTTTCTCTTTTATTTTAACTGTCCTACATGATGGTGGAGAGCAGTTTTAATTAACTTTATAATAATTCACATAAAGTGACTGGTCTTGATAAATGCTATTTTGCTGTAGGACGACGGATGTCCAGCATATTCAGTCTAGAAATTATTCAGCAGGATAGTATTTATTGGCAAAATAAGAGTGACTTTAAATATACACGGTCCAGTCACATTATTATAATATCCTAAATTACCACTGTGTGCAGCATGGACAGCAGCTAGATGGCGTGGTAGTAAGTCAATAAGATGGTAAAAGGTTGGCAAGGATATCTGGAGCCATGCAGATTGCAGTGCATCTGACAGCTGCTGAGTGGTGGAGGATACATACTGCAAACATTGTGATTGAGGTGGTCCCACAGGTGCTCAATGGGGTTCAAGTCCAGGGAATTTGGAGGCCAGGGAAGTAATTAGAAGTCTTCGTCGTGCTCCTCCAACCACTCCCAGACAATTCTGGCCATATGACATGTTGCATTGTCCTGCTGGAAGATGCCATCTGCTCCAGGGAAGACAGCCAACATGTATGGATGTACTTGCAAGGATGGATAGATAAACCAATCGGTTGAGAATGCCCTCCAGAGGTATTAATGGACCCAGACAATGCCAAGAAAACATTCCCCAGACCATAACGCTGCCGCTACCAGATTGTGTTCTTCCAACAATGGTTGTAGAGTGTTTGTTCTCTGAGGTCCAGTTGATAGAGCAGAAAACGTGACTCATCAGAGAAGGCAACCCTTTGCCAGTAAGAAGAGGTCTAACTTCAATACTGTCCTGCAAATCAAAGCCATTTCTGCTGATGAAGCCTTGTCATCATGAGTGCAGTGACCATCTGTTTGCTTTGGAGCCCCATACACAACAGGGTTAGCTGTACTGTTGTTTTAGACGTCTGGTAGCCCCCTTAGTTTATTTGGATGGTGAGTTGCTCAACTGTAGCGTGTCGGTTGGTCCTCGCACACCTTCACAGCCAACGTTCACCTCTGATATCAATGGCACGTGGTGCTCCGCAGTTTCAATGATGTTTACTTGAAATGGTGCCATTTGTCCAGCCACAGTACACTTTAACCACAGCAGCACAAGAACAGTTCACAAACTGCGCTGTTTCAGAAATACTGCCATCCTTGGCCTGAACGCCAATGATCATTCCCTTTTCAAAGTCAGATAAATCTTACATGTCACCTTATATACCACCATGCCAGCTCACAACACGTGCCGTATTTCATTGGCTGCTGACGTCAAAAGTCACAGGCAGAGATGGGGTTAAGGAACAATCAGTGTTTTGTAATTACTCTACTGGGTGTCCTTGTTTCACATAGAAATGTTAGCTCTGTGGCCTCCCTAGAGCCATACCCTCAAAGTCCTGCTGTGAAGTTGTAGTTTTGTTGGTCTGTAGTTGGTACAACTCATCTTAAAATAGAACTACAACTCCCAGCATGCTAGGTAGAGCAGAAAGGAAGTGTCTTGATGTACAGCAAAGTTAAGCCGATCAGACAGGAGATTTGTTATTACCACCCACAAGAGAAGTCATCTGCCTGCTCTTCCTAATCGTACATCTAAACCCAAGGACAAGCAAGACTTGCAAAGTTTCTATCTGCACAATGGGAATGTGGCAGCATTCAACAGGAGCTATCAAAAGCTCATTAAATTACAAGAACACGTGAGAAAATAAGAGAAAGATTCAGCCCATTAACTGTGTATGCAAATATTTACTGTATGGAACCATACATTAGATGCATATACATTTCTTTATAGCATCAATCTGTCTTTGTGAGAAAGATACTACAACAGGCTCATTTCTTATCAAGATCACATATCAGAAAGTCACTACTCAGAGATTTGAGAGCAGCAACTATTTTGCACAGATGACTTCTTATGGATGGATTATCTCTAGAATAATTTCACTCCCTGCATCCTGCGACAGGTCTTTCAAGAACAATCTAAAGTTCTGCAGGCGTTTCAGTCTCTCAGGCTACATTGGTTTTACAATCTGCGTCAAAGCATCAAATTAGCGTCAAAACAATAACTTATTACCAGGAAGACTTGAAAACTATTTGAAAAAACTTTCTAGTGGTCAGCAATCAAAAAATAATGGCCCGATCCACCCGTGGTACCACAAGGATTTAGTGCCAAATTTCTGATTCATATTGATCATCTTTATTGTTTCGAACAGGCACTTTTGAAAGATGACTTTAGACAGGAGCTTTCAATTTATTACCCAATTCCGAAAGATTTCCTATTCACTCCAGATAATAACTCTATCATCTTTGGTATACAGACCACAGATCAATGTCCTGACAAGGAGAGATTCAAAAGTCAATGTAGCCATATATAAGGTGCTATTCTTGTTTCCCATAGAGCTATCATTCAATTAGCCACTTTTCTATCCAACTCATGCCTGGGCGCTGTCCTCTCTAACCTTGCTTTAGTTACATTAACTCTAAGTGACTTGGATACACTGTGCGTAAAACTACAGAGATTAAATAAATAAGTGACTATTCTATCACAATCCTCTGAATCTTATAATGGTACCCAGTCTGGTCATTCCTTGCACAATCACTATGATTCCTTATTCTTCTGTAATGATTGGCTTGCTCTTAATTACACTACCTCCGAATTTGGCTTGATTCAGACTATTCTACTGATTTTTGTTGTTTAGTCGTTCTGTCGCGTTCAACTCTCCGTGACTCTATGGACCCTCTGAGCTCCATCAAGTTCGTGTTCATTGCTTCAGTGACTCCATCTATCCATCACCGCCTCTGTCGTCCCCTTCTTTTTGTGCCTTCAATCTTTCCATGCATCAGAGTCTTTTCTAGGGAATCTTGTTGTTTCATGATATGGCCAAAATATTTTAGCTTCATCCTCGTGATCATATCTTTGAGTGAACAGTTCATCTTGATTTCCTGAAGTACTGATTTATTGGATCTTCTTGCAGTCCAAAGGCCTCTAAACAGTCTTCTCCAACACCACAATTCAACTGCATAAATTCTACAGCGATCAGACTTCTTTCTGGTCCAGCTCTCACATTCTACTGTACTATTAACCCTTTTTCTGTGGACTCGATGATTCTATAGACAGCTGCTTGCATAAAATTTCTGCCCATGGTGCCAGTCACTCTATCAACCTCCAACGCCTGATATCAGATTTCCTGAAGAATTCACACCTTACTATTAGACTAGGATCCAAGTTCTTGTGTTGGTCTATACTCATTACCTTTATACAATGGGTCAGTTTCCTGTAGATCAACCTCCAGCAAAATGTATTTCTCCATGTTCCAGAATTTTCGCTGGGGTTCTTTTACATCAAAAATACCGGGACCTTTAGATTAGCCTTCCTAATAACAGACAAAATGTGTCACTCTTACTGCACAAGGTTTGACTTTTCCATTGTGAACCTTACTTATATCAACAGGATTGGACTCACTTATAATGAATTCAACAAGATCACGAAATTCAATTTAGGGATCAGAAAGCGTAAAATTGCTCCTTCACTGAAAGTGTTAGATGCTTACCATGGGCCTCATTCTATTATCGGCCGTAAATCGGCCGTAAGGCTGCGATTCCTTGCGAGGGTTCAGTTAACTCGCGATTCTATTATACGGCCCCGCAAGGATCTCCTTTTACGGCCGGCCGCATATCTTGGAACCGGCCGTAATCTGTGAAATATAAAAACTGAAAAATAAATTCAAGCCTGCACTGTACAGCTCTGTAAATGCTAGGGATCATATTGGGGGACATGAGGATTAAAAGGAACCCACTCTCAAGCTTGCACATCTGCCCAAACCCGAGTTCAAATTAACTGTTTATTTGCCGGCTGCGGCGTGGGTGTGTCTGAAGTGCTCCAAGCACTCTGGACTTTTTACATGGATATTTTACGGATATTAAAAAACAAATATTTTACGGATTTGAGTACAGGATAATTATGTGCTATTTTTTCTAACACCTAAAATCCCTTTATAGTCTTCTCAAAGTGCAGGATGGCTTTATTTGAGCTATTTTATGTGCTTAATTGGTGCTAGCGAGACCTTTTTCCTGCAAGTAACTGCGGCTCGTTTTTAGCCTTGCAGAGAGGTTTCCCGGAGCAATTGAATTGCAAATCTCTTGCGGCCGTTTTAGATCAAAGGCTTTCCTCCGGCGCGAGCGGCCGCAAGAGATAGCAAGGCACCGGCCGCAAGCCTGCCGGAATCCCCGGCCGTAAGGGAATAGAATAGCAGAATAGCTTGCGGCCGGTCCTTGCGGCCCCGCAACGGCTGCGGCCGATAATAGAATGAGGCCCCATGTGTTTGTTTTTAAACAATAGGTATGTAGCTTCTTTAATGTTTGGGTGCTCAGCTATGGTGTTGTTGAGCTGTACCATGTTAAGACATATAATCTGAATATGTTTCAGAGGCCTGTTCTAAAAGAATGTATTATTACAGTATAACCCAGAATATTTAGAGACCCATATTATTATTTACATGCCCATTTGAATCAGAATAAATATTCATCAAGAGCTAAATCAAATACACCCTGGCAAGGTGTAAACTCATAACCAAATACTGTTCCTATTCAACGATTAATGTTCTTCAGGTTTATATAAGTGTGAAATAGAAATGTGCTGCTACTGAAAATTCAATTGTGGAGAATACCTGGCCTGGGAAAAACATCAATTCCAATAGTGACAAGTCATCTGTCATCTGACGACTGGCACAAAAATGTACCATCTAGTACGGTTTAATTTAAGCCTACACATGTCCAGTTCTCAAATGTTATTTTAGCAGAACAAATTAATGGTCAACAAAATTTTTGTCTCAGAGCAAATAAGGGTAGTAATTTATCCCACTTATTTCAAAATTGTTTCAGAATTGTTCTATTACCCATAGTATTAAAGTTACATCCTCTTTAATATAATACATTGTGCTATATAACACATTCATACAGCATTAAGATATGTTCATTTTTCATCACTAAAATCCTAGTATTATTTTTAATTGTTGTAAATTCTACTGATTAGTCAACGTAAAAAGGGCCCAGAGTAATAAACAGTTGAGTCATATTCTGTAACATGATGCTCTTAAGGCATGATGAGTCACGTGTTTGCTTGTTTACTGTATGAGTCAGCGCTCCTGGTCATTGGTGGAAAAAGTTTGTTCTTGAAACATTTAATGCTGCGAGTATCTGTTATTTGTGTAGTTCTATGTACATTTTATGTTCATAATACGTAGTTGAACAATGCCAAGAAAT
Source organism: Discoglossus pictus (assembly GCA_027410445.1). Classification (NCBI taxonomy): domain Eukaryota; kingdom Metazoa; phylum Chordata; class Amphibia; order Anura; family Alytidae; genus Discoglossus; species Discoglossus pictus. The sequence goes on along the minus strand of CM050169.1, from coordinate 209,642,163 downwards.
TGTATTAATCATCTGGACTCATTTTGCTTTATTTGCGGTGAGGTGATATTTAAAAATCATAAACGTGGTTTTACTACACTTATTAAGAAGTGTTATGAGCTTTATTTTGAATGCAAAGTCAGTGACCGAGATAAAAGTTGGGCCCCTCATTTTTGTTGGCGTACCTTTGTCAGACTTCTTACAAGTTGGTCAACGGGTTCTCGGGACATGAATTTTGCTGTTCCAATGATTTGATTAGAACAAAAAGATCACTCCACAGATTGTTACTTTTGTCTTACAAACATCAGTACTAAATCAAAGCACACTGTGACATATCCGAATTTACCATTTGCCATCAGGCCAGTGCTGTATAGTGAAGAATTGCCTGTGCCAACGCCTCCAGAAGAAGTAATACTTAGTGATGATGATCAAGAAAAAGATCCTGTAGGACATGGTGATGGTGATATAAGGCTTGATCAAACTTTTGAGGCTTCCTGTGTATCATTACAACCACATTTCTGTACCCAAGGAGATCTCAATGATGTCCAAGACTTGAACCTATCTAAAACTCAAGCAGAACTTTTAGGCTTCAGGTTGAAAGGCTGGAATCTTCTCCATAAGTAAACTAGAGTTTGTTTTTTTAGATATAGGCATAGTGACTTTAGGGATTTATTTTCCCTTGAAGATGAACTTGTTTTTTGCAATTGTGCTTATTTTGTCATGGAAGCACTTGGTCATGAGTACAAAACAGAAGATTGGTGTTTATTTATCAATTCTTCTAAAGTTAGCTTGAAAGCTGTGCTTCTCCACAAAGGAAATACGTTTTCATCAGTACCACTAGCTCATGCTGCCAATATCAAAGAAACTTATGAGTGCATGAAGAATACAAATGGAATATCTGAGGTGACTTGAAAGAAGTCGCTCTTTTTGCTTGGACTACAACTTGATCACACAAAGTACAGCTGTTTTCTTTGTGAGTGGTACAGCAGAGACCAAAGAAAGCATTACGCTCAGAAACAGTGGCCAAAATGAATATCACTAACTCCAGGACAGAAGAATATTGTCAATACACCACTCGCTGATGCAGAAAAAGTGTATCTACATCCACTCCATATAAAGCTCGGTCTTATGAAGAACTCAAAGTGATGGATCGAAGTGGACCTGGATTTACATATTTAAGAAAATAATCCCCAAGGATCAGTGATGCAAATATCAAAGAGGGGTCTTTGTGGGACCTCAAATAAGACAACTGATTAAAGATGAGAACTTTGATAGTGAGTTGTACCAGGCTGAAAAAGCTATATGGAAATCTTTCAACAGTGTTTGCCAGAACTTCTTAGGCAATCATAAGGCAGACAACTACAAAGAAACAGTGGATGATCTTTTGCAATCTTAGAAGACCATGGGATATAACATGTCTTTGAAAATCCATTTCTTGGATTTGCACCTGGACTCCTTCCCAGCCAATCTTAGGAAAGTCAGCGATGAACATGGGGAATGATTCCACCAGGACATTTCGAAAATGGAAAAGCGGTACCAAGGCAAGTGGAGTCCAGCAATTTTTGCTGATTACTGTTGGACCCTTAAGAGGGATGTTCCTAAGAAAAAAATAAAATAAAAAATCCTATACTTCTACATTTTAGGGGAGTTAGTCCTTTACTATGTACGTATTGTAAATATATGTAATACTGTAAATTTAAAATCACTGTCTCTCAACATTCTTACTTGATAGAGAAATTGTAAAACGATATTTGTTTTTCAGCACAAAAAATACTATGAGGTTCACCTATTTTGACTCCTGAGACAAAAAAAAGTAAAATTTTGTTGACCAGTGTTTATTTTTGCACTGAGCAAAAGTTGTTGTCTTATTGACTTTTGTAGCAGAAATGTCTATTGGACTCTTGTCTATTACATTCTCGGACCTCTGTGATTTAATTTTGCCGCCTATATTCTAAAGCTACTGAAATGTGATCCCAACCATCCTTAGTCTGCTGCTTATCTCAGTCTCTTATAATGAGACCATGCGTGCTGTTCCGCCATCATGGACTCTGTACATATATGAATTACATGTCTCTCTATTTGGTCAGGGCCCCAATAAATACTACTTCTTTCCTGAATCCTGCTACCAACGTATGAGTTTACATTTAATCAGGAAACAACCGAATACATAGAATTCCCCTCTGGTGGTTTTAATTAGGAATTTTAATATCAGATCCGTCACCCATAAGTCAATTTTAGCCAAACAATGCGTGTACTTCCTTCCGCAACCTGCCCTCAAAGGCTGTGCAAATGTGGAGAATGCTGCTCCAACAATTAGAAGAAAAGACTCCTTTTGAGACCATTGATGAGTAGATTTTCACCAGAACCATAAGGTACAAAGAAGTACAACATTTATTTCAAAATGTCTACAAGCACTTCATGACTGTCTCTTTGTCAAGTTTGTTTTTTTATCATCTGGCTCCGATGTGCTGCTGAGAAATACCCTTATCTGATTTTGGTACTTGTTAAGGAGTAACTATAGAGCGTGCACCTGCTAAGCCTTATAGTGCGTGGAAGTGCTGTCAGAATTGCATGTGTAAGCATAGATTATTTTAGATACAGTATCCGAATTTGCAGCTTGGCTTTTCGTAATAAGATTAGCCATACAGGCTCTTTTGCTTTCATGGATTTTAAGAAACTGTGTAAAGTGGTTGCATATTTACAGGAAATTATATCCTCAGTACAAGATTTATGTGCTGGAAATTTGAGACAAGAACTCAAAACTCCTTATCTAGGTTAATTTCAAGGAACAGATATATGAGATATTACTAAACTAATACAACAATGATACAGGATCCCAGGCACATTTATTTTGGATGGGTCCCAATAGTGGTTTCATTTGTAAACATGTACAGAGATTAATCACTGACTTGCTAATCATAGAATTAGGTCCCTGGCACTTGCTGTTATCAAGACCAGTATGAAATGTGAAAATAAGTGAATATGCCAAATTATATATATGGCTAGAAGTAAAATTGTGAAAGCTTAAAATCAGTTTTGTGACTTGTTAACAGCTCTAAGATAATAATGTTAAGGCGATCTTCTTAAAAATAATATGAAAAGCTAAATTTATGGGAGATATATGTAGGTACACATTGGGAACCCCACAAATGGGAGAATATCTGTACTGACCTATTAAAAGACTCACAAAACTATAGCCTGCTGGAAACGACAATAAAAATACTACACAGAGCATACCTCACCCCAGATATATTACACAAATACACCCCCCAGTTAACACCTAGATGCTTCAGGCAATGCCCAAATACTGGTATTTTTCTACATACCTGGTGGGAATGTCCAGAGGCCAAAAGAATTTGGACTAAAGTTATGGAGCTGGCTTCTACTATTATGAAGTCAACAATCCATCCATCTATAGAAGTGTGCCTCCTGGGAGTTTCTATAACGAAAACGCAAAATAAATGGCTACAATACCTTATGCTCTCAACTAGAGCCACATTGCCAAAAAATGGAAGTCAACAACACTTCATCTTCGTGAAATCATAAATAAACAAAATGTAATAATGATTAATGAAAGATTGACCCACACAGTATCCAATACTTACCAAATATTCTTAAAAATATGGGAAAACTGGCTCAACTCCCCACACTTAATTAATATAATTAAAAAAAATATGCTTTACAAAAGGAATAATTAACACCAATCAACTAAAATGGCTGGCCGTGGATTCTCTGGAGACGACAACGGGAGCTGGCTAGGTAGGCACTAAATAATTGGAGTAAAAGGCTACACGGTAGCCCAGATCCTTAACCCAACACAGAGATTGCCAAAAGGTAAATTAACTTGACTTGATCAAGGCGGGTCACCCCCCATCCCCCTCTCCCCTGTTAGTTTATAGTTTATGTTCTATGATGTTTTAGTTGAATATGATAACTTGCTTTACTTAACACAAGTTAAAGAAAAAGCGAAAAATGGACAGATTGTCGTAACACAACATAGAAAAAAAAATTACTTCAACAGCAAAAATGTTGTATGAAAATCATAGATCTTTATTAACATATATTTATATCTCTGTGTGACTTGCAAATTGTTTTTCGATGTAAGTTTAGTACATTATATGATTGTGATGACAACAATAAAAATTATTGTTTAAAAAAAAACTTAATATGAAAATCAGCAATGGCCAATCATTCATCAGGTGCATGAAAAAACATTAGTAAAATATTCTTCAATTTGAAACCTGTAAGATATTCTCTGATCATATCTCTGTATTTTATATTGATGGCTTATTGGCCAATAGGGATAGGCCCATCTATTCATTTATGCACTCAAAGCAGTGTAATCGGCACTTGGACATTTGTTTTTAGCAAAAGAAAACACTCTGTGTTATATTTTTAACTAAGAAAAAGTGTGCTCCATGCCTCTTTTAATAAAGAATATATGTTTTTATTATTAAGCATTTCTTTAAAAAATGGTACCATTTTTAACCTGAGAATGTATGTTTAAGGAATTGTATTATTAGGCATTTCTTTAAAAAAAAAAAATAACATATTTAACCTGACTTTTTATCCTACAAGCCACCTTCCCACAATGTGATCCATTGGTTTCCTTTTGTCCAACTTATCAGGATCTACACAGTGGTATTTAGTAAACTGGGGAAATGGTGGTGGAACCAAAATATGTTTGTGGTTTAGTCGCTCAGTCGTGTCTGACCCTCCATGACTGCAGAATGACAGACACATCTATCAGTCACTGAACTCTAAGCTCCTTCAAGGTCATGTCCATTGCTTCATCTAAGCTCTCCTAAATGATATGTGACAATGATGATGGGTGGGGTGTCCCCTACTCACATCCTCCAAGCGGCTTATGCAGCAGGATAAAATACTTTTTCATGCAAAAAAATATATAAAACCTGAGTTTTTTGTTCATTATTGACAGAAATGTTTGAACTTTACTGCCATTATAAAGGGTTTTCATACTGATCATTTTTGAAGCAACTGAGATGCCATCCTGAGCTGGAAAAGATCACGAGGCTTCAACCTTCACTGTGGTTTGAAATTCAATTAGAAGATTTCAGTAAGGACAATCAAAAATCTATATTCCTAAAATAAAAAAATAAAGAAACTTAATAATTTCTCCAGATGGGATTTGTATCCTCTGCAAACTGAACATCAATTCACGAAGCTCTAAATCTGGAACATAATACTCTACCCTTATCTCTACACCAGTCTTCAGACACAGCTATCATCTTCAATATGTCTAGTAATATTTCAGGAAGAAACATTTGCAGAGTTTTCCTCGTTTTCTCTGTAGATTTACATTTAATTAATAGTCTGAGCATTATTCGCTTAGAAATCAGCAAAGTGAAAATCCTGTGCAAAATTAAACATGGCAGCCTGGCATCATAGCTTAAAGACAAACAAGATGGCTGCCTTTCTTACACGCTGAATTGTTGCTAATAAAACTTGTTTTGAGGTAATGACACATATTTAATGTATCTAATAATTATTTTTTTCATGAAGGGCTTGATAGATCATTTAAATGAGTAGTATTTTACCTTACATGGTATTATACCTACAGTTATTATTTGCTGTTCCAATAGAGACGTCATTTATAACATGTTCACTCGTCTATCTCTGTGCTATATATTGGTGCTTTTTACAACTAAATGGGCGAGCGGATGGCTTGATTACATTTGCATTGTTAAAATCCCTGTTAAGTGTTTTTTAATTTGTTTTAATTGATAATTTTAAGAAAGTCAGAGAGTGCCCCTTGTTTCGGAATAGAAAGAGAAAGGAAAGGAGAGAGATGGAGAGGAGCAAGGTGAGGGAGAGGACCAGAGAGAAGGTGAGGATGGAGGAGAGGAGGGAGGACAGGTTTGGAGAGGCGGTCAAGTGCGGTCAGTGGATGGAGGGATAGTTGGACCGGACATAGGCACACTAGACACAGATGCAGTGACGGATAGACCTGGGCATAGTGGGGGATGAGTGTGGGGGGGGGGGGTTCTAGGTCCAAGGGCAAGCACAGGGAAGAACAGATCCCTCAGCACAGTCAAGAGGCAGATATAAAAGACTCCCATGCAAAGTTGATGGTACTCCTAAATGCCATCAATGATAGGTCTTCTGTAATCCGTGATGGCAGCTAGATAAAACGTGGGCATAGGGTAAGGATGTGAAGAGAGGTGGTAGCAGACGTTAGTGTTCTGGGGTCCACATCTGTGATGTCATGAGTGTGAGACAGCGGTACAATAAGTGCCCAAGATCATCAAATTAAAGATAGCGGTGGAGGCCAGTGCTAGTGCCACAGGTGGTGGTCCTCGTTAGTGGTTCATTTCAGTGAGTGGGAGCAAATATTAAGGGGCAGGATGTCCATAGAAACAGTAGATGACACAAACATGTCCAACACTCTTTGAGGGGATAATCTGCACCACCAATCATAATTACACATTATCACCCATGTTAACCAATGAGATATCATCAGAACTCTTTACTGATCCCACGTTAGAGAGTGAATGCTCACCAAAACAGCAGCTACATGTATCACATGTCGGATGACACATCTACAGGTCAATATTCCTAAATCTAACAACAAAAGTATTATGTAGCATTTCCATAAGGTAAAATACATGGTAAATTCATGTTAATCACTGAGACTATACTAAAACGATATTTCTAACATCATTAATTTAACTAATAATCTTAAGAATATCTTAAAATATAGATTGTACATTTCACCAAAAAACAATTACCAGGTTTGAAGCTCATAACATGCTGGCTTTGAGATGCTCTGTAGCATATCTTCCAATTTGTCACATAATGGTGCAGAGCATTGCTCCCCCATTGGCTATTAGGACACACAGCATTGCTATTAAAGTGAAAACAGGACCAGACACAAGCAGCTAATATATGCATGCCTCATCCAATCAAAGAGGATCTAGATATATATATATATATATATATATTCTACTGTACCTTATATTACAAACACAAGTTACGAACGATGCACACCAATTATGTTGCCAGAGAATGTTCTGCTATAACACATTTCAGGTCATTGAGGATATATTTAATTATCCTGGATTATGAATGCATCTGATAAGAGGAAAATCAGTAGTGTATGCAAACATTTAAAAACCTACCTTGAAGTTTTCAAAATGTCTTGTAATTTCTGACAGTTTAAAATGAGAGTAAACACCCCATTGAAACCCAGGCTAAATTAGCATTAAATGCATAATTTGTTTTGTCCAATCAGGAAGAGACTCAAGCAGCTGATACATTTGCATTTTCTCTGGGGTTCCTGTTTGTGCTGCAAAGGAGCCTGGGATATGTAGTGTGTCTGTGCTGACCTGTGGTGTAGGGCGGGGCAGCGCAGACACTGGACCTGGAAGCACATATAAGCAGAGACTTTAGGGCTGACATCAGTGTTCTCCTATTAGCTGAGCAAGGCAGAGAAGGTATGTAATGAGTTACAAATTGCTCCCCTAATGCTGCATGCTGAGTGGCTGGGGACCAAAGGCTTGTCTAGACACTCCATGTGGGTGTCAACATAATCATTAGAGTGATTTTAGATATTAATAAAAATACAATGTTTTATGAAATGTGCTGCATATATAAATGATGGGTTTACTGGAAGGACTGCAAAATTGTATTAACCCATGAAACCTAGATATGCCTTTAATATACATGCATCACCCCTCCCCATCTCTATAATGGAGCTAGTTGTAATCTATTTTAAAGTACCAAAGTCATATATTGCAATACATGTGGTTATGTAATAGTATATATACCACCCATCAAGCCACCAACCAGGATCATGATCACAATGATTTTCATCATGAAAGTAATTATTGTTCAAACATTTAGTACTGTATGTGAATGAAATCTATTGTCAAATACTTAGCTCTGTTTGCAGTTTAAACATGTGTGTTTGCCACATCATGTAATGTTGATATAAACAAGAGATTAAACCTGATAAGTGCTTATCAAGCCACAGTTACAACATTGTGCCAACACTAGACTGGACAATAACAGAGGGAGGAGGAAGGGATGATGATTACATGTGGGCTATGGGCTAGCTGCCCCAGGCTATCCGCCAGCAGGTTAGAGTTTGATTCCACAGTGCCCTTCTCCCCCAGATTGACACTCCTCCTAGTCAGGACTCAGGGCCTTGGGCTGCTTCCCCTCATATACTTCCAGCTACATCACCATCACCACCCAGGCATGGTACTATCATGCACCGCTAGCAGCAGTGGTATTACCACCACCAGTAGTATTAACTCCAGCACAGACAAAACCATCACCACAATCACTCCAGTTAGAAGGTACCCAGGCACCCTCCAGACTACCACTACCACAGCCTATCTCTCCCACAATTGAGGTGGAGGAGCCGGACCTGGAGGAGGATCATTATATGCAGGAGGAACACATGATCAGGCACTTTGAGCATATGGAGGGCACATTGGCCAATCCACTTGATCTGAACAGAAGAAAGAAATACCCTCTCCACATGGAGACAGAGGCAAATTGTATGCACCTCCAGCACATGGACTACGGCCATAACCATTAGTGTGGAGCACCTGGGGACCACCTACAAATGGGCTTTGACCTGAGTCCCAACACCGCCCTCCGCATCTACATGGCCCATCGTCAGCCCTATGTATGCCTCCACTTCAACTAGCCGCCCCAGCTTGGCCCTCACCGGCAGACTGAGTTGTGGAATATGACTGGTGCCCCTGTGTCCAAATGAAGGAGGAGGAGATAGAAGAGGCAACTTCTTTACATGTTTCTCAATTGCATTCTTCAGCATACATCTATTGGTCTAATGTTAGCCATATCCATGCTTGACTACACTGGAATGCATCATGAGCTATGTGATCCTCACATATCCAAGACTTGTGGCTTGTGTGCATCATATTGCCCATGATCATCCCAACTGTGGCCAAGCATACCGTTGGCTAACATCAGAGCAATTAAGTAATGCAGTCCTTATGATTTGTCATGTAATCATTCATTCCTTTCTTTTATATTTAGGTTTTCAGGTTGGTATTACAAAAATGAAGACCGTTTGCAATAAGTGCTACCTGATCCTGTAAGTAAACCATATAAAGTGACAAACAACATCTCACTAGCCAAAAATATACACAATCAATCTGTGTTGGTCACAAGGATTAATGAGAACATTAATATGTTGTCATCTACACCTGTCCAGGTTACTAAAACTATACTATTATTAAAACTATAAATACACATATCGTAATGTGATCCTAAATCTATTGTTATTAAGATTATTTTTTGTTAAGAAAACTACACAAGTGCTGTTACCATTATTCTACATATATTTTTAAAATAATGTTTAGTATGCATTAATTGATCCACTGTATGATCATATATTTAGTATCATATGGTAATATAGACCATATGATCATGACTGATTTGATGGTTTTGTAAATGCATTGAGCAATTGGGCTATCATATTTGAATAGGATGACTGGACCATTCACCCCACTAAAGCCTCAGTGGCTAGACCGCTATTAGAGGCCAATAACTGTATGATGCCTTTTAGCCAGTCCTGGGATATCCCTGTTCCCAAGAGAATGGGGTTACAGATCTTAATATAATAACTCATAGAGTCTGTCAGGCAGATTATAGGCAGCCATGCTCATACACTTCTCCATTAGTCTAATGTGTAATATTGGTGAACGATATAGAGGCTGGAGCAGAGCTCCAACTGCTGTCCCTCCTGCGGCCCCTGACCGTCCTCCTGTGCCTGCTGCAGCACCTGAGGCTGTTATGCCCCCTTGGGATGCTGCATATCTTACTCTGGCCTGGCACTCATCAGGGTGGTAACAAATGGCAGGCTTCCCTTCCAAGCTGCTGCTGTACCTCCTCCACAGCTACCGCCATATTAATCTGCTCCCCACTGACACCATGTGACCCTATACACCCATGTCCCTCTCTCACAAACACACTCAACCTTTCCTGGCCATCTACATTCAACCCACGCAAGGCCTGTTCTACATGTATTATGGCATGTTGTGGATCAACCTCATCACACTTACCCATACTCCTCTCTCGCTCCTTCCACTCCTCAGTCTCTCCATTCTGATCATTCTCACATCAGGTGTCTAGCACGAAGATCCTATGGGGGCAATGACTGAGGTGGGCAATGACTGAGGTGGGCAGTGTGGATGACCTCTTTATAGTGGATGCATTATACCACCTGCTTATTACTATGTGATCTGGTTGATGTCAGTTAAGCTTTTCTAGATTATAATGGAGGTTCACTATAGTATATGGGGTGTTGACATTTTACATTCATGATGTTCACATGTATATGTGATAAGTTCACATCATGGTAGCTTCTCTGTATTTTTTAAAAGTCACTTTTATAGCTGCGATAAGTTTCTATATGTTAGCCATGCTGTTATGTTATATGTTAGCTCAGTGGGGTTATCCGAGTGAACTTCACTTGGCAATTATTTTATGGGAGGCAGGGAATGGAGGCCCAAAAAAACTACAGACTGGGCAGACCCTGTCACATTTAATACAATAAAATATATATAGAAAATATGTAGACTAAACCTCAAATCCTAATATTTATAATTCCAAGAAGAAAGCACTTCTCACCAAAATCATGTCTAGAATAAATAACCATAAAACACTAATGGAGAGTTTCAAAGATATCTTCTTCAAGAAAGTGTCCCTATGCAAATTGCATATTCTTTATTTCCCATCCTTGCTCTCGCAGCCTTTTCCTCATGGCAGTATTTACTTTGAATATTTTTAGTTTTCTCCCCTTCACTACACTCCTGCCCTGTAGGCTTCATGCAGTGTTGTCTTGATACTAATGACTATGCAAGCTGACTCACTGAACTCTCATATACCCACTTTATAGCTGGTACGTTCTGCTCCAGAGTCGGTTCTTTCTGGTCTGGCTGTTTCTTTCCATGGATCAGTGATACAAGCTGTCACCGTCTTGTTTCTGATGTCACCGTGTGAGAACTCATTTGGAAGGGATTATTCTGCAAAAAAGACCTAGTTTGGCGTGAATACCTCTATACTAAATAATATATATGTGCTTAAAGGGATATCTAAGTTTGCTGCATTAATACATTTCTGCACTTTATAGGCAAAAAGAAGCCCCTATGTATGCAGCACATCTCATAAAACATTTTATTTTTATTAATATCTAAAAATCTTTCCAATGATTGTGTTGATCCGGGGAGCAATATAACCCACTATTTACCTGCTCTTGCTTGCTCAGCCAATAGTAGAGCAGTGTTGTAAGCTTCCCAGTCATTGCTGGCTTATGCCTCATCTCTGCTTCCTGTATATGCTGTGTGGTGTTGCCATAGCAACTAACATAGTGCTATGTCTCAAATCTTTCCTCTAACCGGATTGGCCAAAACAAATTATGGAGGGGGTGTTAACCTTAATTTTAAACTGTCAGAAATTACAATAGATTTTGCTAACTTCACGGTAAGTGTTTAAATGTTTTTTTTTTGTTTTTTTTTCATATACTATTAATTCTCCTCTATCAGATGCATTCTTAATCCATTCTTAATTGGTGTACTATCTATCTATCTATCTATGATAATCTAATTATATATGTATTTATCTAGTTGCCTTTATCTACAAATGGGATACAATTTGATATGTAACTCCAGTGACTTCAATGGAAAGGAGATAAGAAATAATTTACCTAACACAGAAATTCAAGTAAAGACCATGGAGAGTAAATTTGAACCTATGTGTATCTTTCTATCTAATACAAAATAAACACAATATAATGATGAGCAGAAGTGATAGATTGGCTCATATAGTCTGCATTTCATTTGAGATATGGACAGTCGTCTGCAGCCAGACTTTGTGAGTAAATCCTTCACTCCTCATGCAATAGCTGTCAGTACTGATCATTTCTTCATTACTTTGATGAACTACTTCTCAAACAACCAGACAATTTCCCTGTATGTTGCACAATTGCTCCCAGTTGGATCCTGGCTGTTTCCCGATATTACGGCGGTTGTTTTATGATACTTTAGTATTTAATAATGCTCCACAGATTGGATCAACCTTTCTAAGCTAAAGATCAAAACTGCTATGTATAAGTAGAATTTCTGGCTGTCCTTCCAACCTATATTGTGTAAGTGGGATTTCTGGCTGTCCTTCCAAACTATGGTGTCTTGAAAAGAGACATGAAAGGCATTAAAAATAATGTGCATCCTTAGACTGAGACTTGAAAATCATGTTGGAAAGATGTTTACTTTTTTGTAAACTGATAAATAAATTACTTTGTTGTCATAGTTATTGCCTGGGTAGCCCAATAAGCCCTCCGGCAAGCACCTTCATACACAAATAGGTTTAGGCTATGACTATCCCTATTGACTTTCTATACTCACTATGAAACTCAAAGAAACACATCTGTTGTAAAAGTATTTGCCCTTCTGGATTACTACCTTGTCATGGTGGAAGGGGCTTGGGTACCTCAATGAAGCTGTGAGCTATACCATGTAGGATCACCTAAGATGGGCAGGTCATAGCAGAGAGGTCGACAAGAGAGAAGAAACTGGCAACCCATTCCAGTATCTTTACCATGAAAACATTATGGATTAGCACACCCAGACAACAAGATGCGCTGGCATGCTTTGGTCCATAGGGTCATGGAGAGTCAGACACAACTGAACACAACACATATTGGTATAAGAAATTAGGAGATCAAATCCAAGCTTAATTCTTTTTTTTAATTTATGTTCAAGCAAATAATTTGTATAAACTGTAAGACAAGAGTGGGCTCTGTAGTGTATTTGCAGTCACACTCATTCTCATATTTTTTATCTCTCTGCTTTATCTTTTATCTTGTGATCTAATTCATGTTTTTATTTAGTTTAAAGGATAAAACAAGCAAATAATTTGTATAAACTGTAAGACAACAGTGGGCTCTGTAGTGTATTTGCAGTCACACTCATTCTCACATTTTTCATCTCTCTGCTTTCTCTTTTATCTTGTGATCTAAATATAAATTATTATAAAAATACAGAACAAATAATTGGTGGCATTGCACATTCTTCCATATCAGAGACAGTTTCTCTACCAACACTCTTAATTACTAATAATGAGTAACGAAAAACTATACAGATGAAATGCACCACTGCCTCGCTCTTCGTGAGCCTACACAACGGTTACTAATTAGTGCCTGCTGATGGAGTCTCTATATATACAGCAAATTCAGGGGTAGAGACAAGCAATCTAAAACTTCCACTCAGTAATACATAATACTAACTTAAAGAGACATGGAACACAACTGGGGGTTTCAAGCGTTTAAAAGAACATTTTTTAAACAACACAAACGTTGTTTTTGCATGAAAAATAATAAGTAAAACCTAAACTTCCTGGAAACGACTAGGAAATGCATAGAATATACTTTAGTCTATAAGACTCTTTTTAGCTGGCAGAGAGCAGGCCCCCAAGAACAGTTAAAGAAGAAAGTTTTTGTACTCTGAGACCTTGACTTGAAAAAAAGAAATCACACTGTGATACATTATCAAATACCATCTTTATCATGCAACAAAGAAAAACATTATTTCCATGTCCCTTTTAAAACTGACAAACGTGCGCTGTTAAAAGCGTGTAAACTTCTATTGTCTGAGTACCCTAATGCCCTGAACCTCCTAACGCTAACCCCTAAGCCTAACCCTAACCCGAAGACCCCTAAGCCTAACCCTAAAACCTCTAAGCCTAACTCTAAGACCCCTAACCCTAAACCTAAAACCCCTAAGCCCACCTTATCTGTAGTCAGGCGCTCTAATGTTGGACGTACAATCGTCGGTGCGTGCTTTTGTCAGCGCGCTGATGACGTCATGCTTTTGTACAGCGAGCAGCGAATGTGCCACCGCATTATACAGCTGGGATAAGGGAAAGGTTTTCATGTAAAGTTAGATGAAAGCTAACCAAGTAATTCTGAATGAAGTGAGGCAGGAAAGAGCTAGAAGAAATTGAGTAACGAAAGTTGTTGTTGTTCAGTCATTCAGCCATGTCCGACTCTTCGTGACCCAATGGACTGCAGCACGCCAGGCACATCTCTCAGCCACTCTCAGCTCTATCAAGGTCATGGTCATTGCTTCAATTATCTTCCTAACTCTCCTATCTTCCTGTACTGTCTGACCCCAATCCATTCTCTCTCTTTCTTTCAGTGCAAATCCACTCTGGTTTAAGGCCTACTTCATCTGTGAGACACTCAGAATTGCCCTCCCTCCCTCTCACCCACCCACCCCAACTCAGATTAAATTTATAGAGCCATAGAAAACACCTGACTTCCTACTTGCAGATATATCATCTCAACACTAGGGGTCAGCCAACATACTAGTCTTTCACCTCAGATCCCTCTCCTCTCCCTCTAAAATAAAACTCTTTCTATCTTTCACTATCTTCCTGACCCTTGCTAGTCCTTATTTGTTACTCTTCCCCAGTTTTCTGCCCTTTAATTCCCTTTAGATTGTAAGTAGCGAGTTTCCAGTCTTTTAGGGTGCTTTGGGATAAAGCACTTTCTGCTAAGATTCTAAGCTCAAAACAGGGCTCTTCAACTTCTGAATTTTGTTAAACGTGTATTTCCCTTGTTCTTATCCCCTGTACAGCGCTACGGAATATGTTGGCGCGATACAAATAAAAGATAACAATAATAATAATAATAATATCTAATTTATCCATCTTCTTGTGCCTTCAATCTTTCCCTGCATCTGAGACTTCTCTAGGGAATCCTGTCTCCTCATGATTTGGCCAAAATATTTGCGCTTCAGCCTCATGATCAAACCTTCCAGTGTACAGTTTGTCTTGATTTCCTGTATTATTGATTGATTGGATCTTCTTGGAGTCCAATGAACTCTAAGCACACCACAATTTAAAGCTGTCAATTCTATGGCGTTCATCCTTCTTTATAGTCTAGCTCTTATATACTAGGAATATGATGGATATTAAAATACATAAATAGAAAGGTTGCATTTATTGTTTTTTACATTATAAAACTTTTCCCCCATTATCAGGCTTAATAATTTAAAGTTGCAACTGAGAAGAAAAAAGAACATATTTAACAGCACAGAAACGTGTGATAAGGTGGTTGGTTTAGTACACGAGGGCTATAGTACAATGTAACTTTTATTAGAGAAAATGTCTAAAATAAAGTGTTTTAATAATAATCCTGTTACGAAGTAGTAGTCAGATCCATCAACCAAATTGTTGTATCTTCCCAGTTAGTCAGAGGAAAATATATCAGGGTTTGTTAGAGACATCAGTTATTATATCATACTAGCGACATGCCCGTCAAAAATGACGGCAATAAAAAGTGAAACCTGGCAATGCTGTTTGACACACAATGGGAGCCTCTCCCCCTCTACTTTACTGGCCTTGCGATGAGCGCCTTTGGCGCTCATCACAAGCCTTGCAATGAGCCCCTTTGGAGCTCATTGCGAGTCTCTCCCCCTGTCTACTTCCTCCCTCATTTCTTATTTCCCCCCTCCTCTCCCTCCCTTGTGTCTCCTTCCGCCTCGTCTACCTCCCTTGTATCTCCTGCCCCCCTGTGTTTTTACCTCCCTCTCCCTCCCGTGTCTCTAAACCCCTCCCCTGTGTCCTTTTCCCTCCTGTGTCTCTTTCCCCCTTCTCCCTCCCATGCATCTCTTTCCCCCCTTGTGTCTCCCACCCCCCTCCCCTGTGTCTGTTCCCCCCTAGCCTGTGTCACTTTCCCCCTCCCCTGTATCTGTTCCCCCCTTTCTCATGTCTCCATTTCCCTCCCTTGTGTATTTTCCCCCCTGCACTCTCTTCCCCCTCCACCCACTCCCCTGTGTCTCTTCCCCCTCCTCTTTCTGTGCCTCTTCCTTCCTTTCTCTCTCTTCCCCTCTCTCCCTCTGTGTCTCTTCCCCCCTCACCCTCTGTGTCTCTCCCCACTCTGTGTCTTCCACCCCTCTCCCTCTGTGCCTCTTCCCCCGCCTCTCTCTGTGTCTCCCCCCTCTGTGCCTCTTTCCCCCTTCTCTCTGTACCTCTTTACCCCTTTCCCTCTGTGTCTCTTCCACCCTCACCCTCTGTATCTCTCCCCCTCTGTGTCTCTCCCTCATCCCCCCTCTCCCTCTGTGCCTGTTCCCCCCTGGCCTGTGTCTCTTTCCCCCTTCCCCCTGTGTCTGTTCCCCCTTCCTTGTGTCTCTTTCCCCCCATTTCCCTCCCATGTGTACCTTCTCCCTGTTCTCCCTCCCTTGTGTTTATTCCCCCTTCTCTCACTCCTGTGTGTCTTTTGCACCTCCTCTCACTCCCCTGTGTCTCTTCCCCCCTCCTCTACCTCCCCTGTGTCTCTTCCCCCCTCCTCTCCCTCCCCTGTGTCTCTTTCCCACCTCTCCCTCCCATGTCTCTTTCCACCTCCCCTGTGTCTCTTTCCCCCATGTCTCTCCCCCCCTCCCTCTGTGTCTCTCCCCCTCCCTCTGTGTCTCTCCCCCCTCCTTCTGTGTCTCTCCCCCCCGTGTCTCTCCCCCTCCCTCTGTGTCTCTCCCCCCTCCCTCTGTGCCTCTTCACCCTCTCTCTGTGTCTCTTCCCCCCCTCTGCCTCTGTGTCTCTTCCCCCTCACCCTCTGTGTCTCTCCCCCTCGTATCTCTTCCCCCCTCTCCCTCTGTCTCTTCCCCCCTCTCCCTCTGTCTCTTCCCCCTCTCCCTCTGTGTCTCTCCCCCCCTCTGTGCCTCTTCCACCCTCTCCCTCTGTGCCTCTTCCACCCTCTCCCTCTGTGCCTCTTCCACCCTCTCCCTCTGTGCCTCTTCCACCCTCTCCCTCTGTGTCTCTCCCCCCCTCTGTGCCTCTTCCACCCTCTCCCTCTGTGCCTCTTCCACCCTCTCCCTCTGTGCCTCTTCCACCCTCTCCCTCTGTGTCTCTTCCCCACTCTCCCTCTGTGCCTCTTCCACCCTCTCCCTCTGTGCCTCTTCCACCCTCTCCCTCTGTGTCTCTTCCCCACTCTCCCTCTGTGCCTCTTCCACCCTCTCCCTCTGTGCCTCTTCCACCCTCTCCCTCTGTGTCTCTTCCCCACTCTGTGCCTCTTCCACCCTCTCCCTCTGTGCCTCTTCCACCCTCTCCCTCTGTGCCTCTTCCACCCCCTCTCTCTGTGTCTCTCCCCCCGCCTCTGCCTCTGTGCCTCTTCCACCCTCTCCCTCTGTGTCTCTCCCCCCCTCTGTGCCTCTTCCACCCTCTCCCTCTGTGCCTCTTCCACCCTCTCCCTCTGTGTCTCTTCCCTACTCTCCCTCTGTGCCTCTTCCACCCTCTCCCTCTGTGCCTCTTCCACCCTCTCCCTCTGTGCCTCTTCCACCCTCTCCCTCTGTGTCTCTTCCCCACTCTCCCTCTGTGCCTCTTCCCCACTCTCCCTCTGTGCCTCTTCCCCACTCTCCCTCTGTGCCTCTTCCCCACTCTCCCTCTGTGCCTCCTCCCCACTCTCCCTCTGTGCCTCTTCCACCCTCTCCCTCTGTGCCTCTTCCACCCTCTCCCTCTGTGCCTCTTCCACCCTCTCCCTCTGTGCCTCTTCCACCCTCTCCCTCTGTGTCTCTCCCCCCCTCTGTGCCTCTTCCACCCTCTCCCTCTGTGCCTCTTCCACCCTCTCCCTCTGTGCCTCTTCCACCCTCTCCCTCTGTGTCTCTTCCCCACTCTCCCTCTGTGCCTCTTCCACCCTCTCCCTCTGTGCCTCTTCCACCCTCTCCCTCTGTGTCTCTTCCCCACTCTCCCTCTGTGTCTCTTCCCCACTCTCCCTCTGTGTCTCTTCCCCACTCTCCCTCTGTGCATCTTCCCCACTCTCCCTCTGTGCCTCTTCCCCACTCTCCCTCTGTGCATCTTCCCCATTCCCTCTGTGTCTCTTCCCTTTCCTGCTCTTCACTCCTTATGTGCCGCGCATGCGAAATGCGCGTCTCACGGCGCGCATTGAGCATACGCGGCTCAAGCCGCACTGTGCGCATGTGCGGCTCGTGATGCGCTGTGCGCATGCGCGGCTCACGCAGCGCTCTGTGCATGCGCGGCTACTGCTTCGCAATGCGCAGTTCAAGATGCGCATTGCGCATGCGCTTGCGCGCAATCCGATCGCAAAGGCAATCGGATCATTGTCAAACTGCGATTCGTCGTCACGCTTGCGACGAATCGCAGTTTGACAATGATCAGGGGGGAACAGTTCAAGATGCGCATTGCGCTTGCGCGCAATCCGATCGCAAAGGCGATCGGATCATTGTCAAACTGCGATTCGTTGAAAACGTGACGACGAATCGCATTTTGACAATTATAATATGTGACTAGTCATGTGCCTGTGATAAATGATAGTATAATATTGTCTTATTCTGTCTGTTTGTGCTCCCTCTCTCTGTGTGCACCCTCTCTCTCTCTCTGTGGCCTCTCCCTCTCTCTGTGCTCACTCTCTCCTTCTCTCTCTCTCTCTCCCTCCTTCTATCTCTCTCGCCCTCCCTTCATCTCTGTCTCTCCCTCCTTCTCTCTCTCGCTCCCCCTCCTATCTCTCTCCCTCCTTCTCCCCCTTTCTCCCTCCTTCTCTCTCTCCCTTTCTATGTCTCTCCCTCTTTCCCTCTTGCCCTCCTTCTTTCTCCCTCCATCCCTCTCTCTTTCCCCCTCCTTCCCTCTCTCCTCACCCTACACTCTCTCTCTCTCACCCCTACTTCCTTCTCTCTCCTTCCCTCCTTCTCTCTCTTCTTCTCTCTCTCTCCCTCTTTCTCTCTCTCCTTCCTCTCTATCTCTCCCTCCTTCTCTCTCCTTCCTTTCTCTCCCTCCTTCTCCCTCTCCCCTCCTCTCTCTCTCCCTCCTTCCCTCCCTCTTTCTCCCTTCGTCCCTCTCTCTCTCACCCTCCTTCCCTCTCCTTCTCTCCCTCCCTCTCATTCTCACTCTCCCCTCCCCCCTACTACCTTCTCTCTCCTTCCCTCCTTATCTCTCCCTCCCTCTCCTTCTCACCTTCTATACCCTTACTATTGCCCTAATATAGTTTCCGGAGTGTGCATGTGATAAACATTGCAACCTTAAATAAACTTTCTACAATTTTCCACTAAAACAAATAGGTGATACATAACAACTTATGTATCTGGTCAGAGACATTTTATTCACCTCCTTACGGCAAATGTTTGGATTTTCAGAAAAGCACTAAAATAAGTTATTTCTGTATCACCTTCTTTATACTGTAATACTGACTGTGTAGTGTCTCATACTAGCCTATCAGCGCCAAAGTCCAAGCAACATACTGCTAAGAAATGGTCATATGAGACATTGCCAGTACAACAGAGTTTTTGTGTTTATGAGCTGCAGAGGGCAGACCCAAGCTGGTACTATTTGTATAATTTTAGTCAGGAAAAACAGAGCTTATAAGCACTTCTTAATAAAACAAAGTGCATAAAAGCAAATAGATACAAAGGTATATTATATACCTAGTAAAATCCAGGAACATCCCATGTCACTTTAAAGGAAACCTTAGATTGGCGTAAACTTTGCTTTAAAGCAGAGAGTGTAATCCTACCAATGACAGCTAGAGGGCACACGGGGACAGTAAAAGGCCGTAATATCAGATGGTAACCTCATAGTAAATATCCAGAAATAACACCTCCCAAAGCAACACATTTTATCTTGTCAGGTGATCAGCAAAACTCTGTTTCCATACAAAACAATTGAAACATACGTGCAATGCTATATATTTGTTACTAGCGACTAGTAAGGCTGGTAATGCTGTTTGCCACACAATGTAAGTGTTTTGGTCCTCTGAGTACCTTCGGCGCTCATTGCGAGCCTCTACCGTGGTGTACTTTTGGTCGTCTGAGCACCTTTGGAAGTCATTGCAAGCCCCGCGCTGAGCGCCTTTGGCGCTCATTGCAAGCCTCTCCCCTGCTTTTTTTTATATATATTTTTTAATAATAATTAATTAATCCATTAATTAATTAAATAATAAATTAATACTTTACCTTTTTCTAATGAATATATGCAGCAATCAATATCCTGAAGAGCTAACAATCTGTTTGTATTGTCCTGCAGCATACAATGTACATTTGGACTGTTGCTGACCTGAGGGGTAAGTGTCAGCAATGTGGCAAGTGTGCAGTGTAAATAGGCTGCGTGCGCGAGGGCAAAACGTTTGTTTAGTTGTGTTAATCGCCATTTTAGAATGGTAATGTTGCAAGTTAATGTTGTAAAATGGTGGCGAAATGACGCATTTTCCGTGTTTCTGAATAGTGTTTCCTAATAGTGTATTTTGTACCTCGTACATTCCTGGGTAAAAGTCTTATGTGCTTGGCGGTGTTTTCCGTGGTTATGGGTCGTGCAGCCTCGTTTCGCTTTTTTTCGGCCGACATTTTTTTTGTTGCTTAGGCGATTTTCGATTTCCGGAACAGGGCAAATTCTGTTTAAATTGTTGTGCAACCTCACTCCCAGACGTCCGAGGGTCGTAGGGATGAGCGCCTATGGCGCTCATCTCCACCAGCGCATATATATATATTAATCATAAAACTAGTGATTCCCATTAAATAACAAAGTGAGTTGCCTGGAGTTGATTTTATACTTTTTTATTATATGTGGAGCAATCATTTGAAGGGATGCAGTGAATAATCCAATATTATTTAATTCAATAAATAATAATCAATACTTCATAAACACGATAATTTTAAAAATGCATTTTCTTACGTCAAACTTGCATTAAAGTTTGCAATTTTGACATGATAAACATTGCCTTTCTGATCCACCTATCAAGAAAAGAGTGATATCTCTTGCTAATGAGAGATTAATGCTAATAACTAGCTCCTGGTACTCTAAATCTTTTGTTTTCAGTGTACAACTATGTGAAAATGAAAACGCCCAGGGGGTTGTGAAGGCAGGAAACCCCCTGGGCGTTTTCATTTACTCTAATCAGCATTTGGGACCTGAGCATGCTCAGTCTTTTCATTTTCACGTATCTTTACAAGATTCAGAGCCAGAGAGGGGTAATTAGCAGATACTGACAATGATCTATATTTAGTAAAATACATTGCCCTGTCCTTGCGGCAAAAATGCGGCTTGACAAGATTTTTGTATGTTTAATGTAAGAAAATGCAATAATAGATATTTGTTACTACATATAAATCTAAATGATTCTACATTTTGAACCTCCGCTATGTCCCTTTAAGTGCATGTACATATATACTGATTATATTTAACCAGGCCTGTTCATTAGAGTCGCACATACCTCCAAATCTCGTAGCACAATCTTGTAAAAACATGTCTTGTTATGACATTATCATAAACACAGTCTGAAGATCTGGAGTAATTGCATTGCAAAACTCTCAGTAATCACTAACTAAAATGAACAAATTAGTTAGGGCACATTGCTTAAGGAAACAGGCTTAAAATTAGACGGCTTCATGCGCTGTCTGTGCTACAGGACTAATGAAAACTACAGGCCCTGAATGCACAATATGGAATCCCTATGGGAGTAAACATTATATACGGTGGAACCATCATGTAAATTAGATTACCAGACGCCAAAAAAACTATATACTGAAAATCACAATTGCTACACTAGTCCTAATTACCAAAAACATTTTGGCGAATTTGCATTTTGTAATTTAATAATCACAAACAAAAATGAATATCTTGTTATTTAGCCGTGGTACAATACATATTAAAATGTCTTTGTATATTGCACTATATTTTCTGGAGATAGTGTATGACTTCTCAGAATTAATAAGGAAATCTCATCCATCAGCAGAAATTATTCTCACTACATATATCCGCAAATGGAGATTAAAAAAAAGTAATAAAATCTTACATTGGTATATGTCATAATGTATATATATATATTTATAATTAATAGTGCAGTTGCCTGGAGTTGATTTTATACTTTTTTATTATATGTGGAGCGAACATTTTGTGTAAAAATACCAGTGCACTCTCCTGTATCTAAGCTGTTGTCTCAAAAGAGTGCCGGTAATTTTGCAATTAAAAATAAAATGAAGAAATATTATATATTAGATAGACAATTTCACGTATATCAAAGTTTTTTTTCTATCTTGATTTAAATTTTACAAAATTATATAAATTTTAATTGCGTTTTTTTTCTTTTGCATATTAATTCCTGTGCTGTCAGTGAATTAAAAATAAAGATAATAAAAGCTGTATAAAGTTAATACTTTTAATGACTGACTGATGAGAAAAATAAAGTGAGCTTTCAAAAGAGAAACTAACTCGTGTGAAGGAATCATAGCGTTTCCAGACCTGGTTATTTTTTATTGTTTCCCCACATATTTTTACTGATTTTTAATAAATTGTTATTTTTATTTTTTTAAATATTGCAAAAGTAGCTGTATTATTTTCTATTTTACTGGCTAGCACACTATCTCTCTATCTGTGCTGTTATCTTTAACATACTCCCCCAACCGCCACTTCACCCTGTTCTGGACGTTGTAATTGAGGCTGAAAAAAGACTTTTAGTCCATCAAGTTAAATATTTTTAGATCTCATCTGATCATTGTAATATGTGGATTAATTATCATTAGGTAGAGAAAGAAATCCTTCCTTACCCCAGATACTGGCAATCAGATTCCTTCCTGGATCAATACTCCTCTAGTTTAGTGGTGAGGCTAGACAACAGAGGGCCCTGGTGCAAGGGGGAGTGCAAGGTCTCTAACATCCGCCAGCTCTGTGATGTCATCATGGAGGAGTGGAAGAGGACTCCAGTGGCAACCTGTGAAGCTCTGGTGAACTCCATTCCCATGAGGGTTAAGGCAGTGCTGGAAAATAATGGCGGGCACACAAAATATTGACACTTTGGGCCCAATTTGGACATTTCCTCTTAGGGGTGTACTCACTTTTGTTTCCAATGGTTTAGACATGAATGGATGTGTGTTGAGTTATTTTGAGGGGGCAGTAACTTTACACTGTTATACAGGCTGTACACTTACTACTTTACATTGTAGCAGAGTGTCATGTCTTCAGTGTTATCACATGAAAATATATAATAAAATACTTACCTACATGTCATGTCTGTGATGCACCGCTTTCCTGGGTGAGCCAAGGGGCCGGGGCCCGAGGAGGACCACAAGGGGGGCCGAAAAAGGGCCATGGGGGGAGGCTGGGAGGGTCGCGGCAGGGCATGAGAGGGCTGAGGAGGGCTGTGGCCGGGTGAGCACTGGGCCCCTCAATGGCGCAGGGTTCCGGTGCATTGCACCACCTGAACCGACGGTAGCTCTGCCACATCTTCAGTTATCCATGATAACCCTGAATGCCATTTTTCTTCAACCCTGTACTTTCTTCTAACCTCAAGGAATGCCCTCTTGTCAATTGAAAACCTCAACACAAAATGTTTACTTGACAAAGCCTTGTATTTACACTGAATGTATTTATATAAGGTAATCATAATCCGTCTTAGATACCTTTTCTCTAGAGAAAATATGTTTAGTTTGGCCAGTGTTTCTTCATTGCTTTGTCCCTCGACAAAATTGTTGCTGTTCTTAGTACTTTTTCCTGCTCTAGATTTGTACTCCATATTCCAAATGAGCGTGTAAAAGTGATTTATATAGCAAAACAATAATATTTGATTCCTTTGCTTCAATAGCCTTCTTAATACATGCTAATATTTTGCTTGCCTTTGCAGATGCTGCTTGGCATTGAGCACTGTTACCTAGGTGGTTGTCCACTAGCACTCCTAAAACCCTTTCTATCTGTAATTAATGCCCCTAGAATTTTTCAATTTAGATGCATATTTTCATTCCCAAATGCAAAACTTTACGTTTATTTGTGTTAAATTTCATCTGCCATTTAGTTGCCCATTCTTCTAATTTATGGAAGGAAAGTACATCATTTTCTGATTTAGATACCTTGCACAACTGTCATCAGCAAAACTGGAGACAATACTTTCCATGACCTAATACTGAGCCTTGAGGAACCCCACTTACCACATTAGTCCAATCTGAGTATGTTCCATTTACAACAACCGTTTGCTTCCCTGTTTTTTAGCCAGCTCTCAATCCATAAGAAGATATTTGCTGCAATTCCTGTATCCCTTAGTTTGCACAATAGACTCCCATGTGGCACTGTATCAAAAGCCTTTGCAAAATCGAAAAAGACTGGGTTGTAG
Source organism: Discoglossus pictus (assembly GCA_027410445.1). Taxonomy (NCBI): domain Eukaryota; kingdom Metazoa; phylum Chordata; class Amphibia; order Anura; family Alytidae; genus Discoglossus; species Discoglossus pictus. The sequence continues at coordinate 209,618,093 of CM050169.1, read as the reverse complement.
ACTTATTCCCTAATTGCTGAACTGTACCTACCCTGTCATACTTTGCTTGTGTTCATAGATTAAAACACTCCCTAAAAATGCATATTTTCAAAAAAGCCTATACAGTTTATTTCTGAAACCCATTATATATAGCTACCTTCACTGGATCATTGTCCGCATTTCTTGTATCATCCTGCACACACAATAATCTTCTCTGACTGTAAGATTCCCAGAGGAGGAAAATTGACTTACATATCAATTTGTTTAAAGGACTACAACTGAAAGCCTGTGTTTAATAATGCTACATAGTGGGTTTCTTCTGAAAGAAATAAAGATTTTGGAGGAGAATAAACTGCTTTGAATGTAGAATTGCTTTGGTGGTTTCTTCCTGTCAAGCAATACATTGTAATTTTTGGAACCACTTCATATGGTGTTCAAGACAAATTTGTCATTAATAAATATAGAGAAATCAAGATAATAATAATAATAATAATAATAACTAGCTGCTGCATTAAGTGATAACATCATTAACTCAGATCCTTTTTTGGAGGATAAAGTTTTGCTAGAATTATCAAAGTTAAAAGTGAACAAGTCAGTGGTCCCATACAATGATATCCAAGGAACTTAGATTGGTACTTGCCACACTGTTGGCTAATCGTTTTAATACATTTTTACTGTCAGATTACTGGATAATTGCTAATATAGTATCGCTATGCAAAAATAGAAGTAGGGAAGACTCAGGTAACTACAGTCCAGTAAGCTTGACATTAGTATTATGGAAACACTTTTTAAAGAAATAATTATTGGATACCTGAAATCTAATGGTTTACAAGGTCACAGACAGCAGGCATGATCATGTCAGACTAATTTAATTGACTTTTATATTATATAACATATGGTTACAGACCATGTTTGAGCAGTTGAAGCATTTGACATTGTTACATACAATAAACTAATTTGTAAGAGCAATACCAACAATAGAGGTGCTCAGGCAGAGAACAATTATCCGTAATAGGTAGCTTTGTGGATATGGTCGTCCACTCTGAGAGCAACCTCTCTTAGCTCACTTGTGCCCTTCACAGGGAGAAATATCCTGAAGTATAGCAGTCTGGTCTCACTCAAAAGGGTGATCCAGACCCAAAATACCAGGCAATTTTACCATGAACGGGAGAAATAGCAAACCCCAGATGTACGTTTCGACCTTAATTGGGCCTCAGTAGGGTATAGCTGATAAATCCCTAAGGCACAGTGAGCAAAGGGTCCTTAGGGAGACAAAGTCCTAAGGTTCATTTACGTAAGCAATGCCAACAACAGAGGTGCCCAGGCAAACTCATTTGTAATATTCATAGTCTGGGACTAAATGTAAACATAGTTCAGTGCAAGTCAAATGTATAGCATAAATATGATTTAATAAAACCAGAGCAATGGTCAAGTATGTGGGATTTAAAAGTAGCGACAAATGCAAAATGATGCTCTTAGGCCTCAAAAATCCAAAAGTAGAATATTTACTTCATGGTAAAATAGGCACTCCTTATGGATCACTACCTTGTCGTGTGTAGCTCAGTGAAGCTGTGAGCTATACCATGTAGGGTCACCCAAGATGAACAGGTCACAGCAGGGAGGTCAGACAAATTGCTGTTCACTGGAGAAGGAACACACATGCAGATGTAACTGGCGTCTTGCATCCATATGGTTACTGAGAGTTGGACACGACTGATTGACTGAACAACAACAAAAATAGGCAATTGTTGAGGAAGGGGACTTTGGAGTTATCATATTGTGTGATTTAAAATAGGAAAGCAATGCAGCAAACCACATAAAACTTATACGATACTTATAAGTCCCTATTTAGACCTAACACATAATACTGTGTCCAGTTCTGTATCTTCAAAGGAAAAGTAACACATTAGAATTAATTCAGAGAACGGGGGAGTGACCGGAAATGGGAGCTTAGCCGCGAATCCGGCGAGAAGCGGACGGAGACGGCGTTCTGTGCCATGTGGAGGGAGCTGTGAGATGGTAGCTGCTTAGCCCTGGGGTGAGCGTGCACAGAAGCGGGAGTATCCCGCAACAGAGATTCAAGCTGTGCTGTGAGGGAAACGGAAACGAAGTGACGGTAAGAGATCCCCGTGTCAGATCAAACAAAAAGGGACATAGCTAGTCCCCGACACACTGACTAAGCCCGCAATCCACAATAGTAAGTGAACACTGTGTAAGGTGGTTTAAACCACAACCACGAAGAGTAAAGCGATCAATAGGGGGACAAAAGACCCCAAGTGTGGGACTCCAGAGAGGTTCAGCGGGCCTTAGAGCAGGAGTGCAAGGCAAAGGGGAAAACCAAAGCTTACCATCTATTATAAATACTGGAAAAGTATAACAACTAAAATCATTGGATTTTTTTGTTCCCAAGCACAGCTAATATTCAAATAGCAACCCCCTGAGGCTAGCAGTTACCCAGCTCCAAGAACATACTACACATGATAAATTACAAGATATAAAATTTCCATTACTAAGAGGAAAACAACTCAGAAACTAAACTCTTCCTTCTCTGAGTATAGGAGTTGTGTAAACAGTATATAAAGACCCTAGTTAAATAAGTATTATAGAAGATCCCAGAAGGTTACCCAATACCAGATAGCATATTGATAGTATGATGGATAGACTGCATGATGGATGACGGATTGACTGTAAGAAAGTATAACAGTAATAAGTACTAAGGCTTGTGTTATCAATCTAAGTAATCCAATGGATATACCCTGTGCCCAACATTTATCCAGCGGTAATACAGGAAACACCAAAATTTATAAGTGAGAAAGTCAGTGCCGGAGTAGAAAAGGAAGGAAATAACAACTCCCTGGGGTCAGGACGGAGGGATATATTCCATAAACTTTGGAAATACACCCGAAAGTTAACCAAAGACATAGGCCAGCAGTCAATCTGTTAAAAGAAAGGGAAGGAAGAAGAAGAGCGAGGGGCAAGTGAGGAAAATATAAAAAGGGGCAAAAAGCAAAATAAGATGGCGACCAAGAATAAAACCAAAGTGCGAAAAAGTCAGATGAAAGAGCCATCTCCCTTTTTCACGCCAAAAAACTCTGCAAATTCCCTTGCAAAACATACCCCTAAAGAAGGGACCAAAGCACTCTTCTTCCCTCCACAAATTCACCAAATAGAGACTTGGAAGAACTAGAAGGAAATCTTCTGACTACAGATAAAATGAAAGAGATACTGAAGAATTTTCAGGCAGAATTTTTGGCTGAAATAAAAAACCAAATAATGGAAAATGCCAAATCAATAAGAGAAGTGAATCAACGCTCTGCTGACCTGGAAGACAAATTTGATAAACTGATTATTGATCATAATATGCTCCTGGAGCAAACATCAAAAATGGCTTCGCAAATTACCATACTTAATGATCAGATGAACAGAATGGAAGACAATTCACGGAAAAATAACCTCCGAATAAGAGGGATTTCGGAAAAAATAAACACAGAAGACCTTCCAACATACATCATGGAAATGTTTTCCAAAATCACTCCTAATTTTTCTCATCTGGATCAGAAATTTGATACAGTTCACCGAATACCTCTTCCAAGCCATTTACAAAACAGAAGCTCCAGAGATGTGATTGTCAGAATTCACCACCTATCCACTAAAGAAGCAATATCTAAAGCAAGTTATATAAAGAAGACTTTTGAGTATCCATATGAAAATATTCAAATTTTTTCAGATCTTTCAAAAGGCACAATCAACAAAAGAAAGGAATTCAACTCCATAACTCAAGGCTTAAGGAAGTGCAATCTCAGATACAAATGGACCTCTCCAGTGGGTCTACTGGTACTACAGGGTTCATCTTGGCATAAGATTAAGTCCCCTGTAGAGGGTGAAAGCTTTTTGAGGACGCTTATGTCTAATCCTGCAGACCCTAAAGAAATCCAGAGTAAACTGCAAGCCCCAGTGCCAGAGTGGCAAAGGAAGAAATGACCTTGATGGGCTGAAATGAAGAACCAGTTATTATGCTAATGGTTTTGTTTTCCTCCCCTTTTGCTCCCCCTCTCAGTTCTCCGGTTGACCCTCTCCTCCTTGCTATCCTCCCTTCTCTGTGGAAGTGACGTTGGTATAAAGAATTTAACTAGGAATGCTTTAGAGTGACTCTGATAGCAAAGAAGATTAGGGAAGAAATAAGAGTAAAATGGACAGGGGAATCTTGTATAGAAGGAAGAAAGTTAATTACATCAGGGATTAGTGAGGAGGGAGGGAGGGTGGACGAGAGAGGGGAGGGGATAGGGGAAGAGGGAAATAGGGCATTAAAGAGCACTTGAATTAAATAAAGTAAGGTATAGAGGTTTAAGGAAATAGATATTACATTAAGGGCAGTAAGGAGATCTGTTAGTATACAGTAGTAAACAGGAGGAGAGATAGAGATATATTTGGGAAATGTTATAATGGAAAATGAAGCTATAAGGTAACGTCATCTCCAGTACAATCCGCTAACCATTTCAGAATAATGGCGGAATCCCTGCTGAACAGAAGATTGGAAAGGCTAGTAGATAGCCTCTTCTGTTCAAACAGTATGAATGTGTGTATGTATGGAAGTAAGAAAGTTTCTGTTTCTGAGAGCAATAAAGTGTTAACAAATATAGCTACATTAGCTAAGTGTGTAAGAAAACATAGTTGGATAAGGATCCCTTCCAAAGTCAATGTCATTAAAAATATTTAGTTGGAATGTAAAGGGTTTAAACTCCCCTAGTAAAAGGAAAACGGTTTACAGACAGTGTAAGAAAGAGAAAGCGGATTTAATATTTCTTCAAGAGACACACTGGGGGGACAGGAAAATTCAGAGTTTTGCAACGGGCGACTTCGATTTTAGACACCATTCAACAGGGGCCAAAAAAAAGAGAGGAGTCTCAATTTTTTTTTCTAACAACCTGGAAATTGTGGAAGTTATTTCAATTATAGACTCAGAGGGAAGATATATTTTATGGAATGGACAAATTAATAATCAGAAAGTCACCCTAATAAATATTTACGCCCCGAACGAGAAGCAAGGAAGATTCCTAAAGCAAATAGGAAGGTTAATTAGGAAGTTCGCTCAGGGTTCCCTGGTGTTGGCAGGCGACTTTAACATGATTTCAAATATAGATTTAGATAGGTCAATTAAACCGACACAAAAGAACTTAATAAAAGTGAATAAGGATGCACAGATGTTTACAGAATGGATGATTAATAATAAGTTATTCGACACTTGGCGGGTTCATCACCCAAATCAAAAGGAGTTTTCCTTTTACTCAAATCCACACAATTTATACTCACGAATTGATTTTATATTAGTAAATAATAATAATAGATAGAATTACGCACACGGAAATAGGTAAAATAGTTATTTCTGATCACGCTTACACCACTTTAGTAATAGAAATCAACAAAGTAAAGTTAGATAAACCACAGTGGAGATTAGACGACTCCATAATAAAAATAGAGGAAAATAAGGAGTACTTAAGTAAAGAAATATCAAAATTTTTTGACATTAATATGCACTCGGTTTCTTCCCAATGCACAATTTGGAATGCACAAAAAGCTTTTACAAGAGGTTTAATTATTAAACTTAAATCCCAATTAATAAGTCAGAGAGGAGCTCCCTTAAAAAAACTATACATAGAATTAAACAAACTTGAATCTAAATTTATTTTAGTTCCGCACAGTCAAACAATGGCAGAGATTAAAAAAATACGAAATAGCATAAATAAAATTAATCAGTTAAGATCAGACAGAGAATTATGGCGCTACCAACAGATTTATCATCACCAAAGTAACAAAAATAGTAAACTACTAGCCACCCAAGCAAAAAGGAAAAAAGAAAAGAAAAGAATAACAATTATAAAAGAAAAAGGAAGATATTTTTCCTCCCCACAAGAAATCGGCCAAGCTTTCTGTAATTACTACCAAGAGCTATACAATTTGGAAAAAAATGATTCCTTGCGTAAACCACGAGCAGAAGAAATACAAGCATTTTTGGAGGGGATTCAATTACCCAAACTAACATTAGAAGAACAACTAGAATTAAATAATCCTATTACAAATCAGGAAGTTCTGCAAGCAATCAAATTATTGAAATCTTATACTACGCCAGGCCCAGACGGATACACCAATGCCTTTTATAAAACATTTTGTCAAATTTTAAGCCCTCAACTCACAGAAGTGTTTAATGAAATTAAAACTACCGGTAGTATGCCAATGGAAATGACAAAGGTAGCATTGATAATGATCCCAAAGACTAATTTGGACCCCCAGCTCTGTGCCAATTACAGACCCATTTCCCTTTTAAATGCAGATACCAAACTCTATGCGAAGATATTGGCCCTCAGAATTCAAAAACATATAGAAAAATTAATCGCAATAGAACAAATGGGATTTGTGACTGGCAGGCAAGGAACAGAGAACATCAGAAAACTTATGAATCTGGGGGAAATTGCAAGAGTAAAAGGAACTCCCTCCCTATTCTTGTCACTAGACGCGGAAAAAGCGTTTGACAGAGTAGGGTGGGAGTACATGAGATTGGCGCTGGCTAAGTTTGGATTTGGGGAATTTGGGGCCAAGGCGATAGGGGCCTTGTATAGATCCCCCTCAGCAGAAGTAACAGGTTTGGGGTACAAAACAAGGCCCTTTGAAATCTCAAACGGTACTAGACAGGGTTGTCCCCTCTCCCCCACCCTATTTGCGCTAATGATAGAACCATTGGCGGAAGCTATCAGAGCATCCCCACAAATACATGGAATAAGGATGGGGGAGAGGGAACACAAAATCAGTTTATACGCAGACAACGTTGTTTTAACACTTACGCGTCCGAAAGAATCTCTCTGCCATTTAGTAAAGCTAATAGAGGCATATGGTAAAGTGTCTTATTATAAGCTGAATTACAGAAAGTCAGAAACACTTCTACACAATGTGCCAAAGGGTTTGCTTTCTCGACTGGAGCTTAATTACCCCTTTGATTGGAACTCAAAAGCATTTAAACATCTAGGAATTATATTTTTGGGAAATATGCAGAAAATGGTGGACAGAAACTATAAAGACTTATATTTTAAGTTCCAAAAGATTATAGGTAACTGGCGAAAAGATAGATTTTCTTTCTCTGGGAAATTGGCGGTAGTTAAAATGATGCTACTCCCCAGAGTTAATTATATCTTAATGTGCATTCCCTTTAAAATCCCTAGAGGTTGGATTAAAAAACTGCAACGCGCAATTGACGTATTTATACATCAGTCTAGACACATAAGGTTAAAAAAAAACCACTATGGGAAGGAGCTTCTTGAAAGGAGGTATTACATATCCCCTACTGCAACCATATCAGGAGGCAAATTGTATAGTTCAGGCTTTGAAATGGCTTGAAACAGCACACAAATTACCATGGATACAAATAGAAAAAGCTTTAATCCCAAATCACCATTTATCAGCCTTGGTTTATGCTGAAAAACCATTGTATAAGGAACTTCCAGTAGGATCATCGGTTATGAAAGAAATCTTAAAAAACTGGAGACAGATTAATAACAAATACAAACTTATCCCTAGGGGTAGTTTGATCACTCCAGTGATATCGTTATTACATCCAAATATGTCAAGAATTATTAAAGATTGGAATAGTAAGGGATTAATATCTATAGGGGACACTGTTATTAATGGGCTAATAGCTCCTTTTGAGCAGATTAAAAAAAAGTTTAACATTTTAGGAGAAGGATGGTTAGCATATGAAGCATACAGAGCTTCTTGCGAAATAAGCAAAACATATTCACAAAATAAAAAAGATTTAAACCCTATGGAAAAGATTCTCCTTAATTCAGAGAAAAAACACCTGATATCCAAATGTTTTAACATTATAAGATCATCTGGTAATCATTTCAAAACCAGGGGAATGAGACAATGGGAGTTGTACTTAAATTTAGAATTAAACGAAATAGACTGGGAAACATCTCTGAAAATCACAAATAGATTTATTAAACAAACAGCATACAGAGAAATGTTTTTCAAAATTATAAACAATTGGTATATTACCCCGATTAAAACTGCACAAATCTCACATTCTCCTTTGGATAGAATATGCTGGAGAGAATGCGGTAGCGCAGCTCATCTACCACATATATTATGGGACTGCCCTAAGTTAAAACCCTTCTGGGACAGTTGTTATGAATTTTTGAGTAAGTTGGTTGAGTTCCAATTCCCCTTTAGGGCAGAATGTAGCTTGCTACATATCTTTCCAAGTGAGGCAACCATAGAGTGAAAAGCATGTGCCACAATGATTTTTTCAATTGCAAAAATTTAATAATTAACAATTGGAAAACGAAGTCACCTCCCCTCTTTACTGACATCATTTGGAGAATAAAATATTTCAGAGAATTGGAAGCAAACTATGTACAGAAGGGCTTAATTAGGGTAGATCCTATTAAATGGAAAATATGGGACCAGAAACAAGGAACAATAAATTTATAGACTAAACAAGTTATGTTTGAAAGAAGTGTGAATGAGAATGAATGAAAATTTTATTAATGCAATGCAATGCTGCGAGGTTGTAAGCGACTACAGTATTATGTATTTATATACAATTTATATTTTTTTGTATCGAATTTTTCATAAATAAAAAAAAAAAAAAAAAAAAAAGAATTAATTCAGAGAACAGACACTTACAAGGATATCCTTATAAGGATATACAGTACTTATTCATGCCCTGAGTCTGTTTAGTTTATAGGAAAGAAGGGAGAATATGATAGAAACCTTCACATATATCAAAGGATTTCAAAAAGCACAAGTTAGAGGTGTCTTTGAAAAAAGAGTGATGTAAGAACAAGAGGTCATGATTGGAAGGTGAAAGATTTAGAGGTAAGTACTGCTTTACAGAAATAGTAGTAAATAATTAGAACAGCCTTCCGCTGAAGTGGGTCTTTTTGGTTCTTATTTGCCATCAATTAGCCATATTAAATTCCAAGCCCGTATGTGCCATGTGAGACCCGCAAAGGCTGCAGGCTCGAAATTAGGCCGAGTTACGGAGCTATTAAATTTGAGCAGGGTGCGAGCTACGGGCTTGATATGCAAACCTGTAAACTATTTGTTGAACGTTGGATGCGCGGCCGTGAACAGGATCAATTAGTCAAACCCGTAGATACGAGTTTAGATGGAGCCAATGGCAACATAAATCGTCATAATTACATCACTGAAAAATGGAGGTGGTATTTCAAAGTCATACGGGTTTTAATTACGATGAACGATTGGACCCACATTCCAGAAATAATGCAATGTTGATAAAGCCGTAAATATTATATTCTATTACATGCGAGTTACATTATATGTATTAACACATTGATTGCCGGGATCGATATAACAAAAATTAAACATGAAATAAAGTATTTTATATTGCAGATTTGCGAGCCTGACTATGTTGTGCTATTAATTCTAATACCTAACATCACTTTCCCTGTTATTATATGTACAGTAGTGTGTGTATATTTGTATTTACAGTGCTATGGATTGGACTTTTAACCCCTTGCTGGTCCTTTTTAGCACCCATAGGCTTTTTGGCTCCATTTGCAGGTTACGGGCTTGAACGCCAGTGAATTAGTTGCAATTTAATAGCGCAATTGGAACGTAAAAGTTACGGGCTTGAGAGAACAAAGGATTTGCGTGCACGCAAGTCTAATTTTCGACTTACCGTAGGGTTTTCTCGCCCCTACCCCGCAAATCGTCGGAGGGTTGCTTTACAAGGGCCAATTTAATAGCCGTAAGTCTTGCGGGCTACGTTACAAGCTACGGTTTTACACTTTTAGGGCATTTAATGTGGCTAATTGTTTCTATATTTCAATTACTAGCACCCGATCAGATAAAAAAGACTCAGTACACAGTACAAATATATCACGAAAGCTTCAGAAACTCATTAATTAGATAACTTGTTGTTATGCTGCCCAGAAACGTTACTTTTAACGTCAGTTTTCAATGTATTTCTTTGTCCAAACTGAATCTACGGTATGGGAATTGAAATCACCAGCTTATTTGCTGACCAATATATAACCATTTATATGACAGGAAGAGAAGTGCTTCAATTAAAGAAGCAACCACCAGCTTTCTTTTAGAAACTAATTTACCTCAAGTAGCGTTAATGACCTAGCATTCCTATACCAGAGATGAGGTAATTTAGGCCGTTATACAATCACTTAAGATAAATAAATTACCAAGTCTGGATGGATTGCTCAGAGCATACTGTGAAAAGTTAAGATAAGTTAATTCCACATATCGAGGGACTTTTCAAATCACTTTGAAGGTTTGAGATTATAAAACTGATAGGAAAATGGGCAGATTTTATGGCCCAAGAGGTTCTTATTAAAGGAACTACTATAGTTTAGAGAAGCTTGCACATGTTTGTTAAGTATGTACCAAACGTACTACATTAATAGGTATGTAATGGGTTACCTGCTGGTCCAGTGGTTAGGATTTGGTGCTTTCACCGTTGTTACCTCGGTTTGATTCCAGTCAGGGAACCAAGAGGTCACACCACCCTGATGCCAAGGTCGGTACTTGGATGAGAGACCATCTAGGAATACCAGGAGCTGTATGCTGTGGCCCACTGGAGAAAGAACTGGCAACCCACTCCGGTATCTCTGCCATGGATACCAAGTAGATCAGTATGGCCATGGACATAAAAATGTGCATGGTGTGTTCCGATCCACAAGTTCATTGAAACGACTGCACGACACACAAAAAAGCCACAAGCATAATGGTATGTAGACAATATTTTGAAGGCTAAGGTGTATAAATAAAGTTTGATGAAGGAAAACACTGACTTGCTGTTACCGTGCCATAAGACTCCATTAAACATGTATTTTATTGTTCAGCCGTTCAGTAGTATCTGACTCTCATTGACCCTTTGCCAAGATATTGAAGTGGGTTGCCAGTTCCTTTTCCAGTGAACCATGATTTGTCTGACCTCTCTGCTATGACCTGTACATCTTGGGTGCACCCTACATGGTACAGCTCACAGCTTCATTAAGGTACAAGGCCCTTCACCACAACCAGAAGGGGGGAACGTGTATTAGTTATGTTATTTGTCTTTTGGGTTCTTTAGTCAGGGGATGAGGACTGTAATCCATATATGATGAGACATATACTTAGCTCTACAGGGAGGTCACGCCACTCTGAAGCCAAGCAGGATTGGGCCTGGTCAGTACTGGGATGGGAGACCACCTAGGAATACCAGGAGCTGTATGCTGTGGCCCACTGGAGAAGGAACTGGCAATCCACTCCAGTATCTCGGCCATGAATACCAAGTAGATCAGCATGGTCATGGACATAAAGGTGTTCTAGTGGGTTACAGTCCATGAAGTCACGGACAGTCGCAAACGACTGAACAACTGTGTCACGATCTGCTTCTTCAAGAGGGCTTTATATCAACCTAGTTCACACCTACCCCAACAGAATTGTGTAGTTTCTGTTCTGTGTGGCATAATAGATGGCTTCTGAAGAGGGCAAGGCCCAAAGGTACAGGCAGATAATACTGGATACAGGTTACTAGTGGCCTATGACAAGACCACGCCCCAATTCAGGCTACAAACACAAAAACAGCCTCACACCTTGGATATGTAAAACTAGGACTGAACATTTATTGAATCATAGAACAAACATATTTATACATCTCCCATACCACACCCTTGTGTACCTTTGTGTATGAGTGTGATGAAACACATCTGCCTTGCGGCCTTGGTTGCTATAGAAGCCCTTAAGATAAAACTCACCAGATGTCTAAACTACATGACATCTCAAGTGTTTGGCCTCCTAAGGAGCAGTCATCTGCCTTGAATCAAGGCTTGTGTGTGTGCAGATGCGATGTTCTGCAGTTAAGCTTCTTTGCAGAGCATTTTCACCATTTTCACATATATTCTTCTTCTATATCACATTTTGTCTCTATAACAAATTATAACTAGGATACAAGATAACAATGTACAGGCAACACATAATTACATTTCAACAATGTCATGCGCCCTTGGCCATATCCATAATTACTGGTAATATTACAGTCACTAAACAATGAAATCATGACAGACTGAAACATAATTATTATATATTTGAAAGATAAAAACAAAAAGTACAAATAAGCGCTCAAGCAGAAAGTAGTAAAACTCTTCTCAGATACTTATCTACCTACATGCCAGTAAATCCACAGACACTAATCTTCTTAACCTTCAGATATGGATCCAAATGCTTCAATTCTCTAGATTGATATAAATGACTGTAAAATGTCGAAGAAAGTAGGAGGACCAACTAGTGTAGTATGAGAACAATATATTTTATAGGCATAAGAAAGCATATTCTTACACAATAGTGGTAAAATAGTGTTATCAGCAAAACAGCATAACAGGCTTCTATGTGTTTAGCCCAGACAGAACTTCTTCAGGGATACTTTACATAAAACAAAAAGGTCTGACATTTTTTTAAAGACATCCTTCATAAAATCATCAGTCAAAACTCCATATTGACTTCAATTAAAACCTTCCAAGTGAAAATTGTTATAATAATAACTAGTAAGTTGCCCATCATAAATGACAGTATCATATGGTTTATTCAGTTGTCTTGTCTCTCACAGTGCTGTCTCTCTCTGTGTGCCCTCTGTCTCTCTCTCTGTGTGCCACCTCTCTCTCTCTGCCCCTCCCTCCCCTCTCTCTCTACCCCTCCCTCTCTCCCCCCGTCCCTCTCATCTCACCCTCCCTGTCTTTCTCTCCATCCACCCTTTTCTCTCCCTCCTCCCCTCTCTACCCTCTCTTAATCCACTTTCTCCCCTGTCTCTCCATCCCTATCCCCTCTCTCTCCCTTCCCTCTCTCTCCCTCCCCTTTCTTTCTGTCCCTCCCTGCCTCCTCTTCCCATCTCTCCCCTCCCTTTCTGCCTCCTCTAACTCTGCCCACCTCCCTCTGTCCCATTCCCTCCCTCCCTCTGTCTCCCTCTCTCTGCCCCTCCCTCTCTCTCCCCCGACTTCCCTTTGTCTCCCTCTCTGCCCCCCAGCTTCGCACATTCACATGAGCGCAGCTGTGCCGCCCATGCGCATAATGGACGCAACTGAGCACATGCCCGAATGCGCAGTTGCAGGGTTCCCCCGTTACGCCGGATAGTAGATATGAGTAGCGCCTGCGCAGTAGGCATCACGCAGGTGTTACTTGTCATGAATCACCCAGGGGCCATATTGGATTTGGTGTGAACTATGCTGGGGCCATTTTGTGACTGGCAGCAGTGGCCTATATTGGGACTGGACTGTTAAATACCAATAGCCGCCATCTTGGGGCTGGTAGATCATCCACAGTTGATGCCATATGGAGAGCAAGAGTTTTGGGTTTAGGAGACCCACTGTATATTGTGTTATGGGTTATAATATGTTAGTATTATATTGTATATTGTATTATGGATATATTGTTATGTTGTGGTCTAGGGGATAAAGTATTATAAGTTTATCCCTTGGCATATTCCCATCCCTTCCATGTTTAGGCTCATTGTAATGGGTATTTTGTGAGGGATCTAATGGGATATATTGGTTGTATGTGGGTGAAACATTGTGTGTTATATTTGTAAATATGAATGTATGTTATTATATTAGTATGTTATTATATTGTAGAGGGGAAGCCCATTGAATACAGCCAAAACCTCCGTTGTTCCCAAAGGCCTGTTAATCCCATTAGCTAAGGGTCCAGCAGAGAACTACACAATGGGGAGCTCACAGCTGGAGAGCAGACAGGAAGACACCCAGAAACAATGGGGTGCCCTGAGGCTTCTCCGCCTTCATAGCATGGGCACAGGAGAGCCAAGGTGCTTTCCCCTGGAGATTCAGAGCCCAAATGAATTAGTTGGCCTCGCCTAGTGGGTGGACCTGGGAGGGGACTATTGGTTCACACACAGTTCCCCTTCATGATTGGCCAGAGGCAGTTAGGGGCTGACTAAAGATAGCCCATCCTGGTAATGTTTATGCCTGTTTAAAAGATGTTGTTTTCTAAATAAAGTGGTTCATAATTTTCATCAAGACGTGGTGTGTAGATGTATTATTTACCCGGGGACATATGCTTGCAGTAAGATTCGTCAGACTTACTGTCAATATTGCTCAGTCTAAACCAAGGGCTGAGACATGATGTTTCTGTAATCAAAACGGCTCCGGTCCAGAGTAACCCAAATCCAGTCAGCAGACCCCAGCCAGAGAGTGGGTCGTGACATTACTCATACTACAAACTATTATAATGATAATAATACAATGATATAGCTTAGACTGGCCTAAACTGGATATAGCTTAAATAATCAATAGACCTTTTTATTTTATGTAAAGTACACCATTTTGTTTTGTGTAAAAAAAACAGTTTTAGAGAAAATCTTTATTTTAACAGAATCTGCTGGTGTATTGTTTTTGCTCTAGTAATACTTGCTTTTCAAGGCAAAGGGCATTGGGAACAGAACAAGGCAAGCTTGCTTGCACCCCTAAACACAGACTCTCAGATAGGTCTTGTGACTGTAGTTGATATTATTGATATTAACACAAGGCTACTTCAGGAAATCGAGACAAACTGTTCACTGGAAGGTATGATCATGAGGCTGAAGTTCATGAGACGTCAGGATTCCTTAGAGAAGACTCTGATGCTGGGAATTATTACACATGAAGAAGGGGGGCCAGAGGCGAATATGGATAGATGAGGTAACTGAAGCAATGAACATGAGCTTGATGGAGCTCAGATGTGCAGTGACTGAGAGATGCGTGGACCATAAGGTCACAGAGAGTTGAACACAACTGAACGTCTAAACTACAACAACACCTCCCTATATGCTATGAAAATAAGATAGCAAATGTTTTGATGATCAGCACAAATCAGAGAGGAGCTTTGTTTTTTTCCAAGGTACTTCCTGACATGAATACTGTGTGAAACCAAAATGTCTATTTTAAGTCTATTTTACCACATTGGTCAGCGTAAGCACATTTTGTCTCCTCTAGGCACCTGCCTACTCTGCCTACAAGTACTGTAAATCTGCCTTTTGCTCAATATGTGCAGAGGAAAGAGAAGATGTCAAGTGCTTTATCTGAAAAATCAATGAAGCAACAAACATACTCCTTCATCTGTCCTCTTCCTTGAACTCCAGAAAAGATAATGACAATAAGCAGACCACACCCACTCAAGCTCCAAGCCAGCAGAAACTCCTCAAGCAAAAGTAGAGTCTGCTAAAATAAAAATGTCCTCTAAAATTACTTTTATTCACGTCTACTCAGACAAGTAAAGTGTGTTTAGTTTCGGTTTATAGTGATTTGGTACAGGTGAAAGGGGAGTGTTTTTTTTCCTGGGTTAAACTTGCATAGAAGTTTGGGCCTTGTGTGTGACTGTTTGCAGGAGGGAGTTCAGAGAAAAGGGTCAAATTATAGTATTTTTTGTCATTTGTAATTATGAGTCAGTTCAGTGGCAACCAGTTATGTAAGACAGGAAGCAAAGGTTTGTTGTAAATGGAACATACTCTGATTGGACTAATGTGGTAAGTGGGGTTCCTAAGGGTTCAGTATTAGGTCCTCTACTTTTTAACATATGTATTAATGACTTATAGGTGGGATTGGAGTGTGGTGTCTCCATTTTCGCTGATGACACGAAGTTGTACGAGGTAATTCAATCAGATAATGATGTGCTTTCCCTCCAAAGGGATTTACATAAAATTGAGGAATGGGCATCTAAATGCCAGATGAGATTTAATATGAATAAATGTAAAGTTATGCATCTGGGAAGGAAAAATAGCCATGCAATTTATAAACTTAATGGAGCAAATCTAGGTGTATCAGATATTGAAAGGGATTTGGGAGTGCTTGTGTACAACCATCTAGGTAACAGTGCTCAAAGCCAAGCAGCAGCTGCAAAGGCAAATAAAATATTAGCATGAATTAAGAAGGGTATAGAAGCAAGGAAGCAAATATAATTCAGCCACTGTACAAATCTCTAGTACGCCCTCATTTGAAATATGGAGTAAAATTTTGGGCACCACTTCATAACAAAGGACATTTTAGAGCTGGAAAAGGTACAGAGGAGGGCAACAAAACTAATAAGGGGAATGGAGGGGCTAATTTATGAAGAAAGACTAACCAAATTAAACTTATTTTCTCTAGAAAAAAGGCGTCTAAGAGGAGATATGATTACCTTATATTAATATATCCAGGGTCAGTATAAAGATTTGTCAAGGGAGCTTTTTGTGCCTAAAGATTTTTGACTGACAAGAGGACATCCCTTGAGGTTAGAAGTAAACAGATTCCACCTTAAAGAAAGAAAAGGGTTCTTCACAGTAAGGGTGGTTAATCTGTGGAATTCTCTACCAGAGGAGGTGGTGACAGCAGATTCGATAGATAATTTTAAAAGGGAACTGGATTTATTTCTTATTAAAAAGGTAATTCAGGGTTATCATGGATAATTGGAGAGACAGTATTGGTCCAGGGAGAAATCCGGTCGCCGGTGTCTGGGGTCAGGAGGGAATTGATTTTTTTTCCCTTTGAGGCAATTGTTTTTTGTTTTTTTTCTGTTTGCCTTCCTCTGGATTAACTAATAATAAAAAAAAAAAAAAAAAAAAAAAAAATAATAATTGATTAATAAATAATTAACGACTAATTAGTTAATATTTAATCCGCATATTGCAGATCAGAGAAGATCTTAAAAGGTTGAACTTGATGGACTGAAAGTCTTTTTTCAACCTTAATTACTATGTAACTATGTAACTATGTAACTATGTAACCTGACTCAGTGTACATCCTGCCACATGCACGAACTGCTGGAACAGCTGATCCAGGTTCGATACCTCTGTGTCAGTGATAGTGCTCCACTGGAAAGGGATTTGGTGCTCACTGAGCACAGTTTAGATGGGCCTAGCATGGAGGGTGGAGCTGGGGCTAGTGAGGATGTCCAGTTAGGTAGCTGCATTACAGTTACAAGGGGAAGCAGGGGGAACAGGAGGAGGCAGGCCAATACTGAGTTGGCAAGCAACCAACAGATTTGCCAGATTGAGTGAAACTGTTGGATATGTCCATTCAGTAATGGCAATGCCAGATAGAGCTGTTCCCTCTAACAGCCAGAGGAGAACTGTTCTACTGGAGGATTGGGAGGGCAGCATAGGCAGAGCAACAGACAGGTTTTGGTGGTAGGGGACACTATTATTAGGAAGGTAGGAAGGGTGATTTGTCACCCAGATCCCAGCAATCAAACAATTTGCTGTCTCCTGGGTGCTTGGGTTCAGCATGTTGTGGATCGGGTAGATAAATTATTGGGAGGGGCTGGAAGTTGCCTGGCGGTCTTGGTACATATTGGTACCAATGACAAAGTTAGTGGAAGATGGAGTGTCCTAAAGAATGGTAGTAGGTAGTATTTTTTTCTGAGATACTACCAGTGCCACGTGCTAGCCCAGGGAGACAGAAGGAGCTTAGGGAGGTTAATGTGTGGCGAAAAAAGTGGTGCACTAAGAAGGGGTTTGGGTTTTTAGAGCACTGGGCTGACTTCTCACTTGGGTACAATCTCTATAGCAGGGATGGATTGCACCTTAATGAGGAGGGAGCTGCTGTGCTAGGGGAAAGGATGGTAGAATGGCTGGGGGAGTTTCTTTAACTAATAGGTGGGCAGAAGGGACTAGCTGAAAGTAATGGGGTAGTAGGTGTAGAGGGGGTAAGGAATGAATTAACTAGTCATGTGGGAGGAGATGGGGGGACTGTGAGTATAGTCAATAGGGAGGTACTGTTAAGTAGCTCAAGTACAGTGGCAGGTACTCCAGAAGTATAGACTCATAACATAAGGTGTATGCTTACTAATGCCAGAAGCTTGCCAGGAAAAATGGGAATGTTAGAATTATTAGCGGTTAGTGAGGAATGGGATGTAATAGGCATTACTGAAGCATGGTGGGATGACTCTCATGACTAGTTTGTTAATCTGGATGGTTATAACCAATTTAGGAAAGATAGGGGCAATGGTAAAATAAGAGGATGGATTTGACTGTTTGTTAAGCCTGAATTTAAGCCTATAGTCAGAGAAGATTTATATGGTGGAGCGCGTGATAAAGTTGAATGTTTGTGGGTAGAGATAAATAGCGGAGCAGCAAATTCCAAAAGTGGAGTGATCTATAAACCGGCAAATATTATTGAAAGTGAGGAATTGCAATTATTATTACAGATTGGAAATGCAGCTAAGCATGAGCAAGTTCTAATAATGGGAGATTTTAACTACCCTGAAATAAACTGGATGAGTGAAACCAGCAGGTTCTTGAGTACACTTAGGGATCATTATCTGGCCCAAATTATTCAAGAACCTACTAGAAATTAGGCTATCTTGGATTTAGTCATCACAAATAATATTGATATAGTATCAAATGTTGAAATAGGGCAAACTTTGGGAAACAGTGATTACAACACAGTCTCATTTGAGATTGAATTAAAAAACAAAACTGTAAGGGGCCAACAAAAACTCAGAATTTTAAAAGGGCAGATTTTAACTGTCTAAGGGCAACAATACAACATATAGACTGGGACAAAGTACTGATGGGTAAAAATACTGAACATAAATGGACAACATTCAAATCCTTACTAAATATACATACTTATCACTATATACCATGTGGGAATAAAAGTAAAAGGAGTAAATCACAACCCATGTGGCTTAACAATGATTTAAAGATGCGGAGTAAAAAAAATGTAAAAGAGGGGACAGAGACTGCTTTACGGGAGTACAAGGAAATCAACAAGGCTTGCAAAAGGGCTATTAGACTGGTTAAAATAGAAAATGAAGAGTTAGTTGCAAAGGAGAGTAAGACTAACCCTAAGGAAGCTATAGGAACATTATAATGTGACACAGGCCATCTGATACTTAGTGACCAGGAAAAGGCAGATGAGCTAAATAGATTCTTTTCTTCGGTATACACAAGGGAGGTACCAGTGGTTGGGACACTGCAACATAAAGGGGCTACACTACATTCACCAAATAACTGGTTAACGCAGGAAGAAATCCAAAAGAGGTTGGAAAAAATAAATGTTAATAAAGCCCCAGGTCCTGAAGGAAAACATCCACGGGTACTGAGGGAACTGGGCTCTGTAATAGCAAAACCATTTTATCTAATTTTTCAAGACTCATTCAACACTGTGTCACTACCAGATTACTGGAGAAAAGCAGATGTGATACCTATATTTAAGAAGGACTAATGTGATAAGTGGGGTTCTTCAGGGCTCAGTATTAGGTCCTCTCCTTTTTAACATATTTATTAATGACTTAGAAATATAATTGGAAAGTATTGTCTCCATGTTTGCTGATGACACAAAGTTGTGCAAGGTAATTAAATCAGTACTTTCCCTCCAAAGGGATTTGCATAAATTGGAGAAATGGGCAATTAAATGACAGATGCGATTTAATATGAATAAATCTAAGGTTTATGCACCTGGGAAGGAAAAATAGCCATGCAATTTATAAACTTAATGATGCAAATCTAGGGATATCAGATATTGAAAGGGATTTGGGAGTGCTTGTGGACAACCACCTAGGTAACAGTGTCAATGCCAAGCAGCAGCTGCAAAGGCAAATAAAATATTAGCATGTATTAAGAAGGGTATAGAAGCAAGGGAAGCAAATATAATTCTGCCACTATACAAATCCCTTGTACACCCTCATTTAGAATAAGGAGTACAATTTTGGGCACAACTTCACCACTTGTTTTTTTTTCCTCTGGATCAATTAACAACTAATCTGCATATTGCAGATCAGAGAAGATCTTAAAAAGGTTGAACTTGGTGGGCTAAAAATCTTTTTTCAACCTCAATTACTATGTAATTATGTAACTGTATTATGTCACATAGTTGCTAGTGCTGTTCCTTTGCTACATACATTAATTTTAAATTTTTCCCAAACAGTGGTCCTTTTCAAAAAAAGGTTACCGTTACTTTAGAGTTTGTCCTTGCTTAATTCCCTTCCAGCTTTATTTGGAAATACCCATACTTAAAAGTGGTGGCAAGCAGAGATCAGTAACAGAAAATATATATTTCTCCCTTGCATAATATGAAAAATACTGATATAAAAGGAGACAGAGATCAAGTTGAAAATATATTCATGCATAGATGTAATAGCATTTATTTCATAATATTTCTTCCAATCCTACATAAGAATCTAAGTACGTGTTCAAATTTACAATAAAAAACCTCTTGCACTGTATTAATATAAATAACACAACAGTAGTAACAATACTGAACAGCTAATAATCAATAATATAGAAAATCCCACTTCTTAAATCTATATAGTCTGGAACACAAAGTAGAGCTTCTATAATTTGAGCAAAGCTGTAAAGTATAATGTAGGGGCTAAATCACAAGCAAGTAAGAAAGAAAGAAACTGAAGGTCATTCCAATACTGAAACAATCAAAACACTTAGAAATTGCTCTGGAGAAGCTTATAAAGGGAAATATAAAAGAAGAAAGTCACAATGACTATGTAACACATGCTAATGTACAGGGTCAAGTCACATCATTATGACCACTGCCTACTTTTGACATCAGCAGCCCGTAGCCAACAAAATACGGTACGTGTCGTGAGCTGGCTTGGTGGGTATATCAGGTGACATGTAGGCATTCTGGCAAACATATCAACTATCCCTGTCATGGGTAAATCGTGCAATTTAATCGACTTTCAAAAAGAGGTGATCATTGGCTTTCGGCCAAGGGTTGCAGCATTTCTGAAACAGCGCAGTTTGTGAACTGTTTGAGTGCTGCTGTAGTTATAGTGCATAGTGACTGGATAAATGGCACCATTGAGAAAAAACAGTGTGGAAAATACTGAGTACCACATGCCATTGATGTCAGAGGTGAACGTAGGCTGTGAAGGCCAACCGACATGATACAGTTGAACAACTCACCATCTAAATGAACCAGGGGCCTACATACTTAAATGACAGTGTATGGGGCACCAAAGCAACGGCTAGTTGCTGCATCCATGCTGACGAGAGTTCATAGTCAGAAACGGCTTCAATTAGCAAGACGGTACCGAAACTGGACCTCTTCTGATTGGCAAAGGTTTACCTTCTCCGATGAGTCACCTTTTCTGCTCCATCGACTGGACAGACGTTGTAGTGTCAGGCACGAAACTTCTGAGAACAAATGCTCTGCAACTATTGTTGGAAGAACACAAGCTGGTGGCGGCAGCGTTATGGTCTGGGGAATGTTTTCTTGGCATTGTCTGGGTTCACTCATTCCTCTGGCACTTTTAACCAAATGGGTTATCTATCCATTCATGTTCACTGTCTTCCCTGGAACGCATGGAATCTTCCAGCAGGACAATGCAACATGTCACAGTGGTTGAAGAAGCATGAGGAAGACTTCCAAGTACTTCCCTGGCCTCCAAAATTCCCCGGACTTGAACCCCATTGAGCACCTGTGGAACCACCTCGATCGCCATGTTTGCTATACGGAGCCTCCACCACGAACTCTTTAGCAGCTGTCGGATGCACTGCAGTCTGCATGGCTCCAGATAACCTTGCCAAGCTTCCAACATCCTTTTGACTCACTACCATTCTGTCTAGCTGCTGTCCATATGCAAAAAAGAAAAGGGAAGAGCGCACGCCACTTCCTAGTGCAAATTAAAATGTATTTGAGAGAATTCAAGTATCAAAAAATGGACACTCACATGTATTATCCTCTATTTTAGATGTATTAAATAGATACCGTATATACTCGAGTATAAGCCAAGTTTTTCAACCCTTTTTTTAAGGCTAAAAAGGGCCCCCTCGGCTTATACTCGAGTCACTCCCCCTAGTGTCTCTCTACCCCCCCCGTGTCTCTCTACCCCCCGTGTCTCTCTAACCCCCCCCCCCCCGTGTCTCTCTACCCCCCTGTGTCTCTTTCCCGGCACCCGGTATATGCTAGTGACGTCACATGCGCGCTGGGGTCAAGACGGAGCAGAGGCCGGAAAAGAAGCAGGTAAGTGAGGGAAGGTATTTAGAGGGGAGACAGTGAGGAGGGGGTTGAGGAGGGGGTTGATGAGGAGGAGGGGGGTTGAGGTTGAGGGGGGGTCAGAAAGGGGTTGATGAGGAGGAGGGAGGTTGAGGAGGGGGGTTGAGGTTGGGGGGGTGAGGAGGGGGATGAGGATGGGGGGTTGAGGATGGGGATGGGGGCTTGAGGATGGGGGGTTGAGGAGGGGGTTGATGAGGAGGAGGGAGGTTGAGGTTGAGGAGGGGGGTTGATGAGGAGGGGGGTTGAGGTTGAGGGGGGTTGAGGAGGCAGATGAGGATGGGGGTTGAGGATGAGGATGGGGGGGTTGAGGATGACGGGTTGAGGAGGGGGTTGATGAGGAGGAGGGAGGTTGAGGTTGAGGAGGGGGGTTGAGGTTGAGGGGGGGTGAGGAGGGGGTTGATGAGGAGGAGGGAGGTTGAGGTTGAGGAGGGGGGTTGAGCTTGAGGGGGGGTGAGGAGGGGGATGAGGATGGGGAGTTTGAGGATGAGGATGGGGTGGTTGAGGATGGGGGTTGAGGATGGGGGGTTGAGGAGGGGGTTGATGAGGAGGGTGGGAGTGAGGAGGGGGTTGATGAGGAGGGGGGTTGAGGTTGGGGGGGTGAGGAGGGGGATGAGGATGGGGGGTTGAGGATGGGGATGGGGGCTTGAGGATGGGGGGTTGAGGAGGGGGTTGATGAGGAGGAGGGAGGTTGAGGGTGAGGAGGGGGTTGATGAGGAGGGGGGTTGAGGTTGAGGGGGGTTGAGGAGGCAGGTGAGGATGGGGGGGTTGAGGATGAGGATGGGGGGGTTGAGGATGAGGGGTTGAGGAGGGGGTTGATGAGGAGGGAGGGAGTGAGGAGTAGGGAGGTTGAGGAGGGGGGTTGAGGTTGGGGGGGTGAGGAGGGGGATGAGGATGGGGGGTTGAGGATGGGGATGGGGCTTGAGGATGGGGTTGATGAGGAGGAGGGAGGTTGAGGGTGAGGAGGGGGTTGATGAGGAGGGGGGTTGAGGTTGAGGGGGGTTGAGGAGGCAGATGAGGATGGGGGTTGAGGATGAGGATGGGGGGGTTGAGGATGAGGGGTTGAGGAGGGGGTTGATGAGGAGGAGGGAGGTTGAGGAGGGGGGTTGAGGTTGAGGGGGGGTGAGGAGGGGGTTGATGAGGAGGAGGGAGGTTGAGGTTGAGGAGGGGGGTTGAGGAGGGTGATAAGGGAGGGGGGAAGAGACACAGGGAAGGGAGGGGGAGAAAAGACACGGGAGAGAGAGGGGTGACACAGGGGGCAGCACATTTCCCACCCTCGGCTTATACTCGAGTCACTCATTTTACCCAGTATTTTGTGGTAAAATAGGTGCCTCGGCTTATACTCGAGTATATACGGTACATAAGATTATACTAAGATCCCCCACATCCGCTCAGTATACTGCTTGCATGAGACAGTCCTTGTTCACAGAATGTTGGAGTATAATCACAAAAGTAGAACACACCTTGTATATATCTGATGTATGCCAAGAATAATGATAACTCTATTAGAGGATAAGGATCCACTTAATCAAAATCTCTGGCTTTCTGGAAGCGTTTCTAGGAAGTCCTTATATTGTTTCCCATGCATCCTATTTGGTGGTGACGCTGCTTGGACCAAAACTGGAGTGACTGACGTCAAACATCTAGCTGATAAATTGGCGAAACACAAAAGTTCTAAAGCTCACTTGGATAACAGGATCAAGTTTGAGATGCTTGGACAGGCGAACATTGCTGTTCAACTGGACCAAGGATACCAAGTCAGCATTCAAAAACACAACGAAGAAGTGGCTAAGAACCGGTACATCCTTTCCAAGATAATTGATTGTGTTCGCTTTTGTGACGCTTTTGAACTGGCATTAAGAGGACACGACGAGAGTGAAACATCGCTAAATCCAGGAGTGTTTAGAGGCCTGGTGGATTTGGTTGGCAGTATCGATAGTGCAATGGAACAGCATTTGAAGACTGCAACTGTGTTTAAGGGCACTTCCAAAACCGTGCAGAATGAGCTACTGGACTGCATGCATGAAGTTATTAAGGAAGTGATTCACCAAGAGCTTAAGGAAGCCCAGTTTGTGGCAATCCAAGCGGATGAAACAACTGATATTTCCGCTAGGACACAGTGCGTTGTAGTTTATCGCTACATTGACAAGAAGCATCAAGTGGTGGAAAGATTTGATGGCTTCACGGAAATGAAAGCAACAGATGCAGACTCGATTGCTGCTGTTGTGTTGGAAACACTGAATACTGTTCTCCCAGAGCCAGAAGACAAGAAAAAACTCATAGCTCAAAGCTACGATGGTGCCAGTGTGATGCATGGAGATCAAGGAGGAGTTCAAAGAAAAATCAAAGACGTGTACCCGAACGCACACTACGTCCATTGCTATGCTCACCAACTGAACCTGATAATGGAGAAAGCAGTTTCAAGGATTGGAAGAGTTCGAGTTTTTTTTCCAACATAGGCGGCATACCATCTTTTTTTTCACGCTCTCCAAAAAGGACTGGAGTTCTGGATGAGGTAGTTGGTAGAAGACTTCCAAGAGGTGCACCAACACGATGGAACTTCAACGTTAGGACCGTGAACGTGATCTACGAGAACAGAGATGCGCTACTTGAGTGTTTCCAGACAATTGAAGCATGTCTAAACTTTGATCCAACATCTATACGGGAAGCCGCAGGTTTCATTGGAATGCTGGAAGACAGGGAGTTCCTTTACTTCCTTAAATTATTTCATTTAATAATGCCACATGTTGACATCCTCTATAGTCAGCTTCAGAAGCGAGACACGGATACTGTTTATATCAAAAAAGTCACAGAAGACTTTGTCGCCAGCATCCAGAAAATCCGTAATTCTGTTGAAGAGATAGAAGCAAGTTTGCCGAGCGATGTAACAGTCAACAGACGGAGTGCGGAGATCTCAACCTTGAGACAACTTTCAAGAGAGGTATGTGACATAGTGGTGGTTCATGCAAAAGAACGTTTTTCATTTTCAAATCACCTAGTCAGTGCCAAACTTGTTCAAAGTGACTTGTATAAAACCCATGACACTTGCTTTCCAACCCAAGCTCTGGAAGACACCGTGCAAGCATATCCAATACTGAAGAATGAACAATTACGCACTGAGCTGTCACTTCTGTATGGGAAGACAGAGTTTCATACTTGTACAAGTGCTGTTGCTCTGCACAAACTTTTCCATCAATTTAATCTGCAGAATGATTTCACAGAGACAGTAAAATTATTAAGAATCCTGATTACAACACCAATGACTACTGCAGAATCAGAAAGATGCTTCTCAACATTGAAGAGGATAAAAACCTTTTTAAGAAGCACCATGTCCCTGGAGCGGTTGAATGCATTGGCGATGCTCTCAATGGAAAAGCAACTGATTTCCGAGATCCCACACTTCAATGAAAAAACCATTGAGAAGTTTTGTTCTTTGAAAGATCGCCGTGCAAAATTAAAATACAAGTGATTGAAGCAAAGAAGAATGCATACCCCCAAGGTGTGCAAAGATAAACTGCGTTAAGCAGCACCACCTCACACTACCAAACATAACTAGTGGTAAGTAAAGTATGAACGGTGTGTGGGTGTGCATATGGAAGGAGCTATGAAAGGTGTGTGCATGGTCAGTAACAATTGTTGAAGCCTTGGCGTGGTTTGAAGGAATTGGAGGCACTTCCAAGGGTAGCTGTCACTTGTGTACAGGAAGCAAGAATTCCATGTCTGTACAAGTGCTGTTGCTCTGCAGCAACTTTAGCATCAATTTAATCTACATAATCTAACAGAGTGAGTGAAGCTATAAGGAATCCTGCTTACAACAACGAAGACTACTAAAGAACCAGAAAGATGCTTCTCCACATTGAAGAGGATCAAAAAAGTAATTAAAAAGCACCATGGCCCTGTAGCGGTTAAATGCATTGGTTTGAAGGAATTGGAGGCACCTTCAAGGGTACGTAAAGTTCTCAGAAATGGCACCACCTCACTACCAAAAATAACTAGTGGTAAGTAAAGTATGAATGGTGTGTGGGTGTGCATATTGAAGGATCTATGAAAGGTGTGTGAATGGTCAGTAACAATTGTTGAAGCCTTGGCGTGGCGTTACTGCTCATATGGTTATCCATATGCTAATTCAACGTGTTTGTTTGACATTGATTATTGTGTGGTCTAAACAGAAGTGAAATGTTGTTGTTTTCTTGAATCCCAAGATCCACTGGTTTGGGCCTATGCAGTGCTGATTGGTCTTCTAAGGTATGTTTGAGGCCTATATGGTCCCACTTGGTCTTCTAAGGTATGTTTGGGGCCTATGGTCACACTTGGTCTTCTAAGGTATGTTTGAGGCCTATATGGTCAAACTTGGTCTTCTAAGGTATGTTTGGGGCCTATATAGTTCCACTTGGTCTTCTAAGGTATGTTTGGGGCCTATGGTCACACTTGGTCTTCTAAGGTATGTTTGGGGCTTATATAGTCACACTTGGTCTTCTAAGGTATGTTTGGGGCCTATATAGTCACACTTGGTCTTCTAAGGTATGTTTGGGGCCTATAGTCACACTTGGTCTTCTAAGGTATGTTTGGGGCCTATATAGTCACACTTGGTCTTCTAAGGTATGTTTGGGGCCTATATGGTTCCACTTGGTCGTTTAATGTTTTTTAAGTATGGTTTTGTTCTTGAATGGTATGATTGATTTGCTTGTTTTCTTCCAACCCCAGGTGCAAACCCTATGTGGCTGCAGATTTGTTTCTACTCATTGGTCAACTTAATGAACGTGAATACCCTGAGAAGAAGAGCCGACTAATGGTAGGTGTCACTCCTTTAATTTTTCTGTTAATACGTATAGGTGCAATTATGATATTGCTGTAGTCTTGTCACATGAGTTTTTTCAATCTATATTGTATACCAATGAATTTAACACATTGTTACTTTACTTCTTGACATTTCTGCATTGCAGATCATGTATTTCAATGGGCTTCACAAGCATAAGGTCATTGGGCGGGGCTTATAAAGGTCATTATGACGTCAGGGGGAGGAGTTATAAAAATGGGTGTGGTTTGAAAAAGGGGGAGTGGCTATGTTTTGCCCTGTCGCCCCTCCAACTTGAAAAGTCACCAGCCGCCACTGAAAAGTAGCTGTATTATTTTCTATTTTACTGGCTAGCACACTATGGCCCTCATTCAATTGCGATTTGGTCAATTGAATAGGGCTCTAAATAAGCACATAGCATATTTTTTTAAAATAAGTTTTTAGGTTGTAAAAACCTTGCTTTTGGATAGATGCTTACTAACTAAAAACTTCTTTAAAAAAATATGTTATGTGCTTATTTAGAGGCCTATTCAATTGGCCAAATTGCAATTGAATGAGGGCCTATCTCTCTATCTGTGCTGTTATCTTTTTTGAGAGGGCTGAGGATGGCTGTGGCCGGGTGAGCACTGGGCCCCTCAATGGCGCAGGGCCCCGGGGCATTGCACCACCTGCACCGGCGGTAGCTCTGCCACATCTATAGTTATCCAGGGTAACCCCGAATGCCCTTTTTCTTCAACCCTTTACTTTCTTCTAACCTCAAGGGATGCCCTCTTGTCAATTGAAAACCTCAACATAAAATGTTTACTTGACAAAGCCTTGTATTTACACTGAATGTATTTATATAAGGTAATCAAAATCCGTCTTAGATACCTTTTCTCTAGAGAAAATATGTTTTGTTTGGCCAGTGTTTCTTCATTGCTTTGTCCCTCGACAAAATTGTTGCTGTTCTTAGTACTTTTTCCTGCTCTAGATTTGTACTCCATATTCCAAATGAGCGTGTAAAAGGGATTTATATAGCAAAAAAATAATGTTTGATTCCTTTGCTTCAATAGCCTTCTTAATACATGCTAATATTTTGCTTGCCTTTGCAGATGCTGCTTGGCATTGAGCACTGTTACCTAGGTGGTGTCCACTAGCACTCCTAAAACCCTTTCTATCTGTAATTAATGCCCCTAGAATTTTTCAATTTAGATGCATATTTTCATTCCCAAATGCAAAACTTTACGTTTATTTGTGTTAAATTTCATCTGCCATTTAGTTGCCCATTCTTCTAATTTATGGAAGGAAAGTACATCATTTTCTGATTTAGATACCTTGCAAAACTGTCATCAGCAAAACTGGAGACAATACTTTCCATGACCTAATACTGAGCCTTGAGGAACACCACTTACCACATTAGTCCAAGCTGAGTATGTTCCATTTACAACAACCCTTTGCTTCCTGTCTTTTAGCCAGCTCTCAATCCATAAGCAGATATTTGCTGCAATTCCTGTATCCCTTGGTTCGCACAATAGACTCCCATGTGGCACTTTATCAAAAGCCTTTGCAAAATCGAAAAAGACTGGGTTGTAGACTTATTCCCTAATTGCTGAACTGTACCTACTCTGTCATACTTTGCTTGTGTTCATAGATTAAAACACTCCCTAAAAATGCATATTTTCAAAAAAGCCTATACAGTTTATTTCTGAAACCCATTATATATAGCTGCCTTCACTGGATCATTGTCCGCATTTCTGGTATCATCCTGCACACTCAATAATCTTCTCAGACTGTAAGATTCCCAGAGGAGGAAAATGGACTTACATATTAATTTGTTTAAAGGACTACAACTGAAAGCCTATGTTTAATAATGCTACATAGTGGGTTTCTTCTGAAAGAAATAAAGATTTTGGAGGAGAATAAACTGCTTTGAATGTAGAAGGTTTCTTCCTGTCAAGCAATTTTCTGGAACCCCTTCATATGTTGCTCAAGACAAATTTGTCATTAATAAATATATAGTAATCATAATAATAATAACTAGAAGTTATTGAGTATTGGATGCAATTAAGTTGGATTAATTGGATATGAGGCAAGTTATCAGATGTGGCAAGGCCAACGCAGAAGAGAAAACTGCACAAACAATAGCAAAAATATGGAAACCCTTTCTTTATGTATATTAGTGAAAAGTGAACAACTAAAAGAGGAATATTTATACGTGTAGAGGACGACAGGGACATAATAAAATGTCTAAATTAATACTTCTGCTCTGTTTTTCATCTGATATTAGGGAGGGTGAATTATATTGAGAGCTGCTGCATTAAGTGATAACATCATTATCTGAGATCCTTTTTTGGAGGATGAAGTTTGGCTAGAATTATCAAAGTTAAAAGTGAACAAGTCAGTGGTCCTATACAATGATATCCAAGGAACTTAGATTGGTACTTGCCACACTGTTGGCTAATCATTTTAATACATTTTTACTGTCAGATTACTGGATGACTGCTAATATAGTATCGATATGCAAAAATAGAAGGGAAGACTCAGGTAACTACAGTCCAGTAAGCTTGACATTAGTATTATGGAAACACTTTTTAAAGAAAGAATTATTGGATACCTGAAATCTAATGATTTACAAGGTCACAGACAGAAAGCATGATCATGTCAGACTAATTTAATTGACTTTTATATTATATAACTTATGGTTACAGACCAAGTTTAAGCAGGTGAAGCATTTGACATTGTTACCGACAATAAACTAATTTGTAAGAGCAATACCAACAATAGAGGTGCTCAGGCAGAGAACAATTATCCGTAATAGGTAGCTTTGTGGATATGGTCGTCCACTCTGAGAGCAACCTCTTTTAGCTCACTTGTGCCCTTCACAGGGAGAAATATCCTGAAGTATATCAGTCTGGTCTCACTCAAAAGGGTGATCCAGACCCAAAATACCAGGCAATTTTACCATGAGCGGGAGAAATAGCAAACCCCAGATGTACGTTTCGACCTTAATTGGGCCTCAGTAGGGTATAGCTGATAAATCCCTAAGGCACAGTGAGCAAAGGGTCCTTAGGGAGACAAAGTCCTAAGGTTCATTTACATAAGCAATGCCAACAACAGAAGTGCCCAAGCAAACTCATTTGTAATATTCATAGTCTGGGACTAAATCTAAACATAGTTCAGTGCAAGTCAAATGTATAGCATAAATATGATTTAATAAAACCAGAGCAATGGTCAAGTATGTGGGCTTTTAAAGGTAGCGACAAATGCAAAATGATGCTCTTAGGCCTCAAAAATCCAAAAGTAGAATATTTCTTTCACGGTAACATGGGCACCCCTTATGGATCGCTACCTTGTCGTGTGTACCTCAGTTAAGCTGTGAGCTATACCATGTAGGGTCACCCAAGATGAACAGGTCACAGCAGGGAGGTCAGACAAATTGCTGTTCACTGGAGAAGGAACTGGCAACCCACTCCAGTATCTTTGCCATGAAAACCCAATGGATGCGTACAACCAGAAACACATGCAGATGTAACTGGTGTCTTGCATCCATATGGTTACTGAGAGTTGGACACGACTGAAGGACTGAACAACAACAATAGGCAATTGTTGAGGAAGGGGACTTTGGAGTTATCATATTGTGTGATTTAAAATAGGAAAGCAATGCAGCAAACCGCATAAAACGTATAGGATACTGGGATGTACCAGTAGAGGAATTAGTAGAGAGCTACTTATAAGTCCCTATTTAGACCTAACACATAATACTGTGCCCAGTTCTGGAGTCTGTGTCTTCAAAAGAAAAGTAACAAATTAGAATTAATTCAGAGAACGGACACTTACAAGGATATACAGTACTTATTCATGACCTGAGTCTGTTTAGTTTATAGGAAAGAAGGGAGAATATGATAGAAACCTTCACATATATCAAAGGATTTCAAAAAGCTCAAGTTAGAAGTGTCTTTGAAAAAAGAGTGATGCAAGAACAAGAGGTCATGATTGGAAGGTGAAAGATTTAGAGGTAATTACTGCTTTACAGAAAGAGTAGTAGATTATTAGAACAGCCTTCCACTGAAGTGGGTCTTTTTGGTTCTTATTTGCCATCAATTAGCCATATTAAATTCCAAGCCTGTATGTGCAATTTGAGCCCCGCAAAGGCTGTTGCGGGCTTGAAATTAGGCTGAGCTATTAAATTTGAGCAGGGCGCGAGCTACGGGCTTGATACGCAAACCCGTAAACTATTTGTTGAACGTTGGATGCGCGGCCGTGAACGTGATCAATTAGTCAAACCCGTAGATACGGGTTTAGATGGAGCCAATGGCAACATAAATCGTCATAATTACATCACTGAAAAATGGAGGTGGTATTTCAAAGTCATACGGGTTTTAATTACGATGAACGATTGGACCCACATTCCAGAAATAATGCAATGTTGATAAAGCCGTAAATATGATATTCTATTACATGCGCGTTACATTATATGTATTAACACATTGATTGCCGGGATCGATATAACAAAAATTAAACATGAAATAAAGTATTTTATATTGCAGATTTGCGAGCCTGACTATGTTGTGCTATTAATTCTAATACCTAACATCACTTTCCCTGTTATTATATGTACAGTAGTGTGTGTATATTTGTATTTACAGTGCTATGGATTGGACTTTTAACCCCTTGCTGGTCCTTTTTAGCACCCATAGGCTTTTTGGCTCCATTTGCAGGTTATGGGCTTGAAAGCCAGTGAATTAGTTGCAATTTAATAGTGCAATTGGAACGTAACAGTTACGGGCTTGAGAGAACAAAGGATTTGCGTGCACGCAAGTCTAATTTTCGACTTCCCGTAGGGTTTTCTCGCCCCTACCCCGCAAATCGTCGGCGGGTTGCTTTACATGGGCCAATTTAATAGCCTTGCGGGCTACGTTACAAGCTACGGTTTTACACTTTCGGGGCATTTAATGTGGCTAATTGTTTCTATATTTCAATTACTAGCACCTGATCAGATAAAAAAGACTCAGTACACAGTACAAATATATCACAAAAGCTTCAGAAACTCATGAATTAGATAACTTGTTGTTATGCTGCCCATAAACGTTACTTTTAACGTCAGTTTTCAATGTATTTCTTTGTCCAAACTGAATCTACGGAATGGGAATTGAAATCACCAGCTTATTTGCTGACCAATATATAACCATTTATATGACAGGAAGAGAAGTGCTTCAATTAAAGAAGCAACCACCAGCTTTCTTTTAGAAACTAATTTACCTCAAGTAGCGTTAATGACCTAGCATTCCTATACCAGAGATGAGGTAATTTAGGCCGTTATACAATCACTTAAGATAAATAAATTACCAAGTCTGGATGGATTGCTCAGAGCATACTGTGAAAAGTTAAGATAAGTTAATTCCACATATCGAGGGACTTTTCAAATCACTTTGAAGGTTTGAGATTATAAAACTGATAGGAAAATAGGCAGATTTTATGGCCCAAGAGGTTCTTATTAAAGGAACTACTGTAGTTTAGAGAAGCTTGCACATGTTTGTTAAGTGTGTAACAAACTTACAACATTAATAGGTATGTAATGAGTTCCCTGGTGGTCCAGTGGTTAGGATTTGGTGCTTTCACCATTGTTACCTCGGTTTGATTCCAGTCAGGGAACCAAGACGTCACACCACCCTGATGCCAATGTTGGTACTTGGATGAGAGACCATCTAGGAATACCAGGAGCTGTATGCTGTGGCCCACTGGAGAAAGAACTGGCAACCCACTCCGGTATCTCTGCCATGGATACCAAGTAGATCAGTATGACCATGGACATAAAAATGTGCATGGTGTGTTCCGGTCCACAAGTTCATGGAAAGTTGGAAACGACTGCACGACACACAAAAAAGCCACAAGCATAATGGTATGTAGACAATATTTTGAAGGCTTAGGCGTATAAATAAAGTTTGAAAACACTGACTTGCTATTACCGTGCCATAAGATTCCATAAAACATTTCAGTAGTGTCCGACTCTCAGTGACCCTATGCCAAGATATTGAAGTGGGTTGCCAGTTCCTTTTCCAGTGAACCATGATTTGTCTGACCTCTCTGCTATGACCTGTACATCTTGGGTGCACCCTGCATAGTACAGCTCACAGCTTCATTAAGGTACAAGGCCCTTCACCACAACAAGGTAGTGATCCAGAAGGGGGGAACGTGTATTAGTTATGTTATTTGTTTTTTGGGTTCTTTAGTCAGGGGATGAGGACTGTAATCCATATATGATGAGACATATACTTAGCTCTACAGGGAGGTCACACCACTCTGAAGCCAAGCAGGATTGGGCCTGGTCAGTACTGGGATGGGAGACCACCTAGGAATACCAGGAGCTGTATGCTGTGGCCCACTGGAGAAGGAACTGGCAATCCACTCCAGTATCTCGGCCATGAATACCAAGTAGATCAGCATGGTCATGGACATAAAGGTGTTCTAGTGGGTTACAGTCCATGAAGTCAGGGAGAGTCGCAAACGACTGAACAACTGTGTCACGATCTGCTTCTTCAAGAGGGCTTTATATCAACCTAGTTCACACCTACCCCAACAGAATTGTGTAGTTTCTGTTCTCTGTGGCATAATAGATGGCTTCTGAAGAGGGCAAGGCCCAAATGTACAGGCAGATAATACTGGATACAGGTTACTAGTGGCCTATGACAAGACCACGCCCCAATTCAGGCTACAAACACAAAAACAGCCTCACACCTTGGATATGTAAAACTAGGACTGAACATTTATTGAATCATAGAACCAACATATTTATACATCTCCCATACCACACCCTTGTGTACCTTTGTGTATGAGTGTGATGAAACACATCTGCCTTGCGGCCTTGGTTGCTATAGAAGCCCTTGAGATAAAACTCACCAGATGTCTAAACTACATGACATCTCAAGTGTTTGGCCTCCTAAGGAGCAGTCATCTGCCTTGAATCAAGGCTTGTATGTGTGCAGATGCAATGTTCTTCAGTTAAGCTTTTTTGCAGAGCATTTTCACCATTTCCACATATATTCTTCTTCTATATCACATTTTGTCTCTATAACAAATTATAACTAGGATACAAGATAACAATGTACAGGCAACACATAATTACATTTCAACAATGTCATGCGCCCTTGGCCATATCCATAATTACTGGTAATATTACAGTCACTAAACAATGAAATCATGACAGACTGAAACATAATTATTATATATTTGAAAGATAAAAACAAAAAGTACAAATAAGCGCTCAAGCAGAAAGTAGTAAAACTCTTCTCAGATACTTATCTACCTACATGCCAGTAAATCCAAAGACACTAATCTTCTTAACCTTCAGATATGGATCCAAATGCTTCAATTCTCTAGATTGATATAAATGACTGTAAAATGTCGAAGAAAGTAGGAGGACCAACTAGTGTAGTATGAGAACAATATATTTTATAGGCATAAGAAAGCATATTCTTACACAATAGTGGTAAAATAGTGTTATCAGCAAAACAGCATAACAGGCTTCTATGTGTTTAGCCCAGACAGAACTTCTTCAGGGATACTTTACATAAAACAAAAAGGTCTGACATTTTTTTAAAGACATCCTTCATAAAATCATCAGTCAAAACTCCATATTGACTTCAATTAAAACCTTCCAAGTGAAAATTGTTATAATAATAACTAGTAAGTTGCCCATCATAAATGACAGTATCATATGGTTTATTCAGTTGTCTTGTCTCTCACAGTGCTGTCTCTCTCTGTGTGCCCTCTGTCTCTCTCTCTGTGTGCCACCTCTCTCTCTCTGCCCCTCCCTCCCCTCTCTCTCTACCCCTCCCTCTCTCCCCCCGTCCCTCTCATCTCACCCTCCCTGTCTTTCTCTCCATCCACCCCTTTCTTTCCCTCCTCCCCTCTCTACCCTCTCTTAATCCCCTTTCTCCCCTGTCTCTCCATCCCTATCCCCTCTCTCTCCCTTCCCTCTCTCTCCCTCCCCTTTCTTTCTGTCCCTCCCTGCCTCCTCTTCCCATCTCTCTTCTCCCTTTCTGCCTCCTCTAACTCTGCCCACCTCCCTCTGTCCCATTCCCTCCCTCCCTCTGTCTCCCTCTCTCTGCCCCTCCCTCTCTCTCCCCCGACTTCCCTTTGTCTCCCTCTCTGCCCCCCAGCTTCGCACATTCACATGAGCGCAGCTGTGCCGCCCATGCGCATAATGGACGCAACTGAGCACATGCCCGAATGCGCAGTTGCAGGGTTCCCCCGTTGCGCCGGATAGTAGATATGAGTAGCGCCTGCGCAGTAGGCATCACGCAGGTGTTACTTGTCATGAATCACCCAGGGGCCATATTGGATTTGGTGTGAACTATGCTGGGGCCATTTTGTGACTGGCAGCAGTGGCCTATATTGGGACTGGACTGTTAAATACCAATAGCCGCCATCTTGGGGCTGGTAGATCATCCACAGTTGATGCCATATGGAGAGCAAGAGTTTTGGGTTTAGGAGACCCACTGTATATTGTGTTATGGGTTATAATATGTTAGTATTATATTGTATATTGTATTATGGATATATTGTTATGTTGTGGTCTAGGGGATAAAGTATTATAAGTTTATCCCTTGGCATATTCCCATCCCTTCCATGTTTAGGCTCATTGTAATGGGTATTTTGTGAGGGATCTAATGGGATATATTGGTTGTATGTGGGTGAAACATTGTGTGTTGTATTTGTAAATATGAATGTATGTTATTATATTAGTATGTTATTATATTGTAGAGGGGAAGCCCATTGAATACAGCCAAAACCTCCGTTGTTCCCAAAGGCCTGTTAATCCCATTAGCTAAGGGTCCAGCAGAGAACTACACAATGGGGAGCTCACAGCTGGAGAGCAGACAGGAAGGCACCCAGAAACAATGGGGTGCCCTGAGGCTTCTCCGCCTTCATAGCATGGGCACAGGAGAGCCAAGGTGCTTTCCCCTGGAGATTCAGAGCCCAAATGAATTAGTTGGCCTCGCCTAGTGGGTGGACCTGGGAGGGGACTATTGGTTCACACACAGTTCCCCTTCATGATTGGCCAGAGGCAGTTAGGGGCTGACTAAAGATAGCCCATCCTGGTAATGTTTATGCCTGTTTAAAAGATGTTGTTTTCTAAATAAAGTGGTTCATAATTTTCATCAAGACGTGGTGTGTAGATGTATTATTTACCCGGGGACATATGCTTGCAGTAAGATTCGTCAGACTTACTGTCAATATTGCTCAGTCTAAACCAAGGGCTGAGACATGATGTTTCTGTAATCAAAACGGCTCCGGTCCAGAGTAACCCAAATCCAGTCAGCAGACCCCAGCCAGAGAGTGGGTCGTGACATTACTCATACTACAAACTATTATAATGATAATAATACAATGATATAGCTTAGACTGGCCTAAACTGGATATAGCTTAAATAATCAATAGACCTTTTTATTTTATGTAAAGTACACCATTTTGTTTTGTGTAAAAAAAACAGTTTTAGAGAAAATCTTTATTTTAACAGAATCTGCTGGTGTATTGTTTTTGCTCTAGTAATACTTGCTTTTCAAGGCAAAGGGCATTGGGAACAGAACAAGGCAAGCTTGCTTGCACCCCTAAACACAGACTCTCAGATGGGTCTTGTGACTGTAGTTGATATTATTGATATTAACACAAGGCTACTTCAGGAAATCGAGACAAACTGTTCACTGGAAGGTATGATCATGAGGCTGAAGCTCAAATATATTGGCCATATCATGAGACGTCAGGATTCCTTAGAGAAGGCTCTGATGCTGGGAATTATTGCACATGAAGAAGGGGGTCCAAAGGCGAAGATGGATAGATGAGGTAACTGAAGCAATGAACATGAGCTTGATGGAGCTCAGATGTGCAGTGACTGAGAGATGCGTGGACCATGAGGTCACAGAGAGTTGAACACAACTGAACGTCTAAACTACAACAACACCTCCCTATATGCTATGAAAATAAGATAGCAAATGTTTTGATGGGCAGCACAAATCAGAGAGGAGCTTTGTTTTTTTCCAAGGTACTTCCGGCCAAAAAAACTGTGTGAAACCAAAATGTCTACTTTAAGTCTATTTTACCACATTGGTCAGCGTAAGGACATTTTGTCTCCTCTAGGCACATGCCTACTCTGCCTACAAGTACTGTAAATCTGCCTTTTGCTCAATATGTGCAGAGGAAAGAGAAGATGTCAAGTGCTTTATCTGAAAAATCAATGAAGCAACAAACATACTCCTTCTTCTGTCCTCTTCCTTGAACTCCAGAATAGATAATGACAATAAGCAGACCACACCCACTCAAGCTCCAAGCCAGCAGAAACTCCTCAAGCAAAAGAAGAGTCTGCTAAAATAAAAATGTCCTCTAAAATTACTTTTATTCACGTCTACTCAGACAAGTAAAGTGTGTTTAGTTTCGGTTTGCAGTGATTTGGTACAGGTGAAAGGGGAGTGTATTTTTTCCTGGGTTAAACTTGCATAGAAGTTTGGGCCTTGTGTGTGACTGTTTGCAGGAGGGAGTTCAGAGAAAAGGGTCAAATTATAGTATTTTTTGTCATTTGTAATTATGAGTCAGTTCAGTGGCAACCAGTTATGTAAGACAGGAAGCAAAGGGTTGTTGTAAATGGAACATACTCCGATTGGACTAATGTGGTAAGTGGGGTTCCTAAGGGTTCAGTATTAGGTCCTCTACTTTTTAACATATGTATTAATGACTTATAGGTGGGATTGGAGTGTGGTGTCTCCATTTACGCTGATGACACGAAGTTGTACGAGGTAATTCAATCAGATAATGATGTGCTTTCCCTCCAAAGGGATTTACATAAAATTGAGGAATGGGCATCTAAATGCCAGATGAGATTTAATATGAATAAATGTAAAGTTATGCATCTGGGAAGGAAAAATAGCCATGCAATTTATAAACTTAATGGAGCAAATCTAGGTGTATCAGATATTGAAAGGGATTTGGGAGTGCTTGTGGACAACCACCTAGGTATCAGTGCTCAAAGCCAAGCAGCAGCTGCAAAGGCAAAAAAAATATTAGCATGTATTAAGAAGGGTATAGAAGCCAGGGAAGCAAATATAATTCTGCCACTACACAAATCTCTAGTACGCCCTCATTTGGAATATGAAGTACAATTTTGGGCACCACTTCATAAAAAGGACATTTTAGAGCTGGAAAAGGTACAGAGGAGGGCAACAAAACTAATAAGGGGAATGGAGGGGCTACGTTATGAAGAAAGACTAACCAAATAAACGTATTTTCTCTAGAAAAAAGGCGTCTAAGAGGAGATATGATTACCTTATATAAATACATCCAGGGTCAGTATAAAGATTTGTCAAGGGAGCTTTTTGTGCCTAAAGATTTTCGACTGACAAGAGGACATCCTTTGAGGTTAGAAGTAAAAAGATTCCACCTTAAAGAAAGAAAAGGGTTCTTCACAGTAAGGGTGGTTAATCTGTGGAATTCTCTACCAGAGGAGGTGGTGACTGCGGATTCGATAGATAACTTTAAAAGGGAACTGGATTTATTTCTTATTAAAAAGGTAATTCAGGGTTATCATGGATAATTGGAGAGACAGTATTGGTCCAGGGAGAAATCCGGTCGCCGGTGTCTGGGGTCAGGAGGGAATTGATTTTTTTTCCCCTTTGAGGCAATTGGCTAAGTCTCACTTGTTTTTTGTTTTTTTTCTGTTTGCCTTCCTCTGGATTAACTAATAATAAAAAAATACAAAATAAATAATTAAATAATTGATTAATAAATAATTAACGACTAATTAATTAATATTTAATCCGCATATTGCAGATCAGAGAAGATCTTAAAAGGTTGAACTTGATGGACTGAAAGTCTTTTTTCAACCTCAATTACTATGTAACTATGTAACTATGTAACCTGACTCAGTGTACATCCTGCCACATGCACGAACTGCTGGAACAGCTGATCCAGGTTCGATACCTCTGTGTCAGTGATAGTGCTCCACTGGAAAGGGATTTGGTGCTCACTGAGCACAGTTTAGATGGGCCTAGCATGTAGGGTGGAGCTGGGGCTAGTGAGGATGTCCAGTTAGGTAGCTGGATTACATTTACAAGGGGAAGCAGGGGATCAGGAGGAGGAGGCAGGCCAATACTGAGTTGGCAAGCAACCAACAGATTTGCCAGATTGAGTGAAACTGTTGGATATGTCCATTCAGTAATGGCAATGCCAAATAGAGCTGTTCCCTCTAACAGCCGGAGGAGAACAGTTCTACTGGAGGATTGGGAGGGCAGCATAGGCAGAGCAACAGACAGGTTTTGGTGGTAGAGGACACTATTATTAGGAAGGTAGGAAGGGTGATTTGTCACCCAGATCCCAGCAATCAAACAATTTGCTGTCTCCTGGGTGCTTGGGTTCAGCATGTTGTGGATCGGGTAGATAAATTATTGGTGGTCTTGGTACATATTGGTACCAATGACAAAGTTAGTGGAAGATGGAGTGTCCTAAAGAATGGTAGTAGGTAGTATTTTTTTCTGAGATACTACCAGTGCCACGTGCTAGCCCAGGGAGACAGAAGGAGCTTAGGGAGGTTAATGTGTGGCTAAAAAAGTGGTGCACTAAGGAGGGGTTTGGGTTTTTAGAGCACTGGGCTGACTTCTCACTTGGGTACAATCTCTATAGCAGGGATGGATTGCACCTTAATGAGGAGGGAGCTGCTGTGCTAGGGGAAAGGATGGTAGAATGGCTGGGGGAGTTTCTTTAACTAATAGGTGGGCAGAAGGCACTAGATGAAAGTAATGGGGTAGTAAGTGTAGAGGGGGTAAGGAATGAATTAACTAGTCATGTGGGAGGAGATGGGGGGACGGTTAGTATAGTCAATATGGAGGTATTGTTAAGTAACTCAAGTACAGTGGCAGGTACTCCATAAGGTGTATTCTTACTAATGCCAGAAGCTTGCCAGGAAAAATGGGAGAGTTAGAATTATTAGCAGTTGGTGAGGAATGGGATGTAATAGGCATTACTGAAACATGGTGGGATGACTCTCATGACTAGTTTGTTAATCTGGATGGTTATAACCAATTTAGGAAAGATAGGGGCAATGGTAAAATAAGAGGATGGATTTGACTGTTTGTTAAGCCTGAATTTAAGCCTATAGTAAGAGAAGATTTATATGGCGGAGCTCATGATAAAGTTGAATGTTTGTGGGTAGAGATAAATAGCGGAGCAGCAAATTCCAAAAGTGGAGTGATCTATAAACCAGCAAATATTATTGAAAGTGAGGAATTGCAATTATTATTACAGATTGGAAATGCAGCTAAGCATGAGCAAGTTCTAATAATGGGAGATTTTAACTACCCTGAAATAAACTGGATGAGTGAAACCAGCAGGTTCTTGAGTACACTTAGGGATCATTATCTGGCCCAAATTATTCAAGAACCTACTAGAAATTAGGCTATCTTGGATTTAGTCATCACAAATAATATTGATATAGTATCAAATGTTGAAATAGGGCAACCTTTGGGAAACAGTGATCACAACACAGTCTCATTTGAGATTGAACTAAAAAACAAAACTGTAAGGGGCCAACAAAAACTCAGAATTTTAAAAGGGCAGATTTTAACTGTCTAAGGGCAACAATACAATATATAGACTGGGACAAAGTACTGATGGGTAAAAATACTGAACATAAATGGACAACATTCAAATCCTTACTAAATATACATACTTATCACTATATACCAAGTGGGAATAAAAGTAAAAGGAGTAAATCACATCCAATGTGGCTTAACAATGATTTAAAGATGCGGAGTAAAAAAAATGTAAAAGAGGGGACAGAGACTGCTTTACGGGAGTACAAGGAAATCAACAAGGCGTGCAAAAGGGCTATTAGACTGGTTAAAATAGAAAATGAAGAGTTAGTTGCAAAGGAGAGTAAGACTAACCCTAAGGAAGCTATAGGAACATTATAATGTGACACAGGCCATCTGATACTTAGTGACCAGGAAAAGGCAGATGAGCTAAATAGATTATTTTCTTCGGTATACACAAGGGAGGTACCAGTGGTTGTGACACTGCAACATAATGGGGCTACACTACATTCCCCAAATAACTGGTTAACGCAGGAAGAAATTCAAAAGAGGTTGGAAAAAATAAATGTTAATAAAGCCTCGGGTCCTGATGGAATACATCCACGGGTACTGAGGGAACTGGGCTCTGTAATAGCAAAACCATTTTATCTAATTTTTCAAGACTCATTCAACACTGTGTCACTACCAGATTACTGGAGAAAAGCAGATGTGATACCTATATTTAAGAAGGACTAATGTGATAAGTGGGGTTCTTCAGGGCTCAGTATTAGGTCCTCTCCTTTTTAACATATTTATTAATGACTTAGAAATATAATTGGAAAGTATTGTCTCCATGTTTGCTGATGACACGAAGTTGTGCAAGGTAATTAAATCAGTACTTTCCCTCCAAAGGGATTTGCATAAATTGGAGAAATGGGCAATTAAATGGCAGATGAGATTTAATATGAATAAATCTAAGGTTATGCACCTGGGAAGGAAAAATAGCCATGCAATTTATAAACTTAATGGAGCAAATCTAGGTGTATCAGATATTGAAAGGGATTTGGGAGTGCTTGTGGACAACCACCTAGGTAACAGTGCTCAAAGCCAAGCAGCAGCTGCAAAGGCAAATAAAATATTAGCATGTATTAAGAAGGGTATAGAAGCCAGGGAAGCAAATATAATTCTGCCACTATACAAATCCCTAGTACGCCCTCATTTAGAATAAGGAGTACAATTTTGGGCACAACTTCACCACTTGTTTTTTTTCCCTCTGGATCAATTAACAACTAATCTGCATATTGCAGATCAGAGAAGATCTTAAAAAGGTTGAACTTGGTGGGCTAAAAATCTTTTTTCAACCTCAATTACTATGTAATTATGTAACTGTATTATGTCACATAGTTGCTAGTGCTGTTCCTTTGCTACATACATTAATTTAAATTTTTCCCAAACAGTGGTCCTTTTCAAAAAAAGGTTACCGTTACTTTAGAGTTTGTCCTTGCTTAATTCCCTTCCAGCTTTATTTGGAAATACCCATACTTAAAAGTGGTGGCAAGCAGAGATCAGTAACAGAAAATATATATTTCTCCCTTGCATAATATGAAAAATACTGATAGAAAAGGAGACAGAGATCAAGTTGAAAATATATTCATGCATAGATGTAATAGCATTTATTTCATAATATTTTTCCAATACAACATAAGAATCTAAGTACGTGTTCAAATTTACAATAAAAAACCTCTTGCTCTGTATTAATGTAAATAACACAACAGTAGTAACAATACTGAACAGCTAATTATCAATAATATAGAACATCCCACTTCTTAAATCTATATAGTCTGGAACACAGAAAGTAGAGCTGCTATAATTTGAGCAAAGCTGTAAAGTATAATGTAGGGGCTAAATCACAAGCAAGTAAGAAAGAAAGAAACTGAAGGTCATTCCAATACTGAAACAATAGCAATCAAAACACTTAGGTCCTCATTTAAATGCAATTTGCCCAACATATTTTGTTTAAATAAGTTTTTAGTTAGTAAGCATCTATCAAATAGCAAGGTTTTCAATAACTAAAAAATTCTATAAAAAATATATGTTATGTGCTTATTTAGAGCCCTATTCAATTGGCCAAATTGCAATTGAATGAGGGCCTTAGAAATTGCTCTGGAGAAGCTTATAAAATGAAATATAAAAGAAGAAAGGTTGGTCTGTCTGATAATGCAGCTGAGAAACTTGAAGTCACAATGACTATGTAACACATGCTAATGTACAGGGTCAAGTCACATTATTATGACGCCTGCCTACTTTTGGCATCAGCAGCCCGTAGCCAATGAAATACGGCACGTGTCGTGAGCTGGCTTGGTGGGTATATCAGGTGACATGTAGGCATTCTGCAAACATATCAATTATCGCTGTCATGGGTAAATTCGGCCAAGGGTTGCAGTTATTCTGAAACAGCGTAGTTTGTGAACTGTTTGAGTGCTGCTGTAGTTATAGTGCACAGTGACTGGATGAATGGCACCATTGAGAAAAAACGGTGTGGAAAATACTGAGTACCACATGCCATTGATGTCAGAGGTGAACGTCGGCTGTGAAGGCCAACCGACATGATACAGTTGAACAACTCACCATCTAAATGAACCAGGGGCCTACATACTTCAATGACAGTGTATTCGGCACCAATGCAACTGCTAGTCGCTGCATCCATGCTGACGAGAGTTCATATTCAGAAACGGCTTCAATTAGCAAGACAGTACCAAAACTGGACCTCTTCTGATTGGCAAAGGTTTACCTTCTCTGACGAGTCACCTTTTCTGCTCCATCGACTGGACAGACGTTGTAGTGTCAGGCACAAAACTTCTGAGAACAAATGCTCTGCAACTATTGTTGGAAGAACACAAGCTGGTGGCGGCAGCGTTATGGTCTGGGGAATGTTTTCTTGGCATTGTCTGGGTCCACTCATTCCTCTGGCACTTTTAACCAACTGGGTTATCTATCCATTCATGTTCACTGTCTTCCCTGGAACGCATGGGATCTTCCAGCAGGACAATGCAACATGTCACAGTGGTTGGAGTAGCATGACGAAGACTTCCAAGTACTTCCCTGGTCTCCAAATTTCCCGGACTTGAACCCCATTGAGCACCTGTTGAACCACCTTGATCGCCATGTTTGCTGTCTGCATGGCTCCAGATAACCTTGCCAACCTTCCAACATCCTTTTGACTCACTACCATTCTGTCTAGCTGCTGTCCATATGCAAAAAAGAAAAGGGAAGAGCGCACGCCACTTCCTAGTGCAAATCAAAATTTATTTGAGAGAACTCAAGTATCAAAAAATGGACACTCACATGTATTATCCTCTATATTAGAGGTATTAAATAGGTACATAAGATTATACTCAGATCTTCCACATCCGCTCAGTATACTGCTGGCATGAGACAGTCCTTGTTCACCGAATGTTGGAGTATAGTCACAAAAGTAGAACACCCCTTGTATATATCTGATGTATGCCAAGAATAATGATAACTCTATTAGAGGATAAGGATCCACCTTATCAAAATCTCAAGCTGATCAAATCTGATACCATTCACTTAAAGGTACTCAGCCTAGAATATGGGAGTGGTCAGAAAGGTGGCCAAACCTCTATTATGAGTAATAGGCTGATATCCAAATTCAGATAAAATAATC
Source organism: Discoglossus pictus (assembly GCA_027410445.1). NCBI lineage: Eukaryota > Metazoa > Chordata > Amphibia > Anura > Alytidae > Discoglossus > Discoglossus pictus. The sequence continues at coordinate 209,574,113 of CM050169.1, read as the reverse complement.
AAGGTTGCATAGTACAAAAAAGAAAAAATGTCCAATCAAAGTTCCATATACAAAGGAACAAAGCATCCAAGTAACATAAAACAAAAAACAAAAAACAGAAACAACGGAATGTAATCAAATCAAATCAAAATATCCCAAAAAATATTGAAATAAATGAGGACAAGGCACCAATGTGTCTAATTATATAGTCCCAAACCAAACATGTTTCGCCCGTCTGTTGGGCTTTATCAATGGTATTATAGGTGCACAGGAGACTTCTGGCTTCTGTCCAAAAAGATAACAACGATCCTAGGGGGGAGGAAGGTGGACACACCTCCACCCAGTAGCACCCAACGTACAAGGGACAGTCCAAACAGGGGAGGTCCTGACACTAAGAGACCCAACTTCAGGCAAAAAGAGACACAATATGAACCAATGAAAGAAAAAAAAATAAACAATATAAAAATACGTCACACAGATATAAAAATACACATAAAAAATATATAAATTCACAGAAAATATATACATATATATAAAAAAAATCACATATATATATACACGTATATAAATAAACAGAGATAGTCCCATATAAAATTAAATAAAAGAAAAGAACCACCTACACAGCCTCTAAAGCTAAACAAATATGAAATAACAATATATATACATATATAAATTCTAAAATAAAATAAATAATATCCCATATTGAGGGTCTCAATCGAGATAATCATAACATAAAATATAAAGATAGATGATACCTATCAATACAGGAACAAGTTTTTGAAAGTATGAGGAAGACAAGGTGAACATTATTTCTCTAAAAAGGCTGCTAGATCTATATCTCGATTTAGTCCATAAGGTTCTAAAGTATTTAAAAGATGTATCCAAAAGGTTTCTTTCTTTCTTAATTGCAAGACACGATTGCCCCTTCTATTATTGTGTGGTACGTGATCAACCGCTTGTATATTCCTTCAATGGCTTTATTATGTTCTTGTATAATGTGTGAAGTGAAGCCGTTTGTTAGAACCCCCCTCTCTACATTATATAGATGCTCGTAAAACCGTCTCTTAAGAGACCTTGTGGTTCAACCAGTATATTGTTTACCACAAGAACACGTGATCACGTACACCACAAACTCACTCTTGCAATTAAGAAAATGTTTGATTTTGAATTCTGAAGCTAGATGTTGAGATACAACAATATCCTTATTAAGTGGCTTCAAAGATGTACACGTATTGCCGTTCTTGGTACCGCATTTATAGCATCCTTTTAAGGGCTGTAACCAATTTGATTCCCTACGACTAGCCAGATTTTTTTGCTCACTTGGGGCCAAGATTTGTTTTAGATTACAATTACGACTTTTAAATGTTAAAACAGGTTTGGCAGGAAGGATATTTTTTAAAACACTATCTGCTTGTAAAATATGCCAGTGATTTTTTAAAAATCCTGGCTATCTCACCATGAGCTTGATTATATTTTGTGAGGAATCTACATGTATATTTTGATGGTATGTGTGTACCTCTTTTTCTATTTCTATCCAGAAGGTCCTCTCTCTTTAACTTACTCGCTCTAGTGAAAGCTTCCTTAATAGTATGGTCTCTATACCCTCTTGGCTTAAAATTCCTCATCATAGAAGTACTCTCTTCCTCAAAATCTGCGAAATTGGAACAGTTTCGCCTAACCCTCTGGAACTGGCCATAAGGAATATTGGTAATCCAATTCCTTTTATTGCCACTTCCAGCATGAAGATAGGCGTTACTGTCAGTAGGTTTAGTATAAATACGTGATGATATCCCATCGGTGTCTCCCATCAAAATCACATCCAGAAATGGGATACTCCTAGGATCAGTGTTCATAGTGAATTCAAGGTTCATATTATTACGATTGAAATAATCAAAGAACCTATCCTTGTCATTTAGATCTTCCGTTTTCCAAATTACAATCTCATCATCAATATACCCATACCAGCTAATTTAATTTTTCTTAAATGGATGTTCATTCCATATATATAGGTCCTCCCAGAGGCCCATATACAAATTAGCAAAACTCGGTGCAAACCGTGTCCCCATAGCTGTACCTAAAATAAAGTAATTCTTGCTGAGAATAAAATGGATAGCCTCCGTAATAAAATCATGTTGTCCCCTTTCAATGTTGTTATATGAGGAGAAAAAAATCTTTATAGCCGCAATACCCAGATATTGTGGTATGGCGGTATATAAAACGGAGACATCCAATGATATCCAGCAGAAATCACCACTCCATTCCTGTCTAGACATAATCTCCAGAAGATGAGGAGTGTCTTTGATATAAGATGGTAAGTTTCCCACCATGGGTTTCAAAAAATGATCAACGTACTCTGATAATCTTTCAGTCAAAGAGTTAATCCCTGATACTATAGGTCTGCCAGGGGGATTCAACAGATTTTTATGTATCTTGGGTAAGTGATAAAATATGGCTACTTTAGGATGTTCTATATCAAGGTACTCAAATTCATTGATATTGAGGATCCCATCTTTCTTAGCTTCATGAATAAGAATTCTATACACAGTTAAAAAGAGGTCTGTTGGATCTTTCTCCAGAATAGTATATGTATCTCTATCCTCCAATAGTCTAAGCTCTTCCTTAACGTAAGCCTCTCTTTCCTGTATAACAATACCTCCTCCTTTATCCGCCTCTCTAATGACTATACTAAGATCCTCCCGTAGGGTTCTGAGAGCACTTCTCTTTGCATTATTGAGATTGGATCTTTTTTTTATGTGTTTTTTTTGCACACATTTTCTTAAAATCATCCAACATCACAGACTTAAAGACTGGTATACACATCCCCTGAGAACATTTTATTCAAGTATTATAACCATCATCATCATCATTATTCTTTCTGGACTCACTTAAGTATTTTTTCTATTATTATTGTTGTTATTGTTTTTATTTATATTTTGTTTGTTATGTTTATTATATATTCTATTTTATTTTTGTATTTGTAATCTCTATTGGGGGTTCATACTAGTATGGTGTTGGTAGATATTTCGATATTATTTCTCGTCCCTATCTATATCCGGTAACGGATGTTTTAAGATTTCTTCAAGATTTTAGACTTACTGTTCTGTTTTTACCTTGGGACTGTAGTTGTGGTTATCTGATATATATTTGTTTATACATTTTTTGAGAGTAATAGTCTGGATATCCACAACTCTACAAACTCCATTAGTCCCTCTATGCCAATTACTCTCTGTACCTTTAGGCGCTTTAGTACAGTCTAGGTGCCCTCAAGTAGGGAATCCTAGGTTATATTAAATTAATTTAATCAAATTAATTACATTTTTGTTTTTAGCTGCTGTCCATGCTGCACACAGAGGTTATTCAGGATATTGACTGGTGATCATAATACAGCAGACTCTCAGTTCTATTATTATTGTTGTTATTGTTTTTATTTATATTTTGTTTGTTATGTTTATTATATATTCTATTTTATTTTTGTATTTGTAATCTCTATTGGGGGTTCATACTAGTATGGTGTTGGTAGATATTTCGATATTATTTCTCGTCCCTATCTATATCCGGTAACGGATGTTTTAAGATTTCTTCAAGATTTTAGACTTACTGTTCTGTTTTTACCTTGGGACTGTAGTTGTGGTTATCTGATATATATTTGTTTATACATTTTTTGAGAGTAATAGTCTGGATATCCACAACTCTACAAACTCCATTAGTCCCTCTATGCCAATTACTCTCTGTACCTTTAGGCGCTTTAGTACAGTCTAGGTGCCCTCAAGTAGGGAATCCTAGGTTATATTAAATTAATTTAATCAAATTAATTACATTTTTGTTTTTAGCTGCTGTCCATGCTGCACACAGAGGTTATTCAGGATATTGACTGGTGATCATAATACAGCAGACTCTCAGTTCTATTATTATTGTTGTTATTGTTTTTATTTATATTTTGTTTGTTATGTTTATTATATATTCTATTTTATTTTTGTATTTGTAATCTCTATTGGGGGTTCATACTAGTATGGTGTTGGTAGATATTTCGATATTATTTCTCGTCCCTATCTATATCCGGTAACGGATGTTTTAAGATTTCTTCAAGATTTTAGACTTACTGTTCTGTTTTTACCTTGGGACTGTAGTTGTGGTTATCTGATATATATTTGTTTATACATTTTTTGAGAGTAATAGTCTGGATATCCACAACTCTACAAACTCCATTAGTCCCTCTATGCCAATTACTCTCTGTACCTTTAGGCGCTTTAGTACAGTCTAGGTGCCCTCAAGTAGGGAATCCTAGGTTATATTAAATTAATTTAATCAAATTAATTACATTTTTGTTTTTAGCTGCTGTCCATGCTGCACACAGAGGTTATTCAGGATATTGACTGGTGATCATAATACAGCAGACTCTCAGTTAATCGTCACCCGCAGGGGTTCGTAGATTTAGGATAAATGTAGTTTCTGGTTGCTTGAGAGTTACTATTAAAAGAGGCCTAGATTAGCTGCACATAGGATGATCTGTAAGTATATTTGTCAGTGAGGGCTGTTCTAGCTGCAGCAGCTTTCACTCCTCATTTACACACAGGTACGTTGGGCTGGAGTGCGCGGTGCTGACCCCAGGGAATGTAACGCCAACACTGCCCTGGCTCAGTCACTCATGCCTGTCTGCTTCCAGGTAAAACTGAATTGCAGAGACAAACAGTGAATGCAATCTAGGTGCCTGTAAGCATTTTGTGGCATGACAACCTGGCTCCTGGCATTTGTTGAGCCCTGTAAAAAAAAAAAAAAAAAACTACAGTTTTTTCTAGTTGTTTGAGAGTTCTGGTTTCTTGAGTTCTGGATAACTGACAGTCTACTGTAATGTGACTAGACTGTGTATTAATAAAAGTACTCTATGAGAGATTAACCAAGCAGGCATGAAACACATGTGTGTTGCTATCAATTGGGTTTTCACTGCTGGTTTTACTTATGCCAATCTGTGCAGTACTGGTTGGTTACGTGTCTTGTGCCCTTAGGACCCGTGTCTAGGGGAGTCGATTTTTGTGGAACAGTCATTGCATTTTTTTGGGGGGGATTAGCAATACATTCTGCTAATAAAAAAAATTGTGCAGTAAGTACCCCTTTAAGGGCAACCAATAGACACTTTCAGTAGCCAACCAAGATACCCAGTTGGCTCTCAGTGCCAGTGGCTGGTCTAGGGTTGTGGTTACAATTGAACTTAAATTAAGAGGAAGATTCAGCTCCATAGACTTCAATGGGAGATCCATAGGGCTGACCAAGTCATTAAGTATTCTTAATAAGGCAGCCAAAACAGCAACTGAAACACTTGTTTCAACAGATAATGGTCAAGTGATGTCAAGTGCTTTGCAAGTGATACCCCTTACATCTTCTGTCTTGTGGTGAACCACAAATTAAGAAGTACATGACCTTAGTCATTGTTTTTGACCTCCCATTCAACCTAATAGGGAGTCGGAATTTCTAAAATTATTATGGAAGTCCTGGATGACCACAAGCCGACTCCCATTCAACTAATTAAAGATATAATTTTTTGAGGTGAAGTTGGCTAGGAAGCGGATAGACCTAACCGCTAAGTTCCCCTTGAACTCACCAGGCTTTACCACTATTCCCTCCTTGCTCAGGGGGTACGCCAAGCCTGACAACCAGCCTCAATACCCTCCGCTGGGTCCCCCGAATAGCAGTTCCCAAGAACCTAGAATGTACACACCCAGGCCTATGGTTCCCCACATGGGTTAGACCCAGTCCAATGACTCAGACAATCTGTCTCCAGCAGTCTAACTACATAATCAACCCCTGCTGTGCCCAGATCCTGTCTGGTGGAGCTGATAACCAGGGCTGTAGGCCCCTCTGAATCTATACAGCCTGTAGGATTGGTCTCCTTGGCCTTTTCAAGCCCAATGAAGAGCGGGTTGTGAAAGAAACATTTGGACTTCCTCGAGAAGAGGCTTTAGACTGAGTTTACCATACATGACCACTATGGTCATAATACTTTCTATATGTTCTCTGAATAACTAAACTTGATAGTGGGCAAAATGTTTTAGAGAGCATAGAAAATAAAGTATTTAAGGCTTTCATGTCTTATGTACAATTTTACTTTACAGGTTACATTTCCTTTATATAGCCTTTTCTTTCTCCTGCTGTTTCAGATGGGATTGTCCTTGTAATCTAAAGTGATTTTCATTAGAACTCATGAAAACACTGGCAGTTGCAGCTGCCACTTTTCCACTGTGCAGATAGAAGCTTTCTTTCTGTATTCAGTCTCCTCCCATCTCTGGAAGTTGATCAGTAGACCTGAAAATGGTAGCTTCCACAGCAGCATAATTGCATATAAAAGATAATAAAATCTGGATTATTTTATTAGTTTATAAAATCAATTTGGCCAATATAGTTTTCGTTCTGTTTCTTCAGAAAAATAAACATCCAATAGAATATTATATAGCACTTGGTTTTGTAGATTAATAAATTAAAGGCTGATTGTTATTTACTTTCGAAACCCCGCTGGCCCATTAACAAGTCTAGTTCTTCAAATACAATAAACAAAGCACTTCAGTGGTGCTTTAAGTATTAAACAAGCTTCACTAGGGCCATCCCTTTGCACCCTGTATTTTATTATTAGATTTTAAAAGAGATCTGGAAACAAGATAAATAAGACTAGACGTTAGATCATCAATATTTCACTCCCCCAGCCATTTGCAATGAATGTTGTAACTGGCCTGAATTTTAACATTACTTTGGCCAAGGATTCCATAAAATATTTTGATATTAATATTACATGAGATATAACAAATCTTTATATGGCAAGCCACATACTTATCATTAAAATATTGAGCTTGTATAATGCAAAGCACAAAATATATGCAGTCAAAATGAATATATTTCCTTATTTATTCAGAATTCTTCCCATATCAGTAAATAATTAATAGATGTCAGAACTACAAAAAAAGATATATTTAAATGTACCTGGAGTAACGCCAAACCCAGAGTATACAATAAACAAAAACACATTTTATAACTGAACAAACATCAGTGAGGACTCGGAGTCCCAAACAAAATTTAATAAAAGGTCACTGCAAGTGTATTTTTACAGAAGTTAAGTTTAATATATAATTAAAAAAATAGATTTATTAAAACATATTGCATAGCAGATAATGTTTGAGGAGCTTGATCTCCACCCATTGTAAGTAAGTCTCTAATATTACGACTCCTGCTAGTGTCACTAATCAAACTAATATGGTTAATGGCTTTATATAGTTAATGGCACATACAAGTATTCTGAACATTCCCTTTGATAACAAGCCAAGAACGTGTGGTGAGAAGCCAACATATCAAAGTAAACATATCGGAGAAACAGTTTGACCTTGGGAAGGAGTTGCCAAGTGCAGAGTTCAGAATTGTTGCCAAGACGAGTTTTCTGATTGTGAAGGGTGATTAATGTCTTTAACAGATTGTACGTACCGAACGTGTAGTCTTTTGGAGGTGTTAAAGGACCACTGCATTTCAAGAAAAATATAAGCTTGTCAAGTATGTACTAAACTAACAATATTAGCTCATCCAGAGTGATACCTGTTTTAATGGGAAATTATTGGAAATAATTAGTAATTGCCCATTGGAGTGAATGTATTTTTCAGTGTAAATTCAAGTGTAAATGATAGTCTAGGCACGCTCAGACCCAACTGAGAAATGTGCTTAGTTTTCCAAAAATACTACATACCTACATATAATAGCAGGCTATTTCATCACCACAAACCACCAGCTTCCCAACAATGAGACAAACACTAAATGACTGGTAGGAGACAGGTTTGTGGCTTTCAGTAATTATGGGTAAGTACCGGAAAGCCGCACTCACCCACATACGGGTTAATCTACAAAAAAATTGGCTTTATCACTTTTCTCCACTGAACTTTCATTTCCTTTGCTGAACCACAAAGCTCTCAACAATGTGTAAATGTGTTAGGTGCTAAACGCCAAATACAGATTTCCTGTTACTGATAGTAATCAATCACAACAACGTTGAAGGAAAACATGAGATATTGAAGAACTCCCGAAGCGTCATGTTTATAGTATGAAAAACATGAACTGATAATGGGCAGAATGCTGTAAGAAAGCTTGTTTAAAATACAACCATTAATTTCTTAACTACAGTATTCAGTGTTACCTTACTGGACATTTATTGTATTAAAATTAACTAGGAGGAATTAATTAATCCACTCTGTTGTTAGACTGCCTATTTGTAAAGCCACTTGATAACAGAAATAGATAGAAGAGCAATTCACAGCAGGGTAACACTATTCCTGTAGACTTCAGTCCAACAAGCTCTCCAAGTAGGAAGAGCCCATGAGACAAGAAGCAACTACTAGATTTTTTATATCAAATTAATGTGGTCCGATTGTTACAATCTTGATAAATTTGTGAAGTGTTTTCCAAACTACAGATGCTTATTAACAGAAAACAATGTAAGCAATCCATTCCCATATTGCAATGGCAACAGAGGGCATCTTCTACATTACACGTACATCTTCTAAAGTGAAAAGCATCTATATACCCATATATCCCAACTCAAGGGATGTTTTACATTAGGAGTAGTCAATACTCCTGCTGTATGACATACAGTACCTTATGATGGGTAACCAATTGGTGGGCCTGATTCGTAACCTCCACTTAGTAAATGTATTATACAGTGGATATAAAAAGTCTACACACCCCTGTTAAAATGTCAGGTTTCTGTGCTGTAGAAAAATGAGACAAAGATAAATAATTTCAGAACTTTTTCCACCTTTAATGTGACCTATAAACTGTACAACTCAATTGAAAAACAAACTAAAATCTTTTAGGTAGAGGGAAGAAAAAATATAAAAATAAAATATTATGGTTGCATAAGTATGCACACCCTTAAACTAATACTTTGTTGAAGCACCTTTTGATTTTATTACAGCACTCAGTCTTTTTGGGTATGAGTCTATCAGCATGGCACATTTTGACTTGGCAAGATTTGCCCACTTTTCTTTGCAAAAACACTCCAAATCTGTCAGATTGGGAGGGATCTCCTGTGCACAGCCCTCTTCAGATCACCCCACAGATTTTCAATCGGATTCAGGTCTGGGCTCTGGCTGGGCCATTCCAAAACTTTAATCTTCTTCTGGTGAAGCCATTCCTTTGTTGATTTGGATGTATGCTTTGGGTCGTTGTCATGCTGAAAGATGAAGTTCCTCTTCATATTCAGCTTTCTAGCAGAAGCCTGAAGGTTTTGTGCCAATATTGACTGGTATTTGGAACTGTTCATAATTCCCTCTATCTTAACTAAGGCCCCAGTTCCAGCTGAAGAAAAACAGCCCCAAAGCATGATGCTGCCACCACCATGCTTCACTGTGGGTATGGTGTTCTTTTGGAGATGTGCAGTGTTGTTTTTGCGCCAAACATATTTTTGGGAATTATGGCCAAAAAGTTCAACCTTGGTTTCATCAGACCATAACACCTTTTCCCACATGCTTTTGGGAGACTTCAGATGTGTTTTTGCAAAATGTAGCCTGGCTTGGATGTTTTTCTTCGTAAGAAAAGGCTTTCGTCTTGCCACTCTACCCCATAGCCCAGACATATGAAGAATACAGGAGATTGTTGTCACATGTACCACACAGCCAGTACTTGCCAGATATTCCTGCAGCTCCTTTAATGTTGCTGTAGGCCTCTTGGTAGCCTCCAAGACCAGTTTTCTTCTCGTCTTTTCATCAATTTTGGAGGGAGCTCCAGTCCCGGTAATGAGATCCCTCTGATGCTTTGGAAGCTCTCTGTGGACCATGGCTTTTGCTGTGGGATGCGACTAAGAAAATGTCAGGAAAGACCAACTAGAGCAGCTGAACTTTATTTGGGGTTAATCAGAGGCACTTTAAATGATGGCAGGTGTATGCTGATTCCTATTTAACACAATTTGGAATGTGATCGCTTAATTCTGAACACAGCTGCATACCCAGTTATAAGAGGGTGTGCAGAGTTATGCAACCCTTCCCTCCACCTAAAAGATTTCAGTTTGTTTTTCAATTGAGTTGTACAGTTTATAGGTCACATTAAAGGTGGAAAAAGTTCTGAAATGATTGTGAGGTGTCACATCAATTTAAGAATTTTTTAAAATATACAATAACGTAAAGAGGAGCAGGGTCTTAGGATCTTTGGTGCACCTCGGAAAATTATTTCAGGTGCCCCATTACGTTTCACTGGCGCCATGGATTACATGGGCAAGTGGTCTCCCACCCGCACAACAGATATAAATCTGCCCTTGTATAGGCATTAAATCGACCAGTGTAGCATCTGATTTACTCCATCCCTCAGGATCAATGCTTACCATCTACAGATTGTATCCAAAGGGGAGAGTATTAAAGAGCTGCCCTGCCAGACACGTCCAAGGGTACTACCATACGACATTTTCAGGCAACTTTTCGCATAAGGTTTAAACTAGTAATATATCTTTGTAAGTTTTGTTTGCAATTTTATTCTATGTTCCATTTTTTATTATCTCTACAAGGTTGACATCCCCATGAGCCACTATCAACATGATTAAAATGATTGACATACAAGCCATGAGATAAACACTTTAGCCAAGCCGTTTCCCAGTTAGCCTTGTGAGCTCCCACTACACGTAAGTTAGAATTTGGCAAGAAACATTTGGTCATTAATGTTTTCAGAACAGTTTGCACTGTGTTCTTTACTTTATGAAATGTTTTTCAGATCATATTACTGCAAGAGATTTTTTCACTATTATGTTTGCTGGATTTTTTTGTGTATTTTCCTGTTTATTTGGTGGCAACAAGACAACTTTTCTATGTATATTAGCCATATTTTATTTTATTATTATATTATTATTATTATAATATTTGTAGTTGAATTAGATATATTTTATGTTATATTCTAATTTAAGGTATAATAGGATATCACTGCTTACTAATTGTGGAGAGAATATCCCACAATTGTTTTCTGAAATTAAACCAATGGTAGCTACCACTTTTATATCAATCAGGTTTTGTAACATTTAAATAGTCACTGTAGTCTAAAACATTTTGCATTTAGATTACATTTTTTTATACTTTATGTTTTTTTTGCATGAAAAATAAGTTATATTAAGAAAATGAATCATAAAGCGTCAATTAAACAGCTAAAACTGATCAAACCCGCAGCTACCTGGCCGTAAACCATGCACCCATAAGTAGCATTTCAGAGCATGATCATGATCAATTAAGATAGACCGTAACTACCGATTTAGAAACAGTAAATAGTAAATGAGATCATCATCATGACATCAGTAAAACATGGAGGTTACGCATCAATCAATTAGCATTTAGAAGTCCGAGAGGCGATCAGACTCGCAATCTGGCAATGTACAAAATAATAAAAATGAATGAAGGAAATGTTCTAGTCCATGTGGGTGGCATGATATGTATTAACTCCTTGATTACTGGGATCAATATAAGATGAAAATAAAACGTAAAAGCAATAATTTTCTATTGCAGATTTGTGGGCTTCAGACTGTTGTGCAATTAATTCTAATGTCTTCCATCACGTTCCCCATCTTTTAAAGTACAGTATTGTTTTTTTATTTGCATTTACAGTGCTGCGATCAGGTGTTTAACCCCCTTCCGAGTCCTATCTGGTACTCATTGGATTCTCTTCTACATTTGCCATTTACATGTGTGAAAGCATTTGCGGGCTTGAGGAATTGTAGCAATTGAATAGCGATTTGCTATTGTAAGATTTACAGGCTTGAAAGATCAAAGGCTTAGATGGGTCGGAGTTATGATTCTGACAACCGCAAAGATTTTCAGCCTGTAACCCGCAGATCGTTTGCGGGTAACTAAAATAATCCAATTGAATAGCATATTAGTTTATGGGCCCCATTACAGGCTCCAGTAACCAACAATTGCTCAATTGAATAGGGGCCAATGTGTTTGATTTGTCTTTATCCTAGCGGTTATTTCTAAAGGAAGCATAAATACTAATATTAATTGTATTTTCGTATCTGATTTACAATTAAATGTATGAGAATACAAGCACAAGTTTACTGTGATTCAGACCTAGATAATGATCCCTGTCCCTTTATTTCTTGTAACAGGACAAAGGAGGAGAAAACTATCCATTTCGGTGTGTTTCACTTTAATTTAAATTATAGACAACTTATTTAAATTAGTATTTACATTATAATCTTTTAAATACATGATAACAAATACACCACAGTGGCCCTTTAAGAGCAGTATAAACATTTGTTTTCATTTATTGTGATTAAAACAATTTGATATTTTGAGAGAAAGTTTAGACTGAAAATAGCCCCCACCATCTTTAGGCTGCAGCTCTTCACATTATGGGAAAACTGTAGTAAAGTGAGGCGTTTATTGTGCTACACACTCTGCCACAGTGTATAAATTATGGGAGGAGCTTCGGCCCAAAGATTAAAAATAACACTGCCTACTTTCAATTTATGTTTTCTCGTATAATTTAAACTTTTTTTTAATCCTAATACTTTGAAAAGTTGTTTATTATAGTGGCCAAAGTACAAATATAATACTCGAAACTGATTGGCGAGAAGAAAAAACAACATTTTGTTAAACAACTACACTTATTTAAAGTAATAAAACAAAACATAAAAAATTAACGACAATACATATAATTTATAAATCCCAACAACAGAAAACAAATAGCTACCAAAGAACATGTTTTTATTTATTTAAATAAATATAGTTGTTTTTAACAAACAGAGATTCATTTATTTCCCAACTCTGTGAGATTTATAGGTTTTTTATGTGTATTTAGGGTTTCTAGTGCTTGGTAATTATCTAGGAAGCGTTTGATCAAACGATATACAAAATAGAAAACAGATGTTCCAGTTTATAGATCGCAGAATGTGGAGACCTCCAGACACAGGCAGGTTGGATCAGGATACAGGTAAAAAAGAATTGTTACAATAAATACAATATATAATCCTATAAAAATATATAGCTCCATTTAAAACTCTCTTATGGCAAATGAGCTGTACAGAATAAAATGTATAGGATGTTGTCAGCCGACCCAAACCTCCGAAACGAATGTTGTGACTCAGAGGAGACATCCAGTTCTGGTTCACTGCCATCTGATGTAAAGCAATGTTTGCTATTAGGACTATTAATATTCATTATTACTCTATTCTACCTTAGTCCTAGGAGCTACTGTGAGGTACTTGTGGATCTGGTGCAGCTCATGACTAACATTATATGTTTGGTACTATTGGTACTATTCGGTGCCTTGTTACCTAGTTCCTTGTTTGAAACTATCACTCAAGTATCTAGGACCTATGCCAATCTGACCATCCTGTCTTGAACCAACCAGACCATCATGCACACTGAAAGTCGGACCATCCTTGACTGCTACTTCTTTTATTTATCTACCTTGCTTTGCCTGGCCATGAACTAAGCCTCCAGTCCAGACCTATGGCTGACTACTCTCCTGTTCTTGACATTCACCACAAGGATCCAAAGATAGGTCTCCATTCCATGGCTACCATAAGAAAAGTTCTGAGGTCTCCCTTCCATGGCACCAATAAGAAAATAACCAAGGCCTCTATTCCATGGCACCCGTAATAAGGGATGCTGATCCTCAACTATGGGAGCTTTGAAATGCTACGTATTAGAGCTAATCTAAGAATCCTGGAAAATAGAAGCTTGTAAAACTTATGGACTTGCACCAAGGGAGGTCTGCCATGGAATGGAGGCCATAGTCAGTCTGACCCTAGACTGTGAGTTTCAGATAAGTCTCTATGTCCCTATAGGTCTAGAGACAAATCTAAAAACATAAAACATGGTGCTAACGCCATGCCCAGAGCCGGGGGATGACTTATCAGCTGAAGAGGGGCATGACCACAACTGGATAACAATTAACAATAAGCACAACTACCGATAAGATCCACTTCTAGAATATTTCTTTCTACTGGAATCAACTGGAGAAAGAGGGACGTGTCCAGATTCAATAGAGGGATTGTTCCTAAATGTGTGTTTATCTCTTCCAAAGAGGAACATATGGAGGGCTTGGAAATTCAGAGATCATTTTTTAAGTGGGACTGTCCTTCAATAATCAGTAATATTAAAACTATATATTCCTAAAGAGCATTACTATATGTTTTGTGATCCATTTATTTCTAAAGTAAATAAATCTTGGAAAAGCCCATGGAACTGTATTTACCGGTATATGCAATTTAGAAACTGATGTACTAATTAGAATTACAGCCTGATTGTCTGTCTCTGTAGTGGCCAAGAGACCTGCAATGTTATCTGGCAGTTATACCCCTCCCCTATCAAGCACTCTGAGCTGCACATTAGCATAATCAATTCTAAATATTTCAGAAATTAGTAAAATGTATAGTTGTAATGCTCTTTAAAATGAAAGTAACTTCCTTTTTGGGTGACAGTGTCCATTTAAGTTGTACATTTTGGTTAATTCAAGCTATATTTCTTATGAACAGGGTCTATGATGCAAATAGAATAATAAGGATTTTTTAGGCTGTTATAAATTAATCCTTTTGATAGTCTGTTAGTAAAAAAAGTATGCATTTAAATATAATTACATAGGTGGATGACATTGATTGGGCAGATGTTTTACTATATCATACCTCCCAACATTTCCAATGTCCAAAGAAAGAAACTTATATTTTTGAAATATATGCACTATTAGGTAGGGTCACTGCCATTTTGTACTATGTGTAAACTAAGTTTTATAGATACACACACTTAATATGTGTACAACACTTCATATAGACAAATATCCTCTAGTACTTACATGATTCTCAAAAACTCCTAGAGAAAACAACAGAAGAAACTGGTGAAACATGGAGCATGGTTAGAGTTGGACACACACCTCTGATATTACTTTCCTTCAAAGAAAGGACATTTGAGAATTTAGGAGATTTTCCATTTAAAAGAGGGACAGTTGGAAGATATCCTATATTGAAATGGTAATTTGTAATGTTTCCATGAAAAAAACAAACACCACTTACCTGGTCTCCAGTCACTCCACATGCTGCCTCCAGCAGTCTTCATATGTTCTAGCACGTGTGCATACGTATTTGAGAGACTTAACAGGAATAACAGTCTCAATTTCAGCAAGCTTCCCCTGGCATGTTCCAACCTTTGCTTTATATACCCCTCCAGTTCACCATATACTATTTATGTCCATGGTTCACATCCTGTAGCTTCCCTTCCACCAGAGACCCCTGCCTGGCTGAGTACTAGACAGAGATTAATTTTTCTACCCACCTGTGCCTAAGCCACTGTGGGCCTCAGACCTTTGCTGCTATACCATCCATCCATTCCTGATACACGTCGCTTCACATCTATGCCACTATAACATCCATCACTACCTGAGATACAGAGTGCCTCACATCAGTGCCGCTTTACTATCCATCTGTTCCACTATAACATCCATCACTACCTGAGATACAGAGTGCCTCACATCAGTGCCGCTTTACTATCCATCTGTGCCACTATAACATCCATCAGTACCTGAGATACAGAGTGCCTCACATCAGTGCCGCTTTACTATCCATCTGTGCCACTATAACATCCATCAGTACCTGAGATACAGAGTGCCTCACATTAGTGCTGCTTTAATATCCATCTGTGTCACTATAACATCCATCAGTACCTGAGATACAGAGTGCCTCACATTAGTGCTGCTTTACTATCCATCTGTGCCACTATAACATCCATCAGTACCTGAGATACAGAGTGCCTCACATCAGTGCCGCTTTACTATCCATCTGTGTCACTATAACATCCATCACTACCTGAGATACAGAGTGCCTCACATCAGTGCCGCTTTACTATCCATCTGTGCGCTATAACATCCATCACTACCTGAGATACAGAGTGCCTCACATCAGTGCAGCTTTACTATCCATCTGTGCCACTATAACATCCATCAGTACCTGATATACAGAGTGCCTCACATCAGTGCAGCTTTAGTATCCATCTGTGTCACTATAACATCCATCAGTACCTGAGATACAGAGTGCCTCACATCAGTGCCGCTTTAGTATCCATCTGTGCCGCTATAACATCCATCAGTGCCTGAGATACAGAGTGCCTCACATCAGTGCCGCTTTAGTATCCATCTGTGTCAATATAACATCCATCAGTACCTGAGATACAGAGTGCCTCACATCAGTGCCACTTTACTATCCATCTGTGCCACTATAACATCCATCAGTGCCTGAGATACAGAGTGCCTCACATCAGTGCCGCTTTACTATCCATCTGTGCGCTATAACATCCATCACTACCTGAGATACAGAATGCCTCACATCAGTGCCGCTTTACTATCCATCTGTGCGCTATAACATCCATCAGTACCTGAGATACAGAGTGCCTCACATCAGTGCCGCTTTACTATCCATCTGTGCGCTATAACATCCATCACTACCTGAGATACAGAATGCCTCACATCAGTGCAGCTTTAGTATCCATCTGTGTCACTATAACATCCATCAGTACCTGAGATACAGAGTGCCTCACATCAGTGCCGCTTTAGTATCCATCTGTGCCGCTATAACATCCATCAGTACCTGAGATACAGAGTGCCTCACATCAGTGCCACTTTACTATCCATCTGTGCCACTATAACATCCATCAGTGCCTGAGATACAGAGTGCCTCACATCAGTGCCGCTTTAGTATCCATCTGTGCCACTATAACATCCATCAGTGCCTGAGATACAGAGTGCCTCACATCAGTGCCGCTTTAGTATCCATCTGTGCCACTATAACATCCATCAGTACCTGAGATACAGAGTGCCTCACATCAGTGCAGCTTTAGTATCCATCTGTGCCACTATAACATCCATCACTACCTGAGATACAGAGTGCCTCACATCAGTGCCGCTTTAGTATCCATCTGTGTCACTATAACATCCATCAGTACCTGAGATACAGAGTGCCTCACATCAGTGCCACTTTACTATCCATCTGTGCCACTATAACATCCATCAGTGCCTGAGATACAGAGTGCCTCACATCAGTGCCGCTTTAGTATCCATCTGTGCCACTATAACATCCATCAGTGCCTGAGATACAGAGTGCCTCACATCAGTGCCGCTATACTATCCATCTGTGCCACTATAACATCCATCAGTGCCTGAGATACAGAGTGCCTCACATCAGTGCCGCTTTAGTATCCATCTGTGCCACTATAACATCCATCAGTGCCTGAGATACAGAGTGCCTCACATCAGTGCTGCTTTAGTATCCATCTGTACCACTATAACATCCATCAGTACCTGAGATACAGAGTGCCTCACATCAGTGCCGCTATACTATCCATCTGTGCCACTATAACATCCATCAGTACCTGAGATACAGAGTGCCTCACTTCAGTGCCGCTTTACTATCCATCTGTGCCACTATAACATCCATCAGTACCTGAGATACAGAGTGCCTCACATCAGTGCCGCTTTAGTATCCATCTGTGCAACTATAACATCCATCAGTACCTGAGATACAGAGTGCCTCACATCAGTGCCACTTTACTATCCATCTGTGCCACTATAACATCCATCAGTACCTGAGATACAGAGTGCCTCACATCAGTGCCACTTTACTATCCATCTGTGCCACTATAACATCCATCAGTGCCTGAGATACAGAGTGCCTCACATCAGTGCAGCTTTACTATCCATCTGTGCCACTATAACTTCCATCAGTACCTGAGATACAGAGTGCCTCACATCAGTGCCGCTTTAGTATCCATCTGTACCACTATAACATCCTGAGATACAGAGTGCCTCACATCAGTGCCGCGGCGCTTTAGTATCTATCTGTGCCACTATAACATCCATCAGTGCCTGAGATACAGAGTGTCTCACATCAGTGCCACTTTACTATCCATCTGTGCCACTATAAAATCCTGAGATACAGAGTGCCTCACATCAGTGCCGCGGCGCTTTAGTATCCATCTGTGCCACTATAACATCCATCAATACCTGAGATACAGAGTGCCTCACATCAGTGCAGCTTTACTATCCATCTGTACCACTATAACATCCATCAGTACCTGAAATACTGGGTGCCTCACATCAGTGCCGCTTTACTATCCATCTGTGCCACTATAACATCCATCAGTACCTGAGATACAGAGTGCCTCACATCAGTGCCGCTTTACTATCCATCTATGTCACTATAACATCCATCAGTACCTGAGATACAGAGTGCCTCACATCAGTGCCGCTTTACTATCCATCTGTGCCACTATAACATCCATCAGTACCTGAGATACAGGGTGCCTCACATCAGTGCTGCTTTAGTATCCATCTGTGCCACTATAACATCCATCACTACCTGAGATACAGAGTGCCTCACATCAGTGCCGCTTTACTATCCATCTGTGTCACTATAACATCCATCAGTACCTGAGATACAGAGTGCCTCACATTAGTGCCGCTTTAGTATCCATCTATGTCACTATAACATCCATCAGTACCTGAGATACAGAGTGCCTCACATTAGTGCCGCTTTAGTATCCATCTGTGCCACTATAACATCCATCACTACCTGAGATACAGAGTGCCTCACATCAGTGCCGCTTTACTATCCATCTATGTCACTATAACATCCATCAGTACCTGAGATACAGGGTGCCTCACATCAGTGCTGCTTTAGTATCCATCTGTGCCACTATAACATCCATCACTACCTGAGATACAGAGTGCCTCACATCAGTGCCGCTTTACTATCCATCTGTGTCACTATAACATCCATCAGTACCTGAGATACAGAGTGCCTCACATCAGTGCCGCTTTACTATCCATCTATGTCACTATAACATCCATCAGTACCTGAGATACAGAGTGCCTCACATCAGTGCCGCTTTACTATCCATCTATGTCACTATAACATCCATCAGTACCTGAGATACAGAGTGCCTCACATCAGTGCAGCTTTAGTATCCATCTGTCACTATAATATCCATCACTACCTGAGATACAGAGTGCCTCACATCAGTGCCGCTTTAGTATCCATCTGTGTCACTATAACATCCATCAGTACCTGAGATACAGAGTGCCACACATCAGTGCCGCTTTAGTATCCATCTGTACCACTATAACATCCATCAGTACCTGAGATACAGTGTGGTCACATCAGTGCCGCTTTAGTATCCATCTGTGCCACTATAACATCCATCACTATCTGAGATACAGAGTGCCTCACATCAGTGCCGCTTTAGTATCCATCTGTGCGCTATAACATCCATCAGTACCTGAGATACAGAGTGCCTCACATCAGTGCCGCTTTAGTATCCATCTGTGCCACTAAAACATCCATCAGTACCTGAGATACAGAGTGCCTCACATCAGTGCAGCTTTACTATCTATCTGTACCACTATAACATCCATCAGTACCTGAGATACAGAGTGCCTCACATCAGTGCTGCTTTAGTATCCATCTGTGCCACTATAACATCCATCAGTACCTGAGATACAGAGTGCCTCACATCAGTGCCGCTTTAGTATTCATCTGTACCACTATAACATCCAACACTACCTGAGATACAGAGTGCCTCACTTCAGTGCTGCTTTAGTATCCATCTGTGCCACCATAATATCCATCAGTACCTGAGATACAGAGTGCCTCACATCAGTGCTGCTTTATTATCCATCTGTGTCACTATAACATCCATCAGTACCTGAGATACAGAGTGCCTCACATCAGTGCCGCTTTACTATCCATCTGTGCCACTATAACATCCATCAGTATCTGAGATACAGAGTGCCTCACATCAGTGCCGCTTTACTATCCATCTGTGCCGCTATAACATCCATCAGTATCTGAGATACAGAGTGCCTCACATCAGTGCCGCTTTACTATCCATCTGTGCCGCTATAACATCCATCATTACCTGAGATACAGAGTGCCTCACATCAGTGCTGCTTTACTATCCATCTGTGCCACTATAACATCCATCACTACTTGTGATACAGAGTGCCTCACATCAGTGACGCTTTAGTATCCATCTGTGCCACTATAACATCCATCAGTACCTGAGATACAGAGTGCCTCACATCAGTGCCTCTTTAGTATCCATCTGTGCCACTATAACATCCATCATTACCTGAGATACAGAGTGCCTCACATCAGTGCCGCTTTACTATCCATCTGTGCCACTATAACATCCATCACTACTTGTGATACAGAGTGCCTCACATCAGTGACGCTTTAGTATCCATCTGTGCAACTATAACATCCATCAGTACCTGAGATACAGAGTGCCTCACATCAGTGCCGCTTTACTATCCATCTGTGCCACTATAACATCCATCAGTATCTGAGATACAGAGTGCCTCACATCAGTGCCGCTTTACTATCCATCTGTACCACTATAACATCCATCAGTACCTGAGATACAGAGTGCCTCACATCAGTGCTGCTTTACTATCCATCTGTGCCACTATAACATCCATCACTACCTGAGATACAGAGTGCCTCACATCAGTGCCTCTTTATTATCCATCTGTGCCACTATATCATCCATCAGTACCTGAGATACAGAGTGCCTCACATCAGTGCCGCTTTAGTATCCATCTGTGCCACTATAACATCCATCAGTACCTGAGATACAGAGTGCCTCACATCAGTGCCTCTTTAGTATCCATCTGTGCAACTATAACATCCATCAGTACCTGAGATACAGAGTGCCTCACATCAGTGCTGCTTTACTATCCATCTGTGCCACTATAACATCCATCACTACCTGAGATACAGAGTGCCTCACATCAGTGCCTCTTTATTATCCATCTGTGCCACTATATCATCCATCAGTACCTGAGATACAGAGTGCCTCACATCAGTGCCGCTTTAGTATCCATCTGTTCCACTATAACATCCATCAGTACCTGAGATACAGAGTGCCTCACATCAGTGCTGCTTTACTATCCATCTGTCACTATAACATCCATCAGTACCTGAGATACAGAGTGTCTCACATCAGTGCCGCTTTAGTATCCATCTGTGCCACTATAACATCCATCAGTACCTGAGATACAGAGTGCCTCACATCAGTGCTGCTTTACTATCCATCAGTGTCACTATAACATCCATCAGTACCTGAGATACAGAGTGCCTCACATCAGTGCCGCTTTACTATCCATCTGTGTCACTATAACATCCATCAGTACCTGAGATACAGAGTGCCTCACATCAGTGCCGCTATACTATCCATCTGTGCCACTATAACATCCATCAGTACCTGAGATACAGAGTGCCTCACATCAGTGCCACTTTACTATCCATCTGTGCCACTATAACATCCATCAGTGCCTGAGATACAGAGTGTCTCACATCAGTGCCGCTTTAGTATCCATCTGTGCCACTATAACATCCATCAGTACCTGAGATACAGAGTGCCTCACATCAGTGCCTCTTTAGTATCCATCTGTTCCACTATAACATCCATCAGTACCTGAGATACAGAGTGCCTCACATCAGTGCCGCTTTAGTATCCATCTGTGCCGCTATAACATCCATCAGTACCTGAGATACAGAGTGCCTCACATCAGTGCTGCTTTAGTATCCATCTGTGTCACTATAACATCCATCAGTACCTGAGATACAGAGTGCCTCACATCAGTGCTGCTTTAGTATCCATCTGTGTCACTATAACATCCATCAGTACCTGAGATACAGGGTGCCTCACATCAGTGCCGCTTTAGTATCCATCTGTGCCGCTATAACATCCATCAGTACCTGAGATACAGAGTGCCTCACATCAGTGCCTCTTTATTATCCATCTGTGCCACTATAACATTCATCACTACCTGAGATACAGAGTGCCTCACATCAGTGCCGCTTTACTATCCATCTGTGCCACTATAACATCCATCAGTACCTGAGATACAGGGTGCCTCACATCAGTGCAGCTTTACTATCCATCTGTGCCACTATAACATCCATCAGTACCTGAGATACAGGGTGCCTCACATCAGTGCCTCTTTATTATCCATCTGTGCCACTATAACATCCATCAGTACCTGAGATACAGAGTGCCTCACATCAGTGCAGCTTTACTATCCATCTGTGCCACTATAACATCCATCAGTACCTGAGATACAGAGTGCTTCACATCAGGGCCTCTTTATTATCCATCTGTGCCACTAAAACATCCATCAGTACCTGAGATACAGAGTGCCTCACATCAGTGCAGCTTTAGTATTCATCTGTACCACTATAACATCCAACACTACCTGAGATACAGAGTGCCTCACATCAGTGCCGCTTTAATATCCATCTACGCCACTATAACATCCATCAGTACCTGAGATACAGGGTGCCTCACATCAGTGCTGCTTTAGTATCCATCTGTGCAACTATAACTTCCATCAGTACCTGAGATACATAGTGCCTCACATCAGTGCCGCTTTAGTATCCATCTGTTCCACTATAACATCCATCAGTACCTGAGATACAGAGTGCCTCACATCAGTGCTGCTTTAGTATCCATCTGTGCAACTATAACTTCCATCAGTACCTGAGATACATAGTGCCTCACATCAGTGCCGCTTTAGTATCCATCTGTTCCACTATAACATCCATCAGTACCTGAGATACAGAGTGCCTCACATCAGTGCTGCTTTAGTATCCATCTGTGCCGCTATAACATCCATCAGTACCTGAGATACAGAGTGCCTCACATCAGTGCTGCTTTAGTATCCATCTGTGCCGCTATAACATCCATCAGTACCTGAGATACAGAGTGCCTCACATCAGTGCCGCTTTAGTATCCATCTGTGCCGCTATAACATCCATCAGTACCTGAGATACAGAGTGCCTCACATCAGTGCCGCTTTAGTATCCATCTGTGCCGCTATAACATCCATCAGTACCTGAGATACAGAGTGCCTCACATCAGTGCTGCTTTAGTATCCATCTGTGCCACTATAACATCCATCAGTACCTGAGATACAGAGTGCTTCACATCAGTGCTGCTTTAGTATCCATCTGTGCCACTAAAACATCCATCAGTACCTGAGATACAGAGTGCCTCACATCAGTGTCGCTTTAGTATCCATCTGTTCCACTATAACATCCATCAGTACCTGAGATACAGAGTGCCTCACATCAGTGCCGCTATAGTATCCATCTGTGCAACTATAACATCCATCAGTACCTGAGATACAGAGTGCCTCACATCAGTGCCGCTTTACTATCCATCTATGTCACTATAACATCCATCAGTACCTGAGATACAGAGTGCCTCACATCAGTGCCGCTTTACTATCCATCTGTGTCACTATAACATCCATCACTACCTGAGATACAGAGTGCCTCACATCAGTGCCTCTTTAGTATCCATCTGTGCCGCTATAACATCCATCAGTACCTGAGATACAGAGTGCCTCACATCAGTGCTGCTTTAGTATCCATCTGTGTCACTATAACATCCATCAGTGCCTGAGATACAGAGTGCCTCACATCAGTGCTGCTTTAGTATCCATCTGTGTCACTATAACATCCATCAGTACCTGAGATACAGAGTGCCTCACATCAGTGCCGCTTTAGTATCCATCTGTGCCACTATATCATCCATCAGTACCTGAGATACAGAGTGCCTCACATCAGTGCCTCTTTATTATCCATCTGTGCCACTATATCATCCATCAGTACCTGAGATACAGAGTGCCTCACATCAGTGCAGCTTTACTATCCATCTGTGCCACTATAACATCCATCAGTACCTGAGATACAGGGTGCCTTACATCAGTGCCTCTTTAATATCCATCTGTGCCACTATAACATCCATCAGTACCTGAGATACAGAGTGCCTCACATCAGGGCCTCTTTATTATCCATCTGTGCCACTAAAACATCCATCAGTACCTGAGATACAGAGTGCCTCACATCAGTGCCGCTTTAGTATCCATCTGTCACTATAACATCCATCAGTACCTGAGATACAGAGTGCCTCACATCAGTGCTGCTTTAGTATCCATCTGTCACTATAACATCCATCAGTACCTGAGATACAGAGTGCCTCACATCAGTGCCGCTTTACTATCCATCTGTGTCACTATAACATCCATCAGTACCTGAGATACAGAGTGCCTCACATCAGTGCCTCTTTAGTATCCATCTGTGTCACTATAACATCCATCACTAACTGAGATACAGAGTGCCTCACATTAGTGCCGCTTTACTATCCATCTGTGTCACTATAACATCCATCAGTACCTGAGATACAGAGTGCCTCACATCAGTGCCGCTTTAGTATCCATCTGTCACTATAACATCCATCAGTACATGAGATACAGAGTGCCTCACATCAGTGCTGCTTTAGTATCCATCTGTCACTATAACATCCATCAGTACATGAGATACAGAGTGCCTCACATCAGTGCCGCTTTAGTATCCATCTGTCACTATAACATCCATCAGTACCTGAGATACAGAGTGCCTCACATCAGTGCTGCTTTAGTATCCATCTGTGCCACTATAACATCCATCATTACCTGAGATACAGAGTGCCTCACATCAGTGCTGCTTTAGTATCCATCTGTGCCACTATAACATCCATCAGTACCTGAGATACAGAGTGCCTCACATCAGTGCCGCTTTACTATCCATCTGTCACTATAACATCCATCAGTACATGAGATACAGAGTGCCTCACATCAGTGCCGCTTTAGTATCCATCTGTCACTATAACATCCATCAGTACCTGAGATACAGAGTGCCTCACATCAGTGCTGCTTTAGTATCCATCTGTGCCACTATAACATCCATCATTACCTGAGATACAGAGTGCCTCACATCAGTGCCGCTTTAGTATCCATCTGTCACTATAACATCCATCAGTACCTGAGATACAGAGTGCCTCACATCAGTGCCGCTATAATATCCAGCAGTGCCAATATAACATCCATCAGTACCTGAGATACAGAGTGCCTCACATCAGTGCTGCTTTAGTATCCATCTGTGCCACTATAACATCCATCATTACCTGAGATACAGAGTGCCTCACATCAGTGCCGCTTTAGTATCCATCTGTCACTATAACATCCATCAGTACCTGAGATACAGAGTGCCTCACATCAGTGCTGCTTTAGTATCCATCTGTGCCACTATAACATCCATCAGTACCTGAGATACAGAGTGCCTCACATCAGTGCTGCTTTAGTATCCATCTGTGCCACTATAACATCCATCATTACCTGAGATACAGAGTGCCTCACATCAGTGCCGCTTTAGTATCCATCTGTGCCACTATAACATCCATCAGTACCTAAGATACAGAGTGCCTCACATCAGTGCTGCTTTAGTATCCATCTGTGCCACTATAACATCCATCATTACCTGAGATACAGAGTGCCTCACATCAGTGCCGCTTTAGTATCCATCTGTGCCACTATAACATCCATCAGTACCTGAGATACAGAGTGCCTCACATCAGTGCTGCTTTAGTATCCATCTGTGCCACTATAACATCCATCATTACCTGAGATACAGAGTGCCTCACATCAGTGCCGCTTTAGTATCCATCTGTGCCACTATAACATCCATCAGTACCTGAGATACAGAGTGCCTCACATCAGTGCCTCTTTATTATCCATCTGTGCCACTATAACATCCATCAGTACCTAAGATACAGAGTGCCTCACATCAGTGCTGCTTTAGTATCCATCTGTCACTATAACATCCATCAGTACCTGAGATACAGAGTGCCTCACATCAGTGCTGCTTTAGTATCCATCTGTTCCACTATAACATCCATCAGTACCTGAGATACAGAGTGCTTCACATCAGTGCCGCTTTACTATCCATCTGTGCCACTATAACATCCATCATTACCTGAGATACAGAGTGCCTCACATCAGTGCCGCTTTAGTATCCATCTGTGCCACTATAACATCCATCAGTACCTGAGATACAGAGTGCCTCACATCAGTGTCGCTTTATTATCCATCAGTACTTTATATATCTCATACTACTGCCACTATATCATCCATCAGTACCTGAGATACAGAGTGCCTCACATCAGTGCTGCTCATACCATCCATCAGTACTTGATATACCTCATACTACTGCCACTATATCATTCATCAGTGAGCTACCAGTGCCTTATACTAGTGCCGCTATACCATCATTCAGCGCCTGAGATACAGTCACTAATACCACTACCACTACTCTATCTGCCAGTGCCTTAATTGCTGTGTTCAGACTGGGCTGCTTTACCACCCTGTTGTGCACGGTTGAGAGCACCTCTGCACTTTTTTGGATTGACCTCTCTGACTTGAACCTTTGCTGCCTGTCTCAATTCCGGCCTACCTGACCATTGTTTTGCCTCTGGCATCTTGAACTTTGCCCCTGGGGAACCTAATATACCCTAATACTACCTTATCCTAAAAAAGTAGGAGGCGGTCATGCCACTAAGTTCACATGTATGTGCCTTGTTTGCTTTTAATGATAGCGGGTTAGATTAACTACAGTAAGAGGTCATGGAGAGCCCTGCATATCCCATACACAACTCTTCACTCCTTATGTTACCCAATGGGGAACATTCACTAAGACATGACTTATCCTTCCAGAAGTAAATTCAAGACTAACTGAGAAAAAGCCTATTTACATGATGCATGGTACAATCCGAGTATGAACTATAAATCTGGTGCTATTTCAGTTCATTTGTATCATTTTTTGTTACTCAGTGAAAATAAGAAATACCAGGGTCTGACAAAATTTTAACTGATTTCATAAAATACCAGAGAGATACTTATTTCAAATAAATGCTCTGATGTTATTACTCTTTATTTATACTACCAGGTGCATTTCAAGGGATACCATCAGTACATAAGACAAATGAGATGATTATACAAACAGACAGATCTGGGGCCTTTGCTTGTATAAGCATATAATGAAGATGAGATCTTCTATGGGCCCACAGAACCAGTTTGGTCACTTTTTTGTTTATGTGTCTAATTACTGCCAAGTATTGAATAGAAGTGGATTCATTTTCAAAGGAGCTCAAGTGAAATATGACCCATGTGTTTATAGGGAACATGCAAGCGTCTCTGAAATGGTTTGAGGCGGTTGGTATAAAAAAAACATATTATTAATGTGAGATGATGTAATCTTTAAGAAAGTATGGTGAACACTTTGAGTAACTGTATTTTTTGTAAATTTTTAAGGGAATATTGAAAACCATAATTAAATGGAGCTTCCAGACTGTTGTGCTGTTGGCTTCAAGCTCCACCTTCTAACTTCCTGCTTCCATGTGTGAGCTGTACTAGCGTGTAGAGTTTCTGAGAAAGGTCACAGATGGGAAACTAACTGATTGGTTAGAAAGGTAATGTGCAAAATTTAAAAAGCCAACCTGTTTCGCCCTTGCCAGCATTGATGTGCAGTGGCCAGTAGGTGGAACGACGGTGGCGCACCAATACTTTGTTTAATTAGTTCTTAGAGTGAGGGTTAGAGTTTGGGTTAAGGTACGCTTGACAATGTAAAGCTTATCATCTGCCATTACCCTATTCCTAAATACAAACCTCTAACCCCAAACCCTAACCCTAAGAATAAATTAAACAAAGTGCACCACCATCGCTCCACCACTGCACTGGCAGGGACAAGATAGGAAAGGTCCAATTTCCCTTTAAAAATCAAGATTAGCTTATGAGAACAAGTTTTAAATATGGTATTTTAAAGCAGTATACAAATAATACTTTTAACATTTTAAGATATAAATGAAGAGCATGAATATCTTTTAAGTTAATTGCTGTAATTCAGATTTGGTTTACATTTCATTTAAACTCCTTTCCTCTGTAGTTTGTGACTGTAAGGATACCATTACTTTGTGTGCTCCTTATATACATGATGAGTGATGTCAATCAGGTTTCATTGATACTTATACCATATAAGTGAAGCAAATATATTTTTTATGATTGGACTTTATATCTGTAACTTCTATGATATATTTTAATGCCACTGAGTCTCTGACGGTCCAAAGTAAATACCCTGGTGGCAAGATTTAATTGAAGATGTAGTAGGAGATTGGCTTAGCGAGGATATATTAGCATCTGAGAAGGTTTAGGAAGAGAACAATCACAGGCCTTATGGACTTGGGGCATCTTTGAGATCTTCCAGCGACTTCCTTGAGAACATTCCTGTGTTTGTGTGTAGTACTGGTATCCTGCCATGGTCCTCAAGGTCCTCCTAGCCACAATATGGATCTCAATTCCTCCGGCTTGTCTCTGCACCCTAGGGTGCACCTGTACTGTGTTTGTTGCTTCTGTATGTGCCCGACTCAAAGCTTGCATCATGTGCGCTGTGCTTTCTGGCTATAGAGATGTTGATTGTGTAGAAAGCAATGTGCAAAGCTATGATTCTGCCTGGATTTTGTGTTCACCGACTCCATTCCAGTTATTTCACTGATCTGGTCTTGTCATTTTTTAAACCGACATCAGTAAGGCAACTGAGCACCAGTGCTTAGTTATTTTAGTACTGTGATACTCAGCTTGGCAGTATTATTATTCTGATTGGACTCCCTAATTTTGGCTTTTGGCTCATTCCTGGACTTCCCTTACTTTTTGGTTGACCTTGGCTTGTTTCTGGACTTCTGGTATTCTTTGCAAGTTGACCTCACTGTGACTGACCATCTATGATTTTGTCTGATCCTCATTGATATTGATAATCTGAAATCTAAAACTTCCTTGTTGTGTTTCCATCTGAGTTTTTTTTGGGTAATCCTGACATACAAACTGTGAATAAAAAGCCTAAAGAGAAAATAACATCTGCCCAAGCAAAATACCTCTACACTCTATGGGCCTTATTCAATTGCGATTTGGCCAATTGAATAGGGCTCTAAATAAGCACATAGCATATATTTTTTAAAGAAGTTTTTAGTTCGTGAAAACCTTGCTTTTGGATAGATGTTTACTAACTAAAAACTTCTTTAAAAAGTATATGCTATGTGCTTATTTAGCGCCCTATTCAATTGGCCAAATTGCAATTGAATAAGGGCTTATATATATACTAGTCAATTACCCGTCAAAAATGACTGTATAGTATTGTGCGCCCTCCCTCTGTGTGCCCTCTCTCTCTACCTCCATCCTTCTATCTCTTCCTCCCTTATCTCTCTCCCTCCTTCTCTCTCTCCCTCTTCTTCCTTCTCTCTCTCGCCCTCCTTCCTTCTCTCTTTCTTTCTCTCTCTCCCTTCCTCCTTCTTCTCTCTCCCTCCTTGCTTCTCTCTTTCCTTCTCTCTCTCTCCCTCCTTCCTCTCTTTCCTTCTCTCTCTTCCTTCCTCTCTATCTCTTCCTTCCTCTCTCTCTCTCCCTCCTTCCTTCTCTCTTTCCTTCTCTCTCTTCCTCCTCTTTCTCTCTCTCTCCCTCTCTCCCTCCTTCTCTCTCCCTCCATCCTTCTCTCTCCCTCTCCTTCTCTCTCCCTCTCCTTCTCTCTCTCTCCATCCTCCTTCCTTCTCTCTTCTTCCCTCCTTCTCTCTCCTTCTCTCTCCTTCCCTATCCTTCTCTCTCTCCCTCTCCTTCTCTTTCTCTCTCTCTCCCTCCTTCTCTCTCTCTACCTCCTGCTCTCTCGCCCTCCTTCTCTATCTTCCTTCCTCTCCTTCTCACTTTCTCTCTCCCTCTCTCTTCACTCTCTCCATCCTCGTCCTTCTCTCCTCCTTCCTTCTCTCTCCTTCTCTATCCCTCCCTATCCTGCTATCCCTCCCTCTCATTCTCTCTCTCTTCCTCCTTCTCTCTCTCCCCTCCCTCCTTCTCTCTCTCTTCCTCCTGCTCTCTCTCCCTCCTTCTCTATCTTCCTTCCTCTCTCTCCTTCCTTCTCTCTTCCCTTCTTCCTTCTATCTCTCTCCCTCCTTCTCTCCTCCTCTTTCCTCTTTCCTTCCTCTCTCTCCCTCCTTCCTTCTCTTTCCTTCTCTCTCCCCCTCCTTCCTTCTCTCTTTCCTTCTCTCTCTTCCTTCCTCTCTCTCTCCCTCTTCCTTATCTCATTCCTTCTCTCTCTCCCTCCTTCTCTTTCTATCTCTCCCTCCCTCCTTCTCCCTCCCTCCATCCTTCTCTCTCTCCCTCTCCTTCTCTCTCTCTTCCTCGCCTTCTCAATCTCTCTTTCCCTCCCTCTCCTCCCTCTCTCTCTCTCTCTCCTTCCTTCTCTCTCCTTCCCTCCTTCTCTCTCCCTCCCTATCCTTCTCTCTCTCCCACTCCTTCTCTCTCTCTCTGTCTTCCTCTCCTTCTCACTCTCTTTCTTTCTCCCTCCCTCTCCTCACTCTCTCTCTCTCCCTCCTTCCTTCTCTCTCCTTCCCTCTCCCTCCCTATCCTTCTCTCTCTCCCTCTCCTTCTCTCTCTCTCTGTCTTCCTCTCCTTCTCACTCTCTCTCTTTCTCCCTCCCTCTCCTCACTCTCTCTCTCCCTCCTTCCTTCTCTCTCCTTCCCTCTCCCTCCCTATCCTTCTCTCTCCCTCTCCTTCTCTCTCTCTCTCTTCCTCTCCTTCTCACTCTCTCTCCCCCTCCCTCTCCTCAATCTCTCTCCCTCCTCATTCCTTCTGTCTCCTTCCCTATTTCTCTCTCTCCCTCCCTATCCTTCTCTCCCTCCTTCTCTGTCCCTCCCTCTCCCTTTGCTGTGCAGTGCAAGGCTTTTCTGCACAATGCGAGGTGCGCAGCTATGACGCGCAATGCATGCATTACACACAAGTTTGCAAGTGTTTCACACAAACTCACGTTACGACAGCTATATTAATGATATAAAATGTGAGTTTATACAAACAAATATATTCCATACCAGATTTGACATTAGGAAGACATGGACAACCTAGTGAATCTTGTTTAAGGATACTATCCAAGATCCACAGCCCTGTGTATGATTTACTCTGTGAAAAAATAATGGAGTAAACATTTTATATACTCTTTTTTTATATTATTGGTCCATTGTTTTTCACAAAAGGCAATTTCTGGTGGGCAGATGGCGCAACAGGTGGAACCTCCAACAATGGTGCACAAATCCTGTCTCTGAGTGCTGTGTTTGCATCGTTCAGTCGTGTCTGACTCTGCGCAACCTCATGGATACTTCCATATTGAGGACAGGTGGGTCAGTCACTGGTTCAGTCATTTTAACTGAAAACTGTACTTAATGAGAGATATCCTTAAAGGATCCCAGTTGTGAGCATGTAGTATGATTTCATGTTTCTATTTAATAACCAATTAGCAATATAATTAGTATTTGAGGAAGAAATATCAACATAGTTTTAAAACTCACATTTGAACTTTAGTGTTTTAGATAAAATCATTCCAACCATTCTAGATCAAGACAACCTCCTGGGCAGATTCTCTCCATGCCTGGGCACCTGATTCTTCTCCACCCTATTTCAAATATTATTTTTAAAAGTTTCATTGTTTTTTACATAAATAAATGAAACCTTTGCACAGTAGCCTTTAAAATCCTGACCTATTACTTCATGGAATCTAAATTGCAGTAAAGTAATTAAGGAACGATATATATATATATATATATATATATATATATATATATATATATATATATATATTATATATATATATTTATTTAACAATACTTTAGCAATAACCGGATTTGAAATAATACCTTATAGTGAGGCGTCTAACATTACCTAAATTAATCAGTTGATATCATATGGCATTATTCAATGTGATTGATTGTGCTTTATCGAGCACAGAGTTTAAGGACCTGCCTGTAGTTTTACAGCTTGTAATAAATCAGGTAATATAATGTAAATTATTACAATCAAATAGAAAAACAGGCAAGTATCAGACATCCCAGCAACCAGACAGTAATGGCAGCATGACCGTATGTTATACCACTACCAATGACAAGTCTCCAATAGAGGCAGCATGTGTAATATATTTTCTTAAAGGGAATCTGGCAACTCTAAATTTGCTCCAGTTTGGTTAAATACTATAAACATTACCTTCATGGAAGCCTTCTTGAAGGGTCCAGTTTAAAACAAAAACAATCTCAATAAAAAGGTACATCTGATTTTTATCAGCCATGGGAGAAGTTTGGAGAATTTGTTAGATAATTGGATCTGATTGACATCAATACAACACCATCCATGTCAAATGCTCATAACAGTCACTTTGCATCAATAGATGCAAGCAATGCTCTCCAAAGATGTAAGCTCCCCTCTCACATACACAACTTCCATCAAAGTATCGTGGATGTGTCTAGGGTCCAGCAAATGCATCCAAAGGTATTTAAACCCTCCCTAATTATGTTCTTATTCAGCCTTGGAGAATTAATGCATAAATATAAATAAATATATTTATGCCATTGTACAGTGCTTATTTAATTATCCCTCACCTAAAAGTCTGTTCTTAATTTAGATATACTCTAGATCAGCAATTGCTTGTGTGAAAAAGAGTGTTACGTTTCACGCATGCTCCAATACAAATACGGTAGGTATCATGTATACTGCTATACTCTTATTATTCCTTTGTATCCACCTGTACTAAAGCAAGATATCCTGATAATGTAGCCTGGAACTGCCTGTGGGGACTAACCTTGGATAAGACTTTTTAAAGAAGACCCAAAAAACAAACTGATCTTCAATTTAACTAACTCATCTTGGACCGTGGTTCTTTTTATTTCTCCTGCTTCCTTCTTCAGAAACTTTAGGGGAAATCTAAAAAGGAGATTTTGTGCAAGATTTCCACTGAGGTTATCATTGCGTGCCGACTCATTGGAGTGACACCTCTAATGTTCTCACATAGTTCTTGTTGGTATTTCCCTTTTTATTAGAGAAATTGGTCTTTCAAAACGACATGTATGTAAAGGAAAGTTTAGTAAACAAAATGGTTCATGGCTTAAAAAAAAAAAATGAAATGTTGCAGTCCATAGACTGGCTACTAGGAGGTAACCACCTAGAACAAGACAGCTACAACTGGAAAGGGAACTTACACACACAGAAAAGGCAAAAATGGGCCTGTGCATACCTTGCATACTCACTAACAGGGGCTCCTCCACTTCACTGCCTAGGGGCTCCAAAAAGGTAAATACAGCCCTGATTACACACATGCAAGCCCCAAACAATTCTCGGAGTACTTTCTAAAAGTTATTATTTTATTGGGACATTGACATCAGTGTGGCAATCCTTTAGATTGTACATTTGCAAGTTTTAATCTTGCACGGTGCTTTAGGAAAGCACTTTGGGCCGTATTCAATTGCAAGCCTGCAGATTGCGTTGTACAGGCTGTATGGCTGCGGGCTTGAAATTTCAACAGTTACAGAGCAATTCAATTGAACAAGCTCGCAGCTACCTGGCCAAAAGCCTGAACCATAAACCATGCACCGTAAGTAGCATTTCAGAGCGTGATCATGATCAATTATGAAAGGCCGTAACTACCAATTTAGAAATAGCCAATAGTAATGAGACCACCATCATTACGTCAGTAAAACATGGAGGTTATATGTCAATCAATTAGCATTTAGGGGTCCGATATGCGATCAGACTCATAATCCAACAATGCACAAAATAACAAAAATGAATGAAGGATATGTTCTAGTCCATGTGGGTGGCCTGATATGTATTAACTCATTCCCAAGATTGATATAAATTGATATAAAACCGAAATGACACATCAACCAAATAATTTTCTATTGCAGATTTGCAAACTTGAGACTGTTGTGCAATTAATTCTAATGTCTTCCATCGCTTTCCACCTCTTTTAACGTGCAGTATTGATTTTTTATTTGCTATTACAGTGCTATGATCAGGTGTTTAACCCCCTTGCGAGTCCTATCTGGTACCCGTAGAAATTTTTTCTACATTTGACATTTACGGCTGTGAAAATATTTGCGGGCTTGAGGAATTGTAGCAAATGAATAGCGATTTGCGTAACTCTTGAGTGCTTGAAAGATCAAAGGCTTAGAAGGGGATTTTCAGCCTGTAACCCGTAGATCGTTCGCGTCTCGCAAAAAAGACACCAATTGAATAGCAAATTAGTTTACGGGCTACATTACGGGCTCCCGTAAATAACAATTGCTATATTCTTGGCTTATAGATAAGGCTCTCTATCCATTTGCATTGTTTTAACCCTGTTTTTGCTTTGTATGTAACCCCTATATATAAAGGATAATAATAAACTGACATCCCACATTTTCAATCATCAATTTTAAAAAGCATATTTTAAACTACAAAGTTTTCTAACTTCTGAGAAAACTGCTTGGTGTAACAGGAAGACTAGGGAATTTCCGCTGATGTTGAATTATTAACATTTTTTGTAATAATCAACCAGCTAAGTAAACACTGGTAGTTTGTCAAATGGACACTTGACCAGACTTCTTCGACTTTATTCAGAAAGCTGACACAAAGTAAAATCTGTTCTTTTAAACATGGGAAATAAAATGTTTTTTGACAGCAAATACACGGCCAGACTTGGAGAGGAGAACTCAGATATCTTCCATCAAGCCCAGCAGCATCCCTGAGATCTTCTAGTCCTTGGTTGGGGTGGATAGATGGCTGCTCATGGTGATGGTATTTAGAGGATTATATGTGATCTGATGCTATACTTTAACTGTGATCTAAAACCAGACATACTTGGATGATGTGGATCAACTTTCTTCTGACATCTGCAGGTTTCTGTAAATCAAGTTGGACAGACAGGAGAGAACTAAGCATGGCAGAAACAGCATAATCCCATGACATGGGCACTACTGGCGCATCATCGTCATCTATTATTAGCCCTTTAGAACACATTTAGATTGGCAGAACCTGTCTTAACTGAAAGATGATGAGTTGCTGATTAAGTTAGGGGTTAGAAAGTGAGTTTTCAGGTTTTATTTCAATAAACTGTTCTAAACTTTAAAATATCAGTACATGCTCCTTGGAATGCTCTCTGGATGAAACATGTCGGGTAAATAGGGTGTGATGCTAATGTATTCAGAGCTTTGGGTAAATACGACAAATAAGTAAGAACCTTATCCAGAGGACATTAGCCTAGCCAGTAGGTGCAGAGCCAAACTAGGGAAGGAAGGACCTTACAGACATGGGCAGAGGAACCAGGTGTGCCCACTGACTCTCCCTCAGTCCATACCCACTGTCCTGCACCCTTTCCATCCATACCAAATCACTGCCACCCTCTCTTTCCATACCCATTCATCACCATCCTATATTTTCAGACCCACTCACTTCCACAATCTCTGTCCACGCCCCTTCATTCTCACCCTCTCTCTATCGTCAGTCTATAATTCCTTCAGTGCCAACCTCCATCTCTACATACCCATTTACCCTCTATATTTCTCCATTCCTACTCTTTCACCATTTTTTTTCCTCTTCATACCCACTCACCCTCTAATTCCCTCTGCCCCACACTTTACCAAACTCTCTTCATAAACCTATTTTGTTACCTTCAGTGCCGGATCTACCTTTTTGGAGCCCCTAGGCAGTGAAGTGGAGGAGCCCCTGTAAGTGAGTATGCAAGTTATGTACAGACCCATTTTTGCCTTTTCTGAGTAAGTTCCCTTTCCCTGTTGTAACTCTCTTGTTCTAGGTGGTTACCTGCTAGTAGCCAATCTATGAACTGCAGAATTTTGGGTATTTTTAAGCCAGGAACCATTTTTTTTTAAGTGGGGCCCCTCAAAGGGAAGCACCCCGAGTTGGCCTAATAGGTCATCCGGCCATGGTTACCTTCTCTCCTTTCCTAACCACTCATCTCCTTGCTTTCTTTAAATATCAACTCACCACCATCCTCCATGAACATACTACATTGTACGTCTCTGCATACTGATAAATAGCATGAAGAACTATTCTTACTTTTGTATCAGGAGCTCGGGAGTCTAGTCAAGGCTATTTATAGGTACCTTAAGTATTTTTATTATTTATGTCAACCACAAGAGGAGAAGATCCTTCAGTCTTAGAATGTCTGTCACTTTTGTGTCTACTTAAAAGGTTACCATAGTTTGGATCAAATTCTTGATAGTTGACACTGTCACTCAACAGAGAGCTGGTTTCATGTAAAAAAGCAGTAAAAATGGCTATATATTATTCTAGCCTTTTTATAGCAAATCATTCAGACATATACAGCATGACTTTGCGACTGACTGGCTCAGTATGCTAATTTGCGTCTCAGAGTACTTAATAAGGATGGAGGAGGGGATCTAACTGAGTGATAACATTGGGGGTCATTGTTTTGGCCATCACTGAGACAAGTAAACTGTGATTTTAATAAGCACATCAAAGGGTCTAATTAGTATTTGGGGGTGATAATTGGCATAAAAATGCAGAATAAACAAAACTATTTTTCAGGAATTATTACTTTTAGAAAAAAAATGGCTAATACAATCAACTTGATTTTTGGTGTGACAGTCACAAGTGATTGCAAGTGATTGGTTACTATCTATTATTGTTTGAGCTTCTACTAATGCATTTTATAGAATGTATAAACTTAGTGGCCCTTTAAGCTCTATCTGATCATAATGTTATGGATATAATTCAGCACTTTCATAACTGGCAGCAGTTGCACTTATAAATATACACACCCATTGTAATTCCATAACACTTTATAGCACTGGAATCTCTTTATTGAAGGGCTTGGCTGTAACCAGAAACCAGAAAAAGCATTCACACACAGAGCCTCATTCAATTGCAAGCCCGTAATTACCTGAAACCCAACATTTTGGCTGCGGTTACATTTTTCAGATACATTTAGATGTATTCAATTGACTATATCCCGTGATTACATGCTCACAGCCTCCACATGCAAACCATGAACCCATAAGTAGCATTTCATAGCATGATCGTGATCAATTAAGCAAGCCCGTAAGGTACTTTCTAGACAGAGCCAATAGTAAATGAGACATGTATGTCATCATGACGTTAGTAAAATGTGTTTAGAAGTAAAATTTGTGTTCTGACTCGCAATACAGAAATTTATAAATCGATAAATATCATTAAAGCAACTGTTCTAGTCCATGCAGGTTCCATGATATGTATTAAACCCTTGATTCCCAGGATCAATATAGCACAGAATTATTATTTTTTCTTGCAGATTTGCAAGCTTGAGACTGTTGTGCAATTAATTCTATTTCCTTTCATTGCTTTCCCAGTATTTTAAAGTACAGTAGTGTGTTTATTTTTGCTTTTACAGTGTTACGAGCACTTGAGAGTCCTATCTAGTACTCGTAGAATTTTTTTTATACATTTGCCATTTAAGGGTTTTAAGGCAATTGCAGGATTGTTGAATTATTGTAATTGAATATGGATTTTGCGTCTTTAGCACTGGTAACATTTGCGGGCTTGGAAAATCAATGGTGGAGATTTTTAACAACCGCAGGGATTTTGAGCCTGTAACTCGCAATTGGAATGCAAGTAGCAAAATGTAGCCAATTAAATATCAGTAACATTTACGAACTACATTATGGGCTCAAGTAATTGCGATTTGGCCAATTGAATAAGGATCACAGTATGGCGGTTCATAATTTGTCTTGCATGGCGGTGAATGTGTTAATGTGTTGGTAATGATTTTGCAGTCATTTATTGCTTTCAATTTCTATGTAGGAATAAAATTCCCCTATACGCCCTGTGACACCGTCACATGCAGAAAACGGAAGTGACATCTCTAAATAAGTTGAGACGACATAATTATGTTTTATAAAGAAAAAGGTGTGCCACAATATTGAAGTTAAAGTTTATTCCTGGGGGATAGCTGCATAAAAATTACTGAAATAGTACAATTACTTATATTTGAAAAGTGTTGTATAAGTGTTATGGGCTGGGATGGGGGGAGCCCTACAAAAAAACCTACATTGGTGCATATATATATTTGTATGTATGTGTGTGTATATATATATATATATTGAGTAATTCAAATGTGAACACAAATGTACTATTTATATACTGTACGGTGGAGGGCTTCTATTGCTATTTTGCCCACCATATATTAAATTATTGTTGTTAAATCGTAGCACTTTGGCAATGAGCGCCACAGGCGCTCATTGCAGGCGAGCCGTTAAATCGTAGCACTTTGGCAATGAGCGCCGCAGGTGCTCATTGCAGGCGTTAAACCGTAGCAATGAGCCGTTAAACCGTAGCACTTAGAAAAAAAATATGAGGTGAAAAAAAATACGAGATAAGCGGCGGAACAAAAACACTAAATACGCACTAAAAAATAAAACAAAGGCCACTTACAGCATGGGGGAACCAGGCAGGACGTCTGGAAGTGAGTTGGAACTGCAATTTAGATCTATTTAGCCGAGTTACAAAGATCGAAAATCGGCTAAGCAAGAAAAAAATTGCCGCCAAAAAAATGAAAACGAGGCTATACTACTACGAACTGCGTAAAACACACCGTTAAACCTTAGTACTTTGGCAATGAGCGCCGCAGGGCTGAGCGATGAGCGCAGCAGGCGATCATTGCCCGGCGAGCCTCGCACAGCGAGGCGAGACGTTAAACCGTAGTACTTTGGCAATGAGCGCCGCAGAAAAAATGCTGCACGAACAAAACGAAAACCAGGCGACAGCACTATAACCACGGAAAACACGTACCGATAATCCGCTAAGACGCATACCACACATTAGCCGCCATTTTAGGATAATGCGGAAGTACACAGCTACGTTAACGGTTTCGGATCGCGCACGCACACTATTACACTGCACACGTTCATCACGCTTACACAGTACCTCCACACCACTAATGCTGATGCAACATCAACTCAGATTGCCAGCTCTTCAACACAACGCATAAAAATACGTAAATTCATTTATTAATTTGATTTCTATATTTCAGTAGTACACAGAAAACAACATTAGCTACCTTACAATTCCATGTGTATATTAATAACTAAACAACTTTTAAAACATACACATCTGATTGCCGTCATTTTTTGACGGGCAATACGCTAGTATATATATATATTGCACTGGGGCCCCTCCATTCTCTAGCTCTGCCACTGATGGCGCTTTATCTACAAGGTGTGATAATAATTATGGTAATTTCCAAGAAAAGTAAATGTTTCTGTGCAAATTTGCACTATACTGTCCTGGAGACATGTTTTACTTTTTTTTCACAGAGTAGTACATTGTCAAGACGCTTCACCAAAATTGTTAAATAAACATATTGCACACAAAAAAAAGACAAAAAGGTAAGTAAAAAAAAATTAAGTTTTTTGATTAAAGCCAGTTTTTGAAGATAACCTTCTGGAAAGTGTTTA
Organism: Discoglossus pictus; assembly: GCA_027410445.1. Classification (NCBI taxonomy): domain Eukaryota; kingdom Metazoa; phylum Chordata; class Amphibia; order Anura; family Alytidae; genus Discoglossus; species Discoglossus pictus. Next base: position 209,534,973 of record CM050169.1, on the reverse strand, counting down.
CACCAGTATATAGTCGTTAAAGTATAAAGGTTAAAGAGACAGAGTAATGTCGATTTTTTCTGAACTATAAGTAAGACTTCCATTAAACAGACATAAAGATCCACTTAAAAGTATTTATTTTAGTCAGACTCGGTGCGATTTTGTTTCTTTAGTATAAATCTTGCAGTAAATGCCCCCAAGACACCTTTGTTTACTATCCTAAGGCCCCCATGACACAGCTTCTAAATCTGAACGGATGTGTTAATGCTTATTTTATACCGGCGGCCTGAATAATAGCGCTATGGCCGTGTGCTTCCATCCGGGGACTGTGAAAGTGCTATCATTGTGTGCTTTCTGCAGAGCAATGACAGTATCATGACACGCCGGCGGCTCTGCGAGGGGAAACACTGCATTTATTAGTGTGACCCATTACATACACTTCACTGTCATTTGCAAATCACTAACAAATATTTTACCATTTACTTACTGTCAAGTTACATTGAAATGTTTAGCATTTACCTGTCAATCAACCTTTATGATCCATCCACCAAGCCAGGACTGTTATTTAACTATACAGTGTAAAGAATATTAATCATTGCTCATTACTCTTTGGGGGTCTGCATTATTTGTTTCAGTCTAAAAGTGCTTGATTTAAAGGGCCATTTACCTCACTATACGATTGTATGCTAAAACTATTAATTACACTAATACCAGCAAAAAAATCTCAAGTCTTAAGTCTGTTTACATACAACGTGTATCCTGCCTAGTGACTGTTGCATGAGTAATAACAGGTAGCTAAGGACGCAGTAATGATAGTGATTGATAGCAGTTTTTTCTTGGCTGCAATGACCAATTCACTAATAACCAACCTGTTTAGGTGATTCCAGCATTCCATGCCTGCACAGGTAGGGTTCATTTTTTTTTTCTTTTGCTCACTACACAGAGCAGACTGCAGCAGAGCAATTATTCCCCTGAGCTGGTCTACATTGCTCAAATTCCAGAGAGGCACTGAATTTTCTGCAGTTGGTAAAACAATTAACCCATTGCAAGGTCTGTTTCCCTTCATCCTGGTAATACAAGCAGTCTTATCAATGATTTAAATGGCGGACACACCCCTGCAACCTGATTGGCTGCAGTAATGCAAAGGCAATTAGATAGCCTGTTATACAGGTAAACAAAGATTTTATTTTGTTTTATTTCTCAGTGAAAAATGCATGTATTTCAAAAATTCTAAAAGTATTTCAATATGCTTTTAGGAGATCTTGACAGGTGATTTGGTCCAAATTGTGCTGAAATAAGTGGCCGTTTTATGAATATGTCCATGTGTAGATCCCAAGAAGCAATTACTCATTTTACTGCCTAGGTTCTGCACATGCTCAGAATCTTTCTAACAAATCATGCAGTTATTACATTGCATTACATTATACCATTCTAGCACAGAAATAAGCTATTTTCAAGACATAGCATGACCAAAGGATTCAGTTAACTTTTAAGGACATGGTTTCCTAAAAGAGACCTCTAACCTCTAGTATTGTTTACAAGAAAAAAGTAGCAGGATAAGAAATAGAGAATGCTATTAGCAAGACTGAAGGGCTTTAGATGTCCCCTACCCAAGTGTTTAGAGTAAAGAATAAAGGGCAGGATGGGCATTTGTGTAACATAATGTGTTACATACAGCCTCACCCAAAACCATTATAAAAAAACTAGTTGTTTACCCGTCATAAATGATGGTATAATATTACATGTGTCTCCCCCCTCCAAATCCCCTGTGTCTCTTTCATCCCTCTCCCTCCCCTGTGTTTCTTCCCCCTCTCCCTTTTCTGTCTCTTCCCCCCATCTTCATCCCTGTGTCTCTCCCCCGTCTCCCTCCCTGTGTCTCTTCCCCCCTCCTTCCTCCCCTGTCTCTCTTTCCCCTTTTCCCCCATGTCTCTTTCCCAGTATCCCCTATGTCTCTTTCCCCCTCCTCCCTCCCCTGTGTACCTTTGCCCCTCTGTACCTTTCCCCCTTTCCCCTGTGTCTCACCCCCCTCTCCCTCTCTGTGTCTCTTCACCCCTCTCCCTCCCCTGTGTTTCTTCCCCCTCTCCCTTCTCTGTCTCTTCCCCCCATCTTCATCCCCGTGTCTCTCCCCCGTCTCCCTCCCTGTGTCTCTTCCCCCCTCCTTCCTCCCCTGTCTCTCTTTCCCCTTTTCCCCCATGTCTCTTTCCCAGTATCCCCTGTGTCTCTTTCCCCCTCCTCCCTCCCCTGTGTACCTTTGCCCCTCTGTACCTTTCCCCCTTTCCCCTGTGTCTCTTCCCCCCTCGATTCTTTTTGTCTCTTCCCCCACCTCCATCCCTGTGTCTCACCCCCCTCTCCCTCTCTGTGTTTCTTCCCCCTCTCCCTCCCCTGTGTTTCTTCCCCCTCTCCCTTCTCTGTCTCTTCCCCCCATCTTCATCCCTGTGTCTCTCCCTCGTCTCCCTCCCTGTGTCTCTTCCCCCCTCCTTCCTCCCCTGTCTCTCTTTCCCCTTTTCCCCCCATGTCTCTTTCCCAGTACCCCCTGTGTCTCTTTCCCCCTCCTCCCTCCCCTGTGTACCTTTGCCCCTCTGTACCTTTCCCCCTTTCCCCTGTGTCTCTTCCCCCCTCCCTTCTCTTTGTCTCTTCCCCCACCTCCATCCTTGTGTCTCACCCCCCTCTCCCTCTCTGTGTCTCTTCACCCCTCTCCCTCAACCTGTGTCTCTTCCTCCTTCTCTCCCTCCCTTGTGTTTATTTACACCCTATCCCTCCCCTGTGTCTTTCCCCCTTCTCACTCCCCTGTATACCTTTCCCCCTCTGTCTCTTTCCCCTTTTCCCCTGTGTCTCTTCCCCCCTCCCTTCTCTTTGTCTCTTCCCCCACCTCCATCCCTGTGTCTCACCCCCCTCTCCCTCTCTGTGTCTCTTCACCCCTCTCCCTCAACCTGTGTCTCTTCCTCCTTCTCTCCCTCCCTTGTGTTTATTTACACCCTATCCCTCCCCTGTGTCTTTCCCCCTCCTCCCTCCCCTGTATACCTCTCCCCCTCTGTCTCTTTCCCCTTTTCCCCTGTGTCTCTTCCCCCCTCCCTTCTCTTTGTCTCTTCCCCCACCTCCATCCCTGTGTCTCTCCCCCCTCTCCCTCTCTGTGTCTCTTCCCCCTCTCCCTTCCCGGTGTCTCTTCACCCCTCTACCTCAACCTGTGTCTCTTCCTCCCTCTCTCCCTCCCTTGTGTTTATCTCCCCCCTCTCCCTTCCCTGTGTCTCTTTCCCCTCTCATTCCATTTCTGCGTAAGAACTTGGGGGGGGGGGGGGGGGCAGCACAATGCAGAAATCGGCATAACAATGTCTGAGCTCCTCCTTGCTTTCTTCTCGTGTGTGTGTGTGTGTGTGTGTGTGGGGGACACATCCCATGATGCTTTGCTGCACAGACTGTCATTTTATGCTAATTTAGATAGCTTGAGGGGAGATATCTTATTGGGACTTGTTGTTGTTGTTTAGTTGTTTAGTCATGTCCGACTCTCTGTTACCCTTTGGACCTCAGCATGCCAGGCACATCTTTCTTAACACAGACACTGGAGTGGGTTGCCAGTTCCTTCTCCAGTGGACCAAGATTTATCTGAACTCTCTTCTATGACCTGGGTGACCCTACATGGTACAGCTCACAGCGTCATTGAAGTACAGAAGCCGCTTCACCACGACAAAAGTAGCTATGGACCTTATGGGTTTCGGCTGAGCCACACGTGTGCACGCACTGAGGTTGCGCGCTCGACTGGGTTATGCAGGCACGCGTCACAGCGGGGGGTGCGGTTTGGGTGTGCACACGCATGGCGCAGCCGAAACCCATAAGATCCGTAGCTATCCATAAGAGGTATTGGGGCTTACTCTCCTATGAAGTTATATTGAGAAGTGGTAGTCTTTCAAGAGAACTGAATAGAAATCTTGTCTAAATTTATGATTCCTCCCACTTTTCCCAATTGACACAGTATCTCCTGCTATTAAGGCAAATGAATACAATGGTTAAAAATGTATTTGTTCTGCAATTTGCACTTTATGACGTCAAACTATACATATAACCCACCAGTGATCCTGTAACCGTCACTCGGAGGCGGCTCCGTGGACCAATTATTTCACCCTTTTGTTGGGTAGGGAACATTATACTCTATTGTTACATGACATTTAAGTTAGCTATTCATAGGGACGTATCAAGGAGAACAGGAGTATTTAATTCCCCCCTGTTAGATTTTAACCACACGGCCATGCTATTATATGCACTCTGGTGCTTTATCATGTATGATGTCACGTGTGTCAGTTTTGGTGCTTGTGTTATCAGTATGACCAAGCAGAAAATGCATCGTTATGACACATAATACAAGTATTTCACAATAGAGACCATGTGATAAACATTGCAAAAGTTTGTATTTGCATGAAAAATGGTGGTATAATATAGTATTATAGTATTAAAGGAGCCCTGTAGTTTGGGAAAAACATCATGTCTGTGTGACAAATTAACATTAGCACGTGTGTAAGATATGACCCCCTTCTGATCGCTTGTGTACCTCAGTGACGCAGTGAGCCATACCATGTAGGGCAGGTCATAGCAGAGAGGTCAGACAAATCATGATGCAGTGGAGAAGGAACTGGCTACCCACTCCAGTAACTTTGTCAAAAAAAACTTTTGGATAGACAAGGCCAGAGACATATTGATAGATGTGCCTGGCGTACTGCGTCCATAGGGTCACTGAGAGTCAGACCCGACTGAACGACTAAACAACAACAGCATCAACTAAACATGCCCATAAAAGTATTTTTTAAAGAAAAATTATACGTTTAGCTAACTCTACATGTGTCATCTTTCACCTCAGTATTATAATACTAGCAGGAAGTCCATACATGGACAAGGGTGTGCTTTATTACCATGCTTCTGAATGTAAAAATAGCTATGTAAATAGAGATAAGGGGCCTACTGGGATACTATGTAGCACATTCGCCACATCCGCTCATATGAGGCTAGGGCAGATCTAACACTATGTATTAGTAGCTCTAATGTTCATCTATCATTTATATTTTTTGCAAAATAATCTTTTTTTTCCACTGATAAAACACACTATTTTCAATGAATAACAGAAAGTTATCCTATCAATGCTTGGAATATTTCACTATGCCATCATTTATTTAATATAAATTATTTTGAAGAACTACACTTGGAAATATGCATTTGTTTCAGAATAGATAAAATAATTAAACCTCTAATATATTAACTTGAATATGCAATTATGCTACTGTGTAATCTGCCATTTCTTTCTGTTTTTCTATGTGCACACTGGGAATGTGGCAACTACAACTGTACTTTCATTCGCCTGTTAGTTTACAGGCAGTATGCATGCACACCTCTCTCTCTCTCTCTTACTTTATTATTTATTTATGGTTTCTGACGCTCGTCAATACTCTGGACTAGAACGTATCCCAGATCACTCTACCTGGCAACACGTGACGCTGCAGTAATCCCGCTCTCTATTGGCTGATGACATAAAAGTTTTCAAACTTCTCTCGCGTCCTGCCCTGGAATTAACCCGTGCGTGCCTGGCGCAGCTGTAAGGATACGTCATTGTGAGCTTATCACGCGCTGCTCCCGGAAGCTGCTCTATAATAAACACTGAGACGCCACAAGAAGCAGCAGCAGCAGCAACAATGAGGAGCGTGCTGAGCCTGGGGGTGCTGGGCCTGGTGCTGCTCGCCGTGCAGGCAGGTGAGTTGGGACAAGTCCATATCAGTATTGTGGGGCCTTTGTCTAAAGTTTTTGTGGCCATCTTGAAAGTTTGTTTTTTAACTGTGTTTGTGTACTTTGTGTGTACTGCTGGTTTATAACGTTGTGTGTCTTTGTGTAGCACTATGTTGGTTTTGTATTATTCTGGTTGTGTTGGCCTGGTTGTGTGTTACCATGTAGCTCTGTGTTTGTTTCCCTTAACCCTTTCATTTATTGGTTGTGTTGTGTCATAGTGTTTCCCTCCATGCTTTTGTATCTGTGTGGCTGTGTGTTACCATTGTGTTGTGTCATAGTGTTTTCCTCCATGCTTTTGTATCAGTGTGTTACCGTTGTGTCATAGTGTTTCCCTCCATGCTTTTGTATCAGTGTGTTACCATTGTGTTGTGTCATAGTGTTTTCCTCCATGCTTTTGTATCAGTGTGGCTGTGTGTTACCATTCAGACCTGTCTCTGAGTGTTTACCTTAACCCCTTTCTTTATTGATTGGTTGTGTTACTATTTTCATGTATTGTGTGTCTCCTCCCCTCAATGCTTTTGTATCAGTGTGGTTGTGTGTTTCCTTTTATCACTGTATATTCCCCACAACCCCTTTCTTTATTGGTTTTGTATAGTTGTGTTTCTGTTTTCAAGTAGTCCTTATGTGACTTGGTTTTGTATTAGTCTTGTTGTGTGACCCTACAATGCTTGTGTGTGTCTTAGTAATGAATTTCAGTGTGGTTGTGTGTATTGCTTTTGCATATCTGACTGTTTTTTATAATGTTGTGTAACTGTTTCTGCAGCTTTGTGTGTATTGTTATAGCTCTGCTTCAATGTACTTATATCTCTGTGTTTCTTTGTGTGTAACTTTGTTTTATAATATTGTGTGTCTTATTTTGTCCCTGATTGTGTGTGTTTGTCCTAGCTCTGTTCCCCATGTGGTTGTATGTCTGTGTAATTTCCTTGTTTTTCTCTGTGGTTTCAGTTGCTTTGTGTAACTGCGCCGCAGTATTTTTGTTTTCTTTGTTTTAGGTAGTTATATTTTGCATTTTCTGTGTATTGCCACAATCATTACCAGTCTGTATAAATCTCATTTTATTAGGGCTTTGACAAGTCCTGGCAGACAGTTCTCCTATAATGTCACTGTTTAATCCTTACTTTTAATTGTATTCTACTGTACAAATATTTCTATATATAATCCTACAAAAAATACAGACTGTAAGTTTGCGTTCTTTCTATCTTTATGGAACACATTGTGTACATTACATCTTAAGCTCAAAGACCCCATTCGTTTGCCTTGTGTCAATATTGATTTTGCTTTATTATTATTATTATTATTATTTATTTATTTGTAACGTTTCCTAATGACTTGTGTTTGACTCTTTCAGAAATCCCTGAGGTTCAGATCATTGGACCCCAGTATCCAATACAGGAGGGGCAAGATGTGACCCTGGAGTGTTTGTCAGACCTTGACTTAGACATGGAGAACTATACCTTCCAGAAGTACAGCAAGGTGAGTGTGTGATGCACCGATGTCTGCCAGTTTGTGTGTCTTATATTATGTAAATTTCTCTTTCTTATTAGTTTCTGTTCCATTAAGTGTTTATTGGAGTCTGTACACAAATATTACAATAATTTGAGGTATTTTTGGTGACATATTTTAGACTTGGAGACCCCAACAATCCTTTTCTAGCACCAGATAGCAATATCTGTGTATGGGTAGTGCAAAACCTTCTTACTCCAGTTGTGAGTATCTGTATGGGTGGTCTTAGACTGGGGTGTGGGTGGTATGTGTGTGTAAGTTTCTGAATGTCTCTTGTTTGGTGTGTGCCCAACCTTTTGTTACTCTTGAAGTGTTCATCAATAATTGTGTGTGTTGTATATATGATTCATGTTTATGTATAGCTGGCTGGTATATGTGTACATACTCTGTTGGGCATGGCCTTATTAGTAATGTTTAGTATTCTTTTTCAGTATTTTCTTTGGTTCTATATAAGTAGTACACTAAATACACACCCAGTGTAACCTGGAACATTTACATAAACAAACTGAAACCAAATAAGTCAAGGTGCCTGTTCACAAGAGCTTGCAATCTTTATCTTATGTGACCAGGTGGAGATGGGTATATGGTAAACATTTCACATGCATGAGAGGTTTTGCAAGGAGCTTAATGAATAATAAATAGATCAAGGTATTCATTGTCCTAAACTAGAAGGAACCAGGTTAAGGAAACTGACACATGCTCCTTGAGACACATCAGTGACTTCATGCCATGGTTTCCTAGCAGATACCAATAATAAACATTTGTCTATTTGTTCTATTAATAAAAAGGCCCAGGACAAAGTGTGGTCTGAGGTCTTACAGAGGCGACAAAGGTGCTCTTATTTGTTGCCAAATATTATTTCTGTGTTCGTCTTGCAGTTGCTTTTTTTTTGGCACTGAGCTTGCCAGAAGAATCAATTTGTGGTGAAACATTTGTTGTTGTTTAGTCATTCAGTTATGTCTGGCTCTACATGAACCAGTGAACAGCCGCTTACTAGGCACATCTTTTGTCTGGTTGTACCTATTCATAAAGTTTTCTTTGCAAAAATACTGGAGTGGGTTGCTAGTTCCTTCTCCAATGCCTGTCTTGGGTGACCCTACATGGAATAGCTCACAGCTTCATTGACGTACATAAGCCCCTTCACCACAACAAGGAAGTAAAGGGGGAGTGAGGCATACACTGCTTAAAATCTACCAAACAAAACTGTTCCACAGATGCTGTGTACATTCCATATACATGTTACTTGTATGTATCATACACACATACGTGTAAATAACATCAGCACTCAGCCAGCTGATAACCAAACTGTTCAGCACATCCACATAACTTAGCACGTGTACTCCGAGTTATTATTCATGTATACATTGTGCACATATATACTCTACTCACACCTACACAGAAACCCTAGCGCTTCGTGCAATGGTTGACAAATTCATACTAAATTGTGTGTACACCAATACATTTTTGGGTAGAGTGTTAGTTACTTTTTTTGCAATTTGGTCAAATATTGGATTCAGATAAGATCTCCATTCGGTTGTGATGAGAGCCACTTGACATTTGAATGAAATAGAATACTCCTTCCCTTATTCTACAAGCAGATCCAGCTAAACATAAGATTTTCTCTAAATTTGCTTTCATGCATTAGACCGGTCCTAATTCTATTTTTATATCCATTCATCAGTCCCTTTTGTGGCTCATAAATCACGCTTTCTTCATCCCGGCCTTCTACACAATCCTTATAACATCTGCGCCCCAGTGAATGGGGTGGGGGACATTAATGCTTGGACACTGCCGGTACACCTCTCCGTAAGTGCTCTTGACAAATGGTGTACACATTGGATTGAATTCTTTAATAGCGTGTGTCCATTTAGCAGATTGGGCTTCTGCTGCTCTCAAAAATCTATTTCCAAGACAATGGGAAGGATTTTATTACAAGTGTTTGTTTTACGCTAAACAAAGAGCCAATGTGAACTTTTACTTGTAAAAATTAAAAGCAAATACAATTATGTGTATAATTCTGTCTCATTCCGCTGCTCGTGCTGCTTTGTGATTGATTTAACTGGCGAACGGCTTTATCTATATTTATTTGTTTGTATTGTTCTTTTGATGGATTGTCTAAACAAAGTACACGAATCGTTAGCACCAAGACACGGAGGGTTTTTAACTGTTTTGTTCCCTAAACGGATATGGATTTTACTACGTATATAATATAATATGCCAGTGTATCTAATTACTTTATATTTTTCATTAAGAAGTGTTTATAAGCTCTGTTTTTACTGCCTAAAATCAAATGAATATGCCTTCCGCAGCTCATGAGGAAACGGACTCTGTGGTACTGGATGTGCAGTGTCTCATATTAACCAATCAGTCACCATCTCTCAGCAACATGCTGCTGAGAAATGGTCCCTGATAGGCTAGGACACTTTACTGCACATCCAACTCTACAGAGTCGCTGTCTGCATATACCTCACAGGCCCATACAGGGACTGTTTGTATCAAGCACTTCTTGATACAATTAAGTACATGAAAGTGTGTGTGTGTGTGTGTGTGTGTGTGTATATATATATATATATATATATATATATATATATATATATATATATATATATATATATATATATATATATATATATATATATATATATATATATTCCTAGTAAAATCCAAGACCCATCCATATCCCTTTAAAGGCTACAGCCAGGATTTTGATTCTGGAGCATGTGGTAATGTAGATGAGTCGGGTGGAAGTATTAATCATGGACTGGGTGAGGAAGGTTGACTTGGAGCGTAGAGTGTAAATTTGGGTTTTGGTTGTGCTGTTGGAACTATTAAGTGATTATGATACATGTTGGATTTGGGTGAAATATAGGACATAATCTAGGGTCACCCAGAGGCATCCATGTTGGTGTAATGTTTATGCTATTGGCTGTACAGCAGATTTTGAGATCCTAATAAAAAAAAAAAAATGTGGCACTGTCATAAATCCGTGCATCCAGGGTGAAATATCTGGTAACCAGCTTGTAACACTTGTAGATATGGGTGGGAGGAGAGCTACATTCATCTTTAGTTTCAGCTTTTATGCAGTTTACTGTTCCTTCCTTTTGGAAAGCGGCGCAAAACGCATAGTTCCAAGTGCAGAGTTTACATAACTAAAAAGCATTAACAGCCTTATTAAATTGCAATTTGGCCAATTGAATAGGGCTCTATATAAGCACAGAGCATATATATATATATATATATATATATATATATATATATATATATATATATATATATATATATATATATATATATATAATTTTTTTTTTTTTTTTTTTTTTTTTTTTTTTTTTACAGAAGTTTTTAGTTAGATAAGACCTTGCTTTTGGATAGAAGTTCACGTACTAAAAACTTCTGTAAAAAAAAATATGCTCTGTGCTTATATAGAGCCCTATTCAATTGGCCGAATCACAATTTAACATCCAAAAGTTTCCTATCCGTATCTAAAAAGGAAGTGGGTAACCTTCCTACCTCCCACCCTGCCTAGCCCCAGGCATGGGTGTCTGACTGAGGCGTCAGAGCCAAGAACTTCGAGAAGTTACTGACTCGCACTGCAGTTTTACTTCTCTGGTTATTTGCCGTGTGTGTGTGTATGTGTGTGTGTGTGTGTGTATATAATATATATATATATATATATATATATATATATATATATATATATATATATATATATATATATATATATATATATATAATCTCCTGTAATCTACAAACTATCTCTGAATAAGCACTTTCCTGTCATGTGGAAGGCATGGACGTGATCATCGGATAATACAGAAATACATTATAGGACGGTTAGTCCCAAGAGATATCGGGCTCCTTAGAATATTTGGCATGGCTACATATAACTATAGACACACAATTTTTCTGGCTTTTAAATAAGTCCAATGGGTCTAAAGTTTGATCATGTGCTTTAACTACTGGATCAAGATTTTATACACGTTTTGAAGCTCTGAGTGAAGTTTTCTCTCTCTTTTGTTATACTCCTTATTACCTTCGTTTTCACAGAAGTTGAGGTTACAGTCGTCACCTAGGTTAATCACTTCCTGGAATTTGGATTAAGGTAATTGCCGCTGGGAAATTCCTTCCAAATCCAATTTTTTTTTTATTTATTCTATAGTCAACAGCCGGTATATGTGATTGCTGGAGAAGTGTAGATTCTGGTTAAATGAATCCCCCCAAAAAAGGCCTAAACAACCCCAAAACCACTTGAAACACCTATTCAATAGCTACTAGCAACTAAACTGAGCCATTTAGAGAAAATAAAATAAATAGAAAAAAAGATAGCTGGTTGCTTGGGAGTTGCTTAACACTGTGTAATACAGCAAGCATATGCTTAAAGGTAGCCATGTTTAAAATGGTATTTGGATTACAAGAGTGAAGCCTTTTGTGGGCACATTTGCAAGTTCCTGCCCACGTTTCCAGAATGCAGTGTAGAGGATCCTGCCCCACACTGATGAGAGGCAGTAAACCTGAAACGGCTGTACTTGGGTAGGATTCCTGGCTTGTGTATAATCCATCCTGAGCTTTGCTCAAAGCTGTGTTCTACAGCAGTGTATTTCTTGGAATTCTGAGCAGGAATTAAGCCTTTTAACTTATTTTAGACATTCGTATGTGAACACAAATGTACTATTTATTTTCTCTTGGTCGCCCATATAGCCGAGTCTAATTATTATTATATTTTGACTGTAGAGCACCAGCAGTAGGACAAGCCAACACATCTGTACATATACATTTATTTGTACAGAAGGAGACGAGTGTCCTGCTCTTATGAGAGCTTACAAAATAAGCAGCTACTTTTTGCTATAATTATCACAGAATAGTTTTTAACAAATTGCTGATGGACATAATAATAATGGCACTAGTGATATTTCTATTGATTCAGCCTTTGCTGTGTGTTTTATTTGCTTATGTAGCGTTGTCATATCCCTGACCCCTTGTCTCCAACTTCAGGCCCCTCGTACAAAGACGTAGATGAAATGTAATGGAGTTCATCATTGTTAGGCGGTTTCATACAGGTGACTTTCCAAGGACAAACTGGGGGAAATGTTTAGATTAGAACAATTGGGAACATTCACTTATAGTGAGAAGGACACTGGTTATTGTTGTGTTACTGAGTGTAACAAAGGCCTCCTTCTGGTCTCTTTCTCAGAAATGATCCTGTGTCGCAAGGTGATACTGTGTGTGATGGGTACAAGTCGCGCTGCAGTTTCCCTGTTATTCTGTTTCTAGACATATTTAGCAAGTAGTGCGTGACTGTTTACTTTGTGGACGGCCGCAGTCTTGCAAGATATGGGACTCTGCTTAGTGACTTCCTCCATTTTATAGGTACTGTATAGTGCCACTTCAGAAATAATGGCAGCACGTTATAAAGAGGAAGTTATGTTTCCTGTGCACATTTTCCCCATAATATATTTTTTTTCTTGATTACACTTTATTAGCTAAAGTTTATAAGCTAGTAACAAAAAGCCCGTAACCTTTGCTGTTTTTTTTTTTTTTTTTTTGCATGAAACAGCGCTGTAGTGGAGGCCACATTTGTGCTTTATTGCTGTGGATGGGAATCCGGAGCAGGTTTGTAGCTGCTTCAGTTGGGGATATCCTTAGTATCGGAGCTTTCAATTGGCTAATCAGTTTACAAGTCCAACACAAAGTCTGTGCCCTCCTTTTTACTAAAAATGCATATAGTGGTAATAAGTGCAATACTCTTTACACGTACTGTTTATATTATCTTTATAGCTGCTTTTTTAATATGTTTATGGAGTTTACCTGCCGGATTGTAAGGGTTTTTTTGTTTTTTTTTGTTTGTTTGTTTTTTCCTTTTTCTTTTGTTTCTTGCATTGAAATGTTCATGTCAGTCTAGTAAACATAAATTATATTCTGTAGATTTGAGCAAGAATTGCTCCTCGCTAGATCACTAGCAATATACTATATGGTCAAACAAAAAAAATACTGCACCACGTCTGTCTTTCTATTCTTTTTTTTTCCTTATCGCTTCTTCTTCTCCTCTTTATTAAAGCATTGTTTAAACAGATTTTCTGCTGGCATAAAATCATTAATACGTGCATATGAGTATTATGAGGCAAAGGCTCATAAATTGTGGTCCATGGATCACCAGTGGTCTGAGAGATTCATCCAGGTGGCCCATGGAACAATTGCATAAGAATAAATGATTGCAAAAATGAAGATACGTCCATTAACACGTAGAACTATCATTTCTTTACATGGCATTGGAATAAATGCCCGTAGCCGGCTATTTATACATCTGAGATCACATCAGCCGCCTATGAAATCTCCTGCATGGTGGTGGGTAGATGATGATGATAATATATACTGTACAGAGGCCGTCCATTATGTGTAATGGGTGAAAGTGCCCTCCGTCTGGAGCAGCTCCTGCACTCCTTTCTGTTGTTACTAGATGTACTAGCCACTTAGACTGTTTCTCAATAGCATGTTTTGAGATGCTCCTGAGAGGCAATTTGTGATTGATTAGTACATCTAGTACTACAGAGACACTGTGTATAAGTTACAGGGGGGCAGGTCTTTGTTGGGACTATTTGGAACAATTCATTAAGTAAAAAACAATCTTTTAAGCACTTTTTGATAAAATGTTGCGTACATTTGCAAACAAACACTTAGGTAGTTTATCTTTATATTAAAAACAGGCAACCTTCTATATCCCCTTAAAAATAAAAATAATCCCCAAGTAAAAGCAGAATTTAAAAGACCCCCCATATTCCTCTGACAATTTTGTATGTGCACTAAAGAGATTTTGTCAAATGCAGTCACATTCTGCACAGCCAAGACATTGAGTTCATTTAGGTTGGGTGGTCATCTTGAGGGTGTAAAATGAATTCTGTGTTTAAAATGTAGGCTGTTCGATACCCCTACATGGGTATAAGATTTGAGTGACTGCCATAGAAAACCTATTGGTAAATATTTCAGGAGATTGCTAGTGGGTTATTGGACTTTCACGTGTCAATAGCATGCATTCAGGTGCTTGGGGAAACCCAGTGAACAGGTCCATACGCACTGCTCTGCTACCACTAAAGGGGACTTGAAGAAATCTAAAACAGGGGTTAAGTATTTTATAACAAGATTAGGATTCAGTGAGACGGTGTATGTGCAAGATAACCATAAACGGGTAAGGAGCCAGAAGAAACCTTTTTGGGAATGTGGCTCCTTGGATTTGTCCAACAGTGTACGAAATACTTCGGAACTATCGTCTTATGCACATGCACGCTTCAGCGCTGGGTAGCGCGCAGTGGATGTCACAATGTAAGTGCCCGGTAAGTGATTAGGGGTTTTCAGGTTAGGGCTGGTAGGGGGTTAGGGGCTTAGGGTTAAGAAGGTACTTTTTTAGGGGGTTAGGCTAAGACGGTTAGGGGATTAGGGCTGGCAAGGGGTGTAGATGTTTAGGGTTAGGGCAGGTATCTGGTGTAGGGGGTTAGGGCCGCCAAGGGGTGTAGGGGCTTAGGGGGGGTACATTGGGACGCGAGCCCGCCCGGTACCAGGAGGCTTTCCGTGCCATGCGTGCACATAACCGGATAGATCCAATACTTCTCCAGCCTGTATCTGCTTGAGTCTAATCCCTGCACAGGCCATGTTCCCTTCTGACTCGGCCAGATCTGTTGGCAGACTTGTGGCTACAAACCTGTTCTGTTACATTCCTTCAGGATCACACTGCGTTTCTTTTTCCACAAGTCACATTGTTTGCCAGACTTGTTAACCTTTAATTTGTCCAAGACTACAAATTGCACAGGTGCTGTATAATGTATAACCTGTAGCGACTGTGTTAGAAATGCATAAAGAGTCGAAACATGAGCAATAAAAAGTGTAGCAATACAGCAATAAAATCTTGGGAGGAACTTTCACTCAAATTGTAATCCACAAGAAGAGAAGATATAAAGAATTTACGTTTTGAAGAACTACACTTAAGACTATGCATTTAGAATGTAAAATAATAATAGGGCCTATAATGTATTATATTTTACTATCAGTTATGCTGCTGTGGAATCTGCCAGAAAGTGCCTGTCTGCACAACTGGAATGTGGCATTTACATCTGTCAGTACCAAACCAAAGTTAATTAGTTTACAAGGGCACACACACCTGAAAAAGTAACAGGGAAGAAAGCAAACTGGAGCCCTGCAGTAAAGAATAATAACTGTAATTTTTTTTTTTTTTTATACTATTACTTACAAAAAGCAATATAGAAAACCTTTTATTGGGAGGTAAGAAGCTCAAGTCTGCCCATTCTTTCTACCTTAAAAGATCAGATTTAATACATTAATCAACATATCTGTACTGTGCAGTGATCTTCCATGTAATGTTATTGCAATGGCCCATGTCTGGCACCTCACCAGTCCCAAGATACGCAAACAGGGAAGAACAATTCTGAGCACAAATAAAATAAACAAACAGATTCCACAGAGAAGCCATGCAAATGATGAACTGTCAAGATTGGTAAACCTGAAAAAAAAATAAGATCTTTTAAAGTGTATATTACAAGCCACTAATAGTCATTCAAGTAAAACTATATTTTTAGCTTGCCGACTGTAGAGAGAGGTCCTCGCTTTACCGCTTGCTGTATGTGGCATATGTAGCATCTGGAATGAGCCATAATCACAGCCATGTTATCACTGGATGCAAGCAGGCAAATCACTTTGACTATATAAGAAGAGTGTGAATGGCTGAAAAAGGGTTAATGCATGATGATATTATTTTATAGTAAGGAATCGCCTTCCAGCAAAAGTGGGAATGACCAGAATTGGAGAACTTCGAAACAGTCACCCATAAAATATTGTTTAACTTCTTCATAAAGAACATGAAAAACTGGGAATACATTGTACAAGACACTTTTTTTTGCATAAATAAACCATTCTTGAGAGGTTTGTGCTGCTTCTTGCACTCCAAAACGAATTGACGGCTACAACGTGCAAATTAGTAACACAGGTTTTGTTCTGTGGTGGCAGAAAAGAATGTGCCCAATGTTATCATGTAGTTATGTCCGTGTCCCATTGTGATCAAGCATTCTGAGCCACACAAACAATGCTAAATATCTTTTGCTGAAGATTAAAAAAAAAGGATAGTACAATGTATAGATTGGTTTCAATTCTCTTTAAACTAACCTGCCGTTGCTTTTAATGAACCTACTAGTTTATATGGCTGGGAAATCTTTGTTACCATTCTTTAGTAGAAACCGTATTCAAACACATGGGTTTCCACGTCATTGCTCCAAGCACTTCTCTCTGCAGATTCTGGCATTTACATGCAACATTCATTTTGTAAGATTTAAACTGCTGTTTCAAGGCATGACGTAAGCTTCTAGACGTGTGTGTGTGTGTGTGTGTGTGTGTGTGTGTGTGTGTGTGTGTGTGTCTTTTCGGCGTGCACAGGGTTCTTCTAGTATCCTGGAAAGTGTTCATTAATGCCAGACAAGGCCTTCCTAATATGGCACACGCATCAGGCTTTCTTTTTACACATTGCTGCAATCTTGTAGAAAGGAATACAGTGATTTTCCCCCAGAGCCCCCGCTTTGTTTCAGCCCACTTATCACTTCTGGGTAGAGGTTGCCCCCATGGAATACTGCTCAGCAAGCCGGAGTGGCGCTGCGGTGGGAGGCATGTGAAGCGCTCTGGAACTAGGGCAGGGCCTGAACACATTTCGGCAGATGGCACGTAGCACAAATCTCGCAGGCAAAACAATCTGGGGAGAGAAAAGCTCTTCATAAGGAGGGAAGTATAGATCTACCCACCAGGGATATACAACCTGCAGGGCACATGCCTGTCATTGCACTATAACGAAATGACTGCCGATAACCAGAGGCACAAACTACAACTGGGACTCTTTCAACATCGCTTTTGACAGCAGATATGCACCAATAAGCCCATCTGCTCTGCTCATTCAACTATTTACCTAAAAAGCACAGGCTTAATTAATCCTCAAGCTGCAGGAGTTTCCCCACACACCAGGCATTCTCCAATAACCTTACTGTGTGTGACCATACTACTTCTAGTGATTTCTCCAAAAAGGTTACCTTCCAGTACTCTCAGGGAACGTCTCCGAGATCCAGAACATTTTGAAAAGGGTGCATTAAACTTGCATATAGTTTTGGGGGGAAAAAAAGAGTATGTATTCACTGCAGATATATTCCTAATAATCAGCAGATCATGTCTTTTTTGAGAGACACTGCTCCTAAAGGCTTTTACGTTTGTTGTTTAGTCGTTCAGCTGTGTCCGACTCTCTGTGACTCTATGAACTGCAGCACTCTAAGCACATCTTGTGTCTGGTTGTGCTTATTCATATGGTTTTCTTAGTAAAGATACTGGCGTTGGTTTCCAGTTACTGCTTCAATTTACTGTGATTTTTCAGACCTCTCTGCTATGACCTGCCCATCTCAAGTGACCCTACATGGTATAGCTCACAGCTTCATTGACGTAAACAAGCCCCTTCACCACAACAATGTAAAATCGTTTTTAAAAAGATACCGCAAGTAATTTTAACTTCACATTACTACTTAGAGCCCGATTTTTCAATTTAACAATCGTAAATTTGCTATTCAATTGGCGTCTTCTTGTGTGCTCAAAGCTGTTTAAGTGTTACGGGCTTGAAAACCTTGCGGTTGTTAAACCCGGAACTAACATCCTCCTGAAGCCTTTGCTCTTTCCTGTCTGCAAGAGTTACGATGTCTAAAATCGCTATTCAATTGCTCCAAGTCCACAAATGTTTTCGCACCCCTAAATGGCAAATGTAGAAGAAAATCCTACGAGTGCTAGAGAGGACCCGCAAGGGGGTTTAACCCCTGTCCGCAGCGCTGTAAATGCCAAAAAAATCAATACTGCACTGTAAATAACCGGGAAAGCGATGAAAGAAATTATAATTAATTGCACAACAGTCTCAAGCTCGCAAGTCTGCAATAACAAATGTATGTCATGTGTCGTTTCGGGGCTATATCTGTCTCTGCAATCTATGAGTTAATACTGTTCCAGTCCATGTGGATGGCCTGATGTATCAGCATTCATTTTTATTATCTTGCATTTTACTAGTCCGATTGCATATTGGACCCCTAAATGCTAATTGATTGACATGTAACCTCCATGTTTTATTGTCATCATGATGATGGTCTCATTTTCTATTGTCCGTTTTGAAATGGGTGGTTAAGGTCTTACTTAATTCATCATGATCCCACCCTGAACTGCTACGCGCAAGGCTTACAGTTTTGGCTTTCGGCCCCTAACCTGCGGGCGCGTTCAATTGAATAGCACTGGAATTGTAGCAAACTGTAAGCCCGCAGACCTACATCTGTATACTGCAAGATGCGGGCTTCTAATTGAATCGGGCTCAGAGTATCTTCTCCCACCAGAAAGATGCTGCACATTTCACATGTGTTAAATCTCTTAATACAGTTCCTGCAAATCCTGGGAGCCAGGGGGGCATGGCTCCTAAAATGTTAGTTATTTTACATATATGTCTATGTATAATCCATAGTCTGACTCCTAAAATTGTTTTTTTCTGACCTTTAAGTTTCAGGTAAATTTATTAACCACCACCTTAATAGATTTAAAGGTTTCTTTAGCGACACTAACTTCTGAATATGAACTACCAGGGGGCTTACATGCACACCATAGCGATAAACACTCTGATTCACCCACCTGCATGCATTGCTTTAAGTCTAAAGCTAGCTGAATTGGAGGGTCTGCAGACCCCCTGAGGGTTATTAGTAATTATTTACAATCATTCAGATAACTCATGTTTGGTCAGTGGATTATAAAAGGTTATTGACCAGCACAAACTTTTGTTGTAAAATTTTAAGAAAACATTTTTTTTGCGGGCTTGGGGCGGTGTGCTTCGTGTGGCGTACTGCAGGCTTGAGTTGTCGTAATTATAAAAGGATAGATCCAACAACTTTAAACTCCGCTCATGAAGCGATCTTTTATTCTATTTTTTGCTCAAGAAATATTTTATTTCCAAAAATCTTTTGTATGGATGTTATTTAAAGGGACATGAAAGGTCTCTGGGTTTTTAATATTAAAATTAAACTAGCTAAGTGTCTATTTGTAGGTAGTATGTCATACTACAGAAACATTGCATCCATGAGCTACAGGTGGCAGACCTTTTGCTGGAACTGGTTGGAAGGTTTCAATTAGTATTTTAGAAGATCGGATGATGGAAATTTACATGTTTATATTACAAATATTTAGGAACCAGAGTTGTGATTTATATAGTCTGTCTCCCTCTTTCCCTAATTGACTTCACAGTCTGGGAAGATTTGCTTTATTTTTATTATTATTATTATTATTTTTATTATTTTATTTATTGTTGTTATTATTATTATTATTATTTTTATTATTATTATTATTTTTATTTTTTATTTTTATTTTTTTTATTTGTAACTATACAAGGGTTAAATACATGGCAAAAACCAAATGAAACATTGCAAAGAATGTAGGGCCCTGTTTTAGAGCTTAAAATCAAATGTTCATAGTGCTGCATTTCCTGCTAAAACATGGGATAAGCTCGGTGTAAAGATCGGGGCCAACAATTACTTTCACTAAACAGTTTCTAAAGAAAGATACATTTTTTTTTTAATCACAATAGATTGGTATAAACAACTTTTCAATACTTTTTATTCTTAAAAAGTATAAATGCTTGACCATAGCGGTGACCATCAACTTAATTACTTGGGAAAACCAATTTGATTTTCCTTCTTGCTCAGCAGATAACAACCTTTATTTAAATGGACACTTGTAATTGACCTTTTGTCTTGCATCTGTCTTCCTCTTAGTGGATGAAAAGCTGGTTTGACCTGGACAAGAATCGTTACTTCCGGTGTTGGTATTACAATCTGAACGTGTCCCGTGTGGATGGTCGGCTCCTCCTTCATCTCAGTGAGATTTCCGAGTGGCAGAGTGGTCCATATCGCTGTGTGAGCCGCGGCAACGAGAGCGATGACATGGTGGCATCTGACAACTTCAGCGTTCCAGTGTACTGTGAGTAATCATCATTGAACAAACATGTGAACTGACACATGCATTATTATTATCTTTGTAACGCGCCAACATATTCTGTAGCGCTGTACAAGGCAAAAAAAAAAAATACACATTGCAAATAATGGAGAGCCCTGTCTTTGAGCTAGTGTGTGTGTAGTACCTTACAAGATTGAAATCTCCCAAACCTACTATATAATTGGATTGGGTGTGGTACAGGGGTGATAGATGCATTGCTCATATTAAGGCAGGAGGTGATTCGTTTTTAGTGAGGTTTTGGTGGAGCGAGGCAAGGGGTTCCAGAGAATAAGGGCAGCATGAGAAGTCCTGAAGGTGGGAGTGAGGAGGTAAAGAAGAAGGTAATTAGCAGAGTGAAGAGGGCGGTTGTGAGTGTATTTTGAGATGAGAGCGGAGATGTAAGAGGGTGCATTGTTGTTGAGGGCTTTGTAAGGTTATGAGAAGCTATTAGAGTGACTGACGGAGAGGAGCTGCAGACAATACAACCATCTCTCTCCCCACTCGTGAATAGAAAACAAAAAATGTAAGAGCGTGCACTCCTGCTACAGGCCAGCATGTATGTATTGCTGAAATATCACTATAAATGAAAAAGTGTTATGCTTGTATGCACATAGCCGCTAATGTTATTGGTTACGTACTACCAACATGTGAGGTTTTGCTAATCCATTTAATTTCTTCCATCATTTGTTCGTTAAAGGGATATGGAAGTTTCCCTGTTTTTAATACTAAAATAACAGGACTGAACGACAAATAAAATGATGTTTAGATCTGCAAACAAACGCCGGTACCTTGACTAAGCTTGCTAATGGGCTACATTTTATTACTTTCCAAAAAACAATAAACAAACACAATCTTTACTTTTTTTTTTTAAATTTATTTTTATTTAAATCATTGAATTTTGTTACTTTTTTTAGGAGGGGTGTCCTTGTAAACTAATGAGCTTTCCATTACGCCTTTTCAGCACTGGCAGTTTTAGATGCCACAGTCCAATTGTGCAGTTAGAACAGTATAAAAAGGAACCCCATTTGTAGATTGGCAGCAGCCTTATACTGTATATAATTGGTAATTCTCCATGTTGCATATTTTCAAGTGTAAATATTACTATTGTTCAATGTGATGTGAAAGGGAAGTGTTCCATGTTGATTTCCTGAATGGTTTCCTGTTTATTTTTAAGATGAATGTAAAAGCAGCCTTTGCCATCTCTGCTCATGTGAGTAATCTTGTACAGTGCCCAGGGGAGGGAGTCGTGCCACTTTCCTTAAAGAACCACTGTAGTGCATTTACAAGTAAAGCTCCTATATTTGTTGGGCAGAGGCTTTTAAAACCGTGTGCAGTTTAGAATAAATAAAAGTTAATTTTTTTTTTTTTAGATTGTCTGTTTTCTCCTCAAGCAGATCTGCCGTTCTCCACCTCCCTGGCTCTGACTGGAAGCTTGATCAACATGGAGCTTGGAAGAAGGCTGTGCTATTATGTCACTGGCTTTGCCCCATAATTAGTCCTGGCTTACAGAGACGGCAGCTGTATTGTAACCTGCTTGCAGCTCTCTCATAGGCCCTGCCCACTGCTTGAGGCATCATAGTCCCATCCCCTTTACTGAGCATTCTCAGTTTGAACCAGAGTCTGACTGGTCAGATTTTTTTTTTTTCTTAAGTCAAGCTTCCAGACAGAACTGGCCCCTGCCGCCCATAGGCACAGGTAGGTCGAGATGAGCCGCTCTGCTTGAGGGAAAACTGTCACAGTCAGAGGTATGAAATGAATGTTAACTTTTATTTTAAACTGCATTTTGCTTTTTATTAGTCTACGATCAATAAATAAATAAACAAACATATGACCTGTACTTGTAAATGCATTACAGTCATGCCTACTAGAAGATCGGATCACTCGCCAACATGCTCAGAATTCTGTTCTGTTAAGGAGCTCCCACTTGGAGACATTATTCTTCTTGACATTGACAAAGGAAGCAATGATTAGTGAGGGTATGTTTTGCATCCTGTTTGTAAATAAATAGCAGAACATCTGTAGATAATGCTTCACTTTCACATACTCTTCGCTCTAATTTTAGGAGGAGGTTTCTATCCATTTCTAGTAGACACAATTAACTTTAGTTTTTTAATTGTCAAAATTGTACATTATTTACAGTGTATCACCACCTAAATTGTTTGTTTTTGCAAAAAAATATTAAAAGTATTTATGCTGTTGACTGGCTATTTATTAAAGGACCACTGTAGTTCAAGAGAAAATGCACTTGTTTATCACGTATGTAACTAACTAAAAACATTAGCATCTTTCTAAACATGAACCTAAAATATTTTTAGAGAAAATCTGAATTTTTGAAGACTATTTTTGTTTATTAATCAAGGAATCCATCTGGTCTTTGTTACATCACTTCCTGATAGCTGAACAACAAAAGTGTGTTTGCTTGCTTTTTTGTTTTGTTTTTTCCAGCTTTTGTATAATATGTGTGGATTATATATATTTATAGTATATTGCATAAATCGCCCCATTCACCTGATTTATTGTGGCAGTTAACATGTCGCTGCTGCCTATCCTTGCGGTGCAGCGCTCCACGGTGTCTGCGCAGTGTGAGCTGCACATCACAACCTGCATCCTTCAGCTAGAGGGCCCAAGAAAACCCAGGAAAGTGATAAAAACGGCTATAAACCAGCAGGAGACAGAGTAACATATCAGAGCTAACGCAAGACATCACTTAAATCTAAAGTAGGCTATAGATAATAAGTAGTACTCTTATTATTTAATATTTTATTAATCAGAAATGAATTATAACTTTTACTAGCAGCGGGGTCTGTGCAAGGGTTAAAGGAACACTCGTTTTTATTTGAATACAAATTAGATTTAATATATTTACACTTTTTTTTATTGTTTTGCTATCGCCTAGGCCCAGGGGTATGCCAGTATAGTCCTGCAGAGCCACTCACAGGCCAGGATTTGCTGTGTACAGGTGAAAACTATTGTTTCTTCAATCATCCTGATTGTCTCACCTGTTCACAGAAAATAAATGTGTTCCTTTCCCTTTATAAATTCACCATAATTTTGCCGTCAGTGATTGCCACCAACCGCTAGATGGTGCTATCGAGGTTTTTTTTTTCTTTTTCTCAGGACCGATCACATAGTTAGGGTTGGGTAGACTGATAGGGTTACTTTTAAGGGTTAGGATAATCTTCTAAGGTTACAACTTGTCTCAAATGTTGGCAGCGCTGCAAAATATCAACAGCGCCATCTAGCGGCCACTTGCTGCAACTGCTGCTGTTGTCACTGGTGCAGAATTTTTTAAATGGGCTAGATCCTGAAATTCTCAAATCCAGTCCTGTGTGTGGCTCTCCAGTACAAAACTTGCCTAGTGTGGTTCTAGGTAAACTTACTTTTAGTGTCCATAATGTTTGTTCTCCCTCCCTGTTTCATACTCCTCTTTGCTTCACAACCGAACAAATGGTAAATAAGGATCTTTAGGAGCTCCATTGGCTACTTGCACTGTTCTGAAACAAAGCAGCATTACCTACAATAAATGTAAACCACACAGCAGATTATAACACATTAGGGGGGTGGTGAGGATGAAACAGGCAGACCATAAGACTAAATTACTCCAAGAGACAAGAATGAATAATAATAAAAAAATAATAAATTATATATATATATATATATATATATATATATATATATATATATATATATATATATATATATATATATATATATATATATATATATATATATATATATATATTTTTTTTTTTAACCTTTTTTGGGAAAGTAAATCCGGCTTTAAGTTTTACTCTTGCTTCTCTATATTAAGATTGAAAAGAGCTTTGTCCCTTTATGAATCTTTTATAGAACATACCAATTACCAATATAAACCTATGACTACTTCAATCATCCCCGTGGACGTCTTCCAAGCCTGATTCAGTTTACAGTAGACCACTGATTAATTGTATAATCAATTATTTATTTTATAGTTCATTCCAAAATCTCTCTGTGTCAGGTTGTTGGTTTGCTATAAATAGTTTATTTGTTGGATGGAGTAATATGTCATTGTCACATTGATATGCAAAGCTTTGATAGGTTGGGAATATAGGTTCCCTGTGTCCCATTTTGTTCATGTTTATCTCTTTTATTACCCCTGTTAATATTCCTACCCCCCCCCCCCCCCTCCCCCATTCACGGTCCTTCTAAAATAGGTTTAAGCTTGATAAATTAATTTACCACCTCCTTCACTCTCATGTCTCCATCGTCTGTCATCTGTTTTCTCGTTATCTGTAGAGCATATGTTCCATTTCTCCCTTGTGCTGATGCTATATTTAAAGGACCCGCGTTTTTTAGCAAGCACTTCGCTCATGAGAAGTGTGCACCCAACTAACGTACGCCATGTGCATTAAATCATGTTGAAGATTCGGTTCTATCCTCTTATAGTATTTTTTATTTTTTTTATTTTATTTATTTATTTATTTTTTATTATTATTATTATTCCGGTGCCATATCATAGTCAAGGCTTGGGTAAACTTGGGTTGAGGGTTAAGCTAATGTTATAAGCTTAGAACCTCTCTCACATCGGCAGCGCTGCAAAAAAATCTGCAGCACCATCTAGCGGTTGGAGGCCGCACTGCAGCGGCGGACCAGTCGCGACACCAGAACAGGATAGATCCAAAGATTCTGTTGTATACATCGTTTCCTTCTTCTTTGATTTGAGCACCTGAACTTGGAGAATGGGAGGAAAAGGGGAGGGGGATTTGTTAAATCCGAAAAAGATCCAACAAGTTGATACCTATTCGCTTCCTCTGCACGTCTACAGAAAAAGGAAGTTTGCAAAGAATGGTTTTCACAAATAAAATGTAAAGACTCCTCTCACGCAAGCAACCTTCACCAAAATATGAATGTCTTCAGTGACCAGCAGAGGCAGGAACTTTATATTTTAATATTAAATACTAGCTTTGCAATATGTTTCTTGCCTACATATGCTTTTGGTTTGACTTATGGTCTGTATATTTTCTAATTATTTTTCTTTGTATCTGTCCCCTTAGACATGCGTGATATATACTTGCAGCGCTATAATGCCTGGAACCCGAGTGTGTCTGATGTCTTGTATGTGGAAGAAGGTTCTGAAGTGGAGATCAAATGTTCTGCCTCCTCCTCGCAGCAGATCAACTATGAGTGGAGCCAGGAGGTGAGTGCAAGCTTTTGTACAATAGGATAAACACTAAATCCAGAGACCCATGGCCACATAAAGTCCATGTCACCGTAACCCTTCTTGATTTATTATGTTGTACTTGATGTCTCTTTGCAGTATGGTGACTGGATCCTGCCCAGTGACACTCTTGTTC